>CAWUFW010000875.1:2130000-3442500 GCA_963921515.1 Calotriton arnoldi
CGGAAGGCCATATGAGGTAAGAAGAGACTCTAACTGGTATCTTTTCTGGGGTCTTGTCTTCCAGCTAGAGTCAATGAATTAGGATGTCTATGGACTAGCCTCCTACTCTACCAGTAATAACTGCCCTCCCCTATAGAGGTTTATCCAAGGGAAAAAGAACTGGAATGAAAGATGTCAGAGGGGGGCTCTGGTACCCCAGTGTACCTGGAAAAGTTGGGTTTAGGACACGTCAGTTATTCTGCCTGTTCATAGGAAGTTTCATGCTCTAAGTTAAAACAATAGAGGTTTGCAAAAAGGGCAGTGCATTCAACTGACTATCTCCCAGCAGAAGTGGGAGAGTCAGACGTCGTAATACACAAAACAGGTGTCAATCTCTGTATTGATATATATATTATATATATATTTATATATTTATGAGTTATAGTGAGCTCACTAACTAAAACGGCTGAATTTCTCTGGTAAGTGAAACCTACCTATTACGTCCCTGTGACCTTTGGTTTTTTCAGTGAATTTCTAAGGTTTTTTAAATGCTAATTCCTAACTATAACGTCCCTGTAACCTTTGTTTTTTTCAGTGAATATATAAATATTTACCCATTTTCTAATGCGTCCTGATAAGTTTAGGGTATTCAGGTGCTGGTCGGCTCTGCCCATGGTCAGCTCCTTCCTCTATGC
This sequence comes from Calotriton arnoldi, assembly GCA_963921515.1. Lineage (NCBI taxonomy): Eukaryota > Metazoa > Chordata > Amphibia > Caudata > Salamandridae > Calotriton > Calotriton arnoldi. The sequence goes on from CAWUFW010000875.1 coordinate 2,130,675, forward strand.
AGCGGGGGCACAGGCTACTTTTCGTCGTTACTAAGGGGGCTGAGCAGCCGAAGCCACAGGCCCCAGTTTGGGGAACAGCTCTCCCCCCAAGGTGCAGGAACAGTGGCAGAAAGCCAAGAGAATTCGGATGCAGGCGGGCCGAGGCCGCAGATCAAGAGTGAGCTGGATCCACTCACCCCAGGGCTCACTCTCCATCCAGGTGTGCGGGTGGACTCTCCGGTATGGCTGCCAATTGCATCCCCTATATGCAGGCCACTGTCAGATCCACAGTCAGCTTATTCATCACCTCCAGTGTGCAGGCAGATTTTCGGCCGTGTCCATCAAAGCTGGAGAGGATGCTTCCAATTTACTCACATCGGTATGGCCCCCATCGTATCTGCAAGTGGCAAGTGTCTCTGATAATGCGTCTGCCTCTTAGTATGAAAGCTACACCCACGGCAGCCACTCAGGCTCTCCACAGGTAGCACGCTTCCTAGTTGGCTCACCATTTCTCCCAGGGTAGCTAAAATGTATTTACATCAGAGATGATGAGAATGGTGCTTCACAAGGAGTGGCGGCCTCCGGCAGCAGTACGTCTTGCAGCCGCCGCATAGGAATTGTGGCCAAGTAGGCCCAGCGATTCTCTAGGGCTCCCAAGTAGTACTCGCTCTGTTGATCAGGGGGCACCACCTCTGGTCATAGTCCCTTACCTCCCACGTCCTGGTGAGGCCTCAGTTCCAGCCTCCAGTAGTACTTTTAAGTAGATATCGCGGCCCTCAGCAGCAGGAGGCCGCAAACGAGCGCTCCCCTCCGCCCTTCCATCCCGAGTCTCTTCCCGGTGCACGGGCTCGGACCTACTACAGTTCCGCCTCCCAAGGCTGCTCACCATCTGCTCCTCTCCAGGTCGCTTGTAGGCAGGAGGAGCACCAGCCCGCCACCCCGTCCAGTCACAGCTGCCACCGGGATCAGAATCGCAACTCCAGAACACCAACGCAATCCCCGGGCTCCAAGGTCGCTGCCTCAATGCCGGCTGCCTTCTCCGAGGGCCACCGCCAGCCTCCACTCGGGTTTCCAGGTGAGACCTCTAATCACAGCAGCGAGCTAAGACTTGTCCAGGGGGGCGACCCGCTCTGTCTTCTCAACCACACTTCTTCCACTATCGCCATATCAAGCCGCCCTTGTCTAGGCCGGGAGCCGCCAGTAGTGTACCTTGAGCTACGTCAGAGTGGTGGAGAAAGGGGGCGTGGCCTCCGAAGACCTCTTAGCAATCCCGCTGTGGGGGACTTATTGGAGATAACAGAAGAGGTAGTTGGCCCTCAAGGACCCTCAATAGCCAAGGGGACTTCATCCCCCAACTAGTAGTGCACCAGGAGGCGCGTTTGCAGATTGGTGGAGAAAGGGGGCGTGTAGGTGATAAATAAATAAATATATATATATATTTATATAAATCACCTCCTGGCGGTCGCCAGTAGGTAGCTATAGTTAGGACCAAAGTTTCAATAGAAAAAGCATTTTTTGTTTTGCCAATAACTTTGGCGTCACTTGACCAATCTTCACGAAATTTTCAAAAAACCTCCCCTTTTTGGTTCAGCTACTGTGTTGAAAGTATATTTATAGCTATATATATATATATATATATATATATATATATATATATATATATATATATATATATAGATAGATTGATAGATAAATTATATATATGTCATATCCTCAATTTATTTAGAGATTTACTTCTACATACTGACATACTGATACATGTAGATGTCAGGTCTGCCTGCTTACAGTTTTCAATGTTCATAACACTCCTGCCATGTGCCTGCCTATAGTAATCCCACATATGTGAGAACTCTGAATTCTGTAAAATGTTCATGGAAAGATATTTTTCCCACTGAAATGGAAATTGTCTTTTGTGCATTAACTCCTTGCCACACTATCAATATAAGGAGTTCTTTAAAGATTCATTGGAACATCTTTATTTTCAACAGTTACATTTTTTTTGTTTCTTGGAAAGTGAAATAACATCTTCATGTGCACAAATGCAGTCTACTGCATAAAATATATATATATATATATTACCTACTGGCGGTCGCCAGTAGGTAGTTATAGTTAGGACCTAGTTTCCATAGGAAAAGCGTTTTTTGTTTTCCCAATAACTTTGGCGCTCGGTTGACTGAATCTTCGCGAAATTTTCAAAACTAGTGATCAGCTCCGGTCAGCTCCTGTCTTGAAAGTTTCATGGTGATTCGCCAAGCAGGGGCCGAGAAAAAAGGGGGGTCCCAAAACGCGTTTTCCCCATGTTATTTTCCATAGGAAACTTTAGACAAAGCTACAGCCCGAACTGCTGAACGGAATTACACCAAATTTGGCAAAAAGGTAGGTCTTGGTTCAGAAAGAGTCCTTTTTGTTAAATGGTGTAAATCCGTTCAGTAGTTCCTGAGAAATTAGAAAAAGAAAAAGTTTCGATATCTAGGGACGCGGTGGGTTCGCGAACCCTCCCGACCACGAGCTTCATTCAAATTGGCTGCCAACACTCCAAACCAGGAAGTGTTGGCAGCCATCTTGTGACTCGGTAACCGAGTCACAAGAAATCAGAAAAAAAACGTGAAAAACAAGAAAAGGGGGCAGGGTAGAAACACCCTGACCCCCTAGGCCTGCTCAGGGGGTCCCACAGGGACCCCCAGGGCCAAAAAAAGTGTTATTTTTTTTAAACGGCACACTGAGTGCGCGAATCCTGCCGATAATAATTATTTTTTTTTAAACGAAGCGCGGGCTACCGCGCTTCGTTGTATTTAAGCTTAAGCCCCCGGGTGGGATAGGTCCCAGGGGCATGAGTAATTATGTTGCGGGGGCCCACGGGGGCCCCCACAGCCCTGGGGACCGCCACCTTCCTGGGGCTTCATTTATGATTTGCGAGGGGGGCACGCAGCCCCCCCCCCGCAGCCCCGGGGACCACCACCTCCCTGGGGCTTTTTGGTTATTAAAAAAAATTGTGTGGGGGGCTCGAGCCCTCCCACATGCCCCGGGGACCACCACCTCCCCGGGGCTTTGCACATTAAACGTGGGGGCACGCGGCCTCCCGCAGCCCCGGGGACCACCACCTCCCCGGGGCACTCTGAATTTAAATGCGGGGATCCGTTACAGACCCCCGTGCCCTGGAGCCCTTGATGGCCCTGGGGACCACCACCCCCCAGGGCCGGCTCCTGCAGTGTCCCGGGGTGCCCACCCCCAGGACACTGCTGTTTGCTATGGCAGGGCGGGAGCCGTGCGGCTCCCGCCCTGCCATAGCAAACTCTGCTTTGGATTTTGGAAGCGAGAGCAGGTTTCCTGCTCTCGCTTCCAAAATCCAAAGCAGATTGCTTTTCCACAAGGGGAGCTGCATGTCAGCAGCTCCCCGTGTGGAAAAGCAATGCCGGCTCCCGCAGGATGTGGGGAGCCGGCGGGACCGTGGGGGCATTGGGGCTCCCCCCATGGTCCCCAACGGAGAGGCCAGGCCCCAGGGGATGGGGTCCCCGGGGCCAGAAGTGGCCCAGGAGGGGGGCCACGTGGCCCCCCTCCATCAATAAAATAAAAAAAAAAATTTAAAAAGAGGCAGAGCCCCGGGGGATGGGGTCCCCGGGGCTAATAGAGGCCTCAGGAGGGGGGCCACGCAGCCCCCCTCCTTAAAAAATTATAAATTTTAAAAATAAATATATGGCTATGCCTCGGGGGATGGGGTCCCCGGGGCCGAAATTGGCCTCGAGAGGGGGGCCACGCAGCCCCCTTCCCGTTTATTTATTTTTTTAAAGTAAAAAACGGGTCAGGCCCTGGGGGATGGGGTCCCCAGGGCCCAAAATATTGTAAAAAAAAAAAAAGGGGGGCCACACAGCCCCCCTTCGACAAAAATAAAAAAAATTAAAAAGCCGGCATCGCGCCGGAGGCCCCGTCCCCTCCCTGCAGCACTCAGCAAACGTGCCCCCTGGCGCATTGTAAGTTGAGGAATTAATTCCCCTTGAATACTGGGGGTCCCTGGGGGCCAACTAGCCCACCAGGTACCTCCAGTATGCGCCACAGGGCTGTGTTGCAGAGAGGTGGTCTAAGGCCACGCCCCTTTTTACACCTCTCTGCAACGCAGCTCTATGGCGCTTACTGGAGGTACCTGGTGGGCTAGTTGGCCCCCAGGGACCCTCAGGATTCAAGGGGACTTAATCTTCCAAGTTACAACGCGCCAGGGGCGCGTTTGCACAGTGGTGCAGGGAGGGGCGGGGCCTGATATGGCAAGTGTGCAAATGCGCCCTGGCGTGTTGTAATTTGGGGGATTAAGTCCCCTTCAATCCTGAGGGTCTCTGGGGGCCAACTAGCCCACTAGGTACCTCCAGTAAGCGCCACAGAGCTGCGTTGCAGAGAGGTGTAAAAAGGGGCGTGGCCTCGGACCACCTCTCTGCAACGCAGCCTTGTGGCGCTTACTGGAGGTACCTGGTGGGCTAGTTGGGCCCCAGGGACCCTCAGGACTCAAGGGAATTAATCCCCAATTTACAACGCGCCAGGGGCGCGTTTGCACAGAGGTGCAGGGAGGGGGCGGGGCCTAACAAAACAAGTGTGCAAATGTGCCCCCTGGCGCATTGTAAATTGGGGATTAAGTCGCATTCAATCCTGAGGGTCTCTGAGGGCCAACTAGCCCACCAGGTACCTCCAGTAAGTGCCACAGAGCTGCGTTGCAGAGAGGTGGTCCGAGGCCACGCCCTTTTACACCACTCTGCAACACAGCTCTGTGGCGCTTACTGGAGGTACCTGGTGGGCTAGTTGGCCCCCAGGGACCCTCAGGATTCAAGGGGACTTAATAGGGACGTTATAGATAAAAATTAGCATTTAAAAAACCTTTGAAATTCACTGAAAAACCATAGGTTTCAGGCACGTTATAGTTAGAAATTAGCATTTAAAAACCTTAGAAATTCACTGAAAAACCATAGGTTTCAGGGACGTTATAGTTAGTTGGCCATTCCACTCGTACAAAACCAGAGAAATTCCACTGTTCTAGTTAGTTCAGCTAACTATAACTCGCTCCCCCGCAATGCACTGCTGATGACATCACATATTACATCATTCATGACATGGTCAGTGACATCACTGATGACATCACTGATGACATCTCAAATGACATCACTGATGACATCATCCACGTGATAATCTGATGCGCCTCCTCATACCCTAATATAACCTTTGATACACCCACTCTAAAATACAGACTACTATTTGCGAAACCATAGACACACCAATACCAGTTACTACATACGCACTCACTGATTCCTAGGTCTACACACACATCCACTCATTCACCCATACAGTCACTCATACATGCAGTCTACCATCAATACGGCACTATCATATGCACTCACATATCTATACAGACAGTCACATACCGTCACTCATCCATAGTTACTCACACACCTAGTCAGTCATGCAAAGAATCAATCACACTTCCATTTACTCACCTATACAGTTATACACACACCACATCATTTATTCAAACAGAAACAAATGCATACTTACTCTCTTATACAATCACTGATACATGTACACACTCATCCATACAGCCACTCTCACAATCACTGACTCTCACGTATAGTCATTTATATACTCCAACTCTCCCATGCATTCAGTAAGACACATGTAATCACTCACTTAAACAGTCAGTCACGCACCTACTAAATCCTCCATCCAGACACTTATACACCCACTCATTCTTCAATACACCTTGGCATATATATAATACATATTTGAACTTTAAAGAAACACACAGTCACGTGGATGATGTCATCAGTGATGTCATCAGTGATGTCATTTGAGATATCATCAGTGATGTCACTGACCATGTCATGAATTATGTAATATGTGACGTCATCAGCAGTGCATTGGGGGGCGCAAGTTATAGTTAGCTGAACTAACTATAACGGTGGAATTTCTCTGGTTTTGTACAAGTGAAATCTCCAACTAACTATAACGTCCCTGAAACCTATGGTTTTTTCAGTGAATATATGTATATATATATAACTCTCCATACCTATAGGCACTCAGAATATCAGATATCACATGATCAACATCATCACTTAAAGTTGCCTGAATTGCAGTCATGAAATCTTGCGAAATAATTCACAGTCGCCAACTTTACTTCACCATTTGGCAGTAGTTCTCAGAGTTCCCCAGTTCCTAATTTCAAGGGTTGAATTGCACTGTCAACATATTTCTTGGGGCATGGACAGTCATGAACATAGATTTCTTATGTGAGTAAGCCACTTACAAACTGTTTGATTTTACATCTATCCGCAGAGCTTTTAGTGGACACTGTCTATTTAATAACTAGAGGCAAATTTACGGACTTTGCCACAGACACAACAAAAGAAGCCACTTTGTAATGGAAGCAACCAGGTTTTATCTAGTAGTTTTTATTTCTGAACAAGAATGTGTAATTGGCATGTCTCCTAAATTTGGCAGCTAAGGGTAATAGAAGGCAAGGGCAAATGTGAGTATCTATGAGTACTTGAAATAGGGCAATGTTTTTCTTTTTTTGCTATGCTTTGAATAGGGCAATGATCAGTCCAGAATTCCCAATGAATAGATCTTTCAATGATTATCATACAACTTCAAAATGTTTATGTTTAATTCATATCTCCTCTCTAGTGGCAGGCTATAGTATCCTTTATGTGATCTGATAGCATTAATATACATTACAGGCCTTGAAATATGGTATGTGGATCGAATTCTATGTGTTTGAGTGGGTTCATTTAGCACAAGGTCGTAGAATGAGGCCTTACATTTAAAGTGGTTATCTTGCTTTGTTTGTACAAAGCTTTTCGATCTGCTGCTGGAACTGATGAAGGATTTTTTATTATCTTTATGGCTTTATATTTCCAGTGGCCACAATTACAAGCAAGGTAATTTATCTACAGAGTGGCATTGCCGAGACTCTGTCTTCCATGCTAACAGGGTTCTGATAGTAATTCATAGTAATACATTGAATGCTTCAAATTAAAGCATTGAACTTGGCTGAATATTCTAACATATGGTTCTAAGTCAGTAGGCCACCAACAGCTTCGTATGGAAGCTGTTGTGTGAAAGGTAGATAAACTCTTCCCAACTAGAGAGGCACACAGAGAGCAACCAGACACTTGGGGTAATATAGCCTAGCAGGCATTTAGCTGAGCACTCTCCTGTCCATAACAGGCATGAAAGGGTTTTACATGAATCAGCAATAGACAGCATAATAAGGCACTGCCAGAGGCAGGAAGGGAGTTTTACACCAGTTCGGGATGTGGGATGAAATATGTTTGGGGTTTATATTTTTTCATTTTGATAACATTAATGATGGCTAAAGTATCCACTGTTATAGTGATAATCCTAATTCATCTGATTTACATTACATTAGCACACAATAAACATTAATTATTATAAAATACCAAAATTCGTGTGTCTACTGATTCTGGCTTTGAGACAGGGTCCCTTATTGAGTTTGTCAGGCAGGTGTGTTGGATTCTAAATACCTCTACTCTGCTAGAACCATAATATAAAGAAATGGGTGGGAAATACATATCTATTTTTTTCCTTGGTGGGTCATCAACTTCCTCTGATGGACAAGGAATTATACTCAAGTGTAACCCCCAAATATTAGGGGTTTCAACAACAATCTCTTCGAATTTCTTGTTTTTTGAAGTGTGTTCAGTAAAATCTTTGAATTATAGGTTTAAAGTATAATACGTGATTTCAGTTTTTTATTATTTAAATTGATCATCTATTCTACAATTTTATATGACTCTTAAAAACTTTCTCTCTCTGTCAATGCTTTGGAGTGTCGAGAGTTAGCATAAAGTATAGCATTAGCTGCAGGCCATTTCAATGTACCATTGTCATGATCTATGACTTGACTATAGCCAGCTTGAAATTGAGACATACTAGCATTTCTGACTGAACTTCATGGTTAATTAAATGTTACATGGATTATCATATATGAATTCGACATAATGTATTAGCTGTTCCTAATCACCTTTCAGGTTATCAAATTTGTCTATGAACCTTGATCTTGGCAACCAACCAGTTCTCAAATATCAAGCACTATTTTTTCAGGCATGTTTGATTTGTACCATTCATCAACAAATTAGATGCCAATGGAACAAATATGCATCCCAGAGCTGTACCGTGGATCTGTAAATAGAATTGTTCACCAGAGACAAACTATTTGTATGTAAGAACATATTCTATGATGTATAACGTGAGAGCATGTAAAATGTCTGGCACTTCGCATTTCTAAAAAGTATTTCATTGTGTTCCAACCAAAAGAGTTTTTCATCAAACTGTGGAGGGCACTGATATCAAGTGGCACCTGCCTGAATCTGTGTTCACAATTTCTTTTGTAGCCGTTTTGAAGAAAATCAGTAGCATTGTTTTGTTATGAATTGAGGTTAAGTACAATAGGTTGCAAGAATGCACCAATATAAAGAGATTGATTCTCTGTCAAGTTTCCCCTACTAGAGACTATTGGTCTCCCAGTGGTTTTTTAATTTTATCAACCTTCGAACATACATAAAAAGATGGAAATTTATGTGTGTCTCACAAAACAAAAATCTAGATTATGCCATTGAAAAAGTAAATTTTGTTTCATTTTGGTACGTGTTATTATCATTTAGATGATTACAGTCAGCTTTAACATTATCCACTGTGTTAAAACTATCCTAAACTTAAACAAGCAGTGAGCCACATAAACACAGTGGTATGGAAAAGGGCAGATGTGCTGCTAATGGGCGACCTATATGAATGGAGTGCCCTTCACAATTTTGAAAGCCTTCAAAACCGGGCCCCATCTCATCAGGTCACTTTGTGGCCTATGGCACACTCACAAGAGCAGTGATAAATGACCTGGGACAGCAACACAACTAAACCACAAATACATGAAGTATTGAAATTGCTTCTGAGACTTGGTGGGCTTGGAATGTTATAGCTATGTTTTACTGAGCCAAAAGTTAAATGACTGGAATGACACCAGGAACATATGGGCTAAGTGACCTAGGGAAAAAAATGAAAGTGGTTGAATGGTCATGAGTAATTCGATTTCCCACAAAAAGCTTTAGAAAGGCTATGTTCAAATTAATACAACATAGGGTCTGATTTAGAGTTTAGCAGGTGGAAGTAAGCCTGTTGGTCTGGCATAGGTCTTTATTCCCACCATACCTATGGTCCTCTGCCTGCCAAACTTAGAGTTGTCTGTCAGCCCTGTGGAGAACTCTAAACACTGGCAGGAACTCCTATCATGGTGGTTCCTCTCAATGTATTAAAGGTTTGACGAACAGTACTGTCAAAATGACAGTACCTTCAGTCAAACTTTGAATATGTGTTTGGTTTTTCAAAAAAATGTCCCAAAGCAGGACTCTGTTTTTGAAAAAACAAAAATGAATGACCTCTACACAATGGAAGTTTTCTCCCACGGTGTGGGAGTTATTTAAACATTTTAACTATCCCTTATGCCATGTGTTTCACAGTCTTTAGGGAGAGTAAAAACTGGCCATTTGTCCACACACTCTAAATCAGGCAGACTGTCTCCATCGCTGACATACTCTTCAAATGGCCAGACCGAATAAGGGCCTTCAGAGGAGTATGTCAGCAACGGAGTCAGAGTAGTCTCCATTGCTGACACACTTAAGGGCTACCCGTCTGTATATCAGGCCGGTGGGCATTCACTTTGACGGAGAGGGTACCAAAGTATAAATTAGCCCCCTTGTACTACACCAAAAATACGTATTGCTGCAATGTCTGCACAAAATGTGGCTGGAAGTTACAAACATCTGCCAGAAGTGCAAAGTGGTGGAAGTGGATTGTTTTCTGTATGCTGTGGGAACGCCCACATATAGATCAAATGAGAAAAACAATAACAGACCTACTTATAGCACTCCCCAGTAGATCTAACATCCACACACTAGAAATCTGCCTACTTGGCCTGGTGCACAGATCTAAGCTTATAATTGGTGTGTTCAGATGCTTCTCAGAACAACATACATTACTTTTTAATATTTTGAAAGATTTGAAATCTGCAAGGTTAAGGGAAAACTTAAATTTGATTTTCAAATTGCTTTCAATTGCAAAGTTTGTATTGATGTTTAAATCTGTTACACCTTCATAATGAAATACTTCCCTCTCTTTCTGTAATGACATTAAAAAGGACAATGTGACACTTACAGACAAGAAAATTCATTACGTAAGGAGGTTTGTATTGTCATTTCAGCTGTGCCTTACTTTATTTGAATTAAAAATGTTACCATAATTTAAGTTTGAGGTTGAGCTTTAACAGTTTTACCCTCAGATTAAGTGCATCACATTTTCTGGAAGGTGGAAAGCTATAACCTTTATTCAAAACACACTTTCCTGATTCAGAGAGCCTTAAATCTGAGAAATTAACCATCAAGATTTTAGCATTTACAGTTATCTCTGTCCGCCCCAACTGTACTGGGTTTCCATAGTCCTTCCCAGTTCTTTTGCCTCTACTTATCCCTCTTCTTGTTTTCTTTCATCTTCAATATAATTCTAGCATTACTTTATCGTTTGTGGTCAGTAGTGGTTGTGGTGGCCCGCCGCCGAGTAGGTGGTCCGACAGCCCGATTACAAACATTGTGGTCGGACCTCCACAAGACTGCCACCACCACCAGAATCCTGGATCCTGTGGTGGTGGTGAAGGCGGGGGATTGGAGGCGGCGCCGATGCGGGCACTGCCACGCAATTAGGAGTTGAATTTCAAAAGACCTTTTCATGGCGGTACCCTGCCATGAAAAGGTCAGAAGAAATGCAGGGAAGGGCCCCCAAACAGGGCCCTCGGGTGCTTTTGCCCATTGGGCATTGTGGCTGGGGGCATATGTTGTAACCCCCTATGCCTACACTGTCGTGCGCACACTATGGCCCATGCATGACATAATGCCTGGCAACAGTATGCGCATGACAATGCAGGCGCTGCAGTGTGGTAGCATTGCCTTCAGGCTCACTCTGTGAGCCAAAGCATGCCGCCGCCTCAAGAACGCTGCCGGAATTGGCAGTTAACTCGTAATGTGGCACTCAGGATGCCGCCAGCTTGGCGGCTCTCTACCGACCGCTGCGACGGACTCATAATCAGCCCCCTAAACATTTGTTAATGCTTTGTACATCACTATCCTGACAACAAATTTATCATTAATTAAATATCATTGATACGTTAGTGCCAATAACATATACATAATAATATTAATAATGCATTTGTGAAAAAATTCCTATTGCTGTTTTTCCAAAGAATTCAAGTTCACAAACTGTCATTGTTCCTAAACTCTTTGGCGTCAATGTCCAACAAATCAGTTCAGGAATTCAGTTCTCTAACAAACTTGGCACTAGATCTACAAAAGCATTTTGTGGTCACAAACCATTGCAAAATCACTTGGTTTACCATTGCAAAAAGGCTTAGGTGCAAAACCCATTTTACGAGTCAGAAACATATTTTTGACTCCCTTCCCCCTTGGGAATCATGTTGGCAGCCTCAGCTAGAGTATGCAGTGGTCTATGAAACCACTGCCTGCTCCCCCTAATGTTTTCTCAAAATGATTTTTTCCATTTGTGAATGAAAACAAATTAATGGTGGTCTGCTGTCACTTGCAGAGCAAGATCTATTGTTTCTAGCCAAAGGGGTAGCAAATTGTGACCTGCTTTATTAATATTCATTAGGTAGGTCATTCTGCAACCACCTGTGAATGATGAATTTGCAACACAGCCTATAAATGCATAAGTTGCTTCACAAAATAAGAGTCCATTTGGATTTACAATTTGTGACCACCTTTTTATAAATGTACTCTTAGTTCACATGGCCCTATCTTCAAAGTTTGTTTATCCAAGCACATTGACTTTTAAAATACTTCTCTATAGATTACCTGTCCTCAGCAACTCTCAAAAAGATAAGTTCCACAAACACGAATCACAAATTAATCAAGCAAGGTTTCTAGCTGAAGCATCATAGCAACTTGGTTGCCTAGCAAAGATATTGTGACATATGAGGAAAGTTATACCCAATATCCCAAGATGGCCTTCACCATCCGCAAACAGTTTTTAGGATCTTAAACCTGCTCTCGGGTGAATAGTTTTGGTGTGCAAAGTACCTTTGAGTTGAGTGACTTGTTCTTCTACAGATCCATGTGCTTTCTGCAAATGTTCCAACCTTTCCAGTTAAGTCATTAACTTTTTCATTCAAGATTCCCAAGTTGGCAGAATACGAGGCCTGTGCTTTTTCCAGAAGCCTCCTCATGTGTCTTTTGGTGAAGAGACCCTCTCTCTGAGTATTGTAAATGATGTGGGGATAATCCTTTTTATGGATATGGCTCGCTAGTCTACAGAGCTACCTATGGTCTCAATATCATAACTCAACCCTTCAAATTAGCTGGTTCCTATGGAATCTGTGAATAGATGCAGAGGCCAATACCAGAACCCCTTTTGCTAGAACGTAAGTGGCATAATACATGGAATGCGAAGGAGTGTGTACACCCTTTACCACAATAGGACATGGCCTCTTTAGCTTTGGTTAATAATTATGCCTCCCTAGCTTCTATTAGAGTATCTGGTGTCTCCACATCATGGAATTCTTTCATCAGGCCTCAGGGAAGAGGTCATAGACATAAGCTTCTCCTTTTTATGCATTGTCTGAATGTTTATTATCCATTGAGGGGAAACCCTACTGTCATATTCTCACTCCTGTCCTTGCTCTTTATCTAGACATCTAGACACCCCAACATTTACACTAGGATTTGTGCAAGCAGACCTTCTCTAATGACAGCTGATTGATTGTCTAAATTGAGACTGAAATCTAAATTCATACCCAGTTTCAGACGCTGAGTCAATGGCTCTTATCTACATAACTCGGATTCCAGAACGGTTGTTTCACTTCCACTTTCTTCTGTGATGTTCTTTAATGCTCTATGAGCCACAATTGCTGCACCCTCCAAAACTGAGGGACCTTCATATTCAGAAATTGACCCTCTGCAGATCTCAGATTATTCACTACCTGCATTCCAGGGATCTCTCCCACTACGTTTGACACAGTGGATAAATCAGTAGAGGATGGTAGAAGGTCTAACAGATTTCCATTGAATATTTTTTCTTCCAAACCCCAGAATTAGCCTGCATAGCACGTAATAATAGTACCAACTGACTTAAGATGACGAATCTCAAAACTCCATAAAGAGTACCCACCAGTAAAACATAAGGGTTTTAAATAAATGCCCACTACAGATCAAAAAGTCTCAAAAAGGATTTTATTTTATTTAAACTTTGCCTTCATTGATAGTCATTCATCTAACACAGAGAAACAAGGTGAGAAACAAGGTGAGAAAAGAGATGGCTCCTCAGAAACTGCCAATGACGACCCTGTGGGGCTGCCCACATAAGCCTTTTCTTTCTATTTTTCCCAATCTCAGCTTACTTTCTTGGGTAATGGTAGCCACAACTGAAGTGTTTCTATGATGGTCATGATAGCCATGACGGTGTTTATGAAACACTTACACTCACTGGATGATGTCATCAGTGATGTCCTCAGTGATGTCACTGACCATGTCATGAGTGCTGTAATATGTGAGGTCACAGGCAGTGCATTGCAGGGGCGTAAGTTATAATTAGCTCAGCTAACTATAACTGCTGAATTTCTATGGTTTTGTACGAGTGAAATTTGAGCCTAATTATAACGTCCCTGTAACCTTTGGATTTTTCACGGAATTTCAAAGGTTTTTTAAATTCTATTTCCTAACTATAACATACCTGTAACCTTTTACAGGGATCTCAGAGGTTTTTTAAATTTTTGATCCTAACTGTAACCTGTTAGCTTTGAGAGTGGGTGTGTTAGTGGCTGTGTAATAATGAAACAGATCAAGTGGCAGGGTAAAAGCTGCGCAACACAGTGTATTGTAGTGTCTTGAGAAATATATTTGTAATGGTGCTCCAAGAACCAGAAGGGGCCACAAACCCTTCCCACACTTGAGGACAAATCCCCAAAGTAAATCAACACAAAAACAGTCCTTAGCACCCAATATCAATTCAAACTTGATAGTCCACACATTATCATCGTCGTTGTGATTCTTTCTTTTATTTACTGTTTTCAGTTTAACGTAGAGCTTCAACTGTCCAGAGAGTACGTTCAAACTCACCGTATTAAAATACTTCCAGGTAAGTCTTCCAAATCAGTATTATATATCCTTATACTCAGATCACTGAAATAGTAAAGGTCATATCATTACTGGCAACCACCATATGGTCTGTAATCAACAATATCAAGATATAAGTGCAATCGGGGACCTTACCAGAAACGTGTTTGTATAGGTATGCGAGTGGGTGTGAGAGTGTGTATATGGGTATAAGTGTGGGTGTAACGGTCTCTGTATGGGTATGTGAGTGGGTGTGAGAGTGTCTGTATGGGTGTAAGTATGAGCGTAAGAGTGTCTGTATGGGTATTTCAGAGGGTGTGTGAGTGTCTCTATGGGTGTAAGAGTGGGTGTAAAAGTATATATATATGTATAAATATATATATATTTTTTTTTTAGTCACACTAGATCCACAGATCTCTCATGGAGCAGGAGGCTGTGCTGAGCTCCACGAGGGGTCCACTGGATCTCATGTGTGGCAAAAAAAAAAAACATTTTGAGGCAATTTACTGCCCAGCACACATGCTTACCCATCATTTTCTAACACACACAAGGGGTCAGGAAAGCTCTCATCTGACCCCTTCATTCGCTATAAATGCAACTTTTCAGCCCTGGTGACCGTTCCCGATAAATAAAATTGCAGCCACAAGTTTTCTGTGAAGGTGAGGCCAGCCAATCAGGACTTTAGTTTGGTGCGCAGGTCCGCTAATTCACTGTGGGTGGGTCTGCGGAGGGTCCGATCCCCCAGATACACAAATTTGTTTTTCATTTATTTCTCCAAAATTAATGAACGGATTCACACCGAATCACAAAAAGCACGCTTTCCGGACCAAGAGCTAGCTTTCTGCCAAAACTTGGTGTAATTCCGTCCAGCAGTTTGGGCTGTAGTCGTGTTCAAAATCCCTATGGGAATTAACATGGGGAAAATGCGTTTTGGGACACTACCTTTTTCTCGGCCCCTGCTTGACGGATCATCCCAAAACTTTCAACACTGCAGCTGAACTGAGTCGTATTAGAATCGAAAATTTTGTGAAGAATTATCAAACTGCGCCAAAGATACTGGCTAAACAAATATATATATATGTATTCCCCTGCTCATTTTCTCAAAATATTTGGCTGTAGCTAGGTGGCAAAAAATGTAGAAAACGGTGCCAAAGATATTGGCTAAACAAAAACCGTTCCTCCAATGGAAACTATCCCCGTGAACAAGATCTCGGCTGAGATCGAAACGCGTAGGGGTGTGCTGACCTTTTTATGACTAAATAAAAGCACCGTGGAACCGCTTTGGAGGCATTGGCATGATTATTATTTTATGAGAGTTATGGAACTGTGAGTGCGGAGAGGATTTCCTTGGGGAAAGTGTTTGGCATATATATATATATATATATGTGTGTGTACATATATATATATATATATATTCATATATATATTCACCAAACTCCTTCTCCACGTGTCAGTTTCACCGGGCACAAAGAAAGAAAGAGCGCGGACCTCATCAGTCTTCAATTTGCAATGTTTATTTGTGCTCCCCAAACAATGCTGCTGCCATGACGCGTTTCGTCCCTCTAGGGGACTTGATCACATGACGCGCTGGTAGTTTAGGCAGTTATTTAAATACTGTTTGCAATTTTATCACGTGACAACCTTCTTAAATTGCACAGTGCTCATAAATAAATAAATAAAGTTTAACGTATCCAAACTATCGAAATTGACAATATAGCTCCTGCATAAATGCTGTTTACACCGATTTGTTTCTTAAATACATATATATATATATATATATAAATACATATAAAATTCAATAAATATATAAATACATAAATATTACATGAAAATCTGTTTTGAAACATGTTTTAGTCATGACTCAAATGTTTATTGGAGGTTAGTACTATTTATTAGTACCCTCTTCCCCCTCATGTATATGATATATATTGTCGTTGTCTATGTTTGGTTTCTAAAAATAAATAAAACTTGTTTGCACCCCTATCGTGATGTCTGCCTTAAACTATCTATTATAACCAGAGAAAGTGAAAGAGAATAAAAAAGGTGAATAAAAAAAGGTTTAAAACCTGAAATGTACTAAAAATCCTATTTAAGCGGTCTGGACAAAATGTTGACTTAAAATATTAAGGGGCAAACTGGTTGATTTGATCTATAGTTCCTTTGAAGTGGTTTACTGGTATACTATATTCGACACATCATATAAAAAGAGAGAACCCGAGTATCTATGTGTGATTCATTTACTCAACAGGTGTTCAAAGATGGTTGCTGTATTTTAAAAATCATTTAGTAATTAACTTTGAATTAAAAAAATTTACTCGGAGAAGTTTGGTTAAATCTGACACACTTCATGCCTCGTTTGTCTAAGCTTGTGAATTCAGAAAATTAGACTGGCATGAAGTTCCTCAGTGGCATTCAATCCATTTGGCTGTTTAGTGTCGAGATTTAAGATGTATTGCATCTCTAATTTATGGAGGGCTCTCTCACGATCGCCCCCTCTTTTGTTGACCGGAATACAGTCAATTAAATAATATTTGAGGTCTTTGGGATTGCCTTCATGTTTTTCACTAAAATGGCGTGCCACTGGGTATGTGGTGTCTTTATTTTTGATTGCTCGTATATGCTGGAGTACCCTTTTGTGACCCTGTAAAATAGTGCTACCAACATATTTTAATTTACATGGGCACTCCAGCACATACACCACATAGTCAGTTTTGCAGTTAAGCACTTTATCTATCCTCCTCTCAATATCTCCAAATGGAGCCTTATAGCTCGTCATGTTGACCCCGTGTTGGCATGCTTTACAGGTTTTGCATTTGTAAAAGCCAAATCTTTGAGACAACCATGTATTTTTGTTCACGGGGCCAAATGGATCATTTTTACTAAGGCATCCTTCATGGATCTGCCCCTGCGATAAGTTATGGCAGGCCTTTTCGGGGCTGTGGGGCCAATTATCGGGTCCTGTTTAATTAGGTACCAATTTTTCTTTATGATTTTTCTTACAGCAACCTCCTGCTGATTGTATTTTAAAATGAACCTGAAACTGCTGGTTTCTTTGGTTTCTTCCATCTTTGATTTAGTTTTAAGAAGCATTGCCCTCGATTCTTGATTACTTTTTTAAGAGCTGCCTCTAGACATTTTTGACTGTAGCCCCTCTCTCTAAATCTTTTGATGCACTCATTTTGAGCTAACTGGAGGTCCCTATCATTGCTGCAGATACGTTTAAGCCTCAGTAGCTCACCGTAGGGTATACTTTTTACCAGGTGTCCTGGATGGGCACTACTGGCATGTAATACGGCGTTGCCAGCTGTTGGCTTCCTGTGGAGTCTCGTTTCAATTTTGTTATGTTTAACAAAAACTTCCATGTCTAAAAAGGTCACCATATTATTGCTGATACAGGCAGTAAAATTCAAATTGAGTTGATTCTTATTGATTCTTGCTATGAAACTTTCAGCTTGTTCCTGGGTGCCTTGCCACACCAGGAAGAGATCATCTATAAATCTCCACCACTCCCTTACATGTTGAACCATGGAATCTCTGTGTTCAACCATGAGGACCAGCTCCTCCCACCAGCCCATGTGAAGACATGCATAGCTGGGGGAGAAGCTGGCCCTCATGGCGACACCTCTGGCTTGTTGGTAGTAGGCATTCTGAAACATGAAAATATTATTAGTCAAACAACACTCCACCATATTTAATAGCATATTGGTATGATCCGCATATTCAGGCCCTCTGTGTGTTAAATAATATAGAGTTGCTCTTAGGCCATCTTTGTGTCTGATCGAAGTGTAGAGAGAGGTCACATCAAGAGTGATAAGCAGGTAATCATTATTCCACTTAAAATTCAGCATTTTTTGTAAATCGTCCCCAGTGTCTCTAATATATATGCCAAGTTTTGTACATATTCCTGAAGAAAATAGTCAATGTAGATTGATGTTGTTTCAAAGATGCTGTTTCTCGCCGAGATGATTGGTCTACCAGGTGGGTTTTTGGCATCCTTGTGAATTTTGGGGATGAAGTATAAAATAGGTGTTGTAGGATTGTCATTTCTTAAATATTTGTATTCCTCCATTGAAATTAATCCCGTATTTCTCCAGGCAGCTAGTTTGATGTTGTACATTCTATACATTGTGGTTAATGCTTATTTGTTGCTGCGACAATAGCAGGTATTATCGTTAAGTTGGTTCATTGCTTCTTTAACATATTGATCTTTTTTCCATAGGACCACGTTACCACCTTTATCGGCACTTCTGATGACTATCTCATTGTTGTTAGTCAGTTTTGTCATTAATTCATGATATTGAATCTCCTTTATATCTTTCTTGGTTTTAATATTGTGTTTCAATTTATTAATGCCTTGGAGTTTGTGATTAAGATTTTTTAAATCACTAATAACTTGCTGTTGAAAGGCATCTATTGAGTCTTTAGGCATCATCGGATAAAAGGTTGAGGGTGGTTTAAATGGTGTGAGGCCTGCTCGATACGTAGGAGTAGGTGACTTAATTTTTTCCTGGTAAGTATTATCATTGCCATCCTCGTCCAGTAATCCCTGTAGTACTTCCATCAATTGCCTCTCTGTATCATTTTCACTTGTATGTATCATGGCATCACATTGGGTTAGGTCACTTATGCCGCCAATGTCCTTATTTACTGAATCATATTGGATTTTCTTTTTGTGTTTGAAATATTTCTGCAGTTTTAATTTTCTCACACCTTTGTATATATCAACTCGGGTTGCCGCATAATTAAAGGTACTCTCAGGACAATAGGAAAGCCCAAGGGCCAGTAGTTGTTCTTCCACTTTGTTTAATATTGTGTCCGTCAAATTAATCACTATTTTGGATTCACATTCTGGCTCAGGGGCACTATGCGTTACTTCGTCCACTGTTGGTATTGTTGGCGTTTTGGCTGCCTTCTCTTGTTTTCGTTTTTTTGCCTTGCGCCTTTCCCTGCGCTTTCTGCTTCTGCACCTGCTGATTCTTTGTTGCCCGGCTGGTTGCTCTGCTGTTTTCTCGGGCGTAGGGACTGGAGGCGTTCTTTGCATAAAAAAATCAACCTCCTCTGTTAGGGAGAATAGACGGGTTGATTGCTGCCTTATTTTGCGGCGTACATCCACCTCTGATTCACTGTCGACTGCTGAACTCGCATCAGATGCTGAGGTTAGTTCAGGTTGTAGATTATTGACTGTTTCCTCAGTGGAGTTATGTTGCCGCGAGCCAGCTTTATCTGCTTTCATGTTGTCGAATTTCCTAGCGAACGTGAATATGCGGCCACATTCATAATCACACCTGTCGCGGTGAAACTTGTAAGCTTTCCGTTCCCTTATCGTGTCTTCCTCTTTTTTTAATCTTTTTTTCATTTCATTTCTGATTTTTTCAAGTTATCAGTTTGCCCCATTTCATCTAATTCCTTGTTTAATTTTTCAATCTCCACAGATAAACGAACACAGTCTTTTTCAGCATACTTTACTAAGATACACAATAATCTCCTTGACGAATCTAAATTAGTCTCAGCCCATTCTTTCATCATGTCACGATCAGGAGCTTCGTAACTGGGGGCTAATAAAATTCTTAATCCTCGTGGTACGCGTCCAACATCTATATAACGCTGTAGGGATTTTGCTTCCCACCACTTTTTCTGTTCAGTACGCATCGCCTTCTCTAGTTGTTTACTCTTTTCCTTCATGCTGGTATTTTTTGGCTCACTTAGTGGATTATGGGAGTTTGAGTCTTTTCTGTGTTCAGCTTCATCGCTGAACATTGCCACTGCCGCTTGCTTTCTCGCCGCAGCGCGTCGGCAGCCATTGTTTGTTGTTGGGAGTCTTACTGAAATAATATTCAATGTGTCAAATCAGGGAATGCTCCAGCACGCTGGAACCGAGCAAGTGTCCACTGTATTCCCGTCGGTTGACCTGAAGAAAACTCTAAACCCAAGTTGGAGCAATGGTTGTTGCGGCACGTCACAAACCCCTCACTACCGGCTAAGCCCCCAGCGCGTCCTCCGACCCGCCTTAGCTTACCTTCAAAGTGGAGGTATCATGACATCCGATTCCGTTGATTTTCGGCTCCGTTGGGGGGCTGGTTTGCCAACAATCCTCCCGGATTTCTACAAAACTCGCTTCCGAGCAGTTACTCCGTTTTGGCAGGTAAGCCCTGTTGCTCAGAGGGGTCCGCGTTCGAAACTGGAGGAGATAGCCAGTTTCCAAATATTCACCAAACTCCTTCTCCACGTGTCAGTTTCACCAGGCACAAAGAAAGAGCGCGGACCTCATCAGTCTTCAATTTGCAATGTTTATTTGTGCTCCCCAAACAATGCTGCTGCCATGACGCATTTCATCCCTCTAGGGGACTTGATCACATGACGCGCTGGTATATATATATATATATATATATTTCTCCAATACCTTCCGTGCATCAATTGCCTCCTCCTTAACGAGAGTTGCTTCGTTGCTTTCGGACCCCACGGAAGCGGGTCCCGTCACATTATTTCCAAATCCTTGCAATCTCTTGAAGGAAAACGAAGCCTTGTGCGGTTTTTAAAAGAATTTATTCCCAATCAGCCACTTGTCAAACGCATTTCGAGTGCACTGCACCCTTGTTCACTGACAGAGATTCGTTTCTCGTGGCCATTTAACTGTGTTACACACGTGATTATCTAAAACTACAGTTCTAGTGCATGAGAAGAAAGACTTGTAGTTTTTTCCATTCAATGCAGTATATCATGATTAGAAACGCCTATGACAATGCTATTTCGATATTAAAACATGTCATCTCCTTATACATCGTATAAAACATATACAATTATAATTTACGCGTTAAAAATTAATAGATTGTATATTGCACTTTCCATCTTTTTTGGAATAGATTAAGCCCCAGCACGAGATTGGGACGCGCAGTCCGGAGGAGAGGAGAGGTCGGCGCCGAAGCTCTGCGGTAAGTCTGGATCTTAATTGAAGCAGCGAGGGAGAGAGTGAAGCTTGTTGTGCAAGTGTATAGTCAGCACTAGAACACAAGCGGTTGCGGCTGGAGCGGGAGATCCCGCGATCGAATTATAAGACAATCTATTGGCAGAAATATGTCAGCCACGGAGATTAAAGAACGCGAAGAAGCAGCTTCGCAGATATTTAATGATGCATGTACAGGTGCAACTAATGCTATGGGGGCGACTTTGAAAGTTAAGGGAATAAATGATTTAAATACCCGACTAAAACGCTTGGAGAAACTTCAACGTTCAGAACTTTCAAAATGGTGGGAGTCAAAGTCATTACAGCGCTACTTGGAAGTACAGCGCGTGCCCAGAGGATTGCGCATAATGGTAACTCCAACCTATGAAGAACCTAATCCGGATATGTTACGCGAATGGGCTGCGAATAATAACGATGCCTCAAGGAGAATGTTGGCCATATTGATTAAGTATGCCGATATTGATAGAAAAAGAATTTTGTCTGAAATAGAGGCACTGTTGGATGAGTTAAGTAAAGAGGAAGATCAAGATCAAGTTAAAGAATTTAAAGTGGCAATGAAAGAAAGAATGAAAAGATTTGAAACCACTATAAGAGAAAGAAAAGCACAGAAGTTTATCAGAGATAAACAAGATTACGACAGAGGCCAAATGTATACCTTACCAAAAGGAGAACTATAAAGGGTGACAACAGACTTTAGTTACATTAGAATTCATTTGTTGATGGTACCATACTAATTTCAGGAATTGTGGTGTGTTCTAAGGTGATTTTACCCTGTGAAAAACCTTCTGCTGGGATATCATGAATCATGTTTGAGAGAAAACTATTTTCACATGCTTGTCCCATACAGTTTTGGAAGGTGCTCTAGAAGCAAAAATGAGAGCATATTTACTGTAAATTCACATTATCTTTCTCAGTCATGTGAGAATGAAGTCTGACATTCTCAGTAAAACATGTACATCCAACAAGGGCAGAGACTGTCAGTTGATGCCTTTGTGTTCTACTGCAGCTTCCCAGATTGTTCTAAAGAACAACTAGAGCGCTAACAGTCTTACTTATGACAAAATTATGGCACACCTGAAGCCATCTTGATTGGAATAAACTGGTAACTCTTAAAACATTTAATTTAAAAAGGATCAAAATGAGGGGGTTCATTTTGTCATAGAAATTATGGTTAGTGCTGTAGAAAGAAAAATTAGGACATGTTTTAAGTGAGATCTCAAATATCTTACTGTTATATTTCAACAGGTGCAGCCTGTCAGTTGATCCTTTGTGTTCCCCACCGAAACAAGAAAAACAGTCACCCAGGCCCTCGTCACCAGCAGGCTGGACTACGGAAACGCCCTCTACGCAGGAACGACGGCTAAGCTCCTGAGACGGCTGCAACGCATCCAGAACGCCTCTGCACGTCTTATCCTCGACATCCCCCAACGCAGCCACATCACACCCCACCTGAGAGACCTGCACTGGCTCCCTGTCAACAAGAGGATAACCTTCAAGCTCCTCACCCACGCACACAAAGCACTCCACAACTCCGGACAAGCCTACCTCAACAGACGACTCAGCTTCTACACCCCCACCCGCCAGCTCCGCTCCACCAGCCTCACCCTCGCCACAGTCCCCCGCATCCGGAAAACGACCGCCGGCGGCAAATCCTTCTCCCACCTCGCCGCCAAGACCTGGAACACCCTCCCCACCAACCTTCGGCAGACCCAAGACCTACTGGCCTTCAGAAGACTCCTCAAGACCTGGCTCTTCGATCAGTAGCAGCACCACCCCCCCTCTTCCCCCAGCGCCTTGAGACCCTCGCGGGTATGTAGTGCGCTTTATAAGTGACATGATTGATTGTGTTCTACTGCAGCTTCCCAGAGTGTTCTAAAGAACAACTAGAGAGCTAACAGTCTTACTTATGACAAAAGTATGGCACACCTGAAGCCATCTTGATTGGAATAAACTGGTAACACTTAAAACATTTAATTTAAAAAGGAACAAAATGAGGGGGTTCATTTTGCCATAGAAATTATGGTTAGTGCTGTAGAAAGAAAAATTAGGACATGTTTTAAGTGAGATCTCAAATATCTTCCTGTTATATTTCAACAGGAGCAGCCTGTCAGTTGATGCCTTTGTGTTCTACTGCAGCTTCCCAGAGTGTTCTAAAGAACAACTAGAGCGCTAACAGTCTTACTTATGACAAAAGTATGGCACACCTGAAGCCATCTTGATTGGAATAAACTGGTAACACTTAAAACATTTAATTTAAAAAGGAACAAAATGAGGGGGTTCATTTTGCCATAGAAATTATGGTTAGTGCTGCAGAAAGAAAATGTAGGGCATGTTTTAAGTGAGATCTCAAATCCTCTTCTATTTCATTAGAAAATTCTGACATGCAGACTGAAACAATCACTTTCAATACCAGCAGTAGACTTCCAGTTAACTCCCTGGTGAGCAGTAGCTTTACTACAGTGATCTAATGAACAACTAGAGTGCTAACATTCTGAATTTATGGCAAATGTGTGACACATCTGAATGCCTTCTTGATGGAATCAAAGTAAAAACTGAAAGCATTTCCTACTGAGGAGACTGCAGTAAATGACGAAATTAGGAAACTTCATAACAAATAAGTCTCCCAAGGTGGCCACCAGAGAAAAAAGAGCCCAAATGTAGCACAAATATCACCCAGATGTAGCCCACATATAGCCCAATGACAGAAGTGTGCAAAACACTTTTTATTTTTAGTTTTTCTGCAGTTTTATATAGTGCAAACTGGTCAGGTATTGGAGCATTACATCTTACTTGGACCCCTTATTGCGTATTTTGCACTGAAGTACATGAGATTGATCTTGCGAAACATTGAACTTTACGATTCTGTTAACCTGAAGTTGCTCTGAACTGGGCTTTGTAACACCCGTTTTTACCCACTGGTTTTAATTAATTCTCACTGTATTGTATTAGGAAAGAGGATTTACATTTTTTATGTACACTTTTATGATCTATGTTTCTAAATCAGATCAAATAAAGTTTAATGAATTCTATGGCAGGACGGAGGCGAGGATTATGCATATCTT
This sequence comes from Calotriton arnoldi, assembly GCA_963921515.1. NCBI lineage: Eukaryota > Metazoa > Chordata > Amphibia > Caudata > Salamandridae > Calotriton > Calotriton arnoldi. The sequence continues at coordinate 2,154,839 of CAWUFW010000875.1, forward strand.
TCCTCACTTTGTTTGCATAGCAGTTCAAAGAAAACGCAACACAACAATCATTAAACAAAAGACTACACAACCCATGAACCATTAGGGGGGTAGTCTCCAAGGCAACTATAGTCCAATCATATCACAGTCCATCGTATATAATATCGTGACGTCCCTTCCGCTTCCTCTTTCTTCACAGCTCGTCAGCTTAATCTGACGTTGTTGCTGTTTGTGTAGCGGTTTCTTGTGCACGTTATTAGCATTATGGCCTTGGTATTGTTTCATATTCCCTGCGCAGCAGGCTCTTGCCCGAGCGCGTTCTCCCCCTCGCAGTTTCTCCCGCTGTGTGCTCTGCGCGCGGTGAGATCCTGTCAGGCGCGTCTGGTCCGAGCGAGGCAGCTCCGTAAAACGCTCCCGCTGGTCTTTACGCTCGTTTGGGAATCCGGTCACTCCTTTAGTGTCCGCTTGATTCCCGACCAACCCTCGCCTAATTTTGACACCGCTACGCGGTAATTTCCCCACACGGCCACGTTAGTAATTGGTATTGCGCCTCAGTCTATTCTTATAACGGCTTCGGGGAAAGCCCAGCTGTTGGCGCACCGGCGAGGGGGCTGCCTTAAGGATTTTAAGGGCATTTGTTCTGTGCTCACACCCTCTGCTATCATGTCTTCTCCAGAAGACCATTTTTACTCCTCCTACCAGGAAGTGGAGGAGGAATGGCCCCCCAACTTCTCCCTCCAGCAGTGGACCAAGCCCTCTCTCTGGCTATTTCTAGGGCGCTGGCTCCTCTTAGGGATCAGGTTGATAAGCTGGCGAAAAGCATCCCTGGGGTGTTCAGTGACCCAGATCTGGTGGTGGCGGGTCCAAGTAGCTCCCAGATGGGGAATAAAAGGTCCGTTAAGCATAACGCGGGGCACTTGGAAGGATTTGATAAACTTACGGAGACCTTCCTCAAGAGTGCGCGAACGCTAAAACATGCACCCTGCCGGGAGGAGGAGGGGCCGGAAAAAATTGCGACACTGTCACCACTATTGTAGACCCCAACGGCGGGTTTCCCTTAGAGGGAGAGGGTGTATCGGAGGACGATTTCTCCTCCGATGAGGATAAGGACTCGGGGCGTCCCTGGCGTCCAGAATCCCACTCCTCTCAGTCCCCGGTTGGGGACGGGGTCCACTCAGACATGTTCGAGCCTACCCAAATTTACCATCCTAGGTCGGCAGAGTGGACACCTGACGCCAAAGTGGCAGAGTATGTGGTGGGGAAAATCCATCAACCCCTTGAAAGGGAGGTCAGGAATAGGATGAGGGGAGAATGCCCCAGGCCCTCACTGAAGGGGAAGGTGGCACACACGTCTGAAATTGATGAGAAACTATGTACCTTTTTCACCAAGTATATGAGGGATCCCAAGAAAGGAATTGATAGGTCTTGGACGTGGTAGGGCCCTTCACCCAAATTATTCAATTGACGGAGCGTTCCAAAGAGTCAGGATCCCCTTTGTCCACGGATATTGTGGCTGGTTGGGCGCACTACCCTAAACCCTAAAACACTACCCCCTCCACTACACAAACACCACTGCACTACCCTAAACCCTAAATCTACCCCCAGCACGACCCCCTACACTACCCAAACACCACTGCACTACCCTAAACCATAAAACACTAACCCCAGCATGACTCCCTACACTACCCAAACACCACTGCACTACCGTAAACCCTAAATCTACCCCCAGCATGACCCCCTACACTACCCAAACACCACTGCACTACCCTAAACCATAAAACACTACCCCCAGCATGACCCCCTACACAAACACCACTGCACTACCCTAAACCCTAAAACACTACCATCAGCATGACCCCCTACACTACTCAAACACCACTGCACTACCCTAAACCCTAAAACACTACCCCAGCACGACCCCCTACACTACCCATACACCACTGCACTACCCTATACCATAAAACACGACCCCCTACACTACACAAACACGACTGCACTACCCTAAACCCTAAAAGACTACCCACAGCATGACCCCTTCACTACACAAACACCACTGCACTGCCCTAAACCCTAAAACACTACCCCAGCACTACCCCCTACACTACCCAAACACCACTGCACTAACGTAAACCCTAAAACACTACCCCCAGCACAACCCCACACTACACAAACACCACTGCACTACCCTAAACCATAAAACACTACCCCCAGCATGACCCCCTACACTACACAAACACCACTGCACTACCCTAAACCCTAAAACACTACCACCAGCATGACCCCCTACACTACTCAAACACCACTGCACTACCCTAAACCCTAAAACACTACCCCAGCACGACCCCCTACACTACCCATACACCACTGCACTACCCTAAACCCTAAAACACTACCCCCAGCACGACCCCCTACACTACGGCACTACCCTAAACCCTAAAACACAACCCCCAGCACGACCCCCTACACTACCCAAACACCACTGCACTACCCTAAACCCTAAAACACTACCCCCAGCACGACCCCCTACACCACCCAAACACCACTGCACTACCCTAAACCCTAGAAAAGAAACCCCCACCCCATGCCCAATCCCCCTTACCTCTCACTCCTCATGGTTCCTCTCTCCTCGTGTTTCCTGCTTCACGTCATCTCTGAGGGGCAGTGCACGTCGTTGTGAGGAAACGGAACAGCCTCTGTTTCCTTACAACGACATGGATCGTCTACATGTTTTTTAGAACGCATGGTCATTTACCATACATACCTTTACAACAAAATTAGTTGTAAAGGCATGCGTGGTAAATGACCATGCGTTCTAAAAAAATGCGTAGTAATGACTCCGTTATGTACAACGCATGCGTGGTAATGCATGTGTTGTAATGGTATCACAAAGTAAAAAAGTCGTTGTAACGGCTGTTTACCGATCGAAGCTGGCCCCTGTTCTTCAGTGAGACGTTTATTTGATTAATTAGGAGGAAGGAATGTGTTTTTTTTACCGAAAAGTGCATTCCCGGCTGTTGTATTGTGAAAGTGTCCGCGTGGCCTGGTTTCACTTCCGGTGAGAGAGTGGAAGAGTCTGTTTGGATCTAAAGGAGTTCTGTTGTTGGACGGGGCCGGCGCGACATGTCATCAGAAAACATAGCTAATGTAAAGCGTCCTCCCTGAAGTGTGGAGCAGTGCCATGAGAGGTCAACGAGTGTGCGTCCCACCGCAGTATGACCGTACCGCGTGACCCATGTGCCGCCTCCAGGGTACGGGAGGCAGAAGCGGCATCGCAGGTCCTCTTGAAGACCATTGTAGCACTAATTCTACATTTTGGTACTAGGGCATTTTAACTTCGTTGTTCCTGCCAGATACAAAGAGAAGATCCTGTGTTATTCAGTGCCCTCGTTACCTTTTTTGTGGGTTGTGGTGCTTGTCACTTTGCTGCCCCGCCGGTGCACACGACTGGGCACCCCACCTCGTGTGCCATCTGCAGGGCCTCTGCCCTCAGATCACTGGTTTCGGTTTCTGGAGTGGCAACATAAACAGTTGCTCCCAAAGGACTATCCTGAACACTTAGGTGAATATCCCCTGCACCAGCATTCCACGGAAATTCTTTCCTAGCTCTCCCACGTCAACGAGCATGGCTCCGCTCGCGACACCGTATGACGTCATCAGAGCCATAAGAGGACCTCGTCGGCCTGCTAACGTCAGTTCCACCCATTTTTTCCGTGCCACCGAGGCAAACAGGGGACCGAGACATTTTCACATGTATACATAGTATAATAAATATATATATATTCACTGAAAAAACCATAGGTTTCAGGCACGTTATAGTTAGAAATTAGCATTTAAAAAACCTTAGAAATTCACTGAAAAAACCATAGATTTCAGGGGCGTTATAGTTAGTTGGACATTTTACTCGTACAAAACCATAGAAATTCCCCCGTTATAGTTAGTTCAGCTAACTATAACTCGCGCGCTCCGCAATGCACTGCTGATGACGTCACATATTACATCACTCATGACATGGTCAGTGACATCACTCATGACATCACTGATGACATCTCAAATGACATCACTGATGACATCATCCTTGTGATAGAGTGGCAGACCTCCTCTCACCCTAATATAACCTTTGATACACACACTCAAAATACAAACTAACATTTTCAAAACAATGGACATACCAATACCAGTTACAACACACCTATTCAGTAATTCCAAGATCTACACACACATCCACTCATTCACCAACAGTCCCTATACAGTCACTCATACATGTACTCACTCATCATATGTACTCATACACCTATACATCCTGTTACACACCGCCACTCATCCATAGAGTTACTCACACACATAGTCACACATGCAAACAAAGTATCAAACATCCATTTACTTGCATATACAGTTATACACACACTACCACTGTCCCACATATGGTGAAGCACTCTAGCTTTGTATAAGCCACAACCTGAATAGGTCAACAGAGTCCGTAAGCGGCGGTTCATCGCTGGCCTTTCATTGGCCAAGGATCCACCAACCATATGGCAGAACCGTTTAAATGACGGTGTGCACCGGACCTTGGGAGTACCATGAACTCCTTGTTTTTGCTGTGTTTTAAGCGGTTTCCACCACCGCTTCCCGGTTGCACCCGCCGCGAGTTCGGCTGGCCCCAGGTGGAATACTGTGTTTTGGATTCAATTTGGGCTGCTGAACCGCCGCTTACGGACTCTGTTGACCTATTCAGGTTGTGGCTTATACAAAGCTAGAGTGCTTCACCATATGTGGGACACTCACAGTGTTTTCGTTCTAACAGCGGCAGGCGAGGGATGTATAGGCACAGTTATTACGGCTGCCAATTAATTTTTGCGATGGGAGCGCCATAAACATTGCACTAAGCAATAAATAATGAAAACGGTGACGCCCCATCGCTGGCCTTTCATTGGCCAAGGATCCACCAACCATATGGCAGAACCGTTTAAATGACTGTCGTTTTATTGACGGCTTTTCCGCACTGATGACGGCAAGAGCCAGAAACGCGTCTGCGGATGTTTTATAGCCGACACACACCCCGTGAGTGCACCGGACCTTGGGAGTACCATGAACTCCTTGTTTTTGCTGTGTTTTAAGCGGTTTCCACCACCGCTTCCCGGTTGCACCCGCCGCGAGTTCGGCTGGCCCCAGGTGGAATACTGTGTTTTGGATTCAATTTGGGCTGCTGAACCGCCGCTACGGACTCTGTTGACCTATTCAGGTTGTGGCTTATACAAAGCTAGAGTGCTTCACCATATGTGGGACACTCACAGTGTTTTCGTTCTAACAGCGGCAGGCGAGGGGATGTATAGGCACAGTTATTACGGCTGCCAATGAATTTTTTGCGATGGGAGCGCCATAAACATTGCCCTAAGCAATAAATAATGAAAACGGTGACGCCCCATCGCTGGCCTTTCATTGGCCAAGGATCCACCAACCATATGGCAGAACCGTTTAAATGACTGTCGTTTTATTGACGGCTTTTCCGCACTGATGACGGCAAGAGCCAGAAACACGTCTGCGGATGTTTTATAGCCGACACACACCCCGTGAGTGCACCGGACCTTGGGAGTACCATGAACTCCTTGTTTTTGCTGTGTTTTAAGTGGTTTCCACCACCGCTTCCCGGTTGCACCCGCCGCGAGTTCGGCTGGCCCCAGGTGGAATACTGTGTTTTGGATATGGATATATATATATATATATGGATATATATATATATATATATATATATATATATATATATATATATATATATATATATATATATATATATATATATATACACACACACACATATATGTATTCCCCTGCTCATTTTCTCAAAATATTTGGCTGTAGCTAGGTGGTGAAAAATGTAGAAAAATGTAGTGTACCCAAATGTGAGGTTTGGCATTTGAGCAGTATTTGTATATATAAAGAATTGGTCTTGTCTCTTTAATTGTTAATAAAGTTTTGTTGAAGAGGTGTAGGTTGGAGAGTTAGCTCATTTAAATGGGCACCCGGCACACACATCTCTATGGCCCTGTGAAAGGATACGGCCGAAAATTAAAATACGTTGCATTTTGCATTTAAACTGCTGAGATAAGCAACGAATTTTCCTTCACCACTAATGTTTGCTAAACAGATGGAATGTGCCTTTAAATGTCGTCAGTTTCAGGAAAACAGCAGTAACTTTTTTATGTCAATGTGATTAGCTTCACCTGTGGGGAGCCTTTAAATTCGTAAAAATATGGTGTATTTTAGGTCGAAAAAGGCTGCTGAGACAGCCGAAACGCATTCCTGTATTTTTTAACACCCGTTATTTGAACAAGTGCTGCAAGTCATTAAACATGATTTTTATACTGGACACGAGTGCGGGCTTGCATAGGTCTGAAGTGGCGTCGGAAACCGCAGTCGAACCCAATGGAGGACTTCGAAGAAGAGCCACTGCTGGAAGGAAGAAAAGTGTCCATTGGAATCCAAAGGTGGATCCTTGTCGAAGAGTACTTGAAAGCAGAGGGCACAGAGTCTGGGTCACTCAGGAGTGACCAGGGGCTCGGTAGACGAATGCCCACCGATGTCGGGTGCTTCAGGTCCGTTGATGGAGTTCTTGACTCTGCAGCCACGGGGACCAGGAGATGTTGAGGAGGACCAGGAGCCAGATACGAGCTGTCCCACAAAGGATGTCAAGTGCTATGGGGTCGGTGTCCGGCAGGAGCACCAAGCAGCCTTGGCAACGGCAACCCACACAGAAGGTCAAGGAAGTGTACAGTTCGGACCAGCAAGGTCCAGGAGACTCACCAACCACAGGGGAGTCAGGGCAAGCCTAGAGCAACTGGGAGAGCCCAAGAAAAGCAAAGTTGACCCTCAATTGGACCCACAGGCCGGAGACACAGGAGTCGCGAGAGGACCTCGAGCGATTTCACCAAACAGCAGCCCACGGAGCACTCGGTGTGAGGAGGCTGGAGGTCGAGTAAGAAATGGTGCCAGAGGTTGGGGCTACTCGGAGCCCAATACACTTGCTCGTGAAATGCCAACAAGCATATGCACTTGCAAATAAGCGCGGTGCACAGGGGTACAGGTATTGCAGCCCCCACGAGGGATTCTGGCCTCAAACTTGGTAAGAGGGCAGCTCGGACCTCAAGGGATATAGAAACCTTACTCCTGTGTTGCTGGAGCCTTCGGAGTCCGTAGGAGCTCAGGAGCAGCAGACGGGTCAGTCGTGATGTGGTGCCTGCGGACGCAGGGGAGTGACTCCTTCACTACAAGGGAGATATCTTCAGTTGTCCTTGATGCTCCACAGGTCCTGCATGGATCCTGTATGGTGCACTGGCACAGACGATGCTTCAGACTGAGAGGGACACGAAGTCGGAGCCAAACAAAGTCCAGCTAAGTCCAGAGTGTCCAGACGGTCGAAGTTCAGTGGTTTCTGGTTCAGAATCTTGTCCACGTCGAATCTAGGGTCCTACAGCCAGGTAAGCCCATTTGTACCCATGGGAGAGGGTTGGACAGATTCAGGGGACCCTCCCAGGGGAAGGTCTGGACAGTGGGGAGGTTACGCCCATGTCCTTTGTCCAGTTTCACGCCAGAGCAGGAGCCAAAGGCTCCCAGGACTGGTTTGAACTGGACTATTCACAGGGACACCAAATTTGCCCCTCATGCAGACATCGGACGCTGGCAAGCGCACCCACCCAGCCCTAATACACTAAATCCTGTCTGGTAGGTGGTCACACCTCCCTGTGACAGGATGCCTATTGTTCTGCCTTCCCCTGCTCGAGCTTGGCTCAGCAGCAGGAGGGCAGAAATGTGTCTCTGGTCGGCAGCAACCATTTTGTGCTGCCCAGGACTAGAAGGCTGGTACCAGGAACACCAGAGACCCAACGAAGCTTGCTACTTGAGGGGTGGAATCATACCCCCCACACCGGTTACCGGTGTGGGGGTATGATACCACAATGTTTGACACCAAACACGATAGGGTTGCTTTCAGCCATTTTAGAGTTGGTCCTCACACTGTCGCATAATGCCACTCTATATGTTGTAAATGGCTGCTGCACTAACAACCCGGGAGAATGGACTCCGTAGGATGCAGGGGTGTCCTGCTCATGCAGTGGCACCCTCTCACTTAGAACCAAGCACCCTGCCATCAAGATTGTGAAGGCCTGCTATAGGGGTGACTTATAGGTTTTAAGTGTAGTGACCCTTAGATATAGTAAACCTATATCTTAAGTAAGTGGTGCATGCACCAACTTACACATGCTGCAATGGCAGGTCTGTAGTTCAATTTTGCATGGCCTCTCATGGGTGGCATAATACATGCTTCAGCCCATGGGAGGCCTCTGGGGTACCTATGCCCTGGGTACATGGGTACCATATACTAGGTACTGACAAGGGTACCCCAGTATCCAATCTGGAGTGTACCTAGGTACATGACATCACAGTTTAGGGAGAAAGCAGATAGACTGGGGTCCTGATTAGCAGGATCCCAGTCAGACTAGTCTAAAACAGTATCACATTTAGCAAAACATGGGGGTAACCATAAGAAGCAGATCCTACTTTTGCATCCTAATGGGGCGGTTGGAACCGCCGACGGGGTGTTGGTCGGTCCCATAAAGTACAAAAAATGAGACAAGCAGAATGAAACAACACCGTTACACTTAAATATCAAATTTAATTATATATGCGGTGGGAGGGGTACCTGCAATGGGTCTCTTGTGTGGTCCGGTGCTGGCAGTGGAATATGAATCAGTAGTATGGTCGATTCCCAGCATGGGCGCCCAATGCCATTAATAATTGCCTAATTTAATTCTAGGCACTGTCCGTTTCACTCGCAACTTCTGACCTTCCTCACAGCTCCCATTTCGATTCACTTACTGAAGTTCTCCTACTCCGTTGTTAGTGCACCCTGCACGGCCATATATCTCAGGCATGCATTAATTTTGTCCTGATGATGATCCCATTATTTCTTCAAAGGGATCGAAACGTCGTCGACTCTTTTTACACCGCATATACAATTTAATTTGATATTTAAGTGTAACGGTGTTGTTTCATTCTGCTCGTCTCATTTTTTGTACTTCATGCAAGCTATTTGCCGTGCCTGAGTGTTTGTTTTCGTTTCTCTGTGTTCATTGTAATGTGTAGGACGCAGGATTGTGTCCCACTTTATTTTTTTCTTCTTTTAGAACTTTAAATCATTAAATTTCACTGTCCGGCTGGACAGCAGTAATATAGCACTAATTTGAGTCTATATTCATGTTCCTTGTTTACAAATTTTTTGTCAAGGACCGTTGTTCTTGTAAAATAGCTATGCAGATGACACGCAAATACTCCTTCAACTGGAATGCCCCAAAGTCATTGGATCTCCCTATTTTCAGTTGTCTCGGAGCCATGGATCAATGAATGATGTGGAACCATCTCAAATTGAATGCTTCCAAAACGGAAATACTCATGTGTGGCGATTGGAAACATTATGACCCGCTTGCCACCTGGCCTGATGATCTGGGAACACCGCCTAAAGTATCAAAGGACGTAAGAAACCTCAGAATGACCATGGACTCCAAGCTATCGATGAATGCCCAAATAGACAAACTAGCAAGATCAAGCTTTGTTACTATAAAAACTCTGCAACAAATTTTCACCCATTTGGAATTTCCACACAAGGTCCAAGCTACCATCTCCCTTGTTCTGTCCAAACTCGATTACGCCAGTAGCCTCTACTACGGATCACCTTTAACGACCATGAAAAGACTATAACGGATTCAGAACTCAGCTGCCAGACTACTCTTACATATAGAACCGCAAGACCACATCTCCCCTGCCTTGAAAGCCCTGCATTGGTTACGGGTTGCCAGAAGATCCACGTTCAAGCTGCTTTGTATCACCCACAAAGCGATGCATGGAACGGGACCTCTCTTCATCAGGAATAAAATAATGGGTGGCACATCCTTCTCTATTCAAGCAGCCAAACTATGGAACTCTTTAACTCCCAACATAAGATTCACGGATAGCCACCTTATCTTCAGAAAACTACTCAAGAATTGGCTCTTCCCCACATTAGCACCATGAGCAAACTGAAATATACAGCATATCCCTCTGTATATAAGCATTTATTTGTACTATAGATATGTACCTATATATGTGTATTGCTTTGTATAAACGCGTAGAATAATTATGTTTTTAAAACAAATAATTCAAATTAATTTTAAGTACAACAAAATGTGAAAGCAGGAGTTTATTTAATGCATCTTTAATCTATATATACTTACTTCCTTTATGCATCTATATACCTTCCATGTACTTATGGATCTATATATTTATTACTTTTCTTCTAATTCAGCATATCCAATGCACTACCCTATTTCTCACCCTATACCTCTCTCAATATATCCTTTACCTCAACTTTCTGACTCCTCATACCTCTTTCTACTACTCTTTCCAATGCACTACCCTATTTCTCACCCTATACCTCTATCAATATATCCTCTACCTCCACTCTCTCATTCAACCCAAACCCCATACCACTACTATGATCCCCAAAATAACCCTTTCTAGACTCTTCCCTACTCTACCCCTCCTTGTATCATCTCATACCTCTTTTACTATTCTGATCCCCAAAACAAGCCTTTCAAAACCCTTCCCTCTGACTCTTCTCCCTCCACATCCCTTTTACTCATTCCAAGCCTCCTCCTACTGCTATGACCTCCAAAACAAACAAAAAAAGTCTAAATTCTTCCCTCTTCTATCCCTCCACTATCCTTTTCAATCCAAATAACAGACTAACATGTCCACCTCTCAAATGAATTTCATATTTCACTATACTAATTCACCACTAATCCTTTATGGGTTCCGGAGTAGTGTGCTACTCGCCAAAAAGTGCTTCAACACTTCATCAGGGGTAGCAAGTGCTATATAAATGCAAACCTTTTTACCTCTTCTATCTCTCCGCTATCCATCTCAATCCAAATAACTGACTAACATATCCACCACTCAAATTACTTTACAATTTCACTATACTAATTGACCACTAATCCTTTATGAGTTCCGGAGTAGCATGCTACTTGCCAAAAAAGTGCTTCAACACCACATCAGGGATAACAAGCGCTAAATAAATGCAAACCTTTTTCTCTTTTCTTTCCCTCCACTATCTATCTGAATCAAAATAACTGACTAACATATCCAGCACTCAAATTACTTTCATATTTCACTATACTAATTCACCACTAATCCTCTATGGGTTCCGGAGTAGCGTGCTACTCACTGAAAAAGCACTTTGACGCCTCGTCAGGGGCAGTAAGCACTATATAAATGCAATTACAATACAATACAATATAATATTTTCATTTCAAGCCTAAAAAACTTTGGCTGGACAAACATATATAAATATGTTTATTTTTTTTTTAAAAAGGCTCTTTTAAGAGCCACCATATATTATGTCTAAATCTATTTGATCATTATAACTTTTTATTTGAAAAAAAAGAATGCAGTACTTTACTTTTTCCCTAACTTCACACAGTTTTGCTAAACTGCCTCATTTCTTCCAATACATTCTTCCTATACATTGGAAAAAACTCATAAGCTATATTTCACGTTAAAAAACAGAACAAAGATCTAAACAATTGGCTTTCATGCAGATTCATCAACCGGTGACAAATTTATTAACAATCAAAAATCAGAGGAAATTCTATCTCTCTGAATCCTAACCATAACTACAGAGTAGCTACTGTCACTCTGTAATATGTCGCCAGTGGGTAGTTATAGTTAGGACCTAGTTTGTATAGGAAGAGCGTTTTTTGTTTTGCCAATGACTTTGGCACCGCTTGATGAATCTTCACGGAATTTACAAAACTTATACTTTAGTGGATCCAGCTGCTGTGTTGAAGTTTCAGGGTGATCTGTCAAGCAGGGACTGAGAAAAAAGGGGGGGTCCCAAAATGCATGTTCTCCATGTTAATACCCATGGGAGCTTTGAAAACGACTACAGCCCGAACCACTGGATGGAATTACACCAAATTTAGCAGAAAGGTAGATTTGGTTACGCTGATCACGCATTTTGTGATTTGGTGTAAATCAGTTCTGTAGTTTTAGATCTATTAAAGGGCAAAAAATATAGATATCCAGGGCCACGGATTCTTGCAGAGAATTTGCGGACCCATGCTGAAACCTGATTGGCTCCCAACACTTTAACCAGGAAGTGGTGGCCGCCATTTTGGGACTCAGCTTGAAGCCGAGTCCCGCAAAAAAAAAGATTACAAAAAGAGAAGGGGCCAAGCTAAAAAGTATTTTTTTTTTTTTTAAATCATGGAAAAATCCACAGCCGGATCTGCGACTTTTTCTGAGATTTAAAAAAAAAAAACGTAGTCTCCCTGACTGCTGAGCAGCAGATTAGGACACTGGGTTCAGCCCAGCCATAAATTTAAGCAAGGAATTTGGCTGGGGGTGGTGGGGTATTTAAACACAAGCGCGGGTCGCAACACCCTCTTTCTCCTGGGAATGTTGCAGAGAAGTCCCACCCACCCACCCTCTGAGAAAGGAAAAAGTTGAGAGCGGGGTACACTTGGGAAAAGTCAGTCGCAGAGGAGACTTACAGGAGGGCGTGTTACTAGCGGAGGATAGCGTTCCTACTTAAACTTAGCATTTGCCGAACGGGAACAGGCCACAAACAGGTAACAGTCAGGACCCAGGGGGTACTGGCAGGCTACCGCAATGGCCTTGGGGGTTGAACCGGAAGAAAATAGGCAAGGGCGGAGCCTGTGGCCCGGAAGAAGTTGGGAGGTGTGATGGCACCGGAAGTGTAAGGTCACCCGGTCGGGTTGGAAGCATATGCTTACCCGGAAGGATAGGCATGGTGGTACCGGAAGTGAATGGTCACCCGGTTGGGTTGGAAGCAGATGCTTACCCTGAAGGAAAGGCATGGTGGTACCGGAAGTGAAAGGTCACCCGGTCGGGTTGGAAGCAGATGCTTACCCAGAAGGAAAGGCATGGTGGTACCGTAAGTGAATGGTCACCCGGTTGGGTTGGAAGCAGATGCTTACCCTGAATGAAAAGGTGTGGTTGCACCGGAAGTGAAAGGTCACCCGGTCGGGTCGGAAGCAGAAGCTTACCCGGAATAGAATGTGTGGTGGCACCGGAAGTGAAAGGTCACCCGGTCGGGTTGGAAGCAGACACTTACCCGGAACGAAACGTGTGGTTGCACCGGAAGTGAAAGGTCACCCGGCAGGGGGTTGTAAGCAGATGCTTGCCCACAGTGGAAGTAAATGATGGCCGGCACTGACTGTAGGGCACAGTGCTTCTGGCTATGGTACAAGACCACAATGATGTTGGTCATACTTACTCGATTGACTCAGATATTCTGGATCAATTCCATTCTTATTATGCTAATCTATACACGCCTGAATATTCAACTTCAGATCAAGACATTCTACAATATCTTTCTTCCATTCAAAAACCTGATTTTTACCAAATAGATTTTTCCTCTCTGGGAAAGGAACTGGCGCTTTCAGAACTCCATCTTGCTATGCTTTCCCTTCACAAAGATAAAGCCCCTGGGCCTGATGGTTTTACTGCAGAATTCTATATTTATTTTTCTCACATTCTTTTACCCAAACTACTTACTTTAATTCAATATTTTTCTGACTCTTCCATGTCTTCTGGTTCTTTTCTCGAAGCACTGATTTGTCTTATCCTGAAAGATGGTAAAGATTTGCACTACTGCAAAAATTACAGACCCATTTCTTTAGTTAATATAGATTATAAACTTTTTGCCAAGGCCTTTGCTTCTAGACTACAGTCTCTTCTGCCCAATCTTCTCGGGAGGGAGCAATCATAGTTTGTTTCAGGTAGATATCTTTCAGATAACACTCGTCTGTTCTTTGATATTATATCTAAGTCTGCTGATCTCCCTGAACCTCTGGCAGCCATTTATTTGGATGCCGAAAAGGCTATTGACAGGGTTGATTGGTTTTTTTTATTCCATACTCTACGTTGGTTTGGATTTGGTCCTAAAATTATTAATTGAATCTCCCTCTTGTACTTGTCAACACAAGCTGCCATTTGTGCTAATGGCCTTACTTCTGGGTGTTTTCCTCTAGATCGTGGCGTTTAGCAGGGATGCCCTCTATCTCCATTTCTCTTTAATTTGGCACTTGAACCTTTCTTGTCCAGAATTAGACAAAACCCTCTTATCAATCGTTTCTCCTACAATACTCAACATATTAAATTTGCCGAATATGCAGATGATATTTTCTTATTTATGTCAAAACCTCATTCCTCTTTCATCAGAGGTTGCATTTTATAATCTGGTTTCTGGATATAAATGAAACACTGGCAAAAGTGAAATTCTACCCTTAAATAAATGTACTTTTAAACATGACCTCTCTTTTTCCAAGTTTAAATGGAAAAATTAAATATCTGGGTCTCCAATTTACTCTATCTTTAACCACTTCTCTTTCTGTTACTCTAGATGCGTGCATTCATAAGATTGCCTCCCAAACTTCTAGATGGCACCCTTTTACATTTATCTTGGTGGGGCAGGTTAAATACAATTAAAATTAGTTAGTTCCAATTATTGTATTTACTATTTCTAATATTCCGTTCAACATTCCACTTAAATCATATTAAAAAAATATTCTATTCTATCCTCCTTTCTTTGGATTAACAAACATCTTGCATGTCCTTATCTACATAGACGCATCCTAAAGCAGAAGGGGTGTAAATTTTCCGGATTTTGCTGACTATCATAAAGCATTTATTTTAAAGCAGTCTGTTCTTTGGATTTCTTCTTCTTCTTTATTTACTCCATTATGGGTTGACTTGGAACGAGAGTTTCTTTCTCCCTTTTCATTCATTGAATTCATCAAATTTATGCTATGTACCACGATCCCACAGCATACATGCAAACTATTGACCTCTGTTATTGCATGTCAACCTATAAATTTGGACACTTTTTGGAGTGTCCAATCTGGCACAATCGTTACATACAACTAAATAATAGACCTCTTGGCCACCTTGGAGAACCAAGGGATTACTTTGGGTCAAACAATTATACAAAAATGATTATTTTCTTTCTTTCTTAGAAGCCTCAACAATGTTTGGTTTATCATCTACTTCTCATCATAAATGTATGCTTCTCCAAAATATAATTTCTCAATCATTTACTTTTTTTCAGTTGGTTGCCCCCCCCACCTCACCACCCTCTATTAATCTGACAACCTTTTATACACAAATCCAAAAGCCTCTTTCATATATTCATTCCTCCAATGTACATTTAGTGATCGTCCTAAGTCACCTGTAGAACTTGCTTGGGAAAACGATCTTCAAGTTACCTTGTCTATTTCTACATGGAACAGCTTTGGGTCAAAATTAGGAAATCCTCTCAAGCAGCTAATACTACACAAACACTTTTTTTTGTTTATAATAGACTTTTTATAACGCCTGTTCTTCTCCATAGGATTCACTCAGACACTCCTGACACACGCTGGACATGCTACGCCCAACATGCTGACCTTAAACATTTACTTTTTACATGTCCCTATGCCTCTATTTTCTGGCAAAAGTTTGGGATCAAATCAATTTCACATTTCCTTTGACCACTCCTTATTCTATTTCAAATGTTTTCTTAGTAAGCATCTCTACTGTGTGGGCTGATGTTTCACTTAATGTGCAAATAATAGACCTTTTGTTGGCAGTTGCTTTTCAACAAATCATTAAGCATTGGAAGCACTCCAAGCAGTTGTCGTCAAAAGCATGGTGGTACGCAGACTGTTACAATCATAGATTAGATACTGCCTATATGCATTGTATGTCTCTTGTTTTAAAACGGCAACAACTCTGGACACCAATTACTCGTTTTTTTAGATGATTCTGTCAAAAGATCTTCTGTACTTTCCCCTGCGATCCAAGAAGTGCTTAAACCCCCCTGATTCCATTTTTAATTGAAATGTTTTTCTTATCTAACTATTGCTGTTTGATTCATATTTTCCAGCTTTTTTGATACTTGCAATCAGACATTTATGCAATGTTATTTAATTTGTACATAAGTCCTCCACCCCTCTCCCCTCTCCCCTTCTCCTTATTCCTATTTTATTGATCTCGCTTATTTTCTTTTCTATTTTTCTAATATTGTATTCATATGTCTTGCAATGAATGTATGCCTTGCTTGATTTCAATTAAATTTATTTGAAACTTTAAAGCACCACTAAGGGGCCTTATATTGGCATTTTGAATACCCCCCTTTTCCATTTTCAGAAGTGATGTGGGGCTTGGGATAGCCCACTAATGTGGTGGCATTCCTGCCAAGTACCATGCATCAGGCGTTAGACTAACGCATTTCAATGTGGTACTCCGCATTACCGCACTGAAATGCATTGTCATGCCTATGCAACTGAGTCCCAGCTGTGTGATACTCACTGAAACGCTGCCTGTTAAGTATGGCAGCTGGCAGCGTGCAGCCCGTGGCGTGCACGCGCTGCTCCAGGCCTGGGCTAAGGATAAGGCTGCTGGTAGGCTCACACTCACCGCTTCGTGCTACATTTGTATCAATCTTGTGATTCCCCGCGGCGCCATGCCTGATGTCATTGAGGGGCTGTGTGCTATATGCTGGAGCACGGGGGACTTCACATCCTGCTGCTGGAGCGGGGTGTTTAGGGCCAGATGCATGAAGAAACCATTTTGCGATTACCTAATTGCGAATCCTTGCGATTCGGAATTAGGAAATCGCAAAACGACATGCATGAAAGTATGTTGAACACTTTTTGCAATTCCTAGGAGATTGCAAATGACCTACCTCGTGAATATTAATGAGGTAGGTCGCAATTTGCGACCCCCTAAGAATCGCAAAAATCACAGGGATGGTGGCCTGCTGGGGTCTGCAGACCACCATGTCTGTGATTGCTTTTGAATAAAACAATTTTTTTTTAAATGCAGCCCGTTTTCCTTAAAGGAAAACGGGATGCGTTTCTAAAACAAAAATGAAAAGTTTTCTTTTCATTTTATAAGAGAACGCAGTGGTCCGTGGGACCATTGACTGCTCTTATAAAACGCTGTAACAAACATTCCCAAAGGGGATTTGCGAATGGGTTACCACCGACTTAAAGTAGGTGGTAAAATGTGAATGTTTTGCAACCGCATTACGGTCACAAAACATTCCTACATACCGATGCGATTCGGTATTAGGAAGGGACGCCTTAAACATGCCCCTTCCTAATAGCGAATCACGAGCCCATTTTGCGAATTGATAACAGGTTACCGAATTGCAAAATAGGGTTTGCTGCATCTGAAAAGCATTTTTTGCGTTCGCAAACGGGCCAATTCTGCGAATCAGCCTGTTTGCGAAGACAAAAATGCTTCATGCATGTGCCCCTTAGTCTGTTGTGGAAGAAGGCGGCTTGCAGGTACTGGTTTGCGGGTGGCGGCGCAAATTAAAAACACCACCGATAGTAAGTTACTTTTCTATTAATAGCAGTGATGGTTGTCTGTACTAAGGCCAGAGTAAAGTAAGTCGACTAAAATTGTCAAGTAAACATTCTAGAATTTATCAAAAGAACACGATGTCACCTATTTAAATATTGCTTTTTAATCACCAAAATAGCGGTACAGTCCCCTTTCCAGATGCCACCCCAACGAGCCCTTGAGCCACTGATATACAGATGAGAGTGCGGCCCGCCCGCCATGCCTTGCGGTGCAGCCCAGGGAGGGGACGTGAACCAGTGACCACAAGGCTTCTGCTTACACTGCAAGCGAGAGAGCTCAATGAACTATAAACACCAATGCTGCATCTGAGCGTGAGGGGCATTACACGAAAGGAGAGCTGACCCCCAGCCACCACACATGATCACGAGCAAGGTAAGAGTCATCTATCTCCCCACTTGATCAGGGCAGACACCTCATGTAGTACGCCCGTTCACCTCATGTTTACACCCTCATCGACAGTCACAGGATCCCCTGCATCTTTCCTAAAAGCAAGCATGGATTTATATATAACATGGTGAATGAAGGTTGGCGTGCATCAGAGTCTTTTCTACTGTCAGCGATGTCAGTGAACACCTGCCCTGAACGTTGTCATTGTCGCCGTCGCATAGTCTGAAAAGGTTCCATCAATGGTTCATAACTTTTTGATTTTTGATGACCCCCACTGAATTACTACTGGTAGCTGGGGATCCTGGCTTCAGCAGTCAATCTGAATTTCAAAACAATATTCAAAATACAGAAACACTTATGCATCAAACAGATAAGAAAAATATTACGTCATTTATTTAATTCACACAAAAAAAACCTCCTCCAAAAACATTTAAAATTTAAAGAGATAGTTGAAGCGACTTAGGATGTACTTTTATTTCTTAAAGACGAAACAGTACAGTAGATTATACCATATTACCAGTGCTTAATTTGAGCCGGTGGTTTCCGGTGCTCGGCACCGGCACCTAATTGCCAGCACCGGGGCTTATGACAGTCTGCCACATGGTGGCACTGTCTGGTTAATTTAGGTATGAGCACAACAACACCTGTTTCTTAGTTCAATTTACATTTACAATGACTAATACCTGCCTCTCAAGCCATTCTTATAGCTTTGGAGACCTAGATTAGTATGAATTTTCACACTTGTAAGAGTGTGAGGGTTAGTAGCTGTGTTTGTACTGTCACTGCCCGTGCTGCCAGGGGCAATGTGTGGTGCAAGCTACAGTGGCCTGCCGACGAGAGCCCCAGCACTTATTCCTTTACAAATTAAGCACTGCATATTACTTTGTAATGTTTGTGCCTTCTGCATGCTCTCATTTTGACAGCACATACCAGTTCTTTCTCCAGCCAAACACTCTTAAAATATAGCCTACTAGTATAGATGACATGATTCCTTGTAATCCTCTTTGTGTTACGTATGATTTCCTAGACTGATTTACACATGTATGATTCATTGTCTCTGCATAATGTGTTTGCGAAGTAGAGTGCTCTGACAACTTGCATTGGTATGAGTAGTGCTATAAAACAAATGAAATGGATGTTAGAGAGAGGCTGTAGAGAGATGAGGGGCACTGGTGGAGCATGATAGTGAGGGAATCTGTGGAGAAGGCGGTAATTGTAGCACCGGGCACCACCAGTGCTAATGCCGGCCCTGAGAGAGTAAGTCAGTGATGTCTGTCATTGTGCTATTTGAGATTGACAGCATACTAATGTGGTAGTACTGTAAATTCTAAGTTGTGATTGATGAAAGGAGTTTAAGAAACCAATGAATTTTATAAATTGTCCGTGGTACTGCAAGCAGTTCAGCTGTAGTGGTCAAAGGAGGTGTGAAATCATGTGCGATGATGTGAGGAGGATGTGCATTGGACTTCACTGCTTGGTTTTTGCTCACGAGAAAGTGTCACTCTAAGCGTCACACATTTGGTCATTGAATGTCACTCGTAGGTACACTGAAACCATGAAAATGTCACACATACTCAATCTCAAACATTGGCAGCTATGTGGTGGTATATTTATTTGCAAAATCCTCCCACAGCCACATTTGCTGCAATACAACACCACCTAGTACTACGCTCGTAATTCTTTCTTGATCTGACAGCCAGAAACTACTTATTTCAGCTGCAAGAGCTCTAATTAGAACCATGCCCTCACGAACACCGGAGGGTCCCAGGCTCCGGCTGTAACCCGGTTTTTGTTCAAAAGCTGTCTTCACAAACCTTTAGCATGTGTACACGGTCTGCATTCTGTTGCCAGATTTGAAACGTGATGGCATCAGAGGTTAATTTACACCACCGCCCGGCCTACCAATGGCTATGTAAAACTACCAGTATCCTTTATGTATCGCTTCATACAACAGCCCTGCCCTTTCTATTCGCTGTAACCAACTGGGCTGAGATTTTCCAGAAGAGCTTCTGACCTTAAGAGCTCTCTGGGTTGCTGACCTTCTCAATCAAAACACCATTAAAGTTTTGTCCATGCTTAGAGTTTAGTCCGCTGGATTTATCTGCAGTTTCGTTTTTTGTGTTTCTTGAATAAATGTTATTTTGTATTTCTTATGCTAATGTGGCATTTGATTCAAGGTAGTAAAATGCTTTGCAGACATAAACATATAATTTTCTAGTCACGCTTTGTTTTTTTGTTTTTTATCCTCGTATTTTCAGAAGAGCGTTGGGGCTTGTCAGTGAGTGGCACTTGTGTAAAGCCCTTGAAACTGAACAGTACGGAGATAAAAAAAAAATAAGATAAAATAACTCTGATTTTGTATAACGCAGCTACATGTGTATGGAAAGACGGCAAGCACATGTACTTCCGTTCACTCTGATGGGGTGCTCCAATGAACGTGCCTGGCATCCCACTAAACGCGTGTTTGTGTCAACGCAATGTCTGCCCCACCCATATTCCCGTTTCCATAAACTTGCGGTGTGTCGTTTTTCTGGCGCGCACTGTTGGTACATGGGCGCAGCGTGCTGCTGTGATCTGCCTCACAGAACTGTGGTGAGTCACCAAGTGCACGCAGCCCCCTCCCGGCAGCCTGTCCTCCGCACCCAGAAATGATGACACTGAGTTTCTGTGTGCTTGAACCTAGAGTGGCTTAATTTTGGGGCGCGTGGCCTGAGGATATGCCAGGCAGGCTTGCGAGACCTGAAGGAATCCTCGTAAACATGAACCCTTTTCTTCACCGAATTCAGTCAGTAATATAATGTATTTATGTATATAATCTACTTCACTTATCTCGCTCCTGATTGTTAGTAAATTTTAATACACGCCATGGGTTGGGCCTATGTGCTGCTAAAAAGTTGAACACTTTGGCTTTAGCCTCAGGTCTCGTTCCTCAACCTCCCAAGAGCACAAGAACTAAAACACTTCAGATCACTCCTCGCTTGTTTGTCCCAAAAAATCTCCTCAAGCCAGTGCATGTCTTCTTCTTTATTCGCCTTCCCTTTTCCTTGTTTTGAATCTTCCACGGGATCAACAATTAACTGTTATTGGGGCGTTCCTTGCTAACCTCTGCTACTGCCCTGTGGCCTTCCTGCCCTATGTGGTCAGCTTGCTGCCCTGACACCTCCCTCCTGCTCTCCATTGTCCGAGTCTGTGCCCCTACACCATCCATCCTGCCCTCCATCATCCCTTGTGCTGCCACTTCCCCTCCCTCCTGGCCTACACAGTTTGTTGTGCTGTCACACACTAGTCACATCCTGCATGACTGGCTTTCTGCCACTGCCCACCATATCTGATGTAGATATAAGATGATGCATGCAAATGAATTTACTTCAGCACGCTCTCACCTTGTCTGCATCATGATTTGCACTCTGCTCAGAGGTGTAGCTATCAATAGTGCAGTATGTGCAGTGGCACCACGGCCCAGGAGGGTGAAGCACCTGCTGCACCTAATTATGGCTGCTTTATGCTAACAAACAAAGGGACAGGGAGCCCATTATCCTTGCAAGCATGAGGGCCCATTGCACCCTTAGTACACCATTGACTCAGTTTGGAAGAAGTGAGGCAGAGCACTTACTTTGTCCAAGTCCTTCATCGGAGCCTTAGCGTTAAACTGCAGTAGGTTTCCAATGACAGGCAGAGTCCATGGTCCAGGGGGGAATCTGGTGGGACGGGCTGCGCGCCAAAACAGGAAAGGCAAAAACACTGCGACCAGCAGCAGCAGCTCAATACAGTCCATGGCGACTCAGCACAGAATGCAAAGCTTTGTGCAGCTTGCAAGCTTTGTAAGACTCTCTCTCTGTTTTGTTGAGACTCAACAGCTCTTTCTTCTTCCAGCTTATCAGGCTCGACTATGACCATGAAGCAGAAGCAGTTTCATGTAGTCATCCTTCCACTGATCATTTAGGAGAGGCGTACCTTTGACTTGTCCGCAGGCCTGCAAGTGATTGCAATGACAGAGGTTTGGCAGGCTAGGGTTGTTTACCAATGTGTGTTGTAATTGCTGTTTGAAATTTCACCTCAGAAGCAGAAACATTTCGTTTCAAAACACTTTTTAACTCTCATCTTGCATTTCTTTCTATTTTTAGGCTTTACATTATTAGGCTTACGCTGCCGCTACCTCTGCCCCCTGCCCTATGTATTCAGCTTGCTGTCCTGCCATATCCCCACTGCTCTCCATTGTCTGAATCTGTGCCCCCACCCCATCCACCCATTTTGTTTCAAAACACTTTTTAATTCTCATCTTCTTACATTTCTTTATATTTCTAGGCTTACACTTTAGCAGTTTGGTACAGCTGGTAGCAAACCACGTAAAAACAATGCTGTATTCGATTGCATTTACCTGTGAGAACAAGCAGATGCAGGAGAACCATGAAGAAATAGTCACCCTGAATTTCACAAAGCGAGTCAGAGCTCTCCCCCAAGTCGTTGTGGAATAAAATGGGACACCATTGTGTTATGAAGCGCAAATAAAAATAAATTGAATACAAATCAACTGGTTTTACACAGGTTTTAAAAGTCAGTCATGAAATAGTTTAAAACTTTCATGGTGTGCTAAGGGAATCCACACCAACATAACAGTGAGTGGTAGGGGTTTACCTATCAACCTCCACCACTTCACTGCTCCACCACTCCACCTCTTCTCACACACTGATAATATCTTTGTGAGTACTTTAAAGAGGGGCCCATATATATACTCAACAAACTGTGTTGCACTCAAAATACAAGCTCATTCCTAAGAAAACAAATTGAACAGAACTTTGTACAAAAATAATGTTGATAAAATGAACTACTATGATATTAAAAAAGTAGTCAAATGTATTATTATCAACAAATTACCTCCTTTATGATCTCACTACGAATGTCATGTTACTTACTGGTAACCTTCATTACTCCTGGTCCTATTGTCATCATCCCATTCATCACTAATGAGGTATTTCTACCTCAAAGACAGAAAAAAACAAGATGAATGCTACACGTGTATGCTCCTCCCACAAGGCGGTAGCCTATAAGGCTATACTCACCCAGCATTACTCCTGAATTCTCAAGTCTCCACCAACAGAAGGTCGGGTTGAGCCCGGGAGGGAGGGAGGTGTGTGACGAATGGGACGAGGACAATAGGACCAGGAGTAATGAAGATTACCGGTGAGTAATATGACTTTACCCCCAGGTACCCCTTGTCTTCGTCCCATTCGTCACTAATGAGGAATACCAAAGCAATCCCAAGCCGGCTGATAAGCGCAGCTTCAAACAGAAAGCAAAGGATCACAAAACCACATTTGATATGCAAACCCGAAAACATGATTTATTTGTGAATAGCGCATGAGAAAATTCAAGATAAACTATATTGCAGCACACCCACACCAAAATTAGTGCCATCTGACAACACATTATGCAAGCTATAATGACAGGCAGACGTATTCTGAGAAGCCCAAGTAGCTGCCCAACAAATTTCCACAATGGAAACCCCATGAATCTCCGCTCAAGAGGCCGACATCCCACGATTGGAACATCCCTAAACCCCATCATGAGGCAGAGTGTCACGATTCGCTCCCTGCGTTCTCGTGTCCACCACCAGGGGGCTGAACTGTGGGACTCTCCAGTTTTCTAATAAGCTTCCAGACCCTCCCCCTTCATGTACATACTGACTTCTTGGAAAAGGCCATCCATTCCCAATCCATACCGGGTTTTGTGGAAGCCAGCCTGCTCATGCTTGAAGCCAGCCTGCTCATGCCTGAAACTCCATTACCTTGAATTCCCTGCCCACTGCTTCGTCTCCACCCCTGCAGGCCGAGGATGGGTGGAGGAATTCAGCTCACCCGTGGCTGGCTGCTGCTAGCCTGCTCACACCTGATGCATTTGATTACTGTGAGCTCTTTTAAGACCCAGCTCCCTTCATTCCAAGGTTGGTCATTGTAGCTGTATACCGGTGAGACCGACCCATTGTTTCCTGAACTCTTGTTGTCCTTGTTTCCAGCATTCCTGAGCTATAGCTATTTCTTGTGCCTGAATTAGCACTGCCTGCAGTGCTACGTTGTTTCCTGAATTCCTGAGCTATAGTTATTCTTTGTTGCTGTTTCTTGAGCTGTAGCTATTTCCTGTTTCCAGAACTAGCACTGCCTGCCAGTGCTACTTAGATTCCAGAGCTATAGCTATTTATTATTCCTGAATTAGCACTGCTTGCAGTGCTTCCTAGATGACTTAATTCCAGAGTTATTGCTATTCCTTGTTCCTGAACTATCACTTTCTTCAGTGCTACCTCTTTTCCTTGATTCCTGATCCAGTACTACTCTAGTGCTCCCTTGAGTCTTTCTCTTTCTGTATTTGCCTTTTCCCAGACCCTGCCATTCTTCTCACTTCCTTGGTTCCAGTTCCTAGTTTGCTGTCTTTCTATTCCTGCTGTCTTGCTTCTATTACCTTGTGTGTTTGTTACATGCTTTCTGCCAAGTGTGCCCTGTGATTTCTTCCTTTCCTGTTAAGCACTCCTCCTTGCTTGCTCCTTGTCTATTGTGCTTGTGTTTAGTTCTACCCCCTTGCTGTTACTGCCTTGCGTGTTCCTGTTTGATCTGTGGGCACAGCTGACAACCTAGGTGGTGTTTCTTGTTCACTGTGAGTATTGTCTTTGAGTTATATTGGTAACATCACCATAGGTATCAGCTCCACAGAACCTGCCTTTGCATGCATATCCTATATGTGGGTATTTGCAGTCAGTATCTGTAACAGCAATTGTGGGTGAGGAACTTACTGCGCTTCTGTCTTACCGTGCGGAGCTCCCGAGTGCTTTACCCCACATTCTCTTTATTGTTAATGTTGTTTTATAAAAGTGTATAGCACATCCGTCCTGGGTGTAGTGATTCTGAATGCTGAACCGCCTCATGAGTGCCTGTCCTTTCTGAGCCTTAGCCATCTTGTTCCTTTGTGCAGGCTTCGCAGTGGCCAGGGTGCCTGACTCCGGACCACAGGGTTCACGGTTCGATCCCCGGTGCCGGTGGCAGGTTAGCCCAGCACCATGTGACTCTGGGCAATAGCTTGCTTAATCTTCCCAAGGGCCCCCAGCGCCGGGACGCCTTTCCGGAGGTAGCTGTGCGCTTTACAAATGCTGGTATTTCATTTCATTTAGATCCCTTTTCTCCTCTGACTTCCTGTGTAATCCTGGGCATGCTGTACTCCTTTTTCTGCTTCATTTTCTACCCAGTCGCCAGTCTTTGCCCAAGTCCCTGACTGTGTCCCAGACAGTACCAGACAGAGAGCCTGTCAAAGAATAAGCCATGGAGATCACCTGCTTAACCCAATGACTAATGGACAACAGAGTAGCCTTTTCACTCCTATTGGAAGAACCAAAGGAAACAAAAAGAGAGTCAGAACATCTAAAGGATTTGTAATGAGACATTTAAATCTAAAGAGCCCTCTTCACATCCAACAACTGCCACTGAAAATCTCCCAGAGTGTCAGCCTACGCCAAAGCAGGCAACACAATCTCCTAAACAAAGAAGAACAATCAGAAGAGTCATCAACAGCACTGAACGTCTTCATATCAGTCAATAAGGATTGAGAGACATAAGACCCATCAATTCTAGCTCTCAGCGCAAAATGAGAGTCTGAATACACCTTCCTCAGGGCTGAATCAACCTTCTTATCTGTCACATCATTAATAATAGCCTCCTCCATCAGGGAGGTTCTGGCCACCAAGCTAGCCATAAAGGAATCAATGGGAATACAATCCAGCAAACTACAAGACATGTCTTTAAGGGGATATACCTTCAACATTAAGCGGGGCAACATAATCTTGTCCAGGTCCTTCCACTCCCTTTTCAAGACCCCTCCAATGAAAGGGTGAACCGGAAAATTTAACTCTGAGGCACTCTGGAACTGCATAAGCAACCCAGAAGATGAAGTTTCAGGAACCACCTCCTCCCGAAACCCCATTTTGTCCTTTACATGTGTCAATATATCAGGCAATACGTCCTTGCTGATTTACTTCACCTTTTGTTCTTCTGGTCCAGGGGTCTCTTCATCTGACCCTGATTACCCAGGAGAACAAGCTGTAAGTGACACCTGACGTCCCTTCTTAAATGGAGACAACTCCAGCAAAGTCTCTCTGTAGGAAAGTAGGATCTGCTTTTATGGTTACCCCCACTTTTTTCCTGGTGCTATGCTGTTTCTGACTAGTCTGACTGGGATCCTGCTAACCAGGACCCCAGGCTCTGTGCTTTCTCCCCTAAATTGGTTATGGTGAGTACATAGGTACATCCCAGATTGGCTACTGGTGTCCCATTATAAGTCCCTAGTATATGGTACCGAGGTACCCAGGGCATAGGTACACCAGGGATCTCCCATGGGCTGCAGCATGTATTATGCCACCCATGAGAGACCGCTCAAATTGTGACTACGGGCCTGCCATTGCAGCCTGTGTAAGCTGGTGCTAGCACCGCTTACGACTGATATAGGTTTCCCTTATCTGATGTCACTGCACTTAAAACCTAAGGCAGGCCTTTCGGTCATCCTGAAGGCAGGTTGCTTAGCGCTTGGTCTAAGTGTGAGGGTGCCCCTGCATGAGCAGGACACCTCTACAACCTTCGGAGTCCATTCTCCCGGGTTGTAAGTGCATCAGCCATTACGATATATAGAGTGGTCATGCGTCATTACACAATGGCTAAACTGACTGTAACGAACCCTGTCATGTTTGGTATCAAACATTTAATTATTTTTTGTAAGCTATCAAATTATAAACAGATTCATTCCACATTATTTGAATAACTGAAATGTAATAAAATTTTGATATTGCACAAGACAAGGTAAAAATTTTTTTAAAGAAAAGTAATATCAATGTTAGTTCTAAACTTAAAGCATGTTATATATTTATCAATGTAACATTTCCCCTTGTCTAATGCATTTTCTGAAATGTATTACATTTTAATTTTCTCCTTATTTATTTAAGGTGTAATACATATGTGTTTATTTTGATCACTTATCAAGTCCAAATAAACACACCTGTATTAACACTTTAAAAAAAATGTTTTTAGTGTAAGTGTCCATTATCATGATTACTGCTAGCACCAAATCTTTAATCTCCATTACAATTTTGTACAAATATGTAATTCATTTAAAGATAGTTTGTATTTTCTGTCATAGATGTAAGTAGGAACATGCATTTCACATTTTCATCATTAACATTCCAATAATCAATGACTTGTAAATTAATACTTATGTTAGGACAAACTTTGTAAAATTAAAATATGCGTAAATGAGATACTTCTCCCATAAAGATTTTATTTCAATAAAAAGTCAAAAGGAGAACAAACAGTCTACACTTCAACAGCCTGTTGCTTTGTTGTCCATAACATGCCTGCTAAACATA
This sequence comes from Calotriton arnoldi, assembly GCA_963921515.1. NCBI lineage: Eukaryota > Metazoa > Chordata > Amphibia > Caudata > Salamandridae > Calotriton > Calotriton arnoldi. Next base: position 2,182,059 of record CAWUFW010000875.1, read on the forward strand.
TGGCCAAAGGGTAACCTCTGTTATAATTTCCAATGTACCCCAATATAGACTTGGTCGTCTCCTAACCTTTCGCCTATATTTACCCTGCCATTGCACTACGTAACGGTTTTGGTGCTGACCTTTTAACTAGTTAGGTGCTGTATAAATGTTGTGTGGTTTTCTCCGAAAATTAGCCTCATTTATTGTGCATGAGGATTCTCAGAATCACAGCAGGATTACCATCTTCTGCATAATAACTGTGTATAAGGTTCATCACTATCGTCATCCTCAGCCGACATGACACAGCAAGGTAGAACCCTTGAGGATACCTTTTGGGTATATAAGCACCACATCTTCGCTGAGCCAGGCAGAGGAGAAAGACTTCCATGCTGACACACTGACATGAGACGCTGAGGTCCTTGCACGCAGATACTCCGGCACACAGTGGTCTGACATCCCTGACGGGGTCCTTCATTCTCTCACATCAGGTAATGGGGTTGGCTTTTTCCTAGGAGAATTCTTGGCTATACACCTACATACATGCTAGGTACACTTAGGTACATCTAGTTAGGGTTTGCATCGTAGGAGTATGCATTATTACTGTCATGTATTTATATGCCTGCATATATTCATTGTTTTAGCACTATGGTAGAACTCTACCATCCATTTACTCTGTTGATGCTTCTAACCGTATATATCTGTTTCTGTCTTATGGTTGTTGCAGCACACGTATTTTACACTAGAATGACGCTGGTTCAATAAATGCTTCTTGAAAACATCCTCATTGCTTATTCTGTGTATCTATCTGAGACAAAGTTAGCACGAGTGACTGAACGAAAAGTACTGTACTGTTTCCATGATCCCTGATGGGACAGGGTTGTCATGTTCGATAGTTGCCAGAAACGTTTTGCTCCTTGGTAAGAGGGGTTCGTAGTGGCCCTGTGAGCTAGCCGGACTACAGCCGAACATATCCGTGGGGGTGTATGGAATCAGTCTGGACATCAATCCCACAGTTTAGGTTGTCTTAACTCGCAGATCCTATATAGATTTATAGGAACTACACGACATTGCGTCGCCAACATTGGTTTGGTTCTTATTTAATGGTCAAATCTGAGTGTTTCAGTCATGCTCTTCTCAGAGACCCCAACTCACATTTACCCAGAGACGCCTGGAGTGGGAAGGGAAAAAACTGCTGCAGCTGAGTAGGCATATCCTATATATTGGCTGTAGGTTTATTCAAGCTTGAAGGATTGTAGTTTCCTACATTGTGCATAAAACCTTATCTCATTTTCCTTGAAACACTTTCAACAATGTCTGTCGAAGATAACACTGCACCAGCATTACAGGTGAATGCAGCGGGGATGGAGAGAAGGAAGGTGCTATAAACATTTCTGAAAAAGTCAGAATGCACTTACTTTAAAACTAGCTGAGTTTGGAGTCTCAGCATTAGGTGGGACTGTAACATTTGTGATTGAGGCACACGAGTCATTCAGGACAGAGGTATTCTATTCATGAGTTAAATTCCCACCTGCAGATGAATGCACAAATACATTTCATTCTTATACCCTAGATCAAACACCGGAAGAATATTGTCCATACGAGGACATTGAAGTTACGCTAAGTTACCAGGAGCATATAAACTGGTTTAAAGGCGCCCTCCCACATACCACAGATAAAGTGAGACTCGGTCCGCTCAGCAGAGACGGAGGGACTTGGCCAGTCCCAGCGGCTTACACATTGCATCCCGACGTTGACACATTGCCAATAGCAGACTTAGGTCCACTTCACAAAGAAATGATACAACTTTACAGAAATCTGACACAGTTCGTTATGAGAATACTCACACTTCGACCAACTAAAATTACCCCAGCAGGTCAATTACAAGGAACTGCATTTAAAATCACCCCACAAACGCTGAACGCAGTTATGGGAAGAATGCCCACTAAACTTGAGCAAATGCCCTTCTGTATAGCACAGAAAATAGCACAGTTAGAGGCAGTGTTTCCACACATAGGCACACAGGAAAAACACAGAATACTGACAATTTGCTTGCCAATGGGGATAGCTCCCCCGATAGAGGATTGTACCACTTGGGGTACAATTTTCGCTGCCATCTATACCAGAACTCATGGTATCCATTCAAGAGCAGTGATACCAGAAGTATTAAGACAAATACAGAATAAGTATGGAGCAGAACCTGCTGTGAACTTGGGGATGACATTTTTAGGCAATTTTTCCCAGGTATCTACAATTACGTTAGCAAAGATAAAAGGGGAGGCAGCAGCGGTGGCTATACGCCAACACCTGAGGGAATGCACTCCTGCACAACAGGAGCAAGAATTACCAAAAATTATTGTAGATACATACGCCGAATTAGATAGAGATAATTTGGGAGCCAGAGCTATAAAACCACAAGTAATGGGTAGTCCTGAAAAGGATAACACCAAGCAAGCACCTGATTCTTCAAAAAAGAAATGGGTTAATAAACAACAACAAAAAAAGACAGAATAGATCACAATTAAGGGGTGGGTCTCCCTGACAGGAGCCCTCCGAAAGGAGGTATAACCTTAGAAATCATGATAACATTAAAAATCTGACAGGTATCAGGATAATGATACAAGTTCCTCTCGTTCCTTTCAGGGTTCATCAAAAAACTCAGAGAGGAAAGGACGGTCAGAACACAGATCAGAAGAGGGAACAAAGTCCAGAGATACACATCGTACTTCAGACTATAATATCAAAAAAGAAGTTAAACCCAAATCAAAACCTCAATTTAAAAAGAAGAAAGTAGCTGGCCTTAAGATAAGAAATGCCCAGGCTGCTGAGGACTCAATTTCTGAATGGGGAATGGGCTCCGATGATGCTAGACAGCGCAGCAGAAGGAACAATAGCTCGCCAGAACCTGATGGAATTTCTGGTGACAGTGGCGTTGAATGAACATATCACAGTGGCGACACCTGATACTAGGGTAAGTGTCCCAGACCCATTATACGAACTAACACCCCAAATGGAGGGGGACAAACCCAGGAAAGTTAAAGGTTTCTTTTGGGAGAACCTGAGTTTTGGATATGACATCCTTTTGGCTGAAAAAGATTGGCCACCTGAGTTTGTTATGGATTGCCCAAAAAGAGAAACAGAAATTTTACCAGCTTTCTCCGACCTCGTTCCAGAATCACTAAAACATTCATACGCAAGGTAGTGGGCGGTAGCACTTGCTCCTGCATCATTCCACAATCATGTAGGGTGGGATGCTGAGACACCTCAGCATGAAATCCCAGTAAAAACTACTCCAACCCCACAGAGACCCAATAAAAAAAGAAGCGAAAACACAAGTCAGGGAGATCTTAGATCAACTTGAATACCAAGGTGTAATAGAGAACTGCAACTCTTCAATGAACAATCCTTTGTTTCCCGTAATGAAACCCGACAATTCATATCGTCTAGTTTTAGACTACAGGCATTTGAACACTTGCACAAAGACATTTGCAGTACAGAATGCACATAGTGCCACATTAATGAATAACATCGTGCTGAAGAAATATAAAACAACACTAGATTTCTCAAATGGTTTATTTTGCCAAAATATAGCGCCTGAGAGCAGAAGTTTAACAGCATTCTCAGCCCTAGGATCTCAGCATCAATTTTGTAGATTACCCCAAGGGTATAAGAATAGCCAGATTGTTCTCAGCGAGAGTAACAGAGTTGCTTCAAAATTTTGATGAGGAGGCATTGTCCTATGTAGATGATATTTATCTGACGGATGATGAACTATTGGATCATTTAGCCAGAGTGAACAACATAATTTGGGGGTTCGCCTCTGAGGGCTAGAAATTTAACTTTAAAAGTCACAAATTGCCCATCTCAATGTCCTATTTTTCCAGATATGAGCTTTCAAATGAAGGAAAAAGCCTAGCAGATAACTTTTTAGAAAAGTGTGCGCTGCTGTAACCTCCAAAGGATCTGAAAAATTTACAATCCATTTTAAGATTCCTAAATTTTGGCAGAATATACATTTCGGATTACACAGAAAGAGTGAAACCTTTCTACGACTTAAGAATACCTGATTTCTCAGTTCAACATTGGACACAGGAACATACAGAAATACTTTGTTCCCTACAAGTTGACATGATAGCTTCCAAACACTTACACACACGTGTAAACACTACGAATTTGGTGATCCGTATAGTTGCCGGTCAATCCGGGTACACATACCTAACCTTCAATGAAGGCGAAACTGTACCCATTGCATACAAATCTCATTTGTACACGAACACTGAGATGTGCTTTGCATCCACTGAAAAGATTCTAACAGCAGTATAGACTGCTGTAGTAAGAGAAAGAGCACTGGCACAGGGGAAACAAATAATTGTCATGACTCCAGTACCGGCCTTAGAGGCTGTTACGAAAGCTAGCGTTCTGAACACAAAAGCACTGCATCCACGATGGATACAAGGGCAAATTCTCTCACTGCAATAGATGTAGACTATAAATTTGATTCTACACTGAAAACACAAGCATTTTTGCAGTACGAACAAGAATATCCTCTCCCGAATGAAATAATGCCTCTAGATCAGTATGAATACATAATTTACACTGACGGATCTGCTCAGTCGGCCGTAGGAAGTAAACAGCAATACAGCGCAGCTTGTGCGATTGTAAAGGGATGTATGCGGGCGGCAAGTTCCGTCCTAGCAATACGCAGACGCAGTCTCTAGGAGATTGCACAGCTCAGCTGGCAGAACTAAATGCCCTGATACTGGCTCTAAAAAATACGGATCGAGAATTCCCCACACTTATTGTGTGCGATTCATTTTATTTTGTCCAGTCATACAATGAGTATCTTCACTACTGGGGTCAGAATGGTTTTAAAGACTCAAAAGGTTGCACAATAAAGCATAAGTTGCTGTGGGAACCAGTGGCAGAGCTGAAAAAAGGCTTGCCGCGGGCTCACGTGATTCATACACTGAGTCATCAACGTGTTGGTGTGCACGTTGAAGGGAATTCACTGGCTGATGAAGCCGCCAAACAACAGTGAGGACTGCTGCCGTAGCTGCAATGATTCATTCTAGTACAAGGATAGATGGACAGATAATGGTAGCTGTCATTGCTTCACGCAAAAACAGCTCAGCTGTGCTAAAAGGCTTTCCACTCAAGTACTCCTACAAGTTAGATACACAAAATATTCTGTATGCTCAAATTCCAGGAGTGGGGGATAGAGTAATACCAAACATGGATCGCAGATTATCTTTAATTCTAGCTGCACACGAGGGTCTGGGTTCAGCACACGCAGGTATTACTGTGACAGTTTAATTACTAAAACAATGTTATTGGTGGCCAGGTCTTACCAAACAGACAAAAGCATTTGTACTTAAGTGCGACATCTGTCCGCAGATGAAGGGTTCAACCGCAGCACGTCCACCGCAAACACCACTACTGATCTCAGACAGACCTCTCGCATATGTCTATTTGGACCACTATGGCCCCTTACAATCTGATGGGACTTGCAAGTACATCTGGGTGGCAGTGGATTCATGCTCTAGATTCCTGTGGGTTTGGCCCCAGTGCTTGGCTGATGCCCGAACTGTTATAAATGATTTGCGAGTCTTTTTTTTTTTAGGGACATATGCGATTAGCACATTACATTCTGACCGTGGCCTCGCGTTTAGCTCTCGGGCTTACAAGGAAGCCATGGGAAGTTTGAGGGTTGCATTGCGGTACTCATCTCTGTATCATCCCAAGAGAAATTCGATTATGGAGAGGAAAAACCGAGACTTAAAGCAATCCTTAAGAGCAAGGGTATTAGGCACAGGTGGTAGTTGGGTCAATCACCTATATGGGGTCCGAAGGACACATAATAACATGCCAAGAAGTTCTCTAGGAGGCCATACTCCATATGAGATCCTATTTGGGACGAGAATGTGGGTACCCGACCTCGATTGTGGCAGCACAGTGGCAGGTAAAAAAGCATTTGACATCAATAACCGTTTGGCTGTTTCACAGGAAATCAATGAATTCCGGGCACTACAAAGCAACGTCCAAGTAAAACGTACCACCACTGGGGAAGTAAAATCAGTTACGGCAAGACCTGCCTGGGTCCCAAAAGTCAGGGATCTGGTCAGAGAAAAGATTGTGGACATGAAAGATTTTGGGCCATCATACAGAATGCCTGTACCTGCCCTGGCTGTCGAAAGAACAAGAACAGTACTTCTTCCGCCTCTTGCAGGTAAAAAAGAAAAGAGATTCTTCTCCATTGATCTGATAAAACCACACCATGTGGCCGATACTGAATAGCAGGCCACATGGGCTCCTGGGTAGCCGCCAATCTCCTCGTTACCATGCAGGAGGTTCAGACAGAAAGACTAATAACATTTGAAGAGTCTTTTATACGAAGTAAGGGAGTTACCTACAATGAAATGGAACTCGTACCTTTTGAAATTGAACAGCAACAGAGCAGAAATGAAACACAGATCTCAATTCGGCCTAACACTGACATCTACATCAATATGCCTCTACAGGAGACATCTGCAAGTTCAACAAAACCTGCTGAGCTACCAAAGAAAGCTCGAACTGCATCTGGCTATTTCATCGATTTTGACACCTTTTCTCTGGATCCAAGTGAACCTGAGTCACCACCAGCTCCAATTTCCCCCAAAAAATAATTTCATGATTTCTACCTTTGGCTGAAAAAGACCTACCTTGTCTCACAATGGCTACAGCTCTGGTTAGCAACTGTCATACTGTTCCTAGTCCTCTGGATAGGTTTAGTGACTGTCTTTTTCTTGCTCGTGAATGGACATTGTCTCCCAGAACGCTCCGCAGTATCACATGTGAACTTGATCCTGAAACCACATACGTCATCTCATCGGGAACAAAGAGACCTGTCCTTTGTGAACATTACAGCAGTTCCCGTTCCTGAAAGAATAATTTGGGATAGGGTTTCATAAGATGTATTTGGTCCCACTGAATGTTTGAAAATACCGCATGTATTTAACATTTCTTTAAATGATATCATCACCTCCAGTACATACTCTGATGATTGGGACTTTGAAACTGTAAATAGTATGCTGTCTGATTTAGAACAATCTGCTGCATTCTCAAAAAATGAAATGTATGATGATACGTCTGATTTTGACACCATGTATTGTTACTAACATTATGGTCATCCTTTTTTGCATAAAGCAAATACCGCACAATGTTTTCACATACTACCAATGGGACCATTGCCCAGCACTACCTAAAGGTAGTTCACAAACATTTGCACAGAAGTTTGCTTATTTTTCTGGGTTTAACACATCAAATCCGCACTCATATTATTATAAGCTTGCACCTACATCTGCAAAGAAAAATATGCTCACCAACATGAAACAGATATACCCTGCATCCTTCATTTCCCAACTGTCTGAACAAGGTTTCGACTTATGGAAGGACACTTTAGACATAACATCAGTCTGTGGGACTAAAGAATGGCAGGTTCAGGGAACTGAGGCATTATTTAGAGCGTGCCTCATACCACAGCAAATTATCTTCCTGAACGAAACTGTGTAACAGACTTCCTGACTTGGACTAGCCAAGATGAAGGACTGGAACACACCTCGTATTCCCTCGCTTTCACACTTTGGGGGATGGCACAATTATACAGAACATAGTGAGGGTACTCTAGATGCCATCATAGATGAGGCTCCATACAATTCATCGGACCCCAACTGGAATGGGTGGTTAGTTTGGCCTATCGACACAAATAGATGTCAGTCAAGATTCAAGGGTACAGCCAAAGGGATTAGTATCCATTGGCCAGACCAACGCTATGTAGAACAAGAACATCCGGGGGTGGTGACTTCCTACAGTGTTGGGAAGTTATGCTTAGAATGGCTAAAAACCTCAACACTGTCCCAGGTGATACAACACTTGTCCTTACTCTCAGATGACATGGATTTAAGGGATTTTTTGAAAGGTCCCCGAAAACCACGTCGTAAACGCTTCTTATACGCTATTTACAACGAAGTTTGGAAAATCTCTCAACAGGAAGCTGCGGAGAGATTGCGTGAAATTGACAGAATTAACTTAGAAAAGGCTTTGGCAGTGGTCGACAATGGCATGACCACACTAAAATCCAGGACTGGGCAACATTGTGTCTTCTGCTATAGATATAACGGAACAGGATCTGTCCATCCTACGACATGGGCAATTGCAGTTACGATCCATTCTATTATTAGGCTGGACGCTACAATCATTGCGCTCTGGTTACGTGCCCTGGTGACATATTAACACTATGTCTTTGTTCTCTGCATATAATCTAACGGAAAAGCAGACAACAATGGCACAAAGAGATGCAAGATATACAAGGCTGCACATTGAAAAATTGGATCAATTACCTTTCACTGTGGCAGAGTCACCGTCCACAGAATGGTTAGCATGGCCATATAACATTGCCGGTAACAACATTTCAATTTCAATATTGCCTAGAATACCACCAGGTAGGCACAGTGCTTAATTTGTAAAATATGAAGTGCAGGTGCTCAAATTTTTGGGGAGGCCACACCCACTTCCCTCGGCTCCACCCACTTCCACCAGTGGCTCCACCCACTTACTCTAGTTGCTCCAACCACATCCTGAATTGGCACTGCTCACTACTTGGGAGGTAATTTTCTTCTCTGGATTATGGCCCGGGAGGCCCAGGCTACTCACTGCACCTTTACTCTCCATCACGTCTTCACCCTTTTTTTTGCAGATTATTATAGTGGTTTACATGAGCACCAGTTACGTTACACTAGGACACATTCATTTGCTTGATAGGCAGGGGCGGATGACGTGATTTGCCCAGAATCACAGGCTGTTGAGCCGATCCCGAGACTCGAAGCTGGACCTGGTACCCCCATTCCAAAGTGGGCAGCTGTGACCATTATGCCACATCCTCTACCCTTGACATGGAATCAGAAATGCTCCTTTCTGTTCCCAGCACTACCACAGTGTACATTACAACGCATTCTCCGTTTTGTTCTCAAGCTCTACCCAGCTTCTGACTGGAGTGGACGTCCCTGAGCCCTTCTCAGGTGCACTCGTCTCTCTCCATCATGTAAGAAGCTACTGAAATCCCCGGTCCGGCCTATTCTGCAATTACCACACCGGACAGTGTTGTTAGGCCATAACAATGGCACACCCAAATCCACAAATACCATACAATGTATCAGAACTGCACAACAAAATCAGAAGCGGATGAAAAATACCTCTCGGCCACTATTAAACATAGACGGGACACTGGCCCTTTCTAGCGTCCAGTTCATTAGAGATGCACTTGTGCAAATACCATGTCACAAACAAAACGTTCCTTACAGATTGCCTAGTTTCATTTTGTAATTTTTTGTGTGTTTCCCATCATAACATTAATCGCTGTTTTTGAGTGCAAATTTTAGGCCAGTTACGCATTGCAATCCTAAGGCCCATTGATGCGTAAAGCAGAGCCAACTTTTAAGGGTCAATAAAGATATTTTTGCTGCATGAGCTTCTGCAGATGTTAAGCTTTTAAACATTTTTGCTGACATGATTAATCTCCAGAAAGATTCTGTACAGCCTGACCTTGTCTGAAAAGTTGAAGTGGTTTCTCAAGGCAAAGACGGCACACGCAATATTTTAAGAATACCTGTTTTAATGTCAGCTAGCAGTGTCACAGGGCGGCAGTGGAACAAAGGGCTCCGTTACCTGTGAAGGTCTCATTTTTAAACTGTGTTAATTAATTAAGTAAATAAAACATATACGCAAGCAGCCTTGTAGGGTGGTGAGGACACAGAGAGGAAAATTCAACTAAGAAGCCAGACATGCTCTGCACTGCAATAAGTATCGCCCAGGAGTTACCAGACCATCCTACACCTCACAGATCTTGCATACATTCTGACATTTTCCTAAGCTACCCAAGATGTTCTGTGTTTGTCTCATACCAAACTGATCTGTTGTTTTTAACCCCCACTACTCCCTGGCTGTGACCGGTCTACTCTATGAACTTGTTCAGCATCTTTGCAGCATGTCTGGCTGGCACCATAGTTTAAACAAATAAAGATGACAAGCATTGGCAAAGCCAATAGGTCTCGCTTATAGACGAACTATTGCCTTAGACAATCGGGTGGGGGTGGTGAACGGGAGGGCAGGCGGGGGTGGTGAACTGGAGGGTAGAGAAAGGGAGTGGGGTGAGGGTGGTGAAGGTAAGGAAGGGTTGTCGGTAAATCGGAGGGTGGGTGGGGGTGGGAATCAGGGCTGACAAAAAGCGTTCACCCAAAAGAGGTCCAGTTACTTCAAAAGAAGATAGATTTTGGGCAGATAGCAGGTTTACATAATAATGGATTAACGATTACACCATCTTGACAAAGAGAGCGAGGGTGACCGAGGTAAAGAGAAAACGTTTGCCACCCACATCCCTACAACTGTACAGAGGGAACCTATTAATTACTAATAACTGCCTAAAAATGGCAGAAAGCAGTTGTTTACAAAACAGTCGCATAAATAAGCGAGTCGGTGCTGAAAATATGACAAAAACACAAAAATCATGTACTGTGAGAAGACTACCGATTTAAGATATTTGGTAAAAATTGGTGAGGTCTAATAGTCTGAATTTATTGACTGATTGACCGCAGTTAAGGATGTATGTTAGAGATGCAACTTATGGATTGTCTAACATTTAGTTGAACTTTCTGTTAATATAAAAAGTATTAAAATGAGCTGTACCGTTACTTGTACTAAATATGTTGTTAGTGATAAACACACACTTGAATTGAAGGACAGACGTTGCATCCAAAAACTGAAGATCTATTTCTTGCTGTAAAAAAACCCTATTGTGTAGGGCCATGCTGAATATCTGCAAGTGCAGAATATGTGCAAGGTTTTTCCACCGGATGAAAGGAAGTACCTGCAAGCATGTGTGTATGTAATAACCTGTGGAGGGAGTGCACTAATGTAAAAAGTAAAAAAAAAAAAATGTAAACCAAATTAATTATTGTATGGGTGCACATTGAAAGAGGTCAGAATTGGCATTCTACTGTGGCGAGGGAATTTAGTGCTATAAAACTAATATAGGACGAAGTTGTGAGGGGAATACATTTCTTATTGGTTGATTATCTCAGGTGTGTGCTTTTAACGCAGATGTAAGGTGAGAGCGGCAAATGAGAACACGGCAGCCTGCAATGCATGAGTTTTACAGACTTAAAGCATATAAAATGAACTGCATTTTCCATAAGTGCTTATCTGCAGTATTCTGAAAGCAGCTGGGTCTCTGGGAGTTATGCAAACCACGGGTGGTTGGGCTCTACAGCCCTCAAGGGTACTGACCATTTGTACGGCACACAGACGAGGCTGCAGTCTTACAAGCTTAATAGGATTCCTTTATTACGATTAGTGGGATGAAGTGCTGTGTCGGCCCTGCCGGATTTCTAATTTGAGATAAGTGTGTTGCAGACGAAATTTGCCAAACAACAGGTGTTTTGCGGGCAGAGGCTGGAGCCATTATTTATTCTTCGGCTGGAGCCATTATTTATTCCTCAAATGCAAATAAATAAACCATCCTTGCTGTACATAGCCCTTAGTGCTCTACGTGTGCTCTGCACCCTTTGCTCGTTCTAGTCCCCACACAGTTCCAAAAACAGAACCCCAGCCCAGCAAAAGTCAAATTTTTAACCCTCTAATAAGACATTTTTAAATTAAAAACACAGAAAATATCCCAGGCTGTAAAATATGATTAAATCCGCTCATGCTATGGGTTGTAAATCGAATGACCGTTTGTTAGGCAGAAGAAAACATATCACACCCGACATGAGTAGGGACTCACAGCAGAAATTAAATCTATTAGAAAGTTCACATTACCTTCCCAAGAGGTTCAGGAGGAGCCACTGTATTATTTATTTTCAAACGTTCCCTTCAGTAAAGAAAATGCCCGCCTTTTGCTGCTATTCGAGTGACCTCAGGACCATGGCAGGGGCAGGAAGCGGAAGCGGAGAGGCGGCGGAAGTTAGAGCATGGGGGAAGGTGCCCCTTTTTGTGAAGAAGGCTGATCTTCCCTGGAGGCTGCGCTGTATTTTTTTAGGCAGGAGGGACGTGTTTACAGCCGGGGAGAACGATCATTATCAGCCTTAGGATCATGGGCAGTCACTGCTCCACTGTGTGCTCTCGGTCTCGAGCAGTCCCTCCCCAGGGAGGCGGAATGTGCCTCTTAATAAGGCATGCATCAATGAGGCATTCAATTTGAAATATTTTACGACGTAGACCCATCCCTGAGAAATAAGTGCCGGTGCTAAGCACCGGAAAGCACCGGCACAAATTAAGCACTGGGTAGGCAGGTATGTTATGTTATGTTATGTTATGTTATGCGGTTTTATATAGCGCACAGCTGCCCCGGCAAAGGGGCGTCCCAGCGCTGATAGCAGAAAACTGCAGAACTATAGACAACAGAAGCAGCCTACAGTGGAGGAAAGAGGTAAGTTTTGATCGCCTTACGGAATGCCAAGTAGTTTTTCATGCTGCGAATGGCGATGGGGAGCACATTCCAAAGTTTGGCTGCCAATACATAGAAGGAACGTCCACCAGCACGGGCCCTCCTCACCCGCGGAACAACCGCCAGATGCTGGCCCATAGACCGGAGTTGGCGGGAGGGGATGTAGAGTGTAAGCAGATTGGCCAAGATGTCTGGAGAAGAGAGATTTAAAATTTTGAAAGACATGCAAAGGATATTAAACTCTATGCGTTTAGCCACAGGCAGCCAGTGTAGCCAACGAATAGCACTAGAGGTAGGGCATGTCCTGGGCAGACCCAATACGGTTCTAGCCGCAGCGTTTTGGACCCTTTGCAGTCTTGCAATTTCCACCTTGTTGGCTCCCAAGTAGAGCGAATTGGCATAATCCAGTCTAGACAGAATGGAAGCCTGGACAATAACCTGCCTAATAGACGGGTCAAAAAACCCTAGCACCGGTTTGAGCCCCCGTAAAATGCCAAAGCATGTTCCTGCTACTTTCTTTGTTTGTGTCTGAAAGCTGAGGGTGGAGTCTACCCACACACCCAGATTCTTTACCACCTGTTTGGGGACGGGTGCACAACCCCACTTGGCAGGCCACCAGCGCTCGCTCCACAGCTCGGTGTCTCTGTCGGACTTATTGTCATTAAACTGGAGACAGTTGGCAGTTATCCACTCTGAGATGATCTCCAGATCTCTCTGAAACTTGCATGCGTCCTGGCCAGAGTCATCCGAGAGTGCCACTACCAACTGAGTGTCGTCCGCATAAGACACTGCTGTGAGCCCTCTGCTTTTAGCCACTACTGCCAACGGTTGAACATATAAATTGAACAGTGTTGGGCTCAAAGCTGAGCCCTGCGGTACCCCATATTTGATGGTATGGATCTTGGAAGCAAAGGGGGACTGCAACCTGGAAGGTCCTGTCCGCTAAAAGGAGACAAACCACTCCAGGGCAGAGTCCACGATGCCCACCTCCTCCAACCTCTGCATCAGGATCTGGAGGGAGACGGTGTCAAACGCGGCACTGAGATCTAACAAAATCAGTGCCAATGTGCAACCCTCATCTAGAGCCCCCCTCAAATGCTCGGTCACAGCTAGGAGGGCTGACTCCGTACTGTGACCCGGCCGAAAACCATTCTGAGAGGGGTCCAATAAGTTGTTCTCCTCCAGATAACATGTCAGTATGGAGTTAATATAGGCCTCCAAAATCTTGGAGACCCAGGGCAGGAGAGAGATGGGTCAAAAGTTCTCCAATTTTGCAGTGTCAAGGTTGGGTTTTTTTAACAAAGGGACCACCCTGGCTTGCTTCCAAGATCTAGGGACAACAGATGTAGACAGGGACAGATTAATCATATGGCTCAGAGATGGTAGAAACACAGATAGAGATTTCAAAAATTGGTCCGGCTTAAGGGGGTCAACAGGAGAGACCGATTTAATCTTACGGCAGATCACAGCAAGCTCCTCCTGAGAGATTGGCGGAAAGGCAGCCAGAGTATGCCTGCATAAGGGTCTGAACACAGGCCCCAGATAAGCTACGTGTTGAGGGAAGGATCTATATATTGTTTCCACCTTCTTCACAAAGAAGGAGGCAAGGGCCTCACAATGCGCATCAGATGATACTGAAGATGTTGTAACATCTGTCGAGGTTTTAAGATCTTTCACTATAGAAAAGATACTTTTGGAGGGGTTGCTGCTATTCCTGATCACGTCTGAATAGTATGCTGCCCGCTCAGACTGGATCGCCCTATGATATTTTTTAATGGCCAGCTGGTAACCTCCCTTTAAAATAGGGTCGTAATCTCTTCTCCATGCACGTTCCAACTTTTTACAACTTTTACGCAGGGAGGCTAACCTATCATTGTACCATGCGCTTGATTTGGTACTTCGACATTTAGACCACCTTGCAGGGACCAGGAAATCCAAAGAGTGGGAGATCCAGCCCGAGAATGCTCTGTCGGCCATCTCTGGATCGAGCGTATGAAGCGTTGAAAAGGACTAGATCCATGAATCTTGGGAATTACCCAATATATTTAGATGCACGAATGGGGACACTGAAGTATTTCTCAGCGGTAAAGACTTCGTTAAGTGGGTCTCTAATTTGTCAGGATATTATGCTTCATGGGGCTTGTAATGGTTTAGTTGCTAGCTTATCCCGTCATTGAAAAGTATACCCAGCTGCCATGGTTAATCCAGTGTTCAGGATGCTCTCGAATGGGAGTTACTTAATGCTGAATGATCAAGGTTGTTATGGGATGCTTCCAGGCATCGCATATCTTGTCACAGTAAGTTCCAGGGTTAAGTATTGTTTCCACCAACCCACATAGTCAGGGAGGCACCGTTATGGCCTTCGTTGAATGTTTCCGTTATACGGTTTGATTCTCTGAGCCGACTGAAAGCCATGCTTTTACAGAAAGATGTGCCCTTAACTTCAGCCCGAGAGACTTTTGATCTTCAGGTTGCAAGGTCCTCAACTGAGATACCGGCACTAGTACTAGCAAATTGCACTTTCCATTTCGGAGAAATGGTACAGCGTATCTTTAATATGTCTGATACAAAGGGAATTGTACACCTATTTAAGACCATAGGTTCTGGACTATTAAGCACCTTTTAGACAGTCTTAGGAGTGATTCCAGAGTTCATACACTCCATATTAGGAAGCATTTTTGGAGGGCTTCCGCTACTACAGAGTGGGTTTCCTGATTTTAATTTTTTTGCTAAGCAATGGACGTCCCAATCACCAAAGAGATGGAAAAAGCACTCTTGGAGTGAGGTTGCCATGACCGCATGGTACTTCATCTGGGCACACTTTGGCTTTGGGAGCTAAGCGAGTTTTGGTTCCTATCATTCCGTCCAGATTGACTGTGTTTTGCCTGTTCTCCGCTGCTTATTCTGCAGACAAGAATGCATGTTGGACCTCTGTCTAACACTTCCATCGGTTGCGCCTCCGGATGTGGATGTTTTGCTGGACCCGTTAAAGGCCCACGTAGTGCAGTGTCCTCAGCGTATTCCCATGTTGATGTCGGCATTCTTAGAGCGACCGCGGGATGCTTCAGCTCCTGTTGGATTGCACACCGGCTCTACTGCAGGCACACAGGCTTTGGATGTTTCAAATAGTACCCCAGCATTGGCTGTGGGAACTGGAGTGGATCACCTTTGCTCTATTGACCTGATCAATGAGGTGTTACAGGGACCATCGTCTGCGAAGGCAAGCAGCAGTGATGTTGCTTCTCCCACACAGGACACAAACATTTGGCTCTCCGTGTGCTGGGAACAATTCGGCCTCTTTTCAACAACAGAAATTGGAATTTTATAACAATTGTTTTCTCTCTCTCACGCTCTTACTGAGCACCATGGCTTTCAGGCGTACTCAGTTACTCAAACATTATATGACTTAGAGAGCTTTTTTACATATTTAAAGGTCTTATAATTTCTTTTTTTTAATTTAGCAGTTTTTATTTAAAAAAATTACATTTTTCTTTTAGATATGTTTACACTGCAATGTTTTTATCATTGATTATAAGGACAGTACTTTATTTAATATATATATATATATATATATATATATATATATATATATATATATCGTCTAGTCGGATGAGGAGTGGGTGTTATGATTCCCAATGTACCCCAATATAGGCATTGCTAGACTCCTAACCTTTTGCTCACATTTAGCCTGCCATTGCACTACATAACGGTTTTGGTGCTGACCTTTTACCTAGTTAGGTGCTGCATAAATGTCGTGTGGTTTTCTCCAAAAACTAGCCTCATTTATTGTGCATGAGGATTCCCAGAATCACAACAGGATTACCATCTTCTACATAATAACTGTGTATAAGCTTCATCACTATCGTCATCCTCGGCCGACATGACACAGCAAGGTAGAACCCCCCAAGGCTACCTTTTGGGTATATAAGCACCACATCTTCGCTGAGCCAGGCAGAGGTGAAAGACTTCAATGCTGACACACTGACACGAGACGCTGAGATCCCTGTATGCAGATACTCCAGCACGCAGTGGTCTGACATCCCTCGCGGGGTGTCCAACTTCAGACCAAGACGGGCTCCTTCATTCTCTCACATCAGGTAATGGGATTGACTTTTTCCTAGGGGAATTCTTGGCTATACACCTACATACATGTTAGGTACACTTAGGTACCTCTAGTTAGGGTTTGCATCGTAGGAGTATGCATTATTACTGTCATGTATTTATATGCCTGCATATATTAATTGTTTTAGCAATATGATAGAACTCTACCATCTATTTACTCTGTTGGTGCTTATAACCATATATATCGGTTTCTGTCTTATGGTTGATGCAGCACACGTATTTTACACTAGAATGACGCTGGTTCAATAAATCCTTTTTGAAAACACCCCCATCTCTTATTCTGTGTATCTATCTGAGACAAAGTGAGCACGAGTGACTGAACGAAAAGTACTGTACTGTTTCCATGATCCCTGATGGGACAGGGTTGTCATGTTCGATAGTTGCCAGAAACTATTTGCTCCTTGGTAAGAAGGGTTCATAGTGGCACTGTGAGATAGCTGGTCTACAGGCGAACATATCCAGTGAGGGTGTCTGGAATCAGTCTGTACACCAATCCCACAGTTTATGTTGTTTAAGCGCGCAGATCATATATAGATTTATAGGAACTACACGACATCTCTTCAGGAAGAGGCATCTATTGGGCACAGAGCAGGCACCTCAAGGATCTTTCTTGGGAGGTGTGGGTTTGACAAGGGTTAAGTACCGGTAAGAGGAGAATTCGGGAGGAGGAGTATGGGTAGGAGGGGTGGTAGAGGATTTGGTTTTACAGCTAGAGGGAGCTGAAGTGGCCTTCTTGGCCAATGTCCTCTTTGCCTGCTCTTGAAGATGCTGTAAAGTAATGTACAATAGTTTTATTGTATCTGTGTAAATATAACTGATCATATAGATTTTTCTCAAAACATTTTCCGAATTTCATATTTCACCTGCTTCAAGGCTTTTAAACGTTGTTTAATTTTTATCATTATCTCCTCCACATAAAGAACATCTTCAGAAACCATTTGCTCACAGTTTTGTAATTTCCCATTATTGCTCCTATATTATTTTTGATCTTTCCTCTTAACCATTTTCAATTCTCTCCAGGAACCATTTAACACATCTGAATGGTTCTGATTTGTTGCTTCAAATAGTGAACTTATGTCACAAAAATAAATATAAAGCAGAAATCCCTTTGTCCATTGTGTGTACAAGGCAAACAAAAGCTGGTTTATTTTTATTTTTTTAAAATAAAAATATGAATCAATGTGTGTTAATTTGTATTGCAATGTTGTACCAATATTCGTATAAACTGAAAGCCTGTTTCTTCTGTTTGGGCATTTCACAATGAAAAAACTTACTTCAAGTAATTTAAGTATTTTTCAAATGTCAAAATTAATTTTATGGATTCAGTACTTAAGTTGCTTATTAAGGTATCACGCACTATGTGTTTACTTATGCTGTCAAAGAAATAGGGGTAGTTTCAAATTACTTCTACAGCATAAGTAAATATATAGGGCTTGATACATTTTAATTCACTTCAGAACAGATCTCAAAATTGTAAAATTTGACTCCAAAATATCCTAAGTTATTTTTAGTTTGTTTTACGATTGTGAAAAAAATCCAAAAATATTCTGGCTTTCAGTTTAGTCAATAACTGGTACATTACAGTAAATTTTAAATACATTGATTCATATACATTTTTATAAGTAAAAAATAAAAATGCAAATTACAATATGCAAAAGTCCTTTTAAGTAATACATTTTGTTCATTATTGATTTATTGTTTGGACATAACGAAGGACATAAAGATAATGTTTTTTGGTATGTGCTATTCTGCCACCAATGTGTTTACATTCCTGTCCATTTGTTAAAAAAATGTATGACTATCAAATTAATTTTTTTTTTAAAACAGACTGGCTTACATGCACATTTGTGAAAGAGTAAGAAATCATGCAAATCTGTCACTTTTAACAAATTAAATTGTTTTTTTCATTAAAAACATTTATAATATGTTTTTAATAGAAATGTTAGCCATTTAATCTTAAGTTTCTAGTCATTTTGGCTCACATGCTCACTATTGTTTGTTTATAATACTAACTCATAAATGTGACGTTTGGAACATCCACTGCATCATAAGTGCATTTTATGCAATGTCACTTGTAAAAGGGCTAACATAACACCCTTCACAATTGTGACAGAGCATTACACCTGACACAATTAACAATTTTGGCCTATTTGGCACAACTGTCGCCTTATAACATCAAACAAACTCATATCTAATTTTTTTTAAGCAGGCATGTGTCCTTTGGAAGTGATCAGAAATATATTGGTATCATTTTCCACAAATTAATTAACAACACACATCATACACCTTGTGCAAAACGTACACTTTCAAGTACTCTTCTTGAGCTTCGGACATGTGTCAAGGTTTATGTCGATGCCATAATGTCTTGCTATAACAAAAAATAGTTATTAAAAATGAAAAACTCAAAAAAGAACTTACCCCTTGATGCTGCTGATGTGCTCTAAACTGCCCATCAAGCTGGGGATAGGCTGCCGCAAGTATGTGGGCCTTTAGGGGTGTCAGGTTGCGGAGCACATATTTTGCATGTTGGGAGGACTGGCTGAGCTGGACGTCTGCTGAATTCTTGGTCCAGCATCATAGGTCCTCCCATCGCTTCCTGCAGTGGATGCTGAGCCGCTTATAGACTGCCAGGGTCCGCACCTTCTTCGCAATGGCCTT
This sequence comes from Calotriton arnoldi, assembly GCA_963921515.1. Lineage (NCBI taxonomy): Eukaryota > Metazoa > Chordata > Amphibia > Caudata > Salamandridae > Calotriton > Calotriton arnoldi. The sequence continues at coordinate 2,201,290 of CAWUFW010000875.1, forward strand.
CCAGATATCCTTCTTTTGATGGGAATTGACCTAATAGATTTATTTTATTGGAGGACATGGTTGAATGTGATTGACTTGCAGACCCATATATAACACTGCCTGATGATCATCATATATTATTGCCTAATGGAATAGCTGCAGCTCCATTGTCTCCTCTAAAACTTCAAATAAACTCAAGCACACAGATTGATAGCTCCCCCCTGCCTCAGAGCCCGTCTTGCACGGGAAACACTCTGGAGTTTGCTAAAGTCATCTCTTAGAACATCGCGGGGTACAACCAAAAAAAGACTAATCCTGACTGGTTATCCTTGTTAATGGGCTATGATATTTTGTGTCTTCAGGAGACTTGGGAAATTAATCAGGTCCATTTAAACGGGTATCGTTCATTTCACACACCCGCTATGCCATCAACTGCTGGTCGTTCAAAGGGAGGCTTACTAACATTATTCTCTAATACACTTCCCTTAAAGGTAAAAACATTTTTAAATATGTTACCATATTATCACATCATCCTTTGCGAGCCTTATAAAGATAGAACCTGGATTCTTATACAATTTTACAATAATAATTTTGGTGGTAATCAAGCAGTGATCTTGGACCCTCTGGAAAAAGACATTGCTAACTTGGAGAAACAATACCATAAATCCTGTGATATAGTCTGGATGGGTGATTTTAACGCCCATCCCTGCAATAGGGTTAACTCGCCAGCATGTGGGTTAGTAGATAAAGATGGGATCCCCTTCCCCATTTTAGCCATAATGATTATGGTGATACCCTTAACAGGCTATTAATAGTAAACAACCTCGTAATGATAAACCCAGTTGATACTGTAGTCGGACAGCTAGACTTCACATTTTCCACTCGCTCCTACTTTTCAACCCTTGACTATGTTTTAGTCTCAGACCCAATAAGGAAGTCTTTTACCCAAATTACGACCAAATTATATGCTTTCAGTGATCACGCTGCAATCACGTTTCTTATTCCATCAATACAAAACAAGAAACCCTGTGTTAACTTACCTATCAAACCTGTGATTGCAAGGGAAAATGGGGTTGTTTTGAAGTGGGAAAAAGTGGACACTGTGAAGTTTGTTGGGAATATAGTGTCCAAACGGGCACCAGAGATAATGATCTGCCTAGACCCAACGATAAATAATGAAATACCAGCTTTTGAGCGAATTTTATTGGAAATTAAAAACAACCTGTTACGTTCTATATCTAATGGGCATCGCAAGGGTCCCTCTTGGTTTGATGACAAGTGTGCAAAAACACTTAAAAACCTTCATACGGCCTTGAAGTTAAAACCTAGAGACCAGAATCTGGAGAAGTCCTCGCGGCAGTTATATAAAAAAGCAAGGATAACAAGGCTAAAGTTTTTAAAGGAGGAGATGTGGGAAAGGTTGCAAAGGGCTGCTGTATTAAATAGGTCTCAGGATTTCTGGTCTTTAATCAATGCCCCTTTTTTGAGAGACGAAAAAACGATGACTACAGATACCCATGTGGATCAGGAGGCGTGGGTTACACATTTTGAAGGACTGTTTGGTAACTCACAGGAGGCAACTGTCCAACCCCCCCTCTGTCATCATCTAGTTTAGGAGACAGGGTGCTCTTTACTCTGGAAGAAACAAGACATGCTCTTAACCAGTGCAAAAGATCGAAGGCACCTGGACCCGATGGCGTCCCGATTGATTTTTTTCTAGACAATCAAGACCTTTGGGCGCCACTCCTTACAAACGTCTTCAATAAAAGCGTCCGAATAGGTGCACCGTCTTCTTGGAAGAGGACTGTGATTGTACCCATCTACAAAAAGAAGGATAAGGCAGTCCCAAAAAACTATAGGCCCATATCCTTTTTGGACTCTACAGCCAAACTAATGGGCCGGTTCCTTTTAAACAGGCTTGAGGAATGGGCTCAGGAAAAGAATATAATAATCCCATGCCAATATGGCTTTAGAAAAGGAAAGGGAACAGTGGATCAGTATTTGAACTTAAATTTAATAATAGCTAAATACACAGCGGCTAAGAACGGCCACTTATACCTTGCCTTCATGGATCTGTCAGCAGCCTTTGATTGCGTGGCACAATCTAAGCTGTGGCTGATCATAAAGGCAATGGGAATTGAGATCCAGATAATTAATGTAATCCGTGATCTGTACGCTGAAGCCTCGGCCCGTGTTCGATTTGGCAAGGGAGGAGAATGCACGAGACACTTTAGAATCACTAGGGGCGTGAGGCAAGGGTGCGTGCTCGCGCCCTTTTTATTTGCTTTATACACTAATGCCGTAGAATCTGCTTTGCTAGGGTCTACCACAGACGTTCCCCTTATTAATTCTTCTCCTGCTCCGATACTCCTCTATGCTGACGACGCGGTGATCCTTGCACGCACAGGCAACGCACTGCGACGACTCATAGAGGAGTATGTAAAATGTATTAACAATTTGGACATGTAAATTAACTACACCAAGTCCTTTGTCCTTGTGGCAGGTCCAAAGCAGCAGAAACAGCCTCAAATGTACATTGAAGGGATAAAGCTAGATGCTCTAGATTCTTTTAACTACCAAGGAATCCTGTTTGATAGAGATAATAACTGGAGAAATATGGTCTCCAACAGAGGATTATTGATGGAAAAAAATATTGGGGCCCTTTTTAAATTTGTGAAAAAAATTGAGACCAAGCCAATCGAAGTGATAAAAAAGGTTTATGAGGCAAAAACATTATCTGCAGCCTCTTATGGCGCAGCTGTCTGGGGCATTTCTGATACCTCTAAACTCCAGCACATAGAGGATGGTTTCTTGAAAAACTTGTCATCTGTTCCCCAATTGTGCTCTAATTATAATTGTCACATGGAGCTGAGAGTTCCTTATATTACTGATAAGATTCGTATTGCACCGATCTTGATGTGGCATTCAGTTTGGTGTAAAGAAACCCTTTCACTGACTAGAGATATTATAAACGACGGCCTGAAATAAGATGGTGTAAGTAAAATAAGATGGCTAAGATATATTGAGTCTAAACTCCAGGCGGTTGGCCTACATAACCTCTATCAGGATCCAAAGTTGTGCCTGTCAATATCTAAGAAGGAGCTGAAAACTCACTTATTGGCCCATTTACATGTGAGGAGGTATGACTCTAACTTTAAACTGCCCACAGTCAGACTATATCACGCTGCACCTTGCATAACTAACACGAAATTCTCTTATTTATCATTTGTCATGAATCTCCAACACATATATATTTTAATGAGATTTCGTTTAAATTATATTCCTCTTATGTTAGGCCACCCGTCTAAAACCTACGCGATCACTGCACTTCTACCTTGTCCCTGTGACAAGCGATCCACTCAGAATGACCTGCACTTTGTATTTTTTTGCAAATTTTGTATTAATGAAAGAAAAAAACACATTGTCCCCCTTATCCGGAAAATGAATTTTAGACAATGTTGTGTAGCCCTATATTATCTTCAGTCACTGTCTGATCCCTTTACATGTTTTTCCATTGCCTCGTTTTTCCTATCTGTTTTAAGTAAAAGGAGATTAAATCGTTATCCTGATATCTAAAATGTAATTCAAGACGTTGGTTTGTATAATATTCGTGTATATATGTATGAATCACTGTTTTTTAGCTTATGACTATTCTTCAACAAATTATTTTTATCGCTTTCTCTCAAATCATGTTTTACTACATATGTTAGTCTAAATTTTAATGGTCGTTTTAATTATTGATGCATATGTGTTTGTAGAATACTTTTCATGCCGATACTGTATCGGCGAAATAAAGTTATTTGACTGACTGACCTATGGATACAAAAATGAAAAAACAAACAAATATTTGTGACTTCTGTTTGTTGGTATTGATGGAACACAATTGTGAGAAATCAATCACAAGCATTTTCTAAACATTACAACAGCATAATTGTTTTTGTATCAAATAAAAAAAACTGTAGTACCCTGTTGAGTAACATTATGCCTTATTATGTCCTTAATTCTAGGTTGAGTTATTTGTGAGATAATACAAACATGATGTTCATTTTGTAGATTGCACATTACATTTTTAAATATACATGCATATATACCAGGGGTCTCCAACCTTTTGTGTAGTGAGAGCTACTTCTGGTCAGTGAAAATCGTCAGAGCTACTAAACCCCAAGCAACTCGCGCATTTTTCCGAGAGACCCCCCCCACCGCCCAGTTTCATTGACTTTAAGCCTAATTTCTTCAGAGCCTATACTGTGGTTTGAACAAAATACTTAAGAGTTCCCTAGAAACACTGAAAGAAATGACTTTGGATTTGTGTTGTCAAGATGCTTCAAGACCTTTCAATGAATAGCTTTAAAATCAAGACCTTTCAATTAATAGCTGTCACTGAAATAATCATTGTAATGCAGCTCAATTAACAAACATACAGGAAAAGTAATCTTACCTTCAATGTGGAACTATATGATGTCCTCTAATACTGTGTAATCTGGTAGCCTGGCGGGGGTGCAGTTCCGAAGAAGTCATTATAGTAGTGAAGTAGTCACAGTGTGTGGCAGTCAGCCGGTGCAAAGCTTTGCTGAATCACAATTGAAGATGGATTCTTCTACTGTAGCTTTGACAAGATCGCTGTGTTTTTCAATTGCCAGATAAGCTGAACTTCAGCTTTGTTTAGGAAAGTACCGATTTTGTCCTCCACTCTGAATTCTTCGGAAGGTTCTGTTTTGACTTTAAGGTTTTTATGGCACCAGTCATGTGCGCAATTGTATTCTCATTGCTCCCTTTACTTTTTAGGAGTGTCAGTAAACCTGGACTGCAGAACACATTGCTTTGCTCTTGTTCAACTAAAAAGAACTTTGAAAGATGCTGAAGATTCTTCTCTATAGCTATCTTTTTTTCTTGATGTCAATAAACCAGGCCTCCAGTAAACACTGCTTTGTTCTTATCTCGTGCAGCAAATAAATATTTGGAATTGTGCTGAAAATTCTTCTCTCCAACTACTTTTTTCTTGGTGTCTGAAACCCAGGCCTGCAGTACACATTGCTTTGTTCTTGTTCAACTACTAACTGTTACTAACAAAAGGACTTTTGAAAGATGCTGAAGATTCTTCTCTATAGCTATCTTTTTTCCTTGATCTCAATAAACCAGGCCTCCAGCAAACACTGCTTTGTTCTTGTGCAGCACAAAAAAATTTGGAAAGGTGCTGAAGATTCTTCTCTCCAGCTACTTTTTCTTGTGTTTGTAAAACAGGCCTGAGGTACACATTCCTTTGTTTTTGTTCAACTAATAAAAAAAACTTTGTAGGGGGCTGAAGATTCTTCCCTGTAGCGACTTTAATCTTGGTGTTAGTAATGAAACAGATACCTAGATTTGGGATTTCACCAGGAACTGTCACTGAACAAGTATTGATTGTGAATGCATACAAATCATTTCAGTGAGAGACTTGACACTGCATGGTGTCCACTAATCCCTTGTATTCTGGGGTGTAGCTTGAGAGGGCAACTCTTATGGAGTCATTTAAATGTTCGTCAGTCAGACGTGTGCAAAACTTAGATTTTACGAAGTTCATATCGGAAAATGCTGATTCACAAAGATAGGTAGAGTCAAACAGGGAAAAAAGTTTCAATGCAGCTGTGTAGATGTACTTAAACTTTTCAGCATCCACAAGACTCCAGAAATTAATGTCAGAGTGCCTTGATTTCAATTCAATGTCACTTTGAAGTGTGACAATCTCCATTTCCATTGTGGCAGAGTCAAGGTTTAGAAGCACACTAATTTTCTCTGAAATGTCACTAACATCCACTTCCATGAAGGGGTTTGTTGTGAACATCACACAGGACTCCAGTTGCTCAAAATCACTAAATCTGTCACTGAACTCTTGATTAAGCCTCATGAGGAGGCTACTGTATTTTTCTATGTCCAGGAGCTCAGCCTCAGCTTTGTTTTCTGAAAGGATTTGGAGCACAGAGGGAAAGTGCTGCATCTTTATTTTCTGTACATGCTGTATGAAAAGGTTAAGTTTTGATTTGAATGTTTTCACAGAACTAACCGTGTTGGTTATTGTCTTGTTTTTGCCTTGCAACTCGTAGTTCAATAAATTTAATTTTTCTGTCACATCTGTCAAAAAAGCTAAATCGAGCAACCATTCAGTGTTTGATAACTGTGTGGTATCTTCATTTCTGGACTCCATGAAAGCTTTGACTTCTGGCAATAGCGAAAGGAATCTCCTCAGTATTTTTCCCCTGCTAAGCCATCGGATTTGAGTATGCAGTAAAAGGTCACCATACTCGGCTGATAGTTCTTCAAGGAACAATTTGAAGGTTCGGTGCTGCTTGGCCTTTGCACGAATTGAATTAATAATTTTAACAACAGGAGTCATCACATGATCAAACCCAATTACCTTGGCACATATTGCCTGTTGATGTATAATGCAATGGTAGTTCAATAACGGAGGGAAATCTGGCTCTGCTTTACAATTGGCAATGAAGCCAGAATGACGCCCTATCATTGCGGGTGCACCATCAGTGGTTATCGCCACTAACTTTTTCAATGGGACATTTTGTTTCACAAAATAATTTTTCACCTCATTGTGGATGTCAGATCCTCTGGTTGTGGTTTTCAGAGGCAACAGAGTTAAAAATTCCTCTTTATCAGTGAAATCTTCAAAAACCATTCTAACGAACATTACCAACTGTGCAATATCGCTTGCATCAACAGATTAATCACACTGAAGAGAAAAATATTTGCATATCTTTAAATCCCGCTCTAACTGCTCTATCATGTTGGCCTATAATGCAGATACCCTTCTTGCCATAGTGTTTGACCCTAACTGCACATCTGAAATGGCAGACATAATTTCAGGGCTATTTTTAAAGTCTTTGAAAAAGGACTCGGCCATTAGAAGCATTGCTTCCTTCACAATGGCTCCATCTGAAAACGTTGCTTTGTGCTTGATCAAATGATGAGTAACTATGAAGGATGCTTCAGTTGCCGCAGTGGCTTTCTTCGCAATGCAGATTTCAGTTTGCTTACTTTTTGTGACCTCAGGCTGCTTCTTTTAGGGAACTTCCTCTCAAAATGCATGTGCTTTGTTGAAAAATGCCTCTCAACATTGCCCTTTTTTCCCACTGCAACTTTTGCTCCACAGATTAAACATACACAGTTGTCTTTAATGTAAATAAAAAATCGTACTCCCACTCTTGATGGAAGTAGTAAGTCTTACTATTTGCCCTTTTGGAGGGACCTGGCTCTTCAACCATGATTAGTTGTTAAGGCTGTAAGCAAGAGTAAAAATGTTGATGAAGTTAACATCCAATCCATAACAGGCAAGAATACCACGTGGACACCTTTAATAATGTTGCTTTGCAGACCATTTGTGAGTGGCAGCCATGCTGGTAAATTAAACAGCACAGTTGGAAAGTGAGATAACTAACTCACCTTACCTATGTTTAATTATGAACACAGGAGGACTGCTTTTCACAAATAACCTGAGATTTGATTCATTATGAACAAAGCATAGTTTTGTGCTTGTATGGACTTTAGTCGACTTCTCTAAATAGGAAGAGGCCTTAATTGTACCACACCAAGCACCCAATTCACAAAGGTGAAGGTTTTGCAAATCATTTCTATCGGGTACTCCTACATTTGTAGCAAACATTGGACATTTTGGAATTAAGACAAGCTTTCAAAACTACTCCAGATAATAATATTCCATGGCAGCTGTAGATTTTGTGACATAGCCCTGTGACCTCAGGCTTATGGTGACTGGGATCACCCACATTTCAAACCATTATCACCTTCGTAAAGAATATTAATTCTCCATTCTCTTGGGATTACCCTCTTAAATGCCTGCCTTCACCTGCATTTTTGAGTCACAAAGATGTTCATGCGTACGCAAGACAAGTAAAAATTTCCCAAATTCATTCAAAGAAGTTAGTACATGCTCTTATTTTGATATGCAACTTGAAGGCAACAATTACAATATACAAGAAGATGTCCTGGAAGTCCTAACTGAGGTGCAACCTATGCCATATGCATACTCCATCCATATATTGCACACAGCTGACGGAGGCAGGGAATAATGTTATCTGATTATCCCAATATACTTAGGAGTGAAAATGACTCAATATAATGATGAACAGTTCTTTGACTGGCCCTGTTGCGAAGAGCCAGGTCGTTGAGCACTGCTGCTCTAAAATGCCCTGGTGCTCTGCTCGTGTCTAATCTTCAGTAGGCCACAGGTCTCAACTCACTCAATGAAGCACTAAAAGTGGCCACGCCATTTAGGGAGAAGGAGATACCCAGTGGGTGAACTTTACAACATGAAACCGGAAAACCTGGGACCAATCACAGCTCCCCTCTTCAGCAAACTGTGGGATCCTGACCTCAGTAGTAACCAGATAAGGCTGCTAATAGACTACTAAAATCACAAGAAATACCAATGGGACTTATAGAGAGCTGTTCAAAGCTGTCAGCAGACTGAAAAATCATAAACTGTAACTGCATATCTGTCTCACACCTTATCATTCACCACACTGCTATACGGTGTGTCCCATAACATGATAACGTTTATTATGTTATCAGATAATAAATAAGGTAAGTGCACCTTGGTGTTCATCAGACAAGCCTTGGAAAAACTTTCCACATAGGATCACAAACCAAGGAAAACACTTTCAGCCACACACCCTACATGGCACAGCTTGCTGCCCACGTAGGTAAGTGTTTCAGGGCCACACATTGGGTTAGTATGCGCTAATAATACTGCAACACAATGCCTCCCCTTTCTTCATTATCACACATGACAGCACCTTGAAATGCATAAGTTGAGTGTGCACTGTACAAAATGTATGAGGCCACGCATAGCCACCCTGCGTGGCCTTGAATGGCCTCATAGATATATGGTGGCAAGGCAGCGCAAATCGCTGTGTTGTGTTACTCTGCCCCAGGGAGGCGTTCCATGAGTGGAGTATGGGTGTTACCAAGTATCCACCCATAGATTTTGGCACATTCTCAGATTCACTATTAGTGGTGGACCTGGGAATGTGTCAAAATGCTACGCCACCCCAGGTGAGGCGTAACAAGGAGAAATACCTTTATTGCGCCTCTTTTTTCCCTTTTTAAATGTGTGCTGCATTCTGCAGCACACATAGAAAGGAAAATGCCTCAGAGGATTGTTTTCGTGCAAGAAGGTGCCCCTTCCTGCGCAAAAGAATTCTGTCTGCAACGCAGGCACCCTTGCACTATGGCACAGGGGTGCCTGTGTTGGCACTAGGCAGCAGTTTGTGTGCCAGTGCAGGGAAAGGATAGGAATGCATCATATAATGTTAAATATGGCGCATTCCTGCCCTTTACCTTTGCGCAGCAAGGTGTCTTGCTGGGCTGTGTGAAAGTTTGCTAAATATGCCCCCCAGAATAAGGTACTATAGCGCTAAATGGCATATTTGCATTTTGCGTGAATTTACCTAGTTTTTCAAACATTTCACCTAATTACGTGAAAGGAATTTATGTGTATTGTGCACACACTTACCATTAATAACCTGAACCAGACAATGCAAGATATCAAGTGTAGCCATTTTAAAGATAACAGACTGTTCCCTTGAAAAGTACATTCCCCCTGCCTGAAGAACATCACTCTGCTGTTCAAGGCCAGACAAGCTGTGGCCCCTTACTTAAAGAGATGAAGTACTGGGCACTGAGGCGTCCATGGCTAAGCCACAGCCCCGCCCCTGATGTAAGAGGGCCAGGGGTGGTGACAGCCCGGGGAGCTTTGTGGCCTGGGTCAGAGACATGACATCACCAGCTTCTCAGCAATGCATAGTCCGTAGTAGCTGGCGGTAGGGGGAGCTGGCCACGAGACCCCCACCCCAACTGGAAATGTAGAACTGGTGAGGACGACATGGAAATTCGGACCTAGCGTTAGACCCTGCTGATGCAGCCCTGGGCTTAAAAATATCCGCCAATGAACGGTGGGGAAGCGCCTGGAGCTCAGAGGATGGGCCACCATGACAGAAATGGGTGGACAGCTGCTGCTCCATGGGCCTGTTTCACCCCCTCCTTTCTTGTGTGTTTATTTCAGGCCTGGTTTATGTGATGAGTGAGTGCAGTGGAACACCTCTGGCTGTCAGCTGGCAAACCTTCCAGACCAGCCATCATAATGGTTATTATAATGTTTTTATAGCTCTTGCTGGTACAGTTCAGTGGCTTCATAGCGCTTTCAATATTATGTTTTTATAGTTCTTCCTGGTACAGTACAGTGGCTTGGTAGTGCTATAAATATGTCACAACTCTGTGTTACCCTTTTATCGACTTCAGGAAGATTAAAGGCTAAGTTTGCCTGACCAGACTGAAGCCTCACCCAGCTGGTGTGACACACATTCTTGCAGCAAGTGCCGGTACCGCCTGAGTCCCTCAGGGCTGTGCTGATAAACTCCATGCATAACCACTGAGTAAGCTTGTGTGGGCACACTTTTTGTAGACACCAAAGGACAGGTGTTGGGGAGTAGAAATGTCCCCTGAATGGCTCTGGAGAGCGCGGGACCTGCCTCCAGTTCATCAGAGGAAGCTGTAGGTCTGCTGTGTGGCTGAACCATGCTGGGAAGCTCTCTGCTCACCTGTTGCCCGTTGCTCCAGAGAAGGTTCAGACACAAACGGCCAGCCCTTTCCAGAACTTTCACAATGGCACAGATGTGTACAGATCCGGCTTCAGAAATGGAGGGCTGCATGGAATACCTGATCATCACTTTTCAGTGCTATGCTGGCAAGGAAGGGAACCGCAGCAAAATGTCATTCGACGAGTTTGAACATTTCATGACCGGAGCTTAAAAGCTTCACAAAGAGACACTGAAGAAAATGATGGCCTCTTTGGATGGTGGTGTTGATGGGAAGAAAGATAATCAGATTGACTTCCAGCAGTTTTTTAGCCTGATCGGGGGTATGGCGATTGCCTGCCACAAGGCAATAATGTGAAGACAAAGCCGTGAACTCCCGCACCCAAGCCAGATCTCAAGTATGCACAGACGTACATCACACTTTGCTTACAGTTACATTCCATAAAAGATTACACATTTGTCATAAATTATCAGAAATGGGAACCATTTCTCACAGTCACTCTTTGGAGTGTATTTTCGTTGTTGTTTTTGACTGGAACACACACTCTTCAGATCACCTCGAGGGGGTAATGTCCAGCAAATAGTTTTATTTTTAGCCGGTCCCGCCTTGTTGAGCACGCTGTCACTCTAACTGGCAGTTCATTTGTTATTCTTGGAGCATGAAAAAGATCCGGAGTGTGGAGCAAAGACAACAGAAGTGCCTCCAAGGACATTTTTCCATATCTACAGACGAAATATAAGAAGGCAGCCTCGCGACCATGGTCTGATGCCAGTCGAGCCTACCGAAGGATGCAAGCACAGAGATTTCTTAAACATTTATGGGCCGGGTTCTATTCTTGTTCGTTGTTCTTTCAAGATAATACTGTACTCATAAAGCCAAGATGCCAGCAGTTGCCTTACTAAATATTTGTAAACGAATAAGAGATAAAAATAAAATGTAATTATATATTATCAGAGGAAGCTGTAGATTTGTGGCCCCCGCCTCAGCACACATAACGCGCTGGCTGGAAGCATTTGTGACACGGATTGAGCCAGAGAAGGGTTCAGTGGTCTGGAGCGGTACACCCTGCGTGCCCTCCTCAAGTGTGACTACCACCAGCTTCCGGGGGCTCTAGTCTAGGGGGCTGACAGCGGTAGCAGCGAGATGAATGATACTGCCAAGGCAGGCCATTTTTTACCTGACCCATACCTCAGAGATGCCTACCCACAAGGGCGCCATTCAGCAGCTGGGGTAGGGGGTGGGGGGGCAGCACTGGGCAGTGTCTGACTCAGAGACATAAACCAGGCCTGACAAACGTTGTAAAAGGGGTTCTCATATTCCTAACGCTATGAGTTCTCTTCTTAAATTGGTATCCATGCACTAACTAAAAGTAATGAATCCGTGTTAACACCTCCGAGAGGCCTCTCCCACGGCTTACCTGCTGCTCTGTTGAAATTAATATAAGGTGGCAGGCTGTACTGTTGAAAAGGGCAGATGGAGCGGGTCCCGGCAGTTCTATACTGCTTGCGCGACCTGCAAACCAGCTGCTCTGCCCTGCCACGCCTGCTGCAGCTCTGCACTAGCACCCTTCGCACTCGTGACTCAACAGCGCAGTGCCAGTGAGGAAAAGGCAGGGGGCGCTTAGAGACGGTCACGAGACGCTGATCACGTTGGAAGAACAGAAGCGTCATCCTCTTCGGCCCGCCCCGCCCCAGCTATGCTCCAGCCAATCTGAGCAGCTGGTTTTGGTGAGGGTGGGCAACGGAGCCTGAAAATAGCCTAAATAGTCCAAACAACACTAAAGGGCTACTAAATTGAGCACCAAGCAGTGCAAGCTACTCACAGGGTCTCGAGGAGCTACCGGTAGCTCGCGATTGACCGATTGGAGATCCCTGATATATATATATATATATATATATATATATATATATGCATGCATATATACATACATATATATGTATACACATGCATATATACATACATGTATATATATATATATACACATGTATATATATGCAAATTCCTTACGTCTCGCAACAATAAAGTAAAGTCGCACTCAGGATTGAATCCTAGAGAAAAGTTTTATTGACTGACGTGTTTCAACCTCACGGTCTTTGTCAAAGTCACTTCCTGACCCGGAAGTGGCTGTATTTAAGTGTTTTCAAAAACAATACATGACCAAGCATTTATGCATAGACATAAAAGGAATACATCAAAGTTAGAGTCTAAATTAACATGAAGACAGACTCCAGTCACGTTATTCCTGCAAATGTCACAAATAACATAGGAGACCTTAATGCATCATATATATGTACATAACATGAAACAGCAAATTACAAATTTGAAATAAAGTAAAATAAAATAAAACTGAAAGGAATAGTGATCCATCTGTAAAGCGCAGGCATTTACAGATATACGCAATTGACGCCTCCCAGGAGTACTAAAGAACCAAGTGGTACTAAACGAAGGTGTAGATATATAAAGCCTATCCACATGCAGTAGCAGCGCCAAGTGGCTGTGTGGATCATAGGTAAGGGGAAACAAGAGGGTGCTCACCCATAATGAGATACTATATGGCATTATTAAAATTAATACCCTGTTGATAAAACAGTACTCTACCGGTACCGGCTGCCTCTGTATGTCTGCTTTACAGTCCCGCTACACGATGGAAAAAATGAAATAACAGTGTGAATAAAAATAATAATAATAAAAAGGTTTCTGGCCAACACTTTGAAAACCCACCCCCGGTGCTATACATTGAGAACGTGGTGATGTGAACACTACTGGCCCAAGCAGCCGCTTGGAAAGAATTGCAGCCCCATCGTTGTATTAGAAATATGCTTGAGATAAACGGGGGTAAGGAAGGGAATAGTAGGGATGGATTGCGGGTAAACCAGACTAAAGATACCAGTATATACAGTGTCCAAGGGAGTGTTAGGGCACCTCTTGTATATAGTATCTTCTCTATCCTAGATGGACATGAAGGTCTTCCTCACGATTGAGGCCTCCGGGAGCCTTGCTCTGTAGGCGAATGATGTACTCTGATTCCAGGCGTCGCAGGTGGCGTTCGCGGTCACCCCCACGAGGATGCACTGCAATCCTGTCAATATGTATGTATGTATGTGTGTGTGTGTGTGTGTGTATGTATATATATATATATATATATATTTTTTTTTTTTTTTTTTACACAAAGTTTTTATCCACTGCATGAAGACGCACTCCACAACAAGGTCATTCCACTGAATTCTTTATTGAGGCAAACTGGCACTGGCATCCAGATGGTGAGTTGCCCAACGCGTTTCGGACCTGCCTCGCTCCTTGATCACAGGCAGTTGGTGCACCTGCGCAGAAACAAAGGACACTCGTATTACTTCAAATTTATTGCCCTCTAGTGGGCCTTTCTGGTAAGTTCACATTGTTGGTGCAGGCTGGGACCTGAGGTGCCCTTCAGTGGGCTCTGCGCCGTGACACACTCTTTATAAATTCAAAATACCCTCCAGTGGGTTTCCGGGTAACCAGAGCCGGTTAATTTGATGAAGACCAGTTGTCCCGCATGACAGGTTTCGACACTTCTGAACCTGTGCGGCCCCTTTAAAATTCACAGTGGTGCCAGTGGATGCCAGTGCCGGTTTGCCTCAATAAATAATTCAGTGGAATGACCTTGTTGTGGAGTGCGTCTTCATGCAGCGGATAAAAACTTTGTAAAATGTTTTCCGGCTTGTCCAGGTCGGGAGGACTGCACCACCATGAATTTTAAAGGGGCCACACAGGTTCAGAAGTGTCGAAACCTGTCATGCGGGACAACTGGTCCTAATCAAATTAACTGGCTCTGGTTACCCGGAAACCCACTGGAGGGTATTTTGAATTTATAAAGAGTGTGTCACGGCGCAGAGCCCACTGAAGGGCGAGAATTGTACAAAGGACACTACAGGTCCCAGCCTGCACCAACAATGTGAACTTACCAGAAAGGCCCACTAGAGGGCAATAAATTTGAAGTAATACGAGTGTCCTTTGTTTCTGCGCAGATGCATCAACAGCCTGTGATCAAGGAGCGAGGCAGCTCTGAAACGCGTTAGGCAACTCACCATCTGGATGCCAGTGCCGGTTTGCCTCAATAAAGAATTCAGAGGAATGACCTTGTTGTGGAGTGCGTCTTCATGCAGTGGATAAAAACTTTGTTATATATATATATATATATATACACACACCCCAAAAACAAAATATGCCGTCAAACACACAACACATACTAATGTTGTGGTGTTGTAATGTTTTAAAAATACATACCATAATGTTTCTATGTAATTGGGGGGGAAAACAGAAATGTCACTTCAATCACTACACTTCACTCAGGAACTAAAGGGGACATTCAAGTGTTTTAAGAAAAAGTTACTCAGAATTACATTTTCATTTTAAACAGGTACCTGTTCCTCTGGTGATCCATACAGCTGGCTGTACAGGGACAGGACCTCCATAGCCAGCATTTCCAGCTCTTCTGGTGAGATGTTTGGGGCCCTGTCCCCTGCTTTTCCTGGCATTGTGGCTCCCAGTGGTCGGAAACAGCAGCAAGAGTTGAGGAGGTGCTGTTGGTTGCACTGTTAGGAGGCAAGTAAGCTTTTTTAATCTACATCTACATGACGTGTGAGATCATCAACTGAGATGGACACATCCATTGGCTTTTATATGTTGCTTTCACACAAGTTAGCCTATGGCTGTGTCCATCATGGACTTTCACACCCCCTACCCAGTCAACTTCTGCCGTCTTCCATCTAATTGGAAATATCCTGACAGCAAGGTCAGGTGTCTGCCATTTTAGATTGTGATATAGGGTGTTTGTGAATGTTAAGTACGTCACCACCACTCAAAATAGTGGCTAATTTCTTTACATATACAAAATGCTAGTGTTATTCCTTGGTTTTGACCAAAAAGTATTATGTAGCGCGTTACTGTGGTTAAATGTGATAGTTGCGCAGTTTTGTTTATACTTCCATTGACGCAAGTTTTGATGAAATAAATAACAAAATAAGAATGTGTAAATAATAGATTTAAAATGTATTAATTACACATTTCTTATAAAAATGAAAAGAAGTGTCTATTGCTATTTTTAAAAAAATCACAAATAAATGTTGTGTTAAATTATGTTAAGAAACCAAATATATTTTTAAAAATACATGTAATTTGTTTTATATTTCAAAATATATGTTCGGTAATTTTCTTACAATTTTTCAATTTTTGAAGGCAGACATATGATCCCAGGGAGAGTGAGAAGACTACGGTCTCAAGTTATTAGACCATTTCCAAATCTTGCCACCATGGAAGAACAGTTAAATAGGCAAACTATTATTGATTGATGTCATCATATGGAGCAGATCTTCTGCCTCACAATAGGGATCCCACAGCAAAAACACCTATAGTGAAATGAATGACAGTACTCCATTTTGTGGCCAGAGGATCATTGGATTACACTGTGCAGTATCTGATGGAATGTCACAACCAACTTTCAATGGTGTGCTACAAGAAGTTCTTTCTTCAATGTTGAGACACATCAACAGCTTCATACAGTTTCCACGAAATGAGGATTTTGCCAATGGGATGGGAGATTTTTATGCTTTGGGTCACCTACCACATGTGGTTGGAGCAAATGATTGCACGCATATTACCTTGGTGCCACCACACGACAAAGAAAAAGTCTACTGCAATCGAACATGCTTCCATTCAATCAATGTACAAGTTGTGTGCTTACTAGATTTATACATCAAAAGTGTGTGTGTGTGCACGTTTTCCAGGATCAACACATGATTCCTTTGTACCACGGAACAGCACCATACCCCTGCAAATGTCACAACTTGGATCTGAGAGGGCCTGACTTGTTGGTAAGTACACTCTGTCAATATATTCTTTGGTTAATATCAAGTGGAATTATCAAAAATAATATGTAACTTTTTGGCTCTTTTTTTTTCTTTTCATATAGGAGACTCAGCTTATCCTAACCGACCATGGTTGTTAGAACTGCTGAGGAATCCAACAACACCAGGGGAAGTCCGCTTCAATGAGGCACATGGAAGAATACAGAGGCCAGTAGAGTGGACTTTTGGGCTCCTAAAGTTCTGATTTCATGGTCTGGATAAGACTGGTAGTGCCCTCCTCTACTCACCCGATAAGGTGTGCAAAATCACCATGGCATGCTGCATGTTACACAACATAGCCCTGTGACGGAATATCCCGTACATTGCAGAGGAAGGAAACCATGATGAGCACTGGTTGACGATGTTGAGAAGCCAAATGAAGATGATAGTAGTGAAGAGGAAGGGTAGACTTACGTTAAGATGTTATTGGCAACATCTTCACATTAGTCTAAGTATATATTCACATATTATTACATCACATTACAAACCAACTTTTAATCTAATGAGAATAAAAGTATGTACTATACATTGCTTAGAAAGGGCAAGTTGACGTGAATCCAGGGAGAGAGATGTTTGTTGATCCAAGTTTTGACACATGGACGACTGTGTTTATTAACATTGTTTATCTTTTATTGTTTTTAGAAAATGTGTCCTCAAAATTTTACATTTGTATTTTGTCTATTTTATAATGTCATACAAATAAATATTTTTGTTTTAATCTGTTTTAGATTCCTTCACCATGTCATCTTCATTTTGACATTTCAAGGTTGTAAGATTTGCAGTTATATGCTGCTGTTGCAAAGTACAAAGGGAACATGGGTTGATCATGTGAAAGAGACACACACACTTTGGATGTACATATCTAGTACAAACACAACTTGCACAGTGATTTGAATTTATTTTTTATATTGCATTAGACTTGTTTTCAGTTGATTGCTGCCATCTAGGCAATATGAAATAGGCGACCCAGAGGAGACAAATCTCCATTCACATAGGCAAAATCCATCTTTTGTGGTAACTGTATGAAGCTGTTGATGTGTCTCATCATTTAAGAGAGAACGTCTTGTAGCACACCACTGAAAGTGGGTAGTGGCATTACACCAGATACTGCAACAGTGTATTAGAATGATCCTGTGGCCACAAAATGGAGTAGTGCCATTATTTTCCCTATTCTTGTTATTGCTGTGGGATTCCTATTGTGAGGCATAAGATCTAACTCCAGCTGATTACATAAATCCATATTAGTTTGCCTATTTATTCAGATTTTTTTTCATCATAGCCAATTCTTCCATGGTGTCAAGGTCTGGAACTGTAAATGAAAATATTGCAAGAGGTTTTTGGAATATGCATGAGTTCTAATGTATTATAAAAATGTGAAGAACAAATCTTTATTCAAATTTACGCAATTACTATTTTTTGATTTGTGTTTTTTGTTTTTTTATGTAAAATATTAAAAATTGTAAAAACATTACCTACATGGAATGTATTTATGAATAAACAATCTTTATATTTTTAACTTCCTTAAAAGTATGATGGAGCAAAAAAACGTTAACAAAGAGAGAAAAGAAATACAACACCAGTCTTTGAATTTTTTGGGGGGGATTTTATTCAACAAAAGCAAATAAACTAAAACAGGATGGAAACAAAAAAGCAAACAAATAAAAAGTCAATCATGGTGAATGAAACTTTTATTGAAGAGCCCAAATTATTTGAAAGCCTATGTACAACATACAACTGGCTTCAAAAAGGTAAAAGTGGGACGGGGGTGGGGGAGGGGCGGGTTGGGGGCGGGGGAGATGGGTTTCGTTTCTGGGGGGGTGTTGGGGGGATGTTGGTTTTTGTTAATTTTACAGCTGCTACGTGCCCTTTGTGTGCACCAATTGTGCAAGATTTTGTCATCTTCTTTGTACAGCTAAACTCAAAAATCAATAAAGAAATTATAAACCTAAAAAGGTAAATGTGTCCAGAAAATAGTCCACAGAGTAAATGGTAGTCACACATTGGAGGAAATTAGGTTCTGCGTCTTGCTGCTGGTGGAGGTCTTGCAATCCTATCGTGGTGGTCCAGATGAACGTCTCCTCCTGAGGGGAACTGCTGGATCCACAGTTGCAGGGACTGAGTTGGGTGCAGGTATTTCCTCTTGTGGCAGGGCCTCACTTTCTTTGGCTAAGGCAGATGAAGTAGCCTAGATGTTGTTGGACCACAGAAAGGGGAAGATGTTGCTGGAAAAGCCCTGCATATATGAGTAAAACAATCCCCAGTCAGGGAGCCCAAATTTGAGTTTAGATTTTCCATCTGAACATTGTGCTCCCTCTGCAATTGCTTCATCTCCCGGAGCTCTGTAAGGACCAAGGACCTGGTCCATCATGTCTTGGGACCGATTAAGGGATCCCAAGACGTGGTCGATGTTGGCCTGGGTGGCAATGAACTCAATGGCCTCACTTTGCTGGTCCACAGATTCCCTCCTACAACCCCTCCCCCACAATCCTTTGCTCATGACCCAGTGTGGCCCATCCGACTGGTTCCTGACCGAATTGGAGGTGGTGGTGTTGGATCAACAGCAGCCAGGACTGAGGTGCACAAGATTGGGGTGATGTTCCTTTGGACACAGGAAGCAAAGGTATCCAGAGGCTGAGGTGTGGTAACAGCCGGGGTGGGAGGTATAGGTGTGGGCCGAGTGAGACTCCCTGAAGTGGTCTGCCCAGGCAGACCAGATGGACCAGCCTGCTCCTCATCATCCAGGCTTGCAGAAGTGGATTCCTCACTGAAGGCTTGTTACTGGTCTGGAGTGGAGGTATCCTCAGTAGCAGTGGCAGATGGTTGTCCACGTACTCTGGTTCTTGGACCTATTATAAATTACAATATCAAATATTTAAAAAATATGGATTATACATCAAATGATTTAGAAGCACAAAATGAAGCAACGTCAAAGGAAAAAGTTAATTAATATAATAAATATACCTTTCAGTGGTATTGTAATAAGTTACAAAAACAGTTTAAATTACACACAAAACTACTTCTAAAAAGCAGGTAAAATGATGTCCTGGAATGGAAACAAAAATTAGGAAGTATACATAAAATTTAGTAAACATTCAACACAACACAGTAGAGAGGGAGAATGCAAATTAAACTATTCCAAGGCCTAGCAGGGTAGAAATCTGGATATTAAACAACTTAGAAGGATAAATAGCATTAGTCATCATATAAACATTGCAAAGTACATTTATTATCATAACAACTTATATACAGCATACAACATAACATACATTAAAATTGTTTAGACAACTTACTTTGATTTGTGAAACAAATATCAATTCAATAAAAATCATGTGACAACATACAAAATTGAACAAAAAGTTTAATTTGAAAACATAGCATAAAATAGAGATTAATAAATACATAGCACATTAAAATATGCGATCATATTAAAGAAAAGAAAGAATTACCATAATAACATTACACTATTATTTTCACAAAACAAACAGGGTATCCTGGTAGCTGCAGTCATTTCAATTACACATTAACAACACTTCAAAATTGTAAGTTGTAATAAAATATACACAGTGAAAATGAACAGGCATTTACAATATAAAACACCTATAGGAAATATGTTACTAGGTCAAAAAACACTTACATGCAACATAACATCATGTGAAATTTAAAGGAGATTGAAACCTGTAATCTTAAGTACAACAAAATAGACTGAAATAAACAGAGAAACAAGGCAAAAAACAAAACATGAAGAAAAACACACATGGGGCCTGATTACGAGTTTGGCGGTGCGACACCGGGTCTGCCTTGCAGCCATACCGCCACACCCGTGGTTGAGCCGTGTGCCAGATTAGGAGTTTCCTCCTGTCTGGTTGGCTTTTTTTGGCGTTCCAGCAGCGGTGCCTGTAAAAGTGGGCACCGCAATGGGAACACCAAAAAAAGGTCCTGCACGGCATGGACTGAAAAGTCCGTGCCGTGCAGGAACTGGGTTACATGCACACAGGGGGGCACATGTTGTGCATCCCTACATGCATCCCAGGGTGCAGAAGCACAAGGGGGCCCTGTAGGGCCCCCTTTGTTTCCTCTCCGCCAGGGTTTTCATGGAGGAGGAACCGACATAAAAACCATGGTGGAAAGGAAACTCCTAATATGCTTGGTGGGGCCACAGCGGTCCTGCCAAGCATATTGGTGCCTCCTGACTGCCGCAACACCGCCAGGGCATGGATGTTCCCTGGCGGGTGCGGCAGGGCAATGGCGGTCCGACCGCCCTAATTGCAATAGGGCAGTTGGGAGACATCGCCTCATCCCCATGAGTCTGGCGGTCCGTGGACCGCCAGACTCATAATTGAGTCCCTACTGACAACACATATTACCAATTAGTAAAACAAGAGAAAAAGCAATATTGCTACAAACCTGCTAAATTAAAAGCAAATATTACATTTAGGTTTAGTGACACATTCAAAAGTATAACTTACCGGTCTCCACTCCACCAGGGATTGCTGTCAAGCCTTCAGGATGTAGGATCTGCAAGACCTTCTCCTCCCAGGGAAAAAGTTGTAAGGGGGGGGGCTAGGACAACCACCACCAGACCTCTGGCCTCCAAGTGACGCTTGGAGGCCAGGGAACGCATTCTCCCCCGCAGGTTGTTCCTACTCTTCCTTATTTCCTCTTGTGTGCACAGGCTGTTCGCAACCGCATTCACACGGTCAACTATTCTGGCCCACATTTGCCTTTTCTGAGCTATAGTTGTATTTTGGACTTGGGCTCCAAACATTTGTGGCCCTACTCTTATAATTTCATCCACCATGACTGACAATTCTCCCTCTGTAAAACGTGGATTTCTCCTCCCTGCCATTATCAACTAATTAAATAAAATAAATATAATGACCCAAAAGATTATAAATAACAAGTTAAAAAATTAAAAAGAAACAAAGAAAGCAAAAAAGAAAACCTGGCTTCACTGACAAATTTCTGTTGGGCAATGTTCTGCTGCAGTGGAATGGCAAAGGATCATGGTCTGAAATGGAGTGTGTTTTACAGTGTGCTATGCAGGTGAAAACAATTAGCCAAAACACATCAGGTGTGTGATGGTAGCATCCATCCAAAAGCCACAGGAATAGTACAATGTTGAGCGCATTCCGTGACGGAATCCTTCCATCAGCAATCCACTGCTAGGACACTGCCAACACAACTGTGAAATCTAAATAGGCTTAGCGTAATCCCGCCACCCTGACGGCGACGGAGTAATGTTAGCCAGCAGAGGAGTCTGCCGCATTGACAGCGGTGAGTCGCTTACGCGACAGAAAACACTCTGTCAACATGGACGGAGGATCAGCCAGCCCACATCTAAATACGGCGGGCGGGAATCCATAAGCTCGACAGAGTACTTCTAAATTCTGCCACAGAGGGACGACAGGAGTCCCGCCAAGATCAAAATCAGGCCCTTTGTATGGATCTCAGGCAAGGTTCCCTTCCATTATAGTCAGAGGGTGGAGGGTATAGCCAGATATTTTAGAGTGACATAATTGTGTATACTGTGGGTACAGGTAGAGGCCCATTCGACAAACAATGGTGCTTTATTGACCACTTGTTAGCAGGAAGATCATTATAGGAATTCCTTGGATCAAAAGAATTGATAGACTCCAAACAGTTAACACCTATAAGGTTATCAAAGCCATGCTGGCAATATGGGACACTACCAATCTAAAAAAGGTCTAACTAGCTATCAATCCCATTCACTACTTTATTTGGTAACACAGACTTTCACCCAAGATTGGAAGATGAGGCCTTCTGTGCATTGAGAGAAAGCAGATGAAACAGGGGAACTTGTTTCTTATGGGCAGCATCAATTCATTTGAGCAGATCAAACACAACTAGGGCTTGTTTCAGTCTGAAAGATTCAAATACACACTACTAAGACACTAGACCGCACACAGTGGTGAGAGAGAGTGAATGTAGAAGCCTAATACCATTAGAAATGTATTTTCAGACCTCTGAACCAGATAAGCACATAATATCAACATTTTGCTCTATACTCAGCAAACCCAAAACACAACATAAACTGGGGCTTCAAAAGCTTGTGGGAAGGAGTTAGTTAACTAAGTGAGTAACAAACGATGGTCTGACCTGATAGCCTCATATCAGCAGGGGACATTTAAAATTAGCAGCAAGGAGGCCAATCTCAAATTACTGCATAGATGGCACTATGCTCCAGCCTGCGTGCATATCCTTATCAAACATAAGTCAGAGAAGTGTTAGAGGGGAAGGACACCCTCACACATGAGTTGTGGGGCTGCTCAAGGCCTAAAGATTATTTTGAGGAAAACACTCAAAGACATCTAAGATGCCTTCAACCACTATAGGAGCATAACTGGAAGGGATGCCAGATTTTAGATGGAGGTCAAGGAAGGGTATTAAAAACTCATACTGTGGCTGATTCTCACAGCTAAATAAGTGTTCTTGGCTAGATGGGGAAAAACAGAACTCACCACTGGGTAAGGGTGTTACCACAGATTGTGGACTGAGCTGCAAATGTTAAAGATAGCATACAACCATACAATCAAATGTTATTTCTAATTGGCAACCCTTGTTAGGCTTTCTCTCCAGAGACAACAGAGATGACACATATCCATAAACACTAAGGACGATTCAAAACTTATGAAAAGACCTGAACATGAATAATGAAAACATTTTAAATAGGCTGTGGGCTCTTTACATGCAACACTCAAATTAACATTCATGAACTACGGGCCCGATTAAGGTAAAGCTGCGCATGGGGTTGGGCAAGCACTTCACAGCGTGGACAGGGTTGCTCTATATTACACCGACTGCCAGGGCTCGCACGGGACAAACTATCTCTGCGAGCTGCTTAGTGGAGCGGGGAACACAACAGGGGGGCCCCCTGTCTCCACTTTTGTTCGCCATTGCCATGGAGCCCTTGGCGGCCTCTGCGAGGACCGGGATTGAGTTTTGGGGACTCTCTATAGGGAGGCATCACCATAGGATACCATTGTATGCGGACGATCTACTTCTATTCTTGCATAACACAGGGAAGGAACTGAGGGGAGCCAGGGCCATGTTGGAGACATCTGGCCACTTATCTGGATTTAGAGTCAACTGGCAGAAGTCCAGATTCTTTCCCGTAGTACAGGAACATGATCCCCCAGCAGACCTGACACACTTGCAATGGGAACCCCGGTGCTTGGCCTACCTGGGGGTTAAGGTCTACCATGATAGGGGCGACCTACTTGATGGAAATGTAGGATGCGCTGTTTGGTCCCTGATATGTTCTGTAAACTTCTGGAAGACGCTACCGCTTTCGGTGGCAGACAGAATAGTGCTCCTGAGGATAGTGGCTCTCCCCCACTTTCTCTATTTTTTTTATACACTTCCCCTATGTATCCCGAAAGCGCCATTTAAAGAATTGGACTCCTTGATCACTGCATTTATCTGGAGTTTGGGACGCAGACGGGTGGCCCTGGTGACAATGCAGAGGGCAACAATGGCGGGTGGTCTGGTGGTCCCTGATTTCGAGACATATTACATTGCAGCCCAACTGCAGTGGTTGGTCCAAGGACTAGCACACAGACGCAACCCGGACTGGAATCCGGGCCCCTTTGTGCCGCCATTGACCGACCTCCCTAAAGTACTCCTCCAAGTGAGAAGCTCTAACACAAATGACTCACACGAGTTATGGGTAATAGCAAAATGCTGGAATAGAGGCTTACAGAAAATACGCATTAAAACTCCATACTCAGCGGAACTGCCCCTGGAATTACTACGGGCACTTCCGCATACGGAGGCTAGCCAGGACTGGATCAGTGGATAGAAGCAGGGGCGAGGACGGTTGGAGACCTTTTTAGGAACTCAGAGCTACTTCCGTTCGGGGACCTCAGGGCAGAATTTGACCTGCCCCAGTGGCATTTTCTGTAGCATAGAGTGCTCACAACAGTAATAATTAAACATTGGGGCGCGGGGGACACTGAACCTAAAACATCCCAGAGCTGTCGATATGTAGCTCTCTCAGCAGGCACCATCAAGACGGTCTCCTGCCTATATAGAGAGCTGCAAGCAGATCAACAGCTGCCATTAGGAAAATTACGAACTAGGTGGGAGGATGACCTGGGCATCCCTATCACTGCTAAGGACTGGGACAACATACTAGAAAGGACGCCTACGATTTCTAGAAACGGAAGCTTCAAACTCATTAATTATTATGTAGTGCATAGGTCATACCTAACACCTGCGCGCATAGGTAGATACTTCCAAAGAACTAATGCTTCATGTGCTAGATGAGGGGAAGAGGGAGCCCACATCCTCCATATGTTCTGGTCGTGTCCTGCACTCAACCCATTTTGGGAAGGGGGTCATACACGCAATTGAGGGGTTCATTGAGAGGGAGATCCCGCATACCCTGGACATTGTTTATTAGGATGGTCCCCCCACCCAGTAAGGACAAAGGTCACAAGTAGATTTCAAGATTTAGTGTTCATCATCGCCAAGCATGAAAAAGCGAGAAATTGGAAGATGCTGGGGGGGTGTCCACGACTGGTAGTGTGAAAGACAGAAATGATTAAGTTGGCGGGCTGTGAGGGGAGGATACTAATGAGAGAACCCAGCGTGGCATGGGTAAGATTGACAGCGCTCGTGTCTGGGGCATTCTGGTGGATTGCTTGTCTGACCCTGAGCCATATACACCTGCGGTGACTCCAGAGGGATCACCCTGACTCTCTCCACACATCACTATATTGTACCCTGGACCAGTCTGGGCCCCCCATGCTACTTGATATGGGACAGCATCCACTTGTGAAGAGCTGCGCGCCCCCCATTCCCAACGACCAACGGGCTGGAACATGCCAAAGAATGTGTTACGAAATGTTATATATGTAGCACTGTACTGACTCATGGGGGGGAGGGGGGAAGGGATTGTTTACTGGCTGGCTATGGGCCGTCTTGACCATTATCCTATTATCTGCTGTAAGCACCAGATATAGGACGAATGTAATGCCTACATTGTTTATTACTGAAAAACCAATAAAATCTGATTTAAAAAAAATAACTAAGAGCCCGATTTGCAAATGGACTTACGGCATGTAAAGTTATGAGTGTAGTGTCTCCGCACTCTTTTTAAAAAAAAAATCTTTATTTTAATAATTAGGAACCAAAATACATTCTTATAAGCAAAGTTTTAAAAAAAGGATCGTCGATACAAATACATAATTGGTCCAAGATGCACACACTCTAAAAAGCACATCTATTCGCTACTCCCATTTCGATTGTAGCCCCCCATGATCCCCTTTCCCCTAAAACTGGGCCCAAATGCCTTCAGCTTTTTTGATTGTGCCAACCCTTTGAGCATAAAATTCCTCTTGTTTCTTAACCCGATTTATTTCCTCGACCCAAAGCTCAAACCATGTTAGGTCCGCTGATTTCCATCACTGCAGAATCAGCGATTTGGCTATTAGTGACTCAATGTAAAAAAGCTTTTGTTGACGTAATGTTAAGAAACAATCAACGGGAGGGATCCCAAATATTGCCCCTTGCAGATCAAGTTTAACTGAAATTTGTAATTTTTAACTTAAACACCTCATAACCTTACTCCAGAAAGTGAAGAGTTTAGGACAAAAATAGATTACATGGGCCCAGTCCCCGCAAGTGTGCCTGCATCTGAAGCAACTAGCGGACACGGACGAGTACATTAAGCTGGTGCGGTATGGGGTATAATATAAGGCCCACTTTGAAAAAAGAGCCATATGTTTTAAATTAGCTCCACGTACGGCTTTGTGAGCCATAAGATTGTACCGTTGCCAACTTGCATAGTCCATCCTCCCTTCAATATGTTGTGCAATTGAGGAAAAAGCTAACACAGAAGTGGACTCGTGAAGGTACGTATTTAACAATTGGTACCAACTCCCGACCCCTATTAGTTTAATCCCAAAATGCACTCTACTAATATGATCTTTGACAAAATTGACTGTCTGGAGATAGGTCCGAAGGTGTTTGTGGATTTGGAGAAAGGAGAATATCAAATCGGGCGTGACAGTTACCGTGTCCTCTACTATCAGAGCCCATGGTTTAATTTGCCCTCCGAATAGAAAGTGACCAAGGGCACGATACCCTGCCTTATCTCATTTCCTAATGATCCTATTCTGGAGGGATAAGCCTAGTATTCTAATTTCAGATAAAGGTACAGAGGGATGAGTCAAAGGGAAACTGTATTCGGACTGCAACTGTCTAAATCTACTAGCCACTTATGTGTAGAAATTTATACCGTGAGCGATTGGGCAACTTCGGGTTTTTAAAAAAGATCCGTACTTGTCCGCCATGTTCACTCAGCATACACTGCAGATAAAAGCAACTCATGAGGGAGCCCCCTGCCGCACGATTGAGCTAATCGAAGAAGGCAGTTTTATAGCAGTTCCGAATGCAAGGAAGTGCTAGGCCTCCATCAGCAACTGACATCTGCATTTTTTTCCCCTGCCATAAAAACTTGCGCAGCAGTTTATCTATCTCAAGAAAAAATGTAAAAGAAATAACAGGAGAATAGACATTTTTATAATGGCAACTCGACCAATAATAGATATAGGCAAATTCTGCCACTTATTCAAGAGTCCACGAACTTTGCGATATCTTACAGGGCGGGATGCAGAGAAATTTTGCTGCACTTCGATTCGAAGAATCGTGGGGGGGGGGGTAATGAAAGAGAAGCACCTCTGACTTGGCCTGATTGATCTTATACCCCCAGGATCTACGAAAACGACTGAATCCTACAAAAGGCATTATCTATATTCTGACAATTTCCAGCCAAATAAAGAATGATGTCATCGGCAAATAGCTTCCACTTGGGAGCATCTGGCAGTTGTGGCCGAATCTCTGGATCTTGTCTAAGGGCCGCCGCTAAAGATTCGACAAAAAGAGCAAACAGTACGGGTGACATTGGGCACCCTTGCCTTGTGCCCCGAGAGATAGAAATTACTCCTTCCGGCTGTGAATTAAACATTACCATTGCCTTGGCCTTCGAGTCGAGATTCCTTAGTAGTTTGACCACTTTAGAGGGGAAGCCAAAATGTCTGAGGATCATAAATAGAACGTCCCACTGAATATGGTCGAACGCCTTCTTGGTGTCTAACATAATTATAGCTGCTTCAACCTTCTTATTAGAATAATAGTCTACTGCTTGTATTAAAAAGTTTGTATTGGTTGATAGAGTTCTACCTGGCAAAAAAAGTTTTGGTCTTGATGTATAATTGATGACGAGGCAGGGGCTAGTCTTAGCATGATTACCTTGGCAAATAGTTTATAATTTGAATTCAGAAGTCTTATCTGACAATAGGACACGGCTTGTTCTGACGGCTTATCTTACTGAAAAAAAACTAAAAATCCCCGCCTCTGTAAAATCCACAGGGATCTCACCCCATTTAAAAAATCCTTAAATAACACTATCTAAAAATCCATGATCTGTTGAGCAAAGATTTTATAAAACTCAGATGGAATGCCATTGTTGCCACAAGCTTTAGCATTCGGAAGCAGCTTTATTGCTTTTAAGATTTCCTCCCGTGTAATGGGGGCTTCAATCATTACCTTTATATCGTTATCGAGAGAGGGGAGTACAATAGATTGAAAAAACCTCTGAATTGTCAAGGGCGAGGGGTTACAATCCGAGGTATAGAGCTTGTCATAATGCTCCACAAAGACCTTTCCTATCTAGGCGGAATCGGAAACTAAACAATTTGAAGTCTTGTCCCAGATTTCTTTAATGGCTCTCAGATTCCGATTCTTTTTTAATGACCATGCCAAAAAGCGGCCAGTGTGCTTGTTCTCTTCATAGTGTTTTTGGAAGCAGGTGCGCTGGTTCACTAAATCCTGGGAAAGGAAGTGTTACAGAAGCAGCTGACTGGCCTCAGCCAATTTATCCTTAGATGCCTTCGTATATATCCTAGTATTGAAACACCTTGCTTGCTCTAACTCAGGTTGCAGAGCCAGCTTATTTCACGCCTAGCTCTATTTCTCTGAGTGGTGAAGGATTTAACCTCCCCCCTAATAAATGCGTTGCAAGCCCCCCAAATAGAGTAAATAGCTGCGGTGTTAGCATTCCGCTGCCAAAACTCCACCAATCCGGTGCGCATGGGTGCAATCCAACCCTTTTGTGTCAGTAATGATTTGTCGAAGGACCAGTGTGGCCTTACCCTACAAGAATCGCATATTTTAAGATGGATGTATGGGGCTGAATGATCCGAAAAGGGGTTTGACAAAATACCAGATCCTCCCTTATGCCAATTATGAGATATTAAAAAATAATCAATACGTGAAGATGAGTTAACACGTTTGGAGAAGTGTGAAATCTTGTAAAAGATTGGCCAAAACCCGAGCTGATTTTGTCTTATTTTGATGTTTATTCAAGCGAGAGGAGTCTCACCCCACTCATTGAATTAGATTAAAATCTCCACCAATGAGAATACGTCGTGAGGGGTACCAACATGTTATACACCTAACCTTGATCCATCTTGCTTTAGGATCACGTACCACCTGTATAACTTCGCCCTCAAATTTATCAGTAAATAAAATTGCAACCCGACGAACTGCGGCGTCAGCTGATGCAAAAATGCCTGAGAACATCGTGGCATCTGTGGAAGCTTGGCAGAAGCTTTTAAGTGGATTTCTTGAAGTAGAATTACCTGGGCCCTCGATTCATTCAGCCATGCTATAATGGATCTGAATTTGCTCTGATTGTTGATACTATTAGTATTACATGAAACTATTCTAATCTTTTCCATAATAAAATGCTAGAACATATGCCCTGTAAAAACAACAACAGTGGTGAAATCATGACTCCATTCAGCCCTCTACATTGGCCAAGTGAAGTGGTGCCAATATGTAGACCGGAATCAGCATAGCATTGACCCCTGTGTGTCTAGCCAGCCCTCAGGAACATCATGCCAGCTGGAGCAGTTCAAGATCCCCAACTTAACCAGAAGCAAGTAAAACAAAATAAGATAAAAAGTGGGAGGGGTTCATCCAACGGGTCCTGGAGGTCAGTAACCTTCCATCCAAGTACATATCTTTCCTCTTCCTGGGGCCCCCAAAGCCCATCTCTCCAGCTGGACAGCACATGGCAACTGGTCTCGCCCTCTTGCACGCTGGAGGGGCAGATAACAACAAAAGATGCTGGGGGGGGCCTCGCCCAGGCAGCAGGTTTCAGCTTTCACAGCCCCATATAGCCTTCCCGTGTGGCAGGTCCTCAGCATTCAGAGGAGTTTCTCAGCGGTCTGCAGCCTGATGGCCAGGATGCCGCTGCTGTCTAGTGTTTAGTCATCTGAATCCAATTGCCCAGACCGTTGCTCCGAGGACTCACTTCTGACCGAGTCGGCCACTCTGTGCACAGTGAACTCCAATGCTGCCAGTAATGCCACAGCCCTGTCCATCTCCATCTGGGACCTTGCTGGGTTCTTTAGCACCTGTCACCAGAATGCATGGCGGGTACGCTTTCTCAATCTATGATTAGTTGCTGTGCCCCGGTCCGGTCTTCCGCCGGGTGACACCTGGCCTGTAGGCTTCCAGCCAGTTCCAACACTCCACCTGATCAGTGCAAAAGTGGGCTGTGTCATCTAGCATGGTTTTGAGCTGTGCCGGGAACAGCAATGAGTAGTGTAGTCTTTTGTCTCGCAGCACCTGCTTCACTTCCAAGAAGGATGCTCTCTTGGACTGTATTGCTGCTGTAAAGTCTGGGAAGAGTGACACCCTACTGTTCCCTACCTGGAGAGGGCCATCCGCACGTGCCCACTGCAGTAACACATCTCTGTCCTTATAATGGAGTAACTTGGCCACCACCGGTCTAGGTGGCCACCCAGGGCTAGGCGGGCTTGCTCGCTCTCGGTGTGCCCTTGCCAATGCAAAGAAAGGGGTCAGCTGCGTTGGGGTCACCTTCACCCTCAACCAATTCTCCAGGTAGGCCACCATATCGCCTCCCTCCGTGCCCTCGGGGAGGCCCACCATACGAATATTGTTACAACAGTTGCGCCCCTCACCGTCCTCAGCACGATGTTCCAATACATGCACCCTACCTGCCAGTTCTGTTACTTGTGAGGCTAGTGCCTTCTGACCCAGCCGCAGATTCTCAATGTGTGCTTCAGTCACCTTCACCCTGTCAGCCAGTTTATGATGGCTGGCAGGCAGCAGCCCCAGTTCCGTGGACACTGTATTGATGTCACGTTGGAGGGTGTCCTTAGTGTCCACAATGGCCTCCAAGATCTTGTCAAGTTGGGCCTGGATAGGGGGCAGTGGACAGTGGAGAGTCCGAGCCCTCTGCAGGTGGATCATCGCTCCGGGAATGTTCAGAAGGAGCCGCCTGAGGCCCTGGTCTTAGATTTGCCCATGTCCTTGGTGGGGGGAGTGTAGCCTGAGCCCCTCACCAGCGCAATGGCACCCGAGCTCACCTGGTGCACCTTGGCTAGTGTTCCTGCACTGGGCCGTGCCTCGATGACAAACTATCTCCTGGCACTGCCTCCTTAAATATCAACCAATGGTGTTCTGGGCCTGCTTCACCATCAGTAGGTCCCACTATGTCAGTCCACACCCCCCCCCAGCACCAGGTAAATCATCCAGTTGTCCATCTGGGGGCGTCTGGGGTCAGGCTGGGGAACGATCAAGGTACCTCCTCACTGGTCATCAATGCAGCGGCCCCTGCACCGTGATGTGCTCCCCTACTCTGCTGCACCTCAGGATATCCAGGCCGCACAGCAGTCTGTGCAACTTGATCCTTAGGCCACTCTGCCTTACAGGGCCCTGCTGTCAGTCTGCTCAAGCTCTGTGCTGTGGTGTTAGAATAAAAATGTTTTCGCTGAGTTCTGTTTGGCCGCCATTTTAAGCCATGATCGAAACTAATCTCTCTCTGTGCCTGAAAAAGCAGCTTTGGTAAGTTTCGTTTCTCCAAGGTTGGGCCTTGCTTTGCTAATGAATACACTGTTCTTATTAGCGCATTCCTTTCCCACTATATAGAGGCCTTCTCCCACTAATCTAGTGGCAGGCATGAATGGAACGACCTTGAGCAGGAGATAGTGTGTGCCCAGTCTCAGGATCGAAACTTATCCTTCTGTACTTCTTTGTGTAGCTGCATCTGCCTGGAAATTTCCAGTCTGGGCGTGCCTTCATTGGTTCTGAAATTGTACATAATGTATCTCCATGTTTGCTGATGTCAGTCCCTCTGCAGCAATCCTAGACACTGGGCAGACTGGGCTCCACTCGAGTGTATCTGAATAAATATATTGGTTTGTATTCTCTACTGTCTGACCGACTCTTCATTTGTATGGAAGGCTGAGAGGTGGTCGCGAGTGACCCGGGTGACCCTAATCGGGTCACTTCCTTCAGTTGGCGCCCGAACAGGGACTCCATCGGGCGAGTGACCCATCCCCTCCTGAGGACGGGTGGGGAGGTCTAGGACATCGTCGGGGCGGACGGACGGATCAGGGATACCTGCACGTGAGAGTTCCTGTACTCGCAGCTGCCCCTTCTGTCCTGCCGGATGGTGCCTCGCCCAACGGTCATCCCGACTGGAGTCCCGAATGGCGAAACCCTTGGATCTGACCGTTTGGTCCGAAGAGTCGGCAGTGGAGGATAAATTCGTTTGAACTGCATGCATCAGGTGAGTTTGTTTTGGTTCTTTGTGGATATGGTACCATTTTGGTTTGTATTTGGTACGGTCTGAGGACCGATTTTGGTGAAAAGTGTTTGCAAATACTTTGCCAGGCAACATAATGAATTTAGGTCCCTTTTGAAAATGCCTGGGATTAGTTGATTCTTGGTTTCTTGTTGTCGTTGTTGTTCTGCTGATGCTCGACTAGAGGAAAGTCAGCCAGCGCCTCCAGTAGGCACTCGGAATTTTGATATGTATGTGAAGCATGGCCTTGGCCCTATTATGTTTAGTACGCTATGGAACAACTATATGAGGGACAATGCCGAGTTGCAGTGGCCGTTGATGAGCACTTTTCACAAACAAAAAAATTGGATTTTTACAGGAGAAATTGTTTGCGAAGCGAAGTAGGCAGTCTATGTTTGATTCTCTTCGAACGTGGCAAAAGGAGCCTAAACAGAGGCGAATGAAAGCAGAGAAAGGGGCGCGAGAAGGTAAGAATGCAAACATAGACTCAGAAAGCTGTAGCACATGATAGAGAGAAACAAGAGATAGGAATTGAACGTGAAGATAGGAGGTTTTGATTACAGATTGATAAATCTTATGTGGCCCAAGAAGAAAATGATACTTTTGTGGAAGAATTGTTAGATACTCGACCCCCATCTCCATATGCCCCGCAGGGGATATATCCCGCTCTTCCCTCACAGTCCCAGTCACCCGTTTCTCTGTCTCTGCTGTTTCTGCTTCTGTCAATCAGACTGCTTTGGCCACAGCACCTCCTGTCCTTTCTTTGTCCTCGCCGTCTGTGGCAACTATGACTGTTAGTACCCCTGCCACACCCATTGCTTCAGCGTCCCTTTCGCCAGCTCTTACGCCTGCGAAGCAGCCAGCAGCGACGTTAGTGCCTGTTACTTCTGTTGCTACTCCCACTGTGTTCTTCCATCCCCTGACATTACTGAGTAGTGGGACACCAGTACGTGGATTTGAGGATAGAGACTGGACGAAATTTAAAGAGCGCATGGGTCTGTATGTGCGATCTGAGATGGGAGATGCAGAGAAAAAGGTAGTGGCTAACCAAGCTGCGCAGTGGGCCCGAAACCCCATTTGTAGTGTGGAAGATGTGTGGAGTGTGATGAAAGATTATGAGCCCTTTGTACAAGAGCATGCGCTTAAACATATGTCTGCTACTCTGATTAGTCATTGGGAGCAGTTTTTCAACGATGCAGCACCACAGATTTTATATGATATTAAAAGATCATGTATATGTTACTAATATGGAGCCTAGTCAAGTTTTTGGTAGTGTTACGACATTGGTCGCTTATCGGGGTAGGCTACTCGACAAGTGTCCCACTCCGGTATCTCAGTTTCCGATGCGGGAGGTTCATCCTGTATATCACCCCGAAATACCAGAGTTAATGGAGCACGGTGTTGTCACTAGACCAGGTGTGGCGGCCCGTTTCCAAGAACAATGGGTTTATACTCCATGGAAAAGGGGTGAGGTTTTGTCCCTTAAGACTCAGTTACCTGATCCTAGGAAGAATCCTACTGCATAATATAAAGAATTGACAGAAGCTGCCTCTTCAACAGTAATGACCCTTGCGGATATTGAAATGTTCTTTGGTTTACTGGTTCCGGTTGATATTTGGAGACAGGTGCATACTCAAGACCATGTTGCTGAGTTGGGGGGTACGTGGGACCAAATTAAAGTATGGGATCAGGAACGGAAGCCAGGTGATAAGCCTAGAGCAGAGATACTCGCTTTGCCCGGCCGTATCCTTACATATATGCATTCTCTTATTCCTCAGAGGAAGGTTGATTGGGACAAGTTGACGGCTTGTCGACAAAAGAAAGATGAGTGTGTCTGATTTTTTCACTCGCTTTGAAGATATATTCCTGGATCACAGTGGGCAGGATCTGTCTATTGAGGGAGGTGTTCGGTTGTTTGTTAATAGATTTGTCTCTAACCTGCTTCCTGAGATTGCGACTCGATTGCAGGCTTCCGAAAGCACCTGGCCCACCTCTTCCCCTTCTGTTACTTTGAATATGGCACAGTACTATGAGCATAGGGAAAATAAGGATAAGGAGAGGACAGAGAAGAAACACAAGGATTTGAAGATGAAGGTGTTGTTGCAGCAGGCTTCTAGAAGGACTGGTAGAGGACGTGGTGGTTTGGCCCGACAGCTTCCACGCACTAGCAGGCAGCCGAATACTGCACCTTTAGGGTCGAATCAGTGTGCGTATTGTAAAGAGGAGGGACACTGGCGTAGCGAGTGTCCTGTGCTTTTGCAGAAGGTGGCGGTCCAGAGAGGTTCTCGTGGACGGGGTCGCGGAACTGGTGGAACGGACAGGGCTCAAAGTGCGGTGGCCTCGCAGGGTTGTTCTGATCATAACTATTTTGATGACCCTCGGGGCGGACAGTATTATCATGATGATTATGATACAGATGAGGTGACAGGAAAGTCTTACAGCTAGGACAGCCAGGGACAGAGTGAGGGACCAGTTCCGATACCTGTAGATCGACGCGGTCCGTATGTTACTACGGATTTGCATGGCTCGGCTAAGGAGTTTTTGGTGGATACAGGTGCGACAAACAGTTCTATTTCTTGTTCCTTGGTCCCTGGGGCGGCTCTGTCCGGCCATAATAATGTTTCGGTAGGTTTTTCTGGTGTACTGGTTGTAAGCCCCATTTCAAAACCTCTTGCACTGACTATTGGTCCTTTCACTGTGGATTCGCCATTTTTGTTGACCTCTAATTGTGGAGAAAATTTGATGGGTTTGGACTTGTTAAAGAAATTGCATGTACGATTTATTGCGCCTGCGACAGGTGTTTACATGGCAATGGGTCCGGATGTAGTATGCGCTAAACATTGTCTGTCCAAAGATGCGCCCCTTCCTGCTGAGTTTAAAGATGTGCCGCCCACTCTGTGGGTGACAGGTGACACAGATGTGGGACTGTTACAGATATCGCCAGTTTCGATCCAAGTTAAAGACAATGCTATTTTACCTCGCATCCCTCAATATAAAATACCGCAGGCAGGTGAGCGAGCTTTACTGCAAATTGTGCAGGATTTGATTGAGAAAGGAGTGGTTGAGGAGACGACTGCTAATGTTTGTAATAGCCCTATTCTCTCCATTCTCAAACGGACACCTTCGGGTTCCTCTGATGATCATGCAGATGTTTATCGTTTCGTGATTGATTTGCGCAAAGTTAATAAAATAGTGATTCCCCAGTTTCTGGTGGTTCCTGACATCACCACTCTTTTGACAATGATTCCTTCTTCTGCTATATTCTTTTCTGTCATTGATTTGAAAAATGCGTTCTTCACCATTCCTATTCATCCTGATAGAAGATATCTGTTTGGGTTCACCCTAGCTGGTAGAAGTTTTAGGTTCTGTCGCACTCCTCAAGGCTATACAGAGAGTCCGAGTATCTATAGTCAGGCATTGAAAGGTCAATTGGTTTCCTTGTCGCTCCCCACAGGTAATGTATTGTTTCAGTATATCGATGACTTGCTCATCGCTTCCGATACAGAACAAGGTTGCAGAGACAGTACAGTTAAATTGTTGATGCATTTAGCTCAGCATCTACATAAAGTATCCCTTTCCAAATTTCAGTATTGTTGACAGGAGGTCACCTACTTAGGTCCCCTACTGTCGAAGGAGGGTAGGAGATTGACCCCGGAGTGTAATAGTACCATTGTTCGAATGCCAGTTCCACAAACCCAGAAAGAAGTACGTGCTTTTATAGGCATCACTTCCTACTGTTGTCAGTGGATACCTAACTATTCCCTATTGATTAAGCCCCTGCTTGCACTAACCACGAAAGAAGTGCATGTGCCTTTACCTTGGATGCCTGAATGTCAGCTGTCTTTTGAGCAACTTAAAACTGCGCTTTGTTCGGCTCCAGTGCTTGGTACCCCTAACTATGCCAAATCCTTTGTATTATATGTGCATGAGATGGCTCGTTGCGCGCTTTCTGTTTTAACACAGAAATTTGGAGATAAGCAACGACTGTGTGCTTATTTCTCTGCTGTGCTTGATCCTGTTGCACGAGCCCTCCTGAGCTGTCTAAGAGCGGTCGCGGCTGTGGCTGTCTCAATAAGACAATCGGCTGGACTCGTACTTGATACTGACCTCACAGTCATGGTACCCCATGCTGTGGATACTCTTTGAATAAGACAAAGACACAGCACCTCACCAGTGCACGTCTGACAGGTTATGAATTAACGCTGTTCGCCAAACATATCACGATCAAACGATGTGCCACTCTGAACCCGGCCACGTTACTACCCCTCCCTTCTGGTAGACTTGACTGATGTTCCTTTATCTGACCCCCAAGGAGAACTATATGTCGATGGCTCTTGCTTTAAGTTACCAGATGGCACTACAACTGCTGCATATGCTATTACTACGCTGCGTATGGTAGTTGAGACATCACGAGTTCCCTATCAGTCAGCCCAAGCTGCAGAGCTCGTTGCCCTCATACGAGCTTGAAAATTGAGTGAGGGACTGGTTGTCAATATTTATACTGACAGCCAGTATGCCTTTGGAGTCGCGCACAATTTTGTGCGACTCTGGGCAGAGAGAGGGTTTCTTACTTCGCATGGTGCCAAGATACAGTATGGGCACCTTATATTGAGGCTTTTGTCTGCTTTGACACTCCCTAAGAAGTTGGTAAAGTGTAGCGCCCACCGGAAAATCACAGACGATGTAGGTAAGGGGAACACTTTTGTAGATCAGACAGCTAAGGAAACAGCCCGGACTAAAATGAAAAGAATGTTTGTAGCAGGTCCTGCTAGGTGGGTGCCTGAAGTCACTATGTTTGAGGATACACTTGAGAACGTGAAGGAGATACAAAGTGAGGCCACAGTAGAGGAATTAGCAATGTGGCAAGAAAGTACAGCACAGTTGAACGATGAGGGATGTTGGGTTGATAAGTCAGGGAAGCAGAGATGGATATTGCCAGATGCATATGTTCTTCCTGTAGTCACGATGGCTCATGGCCCAGCCCATATTAGTGCTAAGGGTATTTGCAAGTTGTTAGACCCCGTAAGGCAGAATGACATTTCAAAAACGGCTGCACATTTAGTGAAGTACTGCATGGTGTGCATGATGCATAATCCTGGGAAAGGTACCCCTACACCACCCGGTAATTTTGCACCACCCGCTTTCCCTTTTGAGGTCCTTCAGATAGATTATATAGAATTAGACAGGGTCAATAACTTGAAGTACGTATTGGAGGTTGTCTGTGCATTCAGTAAATGGGTTGAGGCTTACCCCACTAAAGAGAATACAGCCGTTACGACTGCAAAGGTACTCCTGAAGGAGTTATTTCCTCGTTTCGGCTTGCCCCGTTTGATCTGGAGTGATAACGGAAGTCATTTTAATGCCAAGGTCATCCAGTTAATTTGTGATGGTTTGCACATAAAGCAGAAGTTTCATGCTGCAAATCACCCAGAGTCAGCAGGTTTGATTGAGAAGTACAATGGTACTCTCAAACTGAAATTGGCAAAGATTCAGGAGACAACAGGGTTACAGTGGCCTGATGCTTTACCATTAGCTCTTTTGTTGACAAGAACAACGGCACATTCTAGGACAGGATTGTCACCGTACGAGGTCGTGTTCGGACGCCCGGCAAATGTCTGGGGCGTCCCCCGCAGGTTTTCAGATATTGAGTTTCCATTGTTAATTGACTACCTGTGCCAGTTAACTGAAAATGTGCGTTCTATTCACCAACAGGTCCGGGAGACCCTGCCAGATAAACCAGAGGGGCCCAGACACGATATCCAGCCTGGTGATTGGATCCTTGTGCGCAATTTTCAGCGGAAGAAGAGTTTGGAGCCGTGCTGGAAGGGGCCAGAACAGGTCCTTCTAGCTACACGTACTGCAGTCAAGGTCGCTGGCCGAAAGAATTGGGTGCATGGCACTCATTGTAAATGAGTGCCCCTGCTGTTGCCTTATGACGAGTGGGTAAAGGAAGGAGTTGGGGACACCGAGTGCGAGACGGTGTCTCAGTTTGTCCCCTTCAGTGATGCTAAACTAACCTGGGTGCAAACGGATGTGGAGAATGATGAAGTGCTAAATGCAGCATTCCCCCCAGAAATAAGAGCTATTAAGGAGCCGCTGTTTGTTGATCACTCTGTGCCTGGAGTCACCAGATACAATTTGCGTCCTCGGCTAAGGAATAGTGCACCAAAGGAGAAGTCAGATTAGCCAGGGATGGACTGTTCAAGTTAGGGTATACTTTGCTATAGTACCAACGGAGTTAGTTTAGGGTGATGTGAGATTGGTGCACTGTTCTGACATTGGACAGGATAGATTGAATATGCTTCCTTGGAGGGGGGTACATTATCCTGATCGACGTGGGATTCATCGAGAGCTTAGGACAGAGCAAGCTCCACCGCCGGTGCTCAAGAGCGCCAACGTTTGATGAACAATAGGAGCCGGTACCAGTGAGGCTCTGACGGACACTGGGAACACTTGCCTTTGCTATCATTTTATTGCACTCCTTTTCTTTGCTTCAAAATGCATCCATTTGGTCGGTCTATTGATGAGGAGGAACAACCATTTGCACCACCGCGTTTAGCACAGGGTTGGTCAACAAAGTGTAAAATAGTTTGCATATTAATTGTTGTGATTGCACTAATAACAATATTTGGAATAGTCTGGTTTTTAGAGGAGAAATTCCCTGTACATTCCTTGGTTGGTACAACTCCCCCTCCCCCTGAGCACATTTTTGTTACTCTAGCTCCAAAACAAAGAAGCGCATAGGTTGTCATACACAGACAATGTGTTTATACAAATGTTGCATCAAGCTCATAATGTCTCCCATACAACTAATTGTTGGGTTTGTGGGTTACTCCCTTCAGTCACTCATAAGAGCGACAATTTTTTGTCTATGCCATTGTCATAAATTGGCAGCTGCGAGGGTTGGTTTCAATTGTTTCGACTGGTATACTTCCAATTTCATCTTTCTACTTTGGGTATGACATCCGCTGATTCTTACACTGCGAATGAATATTTAGGTTTCTACCGAGGGTTTACCCCCATAGGACCGGCAGGACAAGGAACTCTAGGTATAACGTCCTCAAAGTCTTGATAGACAACGTACCATAAAGTAAAGAACAATGCATGGTATAGAATGGAATTTGCTGATTTCCAATGGTTTAACACCTCTGAGTACTTCCAATCCTTCCGAAGTCGAAATCTTACCGAAGATAAGCCGATACATGTGTCAGTGGTTAATACGACAGCTAGTTTTTGTGTCCAGGGAAGATAAAGTTGGGTGAGAGTAAATGTAATTTCACCTACAAGCTGATTACGACAAATAGTCCGCCTTTGATTCTGCCCCATAATGTCTATTTTGTTTGTGGGTCACAAGCTCACATTTGGCTCCCGAGGCGATGGTCAGGTAGGTGTTATCTCTCTTTCCTTCTTCCCCCTGTATATGTTCCCCGTCTAATTATCATAAAAATCATACATAATATACCCCAGCACACATATATAAAAGATTGTTATTTTTCAATCATTGATCACATATGAGCAATAGAAGCGTTTTGTTGATTTTCTCCTTCTTTATTCAGTCTTCCAAGTTTGTTTTTCAATATGTAAAACGTTCCCAAGCCAACACGTGTTTCGTCGCCTCAGTAAAATTGTACATGCGACTTGTTCACGGCTGAACGGTTTCACTGTATTTCAGTTTTCAATGTGGCGAAAATTCCAGGCCACATACGCCTTTGGCGTGGGGTAAACTTCAAAGTGTCAGTAAATTATCAAAAAAACTGCTGAGTGGTGATTTCGTGGCTTCGAATACCCTGTAACGCCGGTCTCCTCGAGGAGACCGGCGTGGGGCACGAGTTCGCAGAACGGCGATTCCTCTCTCAAACTCGGGAACGCCGTTACAGGGTATTCGAAGCCACGAAATCACCACTCAGCAGTTTTTTTGATAATTTACTGACACTTTGAAGTTTACCCCACGCCAAAGCGTATGTGGCCTGGAATTTTCGCCACATTGAAAACTGAAATACAGTGAAACCGTTCAGCCGTGAACAAGTCGCATGTACAATTTTACTGAGGCGATCAGACACGTGTTGGCTTGGGAACGTTTTACATATTGAAAAACAAACTTGGAAGACTGAATAAAGAAGGAGAAAATCAACAAAACGCTTCTATTGCTCATAGGTGATCAATGATTGAAAAATAACAATCTTTTATATATGTGTGCTGGGGTATATTATGTACGTTGTCTTGTGGCTTTGTAGCCTTACCAAGAACCTGGGGAGGCGGGTGGTTCTCCCTAACCCTTCAGCACCGCCATTATTTGGAACGTTCATAAATAACGAGTGAAACCACCTAGTGCGCCTGTACCCTATCACTTATACCACCGGTTCTCTCTCTAGAGTTATCATAAAAATCATCAGCTGCAACGTAGAAGTACCTACCTGACCCGAGCCAAAAGGGTTGTTGACACAAAGGATATAGATTAGACAGACACCATCGCACAGCAATTTGGAGACGCTATGAAGGGCCTACTACCTTTTTGGGGCCCCATGGCTAATAGCCTTCAAGTTCGTCAGTTAACAAGAGTTGTTGAAGGGGTTATCAATACAACTGCTGGTATAATGACAAATATCACTACTGAGCTCCAGGCTATGAGATTAGTCCCTTTTCAGAACAGGATGGTGCTAGACGTTATCCTTGCAGATCGGGGAGGGGCCTGTCGCGTCATAGGCAGCAGCTGTTGTGTTTACATACCTGATAACGCTCCCAATGTTTATTCAGCTATACAAAAATTACATAGGCTATCAGCTGAGATACACCAAGAAACAGGTACTTGGACTCTGTCAGGGTGGTTTTGGAATACGTTAACATCATGGGGTTGGAAGATCCTCACCTTCTTGGTTGTGGTTGCCGGTATCATCATTACATGTTGCCTCTGCATACAATGTCTTCCAGCTTGTTGCTCCTATTGTGTCAATATCCTCACTCCCAAACAGAAAATATCAGTTCATGATACTAATGCTGCGATTATGTTACAAAAAGATATTGACAATATGATGCAGATCGATGAAGGTATCTTTGGGTACTGATTATATGAACGACATCTTATAGTGATGACTCTTATCCTTGCAAAATGTTATACGTCTCTTAGTAGTAACAGAAAATTAGTTAGCTCATGCTGTTAGAATAAAAAAAAAAAATCGCTGTGTTGCTCATGTATTGTTCTATGTAGGTTAGCATTCGCTGCACCATTTTCTGTTTGGCTGCCATTTTAAGCCATGATCGAAACGAATCTCTCTCTGTGCCTGAAAAAGCAGCTTTGGTAAGTTTAGTTTCAACAAGGTTGGGCCTTGCTTTGCTAATGAATACACTGTTCTTATTAGCGCATTCCTTTCCCACTAGATAGAGGCCTTCTCCCACTAGTCTAGCGGTAGGCACGAATGGAACGACCTTGAGCAGGAGATAGTGTGTGCCCGGTCTCAGGATCGAAACTTATCCTTCTGTACTTCTTTGTGTAGCTGCACCTGCCTGGAAATTTCCAGTCTGGGCGTGCCTTCATTGGTTCTGAAATTGTACATAATGTATCTCCATGTTTGCTGATGTCAGTCCCTCTACAGACTGGGCTCCACTCAAGTGTATCTGAATAAATATATTGGTTTGTATTCTCTACTGTCTGACTGACTCTTCATGTGTATGGAAGGCTGAGAGGTGGTCACGAGTGACCCGGGTGACCCTAATCGGGTCACTTGCTTCAGTGGCGAGTCAACACATGCTCTGGGCCCTCATTCCATCTCATGGGGCCTAC
Organism: Calotriton arnoldi; assembly: GCA_963921515.1. NCBI lineage: Eukaryota > Metazoa > Chordata > Amphibia > Caudata > Salamandridae > Calotriton > Calotriton arnoldi. The sequence continues at coordinate 2,243,171 of CAWUFW010000875.1, forward strand.
AGGTGTCTCCGGGCCTCGGAGGGGACACCACCATCAATCACAGGCCTCCTCTTGCTGCACCCCGTGGCTCTAGCTACACCCGGGCCTTGCCTGCCATGTTCAGACCCCGTCGCATTTGACGGAGCTTCACCACTCTTTACAGAGCTCCACAAGGACACCAGTGCATGATCCAGCCCACGACGCACAGTTGCTGTTTACTGCTGCCCAATGCCGCCGGCTTCACTCCCCACTGTGAACACCGTACCTGCACTGAGCTATTCCAAGTCCCAAGGGATGAACCATGTATCTCCAGCGCTCCGCCCTGCGTCCCTTGATCAGTCAGCTCACTGGTTATCCTCGCGGGCCTCCGCCACCATTTTGTTAATTGCTGGACTTCCATCGCTCTTCACTCCGCAGCCCTCAGGGTGCCTCCAGTGGCCTTTCCTCTTTAGGGCACCCCCCCCCCCACAGTGCCTCCGAGCAGGGGTCAGCATTCGCCGGGCCGATGGTGCCCTAGGGTGGCATGATTTGAGGGATTCTAGCTGGGCTGATGCGGTGCAGCATGCTCAAGCATTCACCATCTTCGGCCGGTTAGCCACGCCCGAGACAAAATGGCCTTTATTACTCCCAAGAAGTCAAACAGATTTTTACACATGTCCTTTGGTTTAGTCCCTGCAGTGTTGGTTTTCCAGAGAGCAAAGAAAAACATGTTAGGTGATTTGAGAGAAGTACAATCCATTCAAGCTGATGTATTAGTGTAATGGAAAGACAGGATAGATTACAATCAATTTGAGCCTAAGGAAAGTGTTGGAACGCATAAAGAAGCATGGTCTGAGGTTCCAGTTGGAAAATGCAACTTCGGTAAATTGGACATAATTTATCTTGGACAACAAACCACCTCACATTAAACAACAGGAAATGTAAGTGAAAACTGTTCCCCAGGTTAACACATTCAAGTCTAAATAGGATTTGTCAACGTTTTTATGAATTGGACAAATGTTTAGTAAATTTATTAGGAAATGTGTTAGGAAAATAACCATTATGGAGCTTCATTTAAAAAAAGTGGATTTTAAATTTGATGAGGAATGTGAAAGACAGTTTAAGGAGCTTAAGGGTTGTTTATGTCAGGCACCTTCCAAACAAGCATTTGATAACACTGATGCACGTAAGAGAGTTCTAGGAGACTGATTCAGAGAGAGAAAAGTCAGGATAGGACTATTGCTTTTGCATTGCTAGTCTCGAGATGGGTGGAGAAGAACTACTCAGTCATAGAAAAAGAACGTTAACCGTGGTCTGAGCAATTAACAAATGTAAAAGCTTTGCCTGGAGAACACAGTTTGTAACCAGTATGGATCACAAACCTTTACATGATTTTCATGTAGAAGGGTTAAGCTGCTATGATGATTTTATATGCATGTATGTTAACAGCCTAAAAGAGCACACCTTTAGTGTGGACTACCTAAAAGGAGTCAAAAACAGAGCCGTTGACTATCGATCAAAGTTGGAAGGTGAGGTGGGTGGTGTAGATGAGAAAGAACATAGAGTGTTGAATCAAATAAGTGTTGAAGGAAGAGATGAAGAACAATTTGGTTATGCTACAGGTGTTGGGACATTTGCAAGGTAGTTGAGGAACACAAAAATGGTAAAGGAAGAGTGTAGGCCATTTGGTATATGCGAAGAGTTATCTGATAGTTAGGATTTTTTATTTAGGGGTATAAAATTGGCACCACCCAAAGGGATACGCACCAGACCTATCAATTTAACACATGAAAGCCATTAGAGGTTTGCAAAAATAAAAGACTACAAGCAGACTTTTGTGTATAGGTGTTGATGTTGAGGTGGAAAGATTGGTAAGAGCATGCATAGAGGCTCATAGCAGCAACAAAGTAAGTAAGCATGCAGGATTATCTCATCTCATGATTTGTTCTCACCTATTCACAAGTCCTTAGGAGGACATTGCATTGGCTATACTGAGACCTTTTTCTGGGTAGACTGTTATAACTTAGTTATAGACATTGTTCACGTTTTATAGGGGGCCCGTAAATGGTGTTTGCTAAAGATATCATAAAAATTCAGTTACAAAATGTCTCTAAGAAATTTTTAATAAAGAATGATATCCAACCACAATATTAACGGGTAATGTCATTCAAGTTACTTCAACAGTAATGGAGATTTTTTGAGCAAGTGCAGGAGGGTTCATTAAAAAATGAAAGAAAAGAAATGTAAGTACAAAAGGAGAAGTTTAAGAGAAGAATTCAGCTTCTCTTCTTGCAGTATCCTACTGTAGTCATCCTTCAAAGCTCTAAATCTTGCAGATCCTACCAACATACTCAAAGCCACCTACTATAAAGTTGGTGTCTTATCCTTGTCTTTTGTCAAAGCTCTCTCTGGAGAAGCTCTCTCATTACTACTTACTATAGTCAATGCCTCCGTCACTCAAGGCATCTTTCCGGAAGCTCTCAGGATAGGCCAGATCGTCGAACTTCTGAAGAAAACTACACTAGACCCTGGTGACCTCATCAACTATCGACCCATCACCCCTTCATCAGCATTGTCATTTAATAAGCTGTGTGTTCTCAACTCAAATATCACAATAATGCCAGCCATCTACTCCACCACTTCTAGTCTGGATTCAAATTATGCTGAAACACTGAGAAAGATACCTTATGCATCTTTGATGACCCCGGACTCCTGATATTGCAGGACCCATTAGCTGTCTTTGGCTATCCCGTCTTCATCCACACCATGAAGCCTCAAATGGAATTCACTCGCAACATTCTTCCCTTGATTTCATAACTATCTAACCAACACCAGATCATTCACATGGGCACCTCCAGGTCCCAGAATATTTCTATCTCCTGAGTCCCCCATGGTTCCATCATGTGCCCCATCATCTTCATCCTCTACATGGTGCCTTTGGTGCTCTACTCACTGATAACAACACATTTTAAAATATGTTAATGACCCACAACTCTACTTGAAATGATTCTCTGTTCCAGACATCTAATGCGTCAAGCACTGCCTGTATGTCATCCATACCTGGATGTATGGCACCTATCTGAAGCTCAACCCCAACATAACAGAATTCATGCAATTTGCTAGGAACAGTAAGCAACAATTAGTCCAAAATTGGCTCAATCACAAGAACCTTGATGGCTTTGAACTTTCACCCAATGTTAAGTCATTTGAATGCACCCCAGACACAAACCTCGCCCTCAAGAACCACAGTGCCAAGAATACGAATGTGTCTTAGTACTAGTAACTTCAGAATGTCTGTTCAAGCTCTCGTACGTTCGCATCTGGATGGTGGAAATACCCTCCTCCATTGCCTCCCAGACCACACCCAGCCCCTTAATGATACCTGAAACGCTGCATCACATCTCATCCTGGTGAAACTCCAGTTGCTCCCCTTTCTGCCTTATAACCAGCAATATCATTTACAAAATCATCAAGACTGGCACCCAGGCCTTTCTGGCTGACAACCTCTCCATCTGAGGTGGCTCTCAGCACACCTGCCTCCACTGTAGAGGAAAAGAAATATAGAAAGAAAAAAGGCAACAGGCCTTCTCCATTTACGCACCCAAGGTCTGGAACAACATTCCTTTATACATTAGGACTGCTCCAGTCCTGCTCCAATGTATAAAATAGCTAAAGAGGCACCTCTTTAAAGAACATTACCCCACAATGCAGTAAGAGCCCACTTATGCTTCCAGAAAGCAACTACCTCTTCAATCATTTGTTGACGCTATCTTTACCTTTGACTGTGCACAGTACTCTGCTGCCTTTTGGATCGGTCTACATTATAGAAACTGTACATACATACAGAAAGTGATGAAATAGAGGGAAGAATAGGACAATTAAAGAAAGTACATGACTGCCAAGAAGTTCTATGAGGAACTGAAAGGAAGATTTACAGACAGGGTTATAGCTCATAGGATATCCCCTGTCAAGGTAAAGGGGGTTATTTACCACGACGGAAGTCCAAGGTGCACCAGCTTCAGTCACGGTCTAAAGATGGGCCCTGGTTTACCCAGGTTGGTCCATAGGCCGAAATGACAGGGTTAAAAACTGAGAGAGCACAAGGAAGCTTGTGAGGTCAGTGGAGGGTCAAAAGGCAGTTAAAAGTCTGGAGAAATTTTAAATCTATTTCCAAGAAAAGAGTGGGAGGAGAAATGAGGAGAAAGAGGGTGAACAAGAAAAAAGACAATAAAAGGATAATGCAACCTGTGTAGAAAGAATAGATCTTGTGTAATTAGTTTTGCTGTCGTTCTTTAACTATTCACATCCTTGTCAACACTCACCTGTTGGTTTCCTGAGGGGAAGTGTGGCCATACGCTGCTAAGAAAGCCAGACTGGGCCTGTAAAGCCAAGATGCCATAAGGATTCTTCACCTTCTCATTCTCCATGACACTCTCCCAGGAGGTACACCTGTCAAAGAAAAACAACAATGAGCTATGAGATTGCCCACAGTGGGGCATATTTACAACAAAAGTGGCAGAGCGTGGGTTAGCTCCAAAATAGCTGACGCCGCGCTCCGTCACTTTCGAAACGCAGGGATGCACCGTATTTACAATAATACGGTGCACCCCTGTGTTTCTCCCTGCGCTGGCGCTAAATTCAGCTGCCTAGCGCCAACGCAGGCACCCTTGCACCATAGTGCAAGGGTGCCTACGTTGAGGGAATGATTGTTTAAGTGCAGGAAGGTGTCCCTTCCTGCATATAAACAATCCAGAGTGGCGGTTTGAAACTCCTATGTGTGCTGCATTGTGCAGCACACAGAGAAGTTGCAAATCGTCATGGCGTTTTGCTGTTTCTATGTGTGCTGCACAATGCAGCACACATAGAAACAGCAAAAACAAGGAGAAATTGAACAGGTTTTCCCTGGTATTAATTTTGGCACTCCCCCATATTTACGCCACCCTTGTAAATATGGGTCAGTGTAAAAACCAATGGGTGCTGCGGCGGAATGCACACCACAGCAACCATTGCCCGCCCCTTTCACACTAAGTATAGCGTGAATGGGTGCCCTATTTACAAGGCGGCGTTAAGGCACGTTAAGTGGCTTAACGTCGCCTGGTAAATAAGGCGCAGCCCCTATCTCCACAGGAACGTCTTTAAACCTGACGTTCCTGTGGCGATAGGGGCTTGTGAATATGCCCCAGTGTTTTTTCAATTTCCCTATTCCAACATACAACTGGGAGATAAGAGGAAAGACAAGGAGTCTTTGCTGTGTTGTAAAACCAAATGATAAAACACTTTCATTTAAAACACTACCGCGTTTGTGCTTTACTATTTGACGAAGTAACCCAGGCAACCTATCTCATCGCAGCCCCCCACCATTCAAGCAGAGGGAAAATGCCCTTTGAATTGTTTAAAGAAAAGACCCTGTGCCGTAATCTATCCAGAGTGTATGTTGGGAAATAAAGGTGCGTGAAGGAAGTGGCAGGAGGAAAAGAGAAATAGGTAAACATTGAAACAGAAAGGAAAGATTTGATCAGCGGAAAACAGAGCAAAATATTGGCACTGGTGTTGGAGCTCGAGTGAAAGTTTCAGTGGCAAGGGATGAAAGGTCATAATTTACCAACACTCTCAAGGTGATCTAGCTGTTTAAAATACAGAGAAAACTAAGGAAGAGAGACTATGGAATCTTAATCGAGTTGCTAAGTGGTCAGGGTGCAATAATGGCTCTGCAAGTGAGGATGATGTAAGGAAGGAAGGTGAGATAAGCCACAGGTTGAGAAATGGTGGGGCGAAGACAGTGGAAGATAATATGTACATATATCTGAGTATCCGAAGGATTTATCTTTGAATTTTTCCATATATTTATCATTTGCGTTTTTCAGTAATTCCCTAATTGTTATGCTTATGTAGTCAAAGTTTTCCTTTGCATTTTTAATATATAGGAAAGATGTGTAGTTGATATAGTGATGTTGTAGAACATCACATGCCTATTGTGTGTGCACAAAGGTTCATTTCTGGTCTGTTGGCTGCGGGCTGGTGTGGGGAGAGTGCTCATTACATCTAGTCGAGGTATTCTCGTAGTTCATGGTTGCGACAATGCTACCACAATCTCAGCATTTCTAAGATTTATAGATAGTATGACTTATTTTGTTGCTGATGTGCTTACAATACCCTTCTTGATTGGTATTTGTGTGCTTCTGATTTATATTCACACCTCACCCACTACCATATAATGTAATACTACATGGTTTCTGGCTTTATTATTGTGGACTTTGTACTTTTGGTTAGTCATTGCTTGGAACAACTCATTCTCAGCATCACCTCCTGCTTACACACAACAACGTATTCTGTTTCATGTATGAAGCATGTTTAAAAATCTGACACACCTCACTTAACAGCTATGTAGTGTCCTGCTGGACACGTTCTAGTGTCTCAGCAGACACTGAGTTTACCAGCCACTCCCCAGAGGGCTGGACACACATGCACCCGACACCCATCCATCACAGGCGTCACGAGTGACATGACCCTGTTAATAAAAGGGCCCGGGTGCACGTGCTCATGGCCAGTTACAGTACCCTCCCACCCGGTGTCTGTGTCCGTCATTATAGTCATGTGGGCCTAGGGCCCGACACCACATTGGCGATGAGCGGGTCGTTCCCCGCGTGAACTATCAGCTGTTTGGATGCTACATTATGGGGGGAAGAGTACCCTAAATCCCAGGCAACCCCGCACCGACTGCCGGCGAACAGGCCACGCCGCGAGGAGAGAGGATGGCGTCTGGCCTCTATGTCCTTAAGTCGCCTGCCTGCCGTGATACCCTATAAGGCAGCAGCAAATTGCAGCAAGTGAGGTGAACCCCGCAGGCGGCAGCGGGCAACCATGAGTGGTGGAGAGGACCCTGCTGCCCAATGGAGGAGCTCGTAGCCACAGAGCATCCCCGCAGGTGAGAAATCTGCGGTTTAGCCCACGTCGGTACCCTGCGCCGATATCACCCAAGCCAGCAAGCAGGCCACTGCCCTCGATGTCAGGAAGGCTGCTGTGGCCACCCCCGTTGAAGAGGCAGCACCCCCTTACCTGGGTAAGTTGAGCGTGCTAACCCTGACTGGGGAGTCGGCACGCAGCCCGTACCGGCATCTCCCGCGACTGCACAGGCCCGCAATTGAAGGACAATCTGCTACAGCCGGGAAGGAGAGACGCCTACAGCGACACCTGGCGGCAGTCCAGGGAACCGCATCAACGCGGATAGGAGCCTGAGTTTGCTCCCGCAGCACCTGAGTGAGCAACAGGCCTCTCAGCATCAGGGAAGGTTTCCAAGGCACAACGAAGCAGAACTGCAGCGCCATAAATGTCTCCCCGTCCCCATCCTCACCTGGTCCTGGGGAAATGAGTTTATCGGCGCAAGAAGCACTACGACCCGACGAGAGACGCCCAGCTGTTTGACTCGCTGTCAGCCAGTGAGCACTGTATCCCTGCAGGCAAGGGGTGCACCACTAAGAGCCCGAGGACACACCAACATTGAATGTTTTCCGCACCGGCAGCGCCCACGTGGGTGGGAGGACTGTACCTGCCCTCATGCAGCCAGTGTCGAGGAACTGCGGCCCAGCAATCCCTATCTACCCTGTGGCAAGAGAGCCAAACGGGCCCGCAGCGAGAAGAAAGCTGCTGAAGCCCCTCTGGAAGCACCCACAGCACCACCTGGTGGCCACAGTGCCACGCCGCACCCTGAGCTGCCAAACAAGGGAAAAGGGCAGAAGGAGACTGAGAGCTAGGCAGCCAGGACTGGTGCCAAGTGTACCACACGCCCCCGAGTGGCAGTAGGCCAACATTATGAACAATAGAATGCTAGCCTAAGCATAGATAAAGCCAAGGAGTGATAGAAATGGGGGTCTCTCGTTGGCAGTGGCTGGCCACTGTCCAAGTAGGGACCCTTCTTCCTAAGTCAGGGTAAGAGAGCCACACCCTTTGATAACCCCTGCTCAACCCTGTGGTAACGTAGCACGAGCAGCTAGGCTTATCTCAGAGGCAGTGTGTGAAGCATTTATGACCATACACAGTAACACAGTGAGGAACACTACAAAGGGACACCATACAAGGAGTTATAAAAAAATAAGTATCTTTATATATAGACTTAACACAAGACCAATAACGATAAAAAGCCACAATACTGTCAAATAGGATCACTCTTGAAATGCTGCAAAAATAGTTCAAGTGCGCAAAGAGGAGTTCAGTTTAAAGCAGTGGTCTCTGCGACCCTTTTACTTACAAAGTACCTGGATTTCGTAGCAAAGTCAACAAATTGTCGCAAAGGAGCTGTAGCGATGAATTTCTACACGCGAGGCCGGCGATGCGTTAAATCCTTGCCGCGAGGGAGGATGATGCGCCGATCTGCTGATGCGTGTGGAGACGATGCGACAAACTTCTGCACGCTAGACCGCTGGTGCGATGACTCCTTGCCGCAAGGGAGGAGACGAGGCGACGATCCTGTTGCGTGTGCGATCGGGTTGCGATGCGAAGAAATGGCGCTCCGCGAGGGAGCGACGATCCTGATGCAATGAAAATGGTGGACGCTCGGCGTCCGCTCTGCGATGTCGTGAAGCGATGATCTCGGTGCGATGACTCGATCTTTGGTTGCGAGCACTCGGCGGCGGCAGCGCGATGATTTTTCGGGCGCTTTCGGCTGCGGCGGCTCGCAAACGTGCGTTAGCGACGATTTCAGCACTCTCTTCTCCGTAGAACTAGAGGCCCTGGAACTCACAGGAGCCTCACCTGCAGATAGAAATCCTCGCTGGGAGGAATCAGGAGGCTGGTGGTGAAGTCTGATGTGCCTGAGACTTCAACAGGAGGCTAGCTCTCTCCTAGCCCTTGGGTGATTGCTTTAGCAAGATTAATAAAAGTTCTCTCAAAGTCCTTTTCCCTCTTCTTCCAAGTCCAATGGTAACCACTGCAGGCCAATCCAAGAAACAGCACACAAGCACAAGGATAGTCACCTCCTGCAGATTCCTTCAGTTACACGGACAGAGGTTCGTCTTGATGTCCAGGAGCAATACACTTTGTAGGGGTTTCAGCACAGATATTTATACCCCAAAAGTCTTTGTTCTCAAAAGCTACAAGTCACTGAGCCTAGCCAGAACCAGTTCTGGTCAGTCCTGGAGCACTTTGTTTACCAGGCTGCATCCTTCCTTTCAGGAAGAGGGGGTCTGCTATCAGACGCACAGTGGTAGGTGGAGCCATCATTCACCTTGCCAGGCACAGCCCTATTCAAGTCAAGGAGCTACCCCTCCCCATACTCCAAACACAGATCTCTCTATTCAACCCAGGTCTGGCTCAGCCTGCCCTGTCCCTCCAAAACCAGACAGCCAATACACATAACAGCAGAGCACACTGGAAGGCTTAGGCAAAAAAATACCTACTTTCTAAAAGTGGTATTTTCAAACACAGAATATAAAAATAAACTTCACTAAAAGATGTATTTTAATATTCTGAGCTCAGGCATACTAAATTCGTTTTTCTACCATGTTCCTGGGGTCAGTTAGGACTGTAGCATGTAATAGTCAAACTGCCCATTCTGGCCTATGGGGAACAGGTAGCCTTACAGTAGTGAAAAACGAAATTGGGTGTAATTCACTACCAGGACATGCTACACACACCAAGGCATGTCCTACCTTACACATACAATGCACCCTACCATAGGGGTGACTTGCATGATGCCAAGGGAAGGTTCAGGGGCTGGGAAGTGGGTGCACTTCACAGCCAAGATGGCAGTTCTGGACTGCACACAGACTCTGCAGTGGCAGGTCTGAGACACACTTTACAAGCTGCTTCTGTGGGTGGCGCAAACCAGCGCTGCAGGCCCACCAGCAGCATTTGGTTTACCAGCCCTGGGCACACACAGGCCACGCTACTAGGGACTAACAGGTAAACCAAATAAGCCAATCATGGATATACCAATTCACATGTCATCTTTACACAGGGAGCATTCGCGCTGTGGCACTGAAGGGCAGTGGCACAGCGCCCAGAGCATCTAACACCAGCAAAAACAGGGGGACAACAGCGAAAAATGGAAGGGAGACCCACGCCAATGGTGCCAGGTCTAACAAGGAGCACCACAGGCCTCATGTGGGCTACCCTTCAGTGGCTGCGTGAAAATGGGGAGAGACTGCTGAAAGTGGGCCAAGAAGCCCAGCGATGCACTAGCCCAGAGAAGCCCCAAGCAGCCCAGCCAACGCTGTGCGCACCCGTGCGCAAGGCCACCGCAAGAGGGGAAACTGCAACACACATCCCCGGGTGGGCTGCGCAGTGCTGTCAAGGGGAGAGACAGTGAACCCCGGCAGAGGGAGAACACCCCAAAGCTGCCACCAACAGTGCAAGCTACCAAGAGTCCAGCTAAACCCAAGGTAGTAAATAAAACCACAAGCAGCCAAGCCCTGCCAGCCAGCCAGCCAGCAAACCCACTAAAGACATAAGAAGCACTGCATGCCGCACAGCCCCCCTAACAGCCATCTGCCGCCACCACAATGAAGAAGACACAGCTGCATGCCCTTAGTGGCGATCACCCATTACCGCAAGCGGAAGTACAGGCATGCAAGGCGCCAGTGAGAGGCACCAGCCTACCAAGGTGCGCCCTTACAAAGACAATGTGCAGAGACAATGCAAGAGTCCCCAATAAAGCCCGAAGCAGCACCCATCCAGACAAGCGTCAAATTGACAAGGGCAGCAAGGCACAAGGCGGTAAGCCCCCTAAAGGTGCAAGGAGAACGTGCACTGCACATGCAGCCCCCGGAGGCTATCTGACGCCACCTCAAGCGAAGACACTGCGACACAAACCCCTGGTGGTGAACGGCCACTACCGCGAGATAAGGGATCAAGCAGGCCAAGCGCCAGAAGAGGGCACCGTGAAGAAGGACCAAGACCACAAAATCCGAGGTGCGCCAGAGCATGCACACTAAAGTTTGACCGCATGAGCAGGCGCCCCGGAGGGTGAGACCTCTCCATGAAAGGGATGCAATACTGAAGGCAGCAGAGAACCTCCACATCTCCACTGCACCAGGAAGCCCCGCAGTGGGCCAAACACAGCACAGTGTCCTCCCTCACACTGCATCAAGACGGAGTTGCCTGTGACCCAAGACAGGCAAGAGGAGAGTCGCACACTCCATGTGGCAAGCTGCCACCACACCACATTGCTCCAAGGACACGCAACACGTGGCCGGACGCCACATGCGTACCGCAAGCATGGAGCGCGTCACTCGAAGTGACCATCCCTGCTAAGTATGCCTGAACGGAGGCAGAGGCAGACGCCACGACCTGAAGAAGAAATACAGAAGTCAAGTGGCTGTACGCCACCCAGCACCCAGGAAGAAGAGAGAAGAGCGACTGGAGGTCTCGCCCGCATGGCCCAGAGACCATTAAAGTTGATAGGCCCTGTTGGCCTGTTTGGAAGAAGGTGCATGCTACTGCACCAGGAGGAAGAACCGAAAAGAAGAGTGACAATCCTGTCACAATGAAGAACCAGACGAACACAGGTGTGCTGGAGAGAACAAGAAGAGAAGCACAAGGACTCGTACCACCGCAAGCCAAGAACGCATCCAGAGACACCAGACAGCCACCATGGCGGACCAACGTCCCTGGAGACAGCCCCATGGGAGAACCAAAAGTAAGCCGCAGCAAGCGTGAACCGCGTCTCTCCCAAACGCTTCCCAGTGCGACCGTCCATCCCCGAGCGTCAGCAGTCTAAGTCGGACGGCATCCCTGCTCCTGACCGCAGATGCCATGGGTGAAGGAACAGCCTCAGCAAGACGAAGACACATGGCTGCAAAGTCCCTCCAGACATCCTCTCTCCCAACAAGACATCATCACCTGTTGTCCAGGTTCAATGGCAACCACATCATCATTGCCACGTGCATGACACAGCACCCAGCAGAAGATATGGAAGTGTGACCGGATGGTCTACACTAGGAATCTGACGACCGACCAATGTCAGGAGAGGAAGTTGTGAGAGGCCGGGCCTGATGTTGAAGGAAACTCGAGCTGCTGAAGGAGCGAATCCCGACACACCAACAGCAAGTGAAGTGGATGACAACCTGAGAAGGACCTGGCGACCGCCCAGCGGGAGACCGAGAGTAAGCCGCAAGCATGCACGAACAGAGTCTCTGCCTCACGTTTCTCAGTGTGTCCATCACACCACTGTCACAGATGGCTCAGCAGCCCAACATCCAAGCCCATGGATGCGCATGCCTCCCCAAAGAAAATGGAAGCGCCTGGCCAGCCCCACTACAGGTGATCGACTCAAGAAACGAAGGCCTATAACCACCACGGCAAGTTGTGACCAAACGTCGTCCAGATTCACCACACAGCTGGCCATGCCAACACGCCAGTCGGTGTCAAATGCGTCAAACACCACCATCCCTAGAGTACCGAACACGTGGACCGGAAGAGAAACCCACACCATTGCCATGCCAACTGTCAAGAAGAACCAGAGACTACCCGATACCCTGACGTGCATCCGAACTATGGCAGAGATAGCATGTCTTTAACCAAGATCCATCCAACCCTGAGGTTGTGCGAGCGACTAGGCACTGGCTCCTCGGTGATCTTGCAGCTGCCCCCCACGTAGGCACACAAGCAGTCCCAGCGCAGCCAACACGCAGTCCTGTGGCAACCCAGACAAGGGGCCTCCCCATGGCGGGAGAGTTGGACTTGACATTGCCCCACTGACGGACTCCAGGATGCAGCAAGGTCGTCTAACGAAGGCTTCAGTTGATCAGGCAACACATTTGTGAACTTTTACCATGGACTTCAAACACGCTCATGACGCACCCCGTTTATGAACTGTTATGACCTACCACACATCATCCTCAACATCAGTGGCATGGAGCGATTTCAAACCAATGGACAGGTTTCCACTGGTAGCCTCCCAGAGTGTGGTTGATGTCTCCAAGCCTGCATTCATGTCCTGAGCCACTCGTGTTAAATTATGAGTGCAAGCAAAGATGTCCTGCTGCAGTCCGAGTCACCAGCCCCATGTCTGCTGTCTTCCCGCTGCACAATTCTAGAGGCTGATGGACCCTGTGGTGTTATTTGACTGTTGTTTACCCCCACAGGTTGGACTGGTGTTTGTTTTGTTCTTCAATAAAGTTTGGGAGGAATGTAGTGTCCTGCTGGACACGGTCTAGTGTCTCAGCAGACACTGAGTTTACCAGCCACTCCCCAGAGGGCTGGACACACATGCACCCGACACCCATCCATCACAGGCGTCACGAGTGACGTGACCCTGTTAATAAAAGGGCCCGGGTGCACGTGCTCGTGGCCAGTTACAGTACCCTACCACCCGGTGTCTGTGTCCGTCATTATAGTCATGTGGGCCTAGGGCCCGACACCACAAGCTAGGGCAAACTATTTCTATTACTTTATTCAACTATGCACTAAGGGAATCCCATTGAAAATATGAGCGCTTTGCAGCCATTTAAGGGGTATGACGCACTATATGAATTCTATATTACATAGCAAAACAACCAGGCAAACATGTCAATGTTTCTCTTCCATGGACCTGTTTCGGTGGAGTCCCTGGATTTTTATGGGATCCTGTAGGGGTCTGTGTGCAGGTTCTTCAAAGTCCCAGTGTGGGTGGACATACAATTGTGGACTCTCAGCAACAGAAACATGGATCAAGCAGCTATGGCCTACACCACCTATCCCATTACCCAGGGTGAACCTTGTATTCCTGTGGGAGACGACACAAGCAACGGACATACCTTTTGTTCCACCAGGCATTCCCCAGGTGGCTGGAGCCCATGGAGGCCGGTTTTGAAAGACCACCCCTCCTGCTGCACCGGTCACTTCCCCCATCTCCCCGAGGGCAATTGCAGCAGGCTCGAGAGACTTAAAGAGAGAGCGAGAGAAGAGTGAAGAAGTGCAAGGTAGAGAGAACGCGACCAGAGAGGGAGGATAGAGGATGAGTGGAAAGAGAGAGAGATTGTGCTAGGAGACAAAGGGATTGGAGCTGGTTTGATCATTTATTTTGAACATTTGTTTTACATTTTAGTCTGCTTTTGGTTCCCCAGCCCTACTAATAACTGTGTTAGTATCCACTTATGAATCCACAAAAAACGACAACATTATTCACGCACAAGCGCTCCAAAGTCTTGTACACACAACAGGTCCAAAGTCGCCTACTCGGTATGACCGAGGCATTTATTATCCTTTGGCTCCCTCTGGAGTCCATGCAGTGAAAGGGCAGCATTTTATCTGTGAAACGATTCTGCACGAATTAATTGTGTTTAATAGAGCATTCTGCATTCTTATTTTGCATGCCAAGTTATGATACATTTCACTCAATATAAGTGTCTGCAAAAAATGACATTTTGTAGTATTATTGGTACTCGTGTAAAGCGCTCCAAAGGCCTTGAGCGGAGTTTCTGCTACATAAAACTGCAAAAAAAGAACCAAAATGTCATGTCACAGTCAACTCATGTCCTGGCACTGTGAATCATGCATGACTCGTGAATCACCTGCTGAATGGATTGGTGGATGGATGAGTGAAAGGGTGGATGGATGAGTGAAAGGGTGGATGGATGAGTGAAAGGGTGAATGGATGAGTGAAAGGGTGGATGGATGAGTGAAAGGGTGAATGGATGAGTGAAAGGGTGAATGGATGAGTGAAAGGGTGAATGGATGAGTGAAAGGGTGAATGGATGAGTGAAAGGGTGAATGGATGAGTGAAAGGGTGAATGGATGAGTGAAAGGGTGAATGGATGGACGGATGAGTAAAAGGGTGGAGGTAAAGATGGATGAGTGAAAGAATGGATGAATGAGTGAAAGGGAGGGTGGATAGACGAAAGGATGGATAGATGAGTGAAAGGGTGAATGGATGGATGAGTGAAAGAGTGGATGGATGGATGAGTGGAAGCGTGGATGGATTAGCGAAGGGATGGATGGAAGAGTGAAAGAATGGATGGAAGAGTGAAAGCGAGGATGGATGGGTGAGTGAAAGGGTGACCTAGATGGAGGGAAAGGGTCAATGAATTGATGAGCGAAAGGATGGATAGATGAGTGAAAAGATGGATGATAGTGAAAGGATGGCTGGATGAGTGAAATGATGGATGGATGGATAAGTGAAAGGGTGAATGGATGGATGGATGAGTAAAAGGGTGGATATAAGGAAGGATGGAAGAGTAAAATAATGGATGAATTAGTGAAAGGGAGGGAAGATAGATGAAAGGATGGATGGATGAGTGAAAGGGTGAACGGATAGATGGATGAGTGAAAAAGTAGATGGGTGGAAGGGTGGATTTATTAGTGAAGGGATGGATGGCTGAGTGGAAGGATAGATGGACGAGTGAAAGGGAGGATGGATGTGCGAAAGGATGGATAGATAAGTGAAAGGATGGATAGATGGATGAGGAAAAGGATGGATAGATGAGTGAAAGGGGGTGGAGGGATGGAAGAAAAGATAGATGGATGAGTGAAAGGGTGAATAGATGAGTGATGGATGGTTAGGAAAAGGATAGAGTGAAAGTGTGAATGGAGGGCTGAGTGAAAGGGTGAAAAAGCAGGATGGATGGGTGGACTGAAAGTGTGAATTGATGAGTGGATGGATAGATGAGTGAAAGGATGGATGGATGAGTAAAAGGGTGGATGTAAGGATGGATGATTGAAAGAATGGATGAATGAGTGAAAGGGACAGTGGATGGACCAAAGAATAATTGGATGAGAGAAAGGGTGAATGGATAGATGGATGAGTGAAAGAGTGGATGGATGGAGGGAAAGGGTTGATGGATTGATGAGTGAAGGAATGGATGGAAGAGTGAAAGGGAGGATGAATGGATGAGTGAAAGGGTGGATGGACAGAGTGAAAGGGTCGATGATTGAGCAAAAGGATGTATAGATGAATGAAAGGATGGATATATGGGTGGATGAGTGAAAGAATGGATTGGTGAGTGAAACGGAGGGTGTGGCGGGACGTAAGAAAGGATTGATGGATGAGTTAAAGGGTGAATGGATGAGTGGATGGATGAGTAAGTGAAAGAATGGGTAGATGGGTGAAAGGGCAAATGAATGATTAGGGAAATGATGAAATGAAAGTGTGAATGGATGGAAGAGTGATAGGAGGGATGGATGATTGAAAGGATGGATGAGTGAAAGGGTGTATGGAGGGATAGGTTTGGCGATGGATGGATATGTGCAAATATGTATGGGCACACGGATGGACAGACGGGCAGAATAGTGGAAGACAGAATGATGGATGAAAGAATGAATTGATGACAGAATGTAAAGATGAAATGGTAAATAGCTAGTGGATAGAAGAATGAAAGGATGAATGGATCAATGCTTGGATGGAAGAGACAAGCAAGCTTTTCTGGGGAGGGTCGCGATAACTTGCTTTGCTTACTTGGTGCCAAAGTGGGGGGCATTTTTTTACTCCCTTGCGTACATGTGACATTTCTGTATTTGCCGTGTGATTACGTGAGGAATCTCTACATCATACGTATGATATTTTGATTGAGACCCAACCGCTACTTGAATGTTACACCAGTAATTGTAAATTGGTGCTAATTTTTTTTTTTTTAAGTAAGGTTCTAGAGAGCCTTATAGTGCATTGAGCTCTGCTTAAGATGTATAATGTCTTTGTAGCAAAAGGAAAGGTGTCCGAAATAAACTGTGAAATAGTGCATATTCAGTGCCTTGTACAAGAGAGCTACAGGGAAAAGAACCCGGGTGAAACCCGGGTTTGGTTGGCTCTAGGGTATTCCTGGGGGTTCAGGGGCAGGGGAAGGGAAGCAGTGGGTGGGGAAGTGGGCAGCAGCAAAGCCAACAATTGTGTTGGCTCACAGCGCCACAGGTGGGCAGCACCTCTCTTAAAAACCTACCCTGAAGCCTTGCCTGCCCTTTCTGTTTTGCGTTGCCAGGCAACAGAAAGGCTCTTTGTTCCAAGGACCAGCCGGGCATTATCAGATAAGTAGAGGTATGTTGGGGGAGGAGAGAGAAGCCAGAAGACTGCCATGGCACGGCAGTGTTTAGCACAGCTCACTCCCCTTGGCCTTGAGGCGCTGCATCAGGCTGCAAGGTCCAGATATGGGTCCCCCTTCTTTGGGCCCTGCAGCCATCATCCAGTGCTGTGAGGCCCAGGGCATGGGGCCCTCTCTCCTTGGCTTCGGTTCTACACTATTGCTGATAAGCCCGGGGGTGCAACTCCCTCCCCTGGGCCTTGCAGCACATGGAGTAGTTTAAGGGAAGTGGGGAGCCAGGTACAAGTCCTGGCATCGGCTCTAAATCCTATGATTCTGGGCAAATCATTAAATCTCCCCTCACTTAAAACAAAATGACCTTTTGTAATATTATTGGCACTCATGTAAAGCGAGTTTCTGCTACATAAAACTGCAAAAAAGGAACGAAAATGCCATGTCACAGTCACCTCAAGTCCTGGCGCTGTGCATTATGCTTGACTTGTGAATGACCTGCTGAATGGATGGGTGGATGGATGAGTGATAGGATGGATGGTTGAGTGAAAGGGTGGATGGATGAGTGAAAGGGGGAATGGATGAAAGGATGAGTAAAAGGGTGGAGGTAAGGCTGGATGAGTGAAAGAATGGATGAAAGAGTGAAAGGGAGGGTGGATATACGAAAGGATGGATACATGAGTAAAAGGGTGAATGGATGTACGGATGAGTGAAAGGGTGAATGGATGGATGGAAGCACGGCTGGATTAGCGAAGGGATGGATGTCTGAGTGAAAGGATGGATGAAAGAGCGAAAGGGAGGATGGATGAGTGAAAGGGTGAATAGACGGAAGGAAAGGTTCATTGAATTGATGAGCGAAAGGATGGATAGATGAGCGAAAGGATGGATAGATGAGTGAAAGGATGGATGACAGTGAAAGGATGGATGAGTGAAAGGATGAATGAATGAGTGATGAATGGATGAGTGAAACAGTGGATGGATGGATGAGTAAAAGGGTGGATGGATGAGTAAAAGGGTGGATATAAGGATGGAAAAGTAAAAGAATGGTTGAATGAGTGAGTGAAAGGGAGGGTAGACAGATTAAAGGATGGATGGATGAGTGAATGGGTGAATGGCTAAGTGGATGGGTGGATGATTGATGGGTGGAAGGGTGGATTGATTAGTGAAGGGATGGATGGCTGAGTGAAAGGATGGATGGAAGAGTGAAAGGGAGGATGAGTGAAAGGGTAGATAGGCGGAGGGAAAGGGTTGATGGATTGATGCACGAAAGGATGGATAAGTGAAAGGATGGATGGATGAGGAAAAGGATGGATGTAAGGATGGATGAGTGAAAGAATGGATAGATGAGTGGTAGGGGGTGGAGTGATGGAAGAAAGTGTAGCTGGATGAGTAAAAGGGTGAATAGATGACTGTGATGGATGGTTAGAAATAGGATAGAGTGAAAGTGTGAATGGAGGGCTGAGTGAAAGGGTGGAGAAAGCAGGATGGATGAACTGAAAGTGTAAATGGGTGAGTGGATGGATCGATGAGTGAAAGGATGAATGTATGGATGGTTCCGTAAAAGGTGGATGTAAGGATGGATTAGTGAAAGGGACAGTGGATGGAAAAAAGATTAGATGGATGAGAGAAAGGGAGGATGAATGGATGAGTAAAAGGGTGGCTGGACTGAGTGAAAGGGTTGATGATTGAGCGAAAGGATGTATAGATGAGTGAAAGGATGAATGGATGAGTGAAAGGATGGATGAGTGAAAGACTGGATTGGTGAGAGAGATGGTGTGGCGGGATGAAAGAAAGGATGGATGGATGAGTTAAAAGGTGACTGGATGAGTATGTGAAAGGATGGGTAGATGGGTGAAAGGGTAAATGAATGATTAGGGAAATGATGGAATGAAAGTGTGAATGGATGGATGAGTGATAGGAGGGATGGATGATTGAAAGGATGGCTGGATGACTGGATGGATGAGTGAAAGGGTGGATGGAGGGATAGGTTTGCAGATGGATGGATAGGTTCAAAGATGTTTGGGCATACGGATGGACGGACAGGCAGAATGGTGGAAGACAGAATGATGGATGAAAGAATGAATTGATGACAATGTAAAGATGAAATGGCAAATATCAGTGGGTGGATAGAAGGATGAAAGAATGAATGGATAGATGATTGGATGTAAGAGACAAGAGAGCTCTTCTGGGGAGGGTCACGATAACTTGCTTCACTTGCTTGGTGCCAAAGAAGGGGGTATTTTTATTTTCTAGATTCTCCCTTGCCTATGTGTGACATTTCTGTATTTGCCATGTGTTTAAGTGAGGAATCTCTACATGTTGAGTGAGACCCAACTGCTACTTGAATGTTACACCAGTAATTGTAAATTGTCGCTCATTTTGGGTTTTAAAGTAAGGTTCTAGAGAGAGCCTTATAGTGCATTGAGCTCTGCTTAAGATGTATATTGTCTTTGTAGCAAAAGGCAAGGTGTCCAAAATAAACTGTGAAACAGTGCATCTTCAGTGCCTTGTTCAAAAGAGCTACAGGGAAAAGAACCTTTGTGACCTCTGTCAGCCAGTGTAGCTCTTTCTGAAGTCCCCATAAACAAAGTCTGAAGCCTATTTTAAGTCCTACTTGTTGCCACACCCATAATGCGTTCCCTACAGAGGCTCCTTCACAGCAATCCCCCCCTTAATTCACAACCACCACAAAAGCCCTTTAATAGCATCCGTGCAGCAATGCAATGCAAGAACTTCTTAATGACTAACAGAGTCTATAAAACCAATTCTCCAGGGATGAGTAAGGGGTCAGCTTCCAACCTCTAGCTACGAAACCGAGCTGTTACGCAGTAATCTCGAAGCAAAACCTAATTGCGGATATTGTTTGTCTGTCCAAATAATACAAAGGCTTACGCTCTAATAGCAGTGGCAGGAATAAACAGCACTGGTATACTGTTGCATGAACACACATACACACACTTGTGTAAACACACTCACTCCAAAGCTGCTCACTGCCTTATCCTCACAACTGGCTTCACTAATGGTCCCAAATTCAAATTCATATTTTTTATTGATTTAGATCTCTTACGAGATCAACAATTTAAATAAAATACATTGTTCCATCTCTTTTTATTAAAACCTTATACAACACATTTAGAAAAATCTCTTTTAAAACATGAATAAAACAGATTTCATGAATTTATACAATTTATAGCACATAAATTCATTCAGTGGCGATTTCAAAAAAGCGATCAGGTCAGTAGGAGAGGAAAAGTTATATCTAATAACAATAGGTTTTATAAAACAGTTTCTAGCCTCTACTACCTCCTTATTCGAACATAGATATAAAATATGTATTAAATCCTGGATTCCAATATTACATTTGTCACATACACCACTATCTACGTCTAGGTCACTCCATTTTCTTGGGTAGGACTTTAAAGGGAGTATACCTAGTCGGAGCATAATGATACATCTCCGAACACTATGCTCCAGAGTAAATCTCACATACTGTTGCGGGGTCTTAAACTCTATAGTAGGGGTAAAACGTTTATAATGGGATAACTGAAGACAATATGCCTTATCAAGCTCGCAGCTTAAACCTAGGGTCATTTTTTTCAAAAAATGCTTCAAGTGTGCTGGAGACCAAGATTGGAGAATGTTTTCAGTACATTGGAAGTATTCTAGGGCAGTCTTGAGATTTGTTTTAAAAGTGTCTTGTTTTTTCCCTAACTTGAAAGTTTCATATTTCAATAAGGCTCTTAAGGAACCTTCTTCAGCATGCAAGAATTTAAAAGCCAATCTAATTACGTTGGCTAAAGCCATTGAAAATGCGCTCTCAGCTGCAAGTTCAAGGTGCAGGATCTGTACCGGGATGGCCTGGCTCAACAATATTATTTCACGTAATAATTTGCCTTTGCAAATATTCTGTATGCTCCATATTGCTATTGGAATATACTCAATGGCATAGGTAATGGTTGGTGGGATTTTTGCCCTATATATTTCTAAAAGAGCATGGAAATGGCTCTTGCACGAAGAGGCGTAGAATTTCCTAAGGGAATTTATATGTGCTACTGCTTTATACTTCATTTGTTGAAAGTGGGAGTGTACTTCTTGGGGTTTGTGAGAAGGCTCGCCCAAGATAGGTTTAAGCTTTTGCCACCTTAATTATAGTACCACTTAGATTCCATTTGTAGTGAGTATAACGTTTCCTACCTCTAAAAGGGACTACCTTAGTCTTAGAAATATTTACCTTGAGATGGTTCTCTTCAGAATATTTGGTGAGTACATCTATATTCCTCTGCAAGCCCAAGGGGTAAGGTCGAAAAGTACTACATCATCGGCGTACATTAATACATGTATATTTACTGAAGCTACTTCGGGGGGGAAATTGTTTACATTTTAAAATGTGTCTGGTAAGTCGCTTATGTAGAGTGGAAACAGGAGGGGAGCTAATAAGCAGCCCTGTTTTAGGCTCTTTCGTGTGAAGATCATATGCGTCAGGCCTTTGTCACCTCCCATCTGTACTTTGCACCATGTTGAAGTGTGGAGGGCTACTATCAGCCTCAAGAGTGAATCTGGCATTCCCGTTTTCTTTAATTTCCTCCAGAGAGTTGGCCTGTCAACCCGATCAAAAGCGGTTGAAAATCGACAAAAAGACTATATACTACTTGCGATTTAGATAATACATACTTATCATTGACTGACTGTAAGATACCTATATTATCGATCACAGAGTGATTGTGCCGAAAGCCCGCTTGAACCATTGGGATTACGCCCCTGACTGAAGCCCAGGCACTTAGACGGTCAAGAATACTTGCTGCAAATATTTTCCCCGTAGCGTCCAGGAGTGCAATTTGCCGGTAATTTCCGGGATTAATGCGAGTGCCCTTTTTTAATATTGGAATGATGATGCTCCCAGTCCATGAATAAGGAATTTGCGCAGTGACATAACAATAGAGAAAAAGGGGCGCCAAGAACGCGCTCCATTTCGCCGGGTTACTTTGCAGTACTTTTATTGGTATCATGTATGGGCCCATGGCTGCCGAAGTTCTTGCCTTCTTGATGTAAAACTTGATTTTCTTTTAGCTGTGGGAGAGGATATCGATTGAACTAATGGTTCCAAAATAAGTGCATCATCAAACTTTCCTTTCCATTACAGTGAAAGGGATTTATATGAAAACTGTAACTTTCACTAGCACAGACTTCCACCAGAAGAGGTCTCAAGTCGCTTCTTTATACAACTTATAAGTCGTTCACCCTGCAGTTATTTCCTTACATTATGGAACTTGCCTGTTCATTTTTTAATCATAAATACAACAGTCAAGATACAAATGAAAGGAATAAATAATGTACTGACAACAAAGATATACGTCCCCACACTAAATAAATACACATAGTTAAGAATTAACCCTAAGTGGAACAACAGTGGCGGAGATAATCCTGCTGTAATTGTCAGTTTGTCCTATGTGTCTTGCCAGTGGTTTAATAATTTACATTTCACTTGTGCTTAAAGTGAGAAAATGTCATGTAATGTTTCTTGTGTGTGCCAACTTCATGCTCGTCCCAACTGGGTCAGTGGCATCAGGTGAGACAATCGTTATAAATGATTAAAACCACTCTCTTGTCCTTCAGGATTAATTAGAAGATCAACGTGTAAAGCCGAAGTTGAATGAAAAACCTTTGCACAAGTGCTGGTTTGGAGATGGGGAGCTCTAACTGAAGAAAGGTTCAGAGAATGCCCAGATGCACCAGCAACCTTTCCTGAATCAACACAAACAGGGCAGGCAGTGATGCTCCTAGCAAGGTGTATCTGAGGCAACGGGCGATCTGGTCTAGTCTTAGAGGTGCTACCCATATCTTCCTGTTTTTATCTCTTCAAGTGCAAACAGGCAACCTCGAAGTGAGTTCCTAGATCCAAAACAAAACATAAACCAACACCAAAACCTAAAGAAAACCACATAATGATTCTACCACAACTAATGATCTCCTTGTCCATCTTCCTTGTCCCAGTCCTTCCTTATTGGGGGTCCCACTCTTTTGAGTTCAGAAAAGAGTTTATTGAGAAAACATAAAGTGAAAGTGTACACTAACACAATAATTTCAATATAATCATATAAGAGAGTAATTAAACATTAGATAAAATGTTGTTTAAATAAAAATATCAAATACACATGACTGGAATGGAATGCCTAAAAAACGCATAAAAATAATCACATCGTTCATAAGATAATATAGCCTTGTTGAACAATATACAGAAATGTGATGCAAAAAATATACAATACTCTTATAATACATTGAGGAATGTCACGGAGGTTGAACAACTTCCTGCTGGGAAGGAGACTTAGAAAAAGATTGTTTAGCACTTGACTCAATATATCTCGTGACTGGTTCCCACAAAAATAAGCGTTTTGTAGCTAGATGAATAGGATGAACAAAGGCTGTATCCAATCTATGATTATAACACAAAGCATACCACCAAGCTTGAAAGGACAGTTTGGCTAAATCTTTCCAATTTTTGGTAATTTGCTGAAAGGCAACAGCTATTAACAAGTCCACAATCTTGACATTGAGAGTATGATTATCCCAAACAAGTGAGATACTTCCTAAAAATATGTGAACCACAGAAAAAGGTATTTTAGTACCGAAAATCAAATTAATTTGACACCAGACACTTCTCCAAAGGGTATGGACGTGCGTGCATGTAAAGAGCATGTGTTTCAAATCAGCAGACTGGGATGAACAAGTCCAACAAGTATCAGAGACATTAGAGTGTTTCTTATGCAGAGTAACCGGGTGTAATAAGAGTCTATTATAAATAAAAAATAATGTCTGTGTGGGGTTTGCTGCTCTGGATGATTTTCTGATTTTGGACTATATTTTGTTCCAAAAGGAAACTGACCACTCCAATCCAAAATCTTCCTCCCAGGAAAGTTCTACCTTGGTTTTCTCCCCAGTAGTATGTAAAGTACGAAGGTAAGCATAAATAGTAGATGCTTTAGGACACGAGTGTAAAAATGTATGTAACCTATTGACTGAGTGAGATGTAGGATGATTGAGAGACTTAACTTGAGAATAAGCACACAATAGGGCTTGTTTTAAGAGTATGTACTTAGGCTGATAAGAAGATGGAAAATCAAAAAGCCGACTAGCCTGTGAAAAAGACATAACTTCATTGTGAATAAAAAGTTGATGTACCCAAATTAAGCCTTTCTGTCTCCATGTCTTCCAATAAAAGGTTTGCCCCGGATCTGCAAAAAATCATTATGCCAAAGTGTGGAGTTAAGAAAGGATTGCAGGTCCGTGGGAGGTGATTTCGAACTAGATTCTAAAGGTTTACAGGAATATTTGAGAATAGAAGTGGAAACAGATTGTGGTTTGCGAGTGAAGGAAAGATATTCTTTAAAAGAGAAAGGGGACAAATATGAATTTTCGAGTTCCACCCACAAGGGACAGTCCGCTTGAATATCAAGAAGCCATCTCGAGGATTGACGAAGTAGGAAGGATTTGTGATAAGTGGGAAAGTCAGGAAAATTAGTACCACCTTCTGACTTTGGTTTTATGAGTCGTAGTAATGACATACGAGGTTTTTTGGCACTCCATAAAAAGGATGACAATATAGAATTAATTTTCTTAAAATATTTTGAGGGGATAGAAATTGGAATATTAGAAATTGTATACAACACTATAGGGGAAAGCATCATTTTAATGGTGTCAAGACGCCCCCACCATGACAAATAAAGAGGGTGCCATTTGGAAGTTAACGTACAAATTCTCTGTATGCAACTTTCTAAGCACAAAGAAAGTGTTGTTGAAATGGAAGGAGCAAAAAGTAATCCTAAATATTTTATATGTTTGGAATTCCAAGTAAAATTTGAAATAGCAAAATCTTCTTTAAAAGTATATTTAGTCAGAGGTAATATTTCGCATTTATCTCTATTTAATTTATAACCAGAGACAGAAGCAAATAGTTCCACCTCATTTAAAAAGGCAGGAATAGAGGATTGCAGGTTGGATATAAATAATAATATATCATCAGCGTAAGCTGCTAATTTAATTTGTTTATCATTAACATTAAAGCCTTGGATATCAGTAGTTTGACGTATTTTGGATAAGAAGGGTTCTAAAGCTAAATTAAAAAGGAGTGGAGATAATGGGCAGCCTTGACGTACACCTCGTCCCAGGTCAAAATAAGAGGAAGTATTACCATTAGCAAAAACTGCAGCTCAGGGATTAGAGTATAAGAGTGAAATCAAAGATATGATCTTTGGACCAAAGCCAAACCACCTGAGTACTTGGAAAAGATATGGCCAGTTGATACGATCAAATGCCTTCTCGGCATCCAAGGCTACAGCTGCTAGGGAGTGAGTTATATGAGAGGACTTAGATAAGATGTCAAAAAATAAGCGAGTATTATCTGAGATGAGTCGCCCCTTTATAAAACAGGATTGCTCAGCGCCTATCAATTGAGGAAGAAAGGACTCCAAACGTAGTGCTAAGGTTTTGGAGAAAATCTTGTAATCAATGTTGACCAAAGAGGTCTATAATTTTTACAATATTTCAGGTCCTTTCCATCTTTTGGAATTAAACAAATTAATGCTTCTGAGAAAGAACCCGAGGACTTGCCCATCTGTAGAAACGAATTATAGAGGGCATGTAACTTGGGAAGGAGCAATGGAGAGAAGTGAGTAAAAAATTCTACTGTAAACCCATCAGGTCCTGGAGCCTTGTCTTTCTTGAGTGTCTGCAGTGCATCGAGGAGCTCTTGACGTGAGATGTCAGATTCTAAAGGAGTATAATCTATTTGGGAATCAAAGGAGCAATGGATGCCTGAGAGGAATTGAGAGATATCAAACTTTGAGGGTGTGGATTCAGGTGTATATAGATCTTTATAGAAGAGAAGGAATTCATCCAATATTTCAGAGTCTTTAAATCTTAATGTACCATGTTTATCAAAAATTGATTCAATGTCAAACTTGTTATTTTTAACCTTTAAATAATTTGCCAAGAGTTTTCCGGCCTTGTTCTGACCGCCATAAAATTTCACACTAGACTTTAACAAATAGAGTCAAGCATTATCCGTCGAATCTTTATTAAATTGAAATTTGGCCTCAATAAGTTGAGATAAACATTCTTTGGACTTCGAGGAATAATATGAATGCTCCAATTTCTTTATTCTTGTCAAGAGATTTTTAGTAGTTTCACGTGAAATTTTATGTTTTTAGACACAAAACCCATAACAAAATCTCTAGCAGCTGCTTTAAATGCATCCCAAATAATGGAAAAGGGCAAGGAATCTGTCTGATTTAAAGAAAAATATTCATTAAAAAGGAAGTAAAAGAGGAATTAAAAGTAGGATCTAAAAAGAGAGTTAATAAAACGCCATCTCCTGGGTGTAGTAGATTTTGACAAAATGTCCAATTTGATGGAGATAGGGGCATGATCAGATATTAAAATTGTCCCAATATCTGCGTCTAAGGATTGAACTATATTATGGGACACAAAAAAGTGGTCTATTCGACATTGTGATTGGTGAGAAGGAGAATAAAAAGTATATTCCCTTGTAACAGGATTACAAATCCTCCAAGCGTCAATAAGCTTGTATTGTTGTATGACATCAAGAAACATTTTATGGGACCGGTGTGATTTAAAGGAGACCAATGAATTACGATCTATGAAGGGATCAACAATTTGATTACAATCTCCGGCAAGGATAAAATTATCGTCAATGCAAGACGAAATTTGTTCGGATAGAGAGGATCAAAAAGAAGGGTCACCTTTAGTGGGAGCATAGATATTAAGCAAAGAAATCGGAGCATTCCCAATTTGTAATCTAGTATATAGCCATCTTCCATCATTATCAGACGATTGAGAGATTAGTTTTAACAGAAAGCGATTTATGGCAAAGTGTCACCACACCATTACGTTTACCATCTCCTGGGGAAAAGAAAACCTCACCTACCCAATTTCCTTTTCATTTTAAATACTCAGCTGTTGTTAAATGAGACTCTTGTATAAGCGCAATGTCCGCTTCTAACTTGGATAAATGTGTTAAAACACGCTGACGCTTAATGGGGGAGTTCAAACCTCTAACATTCCATGACACAATGTTCAGAGACATGAAAGGAATGATATGAATGTATGAAGAAGATAGCGAATTAGGCAAGCCATCCAATAACACAGAACAACTGCAACGGCAACTAAGTCATGTGTAAAATTGATAGAAATATATGAAAGACTTAACAGAGAAAAGTTCAAATGCAAACATGAAACAGAATAGAACAAAAACAACATATTTAAGAATATCCTACGAAGAAACAATATTGGAAAAGGGATAGAACAAACAAAACAAAAAGGACAAAGAATAGAAACATACCTAAGGATCCAGTTGGGGATGGGGGGGGGAGGCCACGTGGGAAGATGAAACACCCAAGCATGATGAAGGGGAGGACGAGGACAGACCACGATTCACAGAATACGAAGGAGAACAAACAGGAACAAGTAAGGACAAACCTGTAAGGGAAGAAAAAATAGTTAGTCAAAAGAAATAACTATGCTATAAGTAGTAATACATCTAATGAAACCTCGCTATGACAACCACCTTCGTCTTGGGAATAAAAAGACATTTGTTAGACTCAAGAAAGAAACAAAAAAGGTCTAAAAGTTCCTACAGATTTATACAGTCTGAGAAGAAGATGATCCCGAAAAATCCATTGTTTCTGTCTTGCAGGAGTTGATAAAACTTTTCAATCTGACTGGGTCTTCATAAGTCATGGTTTTGTTCTTGTAAGTAACTTTAAATAGACAAGGGTGGAAGAGACCATAGCGAGCTCCAAGGGATCCGAGATCAGGTCTCAAATTGAGGAATTCCTTACGCCTGACGGCTGTGCTTTTGGCGTAACCTTGAGAAAAATATATGGTGCTACCAGACCATACAATATGTTTGATTGACCTAGCTGCTGAAAGAACCTTAAGTAAGTCAGTATATTCTAAAAAATATAGAATAATTCCTCTGGGACGTCTTGAACTGGTAGAAGAGGCTTGCTGACTGCCTAGGCGATGAGCACGTTGGATATTGAGAGAAGTTTCTGTTGGCATATTTAAAATCTTTGGGATGAAAGATTTAAAAAAAGTAAGAGGATCATTGCCTTCCGCCAGACCGTAAATGCGTAGATTATTGCGCCTATTTCTATTTTCAAGGTCCTCCACCTGTTTCTGGAGAAAATTAACTTGAGACTGAAGAGAAATAACTTTACCATCGGTGAGACCAAGGGAGGACACATTACATTCTACCACAGTAAGTCTTTCATTCATCGTTGACCAATTTTCTGTGAGAAATTGTAGTTTGGATGTGGTTTCCTCCATAAAAGGTCGCAAAGAGCGAATTTCCTCCAATAACATATCTAAAGAAACAGGAGAGGATGATTTCTGTGGTGAAGGTGGATCTTTCTTTTGACGTTTCGTGGAAATCTTCCCTGCAGTGACAGGAGCAGGTATCGAAGAGGAGGAGCCCTTTGATACAGATGCCAGAGATTCCTCCATTTTAGAATATTTCGAAAAAAGTGTAGAATTTTTGATGAACACCTGCGTGGGACGAGCCAAGGAAGGACTCACTCTCCTTAATCTTCCCATATAAAACAAAAAGAAAGAAATATAGTTGCTGCAGAGTCTCTAAGTCAGGTGCAGTACTGAGCAAGGACACCAGTTCAAAAATTCTAGGGCAGAATGAAGGCACAAACAATGGTCACAATGAAGATATAAGCGCAACAGTCGCCAGTGACCAGTTATGTATTTAAGAACACTGTTCAGGTAACAGGTCCCAAAGCAGATGCAGAAAAGCAAAGAGACGCAGCATGAATCAAAGAAGGAGCTGAAGTCTTGGCATATAAAAGCTAAATTAAGGAATTGGCCATCCCTACAACTCTATTGTATATCAACAATAGTATGTAAAAAAAAGGATATCCAAAATGGTAGTCGCATGTAATCACATCCAGAAGTAGGGAAAAAAAACAAAGAGGTAAAAGATCACTGTAGAGGCGTGTAGAAAACTCACCCCTTCCTCATGGTACAGGAAAAGCAAAGAAAGTAGCAGAAAAAGCCCAGAAAGCGAAAGGCCATTGCATTCTGCTCGCCCGCATTTCACCTCAGAGGAGCCTTTATAATTAAAATGGCGGCCGCGACTGCAACCGTTATGAGGCAAGAATCTTCAACGCAGGAATACAGTGTCCTGAGTTAGCAGCGGGACCCGTCAAAAGCGTCCTCGCGTTCACGGCAACATCCGCATCTGCAGGAAATCCTCCCTCTGAAGAAAAGACGATAATGCCATGGGGTCCGTCCGCGCAGCCCCGAGGAGCTCTACCTAGGCGCCGCCATCTTCCCCGGCGGTCAAGCCACGCCCCCGGGGGGTCCCACTCTTGAAACATGAATCGTATCACTTTTAGTTCCCGCGACAAAAGATTTGCCACCCTCTGTACTACACAGTATGTAGTCTTTTTTCTGTTGTCTTTGAGAACATTCAATAATCCCTTCTCAACTTTCAGTTTTTAATTCTGTCGATAAGGTACTTGTATTCAAGACAAAGGTAAGTTTTTCCTTCATTTTTCTTAAATAATTTTTTAGGTTCTTGTTAAGGACTCATCCCAGAAGGCTGTCATTACAGTACACATCTTTCCTTATTGGGTCAAAACTGGTGCAGAATTATCTTTTAGGTCAAATAGACTGCTGAAGCAAAGAACATGCTTCAACCTGTGAAAACGTTTTTTTCCAGGAAATATTTTCAAAGGAAAAGAAAACTACAACTACAGGGTCAACACCAGAAACAGCCCTTTGTGGGTGAGGCCTTGTTCAGGGGTTCCCTTATACAACAAAATCCAGATCACAATTAGACGTCAAGATCCTAACACTACAACAGATGAAGAAGCAACCTCTGATCCGTGTTTCCTAGCATGTGCTGCAGATGGTGTCGTTTCAGCAAAAACAGGTAGAATGATCTGCTAAGAACCTGCACATCAACCTAGATACAGTCCCAGAATCACCAAGTACAACTTTCAGTCCTACTACCTCCATGTCAAAAAGAAGCTAGGAATTTATTGTGCTGAAGCAAGGCTTCACACTTCTCAAAATCATCTGTACAAAACACTGTGGAGCAGATTTCTTACTTTTTGTGCAGCACAGCAACCAACGTTGTTGTGCTTTGCAAGGAGAAAGCAGCACAGAGTATTTTTTTTAAATGGCCTGCTGCTGGTAAACTACCTCTGTGCTGGCACACAAACAGGCTACCTAGCACCACGTCCATCCTTTGCAACATGGTGCAGAGGTATGTGTGTGCTGGCTAGCATGGGATTTCTTGGAAGCATTACCTTTCAGAACAAAATCCTAGGCCTAGATAAATTATTAAACACTCTCCTTACTGTATGTGTCCTGTACAGTTCAGTGTATAGTGGAGCGGACTAAGAGCGTCTGAGCTAACTCGATAACATGTTAATGTTTGCTAGTATGGCATTATAGTCATCCCTCTCCGCGACATGGCTGTTAGACAAAAACTGTTCTAAGGACCACATAGACACTCTTCATATTTAAGTAGTTTTTTATATTTCATTTTACCGCTCTTCTACTATTGTCTGGGACAATACTAGCTATGAAACACTTGCCACTTTTCTTTCCAGCCAAGATTTCGCACTTGAAACATATAAGGTCGTGGTGACTCTCAGGACGCTGGACTGCTTCCATGTCCAACAGCAGATCCCATAGGTCATTTGGGAATAAGATGTAGTTGATCAGGCTCGTGCTTTTATTGCTTTGAAAAGTAGGGGCCGAAGGGCTATCCGAAATGGCTCAGCTGTTTTAAAAGCTTTAATGCAGATTGGAAAGGGAGTTGACAAATGATTTCTCTTTTCTGTGTCTACTAAGTCGAATAAGGCTTCCCAATGGGTGTGAGTCACTGAGTGTGCATGTGTGGCCCACCCAACCCCGCTCTGCTCAGATGAGCGACCACCACAGGGAGTGAGAGACCAGCATGGCTGAAGAGACGGGGAATAAGAATGGAAGATAGGACAGTGGAGAGAGAGGGAAACAGAGGTGGCAGGGATTGAGATAGAAAGACAAAGAGAGGGAGATGAAGGAGGGGAGAAGAAATACCTGAGGGAACTAGAGAAAGAGAGTGAGTGAAACATCCCCTGAGAGAAAAAAGAAAGGATGTTGGGACTGTGCAGAGGGCAGGAATTAGGGAATGAGAGTGTGTTATGGGTACTGGGAAGAGAGAGAAAGGAAAAAGGTAGAGGGGTGTATGGAAGGAAAAAGAACAATGAAGGGAAGGGTAGTAAGGAAAGAGGGGGAAATAGGAGAGGGAAGGAGAACAGAACTGGGATAAGACAAGAGAAAGATGCATCTTACGATGCCGTCAGGGTCTGACGCCACATGGTTGTTTCCTGTCATCCATAGTCCTAACATGTAGTGATTTATGGTGATGTCTTTCTCAAGCCAAAGTCTGTGTGATGTCAATTCCAGGAAGTCATAATCAATGCTAAAAACCAGAACGGACAGACCTTTTGTTCCACCAGGCATTCCGCTGTGGGCTGGAGCCAATGGAGGCCGGTTTTGAAAGACCACCCCTCCTGCTGCACCGGTCACTTCCCCCATCTCCCCGAGGGCAATTGCAGCAGGCTCGAGAGACTTAAAGAAAGAGAGAGAGAGAGAGGGAGAAGAAGTGCAAGGTACAGAGAACGCGACCAGAGAGGGAGGATAGAGGATGGGTGGAAAGAGAGAGAGATTGTGCTGGGGGTGGGGGACAAAGGGATTGAAGCTGGTTTGATCATTTATTTTGAACATTTGTTTTTCATTTTTGTCTGCTTTTGGTTCCCCAACCCTACTATTAACTGTGTTAGTATCCACTTTTGAATCCACAAAGAACGACAACATTATGCACGCACAAGCGCTCCAAAGTCTTGTACACACAACAGGGCAAAAGTCGCCTACTCGGTATGACCGAGGCATTTATTATCCTTTGGCTCCCTCTGGAGTCCATGCATTGAAAGGGCAGCATTTTATCTGTGAAACGGTTCTGCACGAATGAATTGTGGGTAGCAGAACATTCTGCGTTCTTATTTTGCATGCCAAGTTATGATACATTTCACTCAATATGCGTGTCTGCATCTGTGTCATCCTTTCACATACTTCACAGATGCAATGTATGTTTATACGTTTAGGTAACAGGGTTGAAAAAATGAAAAGAAGCAGCAGACTCAACCGATCTGAATAACCACAAGACCTAGAAGCCTCGCCTCTAAGAGAGCTGCAGATGGTCTAGGGGTAATGACAGAATCTACAGTCATTACACCAGCAACAGCTATAATCAGGCATTACATCAGGGGTTCTTTAAAGACGGAATGACCTTTTTTACTTACCAATTGTTATCTTTGTTACCGTTGAAATTTCCACAGATGTAAAGGGAACAATATACTTTTATACACGAGTTATTAAGATAACAGATCGGTTTCCAGCCAATCGAGTCTCTAATTACCACTACACCCACGGTCTTTCCAGCTCCACTCTAATGGCTGCTTCAGAGCTCCCAAGTCAACCAGTTCCATGCACGAATAGCTCATCCAGCCGATGTGTTTTTTGTTGCATGCCAGGATTTTTAATCTTGTTCAGTAATGAGTGGAAAAGCATTGCTCTACAATCCCATAAGTAGAGTCCAGCAAAAAGAAGGCAGAGCCATGAGGAGAAGCTTAATGTGGTGTAGCATCTTGAGGATAGAGCCAATGACAGATACTCAAAGCATTAATTTTGATAATCTCTGCCCTCAAGAAAATTGGCGACAAGGAAAATGCAGTAAGGCAGTCTGGTTTAATTAATTGGTCACAAAGAGAAGGTTTTTTTAAGACAGCTTAGGGGGATAAAAGGTGCTTTTAATAGGCTGAAATGGTGGAGGTCTCTGAAGGGTCTGCTGCCTATGAGGACTAAATAAGAATCGATTAGAAGTGTTGTCACCACTGTAACTAAGGGCATATCCTTAGACATATGGCCTAAAATATTTACTTCCTACTTCTGACTCTTTCCCTGGCCCTTTGTCTTCTTCTGGTCCTCACCCACCAGCTACCCCTTCTGCTCCTTTTCCTCCCTTCCTCTTGGCCTCTCTCCCACCTCGGCCTTTCCCTTCCTCCTCATGATCATCTTCCTCCTGGTCACCCTCCTCCGACTTGCTTTGTTCACCCCCCTCTTCCTCTTATTCCTGGTCCGTCTCCTCTTGGTGCTCCCCCTGCCCTTCTCATTTTTCTGGTCCTTCCCTGGGCCTTGGTCGTGTTCCTCCTAGTTCTGATCTTCATCCTCCTGGTTCCTCTTGCCATGGCCATCCTTCTCTGTCTGATGCTCCACCGCCTAGTCCAGGTCCTCATCCTCCGGCTCTTTCTGGTCCTCCTACTGGTCCTCCTTCTTCTGGTCCTATTCTTCAGCCACCTCGACAATCTCCTTCTGGTTCTGAACTGGTCATCTTGGTCCTTGTGTTCCTTCTGGCCCTGATCCTAGAGGCTCTGTTCTTCCTGATCTTATTGGTCCTTAAACCTCTATCTTCATGGTCATACTCTTACTGATGTTTGTCCTACTATACATCCTGATCAACATCCTTTTGATTCTGCTCCTGGTCCCCCTGGACCTGGCCTTCCTGATCTTCCTTTTTAGGTCGAGCCTGGGCAGCGCATGCGCTGCTCTGCGAGGCATGCTGTATTGAGGAATGGAATAAAAGCTCCGCCCATCTTTTCAATTGGCTCCTGTTACAGTCCTTTCAAAACCATTGCTTTTCATTCATGAATTGGCTTACTAGCCCCTCCTTTGTACCGCCATGCCTGCAATTGTAACCTCCCATAACAACTGGACCTTTTACTTGTGGTCTTACACGGTCTGCTTTATCTAGTAGGTGATACAAAAGGGGATGATGGACGGAACGCTTGAGCCAATCAAACACTCACCCCCAGTCAACTGATCTGGGTTTAATCCATCATCTAGTAGGTGAGCACTATTTTCTTTAATGGTCTTCCCCTATTGAAATGAAATGAAAATGAAATGAAATGAAATTTGTACTTGTAAAGCGCACCCATACCCCCAAAGGGGTGTCCAGGCGCTGTACGCATACCGCTGTGGAACCCTTCCTGGCTTTTCCCTGTGAAATGTCCACTCCTGGGCACCCCCAGGGTGAAGCCAGGCATCCCAGCGCTGTTGGGGCCGTTGTGGAGATTAAGCAAGCTATTGCCCAGAGTTGCAGAGTGGGACCCATGATTAGAATAGGCACCGAGGCGAGAATTATCAGGTCCGAGGAAATTGAGCCCAAGACCCGCCGAGGCGGGAATTGAACCCTGGTCCCGGGCCAGATCTCTGCATCAGGGTCTGCCGCTCTAACCATTGAGCCACACTTCTCCGTCTTCTCCATCCACGACGTCGCCGCCCGCTTTTACATGGTTATTATTAATGTATTTGATTTTTAATTTGCAGCACTTTCTGCTTTCACTTTAGCAGCTGCGCTTCTTTATTTGTTTAACTTGCAGCGCGGTCCGCTTTCACTTTAGCAGCCGCGCTACAGAAACTTGCTTTCTTTCTTTCTTTTAAAGTGAAAGCGCCCCATACCACTTTCACTTTGTTGGCCACGCCCCTTTCTTTAGATGCTGCTCACTGTAACCTGATTACGGTGAGCAGCATCTAAAGAAAGGGGCGTGGCCACCATTAAAGTGGTCTCGCATTTGCGAGAGTTTGAGCTATCGGCATCAGAAATGACAATGCCTTTTATTTATGTGTTGCTTTTGAAAACACATAAATAAAAGGCATTGTCATTTACAATGCCAATAGCTTAAACTCTCACAAATGCGAGACCTTTTGCATTGAAAATACTTGTTCTGGTTTTCCCTGGTCCTGGGCTGCCTGGTTCGCCTAGTATTTTTTCTCCTTGTTCCATTGGTCCTCTTCATCCTCATTATCCCTTTCCACCTACCTATTCCTAGATCTCCTCGTCTTGATGTTCCTGCTCATGGTTCCCCAGGAACTTGTTCTGTTTTCTGTGTTGTTGCCCCCACCTAGTCCTGTTTCCTTTTGCTCCTCCTGGTCCTCTTAATCCTAACCCTCTTGATGCCAGTCTTCCTGGAGCTTTTCCTCCTGCTCTTAGTCCTCTTGGCCCTTATCTTCTTGAACCCCATGGTCCTGGTACTGTGCTAACTCCTGGTCCTCTTGATGCGAATAGTCCTGGTCTCCCTGGTGGGTAGTCCTAGTCCTGCTGGCGATCCTGGTTATCCTACAGGAGATCTTTCACCAGATCAGCCAGGAACCACCTACAAGACAATCAGTTGTTTTTTTTGTGGCTTCCCGATTTAGATGCCAGTGTGGGAAGCCGTGGAGAAACAAAAAGAAAGCCGAAGAAGAGAATCCTCTCAACATCTTTTTGTCTTTTGCAGGTGCTTAACTCCAGTCGGACCCGCCCACTGAAAATACTAGAGTTAAGGCACTAGCTGCAGAATCCTATGTTAATACAGCAAGTGTCTCTGTAGCAGTAGCAAGTTAACTCTGGTAGCTAATGCACTCGCTGGAGATATGGGTTTATTCTCTGGTCACAGGTTTGAAACATCATAAAATAGAACTGACGCTTAATGTACTTGTTTCAGAGGATAATGTGTTGGACACAAATTTCTATTTGATGTAGGATAGCTGAATGGGTTGATGTTTTTGTTGCAGAGATCCTTCTACTCGTGGGTCATGAGGTACAATCCTGGTGTTAGAGCTCAGTAAGTGATACACCCCTTTTCAAGCTTCCATTATTCTAAGGTTGTTTAGATGATTTCATTTGGATAGCAATATACAGTTATTACTGTGAACTACATAAATAGCTCTTAAAATAATGACACAGACATGTAAATCTAACTTTAAATGAATGGCAAAGACCTATACTTCTTTCACACAGAGCACAAGAGGGACAAAACCCACTTCCAAATCATCTGAGTTTTGCAAATCCAGGTGTTAGGTTCCAGCTATGATCTTTTGACACTCAAATGCTGTCATCCTTGTCAGACAAAGTGAGCTGTTGATTGCCCTAGACTTTTGCCAGGGGCAGATGTAAAACCAAGATGGTGTCTTCACCCTGATCCCTGCAGGAATCACAGCTTGTGTCCCGGTATTCCTACACAGTACCAGAACACAGTAGATTTGAGACATTGTGAGTTTCATTAACTCCCGGGTCTTGGATGCAGATCCAGATCAATAATAAAGTCAAGGTCTCAGATCAAGAGGAATATTCCAGCACTGGTCCTGCCAACCCATTATAAATCCAGGGCAACAGGTCACTCAATTAAAAAAAAATCCTTGACTCAATGAGCTATTAACACATGGAACTGGGTAACTTGATAGCTCTGCTATTATCCTATTAAGATTAAAGGCATAGCTCTTGATATTTGCCTGGCTGTATCCACCCATTAACTCTCTGACTGTAGATGATGTTACATGCATGTTCTCTGCACTATTTATTTTAGTGTGGAGGAATTGAACAGCATATCCTCTCACTAAGGGCATGGAATCCATCTGGTGCTCCTATCAGAAGAATTCTCTATTATGGCATCTATCTCGTGCTGCAAGGAAACAGCTTTCCCTGCAGCGTGATGGTTTTTTTTGTGCATGGCATGCTGATGTCATCACTGTTGAGAGTGAAAGCAGAAGGAGCCTTTTGGGTCCAGTTTCACTCTCTACAGTGCTTGGGGGCACAGCTCAGTCCCGAGCACAATAGGACAGCTACTGTTGGAAAGGGGAGATCCTTCCCAATGTTACCTCTCCTTAAGTGATCACTGCAGGAGAGCAGTCCCCAAGCAGGGATCTAACCACTAGTCACCAGGTGGCTTGAAAGGTGGGACATGGGTGATCGATTGCTCCCTCCCCACCAAGGACCACCAACGGTCTTGGGGTCTCTCTGGGATGGGCAAATTGGTGGGGTTTAACTCCACCTGATCACCCAAGGG
The DNA here is from genome assembly GCA_963921515.1 of Calotriton arnoldi. Lineage (NCBI taxonomy): Eukaryota > Metazoa > Chordata > Amphibia > Caudata > Salamandridae > Calotriton > Calotriton arnoldi. The sequence continues at coordinate 2,280,024 of CAWUFW010000875.1, forward strand.
GAGGAGAAATCATCAGCACCATTTGGCACCAGGGCAGTTGTTGCTTGACAAAAGGGATAGTGGTCACCCCGCCCTGGGTTCAGGCTGCCCCCCTCACATACAAGACCTAGACATTCTCTCTGCCCCTCTAAGGGACAGAATGGGGATTTAGCACCACGTTTTCCCCCACGAGTGGCAGAAAACCAACTAGACAACTTGTAGTGATTAATTAAGAACGAATAAAATGGGTATGGAGTCTTTTAAACGCTCTGGGGTGACGATTGGTGTGCTTAACCCTATTCTGCCCAGCAAGGGGCAGAGTCCACTAAACATCAGGGAAAGCTTTTTATCAAATGAAACGGTACTTGTAGAGCACGGCTTATCACCCGTGAGGATATCCAGGTGCTGGGCTGTGGGTTTGAGTCGAAGAGCCATGTCTTGAGTTTCTTCCTGAAGTCTGTCAGCAAGGGTGATGTTCGGAGATGGGGGGGGGGGGGGAGGAGGGCGTTTCAGGAATTGGGGGTGAGGTGGGCAGAAGAGAGTCCTCTGGTGCAGAAGCGGCAGATACGTGGTGTCTGTGCGAGGGCAAGTGGGCAGAGAGGAGGTTTCTGGATGGTTTGTGGAAGTTCAGGCAGGGCTTCCAGTATGTAGGTCCTTGGTCATGGAGGGCTTTGTAGGCGTGGGTCAGTAGTCTGAACTGGCATCTTTCCAGGATGGGGAGCCAGTGGAGGCCTCTCAGGTGCTGGGTGAGGTGGGTTCTTTTGGGCAGGTTGAGGATCAGTCTGGCTGCTGCATTCTGAATCATCTGGAGTTTTCTCATGAGTTCGCTGGCGGTACTTGCATAGAGTGCGTTGCCGTAGTCCAGGCGGCTGGTGATGGGGGACTACGTCACTGTTTTCCTGGTGCTAATGGGGAGCCATTTTAAGATTCTGTGGAGCATTCGGAGTGTGTGGAAGCAGGCTGAGGATACGGCATTGACCTGTCGTTTCATGGAGAGTTCGCAGTCCAGGATCATGCAGAGGTTGCGGGTGTGGTCTTTCGATGTGGGGGTAGGTTCGAGTTCCGATGGCCGCCGATCATTCCAGGGGGAGGTGTAGCGGCCAAAAATCAGCACTTCCGTTTTGTCCATGTTGAGCTTCACGCAGTTGTCCTTCATCCAGGTGGAGACATTTCTCATGCAGTTGTGGAAGTTGGACATTGACTTGGTGGGGTCAGCTGAGAGGATGAGCTGGGTGGAGTAGGAAAATGATGTTGATGTCGGTTCTGACGATGTTTGCTAGCGGCGTCATGTAGATGTGAAAGAGGGTCGGACTGAGGGATGAACCTTACAGGACGCCGCAGATGGTGCACTTGGGTTGTGAGGTGAAAGGAGGGAGACAGATTTTCTGGGTGCGCCCTGTGGGGAAAGATGCCATCCATCTAAGGGCATCATCTTCGATTCGGATCTGGCGGACAGCCAGTCATATAGATAAGGAAAGACTGGCACCCTTGATCGGCGCAGATGAGCTGCGACCACCACCATTACCTTGGTGAACACCCGAGGGGTGCTGGTAAGGCCAAAGGGGAGCGCAGTGAACTGAAAATGCTCGTGGCCTACCGTATGTGAAAATAGGCGTCCTGCAAGTCCAACGGTGCCATCTAGTCTCCTGGGTCCAGGGCAGACAAGATCTGAGCCAGAGTGAGCATCTTGAACTTTTCCTTTTTGAGGAAGTAGTTGAAGGCTAACAGATCTAGGAGAGGGCGAAGACCCTTGTCCTTTTTCTGGACCAGAAAGTAGCAGGAATAACAACCACAGCCTACTTCCGGCGCCAGAACACTCTCAAGGGCTCCCTTGGCCAAGAGAATCATAACTTCCTCCTGAAGCAAAGACAGGTGATCCCCCGTAAGCCGGTCGTAAGTTGGAGGCATGGAGGGAGAGGTAATCTCGAAGGGGAGGGAGTAGCCCCTTCGGACTAGGGAGAGGTAGTCTCAAAGGGGAGGGAGTAGCCCCTTTGGACTATCTGGAAAAACCACCTCTTTGAAGTGATGTTCTGTCAGTGGTGGAAGTGATGGCTGATCCTGCCACCAACTGGCTGCCCATGATCGGGAAGGGCAAGACTAGAAAGGTTTGGAGGCTGAGGCTGCAAGAGGGTTTAGGGTCTGACCCGACCTTTGGTTGCCCGAACCACGGGGGGTCAGAACTAACCGCGTCCACGGCTTCGCAGAGGTTGCTGAACTTGCGTGGTCTTTTGGCTGGGGTATGGCTGGCGTGGCTGAAAGCCCCTTCCGTAGCCGCAAAAGGCAGACGAGGGACGTGTGGCCACTACGAGGTCCAAGAACTTCGCCGTAGCCCATGAATCCTTAAAGCACACCAGCACCATGTCTGCCTTGGCTCCGAAGAGACGAGTGCCATCAAAGGGCATTTCCATGGGAGAGGCCTGGACATCCCCTGAAAAGCCAGAAATAGAAATACTCAACCTTGTGTGGGGGCGAACAGCCACCGTCAATGAAATCATTCTGCCCAGCGAGTCAGTTGTGCCAAGATCACAATGAATGGCGAACTTTGCTGTATCTCTCCCGTCTCATACTGCTTGGGAGAAGATGGCCCGGGCCTCCTCCGGGACCTGTGGCAGCCCTTGGGCAACCTTTTCCCAAAGGAAGTGGGAGTAAAGGCCCAATAAGCATGCAGTGTTCACCAACCACAATGCAAGGCTGGCAGAAGAAAACATTCTCTTACCCCAAGGCTGGGTAGCCTCTTGGATTCCCTATCTGGGGGAGCGGAAGGTAACGCGCCAGGGGAGGTAGAGGCTTGGACCACCAAGCTCTCGGTGGTAGGGTGGTTGGTGAGCAAATTTGGGTCTCGGTGCAGGGCGATAGCGGTGGGAAATTGTCCTATTGACACGAGCCCCTGTGCTGGGCTTGGACCAGGTTCTCAGTAGGACATCAGGGGGAGACACCTGGCTGCAGGACCTCTGTCAAGATATTTGTCTTGACCGCCACGGAAGGGAGCTGAAGGTCCAGGACCTCATCTGCCCTTCGCACCACCATAGCATATGATGCTCCCTCCCCCATAGCCACAGTATGGGGAGAAAGCAGGACAGAATCTGGAGAGGTATCTAGTCCCCTGGCCTCACCCAATTCCTCATACCAGTCCATTTCTTGGTAAGGCTGGTCTTGTAAAGGGTTCAGCTACCCCTCCCAATATTTCTCCATTCCTAGCCCTTCAGAATAAGGCTGAGGAAACGACCTAGGAGCTAAGGGTTCTGTCGGCATCAGTAGGCGCCGATCTGGCTCTGGGTCGTAGGGCATTGGAATGGGGCTGGTGCCTCCGGCGGCATTAGGAGTCCCGGTGTCGGGGCTAGCACTGGTGAAGGTCTCAATGGCACAACTGGTGTCGGTCCCAATCCATCGCTGGATCCATGGGGGGGTCATCTGTGCAGGAGAAGGAGCCGGCAGCGCGGAACCTGATGGAGCCCCCTGTGAGCCTCCTGGGCCCGAAAGAGCACCGGTAGGGTCAGGCCACCCAAATATGAGGCATATGGCGGCATAAAATTCTTTAAGCTGGGCGGGGGTCGCTCCGGCTCCCGGAAAGGTGGGGGAAGCGTGGAGTCGACCCATGCGCAGGTTAAGAAGAACAAGGCCTAGAACGCTGGGACTCCTCCCTCGCGTCGGTCAATGTATGGGGAGAAGTCTAAGCACGCTTCGACTTCTTATGTTTTTTGTGCTTCTCACCTGACCGACTCGACGACTTCGAGTGGGAGGACGAAGACTTAGGACTCCAGGAGCGATGCCCGGATCTTCCTCTCGACCGAGACCGTGAACGAGACCTCCAAGGAGAGCGACGTGGTGCCGAAAGCCGGGCCGCAAGCAACTTTAGGGACAGCTCCCTGAAAGCTTTCGGAGCACTGGCTCAGCAGTCGGAGCACGACTTCTAGTCGCTGTCACACTCCAGGCACCAGAGGCAAACCAGGTGTGGGTTAGTTACCGCCATGGAGCAGTGACAGGCGCAGCACGGTTTGAAACCAGAAGTCTTCTTAGACATGATAGAAAAGCCTACACACCAAAAAAAGGGATAACAAAACATTGAAAAAAGCCTGTCAAAAAGTGACAGAGGGTAGCTCTCTTCACGGATCTGCGCTGGCTGGTGCGGAAAGAAAAGAACTAACATCAGAGCACTGAGGTGATGCCTATATAGGTGACGCAGACATCACAACGGTGCAGATTACGCCGACGACCACGTGGAGCTATTGACGCCACCTACCGGCTCACAAGGGTATTGCTCGAAGAAACAGCTTCCGGATCTAGTCTGACGCCTGGGAAATTCAAAAGTAAGGAATCTGTGGCTAGATGTCTCTATCAGATAGACTTTTTTATAGCACACTCTTTTATATAGCATTTAAAGCATGGGAAAGGCATCATTGCAAAGGAGAGAATCCCCCCCCTTTCCAATGATACCTCTCCCTAGTGGCTCCCTCCTTGGGGATCACAGCAAGAGGGCGAACCCCAAGCAGGGATCCACCCACTAGACACCATGGAGGGGGGAGTTGGCCCTTAGACAAGGGCCTTTGCTCCACCCAATTTTTTGGGCATATTCAGTCTTTCTGCCCCCCCCCCCCACCCAGGAGCAGGAGGCAGTAGCCCCCAATCTGCCGGGGGGGGGGGCCGAAAGCACACTAGACACCAGGGATTTTGTTTTGTTTTTGTAAAAGAGGGGTGGGGGCTGCCCACAATAAGCAAGACCATGCCCACACCCAAATGTATTTGGAAACAGTCTTTCTGCCCATAGGGGCAATAGCACCCGATCTGCCCTCCAGGGAGGGGCAGAAAGCACAATGTACATTTGGGGGTGGGGGCTGCCCAAAATGTGCATGCCAATGCCCCAACCCTCCTAAAAAAATTGTCACACTTTTTCTGCCCCGCAGGAGCCAGATGGGGGTAACAAACACTGATATGCCCCCCCCCCAGGGGGGGGGGCGCAGAAAACCCACTAAGCACAAGGGATTATGGGTCTTTTTTTTATATATACGTATGGGTGGGGGCTCTAGCATGCCCATTTTGGGCAGCCCCCACCCCTACTAATTGGACAGTCTTTCTACCCCCCTTGGGGGCAGTAGCCCCCGATCTGTCCCCCCGATGGACAGAAAAACCACTAGGCAGCCAGGGACTTTTTTTTGTAGTTGAGGAATGGGAGCCGCTCAGAAGGGGATGCCCATGCCCCCACCCCAAAAAAAATTGCCACAGTCTCTGCCCCCCTGGGAGGCAGATAGGGAGCAATAGCCCCTGATCTGCCCCCCCCCCCCCCGGGCGGGACAGAAAGCCCACTAGGCACCAGGGATTATGTTTTTTTATATGTAGGGGCTGCCCAAAATGGACATGACAGTGCCCCCAAATCCAAATTGGACAGTCTTTCTGAGCCCCTTGGGGGCCAGATGGGGGTTACTACCCTCGATCTGCCCCACAGGGGGGCAGAAAGCCCACTAGACACCAGAGATATGCTTATGTGCATGTCAGAGAGCAACCCCTTAGACAAGGGTCGCTACCCTTTTTTTTCTAGGGACACATTTTGGCTGTTTCTGCCTACCTTGGGGGCAGATCAGCAATATTTTTAGGTTCATCTGACCCCAAGGAGGGCTGAAAACCACTAGATACCAGGGAAAGTTTCTGTGTGTGTGAGAACTGGAGTTTTGCTGACGGTCTGCGTGTACTGGCGTTTCACTGGCTGTGTGTGTACTGGCATTTTGCTGGCAGTGTGTGTGGACTTGCACTTGACTGGTGGTGTGTGTGTGTGTGTGTGGACTAGTGCTTGGTGGCGGTGTGTGTAGACTGGCGCTTGGCTGGCGGTGTGCATGGACTAGCGCTTGGCTGGTGGTGTGCGTGGACTGGTGCTTGGCAGACGGTGTGCGTGGATGGTGCTTGGCAGGCGGTGTGTGTGGATGGTACTTGGCTGACGGTGTGCGTGGATGGCGCTTGGCTGGCGGTGTGTGCAGCGGCGGCTCCTCCGCTATAGCAGAGGAGCGTCGTCCCCCCAAAACGTCAGGAAACGAAATATAAAACTATGATAAACACTCGTTTTATTTTTCCTTTCTTGCCCAGTCTTGGGGGCGGGGCCAGGGGGGGGTGACTGAGGGGATGGTAGATGCTCTCCCTTCACTGCGCATGACGGTTTGGCTGGCCGTCTCAGGCCAGCCAAACCATCACGCGCAGTGAAAGCTCTTTCCAACGCAGAAATGCAGCTGGGTTGGAGAGAGAAGGCACAGACTAACAGTCCGTCCTGGAGAGCCAATCGAGAGCACTCAGGCCAATCCTGAAGCTGTTCTCATGCATGAGAGAAGCTTCAGGATTGGCCGCAGGGCATTCTGGCAGTCTGTGCAGACTGGAGAAGAAGAGAAGAGTGCGACGCGGCCGGCTGCAGGTAAGTTTTTTTTTTCCCCACCCGGGACACCTAGGCCAGCCCCACCTCCCCCCGCCTGTCCAGCACACCGGCTGTGCCTGGGTGTGCGTGGACTGGCGGTGTGGCTTGTGTGGATCCCTCAGTGTTTTTTTTACCTCATATTTTCCTGACATTTCAGTGTGGGAAAGTTGCAGGATCACCGCACCAGTACAAATTTCCAAACACCCAGCGTTCCCCTCGGCCTATCGATCAAAATGATACCTCACTTCTGTGGGTGCCCAAAGCAGAGTCAGCCTAAAAACGTATACCGAAACTGCCCTTTTGGACCCACTTTGGTTCCCCCTCAATCTCTACAGGTTTTTGGCCCTTCCCTGTCGCAGACACTTAGCCCACCCACACAAGTGAGGTATCATGTTTATCAGGGGACCAAGGGAAACGCTGAGCGGTAGAAAATTTGTGTCGTTGCTGTGATCCCACAACTTCCTCACACAAAAATGAGAGGAATTGTGACTTTTTGGATACATTTGAGGTTTGCAGGGAATTCTGGGTAAGAAAATGTAGGGGGATCCACGCAAGCCAGACCTCCCTCAACTCCCCCGGGTGTCTAGTTTTCAGAAATGTCTGGGTTTGGTAGGTTTCCCTACATGGCTGGCAAGCCCAAGACCAAAAACACTGGTGTGCCGCTATCTAGCATAAAACAACCTGGTTTTGCAAGGGGGTCAACTGGGTTTTTGGTCCAGGTCTCAGCGGCCATCTAGGGAAACCTACCAAACCCAGACACTTCTGAAAACTACACACCCATGGGACTCCAGGGAGGTGTGGTTTGCATGGATCTCTCAACATTTTCCTACCCAAAATCCCCTGCAAACCTCAAATTTAGTTTAAAAAAGTCACATTTTCCTCACTTTTCTGTGTGAGAAAGTTGTGGGATCACCGGGTTGACACAAATTTCCTACCACCAAGCGTTCCTCCAGGTCTCCCGATATAAATGGTACCTCACTTGTGTAGGTAGGCCTAGTGCCCGCAACAGGAAATGGCCCAAAACGTACTGTGGAGACTTCAAAATTATCGATCACAAAACTACCTGGTTTTGCGAGGGAGTCACCTGCGTTTTTGGTCCCAGGCTCATCGGCCATCTAGGGAAACCTACCCAACCTAGACATTCCTGAAAACTAGACACCCAGGGTAGTCCAGGGAGGTGCAGCTTGCGTGGATCTCCCAACATTTTCCTACCCAGAATCCCCTGCAAACCTCAAATTTAGTTTTAAAAAAATCACATTGTCCTTACTTTTCTGTCTAGGAAAGTTGTGGGATCACCTGGCCGCCACTAATTTCCTACCACCCAGCATTCCCCCGGTCTCCCGCTAAAAATGGTACCTCAATTGTGTGGGTAGGCCTAGTGCCTGTGACAGGAAATGGCCCAAAACGTACTGTGGAAACTTCAAAATTATCAATCACAAAACTACCTGGTTTTGCGACTGAGACACCTGCATTTTTGGTCCCAGGCTCAGCGGCCATCTATGGAAACTTACCAAACAGACATTTCTGAAAACTAGACTTGCGTGGATCGCCCAACATTTTCCTACACAGAATCTCTGCAAACCTTAAATTTAGCTTTAAAAAAATCAAATTTTTCTCACATTTCTGTGTGAGGTCACCACGCAGGCACAACCTTCCTACCACCCGGCGTTCCCCTCAGTCTCCCGAGTAAAATGATACCTCACTTGTGTGGGTGGGCCAAGAGCCTGCAACTGAGAAGGGCTAAAAACGTAGAGATTGAGGGGATAACACAGCGTGCTCTAAGCTTTTTATATACGTTGTAGGCTGGCTCTGCATTGGACGCCCACACAAGTGAGGTATCATTTTTATCTGGAGACCAAGGGGAATACTGGGTGGTAGGAAATTTGTGCCGGCGCAGTGATTCCACACAGAAATGTGAGAAAAATGGGATTTATTTTAGCTAAATTTGAGGTTTGCAGGGGATTCTGGGTAGGAAATAATTGGAGGATCCACGCAAGACACACCTCCCTGGACTTCCCCGGGTGTCTAGTTTTCAGAACTGTCTGCATTTGGTAGGTTTCCCTAGATGACAGCCGAGCCAGAGACCAAAAACGCAGGGGACTCCCTCGCAAAACCAGATAATTTTGCAATCGATAATTTTGAAGTCTCCACAATAGATTTTGGGCCATTTCCTGTTGCAGGCACTAGGCCTACCTACACAAGTGAGGTACAATTTTTATCTGGAGACCTGGGGGAACGCTGGGTGGTAGGAAATTTGCGGCAGCCCAGTGATCCCACAACTTTTCCACACAGAAAAGTGAGGAAAACGTGATTTTTTGTTTTTAGCTAAATTTAAGGTTTGCAGGGGATTCGCGGTAGGAAAATGTTGGGAGATCCACGCGAGCTACACCTCCCTGGACTCCCCTGGTTCTCTAGATTTCAGAAATATCTGGGTATGGTACGTTTTCCTAGATGCTCGCCAAGCCCGGGACCAAAAATGCAGGTGTCTCCGTTGCAAAAAAGTATTTTTGTGATCAAGAATTGTGAAGTCTCCACAGTACGTTTTGGGGCGTTTCCTTCCTTGGGCACTAGGCCTACCCACACAAGTGAGGTACCATTTTTAATCGGGAGACTTAGGGGAATGCTGGGTGGGTGGATGTTTGTGGCTCCCTACAGATTTCAGAACTTTCCATCACAGAAATGTGAGAAAAATGTGTTTTCGAACAAAGTTTGAGGTTTGCAAGGGATTCTGGGTAACAGAACCTGGTGAGAGCCACACAAGTCACCCAATCCTGGATTTCCCTGGGTGTCTAGTTTAAAAAATGTACAGGTTTGCTAGGTTTCCCTAGGTGCCGGCTGAGCTAGGGTCCAAAATCCATAGCTAGGCAAATTGCGAGAAAAGGGTCAGTTTTCACTGGAAAAATGTGATGTGCTCACGTTGTTTTGGGCCGTTTCCTGTCGCAGGCACTAGTCCTACCCACACAAGTGAGGTACCATTTTTATCAGGAGATTTGGGGGAACCAAGAACAGTAGAACAAGTGTTATTACCAATTGACTTTCTATGAACGTCGGCCTTCCAGATGTATGAGAATGTGTAAAAAAAGAAGTCATTTTGAAAAATGTCCTCCAATTCACATGCTAGTACGGGTACCCACAATTTCGGAGATGTGCAAATAACCACTGCTTCTAAACTCTATATTTTGTTCCCATTTATGAAATACATAGGTTTCATTGATACCAATTTTTCACTATTTATATTTTACCAAATGAATTGCTATATACCTGGTACACAATGAAAAACCATTGAAAAGCGCAGCTCAGTTATTTGATCTGGGTAACTCGGGTTCTTGTTGAACCTACAAGTCCTCTATTTCCCTGCAACCAGAAGGGTCCAGCAGACGTAACCGTATAGTGCTTTCAAAAATCTGCCAAACTTACCAGAAGTTACAGGTGAAAACGTTGGCACAATCGGCCGTTTTTTTCAACTCAATTTCAATATTTTTTTATTTTAACTGTTTCTTTAGATAAACCTTGAAGGATCTACACAAAAGACCCTTTGTTGAATTCAGACTTTTGTCTACTTTTCGGAAATGAATAGCCTTCCGGGATTCATTATTGCTTTCACACCCATTTCTACCACTAACTGGAAGGAGGTTAAAAGCACAAAAATAGGAAAAATAGGCTATGTCCCAGTAAAATGCCAAAACTGTGCAGAAAAATGTGATTTTTTGACAAAAGTCCGCCTGTTCCTGAAAGCTGGGAAGATGCTGTTTTAGCACCACAAAACCTTTGTTGATACCATTTGCAAGGAAAAAACTGAATCTTTCTTCTGCAGAACGTTTTCCCATTTTTCCCCAAAATTTAGCTATATTTTGGCTAATTTCTCGGTCCCCTGCAGGGGAATCCACAAACCCTGGGTACCTTTAGAATCCTCAGGATGTTAGAAGAAAAATACGCAAATTTGGTGTGAATACCTTATGTGGACAAAACGTTACAGGGGCCTAAGCGTGAACTATCCCACATAGCCAAAAAAAGGGTTAGCCCAGGGGGAAAAGGCCTAGCAGCGAAGGAGTTAACACAGGACATCAATGTCTATTCCTAAAAGGAATATGCTATACTAATCGAATGGAGTAAGCCTCCCAATATACCTCTTTATAAAGACGTCTTGCTGATTCATACCTCTACCCCTGCACTTCCCCAAATGGAACCATGAAAGTAGTGTAATATTTCATGAATTCCCTCTCACATTAATTTAGATTTATGAATTGTGCTGTAAATTGCACCATTTGTGCTGTAAATTGCAGCATTTAACCATATTTCTTTTCAAAATTCCCCTTTTGAGTAAGGCAGGCTTGCTTGCTGCAATTCTGACCAGGTAATAAACAACTACACTTTCAAAGATCACAAGCTGATCTACAACATTCTAGTTTTTGCAGTTTACTTGACCAGAGTGTGTTGACATACCTGTCAGTTAATTCTTGCCAGATATATAATGGGTTAATCTGTTGTGCAAACTAGCAGAGTTCAAGAATGAGCTACCAATTAAAGTGGGCCTTCTAACCTACCCTCGATTTCCCTGACCCCAAAATCAACAACAGCCAGAGGGGTAGTGAGAGCGGCAATGACTTTGAATGGTGTCCCTGCAAGCAGTGGACCACGGCAGCTGTGGTAGTGGGTAGCAACCTCCAAGGAAAAATGCTGGGGACCAATTATTTTAACAAATTAACTAAAGTTAGCCATCACAATTCAGGAGAAAGAAAATGGGTGGGACTTCATTACGGCAGATTTTCTTTCCCCTATCTGTGGAAAAGAGGAATTCGCTTTGAAATGCCACATTAAACCAGCATCCACTTTGAGCCTCCGATTGTTATGTTCTTCCTAAAGCTTTGGTCCGTGATCTAGCAGTGGGAATTCATTTCTGGCATATGCACAGTCTTCAAAACTGATATAACACAACCTGTGGTATTCCCAGTGGGGACATAACCTGGACAAGCAGATGCCTATGTCTAGTTAAAGAATCTGTTCAAAGCAGGGTTGTCCTCTAGGTTACAGGTATAATCTAGAGCAGTGCTTTCCAAACGCACACCTCAATTTGTAGCACAACAAACTTTCACGACCCATCTACCTTTAATGGACATGAGGCAAGTGACTTTTTAATGTAACTAATTTTCAATCTAATAATTTTTTCAATCTGCTGTAATATGATGTAAACAGGACAATGCCAAGAACGAATACAGCACTGGGAACAGGAGTGTGCCTAACCGCCTGTGTCACGCTGAATTTACTTTATAAACAAAACATTTGAAAATGTAGAAGCAAGGGCGTTTACTTTGTTTACGTAGCTTGTTTTTTTGCTAATTTGCTGAAAATGTAGATTTCATTACAAGTCCGGAGGCTACCATTATGCATAATCTTTTATTGCCAATCCTGCACAGCAGCACCTTCAAAGAACTTCCAACAAAGAACAATCCAGAATTGGAAAATTAATAAACAATAAATGTGTCTTGCATAGAACTCTCCTCCTCTTTTAAATGCTGCTACTTTTCAGATAAGTACATTCTCTGCTTACATTTATAAGTATTTTATTTAGTATGAGAGGATTACAGTAGATTTATGTGAAAGTTTCTAATTTTCAGAGGCAGTGTGTGTGTGAGTTGAGTTCCTTTATATATATATATATATATATATACACACATTTGTGAAAGTAAAAAATGTGTGCTCATAGTATTATGAGTTGACGATTACGCGGTCGGCGTATGCCTGGTTTCACCGAAGTTGATTGTTTTTAATCTGAGTTAAGTTAAAGTTTTAAGATGAGAAAAAAAAAAAGATAAAATCTTTGAAGCAGCGAGTGAGAGCGCGTGCTTACTGTTATTTGTATCGTGGTTCATTGAATTGCACAAGTCTCTTGGGACGAGCCAGTAGGGGTCGCGTGAGGATGCTCCGCATAGGCTTGTGATATGAATAAGCGGTAGCGTTTTTTAGTCTGCACGAGACTCTAGAGACGAGCCGGCTGGGGTCGCGTGAGGCAGCTCTGCTGAGGTTCATGCTGTCAAAGAAGAGCTAGTAGCGTGACGGTTGATCGCACGCGTTCATGCTATCAACTAATAAGGTTCAAGCCCATTTATTGGTTTGCCGTGATCTCACGAGATCACGGCGGCCATCTTAGTTTAGGCGAAAACAAATGGGATAAATAGGAAGTACGTTGTAATTAAACGAGTCAGTGGGTCTTGTGAAAAAGGCATTCTCTCAGTCAGCTGAGCGAAGAGATCTGTTCTTTTTGGAGTGTCAGAGTCGAGCGTTTATGGGGCTTTGAAGGAGTGGAAGAGAGAAAAAACAATTATATTAAATTAGTGCAGAAAGGTTATATATTTTTAAGATGTCTTCAGAAGAGTGGTGTTGAGGTGGTTGAAGGGAGAGTAAATGAGGAAAGCTTGAGAAAGTTAATACAAAGTGAGAAAATCATCAATAAGGGAAGTTGTAGAAATAGTAATGGATAGGAAAAGAAAGGAAAACAGGTCTGAAGAAGATTTTTGGTTGTTTTCTGAGGAGGATGAAGGCAGAAAAGAGAGTAGACCAACGAAGAAGGTTAGAAAAACAAAGCATTTGAATAGGAACAGCAAGGATGGATATAACTCCATGACAAGAGTTGGTGCCTGTGGCGGCATGCAGAGCAAAGGTGCACGTAGCGGCACACAAGATTTATCCAAAGAGGTTTATTTTATGGATAATGACGGCAAAGTCATGCAAAGCAGTGATAGGATGTATGATGATTACATTTTTGATGTAGATCAGGACGATGATTTGAATAATGATACTGCATCTTCTTCTAAGACAGTGATTAAAGACTCATTAGGGAAAGAGATGTTTAGTCCTTATGACTTAAGGCACCCAAGAAGTGCTGATTGGTGGCCTCTGGATCATGTTAGAACATTTATTAAACAACGGATAAGGAAACCTCTTGAACAAGAGGTAAGAAATGTTTTAAGCTGAGTGTTCAAGGCAACAAATTGATAAAAGGTGTGTTATACACCTAATCTTGATCCAGAGATGATTACTTATCTATTTAAGATGGGAAGGGACCCACGCAAGGGTCTAGAAAGATCTTTGAAACAATGTCAAGATTGATTGTTGGACAGATTAGGTCCACTAGCAAAGATTATGGACATGGCTTAGGAAGCACATATTAACGGAGAGCAGGTTGATATTCAACTTTTGCGAGGATGGAGCCAAAGGGCAATGGTATTTTTAAGAAATGCCAACTCAGGGCTTTTGGCAGACCGCAGGAAATCTGTATTGATGAAAGTGAATCTTAAATTAGGAGAGATGGCAGGCAAGGAACCCAGTGATGAAGCTAAATGTTTGCTCTTTGGTGAGGGCACGGTAAAGAGTTAGGGTAAACATGTGTCCACGTTTACTGCTCTTGAAAAGGCACAAAACAATATGAGGAATTAATTTGGAGGTGTTTCTGGAAGGGCCAGCAGACGGGGACCTTATGCTGGCCGGGAGTTTCAGAGGTCCCAATATAACTATATGTACAGAGGAGAAGGAAGAGGATTTCAGGGGTTCTCAGGTTTCTTTCCTCAAAGAGGCCAGTTTAACAGAAGAAGTGGAAGTTGAGGAAGAAGTTAATCAGCTTCCGGATCAAAAGGTGAGTATGGAGATTATTTTTGGTTCTTCCCTAAAAAAAAGTAGGAGGACGTTTGCAAATGTTCCTAAAGGAATAGAAAAAGATAACATAAGACCCATGGGTTTTAAAAGTGGTACAGGGATTCGAAATAGAATTTGTTGAGCTACCAATTCAGGTAAAGGAGCCAAAGGGGTTAAATTTATCTCAAGAACAAGTCAAAGTTGCAGATTTAGAAATAGATGCAATGTTGCAACAGGGGGCAATTTGCATGTTAAAGGATCGCATGAAAGGTTTTGTCAGCACTTTGTTTTTAGTGGAGATAAAGGACAAAGGATGGAGACCGGTAATAAACTTGAGAAGTTTAAATAGTCATCATTGTAAGTCCCCTTGCTGGATCGTTATGGTAAGGGAGAGTCTAAGTTTTGCGGCTTCTACCAAGGATCGACCTTGGTCTCAAAGCGGTCTCTATTTCCATATTTCACCTAACCACTTTGATCTGGAACGGTTTTACCTTATCATGGAGCTTAGCATCTTACTCTGTGCCATTCTTGTTTGCTTCGGGAGCCGACTCTGGGGCCTCCCCCGCCGGTCTTGTTGTGTCACCTGTTTTCCTCGTCCTTGGCGCCCCACATCTCTGCCCCGGCCCTTGCCTCGGTCTCGATTTGTTGTTCGCCAGCCTTCCAGCCATTTCCACGCCTCATCAAGAGTTACGAAATGCCAAGATTTGCCCTCTGCGATTACACGTAGTCTGGCTGGAAGTAGCATCATATACTTAAGGTCTCCGTCTCGAAGTTCCTTTTTAACCGCGTCAAAACTTCTCCTCTGACGCTGTACCTTGAGTGTGATGTCGGGGAAGAGACGAATCTGGGCATTTTCAAGTCGTATGTCCCCTGTTGCTTTGGCAGCTTGCAGGATAGCATCGCGATCTCGATAATTGAAAACTCTTGCGATAATTGTCCTAGGTGGGTCACCGGGCCGCGGTGGGCTCTCTCAATCGTGAAGAATTTGGACAGTCTCTTTGGCTTCAGTAGGTTTACGAAGAGATCTTCCAGAAAGAGATCCACACTGCGTCCCTCCGACCACTCCAGGACCCCCACCACTCTGATGTTGTTCCTTCTTGACCTTCCTTCTTGATCTTCCAGCTTTGCCGCCATTTCGGTGGTCTGTTGAGTAAGTGTCTGGACTTGTGTTTCCAGGCGTTTCACCGTGGACTGGAGTTGCCCTATATGTGTCTCTGCAGTCGTGACTTTCTTCGAGAGTTTGTGAAGATCTGTTTTAAGTAGGTTCACTTCGATTTTTACAGCGTTAATTTTGGGCTCCAGCGTTCCTTTGAAATCCAGGATAGCCGCCATTATCGTTCACAGTGAGGGCTCTGCTACAGCTTCTTCTGGTATTGTGGTGGGTTTTGGGATTGCGTAATTGTCCATCTTGTTGGACTGGGGAGCTCCCAGGCCCTTTAATTTCCCCATTCCACCTGCGGGTATTCTTGGGGCGCCTCCGCCGGTCCCAGTGGGATTAGCGCCTCTTTTCCTGGATGCTGGTAGTCTCCTGAATGGGGAAGGATGGGTGGGGGATCACAGTTAGGCCCACAACGGGCCTTGCCCACTTCATCCCTCCCAATCGCCCTTGTTGTCGTGCTGTCTTTCCTTTATTATTACCACCTTCTTATAAGTCTCCCTTATGCTTCTTTGCAGATTACTTTCAATTTAGGTCTCTTCTGCCAGAGCCCTTCTCAATCAGGGTGCTGCGATGTCGGTCTTGTCTGCCCCTTTGCCGTGTGTAATTGGGTTCATTGGGCACAGTTAATCCGCTCCCTCGCCGCGTCCACCACGAGCCCCCGCCTCCGGCAGCAGTCTCAGCGGCCCGCAGCCGCCTCTATGCAGTTGGGCCGCCTCTAGGCCTCTAGACCGGATGGGCGCGGACGGACTCCTTCAGCCCTCGAGGCAGCGCCGCAGCCCTCCCGGTACGTCTAGGTGGCTGAGCAGGCGGCCCCTGCCCTTCGCGCCTCGCCGCTCTACTTCACCTTACTTTGTTTGTTGGGTCTTGCGGCCGTCCTGGATCCGCTCTCTCTAGTTCCTGAGCCTTGGGCCCTCTGTCACGGCTGGACGTCTCCTCACCGTCCGGATCCTGCAGCGGCCTCGCTTGCTCAGTTTCTTCCGCAGCGACGGCTGGCCTGAGACATCCACGGTGACAAGCGACCGAGGCGCCACAGCACAGGCCCCGGGATACTCCCGATGTTAGCAACACTTTCACCACCAGCTGTGCCGCATTTCAGGGCTCGGATGTTTAGCGGATTGTGGGGGATTAATCCTTTGTTTAGCGGAACTCGGTTAGAACGCCGCCATCTTCTTTCGTGACCAAGTCACGCCCTGAAACTTGAGAAGTTTAAATTGGTCTTTGGTTTACAGGCATTTCAAGATGGAAGGGATCCATCTTTTAAGGGACGTTACAGTCAAAGGACTGGTTGCTGAAGTTGGATTTAAAAAATGCTTATTTCACTTTACCTATGAAGGAAAAAAGTCAGAAATCTCTACAATTGAGATGGAAGAACCAGTTATATCAATTTTTGTGCCTCCCTTTTGGTCTGTCTTCGTCGCCATGGTGCTTCACAAAGGTGATGGGAGTAGTGGTAGCGTATTTGAGAGAGAGAGGATTCCGTTTGATTGTTTATTTGGCGACATTTTATTGATGTTGCAGGATGTGGTGGAACTGGTTTCACAACTCAAATAAACAATTCTACTTTTGGACAGTTTAGGATTTTTGATAAACCAGGAGAAATTGAGATTAATTCTGTCTCAGAGTTTGGAGCTTTTAGGATTCAGGATAGACACGATTGGGGATGTTTTAAGGTTACCAGAAATGAAAGTGAATATGATAAAGAAGGAGGTTCTAAGAGCTTTGCAGAAAGTTTCATTGACTTTGAGGGATTTGGCAAGGATTTTTAGGGTTGTTTTCTTCGTCGGTCCAAGCTATTTTTCCTGAGTCTTTGCATTACCGGGCTTTACAGAGAGTGAAGGCAGATGCCTTGAGAAGAGGTTTATGGTATGGAGACAAGGTGAAATTGAATCAAGAAGCAATAGAAGAATTGAGTTGGTGGATGCAAAATCTGGAAGCATGGAATGGAAGAGCTATTTTTGGTTGTATACCACATTTTGTTCTGGAGACGGAAGCCAGTCAATTAGGATGGGGAGCACGATTAGGGATTCAGGAGACAGGTGGTGCTTGGTCAGGTCTAGAGAAGAATCTACACATAAATTGCCTCGAGTCGACGGCAGGGTTGCATGCCTTGAGGAGTTTCAGGGAGAAATTACAGGGACAGACGGTTTTGATGAAAATGGACAACATTTCGACAGTATCTTATATAAACCGGTTAGGAGGTTGCAGGTCCATGGGTCTTTTGGATATTGCGAAAGAGTTGTGGATGTTCTGCCTGGAACACAAGATATCGTTAAGAGTGTAGTGGCAGATTGAAATTCGAGACATGTGAAGAATTACAGCGATTGGATGCTGGGGAGAGAATATTTCAGGAGGATAGAACAAATTTTGGGTCAGTTAGAGGTGGATTTGTTTGCAATGGGATTGACTTATCAACATCTGAGGTATTTCAGTTGGTTACCGGATCCAGGGGCTGCAGCGATAGATGCTTTTCTGCAAAATTGGTCAGAGATAAAGGGATATGCATCTCCTCCTTTTGCCATGATCCAGAGAGTACTTCTGAAAGTAAGGAGGGAGAGATGTCAGTTGGAATCGGTAACACCTTTTTGGGTGTCTCAGGCATGGTTTCCAGCAGTGTTGGAATTGGCATGAGAGACTGCTTTGTTGATCTTAGCAGAGAAATGTTTGTTGACAAACTAGGAAGGAGAAGGACATCCTTTGGTGTTGAGTGGAATGTTAAACCTTCGTGTTTGGAAGGTGTCAGGAAATACAGAGCATTCGAGGGCCTTTCGCAAGGGGCTGCAGAGTTACTTGAGGGGTCTTGGGCACCAGGCACTAGAAGAAGATATAACGGAGTTTGGAACTTTTGGGTTTGTTTGTGCTTGGAAAGGAATTTGGATCTTGTGGAGGCGCCTGTAGTGGAGGTTGTGAATTATTTAGTGGAGCAAATTGAGAAAGGATTAAGCTATCGGACAATAAATTGTTATAGGTCAGCTATTTATGCTGGACATATTTTTGTTGAGGGTAAGTCAGTATGTAGCAATGTTTTAGTTTGTAGAATATTGAAGAGCATGAGATTGAAGAGACCTCCTAAAGCAAGGTATGAAGTGTTGTGGCATGTAGATTTGGTTTTAAAGTTATTTCTTTCATGGCCTATGAACAAGTAATTGAATATAAAACATCTTTCTGTTAAGTTAGCTACACTTTTGTGCCTGGTGTCATGTAGAAGAGTATCAGATGGTAAATGTCTAGAGGTAAGTAATAGTCTTGGTTTTTTCTGTATCTCAAAAAACACACCATCGGACTGAAATTCCTATGTCAACTTCCATATTTTATCCGAAATTTGAGGAACATAAGAAATTATGTGTGGTTGATTGCTTGAAAGAATATGAATGTTGAGTATTGGAGAATAGACGGGATGGTGAGTAATAATTATTGATATTTTTTGCTAAGCCATTTAAGGCGGTAAGTACAGTGCCAATTTCAAGATCGGTGAGAATTGCAATGGAACGGGCGGGAGTGAATATGGAAAAATGCAAAGCTCATTCTGTGAGGGGGCAATGGCAAGTAAATCTTGTTGGTATGGTCGAAGTCTGGAGAATATTTTGAAAGCGGCAGATTGGTCAAATGTGGGTACATTTGCAAAAACATTATTTTAGACCAATTGAGCATATGTCTGAGGTGGTGTTGAAGGGCTTTCAACATGCATAATGGTAGCCTCAGATCTTGTAATGAAATGGTGATTCTCAGATTAACATGACAAGAGAATTTAGGATTTCATTAATGACGCTGAGGCTAACATTATCCCTCCCTCCTTGCTCTTAATGATACAGAAATAAAAAAATAAAAAAAATTATAGAGAATAAATAAAGTATTTGTTTGTTTGGCAATTTGGTCATTGTATTATAGTATTGCATTTTTTTGGGATAAGAAGTTTTTGAAATAGTTTTTTTTTTTTTGGTTACAGATTCTCAGTCGTGCAAGATGAAAGAGAGCATGGAGTATACAAGTTGGAGAAGATGGAGAAGTGGCTTCGCAGTTTTGCAGTTAAAAGAGGAGAAGAGTTCTATGCAAGAGACGTTTATGGTTTATTAATGTGCCAATTCTGTATTGTTCTTTGTTGGAAGTTCTTTGAAGGTACTGCTATGCAGGAGTGGCAATAAAAGGTTCTGCATAATGTTAGCCTCCACGTCTTTAATGAAATCCTGATTCTCTGGTCATGTTAATCTGAGAATCGTCATTCTGTAGTGCAGAAGTTATGTGGCTGTAAATTACAGTGTGGATTAATACGGAGCGTTTTGACAGAAGGGCCGCCCATTGTGAGACATTTCCTGATTTAATTGTATTCCACAACTGCTGGGAATGTGCCGTTACTGTCCTGTGAGGTATAAAGCCTTCTGCTTGATACAGGGTGGCCCATCAGCCTGCACCAATTATATGTCATCTGAGGAATTTAATTTCCTGCTTCCTTGTAGGAGCTGTGATTGGTGCAGGCTGATAAGTATTGATGGCATATTTGTAATTATTATGCACATTCTTATGTTCATTTTAATAATTTCGAAAATTTACAAACTAATTACAGTCAAAATAAGAACATTAATATTAATTACAAATGTTTACTTACATATACGAGGACTTTTGTAACCCACCAAAAATTGGCTCGCAACCCCCGTTTGAGAAATGCCAATTTAGATGCTCACTATATGTTTATGAACCACTAAAACCCAAAATATCCAAGTGCTGTGCAAATCCATCATGTTAAATTAAGCTATGAGGGAGAGGTGAAAACATGGGTTGGACTCAAAATTACACCTAAAGGCTATTCTACAGGGTGTACAAGAGCAAAGTAGGGATCATGAACGATCCTTCACAAGACAGTCAGGTTAGACCCAATATAAACTGCGGCCCAAGGATGTAACCCTCCTATCTACAGTAGATGTTTCATACTAATGGAGAAGACAGAAGAAAATAGAGAGAGAAGAGGGCCTTTGGCTCCTATAAGGGGACATGCAATGAGCCTACGGCCTCATCCATTTTCGAATCCCTAAGACAATTTCTGGTCATTCTAGAAGGTGGAAGAAATGCACAAAGCTTGCAGAAGAGAACTGAATACTAGACAACAAAGTGATGAGCAACAAATGAGAGCACAGAGAACATGAAGGAGAGAGCATAGAGAAACTGAGAAGAACAAACAGGGAACAATTAGGAAAGAAAAAACACAAAGTTCAAACATTAAAAATATAATCACAAATATCCAATAGAGTAACATTCACTTTAAATAAATATTTAATAACAAAGCAAAGGAGTACATAAATATTATTTGAGGCCTGATACATGAAATATGTTAAGAATTGGGCTACTGGGCAGTAATATCGTCTGAGGTGGGTGACAAAAATGCATATATCCACCTGACACCAAACTACAGATAACCAAAAGCTGCTGGCACTAGAAACAGCTGGAAGAATAGTTTTTTCCTGAGGGAGCAAAGATGAGCATTAACAGTCAAATGAACACTGTGATGTACAGCTACTCGCTGTCGTAAAGGACTTGCAGCCAACAGAAGGTTGTCAGTACTGGCCTGCTTAAAAGTATTAGTGCCTGCTGAGCAGTGCTAGTACTCTGTTTCTGAAGTCTAATAAGGTCACACCATAAAAGCCTGACTAGACATATGCACTTACATCACAAGGGATCATTCTAACTAGGGGAATAACTCAATAGGTTAAGTGCTCACCTCTTTGAAACACGATTTATGAGCTCCTGAAATCAATTTGATATCCTGACATTTCATGACATTCCTTGCTTATGTGCACTTCTTGGTTCCAAACAAACCCTATATGGTTACATTAAGTTACTTTGCTAAATATGAATAATTATTAACTGGAGGCGAATCAAAGGACTAAACCAAACATACACATGTAAAGTGCTGTCATGACCTATTATTAAATTATGCATTTCATAAAAAGTAAACCTTATACATCAAGCTAATGGAAATACAGTTTCTCAAAGAAGAAACACTTAAATACATTCCAACAAAAAAAGAACAAAAGAAAACTAATTACAAAGTTCTCCTGGTCCCTTAAATTGTAAGGTTTTAGGATATTCACAAAAGTTTCAAAAAATGCATTTAGGCCCACCACATTTGAAGTAGTGTGACCAAAGGTCATTTAACAACCTGTAGCCAATAGATGCGACTATTCTGCCTATGCCTTTCACACTAGAACTCTAATCAAGTGCCTAGAAATCCACAAGTGAACCAGAACACAACAAGTACTTTTAGGGACCACCTAGATATTTGATGTGAATTAAATCAGTGCACCATTTCTGAAAGCCTAGGGCCAGATTTATATCTTGACGGTAAGTATACTCCGTCACAACGGAGTATCCTTACTGCCAAGATAATGATCCATCCGCCAGATTTAGAAGCGGGCTGACCATTGGTGTAACCAGAGTGGAGACTACTCGGTCTCTGCCGTGGTTACTCCCCTCCAATTGCTCTTCGGAGTAAAGTCCGTTGGAGGTTGACCTCTATGTCCGCCTACCTAATTTAGATGGGCAGACATACAGGTCTGTTTCCACTGCCTGTCACTACCAGGAAAACCCTGGCGGTAAGGGGCAGTGAAAACTGCTCAATGCTCTCTTCGCCATGGGAGAACTCTCCCATGGCAGGGGGGGAGGGGGGGTGCATTTTTTCTATTTTCAAAGAGAACATCCCATTTCAGGATTTTCTTTTTGAAAATAAAAAACATTAAGTTTAATGGATGCCGCTGTCAAATTGACGGAGCTGTGAATCACACTTAAATAAGCGCTGACAGGAACCGCTGTGTCAGAGGTTCCTGCCAATACTTTAGAATACACCACCAGCTTGGCGGTCATTTCTCAAATCTGGCAGATCGAATAACTTTGGCCTGGCGGATGTAAAATGTAAATCTGGCCCTTAGTCTAAAAAAGTGAGATATTGGAGGCACACACAAATTCCACAAAAAGAAGGCAGGGTGTATAACTGGTAAATGTATGAAATCATCAATATTGTTTAAAAGACCAATCAACACACAGAAAGACTTTCAATATCTAGAGGCTTCACGGAGCAGCCAGGGGCATCATCTTTGAGTAGCATCCATAAACAGCACATACAATGTAAAGTAAGCAGGCCGGGGAACATTCAATGACTGCATCAGCATTCAGCCTCAGCAACCAGAATTGTGTAAAACAAGAACATATCCAGGAGTGGGACCTCACAAGCAGTGCAACCCAAGTGCACATCCATTAGCAGCACAGTGATCAAAAAGAATGGCGTAATTCAAAAACATATCTATTTGTGGAACCATCAGAGTGTAATGATCAGCACACAGAATGACGTAATCAAGGTTTAAGGCCATTAGTGAATGAAGTCAGAAGAAAATGGAGTCATTAAGGAAAATATCCACGGGCAGAACCTCAGCATCCACAATCAGCAACCAGAATACAAAGGTAACACACAAGAGAGTGCTTTAGCATCCAACGGTCAAAGCCTTGGGCATGGCCCCAAAATCCACATCCAACAATAAAACACAACCAAGCATGAGTACAGAAAAGCCTCATCTTCATAATCAACCCAGCATTCCTAAATGACGTTTCATAACACCCATCACCTAGCACCCTGACTTTATCCAAAGATACCCAAACAGGAGCAGCAACTAGAATCCAGAGCTTTTTTCAGCAGACTATAGTCTCATTCCCAATTGTATTAAACCACATCAACACAAAGAATGGGCCCTCACAATCAAATTATCTTAGCTCAAAGCGCCATGTCACCCTTTAGAATCCAAAGCAACACACACAGGGTGGAACTTATTTCAGTATCCAGGACCAAAATTTAACACATAAGCCATTGTTTCAGTATCCAAAAGTCTCACGCAAGACGATTACTAGAGCAACCTAAGGCACCGCATTCAGCAGTTTCTTAAGGACTTATTCTAGCACCTCAAATCCAAAGATAGCATCTATGGAGAAGCTTCACATTCTAATGGCCTCACCATTAATTGAAATGCAACAAACCAAGGAACCTCCCAGCAAACAAAGGATTCACCCTGGCTGTTGTCCAAACACACAGACCCAAAATAGATGGCATCTCCTCACCACATAACCAGGCCAATAAATTGATAGAGATGATCTCACTACATAAAAGTCATCTTAACCACTCAAATATCACGTACTGAAAGGACAAACTAACAGACTAACCTTTGCATTACTGAAACTTCGAGTTATGTCAACAGACAAAACATCTTCTGGTAGGGAGAGAAGAAAGAACATGTTACGAGATAACGACCCCTGACCGTGTGCACAATCCAGGAAGTCCAGGCAATCATGGTCTTGAGACTGTCTAAACAAGGGTGGCAGGCTTTCTAGTGTTCATGCCATAAAGCGTGTCACTTTCTTTCAGACAAGGTCTCCAAAGTCCTCCTAAGAGGAATGGTAATCTTACAGTTTTGGTGGATATATCTGATGATGTCAAACTATGTTACAAGACTGATAGCATTGCATGATTGAAGGCAGACATACATGCTTCAGATGCAGAAAAAGCATTAACACTACTTATGATTAGCCAATTTCTCTCAATAAGATGCGTTGTAAATGAAGACACATACATAGAGTTGGACAAGTCAATGAAGTCCCCATCCAAACAGATGACTTTGCCTTTTTTGTGGATGAGGAAAGGAGAGGCAGATTTCTCTTTAAGGAGCAATCTCACTGGTCCAGAGGTGTGTGTAATCCAACAACAGACATTATATTATTGCATTCTTTATTTACTGCTACACATATGGGAGGCTTTTGATTAATGCTGCTACTGGCTCAGTGCATGCGTGTGTTACTTGAGCTAAATCACTGAATCAGTTCTGTGGCTGTTGCTTTGGGTTTGCTACTTACTCTTCCAAATCACATGTACACCTGAATCAGTTCTTTAGGCTAACATGTATAAGTAGCAGCATCTCTTGAAGAAATTTGTCCCTGGATCCCAGGAAGGCTTTAATCATAGGCACTGGTGAGGCAGAAGGAGGTAGGGGTTTGTGTTTGCTTATGAATTCTATATTTCTTTGGTCTTCTTGCATAGCATCGTCCTTTTGCAAACTCCAAATCATCAATCAGCTTGTGCTCATCCATTTCCCTGTCTCTTCTACATCTTTTCGGACTACAAGAAGGATTTCACAAGGCCCCTCGGAGATGAAATTGTGTAGAAATTCTCTTTGAGGGGAAAAAAAGAGAGGAAGGTGAGACATCTGAAAAAGTAATTCTGCCAATTTTTTCACAGGTTCAGACATGCAATTATTTAGAACAATCATAATAAAATGCCCACCACTAACACCTTACCTTCATCTCTCCACGTAAGCCGCTCGGCACCACCACATTAAGAGACCAAACGAACAACAAAAATGTGCACTCTCCATCTGAGTTCCATTACACTGGTACACTGTTCTTAATCTCTCACAACCTTAAAAGATAATGACCTTCTAACCATAAAAAGCCCTGGAAATATACACAGCTCCCTTGGGCAACCCTAATGACTCGTCTGTGCCCAGAAACACATGGCAAAGAATAATGACGTTTTTATTATGAAATCTTGCTGGCTTAGTTTGCAGTGTAGCGGATACCAATAGGATTACTTTCATTAAATTCCATAACTTTATGTTACTACAGGAGCCTACAGTAGCAATTTTTGGAAGGGTGTGTATTTTTGTATGGGTGCAGGCAGAACAGAGCACACGTAAACTTGATTCATCTTATAAACTCGCCCATGTCCTCGGTTTATACTGGTCCCTGTTTAATGGAAAAAGTGACCTGTGATAATTTTTTATATATGGGATAAAGTACCCCCTGCTGCACAATAGAGGGATATTGCAAGTTACTGAGGAGTTTTGTGACCATATACAGCAACAAGGAAGGTTATGAACGCCGAGGTGACTTGCAATATCCTTATTATGTACAAAGAGGGTACTTTCTTCCTTGTAATATATTGTCACACCATCACCTTTTCCACAAACCACTTGAATCCTTGGTGTGTAGCTTTTTCATATGAAAAAGAGATCATTTTTGTACGTGAAGAATAAAAATAGAATCTCTAGTACAAAATTAAACATCAAAAAGGCTGTCAGATAGTTGTAGCAAAAAGAATTAGAAGCAGTTTATTACAAGTCAGTTTTTTTGTTTTTTTTTAAAAGGTGCAATAGAAACATGCAGAATGATTCTACTTTTTCTATAATTACCCAAGGAGTGCAAAAAATTAACATATTGCCATAAATATTTACTTTCTGCTTGGCACTGTTCAGCTAAAAAAACAGAGCAGAAGAAAGAAAAGGATTATGTTACTTACCATGTAAGCATCTGTTCTTGGCATGTAGAGCTGTAGATTTACATGCTTTGCATACTCCTGCCATCTAGTGTTGGGTCGGGATGTTTGCAAGTTGTTTTTCTTCGAAGAAGTCTTTTCCAGTCATGAGGTAAGGTGACTCCTCTTTTCGGTGATAGTGCACATGGGCATCGACTACGTTAGATTGTTTTCCCGCAAGAGGGTGAGAATGGAGTAAGAGAGTGAAGTATAGAGGTGTCCATGCGTATGTAATGTAAATAATAACGGCAACAACTACAGGTGCCTGGGGAGGTGGGTGGGCGCATGTGAATCTACAGCTCCACATGCCAAGAACAGATGCTTACAGGGTAAGTAACATAATCCCTTCGAGGCATGTGTGCTGTAGATACACATGCTTTGCATAGACTATATAGCGGTGGCTAACCAGTAGGTGTTGCAGTTGTTTGAAAAAGTGTCTTCAGCACTGCTTGTCCTACATTAGCTTGTTGACATGCTAACACATCCACACAATAATGTTTAGTAAAGGTGTAAGGTGTAGACCATGTTGCTGCTTTACAAATATCAGCTATGGGAATGTTATCTAAAAAAGCCATAGACGCTCCTATTTTACGAGTGGAATGTGCTCTAGGAGGTATAGATAAAGTTCTTTTAGCTTTAGCATAGCAAGTTTGAATACATTTAACAATCCATCTAGAAATACCTGATTTAGAGATAGTATTGCCTTTTTGAGGTGTAGCAAATGCAACAAACAGTTGCTTTGTTTTACGAAATTCCTTTGTCCTTTCAATATAGTATAATAGTGCTATTCTGACATCAAGTGTGTGAAGAGCTCTTTCTGCCACCGAATCAGGTTGAGGAAAGAACACAGGTAACTCAACTGATTGGTTAATATGAAAAGCAAAAACCACTCTTGGAAGGAATTTTGGGTTTGTACGAAGAACTAGTCTATCTTTATGAAGTTGAACGAAGGGTTCTTCTAAAGTTAATGCATGTAGTTCACTAACTCTCCTTAATGAAGTAATAGCAATCATGAAGGCAACTTTCCATGAGAGAAACTGTAAAGGACAATTGTGTAATGGCTCAAAAGGTGGATCCATGAGTCTTATAAGAACAGTGTTAAGATTCCAAACTGGTGCAGGTGGTACTCTGGGTGGTATTATTCTTTTAAGGCCTTCCATAAAGGCTTTAATTACTGGAACCTTGAACAAAGATAAGTATTGCTATTTTGCAAATATGCGGCTACTGCTGCAAGGTGCAATCGAATACATGTATAGGCTAAGCCAGCTTGTTGTAGATGCAAAAGGTAACAAATAATATTATGTATAGATGCATTAAGCGTATCAATACTGTTGTTGTTACAATGTACAACAAATCTTTTCCATTTCGCCGCATAACATGCCCTGGTGGTAGGCTTTCTTGCCTCTTTAAGAATTGTCATACAATCTGGCGGCAAATTTAAGTATCCAAACTCTATGACTTCAGCAGCCAAATTGCTAGGTTGAGCTCCTTGGGGTTTGGGTGTCTGATTTCTCCATGGTTGTGCGTGAGAAGGCTGGAACTGAGGTGTAGCTTTTGATGTGGAACCACTGATAGTTCCAAGAGTGTGGTGAACCATGGTTGACAGGCCCATGTGGGAGCCACTAAAATGAGTATGATTGATTGTTTGCCTGAGCTTCCGAACCAGAAACGGAAAGAGAGGGAGAGGCGGAAAAGTGCAAGCAAATATCCCTGACCAATTCATCCCTTTTGATAAGTTTTGTGTGTTCCACCACTGCAGAGAACGATGGGTGCCTGCAGTCTACCAACACTAGATCTGTTAATTGACCCTGTGATTGATTCCACTGACGTGCTAAGCATTCCTGTAGGGGAAGCATGTGTAATCTTGCATGAGGCACTATTGCAATGCATGATGCCATCATTCCTAGCAGTTGCATGAAAGTCCTGACTGTTAAGTATTGGTTGGTCTGAAACTTTAGTAACAGAGTTAGAATATTTCAAATCCTGGCTGCACTGGGAGAGGCTAGAGCTGGTTTTAGAGTAACTCCCAGATAGGACTGCATTTGTGAAGGTTGAAGCTGTGACTTTTGCGTATTGACTGTAAAGCCCAATTGATGGAGAAGGTTTAATGTAGTCTGAGTGTGTTGCAAACACTTTTGGTGTGTGCTGGCTTTGATGAGCCAATTGTCCAGATATGGGAAGGCATGAATTTGTTGTCTTCTGAGATGAGCTGCAACTACTGCTAGACATTTTGTGAACACTCTGGGTGCTGTAGTAACTCCGAATGGGAGTACTTTGAACTGATAGTGATTTCCTGCTATCACAAATCTGAGATATTTGCGATGTCCTGGGTGAACTGGAATGTGGAAGTATGCATCCTTTAAGTCTAGTGTAGATATAAAGTTGCCTTGCTGTAGAAGTGGGAGCACTTGCTAAAGCGCAACCATATGGAAATGTTCTGACAATATGTACAGGTTTAACTTTCTTAGGTCCAAAATTGGTCTTAGGGACCCGTCCTTTTTGGGGATCAGGAAGTACAGAGAGTAAACCCCTGACCCTTGGTGTTGTAATGGAACTGGTTCTGTAGCTCCCTTTGTTAAAAGAGCTTGTACCTCTTGTTTGAGGAGCTGTAGGTGTTGTGACGAGAGTTTGTGAGTGCGATGTGGAATATTGGGAGGAGTGCTGGTAAGCTCCAGGCAATAACCATGTTGGATAATGTCCAATACCCATTTGTCTGATGTCATTGATTGCCAAATGGGGAGAAAATGGTGAAGTCTTCCCCCGACTGTTGTAAAATGATCAGGGGGAAATGTAGGCAAGTTACTGCTAAATGGGAGAAGGGGAGTTACGTGTTGGCGTACCTTTACCCCTACCCTTGAAATTGTTTCCTCTATACATCTCTATAGAAACATCTAGATGGAGAGGGTTGTGTGTTGGATTTATATGAGGACGCATTGCGATCTGAGGGATTACCCTTGGACCCTCCTCTATAAAATGAACGACGAAAGGAGCCTCTGTTAGATGGGGTCTGAAGAGCTCCCACAGACTTCGCTACTTCCGAGTCTTTCTTCATTTTGTCTAGTGCTTCATCTACTTGAGGCCCAAAAAGGTGTTCTTTGTCAAAAGGAGTATTAAGGATAGACTGCTGAACTTCTGGTTTAATTCCTGAAATCCTAAGCCATGCTTGTCATTTAAGGAGAATTCTGGTATTAATTCCCCTTGCTGCAGTGTCAGCAGCATCTAAAGCACATCTAATGGAGGAATTAGATATAAGTTTACCTTTCTGCACTAACTTTTGTGCTTTTTTTCTTATGCTCTTCTGGGAGGTGTTGGAGTAGGTCTTCCATTTCGCCCCAGTGGGTCCTATCGTATCTGGCTAATAGGCCTTGTGTGTTGGCAATACGCCATTGGTTAGCAGCTACTCTTTTACCTGATGCATCTATTAATTTAGACTCCTTGTCTGGGGGAGGTGCATTTGCTGAAGTTTGTGAATTTGCTCTTTTGCGAGTATTAGATACTACTAAAGAATCTAAAGGTAACTGTCCCTTAAAAAAAATGGGATCAGACGGTGGAGGTTTATATTTCTTATCGACCCTAGGTGTTAATATGCGTGCATGCACAGGGTCCTTAACCGTTTCCATGCTCATGACGAGTCCAGCTCGTCATGGGACCCACCCACGGGGAAAGCGCTGGCGCTCCCCCCACGGGTGTCCAATTTCGCCCCCACAAAGGGGATGGCAGCAGAAGAGTTTCCGCTGCCACCCCGACCCCCATGGGAATCCCATGCAGCGTCAGCGCGCACAGCGCACGCTGGCGTCATCAGGAAGTCCCAGACGCTCGGGAAGCCATTTGCTTCCTGAGCGTCGAAGAACAAGGTAGGTTTCCTCGTTCCTGGGGGGTTTAGGGAATGCATAGAGGCATCAGGGGAGAGGAAAGAGATTTTCCTCTCCCTGATGTCTCTTTGCAGGGCATTTCTGCTTCACGATCGCGCACAGCGTCGCGATCGTGCAGCGGAAATGCCCCCACTAGCACCAGGGATTTGTTTACTTGCGTAATGGAAGCGAGCCCTTGGGCAAGGGTCGCTTCCTTGGGGGTAATTTATTTTGGAATGTCTTTCTGCCCCCTGGGGGTCAAATCGACCCGTTCTTTCTGCCGTTTTGCCCCCAGGGGCAGCAACATCACTAGGCACCAGGGATTACTTTGGGGGCCATTTTTTTGTGTATGGAAGCGACCCCTTGGGCAAGGGTCGCTTCCTTGGGGGGCATTTATTTAGGAATGTCTTTCTGCCCCCCCTGGGGGCAAATCGGCCCATATTTTTGTCCGTTTTGCCCCCGGGGGGGCAGAAAACGCCACTAGGCACCAGGGATTACTTTGGGGGCCATTATTTTTTTATGGAAGCGACCCCTTGGGCAAGGGTCGCTTCCTTGAGAGCATTTATTTAGGAATGTTTTCTGCCCCCCTGGGGAGCAAATCGGCCCGTTTTTCGTCCGTTTTGCCCCCAGGGAGAGCAAACGCCACTAGGCACCAGGGATTACTTTGGTGGCCATTATTTTTTTATGGAAGAGACCCCTTGGGCAAGGGTCGCTTCCTAGAGGAGCATGTAATTAGGAATGTTTTTCTGCCCCCCTGGGGTCAAAATCGGCCCGTTTTTCGGCCGTTTGCCCCCAGGGGAGAACAACACTCACTAGCCACCAGGGTTTCCATTTGGGGGCATTTAAATGTACATGGAAGCGACCAAGGGAGCATTTTTTGTTGATGTTTTTCTGCCCGCCCCCTTGGTGGCAGTCGGTCTTTTTTTTGTCCTTACTGCCCCCGGGTGGGGGTGGGGGGGGGGCAGAAATCCCCAGTAGGCACCAGGGATCTATTTTTTTTTTCCAGGGGGCGACAAATATCTGTCTGTTTTCTGCCCCACCTGGGAGATAGAGTGGCTTGGTGGAAAACCTCACCTAATCCCCATTTTTCTCAGCCCTATTTGAAGGCCCATGTGGCCGAATGATCATTTGGGTAGCGACATTGTGTGTTATAATTTTAATTGTCATATTGTTTGTGAAATGTAATAGTAATTTTTTTATTTCTCTATTTTATTCTAGTTCAAGGCTTTTGCTGTTTACACTGTTCCAGGTTGCGGTTTTGTTACTGCTGGTTTTGCAGCTTGTGTTGTTGCATGTGCTTGGTAAGCAAATTTATTTCGTACTATTTACTGTAAATTAGATTAATTTCCCTACATGAATGTGTTTTTTGCAAATGGTGTAGTAATAGCAGTATGTTTGGCTTCTGTGTTTTGAGTGTCAAAATCTTTTTGCATTAGTGCTTGATGTGTACTTTGTTGTCTTAAGAGTAATTGGTTTTGTTTTTCTTTCTAGTGGGATATCGTTGATTTTTGCTGTGTCTCTGCAGAGTAGGTGCTGGTGAGTGTAGCTATCTTTGGTAAGAGTTATATTGTTTTTGAGTATATAGATCTTTGTGCTAAAGCCACACTTTGTTTACTACTTATTTTGCACAGTGTTGGTTGTTGTTGACTTGTTTGTGCAGTCTCCTTTCTTAGTAAGGATAATAGCCAGCCGCAGGATTACTGCTCAGCAGGTTGTTGGTATGCTTTTGAGTGTTCCTCTGACCGTGGTTCAGAGACTGACTCTGATTCTGAGGCAGAGGTGGGAGGGGATGATTCAGGCAGTGAGTTTTCTCTCCACATGGAATCATCGGATGATGAAGCTTCTCTCAGTGCGGATGAAGTGCCTGTGTTAGAAGAGGACATTGATGTGCCGATAGTGCGGCAAGAGGCATCTGGGCTGCAGCGTGCAGCTGCAAGGCTTCACGTTGCTGTAGTGCGGCAAGAGGCATCTGGGGCTGCAAGGCTTCCCGTTGGTGTAGTGCGGCAAGAGGCATCTGGGGCTGCAAGGCTTCTCGTTGGTGTAGTGCGGCAAGAGGCATCTGGGCTGCAGGTTGGGGCTGCAAGGCTTCCCGTTGAAAGTGCTGACCTCTGGGTTGCACCTGGCATGGTGCAGCCGGCATTGCCAGACTTTACTGGTGTTCCAGGGTGTAGAGTGAATACTGAGAACTTTTTGCCGATAAATTTTTTTCAGTTGTTTATGGACGATGTGTTTTTGGCAGAGATTGTTGAGCAGACTAATTTGTATGCCGAACAGTTTTTGAGGGACAACAGTGCCAGCCTTAAGCCCTACTCTAGAGCTACCCGGTGGACTCCCACAAATCTTGCAGAGATGAAGAAGTTCTTGGGATTAACTTTTTGATGGGCTTGCTAAGGAAGCCATCAATGTCTTCATATTGGTCTACTAGTCCCTTGATGGCAACGGCTATATTTCCGGCAGTCATGAGTCGTGATAGGTATTTGCTTCTGCTTCGGATGCTGCATTTTGTCGATAATGGTTTAGCGTTGCCACGAGATCACCCTGATTGTGACCGTCTTTTTAAGATTCGGCCTGTCCTTGATCACTTTGTTGATCAATTTTCTGAGATCTATGCTCCAGGAAAAGAAATAGCAGTGGATGAGTCTTTGGTGTTGTTCAAGGGCGCTTGGTTTTAGGCAATACATTCCTAGTAAGAGGGCACGCTATGGAATTAAGCTGTATATGCTGTGTGACAGTGGGACTGGATATGTCTCTAATTTCAGGGTGTACACCGGTAAGGAATCCAACATTAACACCCCTGGTTGTCCGTCCACTTTTGGAGTGACTGAGAAAATTGTGTGGGAGCTTGGTAGAGGATTATTTAACAAAGGCCACCATTTATATGTAGATAACTTCTACACTGGTGTGCGGTTGTTCAGGGAATTGGCCAAAGTGGGCACTGTTGCTTGTGGCACAATCCGCTGTAACCGTAAAGGTTTCCCAAAAGAACTTGTTTGTCAAAAGCTTGTGCGGGGACAGTGCAGTGCGTTGCGTGGCGTTGCGAGGAGCTTCTAGCTGTGAAGTTTTCAGACAGGAGAGATGTCTACATGCTGACTACCATCCATGATGAAAGCACTGCACCTGTGACTGTTTGGGGTCAGGTTGCTGAAGTGCGCAAACCTGTGTGCATTTTAGACTATAATAGGCACATGGGTGGGGGAAACAACCTTTACAACGCATGCATTACATCGCATGCCATTAGATCGCGGTTTTTAAAACGCAAGTCGTTACAACGACTTGCGCTGGAGAAGCGCTATAGGACAAGGAATAGTTTAATTTACTATCCAACACCTTCCCTACTGTACGTAGGCTGGAGTTGGAATAGTAAATTAAACTACTCTAAGTCCAGCGCCCTCCAACGCAAGTCGTTGTAACGACTTGCGTTGTAAAAACCGCGATCTAATGGCATGCGATGTGAATGCATGCGTTGTATCGTCATACATTCCATGGGTGGTGTTGACAGAGTAGATCAGAGGTTGGAACCTTACACTGCTCTTCGTAAGGCTTACATTTGGTATAAGAAGTTGGCTATACATCTTTTCCACTTGGCAACCTTTAATGCTTTTGTTGTGTTCAAGGATTCTTGTCCTGAGTCAAAGATTACTTTTGCTAAGTTTTAGTGGAACAGGCAAGTGTTCCTAGAGTTGGAGTGGTGGAGGATGTGGCTCGATTGAAAGATTGCCACTTTCCTGATTACATTCCTCCCACATCTTCAAAAGACTTTCCCACTAGGAGATGTAGAGTTTGTTGGCGAAGAGGTTTGCGGAAGGAGACTCGTCTTTTCTGCCCGAGTGTCCTTCTAACCCTGGGCTGTGTGTGCCTGCTTGTTTTAGAGCGTACCACACACAAAATAATTTTTGGGAGCATCCATGAGTGGTAAAGTGAACTGCCTGGTCTGTATTGTGTAAAAAAAATTATTCTGTTTCAAGGTTGGCATTAGTGCAATGTATTTAGTTTCAGATTTTGTGTTAGTAGATTTGTATCTATTTGCAATTTGTTTGTGGTTTTTTTTTGTATAAAAAAATCCTAAATGTGATGCCGGTGTGTGTAGGCTGGCGGTGTGCGTGGAGTGGCGCTTGGCTTGCGGTGTGCGTGGAGTGGCGCTTGGCTGGCGGTGTGCGTGGAGTGGCGCTTGGCTGGCGGTGTGCGTGGACTGGCGCTTGGCTGGCGGTGTGCGTGGACTGGCGCTTGGCTGGCGGTGTGCGTGGACTGGCGCTTGGCTGGCGGTGTGCATGGACTGGCGCTTGGCTGGCGGTGTGCCTGGACTGGCGCTTGGCTGGCGATGTGCGTGGACTGGCGCTTGGCTGGTGTTGTGCGTGGACTGGTGCTTGGCTGGCGGTGTGCGTGGACTGGCGCTCGGCTGGCGGTGTGTGAGTAGTGACTTTTGCTGGTCACTACACACACTGCTAGCTGAGCGCCACTCCACGCAATCCATCAGTTTGTGTAGTTGCTGTGTCAGGAATGTGGGCGTGTGAAAGTGATGGGCCCTTGAATGGCGCTGTCTGCTGGTGTGAGTGTTGTAATGTGATGGGCCCGCGGCTGGCGGTGTGAATGTTTTGTATGTGTCACACGTATGAAAGATGTATGAATGGCCTGTAAAGAGGTTGGTGCCTTGTCGTGGCTTTACAGCTCACGAGCTGTGAGTCAATGGTTCAGTTTCTCGTCCTTTCAATTATTAACAGTGCATTTCATTTTTGTGAAATCACTTGCTAATACAATTGTATATACTGAACCATCACTCACCCTCGTGCCAAATCCAACCAGTATGTGTGTGTGCTTGAGGATTAGATGGCTGTGCAGTAATATTTGTCTTTTTGTCTTTCTGAAGCAGGGTGTACCTTGTCCCTTTTTGTGAATGTTGTGATGTGTTGGTTTTGTGCCTGGTGGTGTGAATGGTCTTGTGTGTATCACGTATGAAAGGTGTGTGAATGGCCTGTAAAGCGGTTGGGTCCTTGACGTGGCTTTACAGCTCACGAGCTGCGAGTCACTGGTTCGGTTTTTGTCCATTTAATTATTGACAGTGCATTTCATTTTTGTGAAATCTCTTGTTAATAAAAATTATATATACTGAACCATCACTGCGCCCTCGTGCCAAATCCAACCAGTATGTGTGTGTGTGTTTGAGGAATAGATGGCTGTGCAGGAATCTTTGTCTTTTTAGTCTCTCTGCCAAGGTGTACATTCCATCTAAGAATAACCTACCAACTGTAGATAATGTCGTAAACCCATGGGAGTACATGGTGATGTCTCTCTTGTGAATTCCAACAAGTTATTTTATCCACAATGTCCTGCAAACCTCAAAATGTCTGTCAGATTTTCCTTGCAATATTGTGCCAAAATTCTCACACTACAAAAATAAACAACTAATTATGTCAAAACGATTTGGTTTTGCAAGGGGGGTCACCTGGGTTTTTGGCCCGGGGCTCGGCAGCCATCTTGGGAAACCTACCAAACCCACACATTTCTGGAAAGTAGACACCCGGGATTCCAGCGAGTATGGCTTGCGTGGGTCCCCCATCATTCTCCTACCCAGAATCCCTGCAAACCTCAAACTTTTGCCGAAAAATTCACTTTTTTCTCAAAGTTCTGTGTGGGAAAGTTCTGGAATGTGCGTGGATCCACAAATTTCCTCCCACTCAGCGTTCCCCAGGTCTCCTGATAAAAATGGTACCTCACTTGTGTGGGTAGGCATAGTGGCTGCAACAGGAAATGGCCCAAATCGTACTGTGGAGACTTCAAAATTACCTACAGCAAAACTACCTGGTTTGGGGGGGGCACCTGAGATTTTGGCCCCGGGCTCGGCGGCCCTCTTGGAAAGTACCAAACCCAAACATTTCTGAAAACTAGACACCCTGGGAGTCCAATGAGGTATGGCTTGCGTGGATCCCCCAACGTTTTCCTACCCAGAATGCCATGCAAACCTCAAATTTAGCTGAAAAAACACATTTTCCACATATTTGTGTGTGGAATCACCGTGCCGGCACAAATGTCCTACCACCCAGCGTTCCCCTTGTTCTCCCGAGTAAAATGATACCTCACTTGTGTGGGTGTCCAAAGCAGAATTGGCTAAACGTATTTTTTTAAAAAATGTAGCGCTTAGAATTCTCGGTGCTATACTCTAAATCCCTATGTTTTGGGCTCTTCCTAGCCACAGGCCTTTAGCCCACCTACACAAGTGAGGTATCACTTTACTCGGGAGAACAAGGGAACGCTGGGTGGTAGGACATTTGTGCCGGCACGGTGATTCCACACAAAAATATGTGGAAAATGTGGTTTTTCAGCTAAATTTGAGGTTTGCATGGCATTCTGGGTATGAAACGTTGGGGTTCCACGCAAGCCATACCTCATTGGACTCCCAGGGTGTCTAGTTTTCAGAAATGTTTGGGTTTGGTACTTTCCCAAGATGGCCGCCGAGCCCAGGGACAAAATCTCAGGTGGCCCCCAAAACCAGGTAGTTTTGCTGTAGGTAATTTTGAAGTCTCCACAGTACGATTTGGGCCATTTCTGTTGCAGCCACTATGCCTACCCACACAAGTGAGGTACCATTTTTATCGGGAGACCTGGAGGACGCTGGGTGGGAGAGATTTGTGGATCCACGCATTCCAGAACTTCCCACACAGAAATTTGAGAAAAAGTGAATTTTTCGACAAGGTTTGAGGTTTGCAGGGATTCTGGGTAGAAGTGATGGGGACCACGCAAGCCATACCTCGCTGGAATCCCGGGTGTCTACTTTCAGAAATGTGTGGGTTTGGTAGGTTTCCCTAGATGGCTGCCGAGCCCCAAGCCAAAACTCATGGGACCCCCCATGCAAAACCAGGTTGGTTTGTGATAGGTAATTTTGATGTCGCCTCAATAGGTTTTGGGCCCTTGCCTGTCGCGGGTCCTTCACCCACCCACGCAAGTGAGGTACCATTTTTAATCGGGAGACCTGGAGGAACGCTGGGTGGGAGGAAATTTGTGGATCCACGCAGATTCCAGAACTTTCCACCACAGAAATGTGGGGGAAATGTGTTTTTTTGGACAATTTTTTAGGTTTGCAAGGGATTCTGGGTAACAGAACCTGGTGGGAGGCAGTGAAGTCACCCCATCCTGGATTCCCCTGGGTGTCTAGTTTTCAAAAATGTATAGGTTTGCTAGGTTTCCCTAGGTGCCGGCAGTGCTAGGGTTCAAAAACTACAGCTAGGCACTTTGCCAAAAAAGAGTCATTTTTCACTGCAAAATTGAGGTGTGTCCACGTTGCGTTTTGCGCCGTTTCCTGTCGCGGGCACTAGGCTGACCCACACAAGTGAGGTACCATTTTTCTCGGAAGACTTTGGGGAACGCGGGGTGGGTGGAAATTTGTGGATCCATGCAGATTCCAGAACTTTCCACCGCAGAAATATGGGGAAAATGTGTGTTTTTTTGACAATTTTTTAGGTTTGCAAGGGATTCTGGGTAACAGAACCTGGTGGGAGGCAGTCGAGTCATCCCATCCTGGATTCCCCTGGGTGTCTAGTTTTCAAAAATGTATAGGTTTGCTAGGTTTCCCTAGGTGTCGGCAGAGCTAGGGTTCAAAACCTACAGCTAGGCACTTGGCCAAAAAAGAGTCATTTTTCACTGCAAAATTGAGGTGTGACCACGTTGCGTTTTGCGCCGTTTCCTGTCGCGGGCACTAGGCCTACCCACACAAGTGAGGTACCATTTTTCTCGGAAGACTTTGGGGAACGCGGGGTGGGTGGAATTTTGTGGATCCATGCAGATTCCAGACCTTTCCACCGCAGAAATATGGGAAAAATGTGTTTTTTTGGACAATTTTTTAGGTTTGCAAGGGATTCTGGGTAACAGAACCTGGTGGGAGGCAGTCAAGTCATCCCATCCTGGATTCCCCTGGGTGTCTAGTTTTCAAAAATGTATAGGTTTGCTAGGTTTCCCTAGGTGTCGGCAGAGCTAGGGTTCAAAACCTACAGCTAGGCACTTGGCCAAAAAAGAGTCATTTTTCACTGCAAAATTGAGGTGTGACCACGTTGCGTTTTGCGCCGTTTCCTGTCGCGGGCACTAGGCCTACCCACACAAGTGAGGTACCATTTTTCTCGGAAGACTTTGGGGAACGCGGGGTGGGTGGAATTTTGTGGATCCATGCAGATTCCAGAACTTTCCACCACAGAAAAGTGAGGAAAATTTGTTTTTTGACAATATTTTAGGTTTGCAAGGGATTCTGGGTAACAGAACCAGGTGAGAGCCAGTCAAGTCACCCCATCCTGGATTCCCCTGGGTGTCTAGTTTTCAAAAATGTATAGGTTTGCTAGGTTTCCCTAGGTGCCGGCAGAGCTAGGGTTCAAAAACTACAGCTAGGCACTTTGCAAAAAAAGGGTCATTTTTCACTGTGAAAATGTGGTGTGTCCACGTTGCGTTTTGGGCCGTTTCCTGTCGCAGGCACTAGGCCTACCCACACAAGTGAGGTACCATTTTTATCGGGAGACTTAGGGTAACACAAAATTGTAGGGCAACTGTTATTATCTATTGACTTTTGATGCATTTCTGCCTTCCAAATGAAAGACAATGTGTAAAAGAAGTCATTTTGAAAAATGTCCTATAATTTTCATGCTAGTATGGGTACTCCCAATTTCGGAAATGTGCAAATATCTACTATTTCTAAACTCTATATTTTGTTCCCATTTCAGAAATACATAGGTGTCTTTCATACCGATTTTTCCATGTATTAATTTTCCCAGAATAATTGCTATATACCCGGTACATAAGAAAAACCATTGCAAGATGCTGCTCAGTTATTGGCTCTGGGTTCGTCGGGTTCTTGGTGAACCTACAAGTCCTATATATCGCCACAACCAGAAAGGTCCAGCGGATGTAACGGTATATTGATTTCAAATAGCTGTCATAATTAGAAGAAGTTACAGGTGAAAACGTTGACACAAATGGCTGATTTTTTCAACTAATTTTCAATTTTTCCTATATTTAACTGTTTGTTTCTATAAAGAAAACTTGAAGGATCTACACAAATGACCCCTTGCTTTATTCAGAATTTTGTCTACTTTTCAGAAATGTATGGCTTTCCAGGATCCATTATTGCTTTCATACCCATTTCTACCATTAACTGGAAGGAGGTTGAAAGCACAAAAAATAGCAAAGATAGGCTATGTCCCAGAAAAATGCCAAAACTGTAAAAAATTTTGATTTTCTGACAAAAGTCTGCTTGTCCCTGAAAGCTGGGAAGATGGTGATTTCAGCACCACAACCCCTTTTTTGATGCCATTTGCAGGGAAAAACCAGACGCTTTCATCTGTAGTCCTTTTTTTGCATTTTTCCCAAAAAAAACAAAATTTGGCTGTATTTTGGCTAATTTCTGGGTCCCCTCCAGGGGAATCCGCAAACCCTGGGTACCTTTAGAATCCCCATGATGTTGGAAAAAAAGGACGCAAATTTGGCGTGGATACGTTATGTGGTCAAAAATTTACAGGGGCCTAAGCGCGAACTACCCCAAATAGCCAAAAAAAGGCTTAGCACAGGAGGGGAAAAGGCCTAGCAGCGAAGGGGTTAAAGAGGTCATCGGCATGTCTCATCATGCCTTTTATCATAGTCAAACATTGACTTGTACTATGTGTAGAACTTAGTGTCTTGAATAAAAAATCTTCTTCTAAAGATTATTTGTATAATGTAACACCATGGTAACATGCTGCCCTAGAAATCAACTCTTGATATGTTACAGTGTCATCAGGAGGTGATGGTTTCGCAGGATATAAATCAGGATCATTATTCATGGGTGGGTCGATATTATAGTCATCCCATGGGTCTGTTGGTAGTGGAAGATTGTCATCATCATCATCATCATCCCCTATATCAGGCTGTCTATGTGGAGAACCCTGAGGTGTTATGTGTAAAGGATCTGAGCCTGGCAATGGTGGTAGTGGTGAAGATGGTGGAGGGGATTGAGGATTAGAATAGATACGGCTTGTAGCCATGTCCATCTTATTTTTTAGAGGAATTTTCTAGCCAATGTCCTCTGTACCAACTTTCCTTTTGGAAGGTGTAACTCCTTTAGCCAATATATGTCCAGTATCTGGATTAATATAATTTTTCTTTTGCTTAGGGTCCAGTTTCTTCTTCATAATGTCCAGTATGGTTCCAGAAGCTTTTGAAGGGTATCTTCTGATTTCAGTGCCGAAAGTTTCGGTGCCTAACTGGACTTGTCTTTGTCTTTTGGAGCTGAAGGTTTCGGTTCCGAAGATGGCTTCCGCGACTCAGCCCCAAGCTGGAAGGCTTGACTAACTGTTTCGGTGCCGGGCCCGAGGGCGGGGAGTCAGAAATATTGTCTCAGTGCCGACCATGGCCCGAAGGCAGTGGTGGTGCTGAAGCCTTTTGCTTAATGGAAGAGCGTCTGAGAGGCAAAGGGGCTTTTTACTCACGGCACCCTGTCCCAGTGTAACGTCTTCGGACTCCAACTCGATTTCCAGCTCGGAATCGGATTCTGGGACAGAGAAGGTGTCCTCTTCTTCCGCCGCCGACGCTTCCATCTCTTCGTGTTCGGTATCTTCTCCGAAGATATCCAGAGTGTGTTCAATGTTTTGTCGCTCCATGTCTCTTCATCGAGCCCAACGATCCCGCAAAGTATTTTTTGATTGGAATGATTGACAAGCGTCGCAATTGTCTTTTTTGTGCTCCGGTGAGAGGCACAAGTTGCAGACTTTATGCAGGTCGGTGCGCGGGCACTTGGAGTGGCAGCGAGGACAGAATTGAAATGAGTCCGTTCCATCGGCAGAAGACTGGATAGTACGGAACGGAGTAGAAGTCAACCAACGCAGCTAGGCCCGAAGGACGCCCACGATGTCTTCTCAACCGAAGATGGAGAGTTTTCTGATCTATTCGATACACAGGGAATAGTGGAACGTGTACAAGAACAATACCGTCGAGGTTACAGAGGATTGCGCACCGAGGGGAACCCGAAGGATGGTTTCGAACCGGAGCGACGCAAACCACGTCTGAACCACATGGCGGAAAGAAAACAATCTAACAATGGAGTCGATGCCCAT
Source organism: Calotriton arnoldi (assembly GCA_963921515.1). Lineage (NCBI taxonomy): Eukaryota > Metazoa > Chordata > Amphibia > Caudata > Salamandridae > Calotriton > Calotriton arnoldi. Next base: position 2,320,429 of record CAWUFW010000875.1, read on the forward strand.
GCGCACTATCACCGAAAGGAGGAGTCACCTTAACCTCTTGACTGGGAAAGACTTCTTCGAAGAAAAACAGCTTGCAAACATCCGGACCCAACACTAGATGGCAGGAGTATGCAAAGCATGTGTATCTACAGCACACATGCCTCGAACGCAACGTTTCCTTTGCTGCCTTAGTTATGCTCTGTGACCTGACCTGTCTTTCCCCTAGCAGCAGGCATTCTGACATCAGAACTCAACTGTAATAATTTATTGCGGTTGAGTTCTGATGTCATTTCTTAATAATCAGTGACTGGGTGAGCCAAACATCACAGATTAAAACAAAATTAGAGACAGGTTTTTATACAGAGATTGCAGAATCTCATGTATTATAATACCACCCATGTATGACATCCTAAAATCACAATGGTTTAAAGAGGTGAGTGCCTGGATTTATTCTTGGCTGAGCTGGAAAACTATCAGATGCTGGGTATTTTACCCAACATCTGAAATCTTTTTATTGCTACAATTGTGGTTGACATGGCATGGGATGATTTGGAAATAGAAAAAGACCATTAATCCCAAAATAAAGGTAGCTGATATGAGCACAGACCCTCAAGTCAAAATCCTTCGGGCAAAACTGATTACTGTAACAACTGCCTAGAAACATTTGCCTCAGATGGCATTAGTGATCGTAATCACATAAAGCCTCTTAAACAAATTAGAAACCTATTGGACCAGGTACATTGGGAAGCATTCATTAAGTGTAGGGTGCTTACAGGGTCTTTCAAAAATCCTCATAACAAACACAGGGTTGACCTTATGCGTGCTGCAAAACAAAGCCAGTAATTCGGAATCCACTGGAGAAATTCAGAACAACTTCTGTATGCCTGCCTTTTATGGAGAAAATCATCTAAATGACAGACCAAAGAAAATAAACAGGGTGAATAACAATGGGTTGTTTTGTGGCAAAAGAAGGTAGCGAAAATTACATTCTATACTTGAAGATCACAGGGGAACTAATGTAGGCCTTTGAGCTCACAACACCAGCACCAGGCTATTTTGCTTTTGACTTATAAAGCAATTTCGGAGGCTAGTGACATGGAGGCTCTAAAAGCCCAGCAGGATCTCAGTAAGAAGACATTTCACAAACAAACTGAGGCTGGTGCATCCACTTCAAGGTCAGGTTTCTAGAATATGTGGCTGAGAAGAAGGTAAGGAGATTCCATTGGTGCTTACAGGATTCGTATTCGTAACATAAGGGCTGCCATGTTATATAAGGCTAGTGGAAACAGAAGCATTTAATGAGTCTTACTGTGAATGAACAAAGAAAATGTAAACCTAAAAGCCTGAAACACACATTCTCTTGCCTTGCACCATGAACCTGGAATCTGGAGCTAGAAGATTGATGGCATTCCATCCAACTGTCTGATCTGATGCACATTCCAGAAGAACAAACTACTGAGCATCCATCTGGTAAATAATTGGCACTCTTTCTCGGAATATGCAACCTCTTCTTTCTGTACATGCCTAATTCCTACATCGCCACTGTTAGCAATAGTTTCTACTGCCCTTGTGCCCAAGTTAATGCTACCCAAATATCATCCTATTCCTAATAACATTGCTTAAAGAGCAATTCTGTAATAAGATAAAGGTAATGTCTGAGACAAGTACCTGAGCGCTGCCTCATCGCCTATCTTTGCTGGGCCTTTCAGTTTGGAATCCAGGTTGTAGTAAAGGCCATTCACTAGACAGACAGCAATCCAGTGCTTGCGTCTGATAGGCAAAGACAATACACCCAACGAGATGTTTGACAGGATATTTAAGATGAATCCCTGGATCTCAGATAGGACCAGCTTCTCCAATGACCTTGCAGAAAGAAAAAACAAGAGTAAAAAGATTATGAACATTTTTTTTTGTTTTTTAGAGTTTTATATAGCGCAACCTCGACCCGAAGATATCAGGTATCAAAGCGCTTCACATGAGCACCAGTTTCGTTACAGATGGACACATTCATTTTTGTTAGGCACAGGAAGATTAAGTGATTTGCCCAGAAACAGATGATGTTGAGCGTCCCTGCCAAGACTCAAACCCGGTTCCCCAGCTTTGAGGTCAACCGCTCTAGCCGCAAGGCTACATCCTCTCCCCCATTGGGAGAGGATGCCTTGAATGAGATGCTAGGGGATGGAGATGGGAGGACTTTTACAACATTTTTAGCATTCTCACAAAGTGCTCCTCTTGCATACTTTACCACCTTGTAAATGAAAAAAGATGCTGCTATATTAACCATTTCACAGTTCCTATTTGATCACATTTTGTAATGATTAGCTCTTTTAAACAACTCATGTTGTTTATTAAGTTACAAATAATACGTCAAGAGCAAATCAAAAAATGCAGTACAGATATAAGATGTACAGTATGAAAAAGTGTGGCTAAGCATCACTGTTTTTATTAACATGTATATGTATGGTATCACTATAATGAAAATGAGTAAATATTACTGCATGATTTCATACGTGTTGGGCTTGCAGGAAGTGGTGTTTAGCTTATAAAATGTCCAGCATGGAAGGGGTATCAGGTTTTTTTTTTCTGATTTCCCTTCTTAATGTTGGATTTGCCATCATTTTGTGGGTGGGGTTACTGGCTGTTATGTGTTTCGAAATTTATGATGGATAAGCCTGGAATTTATCGGCTCCTCACCTTGAATGTATGGGGGTTGGGTTCAAATCAAAAATGGTGCAGGGTACTTTTACTTCTTAAACGGCGCAAAGTGGATATTGCCTGTAAGCAGGAGACCCACCTGTCCAATGGGGAGGCCATGAAACAAGCTAAATAAATGGAGTGGCCAGACTTACACTGCTACTTATTCAACTTATTCTAGGGACGTACTCATTTGGGTTGCCCTGAGGGTCCCTTTTGCCCTCTCCTATTTGGAGGCAGATGTGGAAGGGTGCTATCTCCTCGCAGAAGGGAGACTCGATGGGGTGGATACTGTTATCGTCAACACGTATGGCCCAACCTGGACGAAGAGATGTTTTATCGAAAAGTACGCGACTTGATAGCACAGGATTGGGCTCTCGGGTCATGTGGGCAGGGGACTTCAATTGTATAATGAACGGTACTTTGAATAGGCACCCTCCTCGACTGAACACCAAACCAAGGATGACCACGGTGCTCAGGGAGACCACTGATCAGTTGGGGCTGTGTGACATTTGGAGGGCCTTACACCCGACGGCAAGTAAATTTACATGTTATTCTCAGACACATGGCACAGATAGTAAACTGGACCGTATACTCATGACTGCCTCTCTGGGCTCTAGCATCCGTGCGATCTCCCACCTATCTTGCTATCTATCAGACCACGCCTCAGGTTACTGTAAGATTGAGTGGGACGGTGCTCCCCACTCCCCGTTAGCTTGGAGGCTGTCCCCAGGGGTTCTTCAGGACCCTGAGTGACTGGAGATATTGAACCAAGCTTTAACAGATTTCTTTGACATTAATTGGTCTACAACACGTTTGAGGTCAACTGAATGGGAGGCGATGAAGGCGGATATTCGGGGATGTTGTTTAGGACTCTCTTGCGGGGTCAGGCGCATGCTGCATGCAGAACTCCTTCGGGGGTTGGGGTGGGGGGGACATGTGGAAGAGTTACAGGCTCAACAGAAGGTCACCGAGGTATGGGACAGGCGAGAGAACTACACCGTGAAATCCTACCGAGAATTGCTTCACAGGGAGGGGGATAGCTCTGGTCGACTGTTAGCGTGGATACTTTGTTGAGAGACTCCCCGTTGTCCTATCCTTCATCTTCGGAACCCCCCCGGAATCTTCGGGGGGTTCCGGAATCTTCGGAACCCTGCATCCCCCGTCCCCCCCCCCCCCCCCAGGGTCGGGACGTTTACACACAGAGTGATATCTTGGAGATATTTAGGTCACATCTGGAACAGGTATTTCAGCAGTTACACTCCCTTCTTACCACACTGATTTGGGCCAGAGCAGAGTAGCGAGGGACTTCCTGATTCAATAGTTAGATGAGGGGGGCTTAGCAGTTCCTAATTTGGAGCAGTATTACATGGCCTCCCAGCTTCAGTGTGCGGCTCACTGGTGTGTGGCTGAGGGCAATTGGGAGAAATCCCTTTTGATGGGTGTTACAAGGGTCACATCGCTCCCACAACTTTTGATGTCAGGGCAGGACTGTGGATCCTGTTCCATACATAATACGTCATACGGCATCCACGTGGGAACGTGCTACCTGGGTGGTCATGGGGAGAGCCCCCTTCGCCCGGGACTTTGTATTTTGGGACTTGCCAGCTTTTTGGGTACTAATTCAGTGGACATCTTGTGCTGGAGGATGTAAAACATTGGGAAACCTCTTCCTCAATGAAGAATGTATTACATTTGAGGCTGTACGGGACACTTTTCAAGTGGGTCTGGGACAATTCCTTCATTATGCCAGTATTTCCGCCATTGTGCTGGAATTGTGGCATACATTCCCGGCAGCCCCAGCCTCATCACAGACCTTTAAGGGCCTGTTAAGAGTTGGGAGGGGGTAGCCATCTTGTCTCCCTTTTATACACAGCTACGACAGTGGATCGATGGTCCGCCCCTTTCTGGCAAGGGAAGCTGGAGATGGTGACCTCGGGTTACAGTTTGAGGATCTTTGTTGGTTGAGGCTGTGTTCTTTGGTGAAGGCGGAATCTAGTAACACCAGGTTCAAACTTATCCACTTTCATTTTTTACACCGCACCTACATTACACGCCTGCGTTGCTTCATAGAATGGATACCAGTAGGCCTCTGGACTGCCCCAGGTGCTTTGCACCTGTGGCTACATTTCTACATTTAGCATGGGACTGCCCAGAGGACCACATATTCTGGTTGCAAGTGACGACACGGGTGAGCAGGGTGATGCGTGTGATCGTGGACATGGACCCTGTGGTATGTCTGCTGGGGGATGTTCCCCAGACGAAGGGCTGTAAGGTGGCCTGTAAATTCCTACACCAATTGCTGCTTTTGGCAAAAAAGTGAGTTGCAGTCACTTGGATGGGTTGAGTGAGGCTGAGTGCGGAGCAGTGGGTGGCAGATATGGCCAAATGGGCACTGGTGGAGGAGATTCGCTTGAGACGATGTAGGCAAAACGATAAAGCTGAAGAGGATCTGGAGGTGTGGGTGAGTCTCCTCACCAGGTTCGTGGATCCTGGGGGCTTTCGCTTGGCCTCCTCCGAGGAAGGGGATGAACTGGTCGCCGACGGAAACAAATACCTCAGCTTACATTGACCTTTTGAGCTTACTGCTGACAATTCCCGGTCCTGTGTATTATTACCACCATGTGAAAATTTATTGGGGGTATCTTAGTAATGTGTCACTGATTTGCATTGTATGTACATGCCTCATCCACCTGCGACATTGTTCTGACAGCTGTTCTCTTTTGTTTTCGTTTTCCCTTCTGTACGTTTGTTTACCGTCACAGTGTTCTCTGTCATAAATGGAAAAGGAAAATGTTACTTACCCAGTAAGCATCTGTTTTTAGCATGTAGAGTTGTAGATTCACATGCTTTGCATACTCCTGACATCTAGTGTTGGGTCCGGATGTTTGCAAATTGTTTTTCTTCGAAGAAGTCTTTCCAGTCACGAGGTAGGTGACTCCTCCTTTCGGTGATAGTGCGCATGGGCATCGACTCCATTGTTAGATTGTTTTCCCGCAGAGGGTGAGAATGGAGTTAGTAAAGGTAGAATAGAGATGTTCATGCGTATGTATAGAAGATAAGAAAGAACTGCAACAGGTATAGGTACCCAGGGAGGCGGGTGGGCGCATGTGAATCTACAGCTCTACATGCCAAGAACAGATGCTTACTGGGTAAGTAACATTTTCCGTTCGAGGCATGTGAGCAGTAGATCACATGCTTTGCATAGACTATACAGCAGTATTCTCCCAAAGCAGTGGCTAACCTGTAGCTGTTACAGTTGCTTGAAAAGGTGTTTTAAGTACTGCCTGGCCTACATTAGCTTGTTGCCTCGCTAACACATCTACACAATAGTGTTTGGTGAATGTGTGCACTGTAGACCATGTTGCTGCCTTACAGATGTCAGCTAAGGGAATATTCCCTAAGAAGGCCATAGTAGCCCCTATTTTGCGTGTGGAATGTGCTCTAGGGGGTATTGTCAAGGTTCTTTTTGCTTTCACATAACATGTTTGGATACATTTCACGATCCATCTTGCAATGCCTGATTTAGAGATGGGATTGCCTTTGTGTAGTGGCGAAAAAGTAACAAAAAGCTGTTTTCTTTTACGAAAATCTTTTGTTCTTTCTACATAATATAATAGAGCTCTTTTAACATCTAGTGTGTGTAGAGCTTGTTCTGTTACATTCTGTTACAGAATCAGGTTGAGGAAAGAACACAGGTAGCTCAACAGATTGATTGATGTGAAAAGCAGAAACCACTTTAGGTAGAAATTTGGGATTGGTTCGAAGGACCAACTTGTCTTTGTGAAGTTGAAAGAAAGGCTCTTGGATAGTTAGTGCCTGGAGTTCGCCAACTCTCCTTAGGGAAGTGATTGCAATAAGAAAAGCAACCTTCCATGAGAGGAATTGTAATTGACACCTGTGCATCAGTTCAAAAGGTGGACTCATTAGCCTTGTAAGGACTATGTTCAAGTTCCATACTGGTGCAGGTGGAACTCTTGGTGGCATTACTCTTTTTAGTCCTTCCATAAAGGCTTTAATCACTGGTACTCTGAATAGAGATAAGTGTTGTCTGTTTTGTAAGTATGCAGTTACTGCTGCTAAATGCAATCTAATGGATGTATAAGCTAAACCAGATTGCTGTAAGTGTAAAAGATAACATATGATGTTTTGTACTGAAGCATCAAGGGGGGTGATATTGTTATTGTTACAGTATATAACAAAACATTTACACTTTGCTGCACAACACGCCCTAGTAGTAGGTCTCCTAGCCTCCTTTAGGATGTTCATACAGTCTGGTGGCAAATGTAAATAACCAAACTCTATGACTTCAGGAACCAAATTGCCAGGTTGAGTTCCTTGGGATTTGGATGCCTGATTTCTCCACGGCTCTGTGTGAGGAGACTGGAGTTGAGATGCAGCTTTTGGTGTGGAACTACTGAGCGCTCTAACAGGGTGGTGAACCAAGGTGGACGTGCCCATGTGGGAGCTATGAGAATGAGTTTGAGGGATGATTGTCTGAGCTTCCGAACTACTAGCGGAATGAGTGGGAGTGGCGGAAAAGCGTAGGCAAATATCCCTGACCAGTTCATCCATAGGGCACTGCCTTTGGAGAGCGGGTGTGGGAACCTGGAGGTGAAGCTTGGGCATTTTGTGTTTTGGTCTGTGGCGAACAGGTCTATGTGAGGAAACCCCCATTCCTGAAAGTAGGGAAGAAGGATTTGGGGATGAAGTTCCCACTTGTGGATTTGCTGCCTCCGTCTGCTGAGAAGGTCTGCAATTTGATTGTTTAGTCCTGGAAGGTGTTCTGCTAGGAGATACATTTTGTGATGTATGGCCCATTTCCAAATGGCTTGTGCTAAACGTGACAGTTGGAGAGAGTGTGCCCCCCCCCCTGTTTTTGTATGTAATACATAGCTGTCATGTTGTCTGTGCAGACTAGGACAGTTTTGCCTATTAGGTGAGTTTGAAAGGCTTTGAGCGCTAGAAACACTGATAGTAACTCTAGGTGATTGATATGAAGGCTCCTGTACTTTAGAGTCCATAATCCTTGGATTGTGTGACTCTGTAGGTGAGCGCCCCAACCAGTGAGCGATGCGTCTGCTGTTAGCACTGTCTGTGGAGCAGGGTCGAGAAAGGGCCGCCCTCTGGATAAATTTTGAAGGTTCCACCACTGCAGAGAGCGATGTGTGCGGCCATCTATCAACACTAGTTCGGTTAATCGACCCTGCGAATGGTTCCACTGACTTTGCTAAGCATTCTTGAAGGGGACGCATGTGAAGTCTTGCGTGGGGAACAATTGTAATGCAAGATGCCATCATGCCTAGCAGTTGCATGAAGACTCTTGCTGGCAATGATTGGTTGGGCTGAAATTGAGTGAGAAGGGACTGAATACTGGGAATTCGGGCTGTATTGGGAGATGCTAGAGCTTTGTGAGAGTCTATTGTGGCTCCCAGATAAGTTTACGTGTTGGAAGGCTGCAGATGAGACTTCAATGCATTCACTGTAAACCCTAGTTGGTGAAGTAAGTGAATAGTGGTTTGAGTGAGTTGGAGACACATTTGGTAAGTACTGGCTTTGATGAGCCAGTCATCCAGGTATGGGAAGACATGGATGTGTTGTCTTCTTAGATGTGCTGCGACTACTGCCAGGCATTTGGTAAATACCCTGGGAGCAGTGGTGACTCCAAACGGAAGCACTTTGAATTGGTGATGGTGACCCGCTATGAAGAATCTGAGGTATTTGCGATGAGCGGGATGAATTGGAATATGGAAATATGCGTCTTTTAAGTCTAGAGTAGACATAAAATCGCCCTGCTGTAGAAGTGGGAGCACTTGTTGAAGTGTTACCATGTGGAAATGCTCTGACAGTATGCAGAGGTTTAGTTCTCCGAGATCCAGAATAGGAGCCGTCCTTTTTGGGGAGGAGAAAGTACAGGGAGTACACACCTGTCCCTTGATGTTGTAACGGCACAGGTTCTATGGCTCCTTTGGAGAGGAGAGACTGTACTTCTTGCTATAATAGATGTAAATGTTCTGGTGACATTTTGTGAGACCGTGGTGGTATGTTTGGAGGATTGTTGGTAAGCTCCAGGCAATAATCATGTTGGATAATTCCTAACACCCATTTGTCTGTGGTGATAGATTGCCAAATGGGGAGGAATTGTAGAAGACGTCCCCCGACAGGTGTTAAATGATCGGGGGAAGTGTAGGCAAGTCACTGCTTGTTGGGGGAGGGGGAATTACGCGGTGCGGAACCCTTGCCTCGACCTTTGTTATTGTTACCTCTATATCCTCCTCTAGAGAAGCCCCTTATAGAGGAAGATTGATTGTTGCCCTTGTAAGAGGTGGCAGTATTGTCCGAGGACATGGTTTTGGACCCCCCCACGGTATAAGGAGCGACGAAAGGAGCCCCGATTAGAGGGAGACGGCAGAGCTCCCATAGACTTGGCTACCTCTGTGTCTTTTTTCATTTTTTTCAATGATTTATTTACTGCAGGCCCGAAGAGATGATCCTTGTCAAAAGGAATATTTAAAATAGACTGTTGCACTTCTGGTTTGAAACCAGAAATCCTCAACCATGCATGTCTTCTTAATAACACACTAGTGTTGATTTCTCTAGCTGCGGTGTCTGCAGCATCTAAAGCGCATCTTATTGAAGAATTGGAAATAAGCTTTCCTTCCTGAACTAAATCTTGGGCTTTTGCTTTGTGTTCATCTGGGAGGTATTGTAGCAACTGCTCCATTTCGTCCCAGTATGCCCTATCATATCTAGCTAACAGGGCCTGAGTGTTGACAATGCACCAATGATGTGCTGCCTGGGCGGCTACCCGTTTACCAGAGGCATCTAAAAGTTTTGACTCTTTGTCTGGAGGGGGAGCATCACCTGTAGTCTGTGAATTAGCCCGTTTATGGGCATTAGAGACTACCAAAGAGTTTAGAGGTAGTTGACCTTTAATAAAGACTGGATTTAAGGGAGCAGCCTTATATTTTTTAGCAATCCTGGGTGTGAGAATGTGAGCCCGCACTGGATCTCTAAAGATGTCATCGGCATGTCTCATCATGCCTTTAAGCATAGGCAGAGTGTGAGTAGACCTATGTGTAGTACTGAGGGTTTCAAATAGGAAATCTTCCTCCAAAGATTCCTTGTGTAACTGCACCCCGTGATATTCTGCAGCTCTCACAAGTAATTCTATATGTCCTACATTGTCGTCAGGAGGGGAAGGCTTTGTAGGGTAAAGATCTGGGTCGCTATCTGTAGGAGAATCTGTGTGATAATCCTTCCAGGGCTCTATCGGCATAATATTGTCCCCCCCCGTCCCCATCATCATCATCATTATCATCAGGTGGTGGAGAGTTAGTTGGTGTAATTAGTAAATGACCCAAAGTTGGAGAGGTTGGTGTAGGGGAATGTGATAAAAGAAGAGGTGGAGGAAGGTTAGTACCCACATTCTTTTTCTTGAAAGGAATGAAGAAAGGTTCTTCTTCTAACTCAGGTTTGCGTTTTTGAGGTGACTTAGTAAGAACATGTCCTGTATTAGGATTTATGTAGAGTTCCTTTTGTTTTGGGTCCAATTTGGGTGTTGGGGCATCGAAATTCGGATCCTGCTGCTTCGGAGGCACAGATTTAGATTTTGGCGCCGAGGATTTCGGTGCCGGGGTAGAATCACTTTTCGGTGCCGAAGGTTTCGATGTCAAAGGAGGCTTTGACTTCCGCGTCAAGGATTTCGGTTCCGAAGCGGTTTTCGGCTTCGAGCCTGAAGGTTTCGGCTTGGTGCCAGTCTTTGGCCGACTCGATCCCGAGCCGGAAGGCTTAGCAACGTGTTTCGGTGCCGAGCCGGAGGGCGGGACGTCGGAAACATCTTGTCGGTGCAGACTGTGGCCCGAAAGCGGGGGTGGGACCGAAGCCTTTTGTTTCGGCAGAACTGGATTTTGGGTTAAGGGGCGTTCGGTACTCACGGTACGTTGACCTTGTAGCAACTCTTCTTCCACTCGGAGTCCGATTCTGGGATGGAAGCAGGTTCGTCTTGTTCTTCCTCGGCCCCTTGTGCATCGAATTCTTGCTCGGATTCTTCACCGAAGATGTCCGGGGTGTATTCGACGTTTTGACTCTGCATCTCGCGACGTCGAGCCCGACTATTACGGAGCGTTTTCTTCAATCGGAAAGATCGGCACGCGTTGCAGTCTTCTTCGTTGCGCTCTGGTGACAAGCACAAGTTGCACACTTCGTGTGAGTCAGTGCGCGGATACTTCGCGTGGCACGAAGGACAGAATTTGAAAGGAATCCGTTCCATCTACTGCAAGGTGAACCGACGCGGTTAGGCCGGACGGCCTTCCCGAAGTTCTTCGATCGAAATAGAGGTTTTTCCTCGACTGAACGATACGTGGAGAAGTGGGATACGAGTTTGAAACAATACTGACGCGGTTAGAGTGGATTGCGCACCGAGGGGAACCCGAAGAAACGGTCTTGACTCGGAGCGCAGCAATACACGACCGAACCCGATGGCGGAAAAAAAACAATCTAACAATGGAGTCGATGCCCATGCGCACAATCACCGAAAGTAGTAGTCACCTACCTCGTGACTGGAAAGACTTCTTCGAAGAAAAACAACTTGCAAACATCCGGACCCAACACTAGATGGCAGGAGTATGCAAAGCATGTGATCTACAGCTCACATGCCTCGAACATAAAGTTCTTTAAAAAAAAAAAATGGTTTCATGCATGTGGCTGCATGTTAGTGTGGATGTATTTATTAATGGGACTGTGAAGATCTGCTACAAAATCTGACATAGCATTAAGGGTGGATGTGGATGATCTGCTGTGTGCCTGAGAGGAAGAGAAAACTTCAGTGCTGGAGCAAGTATGACCATCTTGAAGAACTGGAAGGCGTTCACTGAAATGGAACAGACCCAAAACAGTAGAGGGAGCCACCATTTGTTTCTCCACCACAAAGAATCTAGAGAAGAAGCTGCTCTCATTGGCAAAATGTGCAGCGGCTCGTCTCCAGCTTCAGAAGCTTGTGGATATCTAAATCAGTACCCGTTACTGAGCATGATGTGTGGTTGCATGAGGAAAAGGGGGAATGGAAGGGCTGGGGGGGGGCAGAAATCAGAATTGTGAAGCTGGATTCACCACTGAGAAAATCATGAGGTTTTGAGAAATGTCTCAATTGTTAAATGTGTAAAGATATCTTGGCACCTACAGGGTCCTACGGAAGGTTCTCTACTGACCAGCAAAGTATATCAGTTTTAATTTTGTTAATATTGAAATTATTTATTTAATAATAATGTTGGACTAGAACCTTACCATCACAATGAAGAACCAAGACACTGTACAATGCATAGGTACAAGAAGACCATTCTAACTAAGCTCCCGATTTGGTTTTAGTGGCCAAGGTATGTACTTTGCTCCGATTTATGACATCTCGTAGGGAAGGTCTTGTCAACGGCCATGATATCGTTGAACTCTTTTCACTCTTAACGATATAGGAGTCTCCTAACCAGTGTTTGCGCATACCGAACTGAAGTGTACATCTTCCCAAAATTGACTGTGAATTGGACTAACAGAACAGAAATAAGATGGCACTTCTTAGCAGCAGAACCTAGAAATGATGTCTTAATTGTCTAAGGCAATGGTTCTTAACCTTTTGATTTCTGTGGACCCCACTGAATTATTATTGGAATCTGTGGACCCCCACTAAACAATTATTCAGTTTGGGGACACCAACTGAATCATTACTGGAAGCCGGAGACCCCTGCCTCAGCGTTTGATGATTTGAAACACAAAGCAATGCACAAAAAAATACAGAAATAAGCATTCATCAAACAAATACATTAAATATTTTATTTAATTCACAATCTCACAATCTAAACCTGGATGTTGCCACGTTGATTCTGTTATGCAGTCAAGCATTATGATAAGGGACAAATGTGTATATATATGTCTATGTAGTTATTTGTAGAGCACAGCTGTTATCGGAGAGGGCGTCCTGGCGCTATGCTGGCAAAAATCAGACAGAAGGGGAAAACATATTAGTCAAAAGCAAAGTTTCCAGAGACTTTGGAAGACTTCAGTTTAGGTGGGAGAATGTGCAGCCCCCCCCCCCCCCTCCACCAAGACGCTTCTGTATCCTGGGTAGACAGAAAAGATAGATATGAGAGGAACAAAGGTGGTGAGCAGCGGTATATGCAGTAAACAGATTTTAGATGTAAACATGACGTGTTTTCTAATGTACAAAGAGTTCTGAACAAGATCTGTTTTTAGAGCAAACAGTGCAATTTAGGCAGAAGATGGGAAACGGATGACTGCCTAGGCAGATTGCACAGGACAGGTACAGTGATTTACCATAATCTAGGTGAAAAATGATGATGATGATGATAAGACTAAATTACAGTTTTTCTGCAATTCTCCGGAAGCAAGGGGAGAAGTTTGTACACAGGATGGTTGCACTTCGGTGGTCATCACACATGAACAGACACACTTCCCACATAGGATCAAAATAAAGACAACGCCCTTCCAACCATACACTCTGCATGGTGTAGTCGTCTGCTACCCATATAAGCAAGTGCTTCAGTGCCCCAAACAGGGGTAATAAGCTCTATATAAATGTTACAATACAAAATAACACAATTCAGTAAATGCAGGAGGCAGAGGTACAAGTGATTCGTAGAGACAAGGAAAGGACCTCAACAAATAAAAAGACCAAGGTTCTTTATTTAAGTGGAAGATTAAGGGGGAGGTCCAAGGTCTGGAGAACATCTTAGAGATGTACAGACAGATGGCTGTTATTGCTCTTCATGTTTATGTTGATGGTCAGTTGGGTGTCTCCGAAGGGTTGCCCACTGCTTGTTTGGGCTACACTGTGTGGAGGGCGGCCTGACTAAAGGTAGGGAGCGACGTGGCAGCGCACTCGTGGCCCCTGCCCTACACAGCTGTCACTGCCATTGCTCCATCTCATTGCTTGTGACAGTTGGCGGCGGCCACGCGGTGGGGGTGTGCTCTCAGTGTTTTGGTCTGCAATTTTCCTTGCCTCTCTCCTGTTGTCTCCCATGATCGACTGGCTGCATGTTATTCATGTTTCTAGTGCCACTCCCTAAGAACTGGGACTAGGAATTTGGGGTTGTATGGTTTGGAATCACTGCATTGACTGAACAAACCATGCCGTCGGAGGGCTGGAGCACACTCATTTGTTTTCCGCTGGCTGGCCGGGGTGGGGCTCGGTCACCCAGTACTCTGCACTCTGTACGGCGCGGTAGGTGGGGGGCAGTCCCATGGCCGTAAAGGCACCACAGTCCTCCTGCAGCTTAGAAAGGCCAGGCTGGGTCACCCCCCTTGGCCTTTGACCCTGCCGTTGGATTTAAAATCCGGGTTAATAGGAAATTAGGAGGGGGCCAGAGCACAGCACAAACACCCTCAACGCCCACCTCTTTGGATAGAATGCTTCAAATGGCCATGACAGCAATTAATAATGAGATTAATCACACAGACAGAAGGTTATCCCTTACTGCTGCCAGTGTTTCCAATAGCTCTAGAGTCTTACCCGACCCCGTAACATCTTTAATCAAGGGCAACTTTCCATTGACACTGGGGGACAAGGTTTGAGTACTGCTTCATTGCCATTGAGAGAAAGCTCACCTGTCAGCCCTCTCCATTGTAAGCAAGCGAAACGCCCGAAGAGAATTCTAAAATCTAAGGCTATTAAAAAAGCGACTCGAAGCTTTTTACCTCCAAAGTCCCATGATGTTGCCCTAGTTCCAACAGAAGACGACTCTCCGCTGATACCTACGTCATATCCATCACACCCGGATCAAGCTGGGGGAAAGGAAGGACAGAATCCGAAAGGTGACTGGTTGTTGGAGGGGGGAGGCTTTGGTTAAGATTATATCACTTTTACAGGCTGAACTTTCACCGATGTTTACAAAGCTGGATGTTTTAAATAAGGCCATTGAGGACATTAACAGGATGGTGGGTAACATGGAACAAGTCTGTGCTCATTGTGATAAATTAGATTAAGATGGAGCTTGCTTCAAAGATGTGTGAGGCAGGTCTGAGAACCGCTCCTATGGGTCTTCACAACTCTGTACCCCAGCAGACACCATTAATCGCAACACAGGGCCGCAGAAAATCGGCGCTAACTGGTCTAAATCTTTCCTAAACTTATACACTCAAAGGGACCCGATAGCACTCAATAGTACATTCAGAAGGGAAGAATCCCCCCCCCCCCCACTCCATTACAGGATCAAGGAAGCAAGAAGAATGAAGAGAGGGGAGAAGCCCAAGTAGAAGTACAGCCAGTGATAGGACTGCCCCCAGCTTCATGCCCATATGCGATTATCCTTGTTGTGGGTGTCCCTGGCCTAAGGAAGGGACAAAAGGAGCCTTATGAACAATTGTTTAACAAGACTGTGAACTGGTTGGGCCGCTATAGAAATTTTCCACCCAGACTCGTAAACAACTTTTTGATGCTGAGGCAGGTGGGATGGATTGGGCCAGGGAGGTCGGACATACAAGAAGATTGCATCATAGTCAACTTTACTACCCACAATTTGGCCAAAAGTCTGTTACATGGGAATTTGAGTACTCAGGTGGAACGCAGTAAGATTGTTTTATTGGCCTTGGGTTATTTTTATAGACCAAGAGATCAACTGAGCTGGGTTTCCATTAGGGCAGCAAATGCAATTAGGGAGGATACACAAACAGATGCAACAGTGAAAGTAGGGGGTATAGTGAAGATCCCCAGTTTTCCTGGTATACCTACACACAACTGTTTTGATGCCCTAGCTGATGTTGATTGACTGCCTAGTGGAGAGAATGACCCCCGTCAGCTGGATCCTAGAGAGGATACGAATTTGGGTGTTAAAGATAAGAGAGGGATTGGGATTGAGGAAAGAGTACCCTTGAACCCAATAAAAAGTAATTTGCAGGGCTAAGCACACTTTTAGCTGACAAACGGGGGTGGATTTTAGTAAAACATTTGGGATACTGTGTTTTCAAGGAACCTGGGATGTAGAGGGGAATCTATACATGGATGAGTTTGTCGCTTTCTAGGTCAAAGCCGAGCCCTCTCAATTTGGTAGAGCAAAGGGGGGGGCCTGGCAATGTTTATAAGTTTAGATTAGACTGCACTGTCGAACTATTAACATTTGATTCTGGAATTATCTTGGGAGTACTATTAGCGTTTGCCAATCATATTAAGGTGTTGGTAATCAATATTTATAATTCTCCATCTTCCAAGATAACACTGGATATAGAGCTTAGAAGTTTTGCGAAAGAACATTGTCAGAGTGGTCCTTCTCACCAATAGTCCTGTTAGCGGGAGATTTTAACCTACATCCCTGTGAGACTTGTATTAAGGTAAGGCGGGATCAGGAACACCCAGAGGGGCTAGAGTGGATCCATTTTAAGCACTCAAGCCAGGGTGACAATTTTAATCTTTTGGCTTCTAACTAAACCTTATTAATCTTTTATCTTAAGAAGAGCTTGATTCACCCATGGCCATCCCGACTTTCAAGGGAAGAAGTAGTAACACAACTATTGATTATATTTTGGTATCTGCAAGCCTGCTTACGTTTCTGGTCAATTTTAAAATAGAATGGATTATTTTTAGTGATCACAACCCGATTTTAGCAAAGTTTGGCTGGGTGATCCTGTACCTAAGTCTTCTAACATCTATAAAGACCCGCTAACACTCAAAACTCAAGGGAGGCGTATTAGTTGGGGAAAAGTCATCCCGGAGGACTTTCTAAGGAATTTGATCCAGAAGTGCAGACGTGAATTTGAAGTGTGTCTGAATGTTGATGCAAATGATTATGCCATTTTAGATTCTTTCACTATTATTTGTAAAGAGGCCCAGCGAGCCCTGACTGGACATAACTTCAAGATAATTAGTCCAGGACCTAAATGGTTCGATAAGAATTGTTCAAGGACCCATAAAAATCTAAAGATAGCCCTTAAGACAAAGCCTAGGCAGATCTGCGCTGTTAAAGCCGCAAGGAGGACGTGTATTAGCCCATAGGGATAGACTAAGCACCCTAAGGAGGGAAGCCTGTGATAAGCTTAAGGAGGCCTGCATTACAAGGAATAGTGCAGACTTCTTTAAAGTAGTCAATCAGCCACTATTTAATAAGGGTACAGTACCAGACTTAAGCGTGACTATCCCGGCACAAAAATGGGAAGATCATTTTGGTCGCATATATGCAGGTGACAGCGAATATTTCAATACTGCCTGTCCTGTGAAAGGACTCACTGTCTATCTTGAGCTAGAAGAGGTGAGGGAAAGCATAATGGAATTGTCCTCGGGGAATTGCCCGGCCCAGATGAGGTTCCAGGGGACCTTTTTAAATTGTGTATAGATCTGCGGGCTCCACTAATTACCGAACATCTGAATGTAGCAGCACGGGATCACATTCCCTTTTCCTAGAAGCAATCGGTTATAGTTCCCATTTTCAAAAAAGGGAATCGAGCCAATCCAGTCTGCTATCGTCCGATTTCATTGATAGACGCAGAAGTAAAAGTACTAGGTAGGGTCTTGCTGAAGCGTCTAACAGATTGGGCTAATAATAACAATATCCTGATAGACTTTCAGTATGGATTTAGGTCAGGACAAGGCACTATAGAACAGAATTTGAATTTACATCTTTTAATTAATAAATACACTGTGGTTAAAAAAGAAAGTATATATTTAGCCTACATTGGACCTCAGCACGGCCTTTGACACAGTGATGAGATCTAAGCTGTGGGCTGTGCTGAGGGACACGGGGGTGGAGGAGGCCTTAGTGGTGTTTTTGCATAGTTTGCACTTGGGGCTTGAAGCATCGGTAAGATATGGCCCATCCGGGGAATGCACTAAGCACTTTTAGTCAGGGAAAGGGGTCTGGCAGGGTTGCATTTTAGCTCCACTCCTTTTACTTGTATATATAAATAAATTAGACCAGTTTTTAAGGGAACGTTGCAAAGATGTCCCGAGGATAGGACACAGAATGGTTCCGGCCTTGGTATATGCGGATGATTCCGTTCTTATCGCCAGTAAAGCCAATGGCTTGCAACTTTTATTATGTCGTTTTTATGATTTTATGGAAAATCAGGGTCTTAAAATTAATTATTCTAAATCACATACCATGACCATTGGACCTAGAGGTACCAAGACTAAAACCCATGTATTAAAGGACAACAACATAGGTAAGGTAGACAATTTTAGCTATTTAGGCATACTACTGGACGATAAATTGTCCTGGGACCCATTATTGAAATCTCACACCCAATCCTTTAATAGGGTTGCTTTTAGCATTTATGCTTTTTCCAGGCCTTTAGGCTGCAGTCATATGAAGTCTATATTATATCTTTATAATGCCAAGTGTGTCCCAACGGTAGCATTTGAGCGGAGATTTGGGGCTACAAATCTTCTACTTCCATACAAACTGCAGAAAATAAATTTAAGGAAATTATTACGAATTCCTTCAGAATGTGCCGGCAGAAATAGTACATGATGAGACAGGGGCAGGCTATATAGCTGACTATATTCGCTTGTGCCCCTTACTTTTATGGTGTTCGATTTGGACCAAAAAAGAGTTTAACAGAGTAATACTGAGAGACTGTCTGCACATGGACCACTGCGTGAGTATACCCTACCTGAGTTATATAAAAACTTCCCTGACAAATTTGGGGATATCTCATTTCTTAAATTCCCCAGAGCTAATCTCAAAATCTGATATTGTAGGACTTAAGAAGGCATTTAAGGTGTATACCCATGAAGCGAGAACTATACACTCACAGGGCAAGCACTGCTGGACACATTATGCCATGGTGAAATCTATAGATATAATGGAATTTTATTTAACATTGGATATGCTGGTTACCCACAGAAGACTTCTAACTTATTTTTGTTTGAATATGTTCCCTCAACTAGTAGCAGGATGGCATAAGCCAAAAGATCCTCCTATTTGCACATGTGATGAGTTCTCTGCATTAGACACTTTACATATTGTTTTAATCTGTCCTAAATGGGCCAATTTGCGACAAAAAGTATAAGGGCCACTATTTGTGCCTTTGAATTTTAACCAAGCAAGACCAGCCCTCCTATATCTTACATTGTTAGACAATTTTACTGTTTGCTGGTATGTAACCAGATTTTTATTAGGTTTGTATTATCCTTATGTCTGACACTGAACCATGATGGATTATATATTATGGAATTATATTTATTGATGTTTTCTTTTTATTGTACTTTTATGATTGCTGAAGCTAATTGAATAAAGTAATTATTGATTGATTGGTCAGTTAAGTGTCTTCTGTAAAGGCTATGAGGGGAGGACATGAAAACGAATCTGGCAAGCCTGGAGAAGACATCCCCACTGAAGAGTGTAGGTATGAGGGAGGAACCCCTTGGTCGAATGACATAGCAGGTGACTGGCACGGGGAAAGAAATACCAACTCAGAGGGCTCAGCAAGGAATAACTGAAGCCATCTGAGTGCAGTGCCTTGGATACAGGCTGAAGATAGTCGGGTTTTAAGGATGGAATGAGAGACTGTGTCAAATGCGTCCAAGAGGTTTAGGAGGAACAGGGTAGCCATGTTACCTTGCTCCAAAGTCACCCAGAGTATGTCTGAGAGAAGCCCAACAAGGCAGACTCCATACTGTGGAATGGCCAAAATCCTGATTGAGAGATATCAACTACATTATTGGATTCAAGGAAGTATGACAGTTGTTTAGTTGTTTAAAGATGTGCTTTTCTAAGGGTTTGACAGGAGCAACGAAAATAGCCATGAGCAGAAGGACTCATTGTAAGCTTTTTAAGAAAAAGCACTACACAGGCTTTTTTTCCTGGAAAGAGGGGACCTCGATTGTAGTTAGATGCATATATGCAAAAACTGCTTAAGCTGGGGTAAATGCTGGGGCCAAGGAGGAGAACAAGTGCGCTGGACAGGGATCAGAAGAAGAGCCGGGTGTGATGAAATTACATAAACTAGTGGCCTCTAAGAGGCAAAGGGGAGCGAAGAAAGTAAGCGAGGCAGCAAGGGGGTCCTGGAGCTCATAGACGCTAGAAGGGGTGTTTGACGCAGAGTCAGTGGAAAAAGCGGTGTTAGTGTCTTCAGTCCTATTATGGAAGAACTCTGACAGACTTGCAATGGTCAAGGAACCAGATGACCATGCTTTCTATAGGGGGAAGGAACGGCTAGAGATTTTTATGATATTGAAGATAGATTTTGCAGAGTTTTTCACTCCTAAATACACATGGAACAGTAAGTAATTGGTAAACTTGAGTTCCTTCTTGTAGAACTTGAATGCAGCTATATAAGGGAATTTACCTGCTTGAATATGGTCTATCCGCCAGGTTCTCTCAAAGGCTTTGCAGTGGCATTTATGAATACTGAATTCATGGGTATACCATGCGGCAGAATGTTTGGCACTGTGGGGCCTTGAAGATTTTGAAGAAGTCTCCTTATCAGTGGCATTAGTGACCCCAGGTGGTAACGTCATCAAAGCTGTATTCCAGGAATGAACCTAAGCTTAAGTGAGTGACGAAGAGAGCATCAGTGAGATCAGAGAGGGGTCTTCCAAGACCATTGTCAGGTAACCTTTGGAATGTACAGTGGCAGGAGTACACGAGGCAGTATGTAGGTTAAAATGGACACAAAAGTGATCAGAAAGGGATGTGGTGGGTTCTTTAATATTCAGGTTGGTAAAGAATATTGAGTTGAAAATAGGACCCAGGATGCCTGAGTGAGTCTACCAGCAGGAGAAGCACAACAGCGGCATGTAAATCTGAAAAACAGGCAGAGACATTACGGTCAGCCAGTTAGAGGACTTGGGTATGTAGGGGGTAAGGAAAATAATCAGCTGGATGCGAAACTGAGTGACAGAGTCAGGAGAGAAGTAAACTAGAACACCAAAGAAGGAGAAGTATGGGGATAATAATTCAGCAAAATTAACTGGGAAACAAGGAATTAGAGAGATGTGAGAGACTCTCAGAAAACAATGGCAATTTCCCCCAGCCCTCTACCAGACAGATCTAAATGTTTAGTTTTGTAGTAAAAGCAATATCTATATCAGGAGTGGAGCTGTGAAAGTGAAAAAAAAGGAGGTCTCATTTATACATCTGAAATGGAAGGAATATTTTTAGTATGTCGTGGAAGAGAATGAATGTTGAGCAATAGGCAGTTTAAAATCAGTTCACTGGGAACTGAAACTGGAAATGAACGAGCGTGTGAGTGTTGTGTTGCCACGGAGAGCGAATTAGCTGGCACAATGTGTATGCCTACCTGTAGAGAGGAGAGGCAAAAGCACTTGGGAGTCTCTGGAGTAGAGAACTGTGGAGCAGTGCTTCTGACAAGAGGCCAGGCCGAGGCATGAAGGTGCGCTGACTGGCTGGTCTTAGGTGTACCTATGGCATGCCTGTTGCATGTCTGACCAGAATCAGCCTTAAAAGGCTTAGGCTCAGGTAAGATGGCAATGTGGGAGGGGCATGTTGCCTACTATTCTGGCGCTCCTTCCTCCAATCACCATTGTGGCAGTGCAATGCTGCAAGGAAGAAAAAACAAACAGCCCAGTGTCCTCCACGTCAGGGAAACTGTGCAGAAACCCAACTACTTGGAAATAAACATAACTGAAACACCAAATAACAATAAAAAACAACTGTGAAGTGCTCCAGCGCTATATAACTAAAGCAACAAATTAACACAAAAGACAATGATGGGCAATCAACTACAAAATAAAAAAAATACAAAAAGAGGCTGGCGAGATAAAAGCAATTTTAAGAGATGCAGGCTCCAAGCACCATTGCTGTAACATCCACTAAAAAACAACCCTTCGAAAATCCAACATCATAATTTCTGGACCCAAATCAAAGAACACTCTCTTTAGCCATAGGGCACTAGCCCATTGCAGAAGCAAAATTCTTCAATTATCTTGACCTAACAATGTACATCCAGCTCTACTGCAGAAACCACTTGGATGATGCCCTTCAAAGAGTACAAGGCATGGTTGTAATCATTATAAGATTTTTGAAAAACACCAAAATGTGAAACAAAATATTCTAGATGCAGTGCAGCAGACCAAAGTTGGTGGAATGCAGAGAAGTATTTATAAACAAGCATTTGAAATGCAATAGGTCTCGCATTTACGCGAGTTTGAGCTATTGGCATTGTAAATGATAATGCCTTTTATTTATGTTTTGGTTTTTAAAATTTAAATAAAATGCATTGTCATTTACAATGCCAATAGCTTAAACTCGCGTAATTGCGAGACCTACTGCATTGCAAATGCTTGTTTTTCTCGAGAAGGCGCTGAGCTGTGCAGACTATGGTGTCCAGGACTGCCAAGGAGGTTTCTTGCACATCTGTTTTTTTTTTTTTAATGACTAATAATGTGTTTCAGCCTGATTGTACGCACTTTTTATTAAATATCTGAATGAATGTGAAACATGTAAATGACTGGACGATCCGGAAATGAACTGCTAAAACAGTTAGTGTTCTTAACATTGACATCCAGATGTGTTCCCGAACAAATTCTATTTTCCAATACATCAAAGATACAGCTTTGTACATATCGGACACTCGTATAAAATAAAAACCACTGAAATTGCCCCCCCAACCTGTTTCATAACCCACCCCCAGTTCCATCCAACTAGCAATAACAATTAAACTATGATATAGTTGTAGTGCAAATGTTATGTAACAAGTCCAAATTACTTGAGTCACGTGTACGCAGTATAGTTAGGAGCTTATCCTGCACCAGTGTCTGCTATTATTTGCAAGTATTTCATATGTTTTGTTCGCCCTCTAGGACGGTTTATCGTCAGACTTGGAGCTTATGGCTCTGAGAATTGGCTGCCAGTCTAACTACTACCATGGGGAGAGGATGTAGCCTAACGGTTAGGTCCGTGGGCTACAAATCGGGGGAACTGGGTTCGAGTCTCGGTAACAACGCTCAACAATCCTATGATACTGGGCAAATCACTTAATCTCCCCGTGCCCAACAAAAATGAATGTGTCTTCATGTAAAGGGCGCTAATACTTGATTTCGGGTTAAGTTCGCGTTATATATAACTTCGAGAAAAAATGCCTTCTATCAGGCTTGAGTATAACTCTAATTCCACTTTGGAAAGTTAAATACATGCATTCATAAATGCTTTTTTCATGCGTTGTATGCACAAATGCTCTTTATCGCCAGTAAACCTATGGGAGAGGAGATAAAGAACTGAATGTGAAAGAATGAATGTACTTATCAGATGTTCAATAGTGCCTCAGGCATTCGAATGGAATCACTTCATGGAAGGTGGAATGATACAACAAATAGCCAATAGCATAAGGTGAGAGTGTGAAACTGCTCTGATTGTAGGCAAAGCCCATTCTATGTATATTTAAAAAGCTCGGTAACAATAAGTTATACACTGTGCTGTCAGCACAGACCTAAAAGAAAAAAAATAACAGTAAGAGTTCTGAGAATTGCCACTGGATGGCAGTAGACACACGACTGTGGATCCACGGAAAGTATATCATGGAGGCAAGTATACGTTTTAGTGGCAGAGAAGCCTTAAATGTGTTTCACCATTTGCTTCCTCTGCTCGAGTTGCGCCAGCGCTCTGAAGCCCGGGGCGGTGACACACGACTGTGGATCCTTGGAAAGTATATGGCAAGTATACGTTTTAGTGGCAGAGAAGCCTTAAATGTGTTTCACCATTTGCTTCCTCTGCTCGAGTTGCGCCAGCGCTCTGAAGCCCGGGGCGGTGAGTCCACGCTATGTAAAACAATAAACGTCTGCTTTCAGTCCATAAATATTTACGTCCCTAAGGATTTCTCAAAGTTAATCGTTCTGAGTCGACTGTGTACCAAAATGGGGACAGCACAGGCTGCACAGATCAGAAAGTCAGAGGCTTCAATAACAGGACAGACTCAGACATGCAAGGCTCGCCGAGGTAAAAAACAACAAGCCAAAAAGACGCGCGGCCTCGAGACGCGTTCTGTGGTGGGGGAGGAGCAAGTGAGAGGAAAGCCAGATGGCGCCTGGAGCATGCGATAAAAGCGCGTTACTGTGCGCGTTCTCGCATGCTCGAGGCCAGCCAAAAGTTGTGGTCGCATTTCTGCAAACCCACTACAAAATGTCTCGCCCAGAGCCAGCGCTGGCTTTCAGGGCGAGACCTAAAAATAATATAGTCACCCACAATCAACAACTACAGCCATACCTGAAACAGACTTAGGATACCTTTCCATCGAAGAGAGAGAGCTACAAGTGCCTCACTGCAATAAGCCATCAAAAGAAAGTTCAGCATAAGCAACTATATGATAGACGATACTTGGAACAAAACCTTCAAATCTAAGACTCCCACCACACTTCAGCTGCAAAGGGCATTGACAATCTTTAACACAGATCAACTACTTGACCCTCAACCATCATTAACTTCAGGAAAAAAACAAGCTAAAATGCTGCTGAAACAGCACCTCAAGTAAGAGATCTTAAAGAATCCAAAAGACCATTGAAGTAAAAAAAAGAAAACACATAGTTTGGCCAGAAGCCTGCAATATGAGCACACACAAGGTCACCTACTTTAGCTCAAACATCAATTTACAAAAGGTACAACTGTTAGTTACCAAGGGCTTCAGTAATTGTCTGCCCCTTAATGAGCTCAAGGTCGAAAGATGTCAAACCAGCGCACCTACTGAACCTTGCTGCAGCTACTGAAGGGAATCATTAATCCACTTTGTTCTACTATGCATAAATCTCCATCAATTACAGAAAAGCACCAGCTGGCCTCTTATTAAAGCTCAGGTCTTTGGAGAACTAATCCAGCAATGATCTACCTTCTGAAGGAGGAATCGAAGGAAGTCCTTCTCTGAAAGGGCCACTTGTTAGAAGTGGCATGGCTGCTAAGAATGAAAATGCGAAAGCAACTTCAAGTATCTAAAGACTCTCAAACATCTACCTCATAGTGACCCAGCCAAACACACTTTTACCTGTGGGGCCCAGTACTATAGCAGGGACCATGCAATCACATAGAAAGATACAGGCAGTTCTAAAAATCTAAGTTTCATCATACCCTCAATGCACAACTAACTCTTCTGGAACATAGCTCCCTCAGAAAAAGAGCCAAACTGTGTACGATGCAGAAAAACCCCAACCATGGCTGCTGCACAGCTAGTCCATACAGGAAGCACCACACAGAGTAGAATATGTTGTAATGCCTGCCACTTTAGAGCATGTCTTGACACCGGATGTTCTAGTTCATGTCACTGCATGACCAAGTAGCTTCAGTTGAACTACTGGGTGGCTTGAGAGGACATCGCCTCTAATGCAGTCCATGGTAATAATCTTCTCTGAGTTTTACCAGCACCATGTATGACCCTACTTCAAAAAGCCCTAATCACCGCAGCTCCACAGTTGGAACACGTGGCAAGTAAGAGGTGCAAACAAGGGGAATGTGCAAACTAGGGGTGTGTGAAATTTACATAGCTTGCTTTAGCGTAATTCTGCAAAATTTCTGAAAAATGACAAAGAATTACAGGTAATTATGTGAAATGCAAAAATACCATTTGGTGCTGCATTTTAGCACAAAATGCGTCCTTGCATCTACTTTGGACCGAGGATGCATTTTGCGGTAAAACAATAATGCAAAAGAACAAGAGCACCACGAACAACAGTTGCATGCATTCTGTAGTTTGTGTTGTTACTCTGCGTTTGTGGTAAATTTGTTACCATATATGCAGCATAAATAGACAATGTGGCATAACAGCATCATTTCAGGAATTTTGTGCAATTACCAAATTATGCTAGATTACACCGGTATGACAAAAAAGTTTTAACCAGGCCTAGAGCAAGTACATTTACTGACCTGCCAACTTCTGTACTAACCAGTCATACCATAAAAATCCTTATTTATCGTAAGTCAGAAAAGGGCTACAATAGGCAAAAACACCTACTGCGTTGTTCCATACAAACCTCATCCCACTAATTTACCACCTCCCCCAATCATCGATCATCTTCAATACTACTTTCTAACCTCATATCATCCCTCACAACCAAACTTACATATTAGCCAAACCACTAGTCCACTCCCCAACACTGTTGACCTCTAATCGCCCAAACTGTATGTACTGAACCTTTTATGAGCTATGAACTTTGGGTATTTCTCATCTCCTGTCTTTTTAAAATTTGGACACGAATCCTGAAGCCAAAAGTATAAATACTTTTTTTTTTTTTTTAATCACCCTATGAGTGACCTCCTGCAAACACCTGCAGAGAATTTAAGCATTCAATGATATCCTAATACAGACTGGGGGTGAACCATCCCAACTCCACCACTTCCTCAGATATCTCATTTCATTGCTTCCCTCACCTCATCTACCACTAAGCTGCATTATTTCATCATGCTGTCTACTACTACACCTCAGTGGACTTTAGGTGATGAAGAAAACTACTTATGTCTCTCTCCCTCTCATTTTATAGCCTTTTCTCAAATCTTACACTCTATCTTTTACAGTGTTTGTGGCACCCTCCATTATGCTTAGGGAAACTAGTGCGATTCTGTCTCTTTTTCTCTAACGCAAGGAAATTACAGCATAAAGAAAAAAACATCCACTAAAATGTTGGTCAACCAAGTAACTATTTCTCCCATCAGTGCTGATACTGGACATCTCAATTCTGATCTAGTATTACTAGTCAGAATTATCTCATCCAGGGTTATGAGCTGGACGTTTCACCTTGAATTGGATCTCAAAACGTACTGAAAAGAGAATTACATAACTTGTGGACATATGCCTAGATATCCTTGGAGTATTGCCGGACTCTCTCCTGGACAAGGTGACCGGACAGGAAGCAATTGTACTGAATACCTTTCCTGAACTTGAGGTTGTGGACCTTGCCACACCATCACCAAGCTGAAGAGTACAGTAGCCTGTGATGGTCCACCCTACAGCTCCAATGGAGTTCCGGGAAGCAGGTCACAGAGAGCAACGCTGCGTCATCCGACCTTCAAACCTCGTTTGCAGGCCACTGGCTGATCTGCTTAGGGCGGTGGTTCCCAAACTGTGCGCCACGGCGCCCTGGTGCGCCGTTAAGAGTAGCCAGGGGCGCCGCGCACGATGTGGGAAAGATAGCATGTGGCCATGTGCTGAGGAAGCTTGGAATCATGTTGTTGTGAGAATGTGGGCCCGTAAAAATTATGCATCTTTTGACACCCTACCTTTCAGCCTGAAGCCTGCAAGTGAAGCTTATTCCAACCGCAGCACAAAACACGGACTCGTGACATTTTCATCGAGATAAAGATTGCTGACTGTTGTTCCCGCACTTTGTTTGTGTGAAGAAACGCGCACTGGATTTTATAAGCCAGAAATTTCAAACTCGCTGTGGAAATAGGCCGCATTGCAGCCAGGATTAATTGCCCGGCCCCAGCCTCTGCCAAGGCCGGACAAGAAGCATGTCATAAAACTGAAATAACCGGTTTCCTTTTCAGCCTCAGTGAAAGCCGTTTCTCATTCTTCCCTCCGCATATTTCTCCAGGTTAGTGACAATTGGAGACTGTAGTCACCAGCTCCTCTGTGCTAATCTTCAGTCAAAGAACATTATTTTTTAATCCCTCTTCATTGCTTAAGGAAGGCTGAACTTCAAAGCTCTATTTTATATCTCAAAACTCTGTGATGTTTGAAGCTGTTTACTCTGATTAGCTGCTCAATAAATTATTCAGAGAGATTGTGCTACTCATGTCAATATATACTTATTGATCTTTCTTGTTAGCCATGCAGCATAAAAGATGAACTTATTGCATTCACATTCATTTAGATAAAGATAGTTGCAAAAAGTAGTAGTTCTCTTGTGACAGTCTTATAGCTCAACACTTTCTTGGTGCAGGTATGGTGTACAAGAGGACTCCCAAATTAAATGAGTATCAGTACCTTATCTGGAACTGGTACTACCCTATTTCTTACACTAGCTAGCGCTTCCTTACTACCTCAGACGAGGCATGGCAGCGCTGATATAAGTTCAGCTCAGACTGCAGCAACCTGGGCATCGGAGAGGCTGCTAAATCACCCCAGACTGGGCCACATGTGTTTTATTTCTGGGAAGATGAGTGCGCAGAGGGATGAGAAATACAGGAAACTAAAAGTGGCACCAAGACATTCAGTCTGAGAAAACTAGGGCAAGCAGTAGGTGGAAGAAGGAATACACAGGGGTAAAACAAAGTGTGAAAGAATCAAAGGGAAGAAAAGGGGAGCAGGACATGAAGGCAGAGAGAGGGAAGCAAAAGAATGGCTGAAGAGGAAATGCAGCAACAAGAGGTGGAGAAACAATAGAAGATGCTTTTAGCAGGCTTTTTCATAATTGAAAGTTTCACAAAGCGTCATTAACTGACCATAAAACAGATACAGCAGAGGTTGCAACAATGCAAGCTTCCCTTAATGCACAGAACAGGCACGCATATAGCTGCTCTTTGGCTCTTTTTAGCTTTTAGTAGTGCATTCTTGGGCTTGTAGTTTGTCTTTTTACATACCTTCATCGGCTTCATCCCAATTAATTTCAGGAGAAAACTGGAAGTACTCCGAGGTCGGGCTTACATCCCCCCACCGGTAAAAATGGTGGGGAGCCACGGCCAACTGCCAATTAGGTCAAGGGAGCCACAGGTCGAAAAAGTTTGGGAACCACTGGCTTAGGGAGCAGAGCAGCGACTCATGAATGCCTGCGAATATTTCCAAAGTGAAGCAACACTTGGGAGATTGCCATCAAGGTGGCCTGAGTAAAAGTCTTTGCATGTTCTCGGTTCCTTGAGCCTCTTGTCGTGATCACAAATCGATCATGTGTTCATCTATATTTATTTTTTTAAATATACGCACTTGTATTCCTCTGCATTTAATTACTCCCGTAGTCAGAGTATATGTACAAACCCACGATCTCCAGACTGAAAGTGCACTGAAGTTATTGCTAAAATACCATTCCTTTGAAAAAGTGTTAATAAATCCACATCTATAGATATGTCCAAATCATCTAAATGGCTTTAAACAGCGGCAGTTTCAGATGCGAGTGAGCATTACTCTATCAAAATTGGCTAGCTGTACTTGGCGTAGCCCTAGTGCCCTTTGGTGGCTTTAGTAAGACTTGCAAGAGCTCATGTCTGAAAATGCCATGATTACCTCAAAAAGAAACATGAATAAACCGGCATAAAAATTTATATTTAGATTGTAATGATGGGGTCTGGTTTGCGGTGTCAAGAAACTAGGGAAAGTCACCTGCATCATGGATTTCAAGCTGTGGACTTATAAAACCAAAATGTCTTGGGGTCCAAGGGTATGAAAGATGAAGCTTTTAGGCACTTGCCCCTTCTGAAAATGTATCTGAAAACCTGTGCAACCTCCAAAGCAAGCCTTGATTAAGCCACACAAAATTCAGCGAAGACGAAAAGCATGATTTGCGTCTCTTATATATTGGGCTGACTGCACAACCCAGTCACCCGTCATCGTATCCTTTAAACTCAGGAGCAAAGGGATGAAGAGACTGACAAGATCTCCACCTCATTCAGTCGGCAGGCATTCATTCTCGCTCTCTTTCTGAGGGCGAGAATACGTTTGGTCAGCCCTAGGAACCTGAGGTGCACAGGATGAACACATGAACTCCAAGGATGTTTCTGAAAGCGTGTGACCCTCCTGTTCATTGGGCCCGCTGTTTCTCGTTCCGGAACTAATATCATTTGTCTGTCACACATTATTACATTCCAGTCATAAGTTAATACAGGATAGCTGTCAAAAGGGGTACAATAAAGTACTGCTGTATACATACACCAGCCGCGGCTCTCCTAAAGCATTCGATAAAGTATGGGGGACCATGGGATCAGAAGCCATTGATTTGATTCACACTAGTTTATGGATACATGGAATTTTTTGAGAGAAAAATCCACAACGGGAGGGAGGAGCAGTTGGGGACGATTCTACAGAAGAGACTTGCACCAACCATCTGGCACCTAGATTCAGAATATGTTAAGGCTAAACATCGTGAGATCTTACAAAATTCCTAATTGATGTAATGTTGAACACCTGAATATTAGTTTTAATGTTACTGTTTGTTCATAAAAATGAACAATATGTTATTTTAAAAAAAAAAAAAAGTAGCAGACTCGGCGTCATCAGAATTAGGAGGGGAGTGGTGATGTTATATTGCCCTCAGACTTCATCCACCTCTAAATTCCATGGGAAGAGCAAATCCACTGCTTTCCTTTTCCTTCATGTGCTGATCATCCTCCCCTTCCTGACCTTCTTGATAAAAATGCAATCTAA
Organism: Calotriton arnoldi; assembly: GCA_963921515.1. Lineage (NCBI taxonomy): Eukaryota > Metazoa > Chordata > Amphibia > Caudata > Salamandridae > Calotriton > Calotriton arnoldi. The sequence continues at coordinate 2,350,333 of CAWUFW010000875.1, forward strand.
TCTAATACTCACCTCCTGATGCGATGACAGATAAGTGACTTTTTCTCTTTTTTTTTTTTTAAACAGGGAATGCCATACAAAAAATGTTAGAGAATATTCACAGCAATAATTACGAATGAGAATATACACATTAGAGAGAAAATATAACAGTAATAACATATCAACACAATTGATCAGTCTACATTTATAAAATCTAACCTGTGGCCACATATACTACGTAATTACTCAATGCTTGATTTCACATATTTAATCAAAGAAACAGATTTATTGCAATTCATTATCTGGTACTTCTTCCATCAACCCACCCTTGATCCCAGGTTAAATGGCGTTGAATGCCCCAGGTATAATTCAGTGTTTGTTCTCTGCAACACAAAGACAACACTGCAACTCAAAATCAGGTAAGCACTGTATGTGTTATGACCACATTTGTAGAGTTAAACTGATCCAGGTTTATTCATTTGTAGACATTCAGGACTGGTCTGCAGACTTTATTTCTCACCTTTAGACACCTCAAATGCAAAACGTCAGGCTCACGGCTCTGTGTTGAGCCAGTCAACTATTCATGATACAGCCCCAGCTTCAGACTGGGATGTCAACAATCTGGCACTGCCAGATAGGCCACCCCTATAGGCCAGTGTTTGGCCATTCCTTTTGTCTCGTGGGTCATTTTTCTTTGCTTCATGGGACAGTTTTGTTTTGGCACCACTCAACCAGCTCTGTTACTGCACAGTCAGCAGGTGGCACCCATGGAGTATGCTGCGGCGGAGTCCAGGACAGTGATCACTGTGTCAATTTTGGGGGAAGCAGGGCTGGTGTCATCATGAATAGTTACATTTAAAATCCACAAACCATGCCAGCAGAAACCAGAAACTTGTATTCCGCACACCTCAAAGACCATCAAGACGATATGTCACAATGCTGCGAAGCTGCCACAATTTGCCAATGAGGGTCAATTTTTTTCAGAATGAGACTGTTCTTTTATACATGGACCACTTTTTTTTATGCCTATTATATGTCCCAGTCCGACACAGTATGGCCCATGGCAGCTTCTCAACTGTAAACGGAGCATGTCTTTTACAGAGAGGCATCCAAAAACTTCATCACTAGCCCCCGTAGATCCGCTCAGTTAAGCAAAATCTGGTGTTAATCATCTAGGTCTTTCCCATTAACTGCTCTCCACCCTTATTCTTTCCTAAGCCATAGGGCTCTGCGGGCAAGGCTTGAGATTGCACCATAAGCACTTCTTTAAATTCTCACCTCCTTTTGTCCCACCAAACAGCTGCATAGTCCAGACTCTGAAGCGCAGCCATAATGACATTGACATCATAGTTTCCCGTACCAAATACGCTGCGATGAGGATTCCACCTGGTGTCTGGAGCCAACCTGAAGGAATGTGCAAGAGAGAAAGAATCAGCGAAAAGAAACAAGGAAGGTGGGGAGGCAGCGTATGATTTATTATCGTGCACTCAGCCTGCTTGGTCTTTCTGTGACATAGATAGTACAAAACAATTTCATTTTATTATAAAAGGAATACATGTAAGTGAGGGTGTGAACATTTCACCCCAACCATCGTGCTCCGATGGAGGTGAGGGATGAAATACGTAGGGAGGAAATAATTGAAGTTGAACAGTCGGCAAGGACTCCCCTTCAGAGTGCATAGTTTTCATTGTTTTGCTTTTGACAATCAACTGTTCAGTAAAGCAAAGAGACTGAGGGAAGGATTTCGTTGAGGTGATGGGGACAGTAGTGTCTGATCAAGTGCTAGGTCTGTAGTGCTCTGAAACAAGAACCTTGTATTTCTCTTTATGGAGTCATAAAAACGGAAACCAAGTTCTGACTAAGTGTTTTTGTCTTCATAGTGGATTAACTGCTGTTAATTGCATGTACCACAAACCTGGATCTGATCCAAAAGAGACGGCACATAATGAGGGGGAAAGACCTCAATATGGTGACAAAAAATGTTAATACATATTCACCACGACCATAATCTGCACATACCCCACAGTTCTCCAATTCATGTTCCTACACTGTACTTTCATCACACCAGGATACATTTGAATGTAGGCAAATGTTAGTCGTTAATGACCACTGCTCCAATAGGAGTTTTGCTATGTCAGATTTAGAAGCTATCTTCTTTACAACAAAGTCCACTACCTATCCAAATATCATGCCATCAGATGTCAAATCAACAAAGATCTATCAAGCCTCGAACAAAACATTAACATCACAATCAAAATATATCTTCTTATGGCATTACTATCAAAACTGATCTTCAGAATACATTTACTAAATCAGACGGGCCTTTAGAGTCTGGATACAATCCAATTTATCTCATTCCAAAGGGTAATTATTCCTTCCAGCTCATTTAGAAGAAGTTTGAGAAGTTTTACAAATATGTTTTTTATTTCTAAACTGAAGCTGCGGAGAATACAAGCAGTCATTTGTTTATTTTGTAACAATAGTATGTCATTGTGTATAAAGCTATGAAATCTATGGGACATTTTACAGAGTTTCTTTACATCTGACAATTGCCCATACATTGCCTTACAGAATTTCTTTACATCTGACAATTGCCCATACATTGCCTTACAGAATTTCTTTACATCTGACAATTGCCCATACATTGCTGTACTCTTAGGCACAGAATGCACCAAACTGCACAAATAAAAAAACAAAAAAAAGAGGTGTTAAAAGGTAAACCAAGGAGCACACTGGGGCCTGGCTCATTGTAAGAGAAGATAAATTTACAGAGGACTGATGCACACTGTGCCATGGTATTTAACTGGGCTGCAGTCACCTCATAAGTGGCACAAGAACAAAGAAGCTTTGCTAGCTAATCGGCGCCTGAAAATCACCAGTTCCCACGATAACTACATCTTGCTGTATTTAAGAGCATAAGATCCAGAATGAGAAGTTAAGTGAATGCCCTCCATCTGAGGTGTAAAAGAGAATTTAATAAGAAATCAGGCATGAATTGCACCTTATTTGTGTTTTCTTAGCAGTTTTACAGAGAACTACACATGGGACTAGCGGTTAATTTATTAGTGTACCTTGTACCACTCTCGTGCGTATGGCTTGCCAGATGTATATGCAGGGAGAGCACAAAAGTTTAGTTACGACCTCATGGTCATTTTTGGGCTAGAAAGAAATTACGTCACCTAAGCAAATGACAATATGAAACGTCCTACCAAGTAAACGGAAATGCTAAATTGTAGTGTCCTAGTAGCTACAACCAATTCTCAGCAGGTTAAACATACGGCAAACGAAATTAATACTTTAATAAATGAGTAATTTAACGCAAAGTCAACGTCACAAACAGTACCTTTGGGCTCACACTGATGTGGAGTGTTTTGATGCCCATCATTCTACTCTGAGGTAGCCCCAAAGTCTTTGACATTTACAAAAGTATTAGCAAACAAGCTAATTGTATGTGGTAGCAAGTTTTTTAGTGGGTACTTAATCTACCTGCAGATTCCACACTTATTGAACATCCCCAGGCACTAAACTGGATTGAGAACTTTTTCATAGATTTCCTATGCCTCCAAGGGATGCTGGCTCCACCTCAGTACCACACGGACGACAGAAAGAAGTCACTGCATATAGTGCCCACTCTGGCTCACTGACGTCTATTCCCGTCCATTTTTTCCATGCCCTTAGAGGCACAGATGAGAACGCAAGAGACCAATTGTGACAGGCCAGTGCAACAATAAGATTGTAACCTTTTAAATGGTGGGTAATGAGCATCCTTCAGAACGGTGAGGTGTGTGGGATCAGTGAGGAATCTGCAGGTAGACCAGAAAGATTGTAACCCAAGGTAAGTAACCTTTTCTTTCGATGAAAAGTTCTACCTATTCAATAGCATCCAAAGCTGTACCGCCTCCGAGGTGGAGGGTCTGAATGAATGGTCACACAAGGAAGTCCGGGAGCCCTGAGCCTGTGAAATGGCCATTCCATCTCAGTTCTAAATCCAAACAATGAAGCTTAGCGAATTTGGGAAGAGATGCCCATGCTGAGGTACGACAGATCTACGCCACTGGAAGCCCTCTTGCCAGCAGTGGTGTTCGCTCTGGTGTAGTGAGCTTGGATTCCCTTTGGCACTTCCTGTCTGGCAAGGGCATACCATATCCTTATGCAGAGAATGATCCAATGGGACAGAGTCCTCTTCTGGTCTGTCTGGTTCTTTTTGTTGTTTACATATCCCACAAAGAACTGGTCATCAGACCTAATCTCCTTTGTGCGGTCAATATAACTTAGCAGTTCTCCTGGGTCCAATCTCCCCTACTCCTTAGTGGGATTTGTTTTTTTTTTGGGGGGGGGGGGGGGGAGTAAAAGGAGGAAGGGTAATCGACTGTCCAAAATGAAAATGGGTCACCACATTAGGAAGGAGAGTCACTTCAGTTCTGGGGACCAGCTTGTCTGGGTAGAAGCATATGTAGGGAGGATGAACGCAAAGTGCCTGCAGCATACTACTGCAGCTGCCTAAAGGAGAGCCTTTTGAAAAGCCTCAAATCTTCCTGAACGGTCTGTAGTTTCCCGCTGGGGATCTGAGACCAAGGGAACAGGACTTCCTGACTTCCTGACTTAAAACGCTTCAAGGCTGAGTCAAGCTTATCCACAAACATGCAGGCTCAATCGAATAGCATACCCATGAGGGTCACCCGTACATCTTAAGAGACCCTGGACGAATGGATTCAAGCATGTCTTTTTAAGGCTATGGATAAACCCATGGCTGTGGACATGGAATCCGTGAGGAGGCCTGCACTGATAATTTGGCTTGAAGCCCTCTCCACTTCACCAAAGTTGTCCTTAAGGTGGTCTGAAGCCTTAGAGCTACCAAGCTCACCATCTCCCATAAGGCATGTGCATAGCTAGAGAACAAACCTGCGATGCATAGACCTAAGGGCCAACTTGCTGGCTGAGAAGTCTTTCTTGCCTGCAGCATCCAATTTCTTGGATTTGCTGTCCAGTGGGGCTGAATGGACAAGCCAGGATTCTGCTTTGTGCAGGACCAAGCCTGCACCTCCAGATACTCTGGTGAGAGATGGGACACAAGGAAGGTAGGATCCGCAGGGCAGGTCTGCTCCCCCTGACAGTAAGCTGATTCACAGTTGGCAACTAGGTGGGCTTGACCATGCAATTGTGAGGGACTCATACAGGGCATCATTGAAAGGAAGGAAAAATTCTGACTTCGCTGAGGTCAGCTATTTGGCCTAGCTGCCACTGTGTCCAGGGGCAGTTCTAAGAGCTTCCTTAGAACTACAAGCATTCCTTAGAACTACATGGAAAGATGTCATGTCTGGAGGAGCAGTGCCTGCAAGATATTCCATCTTCATTTTAGGAGATGTGTCCAGCCCAGCCCACTGGCATTTTTGGGAACCAAATAACACACTGTGTCCGAGTACAGGGCTACAATTTTGCCACTTCACTGCTGTCATCATCCCATGAATAACAGTGTCCGAGATTTGGATAGGGTCCCAATCCGACTAAAAAATGCTGTGCATAGCTTGCCAATAGAGTTGCGCTGAACCAGCTCAGGCTGTGAAAGTTCTCTGTGCTTAGCCTCCTCTACCAACCGCTGCGCTTCACTTGTGGACAGGTAGAGGCGCCAGGGTAGGTATCGGCAACCGCACCAGTGGGAGCGACACTGCAGAAGGGGAAGAACCCGGCTGGCGCCAATAGTGTTTCCTAAGGGAAAACCTGGGGTTAAATGGCGTAGAAGGAGGAAACCAAAGCAGACCCATGGGGTCCAAAGACGCACCAAAGGGGACTGCAGCTTTCCTAAACAGTGTCATCAAGGCACTAAGGAATTGAGCCGAATCAGCTTCCAGCACCTAGAACTGTTATGTCGGCGACGTCGATGTAAATGGAAGATGTGGCGGATAGCTTGAAATGGGACCGGTGGCAGGCACAGGAGTAGGAGGTGCCGCCGGGTGAGACATCTCTAACAAAGTGATGTACATTAGATCTGGCTCCGAGGAAGACTACGCAAAAGACAGAGTGCATCAAGGTGACCTACGTCTCAACTTTTACAGGCGACACGAGTTGTCTTCTTGCATCAAATTCTTTATATTCTTCCTCTTCTTCTCTTTGGAACATTTTGATGAAGGAGAGAAACACAATTTTAAGGAGACATTGACCATAAAAATTTGGCCTTGTGCTCCTTGATGGCCTTAGGTAGCATGAGGCCACATTTGTTGAATGATCTCTACTTGTGGTTTGACCCAAAGCACCACAGATAGACATCTGCCTACTGCAATTGTTACAGGGTTTGAAGCCAAATTTCCTAAATTGAGAAAAAACATGCTGAAACGTTGAAGAAACAAGGAGAGCAGCTTTGGACCTGTATTAAAGGGCGCAGAAAAAAGGTAACAGACGTTAGTTAGTACACCGGGGTGGGCAGTGTATGGCTCCAGTGGCATCATCCTGGTGCCATTTCCATCACCGAGGTGGATCTAGAGCGCCCTACCAGCATAGGAAAGCTATGAAAAATGTCTGGATCCAGGCTAGTGCATGGGAATAGTCAGCAGGTTGAAAATCTGCAGGTAGAAGCATCTGAAAGAAAATTGTATCTGTTCCCCCATAAAAGTAAAAGCAAAAAAATTCATATAAGGAATCCAATTGTGTTTTCTGCCCTCTTCATGTGAGGCATGTGCCAAACAAAGGAAACAATATACATCTTTTTAGAATGGGTCTCTCAGAGAAAAGCATTAATGTATACATAATGCTTTTATCCATAGGGTAGGGCTAGAGGGTGTGAGGTGGAGAGAGAAGTCATTAAACTGACTCTAAAAATGGTGAATGGTCATTACAGTCAATTGAAAAGCAACAACTGAAACAAGGCACAAGGCCAAATAAATTCAAGCTTTTTACAGTTCCCTGCACCTGAACAATTTTTTTTGTGGCAGTTTATAAAAAGGTATGAAATTAACCTACAATCATTGGCACCCTTGTTACAAGATGGAAAGTAAATCATTAATTTATTCCCAGTTTCCAGTAAAGATCAATAACTCATCAGCAAAAAAAAATTAACATTCAGTGGCATTCCTCTTTTGGGATTATTTTGCCAAGAATTTAAGATTTTTCAAGGACCACATTTGAAGGAAATGTATCTCAAAGTATTACAATTTGCACTGTCCCGCTAGCCATAATGGGAGGCCACTCATTCATGCTACTACACATTTGCCTGCTAACCTTTGACCCATTTATGTATATGTTTCCGGAGTCCGCATAAAAAAACATTTCAGGCTCACTCTGTCGACAGACCAACAGCTCGTTGAGCCTTTTGACATCTTCTGTCTTCTTTAGGTCTCGCCTAGCATTGCAGCACGCATGCGCTGCTCGCTCTGCGAGGCATATTGTAGTAGGGTATGTTTTAGAAGTGGAGTGGAAGCCCCGCCCATCTTTTTCATTGGCTGGCGTCATCGTCCATGGTAAATGCTGGCTTCCGATTGAAAATGAGGCTTCTTAGTCCCTCCTTGTTACCGCCCTGTCTCCTTTTGGGACCGCCCATCAGGACTGGATCATTAACTTGCGGCGTTATACTGTCTCCTTCAATTAGTCGGTGGGCACTTTTTTTCTCATTCGCGCAATGGCGACAGCTTGTTATCTATTTGTGAATGGCGCCCTTTCACTTTAAGCATGCCTTTAATTGTTAGTGAACGGGGACGCTTTCACGTTAAGCGCACCTTTAATGGTTTGTGAACGGCGCCGCCTTCACTTTTTGAACAGTGCCACTTTCACGTAAGCGCCGCTTTCCGTTTCCAGTTCCGGATGTGCGTGTGGCAGTATGAGGAGGAGGAAGCGCGGGGAGCCTTACGCTTTAACTTCAGAGGGCTATCCTTTGCCTTAAACTGGTCAGGCTCCATTCCCGTTTTAATGTACCTCTCGTCAGCATCGTAATATTATAAAGTGAGGGGTTTTGTTTTTAGATCACATGTGAAGGTGCTGAATGTGTTGTTCCTGTGAAGCGCACACACACGGAGACGCACACACACCTCGTACTTCTGCACTGGATGCATTGGCTTTTCCGGCTAATCTGATGCCATAAATTGCAGTCCGTGTCCGCCTGGCTGCTCCCCCACCTCCTCCGTGCTAGTTATTTTTATTTACGGCAGCCCTCGCACTGCACAGCACACATACGGCGCTGCCTCTCCTCCGTTCAGACAGTGCTCTTGCAGCTGCACAACACCGCCTTCATTTTTTTTAGTCTGTGAGCACTATTATTGACTTTCTCTTACTGCACGCACGACGTGTTTGAATGTAAGCAAAGCACGTCGTGCCTGCAGTAAGCAGCCGGGACAATGGCGGCCGGCATTCCAGTGCCATAGGTCTCGCATTGAAATGCGAGACCTATTGCATTGCAAATATTTTTTTTACAGATGCTCTATTAATAAAAAGCATGTGTGGCAGCGATTAAAGGTGGGATTTTTTTATCGCCATACCTAGTCATTGCTATGGCCTTGCGGTCACATCTGCAGACTTTGAAACTGGGGCCCGGGTTTCAGTCCTAGCGTCGGATCCCCATCCTGTGATTCTGGGCAAATCACTTAATAGCTGGATAGCGGTACTTATGCAGGAAAGTTGCGATGATAGGATGAGCTGTTTTAGCCGCCTAGTAAAAACCTAGCTGTTCATGGCTACATTGGTTTCATTTGACTAATTTTTTTCATTTGCTGCCTGCCCCATGCATGCAGAGTCATCGAGTAGGTCACTGAGGAAGTGCGCTTTCATGACACGAAGCAGATGGCTTCAGAGGATTCTTTTCAAAGGGGCCCTCCGGGCCTTTAGCAGACAATGGCTCCCAACATAAAAAATTTGCAAAGCATGTCAAGAGCATTAATCTACCAGTAACTTCCCCATTCTACAGCCATTCGTCTGTTATTTGATGCATTTTACCTTATTATTTATAGTTAATTGGTTCAGGAGGAAAAATATGAAAAGGTCACCAGGAAAGGAACAATAGGCAGAGAGAATTAGATTAATAAATATAATTCTCTCTGCCTATTTTTCCTTCCCTGGTGACGTTTTCATATGTTTTCCCTGAGCCAATTAACTGATAAAGTAAAACATATTCATGGCCGAAAACCCGGTCACGTTGAATGAATCACGTCTCCCTCATTTCCCCTCTCTATGGTCCTCATGTCTCCCACGACCCCTCCCTTTCTACTGTTCTCGCTCTTCTCCTGTTTCTCCATCAACGTTTCTTTAATCTCTTAACCTTCCCGCCCCTCATCTTCCCTCCCTCCCAGATGTGTATCCCCTTCCCATATCTCTTACTGTTGCACCCACGTCTCACTCAGCCCTTCTCTTTGTCCTCCTCAGCCTTCCTGTCTCGCACACCCTGCATTTTGTTATGCCCACTCTCTCCTTTATCCCACCTATCATTTCCCATTACCACCTGGCGCACCTCTCCCCCACTCTGTCTCCCTCTCCTTTTATTCCTCCATCATATCTCCCTCACTGTCTCTCCCTGTTACTTTCCTTTGCACTGTTTCTCTGCCGTTACTACCCTCTGTGACAGACTCAGGAGCAGTAGGGTACAGCGCGCTCTCTCTCTCCCTGACACAGGTGTAAGAGGGCCCATGCAACTACTTGTGCAGGGTTAAAATAAGGGCCAAAAGTAAAGAGTACCAAGTCACGGCATCAGTTTACAAAGAAAGCAAAAAAAAACGAGAAAATTCCAAAACAAGCATTTGCAATGTAAAAGGTCTCGCATTCGCGAGAGTTTGAGCTATTGTCATTGTAAATAACAATGCCTTTTAGTTATGTGTTTGTTTTGTTACGCACTTTGTACTTTCCAGGTTTTCTGAACACATAAATAAAGGCATTGTCATTTATAATGTTAATAGCTCAAATTGTCGTAAATGCGAGACCTATTGCATTGTAAATGCTTGTTTTATTAAACTGGTGGTTCATTTTGAACTTTTCAACTTCACTAATATCCTTTTGTATACAGGGTGGGCAAAGGTGAACACCATATTTAAAATATGATCTCCAGCAACGTTTTAATATTATTATAAGTATACCTCTTGCATCATTTTCCATGGGTGCTGCAGGCGTTCCTAGCACTAAAGGCGGCAGCAGGACATGATGTACTTATGGTCTATTTGTGTATGAGCACTTACAGATCCTGTTCTGTTTGTTCTCTCCAGTTTCTCTCCATTTAGTCTACTTAAAACGTAAAAGCATACAGAATGTCAGGCCCCTGAGACATCAGACAGAGAGGACGTGCCAACATTCAGACCGGTGACTGTGTTTGTAAGCATCTAAAAAGAAACTTTTTGTGTGCAAAGTCCCCTCTGATACACTGATTTAATTTCTCGGGTCACAACATTTTCTGATCATCAAGGAAAAAGAGGTAAGTTAAGTTTGGCAACAGCCATTCTGCCAAATTCCATGTCGATTTATACTAGTAAGCACATGAATATACACAACTCAAACAGCACGTTCCCCGGGAAGGTTATGCATTTCGTTTAGTGTTTTGTAGAGTGTCTTGTGTTCTCTTTTGGCCATTTCAGAGCCCCAGTTACTGAGGCTACAGTGCTTCGTTGACTGCGTGCTTGTCAAGCAGGAGAGTGGTCTCCACTTGGTGGAGCTTATTCCTGCCACAGAGGGGGTCTTTGGTCTGATCCAGTCTACTACAGAGTATAGGCTGTGTCTCTGTTCCACTATCTATATATACACCAGCTGCGCTTACAAGTAGCCTAAGATGACACTATGAAGTGCTAAACAGAAGCTGAGCGTTTTCATAAAGGCAGATATAAACAGCTTGTGGCATCTCCCACTGTTGGTCACAGCCATAAGTAAATGCCCCTTTTTGTGGCTTGATCCTTTGCGACCAACAACTGCCAGGTCCTATGTACAGAATAACAAGCACTGTCTAGAGACTCATCTAAATAAGGAGGTACTCAATCACTGGACTCACAAAGTGCAAAGGTCTGGACCAGGGTAAGTCTGGCTGCTTTAGAATCTTAATCGAGCTTACGGGGGTGTTTTAATGCTGTGTAAACCCAAAAGTTCCCTTGGGCCAGTCTTAAGCTCAATGGAAATTATCTGCGAAGAGGAGCCTTTTCTCCCTTCCATTTGCTACTCTACAGTCTTCGGCTAAAAGAGGGCAGAAAGGAGAGCCAAGGTGGCAAAATGGGTGAATGTCTTTATTGCACAGCCTGTTCTTTATATTGAGAAGTGCTGAACCTAAAAAATATGTGAATACTATGAGTGAGTAAACAATGAATAGTGAAGGCATTCTGACAAAAACAGATGGAAATTGCAGATAAAGAGGTTCAATTGGTTGATGGTAGCGGGGCGCATGGAGTGAAACTGTAAAAAATAGGTTCTAGAGCAAAATCTCCCTGAAAATCAGAGGTGAAACCTCCAAGCGTTCTGGAATCATTCTCTGAGCCTGAAAACGAAAACAGACATTGAGATGCAGCTGCCAGTACAATGCATCATGGGTAGCGGAATACCCTACAGCCTTAAAGGGACAGCAGTTTAATTTCACAGCTTTACAATGTAAGCCTATCACGTTGCACTTAGCCTCTAATAAGAATACATGAGTTTAAATTTCAGAAACAACTTACCTTTGATAGGCTTCCGAAGGGTGCTGCTCATCACATGGACAATAGCACCCTGTGTACATAATTATATGGACAGATTTTGAAGATGAAGTGTTCAGAGGTCTATGCATGCAGTGGGGAATTATTGTAATATTTAGAACTATCAATGAAGATCCTGTGGTGCAGGAGGGATGTTTATTATTACTCAACTCAGTGGTGCTCATTTCTATTGACTTCGATAGGCTGAGGGGACCCTCTGAGTTTAGAAACAGACCGTAGGATCACACACAGATCCCTGCAGCAGACACATTAGTACAGAGTCACCAGACCAGGCATGTGCCTCTGGGTGTATCTGGGAGATATATAGCACATATAAGGGCTCAACTCAGCCATTTTCTCTAGTTCACACTTCAAACCGTGACGAAACACGTGAAATCGATTGTGTCGGGAAAATGTACCTTTTATTGCCAATTTATGTAATTTAGTGTTTTTCAGCTTGGCTTGGATGTTCAAAGGCATGCAAATAGAATTTGCAAACAACTTTAGTTTGATGCATTAGTACATTAAATCTAGACCTACTGGCTTTGCCAATGGTTTAGGAAAGTATCTGGGATGCAGCAATAGGCAACTTACACATTCCTTTTTGATGTGCATGCAATGCAACTGTATTGATCCACTTTGGGGATAGCACAACCAGCCTCTGAAGCATCTTTCTAATGTTGCCCCATAATGCACCATTTTGGGATCTTTCATTGTAATGATTTTAAATAATTGTATGCAATTAGCAAAACTATCCAAGTAACTGTACTTGGCAGTATGCTCAGGATGGAATGGCAGATGGGGAGCAAACCCTTAACACAATCCATGTATGAATGCAAAACAAACGTCGGTGTCATAGAGACTCCAGCACTCAAGGAACACTGCCAACAGCCTGCAATGTTTAAGCTACACTCGACACTTCCAACAGCCACGTAATAAAAGATATAAGCAGCAGCGTTACCAAAGCAGGGGGCCATGTTGGAATGGTACTATTTGTATTTAGGCAAAATACGAAGACAAAATTAAAAGGATACAAATAAAATCGGGAGTATCACCAACACAAGTAACACTTTTTTTTATTCAGGCATAACCGGATCTAAAAGTGACACAAACAAGTTACCACAACATTGAGTGTTGAGGTGCTCACCTTGTGTTGCACCTACAACAACGTATTTCATGGATTCACTGCAGGTTCCTCTTGCAGGTGTTGATACTATACCTGGAGCTATACTGCTTGGAACAACGTGACAAACAAGAAACTGGAAGTGTAGGAGTGGCCCATGGAAAGAAAAGAAAGACCATGCTGGCTGTCTTAAGCGGTGCATATAGAAGAAACACTGCCTGGCACCAAGCCTACAAACATGGGAAGGGCTGCTATTGTAACGTGCACTCCTCCAGAAGCAAATTAGGATAGCTTTAACAATAGCAAAGCACATAGAGAAAGGGAGCTCTCTAGTACTTTAAATTGGAGCTGCAAAGAAGGAGCTGCTAAACTGTAATTTGTACAAACACACAAATACAATGAGCGCTGTTTAAAGGACGGAAGCTCTACAAATTGAGTGAGTGATGATTGTAATTTTGAGGAATCAATAAGAGGAGGAAAATACATCAAATGGTCAATAGCATCAAGTCAGAGAGTACTACTCCGCTGAGGATGAGCCGAGACCCACTCTATGTATGTTATAGTATTGGCAACAATAGATCTTGCAGACAGCTCCACTGTCAGGCCAGACCTAAAAACTCTACCATAGCCATGCCATTTCCACAGGAGCAATTTATTTTAATTTTCTAGAGTTTGTAGGCGGGCTACATATGACTACTTCATGGTTTTATTCCTACTTCTAGGTGTCAATTAGTACCAAACATACGTGTAGCTTAATTTCCATCAGAAAAACAGACCTTTTTGTGGAAAAAGGTTTCCTCAATCAGGCACATTGCTTTCAAGTTGGGATGAAAACATCCTTCTAGTAGGAAGGTGGGCATCCAGGTTGCCGTTCTGCATCCTACCCTACATCAGTCAGAAGCAATAGGGGAAGGCAGGGAAAAGAAGCTCCTCTGTAACACATCTTCTTACCCATCTCAGTCCGCTGCTCAAGCTTTCATTGGAAACAGCCTTTCTTTCAGTCCCAAACTGTCCCCAGTTCAGCAAGACCTTATGACAGACAGTGCACAGGTCCAGGAAAACGGAATAGTTTGCTCTAGTTTGCCATCTCCCAAGTAGGGTTGGTAGGCACCTTGGATTAGCAGTAGATAAGTGTGTTCAGGTTCTATGGCCGATACTTCAAATGTCCTACAATGTGCAAATGTCAATGTACAACCCTGGAAGAGTTCATCGTTTTATGAAATTCTAAAATACATTGCTCCATGGAGCCTATCAATACAGAGCATTTTGAGCCTCTCAGCAATCTTCTGCCAGAAGCATCATCAATACCTCTTGCAGATCTCCTCAGCTGCTTCCTGGCTGAAGTGCTTGTACTGCAGGACATTGTTGAGTGCGTGGATGGCACAGAGCTCGAGACGCTGCCGTTCGTGGTAGATAGAACCGTCCATTGCTTCATCGACAGCAGGCCAACCTGGAGCCTGAGACATTCCCAAGGAGGCCGACAAGCACCTGCTCCCGCAGCTCTGAATGCTGGATGGTGTCTACTAGCTGCTGGCAACCATGCACTGACCTCGTACTCCCTTGAATAAAACAATTTTTAATAGAGAACAAAAGAAAAAGGTTTTAATAATGGTCCTCGTGTTCAGCATTCCTCCACATCACTCAGTATCGGCTGTACCTCATCCAATCCACACGTTTAATTGAAAGGGTAGTACGTTGTCGAACATAGTCTTTGGCGTCACCCAAGCCGTCTTTAAAAGTGTCTTTCCATTTATTTAATTGCTCCACATGCTCAGGTGAAACGGAGGTTCAGGGTAACATAAGGTGTGTAACTATGGAAAACAGTTAAAGAGCATCCTCGCCTCTTTTGAAATGTGCACTTATTTATATTATGTCCCTTCTACACCACCCCATTCGCAGCTGATCTGTTTGACATGTTGGAAACTGGTCTCACTTTATGGATGAGTGTGGTGGGCTGGAATGAGGTCTCAATCTTTAAAATACAGTTTCATAAACTAGGATACTGTCTTACATGGAAGGCCAAACATTAGAATTTATGAGCAAACCAAGGCAATAATAAATAGCAGAAACCAAACCTGTAACACGAAAAGTATTACTCTTTCTTTAAGAAAACCTACCCAATACATTTTGAATTGAATAGAGTGTTCAGCCAGGAATAAGTGCCAAATTTCAAAAACATCAATTCAATTGTGTCAAAGTTAGAAAGTGAAACACCAAGAGTTCCGAGTTTAATGCAAGTTAACAGTAATTCTACAAACCAAGTTCTGCTTAATCTCCAAAATCAGGTGTACAAATGACTGTAATGGATTTAGAATGCCACATAACTGTTCCCATTCTTTGGAAGCCAGTCATTAACTGGAAAAAAACTCTGTCGGTTTCCACATTATCATTTCCATCCAGTGCCTAATTTGAGACGGTGGTTGCAGGTGAGGCCCGCTAGCACTTATTTTAACTCACCAGACTTTGTCCCAGAGCAAGAGAGAGAAAAACACAAAAGGGATACATGAGGGGGGAAGCGAAAGATGGAAAAACAGAGACAAAAGGAGAGAAAGCAAAGACTTAAAAGAACCTGAAAGAGTGAAATAAAGGTCTGGTGGTGGGTTAAATAGGTATGAGGTGACTATGAGGCCTTGGTATTCTGCAATCCAGACATTCTTAGCATGATCATAACTTTGCCCCCGGCGCTCATTCTTTCACAAATTAAGCACTGTCCACATGACAGGGAACCCTTACCGTGGAGGATTAAGACATTTTTCCCCGAATAAGGCACAAGGGTACCAACAGCTTTGTGTATACATATTAATGTGAAATGCCTAGTTTTTAATCTTTGCCGATTCAGCACAAATGCTCAATATACAGTCATGGTATTTAGCCAGGACAGTTACCTCTGAGCAGAGAATCTCACACAAAACGCTTAGGAATTCTGCTCTTTGAAAGCATGTTTATCCTAGGGGTAGGCAAGCGGTAGTATGTAAAAACACTTTGTTGTATTGACTCCTTCTTTACTTTCCCACATATGGGAATTCTGTACTATTACACTGCTCAGACCATGGATTAAGTGTTTCTTTTAGCCAACTGACGGGACAAATAAAATGCTAACTACACAACGGAAACAAAGCTGCACATCTCCTGAAAGTAAACCTAACTGAACACAATAATCTTGTCCAAACAGTCCTCACTGGCACCTGTTTCAGGTTTGGCCATTTTGGCTAACAAGATGTTTTATGTGATTTAGAAAGCTCAACCCTAACTACAAAGTAACAGAGGAAAAGCGAGGTAATACTAGGAGTGTGGGATAAAGCTGGAGGGAGATTAACAAAAACAGTAAATAAGCATTGACAAAGCCAACAAGCCTTGCCCATGTGAGAGCTACTGGCTGTGCCAATGTTTCTTAGCCATGTTGCAACATGGCTGAAAGTTAAAATAAAAGCTGTATGACACAGCAAGTGTTGACTGCGTCATAGCGTTTTGTTTTTTTTACTTTCAGCCATGCTGCACTGAAGCCAGCGCTGCTGCACAATATGGCTATAAAAAATATTGACAAAGCAAATAGATCTTGCATAGGCGAGACCTATTGGCGTTGCCAGCGCTTGGTTTCATTGAGCAAGAAGATCTATGCAGTTGAACACGCTACCAACATGTAAACAAATTGGATCTTAGATATGCAGGCATTTGTGAGGTTTTTGCTGGGTGCTTTGCTCAAAATAGCATAAGAGGTTGATCTTTGAATTGTTCTTATAAATCTTTTGAGTGTTACTGGTTGGCTATATACATACTATAGAAAGGGCTTTCCTTAAGTGGTTTGTATTAGCGGGGTGACGCTTACATTCACATTGCAAAGCCCTGTTCCAGATAAATAAATAAAGACATATATTTTACATTTTCCAGGAGATGTCTTTTAATCACAGCATACTGTGCACAATTCTGTAGGATTCCTTTTGGGATTCCGACACATCTGCATTGTTCTAAAAAATGATCCATTAGTCTGTACGAGTCCCCCACCCTTCACCCCTTTGCTGAAATGTGAGAGCTCCATGGCATATGCGATGGTGGTTGCCAAGAGCGATGTAGCTTTGTCACTACAAGGAGGCTATAAGGAAATGGGAGAATTAAGGATTCTTTGTGGTGAGCCCTCAAATAAATCACTGTCTCTCGACGTACTCCTTTCAGGCGCGGAACACCTTTTGTGGAGACACTGACGTGCTACCTTAAGACAGCTTTCTGTGGTATGCTCCGTAATCATGCTGTAAACCCAGCAGCAGTCTGCATAGATGTACTCGCGGCCACACTGGCACGTAAACGGATTGTGATTTGTGGAAAGGCCAAACAGGCTGGAGTGAGTCAGTCATATGTAATGAGTCTGACACAAGACACCTATCGGCCTTTCAGAGGCACCAGCTCGGTTGATAAATTGACTAGTTTGCCATTATGCCACCATTTCTTTGAATGTACCGCATATAATTATATCTGTATTTTCTGCTCTCGCCAACAACCAAATGGGGAAAACCTAATTTAAAAAATACCACAATCTTGGCATACAGTCCAATATGAATGCAAGGATTTTAATAAAACATTGACAAAAAGGTTTTCAAAACATACAATGAAGCGAACGTAGCATGAACACAAACTGACAAATTTCCCATGCTTCTGTGGCAAATAAAACCATAAATAGGCGTACAACGTACCAAACCAATCAATGGCTTTCCGACAGACACGGAGGTACCTTAGCAACAAGAGGAGTAGCGTATGTTTCAGTAACAATAAAAACAAGCGCCCTCGAAGACAGCGCCTGACATTTGACTTTGGTATTTGAATGCCCAGCAAATGTGACAAGATAAGAACAAGATTTACAGGCCTGTTTATTACAGAAAACGAGTTCATGGAAGAATACTGTAAACACAGCTTTCGCATGGGGAGATACGAACTCAAGCTGAATAGCCTAAAGCAAATAAAGCCACCAAATGGGAAGCAAGAAAACGTGAGTTACAAACCACAAAGCCAATGGCAAGCGATAGGCAGAATTAATTCCCAGGTCAACTTTCTGAAACTCCACAGGATGTCTTTCGCATGCAACACAGCTGCGCTGTCTGGTAGGGTGCGACCTAAATACGGATGGACTTAGAAGTGGGCAGGGACATGCAGCGGCGTAGCTAGGGGGGGGGCGGTCCGCCCCAGGCGGCACTATTTTGAGGGCGGCGGCCGCGTGGCACTGGCCTGTGGCGGCGGCCTTTATAATTTATTTGGGGACACAGCACTCACTGACACTACTGTCAGCATGTTTGAAGTGCAAGCGCACCTGCTTGCAAAACGCAAATGCTGCCTGCAGTGCACGCACCAACATCTAGCTTAGTGGTAGTGCGGTGCGCGACGTACCGTGTTTGTGGTTGGCTGAAGGTCCGTCCCAGGGCCGTCATTGGTAGCGCGCGAGCGCTACCAATGACGGCCCTGGGCATAATTTTTGGCCAGCCCTCGCGCCAGAGGCCAGTGAATGTCAGCAGCAGACACGCCAACAAAGACCGGATGTGTTCTGTGCTCTCAACAACCCGCCACAAATCGCAGCAGCAAACACCCCCCGCCGTCGGCCTCCTTACATCTTTCCAGCACCCCCATCTCTCCAGGGTTGAGCTCTGAAATCTTTTAGATTCCTAACACGGAAAAGCCCTGTCGAGTCTGCGGATCTGCTGCTGAAACGGCCAGGAGTGTTGTTTGAATGTACACCCGCGTACTTTTACACCCCCTGGAGATGTCCGAAACAACTTGAGCGAAGGGTTTGTGAAAAGCTTCTTCTATCATTTTTGGCCTGGAAGCACGTGATCTAATTATTGAATTGTGAGAGTTCGCCGGCAGTGCACGAGAGGTAATACATAGTTTACCGAACTCATTGAACCCATGCGAAAATCTACACAAGTTTACATTTTCTTAACAAAATAAAGCACCGCCCCTCCGGCTGTACCTACTCAAACTCTTTCACATTTACAAAACTGGCAAAGGCGTAATTCCAAACATATAGTGAGAGTGTCATTCTTGCAGACTAGTTATTAAAGAACTGCCTGTTCCTGAAGTCGGAACAAAACACTCAAAACTGAATTTAACTTAACAAGGCATAAACGGTATAATACTTAAGCTGAACACTTTACTTGACATGTTTCCTTAATATTCTTTGAAGTGTATGTTTGCTCTAAGCCCTTTACAGACTTAACGTTAAGGATATGTTGATTCTGTCAAATGCATTTGTACAACAATTTATGACTTACTCAAAGGCAAATTATTAGTCATTATTATGCCCGATAAATGGAAGGGGGGATCAAAAATTGTGTACACTAAAGTTGCAAGAAAAAAAATCCCAGAATCTGAGGATTATCGGGTGTATTTATACCTTTACTGACTTAAGTCATTTAAAAATTGCCAGCTCATCAGAACAACCCAATCTCAGTTCTATTTAATCCAATAACTCCTTGTTGCAATCCAACACATTTTTAATGTACAGTAAATAGGCTACAGTCTGGGTGTGCTACTTCATTCATTTCACTTCATGGTGAAAATCCCTTAGTTCACTTATTCAAATTTCTCTTCCTTTAAACAGCAGTGAATGAACTGCTTGTTTGTTTGATAGTAAGTTCTCTCAGGGCACTCAGTATTCGTCTATCTCTTCTATCCAGTCACCCTGAAAGTGCATGCACTTACTGGGGCTACTCTCAGCTCTCTTCCCACACAGTTCTATCATTCCCCACTTTCTCTCAGTGCTACAGACGTGTCTAGTGCCAAATCAGGGAAGCAAGGTAAACCCTGTAACCTCCATGCTGCCAAAATATTGAATACTGGTGGTACACCTGAGCGCTAGGTATCTGAGGGCCCACCTCTCAGTTTGCAGTGCTCAAGTTGAGAAAGGGAGTCTAGTCTCCTGAAACAGTTTATTATATCATGAACTTTGTATTTCTCTTAGGATAAGCCTGAGAGACGCCTGCAGTAGTGCTTGCTCTCTATTTAAGTACTAACCAGAGACCACACTTATGAAGACCTCTTCGATGTCCACTCTTACTCTCACCCAACTGACTAACGTTCTCCTTCACCTTAGCCACAGCTTCATCATTCCAATTATATCACATCACAGGAAGGTTTAGTCCTGGTTAGCACTAAACCATTCTACTCAGACTGACTGCCACATAAACCTTTTGCACGGCTAAACAGAGTAAAAAGGTGATTGTTATTGTTATTGTTATTTTAATTTTATAAGGCGCACAGCTACCCTAGGGTTTCCCGGCGCCGCCTGAAGGGGCCAACATAAACAGAGGGGCCTACATATTAAATAACCAAGTTTTTAAACCCCTACGAAAGTTCTCATACGAAGATTCAATTCGAAGATCGATCGGAAGGGAGTTCCATAAAAAGGGGCCCAAGTGGGAGAAGGAACGATCGCCCATGCGCACTATGATGAAATATATTCTCAATGTATAAAGAAGACAAATGTCGCTTTGATTTGCAGTCTGACTAATTGCACCAGAGGTACTGTGTCGTGCACCAGTGTGACTTCCGCTAAGCACTCTACTCTAAGCACCATGATATGAACCAGAACACTGCATTGTAGTGGACCATGACATACAACTAGGACACAAAGGAGGCTTGAGGCTATGAAAAAAGTTCTAGACCGGAGATTACGCACAACGATTGACTGGGCCATACAGTCTGATTGGCATTTCTAGTACACATTATGGGGGTAAAGGTATTTGTCTACTCTTTAGGTGTTAAAGATTATTTTCTTTGTTAGAAGGCATCTTGAGACTTCTAGTTACACAGATCCCGATGTCAGGATGAAGACTTGTCCTAGACAGTGATACCTTTATCTCTTTCTAGCTTGTTTGGGTGTGGTAAGCAAAGGCTTCATTACATTCCCCCACATACAGGTTGAGCATTTGGCGGTACCAGTAACTGAGGAGGAAGTTGGGTAGGCTATTAGAACTATTAAAGTAAACAAAGCTCCGGGCAAAATGGCTATACAGATGGTTTCCAGGAAATATTTGACCCAAAATGTAGCTAAATTAAATAAGTGTTTTCCATTATCATGATCCATCACACCATCTACGTGCGAAATTGATGTTGCATTAACACTGCAACTTTCGAAGGACTCATAAAGGTGCTCTTCCCATTGATCAAAACTGTACAAAAAATCATTAGCCTCTAGACTTAAAAACTTGCACCGGGATTGGTTCCTCTGGACCAGTCATGGTTTGTCAGGAAAAGACCGACACAATAATGTGCACAGGATTGTCCACCTTGTTGAGAAAGTGCAAGCGATATTAGTCACACTTGACGCTGACAAAGTTTTTAACCAGTACCGCGTTTGCTGTGGTTGCTTGTGGGTCCGTCCAGGGGCCCAGTGGAGGACCAGAGCCAACCCGAGAGGAACTTCTACAGTGCATCACAGGTATCTCCACAGTTGTTTGTTTGGAACGTGTGAAGACAGGAAAGAAAGGAGAGGAGCAGACAGGTAAGTCCACCCGGCAAGCGTGTTGAAAATTATGCAAATGGCAGTTTTGCCCCTCAATACCACACGTGATGGTTGGCACCTGAAAGGATACAAGCATCCATTAACATGGGTCCCAGTCTGCTATTTTCTAGTTTTCTTTACCGTTAAGGCATTTTCGAGATTTACCATGATATGGATCGGTAATCCCACAAACATCCTTTTATTTATAAGACATGTCACTGTCATGAGTGTAAAATCTGAAAATGTTGGGGAAGCAACAGTGAAGAGATTTTAGTAGTTATTGTGGCATTGATAATGCATTGTTGGGGAAAGCTAATATTACCTGGAATTCAAAAGCACTGATAAGGCATTAGTGGAGGAAGATCATGCGTACCTCAACACTGATAAGACCCTTCTGTGGTAAGGCCATACTGCTGAGGTCCTGTAGCAATGAGGCGGTGCTGGTAAGGCAAGTTGGCGGGGCCTGGGATTCTCAAGGAATGAGAACACATCAGTTAAGAAGCTGGCACTGTTGATAGGCCTGGATGCTTTGGTGGATGGTGACGCTGTAACCCTGCAGGGTCGTACTTTGTTGTTGCTATAGTGCCTTGCTGCTGTGGTGGGCCACCAGTGCGACTCTCAATTAATGCAGGCTGGTGCTAGGTTGGTGACAAGATAGTGAGATCTTAGAAATCTCCCTTGACTTGAATTTAACTTAGCTGTTGCACACACTCCAACTTAGATCGGCACCAAGCAGTACGCACTAGGAGTTTGGCAGAAACTCTCTGGCTGCAATGGTGTGGGTCTGACTGTTGAGACTGGTGTGACTCTGTTCTAAGGCCAGGCTATATGTGTACCACCCCGCCCCCAACTTCCCTCACTAGTTCATGCTGTTCTGAGTTCGTCATTGCATTATTGTACCTCAAGTCAGAGCACATCACGTTTGTACACGTCCCCACTTTAATGGGGGGACCATGATGTTTGGTCATTTAATGTCAGCTGTAGATGATGGATCCCCGAACAGTGTCATGTATGTGCATGTTTGCATTGTGCTGAGGGGCTTACCAGGTAATCGTTCATGCAGCTCTCTGATGGATTTCACATGCGGTTTTTCTGAGTCCCCAGATAGATCATGCAGTCTGTGTGTTCTCCTTTGTACTGCCGGTCACCAGTGTATTCAACTGTGTAGCCTTGGACCGCGTCATGTATGTGCATGTAACTTGCATGATCGAGGTAACTATTAGCGGCGATACTACGGGTCTCTCGGACCTCTTTCAAGTGCTCGCCGTCCTTTTTCCCCAGTACCCCCACCCCCCCAGGGGCGGCAACCTGAGGGATAGCCCCGGGCGCCACAAGCTCTAGCTACGCCTCTGGGGACATGAAGTGGCAAAGAGTGTCAATTGGGAGGAGGGAGAAATAGGTTTAGAGTAGAGGAGGAAGGGAAAAGCAGTCCATGTATTAGCAGTTATAAAGGTGAGGGTTACAAGTGATGGCCTGGGGCTTTGGTAAGCACTGGGTTGAGGGCAGGATGATGACCCGGTTAGGAGTGGGAAGAAAGGAGGATAAACAAACGTTACTGAGTACGATATTTTGACCACAAGGCTGCACTTCAACAAAATGCTGCTTGTAGAGGAAAGACTTTAGCTATTTCCTGAAATGTCCTGTCAAGAATGGGACTGGATAAGAGTTCCAAACCCTTGGAGTGTAGCAAGTGTCTAGACTTCTTGAGCTCCAGCCCGGCGATGTTGCTCTGAATGTCAATTGTTAGTGTACACATCTTGAGTTATTACCTCGCAAGTACCTTTTGGTAAGTAATATTGTTAGCATATAAATAATTTAAAAGGCATATTTTAAAATAATTACTCTAATACAATTTGCATTTAAATTAAATCTAAAATAATGTAATATTAAATATATTTAAATGAATTAATGTATGTATTAATATATACGGTTATGAATGTAATTTTATTTATCCCTTTAATCATATAGACCTTTCTTTATTTTTAATGGAGGATATAGCCCCATACTCTCCCCTCTTCAGTATATGTAAAGCAATTATTGTTTTTGTAGGGTGAACCTCTACAATCATCACTGAACCCTAAACACCACTAGCTACCCCTAAAAGCTCAAAGCAATTATAAATATATACCTATATATTAATTTATATTTTTAATAAATACTTATTATTGAATTTACATTTTGTTAGTTACTTAAAATATTTTAACTTAAAATTGATGTAAATTATTTTATCACTAAAATGCAATAAGTTAATAATGACTTAAAACTAAAAAAAATTCATTTAAATTACTTTTACAAGTTTAAGTGTTCTAACCTCAACAATATATTTGTATGCACACACACACACACACACACACACACAC
Organism: Calotriton arnoldi; assembly: GCA_963921515.1. Lineage (NCBI taxonomy): Eukaryota > Metazoa > Chordata > Amphibia > Caudata > Salamandridae > Calotriton > Calotriton arnoldi. The sequence goes on from CAWUFW010000875.1 coordinate 2,373,895, forward strand.
ACACTTAACGTTAGTGCACTTAAAACTAACTTACATCACAGGACTTTAATTTGCAGTTAAAGACTGAAAAATGTACCTACAATGTCCTGATTCTCGATTAAAAGACTTCGATATAATAACTCTGGATTTAACTCCTGCATTGTAAAGGCAGCATACTGCTACTACACGACCTGCATGACCCAATGGAGGACTTTGTCTTTAAGCCAAATATGAAAGGGTATTTGAATTGACTTCTCTGTACACAGTGCAGCAGGTCTTAAATTGATTAAGGCGGGCAGATAGAGCAAGTCCAGTTCTGTTAGAGTCAATGTTATGCTATCATATTTTCCCAGATCTTTGATAAGATGAGTTGGAGCACGCAATATTATTAGATGGGCCTCTTGGATGCCAGCCAGTAGAGTGATGCCGCCATTTAGGAGGAACAGAATATGCATCTATCACAAGTTCAGACACACTCTTAAAGCCTGGCTGTTCCCACAACAGACTCCGTGCCCACTAGCCCTGCTTGCAATGAGGCTTCAGCATCCAAAGACTCAGGGAAATCTTAAGGGTTTCAGGGGCCCTGGGCCAAACGTATTTTGCGGGCCCCTTTTCAGAACAACATTGAATTTTTGATCCAAACTCAGCTATTTCATGCCCCCTGTGGCCAGGTTACTGACAGTGCACAGGCACACTGGTCCAAATTCAAAAAGTATTTACATCTAATATTCAGGGATAGTGACGCGTTTTCAATATTATGATACAACAGCAGCTCACTAATATTATTACAAATAATCTTTGTGACCCCTCCCATTTCTCAACTGTGAGGTCTAGTTTTGATCTAAAAGAAACCTTTTTAATTGATGCTGCATGGTGTTGAAAAACAAACATTTCTATGCAAAACAGCTGTAATTGACTCCCACACATCACCCAAATTAAAAATAAATTGAAGGAAAACGTCATTCAAAACAATCTTGTTAAGAATTATTCAAGGTCATAAGGGCAAGAGACTCTGCAGAACGGAGCTGTCTCTATCAGGGGGTGCCTGAACGGCTGGGGCCTTGGGTCAGGGCCCACATTTCCCGCCTTAAACCTTCTCTGCCAAGACTCTTACAATCTAAAAATAGTGTTACGTTAATTCAGAGTGTCAGCCAAAGGCAGGCATCTGTCAGAGATGCACAACAATCTCAGACAAGTTCCACTGAGATGGTTGATGGGGAAGCTCAAGAGGTGACTAATATCAAACAATAATAAAACAACAGGAATGTATGCGCTTTGAAAGAGAATGTCAGACACTGGAAAGAGGAGATGTTCTTTGAAGTAAAGAATGAACTACTGTAAGGGGGGTTTGGTCACGAAGGCAGCCACCTCTTTAAAAAACAATATGAAAACCTAAAAAGAGCGGTCAAATCTTAGACTAGCTTCACACATCGGACAATGGGTTTACTCTCTGCATGCCAATGCCATGCTGTGGCATCTTAGGTTGGGCAAATAGAGAACGGAATGGCTAGTATGCAAATTGAAATAATGGGCATGTTAAGCACAAACGTGTACAGATAACAGTAAGCCAGTAATGTATGAGTGGAAGGTTGAGGGAAAGGTTTGGAGAAGCGATGTTGGCTGAACAAGGGGTTGGAACTGCATCACTGTCCGAGTGACTCTTTCACATGTATGGAAGAACAAGTTACTTACCTTTGGTAATGCCTTATCTGGTGGAGACTCTATCTAGCAGCATATTCCTTACCTTTGAATTATCCTCAGGAGTCAGACTGGATCCAGACATTTTTTGTGAGCAGTACCCCTGTGCGCCAGTAGGTGGTACTGCTCTGCGCCGCGTGGCATCATCGGCGGCGTCCACACCACAAGTGATGCACGCAATGCCTATATGGGTGCCACACCAGTGCGCTGACGTCAGTTTCTTCCCATGACTTTCCACAACAGGAGCACAGAGACACCAAGAACACTGATCACTGGTGTGTGGAACTAGGGCCCTGTGCCTATAAATCAGTTCGCTAAGCGGGGAGGATGGGTGGGTCAGTAAGGAATCTCTACCAGATAAGACATTACCGAAGGTAAGTAACTTGTTCATCGGATAGGGACTTCTAGACGCAGATTCCTTGCTTTAGAATAAATACCCAAGCAATACCTCTCCGGAGGTGTGTCTGCAAGCTTGATTTAGACTAGGAAGTCCTGCAGGACCGAACAGCCAAAGTGCCTGTCCCGACGGACCCGATTGTCCAGGCAGTAACGCTTGGTGAAGATATGCAACGTGGCCCACATTGCAGCCTGGCAGATGTCCAGGACCAGAACTCCACATGCTAATGCAGTGGTCGCAGCCTTTGCTCTGGTGGAATGAGAATGCAAACACTCTGGGGGTTGCTTCTTGGCCAAGGCGTAGCAGATCTTAATGCAGAGCACAGACAATCGGGAGATTGTTTCTGAATGGCCCTACCTTTTTTGGCTCAGATTTATCCCACGAATAGTTGATAGTCCATCCGGAATGGTTTTGTGCAGTTAAGTTAGAACAAAAACACTCTTTTTGGGTCCAGCCAGTGGAGTTTCTCCTTTCCCTTAAAGGGAGGAGGCAGAGCGTAAAAAATAGGCAAAGTGGCCAACATGGAATGGGGTAATTACATTTGGCAAGAAGGATGCTCGGGTCCGAAGGACCAGTTTGTCTGGGAAGAAAGATTTATGGAGGCTGAGATGACAATACCTGAAATTCACTGACCCTCCGGGCCTATGTAATTGCCACCAGAAAAGCTGTCTTGATGATGAGAAGCCTAACAGGACAAGCAAGAAGCAGCTCAAAGGGAGCACACAATAGTAAGGTAAAAACCAAGTTAATGTTCCACTGAAGCATAACGAAGGGAGCTGGAGGAAATAGGTGTTGCAAACCTTTAAGGAACCAATTTACATAGGGGACTTGATGAGGGAAGGCTGATTTGACAGCCGTAGGAAGGCGGAGATGGCAGATAAATAACCCTTCAACATGCCCAATGCAGAGCCGTGCTGGGCCTCAGTGAGGATAAATAAAAGAACTTGAGAAAGGGGAGCAGATAAAGGGTCAACCTGTTGGGCTATGCACCATGCCACAAACTTGCTCCAATGGCCGGCATATACCATCTTGATTGAGGGACGCCGAGTTTCCAAGATTACATTACAGACTGCGGGCGGAAGGTTGAAAGCTGTCAATTGTCACTGCTTAATCTCGTCGCATTAAGGTGGAGCGTTGACAGGTTTGGGTGGAGACCCCTCCCCTGCTTCTGCAACAGGGGCAACCTGATCGGAAGACCGATAGCTATGCTCAACAGCCTGAGATACCAGACTCTACGAGCCCATTCCGGAGCCACATGGATGACTTGGGCCCGATCTTTCCTGATCTTCTTGAGAACTCTGGGCAGGAATGGTATAGGCGGAAAAGGGTACAGGAGGCCAAAGCTCCACTCAAGATGAAAAATGTTGTGGAGTGAGAGGCTACTTAGAAACTCCTGTGTGCAGAACTGCGGACATTGCACGTTCTCAGTGGTGACGAACAGATCTAACCAAGGCTCTCCCCACTGCTAAAAGAGACCTTGCACCACGTCCGGGTGGAGACGCCAATCGTGATCTGCTAGTCATCTTCAGCTGAGAACATCAGCTCTGGCCTTCACAGAAACCACCAGGTGTTGAACCACCAAGGAAATGCCTTGACGTTCCAGTCATGTCCAAGGCATAGCCTCTTGACAAAGGGTCCACGACCCCACCCTGCCCTGTATGCTGCAGTACCACATGACAGTGGTGTTGTCCATTAACACATGCACTAGCCTTCCCTTGGCGAAGGGTAGAAAGGCTTTCAATGCCAGTCGGATCGCATGAAGCTTTAACAGGTTGATGTGGAGTCTGGATTCCGCCGGAGACCAGAGGCCTCTCATCTTCAACTCTACCAGAAGGCCACCCCAGCCTAGGAGTGACACATCTGTCAATACTGTCAAACCTGGTTGTCGGAGGGAGAGGGGTCTGCCGCTGACCTAACTGTGGTTTTTTAAAAACCACTGTAGATCTTTTGCAGTGCCCTCCGAGATCTGGACCATGTTGGTGAGATTCCCCTGATGATGTGCCCACTTGAATTTCAGGTCCCACTGAAGAGCCTGTATATGTCAGCGGGCATGTGTCGCAAGCAGGAGGCCATGAGGCCCAGCAGCCTCAGATTCAGTCTCACTGAAATCCAGGATAGAGACTAAAACATTAGTATGATAGCCTGAATACCCTGGACTCGCTGTTCAGGAGGATAAGCCCAAAACTGCACTGTGTCCCGAATTACACAGATGAAACACAGCGTCTGAGAAGGGGTCAGGGTTGACTTTGGCACGTTGATAGTGATCCTCAGCAAGTGCAGGAGCTCCTCCATAGTCTGGAGGTGGGGGACCACTGCATGGGGTGAGTCTGCCTTCAACAGCAAGTCGTCGAGATAGGGGAAAGACTGGCACCCCAATCTCAGCAGATTAGCTGCAACCACCACCATCACCTTGATGAACACCCGAGGGGCACTGGTAAGGCCAAAGGGGAGCACAGTGAACTGAAAATGCTTGTGGTCTATCATGAACCGCATTGTCTTTAAGGCTGTATGTGTAGCCTATAAGAACAAGTTACTTACCTTCGGTAACGATGTATCTGTAAGAGACATATGTGAGTTATAGATTCCTTACCTTAGAGTTACCCCCAGGCGTCTGACTGGATCCGGAGAATTTTTCTCTTAGCAGTAACCCTGCGCATCGGTAGGTGGCATCGGTCAACTCGACGTCCGTCGTCGTGGTCGCCAGGATGACGTTGCGGTGTCTACTTAGACGCCGCCCCTGCGCGCTGACGTCAGTTCTAACAAGACTTTCCATGCCAGAAGCGCAGAGCCATGCAAGACACTGACCACTGGTGCACCACAACTAGGGCCCTGTAAGGGAGTCCCTATCCCTAGAAGTCAGTTTGCAGAGCGGGGAGGATGGGTGGGGCGGTAAGGAATATTTAACTAATATATGTCTCTTACAGATACATCGTTATCAAAGGTAAGTAACTTGTTCATCTGAAAGAGACTGTTAGTTATAGATTCCTTAACTTAGAATAGACACCCCAGCAATACCATCCCCGGAGGAGGGTCTGCGAACCAAGTTCACACCAGAAAGTCCTGGAGGACAGAACGGGCAAAGTAGCCATCCCTCTGGACTTGACTATCCAGGCAGTAATGTCTGGTGAACATGTGCATAGATGCCCACGTGGCTGCCTCGCAGATGTCAATAAGTGGGACTCCACATGACAAAGCAGTAGTTACCGCCGTAGCTCTGGTGGAATGAGCCCGCAGCCCCACTGGGGGTTCCTTTTTAGCTAAAGCATAACATATCTTTATACAAAGGACAACCCATCTTGAGATGGTACACTTTTGGACAGCCCACCCTTTCTTGGCACCTACATAGCCAACGAAAAGTTGATCATCCACCCGGAAATCTTTAGTGCGGTCAAGGTAGAAGGACAACGCACGTTTAGGGTCCATACGGTGGAGTCTCTCCTCCTCTTTGGAAGGGTGCGGAGGTGGGAAAAAGGTAGGAAAAGTAATGGTTTGTCCAATGTGAAAAGGTGTAACCACTTTTGGAAGGAACAAGGGTCTCGTTTGAAGCACCACTTTGTCCTGATGCACAGAGAAGAAAGAGGGCTTAGAAGAAAGAGCTTGAAGCTCACTCACTCTGCAAGCAGAGGTGATGGCAACAAGAAAGGCAGTATTCAGAGTAAGGAGCCTGACAGGACAGTTGTGAAGAGGCTCGAAGGGAGCACACATAAGGTAAGTCAAGACAAGGTTCAAGTCCCACTGCGGCATTATGAAAGGAGATGGAGGAAAGAGGTGAATAATGCCCTTAAAGAACCTGTTAACAATAGAGGACTTGAACAAAGAGGGCTGATCTGGTAGCCGAAGAAAGGCAGACATGGCTGCCAGATAGCCTTTAAGAGTGCCCAGAGCAGAGCCCTGCTGGGCCAAAGAAAGAAGGAACAAAAGAACCTCAGAAAGAGGGGCAGTGAGGGGATCCACAGCCTTTGCTGTGCACCATGCCACAAACGTGTTCCATCGACAGTCTTAGTGGAAGGACGGCTGGCTGCCAAGATGACATTACAGACTTCGGGAGGAATTTCAAAAGCTGTTAACTGCCGCTGCGCAATCTCCACGCTAGGAGGTTGAGGCTAGGCAGGTTCGGATGGAGGACTGCCCCCTGCTGCTGCGATAGAAGATCCTCCCGAAGGGGCAGTCTAATCGGAGGATCGATGGCCATATTCAGGAGCTCAGGATACCAGACTCTTCATGCCCAGTCCGGAGCCACAAGAATGACTTGGGCCCAGTCGCGCTTGATCTTCTTCAGCACGCGAGGCAGAAGTAGTACAGGAGGAAAAGTGTACAGGAGGCTGCAGTTCCACTTGCGACGAAAAGCATCGCCAAGCGAGCGCCGCCTTGGAAACTCCAACACGCAAAACTGCTGACATTGCTCGTTCTCATCGGTGGCGAAAAGATCTTACCAAGGCTCTCCCCACTGCTGAAAGAGACCTTGCACCAACTCTGAGTGAAGACGCCATTCGTGATCCACCAGGCACCGACGGCTGAGTTTATCTGCTCTGGCGTTCAGAGAACCTACCAGGTGTTGAACCACCAGGGTCATGCCCTGATGTTCCAGCCATGTCCAAAGGCGAAGAGCCTCTTGAGAAAGGGTCCACGACCCCACCCCGCCCTGTTTGTTGTAGTACCACATGGCGGTGGTGTTGTCTGTGAACACCTGCACTGCCTTCCCCTTGAGGGAGGGAAGGAATGCTTTTAGTGCTAAGCGAATCGCCCAAAGCTCTAACAGGTTGATATGGAGCCCGGACTCCACCGGAGACCAGACTCCTCTGATCTCCGCCTCTCCCAGGTGGCTGCCCCATCCCAGGAGTGATGCATCAGTCACCACCGTGAGGTATGGTTGGGGAAGGGAGAGGGATCTGCCTCTGACCCAAATCTGGTTCGTTAACCACCACTGCAGTTGTTGCGCAGCTCCCTCTGAGATCTGGACGTAGTCGGAGAGATTCCCCTGATGCTGCGCCCACTGGAACTTCAGGTCCCACTGCAGAGCCCGCATATGCCATCTGGCATGATCCACCAGCAGGATGCAGGAGGCCATGATGCCCAGCAGCCTCAGGGTCATTCTCACCGAAATTCGGGATAGAGGCTGAAAGATCGGTATCATAGCCTGAATATCCCGGACTCTCTGCTCGGGAGGATAGGCCTGAAACTGCACTGTGTCCAGAACAGCACAGATGAAAAGGAGCAACTGAGAGGGAGTCAGGTGTGACTTCAGCACATTGATAGTGAACCCCAGCAAGTGCAGGAGGTCCGCCGAAATCTGGAGGTAAAAGATGACAGCCTGGGGCGAGCCCGCCTTCAACAGCCAGTCGTCGAGATGGGGAGGAAGACTGGAACCTCTGATCTGCCCAGATGAGCTGCGACCACCGCCATCACTTTCGTGAACACCCGAGGGGCACTGGTAAGGCCGAAGGGGAGCACGGTGAACTGAAAATGTTTGTGGCCTACCGTGAACCGTAGGTAGCGTCTGTGGACTGGCAGGACGGGGATGTGAAAATAGGTGTCCTCCAAGTCCAACACCACCATCCAGTCTCCAGGGTCGAGGGCAGATAGGACCTGAGCCAAGGTTAGCATTTTGAACTTCTCTTTCCGGAGAAAGCGGTTGAGGGCCCTGAGGTCTAGGATAGGATGCAGGACCTTGTCCTTCTTGGGCACCAGAAAGTAGCGGGAATAGCTACCACGACCTACTTCTGGCGCAGGGACCCTTTCGATAGCTCCCTTGGCTAAGAGAGCTGAAACTTCCTGGCGGAGAAGCGCCAAATGATCCTCCGACATGCGATCGAAAGACGGTGGCATGGAGGGAGGGGCAGTCTCGAAAGGGAGGGAGCAGCCCCTTCGGACTATCTGCAAACCCCACCTGTCTGATGTGATGGATTGCCAGTGGGGGAGGTGATGGCGAACCCTGCCACCCACTGATGGACCTGAAAGGTCAGACAAGGAGGGCTTGGAGGCTGCTGCAGGGGGGGAAAAGGGTGGACTGGCCCGCCCGCTGGTTCCCAGACCCGCATCGCTGGGTCCCACGTCCGCAGCCACCCAGAGGCTGGGCAGCTTGCGTGGACCGGTGGCTGGACTGGGTTGACGTGGTGGGGTGCACCTTGCATATCAACGAAAGGCAGACTGTGGTGGATTGGAGGAAGCAGCGAGGCCTAAGGATCTGGCCTTAGCTCGAGAATCCTTAAAGTGCTCCAGTGCGGAGTCTGCCTAGTCACCAAAAAGGCGACGGCCATCGAAGGGCATGTCCAGGAGAGTTGACTGAACATCCCCCCGAAAAACCAGACGTCCTCAACCAGGCGTAGTGCCAAAGGGTTACCGACGTGGCAATCGTTCTGCCCAGTGAGACGGTGGTATCCAGTCCACAGCGAATTGTGAATTTTGCTGCATCTCTCCCATCTGCCACATCTCGAGAGAGGACGGCCTGGGCCTCTTCCGGGCACTGGGGCTGCACCTGCACAACCGTATCCCAGATGGTATGGGAGTATCGGCCCAAGAGGCACACGGTATTCACGGACCGCAGTGCGCTTCCCAAGATGATCCAGCTTCTTGGATTCCCCGTCTGGGGGACCAGAAGGGAATGCGCCCTAGGAAGAAGAAGCCTGGAACACCAAGCTCTCGGGGAAGGGTGTTGGGTGAGGAAAATGAGATCGCCCGGAGTCGGCGGTGGCGGGAGACAATCGTCCGTTCCACAGGAGCCCCTGTGTTGGGCTTGGACCAAGTGCCCAGAAGGATGTCCGTGAGGGCTTCATTGAAGGGCAAGAGGGGTTCTGAGGAAGTTGCCGCAGGTTGTAGCACCTCTGTCAGGAGGTTAATCCTGACTGCCACTGGAGGGAGCTCCAGGCCCAAGGCCTCGGCTGCACTACGCACCACCACTGCATGGGACGCTCCCACCTCCGTAGCCACGGTAGGGGGAGAAAGCATGCCAAGGTCTGAGGAGGTGTCCAGACCACTGGCATCACCCAATTCCTCTCTCCAGTCCAGTTCTTCCAGCTGGTCTGTCAAAGGGTCCAGCAACCCCTCCCAGACCTCATCACCACCCTCAGGGTAATAGGGAACAACTGGGATGAACAAGGGAACAAAAGTACCCTCCGGCATCGGATCCGATGTCGGCTGGGCTCCGGGTCCATGTCGGGGATGATGATGGGAGTGGCGCCGGCCGGGGGCAGGGCCGACGCCAGGGGAAGGTCGACCGGTGTCAATCCAGATCCAGGCCTGGATCCACGGGGGCCCTCCGGGCTGGGGCCGGAGCAGCCGGCATTGAAGCCCCAGGGCCCCCAACCGGCTCCGCTGGGCCCGAAGGAGTGCCAGCGGAGTCAGGCTGCCCAAATATATGGTGGAGGGATTCGCAGAATGTACAAAGCTGGGCAGGGGACGCCCCAGCTCCCGGAAACAGGAGGAGGCACGGAGTCGTCCCGGAGTCAGGCGCCGGAGACGGAGCCTTAGAGCGCCGACGCTCCGGATCCTGTGTCGTGTCAGCCGACTGACAGGGAGAAGCCGAAGAGCGACGGTGCTTCTTCGCCTTTTTCTTGTGCTTCGAGTTACCCGAGGAGTGCGAAGACTTGGACGAGGTGTGGTGGCTCTGCAACCGATCTCGAGAACTTCCCCTCAAGCGAGACCGGGAACAACGCGGAGCCTACTGCCGGACCTCCAAGAGTTTCCGGGACCTCTCCCACAAAGACTACGGATTCATGGCCCGGCAGTCGGAGGACTACTTCGGGTCGTGGTCCAGCTCCAGACACCAGAGGCACACAAGGTGCAGGTCCATCACAGACATCAGTTTGTGACAGACCTCGCAGGGCTTGAAGCCGGTCAGACGATGGGACATCCCTCGCACACCAGGAGTCCATGACTCGAAAAAAGAAGTCAACAAAAGTCGAAAAAAGTTTAGTCAAAAAGTGATTAAAGGGGTAAGCTCTCTCCGGATCTGCGCTAGGCTGGCGCGGAAAAAGAAAGAACTGAGGTCAGCGCACAGGGGCGGCCTCTAAGTAGACACAGCGACGTCATCCCGGTGACCACGACGCCGATGACGGACGCGGAGTCGACTGACACTACCTACTGGCGCACAGGGATACTGCTAAGAGAAAAATTCTCCGGATCCAGTCTGACGCCTGGGGGTAATTCTAAGGTAAGGAATCTATAACTAACAGTCTCTTTGAGAAGACCCTTCACGGGCATAGTCCCTTTTCTTTTAAGAACAACCTGAGGTGGTACACCCCTAGGAGGATCGTTCGGTCTGGCTCAACCAAGAATTTGGTGGCACCTGCTCTTTGACAGACCACTGGGGGTGGCAAAAGCTTCTTCAGGTCCACAGCCTTACTCTGGAATAGTTTGCTATTGGAACTTAAAACAGCTCCATCTTTTTCTGCTTTTAGAAAGTCCTTGAAAACTTGGCTTTTCATACAGTAATAGGAGATCAGAGCAATCCTTTCATGTCCTATTTAGCGACAAGACGCTTCCGGGAATTCGTTTGCGCTCAATAACTTTTCTCATTCATTCATTCATTCAACTCTACTACACAATACCACTCTATGCCACTCTACACAACTTACTCTACACCACTCCACGTTACTTTACTCCACTCTATGCCACGCCACTCAGCTCTACTCCCTCCATGCCACTCCACAATACTCCAGGTCACTCCATGACATTTCACAACAAACCACTCCACTCTACACCACTCCGCATCACTCCACATCACATCACTAACATTTATCCACGCTGAACAGTATTCACGCTGGTGTATAACATGGCTAAAAGACATTGGCTAAGCCAATAGATCTTGCATAGGCAAGACCTATTGACTTTGCCAGTGCTTGTTCAATTAAAGATATGATGTTCTAGGACCAATGGCCAAATGAGATCTTCTCTTGCAGACGTCCTATCCAACTACCCATCTAGTGCACGCAACTCACGCTTTCTTGGATCCTCGGATAAACAGGTCTCTCTCTTTGTAACTTATTTTTAGTGAGCTTTATTGAGGTCTAGGCAGAGAGTGACACAGAGCACATACAACATATACCATTGTATAGCAATCCTGTACCTTCAACCAATAATTCTATCTTCCCGGGGGCCAGGACCCTCTCCAGCACTCCGTTGGTCTTAAGCTAATTTGGCTCTCTACAAATACCAACATAGACCAAAACGTAGAAAAGAACCCTCCACCTCCAAGACAGACCTCTCACCGCCTACCCATACATTTACCATTGTCCCTTACTGTACCCTAATTCCTCTAACTCTTACATATGCCATCCCACTGTGGGAGCTAGGGAGCCCTGCCAATTGTTTTTATATATATATTTAGCAACTGCATTAAGTACTGTTGTCAATTAAAAGAATTGAATGGAAAAATCATAAATAAATTCAAGCTGGCCTTTACTATTGCCACCCAATGTTGCTTTTATTTCCAGCATGCTGACAAGGCAGATATGCCCGAGTAAACGAGTATCCATCATGCCAACAAAGTGGAAAGAATCAGAAATTGGACATGACCTATATGTAAGGTAGTGGTCTATGTGAGAGAAATCAAAATATGGGGAGTCCATAATACACACACCACACACTGAAGGATCTCCTCGCTCTTAAAAAAAAAATGGGCACTGTTCACACTTCCCCCAATCGTACTCTTTTTACTGACCTCAGAGACTAGGATGGATGAATCGGGATGCAGAGCCCGGATGCAATCTCAGACAGCTCTCTGTACCAGGCTCTCCAAGCACCGAGGCATCTTATCAGTAATACAAACAAGAACATTCATGCATGCAGCACAGTAGTCCTACGTAGACTCATGATGCCCAATTATTAATTCACATTTCAGGAAAGGACCAAAATGACTCAGAGCTTTTAAGCAATCACTGTAAAGCAATTTGAATGTCAATGGATGACAAATTGATGTGCCTGAACAGAGAAAAACAGAGCTCATGCCAGGAGGTTCAAAACAGGTTGAGGCACATCTCTTTCCCTTGACGCAAATACATTATGCTTAACGATGTAAATCTCCCTATCTTCCTAAAAGTAATATTCTTGCAGGTCTGATAGGTCCTACACTACCTACTGGGAATAAAATCTAGACAGCTGATAAAACTATTCTTTTTAAATAACTACTCACAATAAAGTAGCCATGTTTGAGTGAGTAAGGCAGAGCAGCATTGTAAAAGCAGGACCCCTGTACAATTATTGCAATAATTTCACAAACAAGGGACTTAAGGAAAGTCCACAAATCACTCAAAAAACCTTGGTAAGAAAAGTGATAAAAACATACTGCGGACATCTTGTAATTCCTCCATTTTGAGATGGTACCATTGGCTGCCAATTGTGGAAGGAGCTGTATTTAACCACTTAAGTGCGGAAACTCCCCATCAAGCCCCCTGCCCCACAGCCACCCTGGTGCTGAGCCATACTTGATGTTTGGGGCAGTTTGCTTAAATAAGATTTCATAAAAAATGTTCACAAATGGTGCCCAGGCCACATTTGCTCAACACCACCCCTCCCCCCCCGTAGGTAATTCTAAAAGGTATCCAGGAATTGTGGATTCCCCTAAAGGGAACCAAAAAATAGCTAAAATATACAAAATGTTGGGGTTTTATGAATAGTTATTTGCATAACTCTGACTTTGAGTTACCCATATTATCATATAATTCAGAGGCTATTTTGCGAAATGTGTTCTTTCTTGCACATTGGCTTACGCCTTAAAGCCAAAACTGGAAAGAAATCCAGTTGATCATTAACAGATCCTGAACTATTCTGTGTACCCACACTTCCTGCAATAAAAAACAAGCATTGGCATAGCCAATAGGTCTCGCTTTTGGGACCTTATAAGTATTTAGTTATGCAGCACAATATCATTGGTGCAACAACATAAACTGTTGCATGGCTAAACACTTATAAGGTCCTAAAGGCGAGACCTATTGGCTATGCCAATGCTTGTTTACATAGTGTTGCTGGGAGGCATAGTGCGCATAATACAAAACCTTAAATATGGGAAATGCCCCAATTAGGTGGCATGATAGAGGTTATGAAACTGTAGTTTTAAATGCAGATTAGTGTATTATTTTATGATCCATTGTATTGAATAAGTTTTGTCCTTAAAATTGACGAAATTATGAAATAGGGCAACCAACAATTATAATCAGTTGTAAGTGAGAGTTTGTTTGTGGCAGTTAGTAAGTTAGTGTGAGTTTGTAATAGTGAGTATAAGAGAGTGAGTAAGATAGAGTGTTTTAGAGTGAGTGAGTAAGAGAGAGTAAGTGTGCGAGCGTGATTTAGAGACATCGAAGAAATTAAGCTGACGAGGAGGGAGGGGGTAGGGGAGGGATTGTGGACGTCGCGCGCACTGAAAGCCAGATGGCAGAAATTAAGCTGACGAGGAGGGAGTGGGAGGGGTAGGGGAGGGGATTGTGCACGTCGCGCGCACTGAAAGCCAGATGGCAGAAATTAAGCTGACGAGGAGGGAGTGGGAGGGGGTAGGGGAGGGGATTGTGCACGTCGCGCGCACTGAAAGCAAGATGGCAGCAGCTGCTGTGAACGTCGCACGTGCTTGTGCGCGTAACAGCAAGCTGGTGGCCGGCTTGGTAGCACTTTAAAAACCCCTTACTAAAAGTCGAGCAAGCAGCGCATGCGCTGCTCTAGGCTCGACCTAAAAACTAGTGCCCAGATGACGGAGTCTCAAGGACAGTCATGGAAAGGAACATGTGACAGGATAGAGAATCAACAGACTGGTTGGCCACCCTCCTACCAAGAAGAAGGTATGGGATCAGTTAACGTAAGGACAGTCGGCACAACGCCTCAATCAATACACAGGGTCACTGTCAAAGCCCACAAGGACCCAAACCTGTTAGGAAGCACTAAGCATTCACACTTCAACTTGACAAATCTTTCCCGGTCTACAACACAACACATAATCCTAACACCTGAATACAAGTCGCAAGGTAGGCATGATATCTTCAACAGGGGGAACATTTTAAAACTGGAAGCAGAAATCCTAGGGCTAAAACATCTAGATTCCTCGAATCTTCTATCAGTAGAGTTCCTTCCAGCAGATGACCCAAAACGTATGGAACAAACCCTCACCACTTGGCAAACGGAAGAAACAGCCCTCCTCATCCTGAACTTCACACAACAATTTGAAGCATGGGGTATAAAATTATCTAAACATACTAGATCACGTTTCCCCCGACCTTTGACTTTAAAATCTCTGCACAATCTAAAGCAACCATCAAAATTAACTTCAGAAAAGACTGTGGTGTATTCAGTGCTACGGAACGCCCAAGGAAGAAGTCTAAACTCATCAACAAGGAGCAACGACCACGACGACAAGAACATGAACACAGAAATAAGCCAAAGGCAATGGAGTTGGCTTCCAACTATCCTTAATGCACACAAGGGAATGTGACTAGGGGGCAGTCAGCTAGCAAGTCTGAGAGACACGATTTACATCTGTTCTCATATGGAATATAGCAGGAGCTATACTCCTCCTTCAGTCAGCTTTTAAGCACCTCAACTGCTGTACTACATGTAAAAAAATATTGACAAAGCCAATAGGTTTCGCATTGTTGAAACCTATTGGCTTTGCCAATGCTTGTTCCCGAAAGGCATCTGGGCACAGACTCTGCTTGCTTGTTCATCCATTCATCTGAATGGAAACAGCTGCTCCCTTGGCAGTTTTTTCTGCCTTTTTCTTCCCTCCATGTGTGTCAGTGTTGAACCAATATTTAAGAAAAGTGATTGGGATGAAAGCACTGGGTCCACATACTGATGTTCAGATCAATCATCACTGATTCCCACCGCCCCTCCCTTGACTGAGATTGCAAAATGCAATATTGGGTAATGTGGAGGACCTGCTTTAGTGGATGACAAGGCAAAGAAAGCCTCTTCCAGGTTAGCACTGAACACCTTTGGTGTATTCGGTGCCCTTTCTAAAGAAGGGCTCTGAATAGCTACAAGTCGTTATTCTGTGGCAACTGTTTAGAATTCTTCGGGCCCTATAAAGGCATTACAGCTTCAACAAAATGCTGGCTGCGCTCTTTATCAAAATTCTTGCTTTACAGTCATACCATGGCAGGGCATCAGTGCTGACTGAAGTCCATATATTGAGGGCATACCTGCACTCAAAAAACTGCCAAGTGCAGTCAAGGGTATCGACCCGCCTTACAATGACACCACTGCTGCCCACAACTGTCCCCACATGATTGCTCTTTATAAACTTTACAATATCTTCACTTTAACCCTATACTTTACAGTGATGCCACTATCACCCAAACGCCGTGCAACAACCCCATGACATGCGCACAATAAAAACCTTTAAGGGTGCAATTAAATGCACTGGCGGCGGGGTCCGTGTCGGGAATAGGAGTGTCACTTTGTTCGTCCTTGTCCTACAGCGGAACTTCTCGCTGTTTCTCAGCTCCTGCTTCCACTATCTTCTACCATCTTACTCTTCTTAGAGATGCGCATGCCCGCATGGTGCATCATGGGGTGTGTAGTTTAGAGGTGACAATGCAAAGTCCTGGGTTAATTTTTCACGCCCCCTACCTTGCTCATCAGATTTCACTTCTGCTGCAATTTCCTGCGACATCGACACCCTTGTCATTGTTTTAAAATGTCACAATACACTTTCACGAAACATGCTGCTCAAGTAGATATGATTAAGCAGATATAGCCGACCCCTTCACTCCCCCACTGCTTGCTCTACTTTCCCACCATTTACCCGAGATATGTTACAGCCAGTGGCGTGGCACAGAATACTTTTCAGAGAAGGCGGTATCAGCACATTCTCTGAAGTGAAGATGTCTGTCGTGTCGCTAACCGCATCCCCTGCTGTTGTGAAATGGCGTGCACGTGAGATAATGAGAAAGCTGTCGAAACATGCCAAGATCGGCTCCTTTTCCGCATAATCTACTGACTCACAGTGGGATACAAAGTATTGGAGAGTTCGAAAAAGAGAAATAGACTTTAAACAAGTATTTATTAAACAAGCACGGCACGGAAGAGAGACGGCCTGCACCACTCGTAACGAGTGATTGTTGGGAAGTATAACAAGCACAAGCGCACGCCTCGCGCGTCAGCAGAGGGAGGGGCGAAAGGAGGGGGGCCAGCGCGATTCCCTTGCGGGAGCGAGCGGCAAGGCGCGATAATTAACATATGGCGCCAGCTGCTCGCTCCCGCAAGTGAATCGCCAGACGTGCACGCGTTGCCATTGGAAGCAATGCAACGCGTGCACGTTTTTGCAGGGAAAGCTGTGCCGATTTCTAAAGGTCTCTCCTAAGCAACGCATGCGCGCTGCGTAGGCAAGACCTAATAACCACATTTCTATGGATGGACCTATTGCACACAACAGGAGAGGCCGCAAAACACAATAAGGAAGCACCAACATTTCAAAATTGACCCATTCTGTGAATGAAGGTAGCTGCAGTATTTGGACCAGGCTCGGCTGCCAACCAGGGAAACATACAACATTTAGACATTTCTGAGAACTAGACAGCCAGGGAGTTTCAGGGTGGTGTGACTTGGAAGGATCTCACTTGTGTTCCTATCCAGAATGCCCTGTGAACCTTCATATTTTGGCTAGCATCACAGATTTTCCTCATACGTGTGAGGGGAAGTTTTGGAATATTCGACACCAACAAAATTCCCACCAGCCAGAGTCCTCACATTTCTCCCAGCAACATTTCACTAGTGTGGCTGAGCCTATCACCTGCGACAGGAACTGGCCCAAACCTGGACGATGTGAAGTCAATGTCGAGTCCCCAAATGCACAATCAGCCCCATGATATTCAAATCATATCATGTGTACTTTTCAGGAAGCATTGGTCTGTTTTGTTTGGCCGCTGACCTGTGTCCCAAAACGTAAGTAATCAACTCCAGGAAACAGACCTTTAGGAAGCCTTAGTGTCAGTTATTCAGAATGCGCTGCCTTTCGTATTCAATCCCCTGGGCTTTAACACAAAACTGAAAACAGATCTTTGACGATGTGCTTTAGAGAAACAATGACTGTTTTTTTTAAGTTCTGGACTATACTTGCACCATTTCATCGCATATGTACTGCAAAGTTATAAGCCATGAACAAGCAAATGGAAATTAGGTGAAATAAAGGTTTTTATTTTTATCGACCTCGGAATTCAAACTTCTCACCTGCAGGTTACACAAGATGGCAGTTTGCACTCGTTCCACCAGCTATTTTACGTGTTGGTGACGTTGCAAGGCACTGCCACGTGAGCCAGTATGAAGATGACTCAACGGCTGAGCACGTGCACAGAGTAACTCCTTTTCCTTGCAGGGCCTAGTGAGCTTTTCTCCCTACTATGCTTGACAAAATGAGGACAACTGCGCTGTCAAATGAGGATAATTGTTGTATGAATGCCTAGCGTCAATTCTGTTGAGGGTAAATGCAACATTAAAGTGTTACTTTCCAGGGAGGATAGCAAGCGCAGCCGCCAAGAAAGTAAACAGCTGGACGGTGGACGCACAAGTTACGCATCAGCTAATGTCGTCTTCAAAGATCGACCTACTTTACATCCTGACACCATGATTCAGCTCAACCCATCCCCTGTGACTGGGACAACAAAAACTGTGACCTTAGCCAGCTATGTAAACTGGTTTCTGAAAACAGAGGATAGGATTCCGAACCACAAATATGTTGCTGGCGAATAGTATTCAAAGCTATTAAAACAAACCGAGCTGTTGTCACTTAGTCTTTGTACCGTTTATAAAATGAAGGATTGGAATTCAAATTATGAATTTGTCATTGATGGCTGGGAACCAAAGCAATTCAACTCAACACGCCTGGAACACTCCAAAAGGCAAAATGGGGAGGTTCGGAATGCGAATTACAAATCAGATAGTTCTGGGACGTGCTAGTACTCATACAGCACAAACCCCAAGAGGAGAATGTAGTACTTTCTAAATTGGTCATGAACCCTATGAAGGTGCTAGGTAGGAAGAGGTTTATGACGAAAGATGGGTAAAGTTGGGGTCAGTTGTAATGGTGAGAATAAGTTGCAGCGAGCGCTGCGTCATAATATAAATGTAATGAGGGACTTTGCCATGACGGGAATGTCGCATCAACCTCTGCTCTCCGCCATTAGAAGCCTAGGATAAGGGACATGCTACGCAGCCCTACCTGCACCTGGCACAAGCCATCTGTGAAGTTGCGGGGTGCAGATACTGCACAGACTTTACTCAGAGCCCCAGCAACTGCACAACCACAACATAACACCATGCCGCACCTTAAACCCGCAAAACAAAACTCAGCTATGGAGCAAACTGCATGCAGCTGATGCGGCCCCTACGGAGAGCATGCCTTCGGCCACTCCTGGAAACTCTGCAAAGGTGCCCAAATCCCAGGATTAGATGGATCATTTTCTGAAGGAGATTCGTTCTAGAATCGAATCGCTCAAAGTGGACTTTAAGTGTTGCGTCCAGGATATTCCCAGAGAAGTCTTTGAAATTGGGGGGCGCGAATGACTTGGAGCGGACAGTTGATGCACACGCAGAAGATCAGGCGATGCTCTGGCTTCTGCACGTGATCCAGGGAGATGAGGATGCTTCGTTACCGGCCTTCGACAGGGCACATCAGGTGACACCAGTGACTGGTCGCCCCAACTTGGCTCCAGACATCTTGACGTGGGTCCACTTCTTCACTGAAAAGGAATCCATCCTGCGGCCCACCAGGGGTAAACCAGACTTGGTGTTTCGAGGCCATACCGTCCCGCTTATTAAGATCTCTCCACGGTCACTCTGTGCAAGAGGCAAACTTTAAACCGATCACAGACCGTGTGAGGGAACTGGCCATTCGCTATCAATGGGGGCTCCCCTTTGCTCTCTTGTACGGTGATCCATGCGCTCCTTGTCCGAAGCTAAGCAGTTGATGGGGATCAAGGATGCCCCAACTGGTGGAGTCTCTTCACCGGCCGGTAAGACTCTGGGGACGGCCTACGCCCTATGTGGAGTACAGTGTAGTGCCGCCACCATGACAAGCAGCAAAAATAGATTGAATTTCAGGAGACCAAGCAGGACATCATTACCCACCTCCAAAGCATTGGGAGAGACCCCTTTCCGTCTACCTCTGCCGCTGGACCCTCGTGATCTGGCAAAGAACATGCGCTCTTAGGGCAGACTGACATTCTCTCTACTGCTGTGGGCCCTGTGGCCCTGCATCTTGGACAAGCTGGAAAGTGGGGGTCCGTGCCAGACTTCCCTGCAGCCCGCCCATCCCACTTCACACTGCAGTAAGGTGATACCTCTGACGGTATCTGTGCGCCTACACGCCGATCTCTGTTGGGGCCCGTTGGCCCATTATTGTTTGGTTTTGCTGTTTATTTTTCCTTTTCAGGGCAAGAACGTCTTTGGGGGGGGGAAGGGGAGAGGGGGGGGGAAAATCGCACCCGGGCCCTGCGCTTATGCTCCTTACACTGCCCCATCACATCACCAACCGCATCCTTTGTCAGCCCTGGGCACTGATGGCGTCACAGCTTCTTTTGTTATATGGGGACAACATCACACACTAAGTTACTTTCTTTAAACATCTGGGGGTTTAAATTCACCTAGCAAGAGCAAGCAAGTGTGGAGGTACCTCTTACAGCAGGAACCAGATGTTGTTCTCCTCCAGGAGACTCATCTCCTGGGGGTGGATAGTCGCCACATAGCACATCTGAAATATCTGCATTGCTACTGGGCGCATGCCCCCACTAAAATACTGGGGGTGGGCATCTTATGCAAGGCAGGCTACTATACTAGTGTCCTGAAGGAAGGTCGTTTTTAACGCTACAGATCTTAAGGGGTAAGCACCCACTTACGCTGCTCAATATCTACGCTCCTAATCAGGCACAGGATGCCAAAATCCAGTACGTTTTGCAGGACCAACTATCTGGGGTGCAGGGGGACACTACAGTGGACGATGATCTCAACCTGGTATGGGATTCAGAATTGGACAGACGCACAGCAACAGATCAGGGTACGGGAGCGATGTCTGCTCAACTTAAACGCGACATCCTGGACCTGGGGTTGGTAGATGCCTGGCTCTACAGACACCCGGAGATGCCCGACTACTCGCTCTACTCCCATGTGCATGCCTCATACTCATGCATCGATTACATCTTACTCACTCACTCACTCCCTACTCAGGGACTTAGATACTGCAGCCCTCTCAGACATTTCCATTTCAGATCATGCCCATGTAGAGCTGGTGTGGATCAGCAACATGCAGTCCCGCAAGGGACCGCTGCACTAGTGCCTTCCTCCACACATCCTTAGTGACCTAGTAGATGTAGCGGAAATCCATAAGGGCCTCGTGGTCTATTTTGACCTCAACGCTCTACCAGACACCTCTCCACACACGCTCTGGGATGGGATAAAGGCAACTATTCGGGGGGGATCTCCACTATTGCTATTACCAGGGCGCTGGAATCCAGACTAGAGGAGGCGGGCTTGACAACTGAGATGAAGGCCTTGGAGAAGCTCGATCATACGACCCCCACTAGGCACAACAAACGCCAGCTAGCAATCCTGCGTGGCCTGTTGAAGACATATAGGACTAACAAGGCCGAACGCTCTCTCTCAGCCCTGAAACAAACGTTTTACGAGGGGGGGAGACAAAGTAGGGTGACTGCTTGCTAGTAAACTCCACCAGCACCCAGCTAGGATGCTCATAGCTAAATTCCAGACTGGGGCAACGACTTGGGCTACTACTGAACGAGATAATCAAAGGGCAATCCATGACTTAGCAGACCCTATATACGCAGGACAACATTCCCCAGGACTTGATTGTCACTTTTTTACAGGCCTGTGATTGGGATCCCATCGATCCTAAACACACGCAACTCCTTGATGCTCCCATTACCCTGGAGGTGGTATGCTGGGCAGTTTAGAACCTGCCACGTGGAAAGGCACGGTTTCCTGATGGGCTCCCTGTCGCATTCTACCGGCTGTTTCTTCTCAACTTGCAGGACCAACTGTTGACGCTCTTTAACTCCTTCAGCCATGTCACAGGTCTCACACCTACCATGGCAACGACTGAAATTGCACTTGTACCCAAGCCTAGAAAAGACCCCTCATACTGTTCTTCTTATCGCCCCATTGTCCTCCTGAACACCAATACCAAGAGTTTTACAAAGATCCTGGCCACTAGGTTGTAACGATTCCTCTCTGGCTTTATTGATCCTGTTCAAGTGGGATTTATACGCAACAGACAGGGTGTGGACAACATTCGCCGGGTTTCCCACCTAGTCATAACGTCCCACCACCATGACATTCCAGCATGTCTTCTCTTGCTTGACGTGGAGAAGGCATCTGACCGGGTGAGATGGACTTTCCTTCGAGTGGTCCTGGGCAAGATTGGGCTGGGTCCAGATATGATCACCAAGATAATGGCTTCTTAAGTAGCCCAACAGTTTCCATCAACATTATCGGTCAGTATACAGCCCCCATCCACACTTCCAGGGGCACACGTCATGGGTGCCCGCTATCACCCCTCCTTTTCATCTTGGTGGTTGAGCCCTTGACGATCACCATTCTGCGAACCACAGAAATAGTTGGGATTCCTTTTTATGGCCGAGCCCAAAAGATAAGCCTCTTTGTGGATGACCTCTTACTTACCACCACTGTATCAGCGACCTCCCTACCGGAGGTTGTTGAAGGCCTCTCTGCGTTTGGAGCAGTCTCGGGGATTAAAGTTAACATGACCAAATCCTTTGCACTTAACATTACCATATGCCGACAGGCCTTTCCTGGGATGCAAGAGTTGCCGCCATTTCAATGGTCCCCTCGAACGATTAAATACTTGGGTATCAATCTCACCCCTACCTTGGCTACTTGGACGCAGGCGAATTGGCAGACTCTCCAGCAGTCCATTTTGGACAATCTACGGCATTGGAAACCCTTGTTTATATCCTGGCTGGGTCGTATCAACTTAATAAAAATTAACATTCTCTGCCCGGTACTCTACATTTTCCAATCCCTGCCTACCCCCATCCCACAAGATGACATCTTATGATTGCAACAGGACATACGTGCCTTTATCTGGGGGGGGGGGGGTAAACGCACTCTGCACATGCATGCAATCGGACTCGAGTCGGTCGGACTCCCATTGAAGTCAATGGGAGCCGGACGTACAACGCGTACACGGGCTCCCATTGACTCAATGGGTGCGAGGCGAACAAGGGCGCCCCCTACAGCGGGTACGCGTCAATGCGACTCGCGCCGTACATGCACAGGTAGGGGGGACCCATGGGTCCCCCCCCCCTGTGTGCGACTCGCGCGGCTACGCGTACAGGGGGGTCCGACAAGGACCCCCAAAGTCCGGCTCCGACTGCTCTTTCGAGCCGGACGGCGCGAGTCGGTCGGACTGCTCGCGGCGCGCATCGTACTTGCCCGGCCGGGGAACGTCTCCATTGCGCGGTGCGAGTTGGTCGGAGCGGTTCGGACCCGCGTACGAGTCGGTCAGCGATTTCGCGTGCGCTCGCATCGTACTCGCTCGGCCGGACGCACGTACGAATCGGTCGGGAAAGAGGGCTCCGAATCGGATCCGGTTAAGCCAAATCCGATTCGGTGCCCTACCGGCCGAGATCGGAATCGGCCCCTTAGTGTTATGGTGCAGAACAAAGTGAAGAGTCGACATGGCACACATCCCTGTGTGCCATGCCTACAACCCACTGCCCTGGCATAGGTCAGCAACCCCTCTAGCTGGGTGCACTATACCAGTGGTGAGGGTACAGGTGCATGAGCCCTGTACCCCTACAGTGTCTAAGTCAATTCTTAGACATTGTAAGTCCAGTAATGCCATTAAGAGTATATGGTACTGGGAGTTTGTCATTACAAACTCCCCAGCACCATAATGGCTTTACTGAACACTGGGAAGTTTGGTATCAAACGTCTCAGCACATTAAACCCACAGTGATGCCAGTGTGGGATTTAATGAAAAATGCACACAGAGGGCATCTTAGAGATGCCCCCTGAAAAACGACCTAACACTAGTGTCCAGGCTGAGTGGCTGCTTGCCAGCTGCCACCACCAGACATGTTTCTGGACCCCTGGGTAGAGAGCCTGCTGCTCTCGGGGGTCTGAAACAATGCACATCCTGGGACGAGGTGCCAAGCTTCCTCCCCCAGGATGGGCAGGGTCCACGAAGGGGAAGCTTCAAAGGCTTGCCGCCTTTGTGAGCTTCCGTAGGCCTTTTGCTGCATCCAGCAACTGGCCCCCACTGGTACTGACCCCACTTTGGGCGGAAGAATCAGCAGGGAAAACCAAGTGAGGAAGGGAGGTGTGCGCACCTTTGCCAACCCCAACCCTTAGGTGGGGGAGGCGAAGCACAACTCTCAGTCCCCGCCATCTTGCAGATGGGGGGACCCAGCCAACCAGAGTGAGGCATATGCCCCCTCCCACTGAAGGGTGGCATAATAGGGGGTGTACCCACCCCAAGGAAGGGACCCATTGGTCCCAACCTTTACCTACCTGTAACGCCCCTAAATCTAGTATTTAGGGGCACCCCTGAACCTTGCCTCCTCAGACAAGAACCGACCAAGAAGAAAAGAAGAAGGACCGAAGAAGCCGTGCTAAAGCTAAGAAGAGGACGCCCACTGACTTGGCCCCAGCCCTACCGGCCTGTCCCCACCGCAAACCTGCTGAGTTCAGTTTTTGAGTGTGTGACATCATTTGCTGCCTGAGTGTATAGAACAAATGCTTAACACTACCCTCTGATAAAGCCTTACTGCTCGCCCACACTACCACAAATAGAGAGTAAGGTGCTATCTACTTTTACCTCTGCCTACCTCTGGGTTCCACTGGACTCTGTGCACAATATACCTCATTTTGGTATAGTATATACAGAGCCAGCTTCCTACAGTCTCTTGGGTCGCCCAGCAGCGGTCAGGGGCGATTGACTTGCCAGGGTGGGCTTCTTCAGCTTCAATGGTCCTAGTGCCAGCCAGCTGACCCTTGGAGTCACTTATTTGGGCTCGGGCTTGGGAGCGACTTTTCCATAAGCCAGGAGCCACAGTCATAGTCCTCTCTTTGCTAGCCCAAGGTGCAGCAGGGGGAGTCCAGCAGTAGATGCATCATCTCTAGTCAGGTCCAAGGGGCAGCAGGGCAGTCCTTCTTCGGACCTATCTCTAGTTCCATCACGATCTGAGGTTCAGGGTGCCAGGGGTGCCATATTTTGCCCAGAAAGTGCCCTGGGGGATGATGCATGCACTAGCCAATGGGCTACCACGATCCCTTCCACTCTGTGACAACTTTCAGTTATCCTCGGCATCTAGCAATCCCAGAATGCACTATTCTGCCCGCTCTCAAGATGAACCCTTCCTTGGATGTTAGGCGCTTTGTAGCCCAGCTTTGAGGTGTGGCTACCTGTGGGCTAAACATCCAATGGAAAACCAGTTTGGGCACTTGTCTCCCCTCTCTGCTCCTGCTGTTAGCCTGTCTACCTGAACAAAGGGGAAGCCCTTCAGGAGTGTGACCACCATTTCCCCACCAAGGGCAGCTTCACCTTAAAAGCTCGCCTTTTCGGCAACACCCTGAGTGGCTACCTGCAAGGGGGAGGTAACGCCTCTCCCTGTAGCAGACTTCTATTGTTTCTAAGCCTGGGAGTCATTCATACTACTCCCCAGTAGGGAAGAAGGCTATCTGGTGGCCAGCAACTGTGCGAAGCCACTGGATAAACTGGGCAACAGAGTGCCAACTTTCTAAAAGTTGCTTTTCATTAAAAGTGACATTAAATTCGACTTGGGCATCAAGTTGAGTTTAATGCCACGATTAATTTGATACCTTGAAGTACCCACTTTAGTAGTCCCATTCAGAAGGAGCCGGACTGAGAGGTCAGCCGGTAAGGAATAGTTTCTTACCTGTAACTCCAGTTCTCTTGCAGGGAAATCTCCATTGAAGTCATAAACGTTTGAATTGTTCCGCCTACGTGCGGGGGATCCCAAAGCACTTTCTTCAGATTGTACTTACAAAAATATATATATATATATATATATACATATATATATATAATCTACTGGCGGTCGCCAGTAGATAGTTATAGTTAAAACCTATTATCCATAGGAAATCCGCGACATTCTATTTGAAATAACGTTGGCGCCGGCTGACGAATCTTCGCGAAAGTTTCCAACTTGTTGGGGCGCTCCGGTCCGCTCCTATCCTGAAAGTCTCGGGGTGATACGTCAAGCGGGGGCCGAGAAAAAGGGGGTCCCAAAACGCGTTTTCCCATTCATTTTTCCATAGGAACCTTTAGTCGCAGCTACAGCCCGAACTGCTGAACGGAATTACACCAA
The DNA here is from genome assembly GCA_963921515.1 of Calotriton arnoldi. Taxonomy (NCBI): domain Eukaryota; kingdom Metazoa; phylum Chordata; class Amphibia; order Caudata; family Salamandridae; genus Calotriton; species Calotriton arnoldi. The sequence goes on from CAWUFW010000875.1 coordinate 2,399,254, forward strand.
ATTTGGCAAAGAGGTAGCCCTTGGTTCAGTGTCGTGCCTTTTGCTTAAATGGTGTAAATCCGTTCAGTAGTTCCTGAGAAAATCAAAAGTAAAGTCACATATATATCTGGGCGGAGCCTAACCACACATGTCATTGTGAGATCTGATTGGCTGTCAGCACTTCATCCTGGAATTGCTGGCAGCCATCTTGGGACCAATATAAATGATAGTACCTCATTGAAATGCATTGTAGTGAATAGAAGATTTTGAGGGTCACCAAAAGGAGAACTATAAAGGGTGATAACAGGCTTTAGTTACATTAGAATTTATTTGTTGATGGTACCATACTAATTTTAGGAATTGTGGTGTATTCTAAGGTGATTTTACCATGTGAAAAACCTTCTGCTGGGATATCATGAATCATGTTTGAGAGAACACTATTTTCTCATGCTTGTCCCATGGAGGTTTGGAAGGTGCTCCAGAAGCTAAAATGAGAGCATATTTTCTGTAAATTCACATTATCTTTCTCACTCATGTGAGAATGAAGTCTGACATTCTCAGTAAAACATGTACATCCAACAAGGGCAGAGACTGTCAGTTGATTCCTTTGTGTTCTACTGCAGCTTCCCAGAGTGTTCTAAAGAACAACTAGAGTGCTAACAGCCTTACTTATGACAAAAGTATGGCACACCTGAAGCCATCTTGATTGGAATAAACTGGTAACACAAACAATTTAATTTAAAAAGGAACAAAATGATGGGGTTCATTTTGTCATAGAAATTATGGTTAGTGCTGTAGAAAGAAAAATTAGGACATGTTTCAAGTGTGATCTCAAATATCTTCCTGTTATATTTCAACAGGAGCAGCCTGCCAGTTGATGCCTTTGTGTTCTACTGCAGCTTCCCAGAGTGTTCTAAAGAACAACTAGAGCGCTAACAGCCTTACTTATGACAAAAGTATGGCACACCTGAAGCCATCTTGATTGGAATAAACCGGTAACACTTAAAACATTTAATTTAAAAAGGAACAAAATGAGGGGTTCTTTTTGAAATAGAAATTATGGTTAGTGCTGCAGAAAGAAAAATTAGGGCATGTTTTAAGTGAGATCTCAAATCCTCTTCTATTTCATTAGAAAATTCTGACATGCAGACTGAAACAATCACTTTCAATACCAGCAGCAGACTACCAGTTAACTCCCTGGTGAGCAGTAGCTTTACTCCAGTGATCTAATGAGCAACTAGAGTGCTAACATTCTGAATTTATGGCAGATGTGAGACACAACTGAATGCCTTCTTGATGGAATCAAAGTAAAAACTGAAAGCATTTCCTACTGAGGAGACTGCAGTAAATGAAGAAATTAGGAAACTTCATAACAAAGAAGTCTTCCAAGATGGCCACCAGTGAAAAAGAGCCCAAATGTAGCACAAACATTACCCAGATGTAGCCCACATATAGCCCAATGACAAAAGTGTGCAAAACACTTTTTATTTTTAGTTTTTTTGCAGTTTTATGTAGTGCAGACTGGTCAGGTATTGGAGCATTGCATCTTAAAACATGACCCCCTACACTACAAAAACACCACTGCACTATCCTAAACCCTAAAACACTACCCCCAGCACGACCCCCTACACTACCCAAACACCACTGCACTAACCTAAATCCTAAAACACTACCACCAGCACGACCCCCTACACTACCCAAACACCACTGCACTACCCTAAAACATGACCCCTACACTACACAAACACCACTGCACTACCCTAAACCCTAAAAGACTACCCCCAGCACGACCCCCTACACTACACAAGCACCACTGCACTAACCTAAACCCTAAAACACTACCCCCAGCACGACCCCCTACACTACACAAACACCACTGCACTACCCTAAACCCTAAAACACTACCCCCAGCACGACCCCCTACACTACACAAGCACCACTGCACTATCCTAAACTCTAAAACACTACCCCCAGCACGACCCCCTACACTACCCAAACACCACTGCACTAACCTAAATCCTAAAACACTACCACCAGCACGACCCCCTACACTACCCAAACACCACTGCACTACGCTAAAACATGACCCCCTACACTACACAAACACCACTGCACTACCCTAAACCCTAAAACACTACCCCCAGCACGACCCCCTACACTACACAAGCACCACTGCACTACCCTAAACCCTAAAACACTACCCCCTACACTACACTGAAACACCACTGCACTACCCTAAACCCTAAAACACTACCCCCAGCACGACCCCCTACACTACCCAAACACCACTGCACTAACCTAAATCCTAAAACACTACCCCTAGCACGACCCCCTACACTACCCAAACACCACTGCACCTACCCTAAAACATGACCCCCTACACTACACCAAACAGCACTGCACTACCCTAAACCCTGAAACACTACCCCCAGCACGACCCCCTATACTACACAAGCACCACTGCACTACCCTAAACCCTAAAACACTACCCCCAGCACGACCCCCTACACTGCCCAAACACCACTGCACTGCCCTAAACCCTGAAACACCAGCCCCTGCATGACCCCCTACACTGCCCGAACACCACTGCACTGCCCTAAACCCTGAAACACCACCCCTAGCACGACCCCCTACACTGCCCGAACACCACTGCACTGCCCTAAACCCTGAAACACCACCCCTGCACGACCCCTACACTGCCCGAACACCACTGCACTGCCCTAAACCCTGAAACACCACCCCAGCACGACCCCCTACACTGCCCGAACACCACTGCACTGCCCTAAACCCTGAAACACTACCCCCAGCAAGACCCCCTACACTGCCCGAACACCACTGCACTGCCCTAAACCCTGAAACATCACCCCCAGCAAGACCCCCTACACTGCACGAACACCACTGACTCTAAACCCTGAAACACCACCCCCAGCACGACCCCCTACACTGCCCGAACACCACTGCACTGCCCTAAACCCTGAAACACTACCCCCAGCATGACCCCCTACACTGCCCGAACACCACTGCTCTGCCCTAAACCCTGAAACACCAGCCCCAGCACGACCCCCTACACTGCCCAAACACCACTGCACTGCCCTAAACCCTGAAACACCACCCCCTGCACAACCCCCTACACTGCTCGAACACTACTGCACTGCCCTAAACCCAGAAACACCATCCCCAGCACGACCCCCTACACTGCCAGAACACCACTGCACTGCCCTAAACCCTGAAACACCACCCCCTGCACGACCCCCTACACTGCCCGAACACTACTGCACTGCCCTAAACCCTGAAACACCACCCCAGCACGACCCCTACACTGCACGAACACCACTGCACCGCCCTAAACCCTGAAACACTACCTCCAGCAAGACCCCCTACACTGCCCGAACACCACTGCACTGCCCTAAACCCTGAAACATCACCCCCAGCAAGACCCCCTACACTGCCCGAACACCACTGCACTGCCCTAAACCCTGAAACACCACCCCCAGCACGACCCCCTACACTGCCCGAACACCACTGCTCTGCCCAAAACCCTGAAACACCAGCCCCAGCACGACCCCCTACACTGCCCGAATTCCACTGCATTGCCCTAAACCCTGAAACACCAGCCCCAGCACGACCCCTACACTGCCCGAACACCACTGCACTGCCCTAAACCCTGAAACACCAGCCCCAGCACAACCCCGTACACTGCCCGCACACCACTGCACTGCCCTAAACCCTGAAACACCAGCCCCAGCACAACCCCGTACACTGCCCGAACACCACTGCACTGCCAAACCCTGAAACACCAGCCCCAGCACGACCGCCTACACTGCCCGAAAACTACTGCACTGCCCTAAACCCTGAAACACCACCCCCAGCAAGACTACCTACACTGGCCGAACACCACTGCACTGCCGTAAACCCTGAAACACCACCCCCTGCACGACCCCCTACACTGCCCAAACACTACTGCACTGCCCTAAACCCTGAAACACCACCCCTCAGCACGACACCCTACACTGCCCGAACACCACTGCACTGCCCTAAACCCTGAAACACCACCCCAGCACGACCCCCTACACTGCCCGAACACCACTGCACTAAACCCTGAAACACCACCCCCTGCACGACCCCCTACACTGCCTGAACACCACTGCACTGCCCTAAACCCTGAAACACCACCCCCAGCACGACCCCTACACTGCCCTAACACCACTGCACTGCCCTAAACCCTGAAACATCACCCCCAGCACAACCCCTACACAGCCTGAGCGCCATTGCTCTGCCCTAAACCCTGAAACACTAGCCCCAGCACGACCCCCTACACTGCCCGAACACCACTGCACTGCCCTAAACCCTGAAACACCACCCCCAGCACGACCCCCTACACTGCCCGAACACCACTGCACTGCCCTAAACCCTGAACCACCAGCCCCAGCATGACCCCCTACACTGCCCGAAGACCACTGCACTGCCCTAAACCCTGAAACACCAGCCCCAGCACGACCCCCTACACTGCCCGAACACCACTGCACTGCCTTAAACCCTGAAACACCAGCCCCAGCACGACCCCCTACACTGCCCGAACACCACTGCACTGCCCTAAACCCTGAAACACCAGCCCCAGCACCACCCCCTACAATGCCCAAACACCACTGTACTGCCCTAAACCCTGAAACACCACCCCCTGCACCGCCCCCTACACTGCCCGAACACCACTGCACTGCCCTAAACCCTGAAACACCACCCCCTGCACGACCCCCTACACTGCCCGAACACCACTGCACTGCCCTAAACCCTGAAACACCACCCCCTGCACCACCCCCTACACTGCCCGAACACCACTGCACTGCCCTAAACCCTGAAACACCACCCCCTGCACCGCCCCCTACACTGCCCGAACACCACTGCACTGCCCTAAACCCTGAAACACCACCCCCAGCATGACCCCCTTTACTGCTCGAACACCACTGCACTGCCCCAAACCCTGAAACACCACCCCCAGCATGACCCCCTACACTGCCCGAACACCACTGCCCTAAACCCTGAAACACCACCCCTGCACGACCCCCTACACTGCCCGAACACCACTGCACTGCCCTAAACCCTGAAACACCACCCCCTGCACGACCCCCTACACTGCCCGAACACCACTGCACTGCCCTAAACCCTGAAACACCACCCCCAGCACGACCCCCTACACTGCCCGAACACCACTGCACTGCCCTAAACCCTAGAACACTACCCCCAGCATGACCCCTACACTACCCGAACACCACTGCACTACCCTAAACCCTAAAATACTCCCCCAGCACGACCCCCTACACTACCCGAACACGACTGCACTGCCCTAAACCCTAAAACACTACCCCCAGCACGACCCCTACACTACCCGAACACCACTGCACTGCCCTAAACCCTAAAACACTCCCCCAGCACGACCCCCTACACTACCTAAACACCACTGCACTGCCCTAAACCCTAAAACACTACCCCCGCATGACCCCCTACACTACCCAAATACCAATGCACTACCCTAATCCCTAAAACACTACCCCCGCACAACCCCCTACACTACCCAAAGACCACTGCACTGCCCTAAACCCTGAAACACCACCCCCAGCACGACCCCCTACACTGCCCGAACACCACTGCACTGCCCTAAACCCTGAAACACCAGCCCCAGCACGACCCCCTACACTGCCCGAACACCACTGCACTGCCCTAAACCCTGAAACACCAGCCCCAGCACGACCCCCTACAGTGCCCGAACACCACTGCACTGCCCTAAACTCTGAAACACCAGCCCCAGCACGACCCCCTACAATGCCCGAACACCACTGTACTGCCCTAAACCCTGAAACACCACCCCCAGCACCGCCCCCTACACTGCCCGAACACCACTGCATTGCCCTAGACTCTGAAACACCAGCCCCAGCAAGACCCCCTACACTGCCCGAACACCACTGCACTGCCCTAAACCCTGAACCACCAGCCCCAGCATGACCCCCTACACTGCCCGAACACCACTGCACTGCCCTAAACCCTGAAACACCAGCCCCAGCACGACCCCCTACACTGCCCGAACACCACTGCACTGCCCTAAACCCTGAAACACCAGCCCCAGCACGACCCCCTACACTGCCCGAACACCACTGCACTGCCCTAAACCCTGAAACACCAGCCCCAGCACCACCCCCTACAATGCCCGAACACCACTGTACTGCCCTAAACCCTGAAACACCACCCCTGCACCGCCCCCTACACTGCCCGAACACCACTGCACTGCCCTAAACCCTGAAACACCACCCCTGCACGACCCCCTACACTGCCCGAACACCACTGCACTGCCCTAAACCCTGAAACACCACCCCTGCACCACCCCCTACACTGCCCGAACACCACTGCACTGCCCTAAACCCTGAAACACCACCCCTGCACCGCCCCCTACACTGCCCGAACACCACTGCACTGCCCTAAACCCTGAAACACCACCCCCAGCATGACCCCCTACACTGCCCGAACACCACTGCACTGCCCCAAACCCTGAAACACCAGCCCCAGCACGACCCCCTACACTGCCCGAACACCACTGCACTGCCCTAAACCCTGAAACACCACCCCTGCACGACCCCCTACACTGCCCGAACACCACTGCACTGCCCTAAACCCTGAAACACCACCCCCTGCACGACCCCCTACACTGCCCGAACACCACTGCACTGCCCTAAACCCTGAAACACCACCCCCAGCACGACCCCCTACACTGCCCGAACACCACTGCACTGCCCTAAACCCTGAAACACCACCCCCAGCACGACCCCCTACACTGCCCGAACACCACTGCACTGCCCTAAACCCTAAAACACCACCCCCAGCACGACCCCCTACACTGCCCGAACACCACTGCACTGCCCTAAACCCTGAAACACTCACCCCCAGCACGACCCCCTACACTGCCCGAACACCACTGCACTGCCCTAAACCCTGAAACACCACCCCCAGCACGACCCCCTACACTGCCCGAACACCAATGCACTGCCCTAAACCCTGAAACACCACCCCTGCACGACCCCCTACACTGCCCAAACACCACTGCACTGCCCTAAACCCTGAAACACCACCCCCAGCACGACCCCTACACTGCCCGAACACCACTGCACTGCCCTAAACCCTGAAACACCACCCCCAGCACGACCCCCTACACTGCCCGAACACCACTGCACTGCCCTAAACCCTGAAACACCACCCCCAGCAGGACCCCCTACACTGCCCGAACACCACTGCACTACCCTGAACCCTGAAACACCACCCCCAGCACGACCCCCTACACTGCCCGAACACCACTGCACTGCCCTAAACCCTGAAACACTCACCCCAGCACGACCCCCTACACTGCCCGAACACCACTGCACTGCCCTAAACCCTGAAACACCACCCCCAGCACGACCCCTACACTGCCCGAACACCACTGCACTGCCCTAAACCCTAAAACACCACCCCAGCACGACCCCCTACACTGCCCGAACACCACTGCACTGCCCTAAACCCTAGAACACTACCCCCGCACAACCCCCTACACTACCCAAAGACCACTGCACTACCCTAAACTCTAAAACAATACCCCCTGCACGACTCCCTACACTACCCAAAGACCACTGCACTACCCTAAACCCTAAAACACGACCCTCCTACACTACACAAACACCACTGCACTACCCTAAACCCTAAAAACTACCCCCAGCACGAACCCCTACACTACCCAAACACCACTGCACTACCCTAAACCATAAAACACTACCCCCAGCAGTACCCCCTACGCTACCCAAACACCACTGCACTACCCTAAACCCTAAAACACTACCCCCAGCAGTATCCCCTACACTACCCAAACACCACTGCACTACCCTAAACCCTAAAACCCTAAACCCTAACCCCAGCACGACCCCTACACTACCCAAACACCACTGCTACTACCCTAAACCCTAAAACACTACCCCAGCACGACTCCCTACACTACCCAAACACCACTGCACTACCCTAAACCCTAAACACTACCCCCAGCATGACCCCCTACACTACACAAACACCACTGCACTACCCTAAACCCTAAAACACTACCCCCAGCACGACCCTCTTCACTACCTAAACACAACTGCACAATTGGTTACAGGCGTTGCAACGCAGGCCTGTGGTGCTTACTGGAAGTACCTGGTGGGCTAGTTGGGCCCCAGGGACTCTCAGGATTCAAGGTGACCTAATCCCCCAACTTAAAACGCGCCACGGGGCGCGTTTGCACAGTGGTGAAGGGAGGGGGCGGGGCCTCAGGTAACATGTGCGCAAACACGCCCTGTGGTGCGTTTTAAGTTGGGGAGTTAATTCCTTTGAATCCTGGGGGCCAACTAGCCCACCAGGTACCTTCAGTAAGCACAACAGAGTTGCGTTGCAGAGAGGTGAAAAAGGTGCGTGGCCTCGGAACGCCTCTCTGCAACTCAGCTCTGTGGTCCTAACTGTAGGTACCTGGGGGCTAGTTGGGCCCCAGGGACCCTCAGGATTCAAGGGGACTTAATCCCGCAACTTAAAACGCGCCACGGGGCGCGTTTGCACACATGTCACCTCAGGCCCCCCTCCCTTCACCACTGTGCAAACGCGCACTGGCTCTGATCAGAGTCAGTTACCACCAGTACCCGTCTGAAAAAGTTGTGGGCACAGGATGATTTTGCAACAAGGCCTCTTTCTGCTCCTCTGTTGGTTCTTTCTGCACATCTTTTGCTTCTTTCTGTGCGTTTTTTCTTCTTTCTTCACATGTCCTACCTCTGTTGGCATAGTTAGAAACTAGCATTTAAAAAACCTTTGAAATTCACTTAAAAAAATCATAGGTTTCAGGCACGTTATAGTTAGAAATTAGCATTTAAAAAACCTTTGAAATTCACTGAAAAAACCATAGGTTTCAGGCACGTTATAGTTAGAAATTAGCATTTAAAAAACCTTTGAAATTCACTGAAAAAACCATAGGTTTCAGGCAAGTTATAGTTAGAAATTAGCATTTAAAAACCTTTGAAATTCACTGAAAAAACCTTAGGTTTCAGACACGTTATAGTTAGAAATTAGCATTTAAAAAATCTTTGAAATTCACTGAAAAAACCATAGGTTTTAGGGACAGTTATAGTTAGTTGGACATTTCACTCGTACAAAACCCGTGAAATTCCCCTGTTATAGTTAGTTCAGCTAACTATAACTCGCGCCCCACAATGCACTGCTGATGACGTCACATATTACATCACTCATGACATGGTCAGTGACATCACTCATGACATCACTGATGACATTTCAAATGACATCACTGATGACATCATCCATGTGATAATTTCATGCATCTTCTCACACCCTAATATAACTTTTGATACACCCACTCTAAATTACAGACTGCCATTCTCAAAACCATAGACACTCCAACACCAAAAACTACATACCCACTCACTGATTCTTAGGTCTACACACACACATCCACTCACTCACCTGTACAGTCACTCATACTTACAGTCACTCAGTACAGGACTATCATATGCACTCATACACCTATATAAACACTCACACACCGCCACTCATCCATAGAGGTACTCACACACCTAGTCAGTCATGCAAAAAATTAATCACACACCCATTTACTCACCTATACAGTTATACACACACCAGCTCACTTACTCATACAAATACTAGCACATTCTTACGCTCTTATACAATAACTGATACAAGCACACACGCATCCATACAGCCACTCTCACAATACACACACTCACTTATAGCCATTTAAATACTCTAACACACATATATACTGCCTTTTACATATGTAGTTACTCGCACATGTACCACTGAGATATACATTCACTCACTAACACACCCATACACACACTCACCCACCCAAGCAGTCCATCACAGATGCACTCTTGAAATCATGCACCCAGTGAATCACCCACTCACACATCTATGTATAGAGTCACACACACCCCACCCACACAAACACTCAGGCAGCCATACAGATACTCAGAGAACCAATCAATAACCCATATAGACACTCATGTAGCTATTCGCAAATCCATGCATCCACTTACACACCAACAAACAGACGGATACAGACATTCACACAGTTTAGTCACTAACCCATGCATTCAGTAAGATACGTTTAATCACTCACTTGTAGAGTCAGTCACTCACGTACTAAATCATCCATTCAGACACTTATACACCCACTCATTCTTCAATACGCCTTTCCCTATATATATTAAACATATTTAAACTTTACAGAAACACACAGTCACTGGATGATGTCATCAGTGATGTCATCAGTGATGTCATTTGAGATGTCATCAGTGATGTCACTGACCATGTCATGAGTGATGTAATATGTGACGTCATCAGCATTGCATTGCGGGGGCGCGAGTTATAGTTAGCTGAACTAACTATAACAGGGGAATTTCACGGGTTTTGTACGAGTGCAATGTCCAACTAACTATAACTGTCCCTAAAACCTATGGTTTTTTCCAAACCTCCATGTGGATCAAGTATAAGATATATATATATATTTATATATATATATATATATATATATATATATATATATATATTCTACAAAACCACGCAATATGCACGCTCTCAGTCAAACAAGAACTCCGTAGTAGTAAATCCACAAGTTGTTTAATTCACAACGCGTTTCAGGGCAAAACCCCTTGATCACGTGAAACGTGCACAAGCAGTGGGTGACTGATAAAGCATTAAATGATGTCATGGATACAAACGAAGGACTACTGAATGTCAGAATCATTCAAAACCCATGGCAGACATGTTGTAGAGGTATCCACATAGAACGAAAATACAGTACATCTTGTAAAACGTATACTGGTGCCCCCACTGTTTTGGACTGTACAAAGTTGCATATACATACATATATATATATACACATACACATATATATATATACATACATATATATATATATATATATATAATATATACACATATATATACATACACATATATATACATACACATACATACATACACATACATACATACATATATACATACATACATACATACATATATATATATATATATATATATACCGTCCAGGAAGAGGCACTGAATATGCCCTCCTTGCTATCTAGGATGACCTGAAGAACACAGTTGACTGCAACGGGGTTGCTGCAGCTACTTTCCTTGGACCTCTATACACGGCTACAGCCTAAATTGACACAGTTCACCTTGACACTCATGATAAAAGAGCGAGCTCTACAGCCAAGCCGGCATAGAGGGGACTGCTCTAGACTGGATCGAGTCCTACCTTTGCAACAGAACTAATGTCATCCATACCCCACCTTTCTCATCCAAACTGTACTTCACGAAAGCAGGGGTCCCTCAAGGCTCTATTATCTCGCTCATGCTTTCCAACATCTACATGAAGTCATTACTGGCACTGATCAATCAATTTCATCTCACGCGCTATAACTATGCAGATGACATGCAAATACTCCTTCAACTGCAATGTCCCAAAGACATTGGAAACTCGCAAATTTTCAGTTGTCTCAGAGCCGTGGATCAATGGATGACGTAGAGCCATCTCAAATTGAATGCTTCAAAACAGAAATACTCACTTGTGGCAATTGGGAACATTATGACCCACTCGCCATGTGCCTGATGATCTGGGAACACCACCTTAACTATCAAAGGAAGTAAGAAACCTCGGAATGACCATGGACTCCAAGCTATCGATGAATGCCCAAGTGGACAAACTAGCAAGATCAAGCTTTGTTACTATAAAAACTCTGCAATGGATCTTCCTCCATTTGGGATTTCCACATAAGGTCCAGGCTACCATCTCCCTTGTTTTGTACAAACTCGATTACGCCAATAGCACCAACCATGGATCACCTTTAACGACCATGAAAAGACTAGAACGGATTCAGAACTCGGCTGCCAGACTACTCTTACATATAAAACCGCAAGACCACATCTCCCCTGCCTTGAAAGCCCTGCATTGGTTACCGGTTGCCAGAAGATCCACATTCAAGCTGCTTTGTATCACCCACAAAGCGATACATGGAACGGGACCTACTTTCATCAGGAATAAAATCACCAAACACATTCAACAAAGGAACCTCCACTCTAGAGTGACACCTCACCTCAAAATCCCAAGGTACAAGAAAAAAACCATGGGTGGCACATCATTCTCTGTTCAAGCAGCCAAACTATGGAACTCTTTACCCACAAACATCAGATTCACGGATAACCACCTTATCTTCAGAAAACTGCTCAAGAATTGGCTCTTCCTCACATAACCAACATACGCAAACAGAAATATACAGCATATCCCTCTGTCTACAAGCATTTCTTTGGTCTACATATATGTACCTATGTGTATTGCTTTGTATAAACGTGTGTAATAATTATGTTTAAAAAAAAATTATTATAGATATTCATTCGTTTTGCTTAACAAATGTACATATTACCGATAGTTACATTATTTTATGTTTTTAACATGTATATAAGTGACTGCATAAATAAGTAAATCTTTTATCATAACTTTTTATCTACAATTGTATTCACTATTGATCCACAAAAAGTATATCAAATACAACTAATTTAAAGTACAACATCCTGAAAGCCAGAGTTTAATTAATGCATCTTCAATCTACATATACTACCTTCCTTTATGCATCTGTATACCTTCCACGTACTTTTGGATCTATATATTTATTACTTTTACCTATTTATTACTTTTCATCTAAATCAGCATATCCAATACACTATCCTATTTTTCACCTTATACCGCTCTCAAAATATCCTCTACCTCAACTCTCAGACTCATCTCAAACCTCTTTCTACTATTCTTTCCAATACACTACCCCATTTCTCACCCTATACCTCTTTCAATATATCCATTACCTCCACTCTCTCATTCATCCCAAACCCCATACCACTACTATGATACCCAAAATAACCCTTTCAAAACTCTTCTCTACTCCACCTGTCCTTGCATCATCTCATACCTTTTTAGGTCGAGCCTAGCGCAGCAGGCATGCGCTGCTCTGCGAGGCTTCTTGTATCTACTCTATGTGGGTCTGACTCCTCCCACGCATTGGGTTGGCTTTTGCGTGTGTCTTTTTCGAATAAAAGCCTGCAAATGGCTAAAGGTGGGTGCATGTCCCACCTCTTCTGAAAAGTTCACTCCCATGGCGTTTTGCCGCTGGAGCGAGCAGCGGCGCGCAGGGCGGCAGCTGCAGTGCCTCCTTGTCTCCCCTGCACCACTCCCCCTTGTCTCCCTGTGCCCGCCCCCACCACTCCTCTTGAGCTGCTTGTTTTGTTTACTTTCCCTGGCTGCACGCATTGGCGTCGGTCTATGGTGTTCAGCCTGTCACTGTTTACTGCAGGTCACTTCTCTTATCAGCCAACAAGCCATTTGGCCACAACCCCAGTCGCCGGAATAATCTGAAATCAGAATATTGTACAGAAATGCTTTAAAGGTTGAAAGTTAAAGTAGATCGCCATCCCTCTTTCTGTACATTTGCAGCTCTGCCCACCCTCTCCCCCCTCCTTATCTTGGGTACGGTGGCCTGTGGCGGCCACTGCTCGCACGAGCATCACACCCAGCTCTACCTAGGAGGTTGGATTTTTGTGCTCGTGCAACCCCTTCCAGGAGGGGAGTTGTCCCCCCCTCCCTTGCTTCAAAACTGCGTCCATAATGACCCTCAAATCACACCACTGACAACGTGCTTTGGTGCATTAAAAGGTCGCAGTTTATTCAACATAACATGTTTATACATTTGCAAAATCATGGTTATCCAATTGCTTTCTTAATATCCATGCTAACATAATTCATTGTCTTTGCAATAATTTTTGTTGCTGTGTGGACCCAGCCTCCACAATTTCCAGGGAAGGGAGAGGCCACCTGTCTGGGCCTCTGATTCACGGATTTAGGCTTCAACTTGCTACCGACTTGGAGGGTGTCCGTCGGGACCTGCCCGGGCTGCAAGTGTCGTCCCGCTTGCCCTGGACCCTTTCGTGGGCACTCCCTGCTCCCAGGGGTCCCTGCCGTGTGGCATCCCAAGGACCTTGCTTGAGCATCTACTCTATCCATCCTGAGGCCGAGCCCTTCCATTTTGCTCCCTCGGTACCCCTGCCGTGAGGCATCCCAAGGGTCCTGCGGGAGCATCACATCTACTCTTTCTATGGCGGTAAGCCGCCCTTGGCTCCCTCAGTGCCCATGCCGTGAGGCATCCCAAGGACACTGTGTGAGCCTTCCATCTACCTTTTAGTAATTCTCTCTTTTTCTACCTTTCTTGTGTTCCTTCCGCCACGCTACCTACAGTTTCACGATCGGAGGGAGCTCCCCCTGCCCTGGCCTCCCCTTTGCTGTTACTTGAAACCCATCTGTTCCAGCACCCCTACCATGTTCAGCAGGAACATGTCCATCCCTACCCCGGTAAGGTGTACCCTGTCTTCCAAGTGATAGCCCAGGGCCCTCAGGTTTATGAAACCGTGTCGAACGAAACCCCAACCATTGGCCCTGCAAACCATCGCCATGGTGATGTTGAGTTTCCGTCCGGATTTTTCCACCGCCCCCAAGTCCATGGCCCCCGACATGGTCTCTGCACTATTATTTCTGAAAAAAACACTTCGGCTGGGCGTATCATACGCGCCAAGGCCGTGAGGCTTTTCTGCATATTTTCCAGGAGGACCCTCCTCCCCAAAGCTGCCAAGTCGTTGCCTCCCAGGTGGACTATCACCGCGTCCGGTCTGCCACCGTGTTCTAGTGCCTCCCGCGCCGCGGGGAGAAGTTGATCCCATTTCATTCCCAAATGCCCCAACCAGACCAAATCGGTTTCCCGCAGCCATATCCCGCCGAATTCACGTCTAGCCGCCATCTCTGCCACTGGATTCAAGCAAGCCTGGCTGATGACGGCTGGAATGCCAGAAACCGGTCCTAGGATGCTTGTTTCCGGTCCAGGGAAGACATGGCTTGGCAGTTCGGGCTGGACTGTTCCCATGAGGCACAGGGTCAGACTGATTTGCATATGGCCATGTCTGAACTGGGGTGGTGGAGTGAGCTTAAGAATGATGATGGATTAAACCCAGATCAGTTGACTGGGGGTGAGTGTTTGATTGGCTCAAACGTTCCGTCCATCATCCCCTTTTGTATCGCTTTGTTCGCCCTAAGTTGGCGGGGGTATGCCCAGACGTGGGTCCCTTGCTCACTTTGCCACTGGATTCAAGCAAGCCTGGCTGATGACGGCTGGAATGCCAGAAACCGGTCCTAGGATGCTTGTTTCCGGTCCAGGGAAGACATGGCTTGGCAGTTCGGGCTGGACTGTTCCCATGAGGCACAGGGTCAGACTGATTTGCATATGGCCATGTCTGAACTGGGGTGGTGGAGTGAGCTTAAGAATGATGATGGATTAAACCCAGATCAGTTGACTGGGGGTGAGTGTTTGATTGGCTCAAACGTTCCGTCCATCATCCCCTTTTGTATCTCTGGGCCCTCGTCACGTATGAGTGCCCCAGGAGATCCATACCTTCTTCCGTGGTTCGGTCAGACCTAGACAGGGGGGTGGGGGGGGAGGGAGGAGGCATAAACCGGACTCAGTACATCGTTGGGCGTATGTAACGCTTAAATGCTCTGGATGCCCAGCGCCCTATCCCCTTGATTTGATCGTTATCCAGCCCTGCGGCTGTGGTGGCTACCCCTATTCTGAAAGAGTGGGACCCAAACTCACTGGCAGGGAGCCCCGCTGCCTCTAGAGTCTTTCTCATCACTGCTATGAATTGAAAACGGCTGAGGAACGACCCGTCCCCCTGCCTGAACAGAGGCCCGTGGCCGTAGTCCCAGAGTCCCAAGTATTCCCGCAGTAAGCACACTGGGCAGCAGGCTTCATCTTTGTTGCATTTTATCCTAGTTCTCTTCCCTCTGCCTGCCTGGTCTGTTTTGGACCGTCGCAGCAGGACGTCCATGTGACCCTCGCTTATCACCACATCCCCCTTGTTAATGCATGCTTTTCCTGGGTCACCGACTGATGGGGCTACCAACTCGCTGATCCTGTAAGCCCCAAAAAATGCCAGCGCGAACGTTGCCCTAAAGAGCCTGGTTTCCTGACCTGAGGAGCAGAATCCCCCCTGGACCCCCATGATCCTCTGCAGTATGCTAAAGTGGATGGGCCGCCTTGCATCCTTCCGTGCTTGCTGCAGCCTGCCCCAACCTCTCAGAGCCATCCTGCATTGGAAGGCCCTAGTTTGGTCCTCCCCTGTCGCCATTTTTGTGTAATATGCTACCGTGCTCAACTGTGTCTGGGCCCAAGGTTTGGTCCTGCCTGACACGAAAGTCCACTCGATGAAGTCTAAGACCTCCTCCTGGCTTGGCTGCCGGCCCCCTATTAGTCCTGTTCTGTCCACGAACGTTTCCCAACACTTACGGTAACAGGCTTCCGTTTTCGGGGCCAGTGCATTGTCCAGCAACTTCTTCAACCCTGGTCCACCCATGCCCACGCCTCTTCTGGCACCGGGGTCATCCCTCGGTCCGCGTCCGGGGCAAGCTCTCGGAATTTCGCCCACTGAAAACGAGAAATGGCATCGGCAACTGAGTTGTCTACCCCTGGGATGTGTCTCGCCCGAAGTGCGATATTCGCTCTTAGCTGGCAGTCAACCAGTTTTCGCAGCAGGGAGGCCACTGCTGGGCATTTCGCTGACCCTACGTTGATTGCTTGTACCACCGCGTGGTTGTCAGACCATAGCGTTATCTGCCTATTAGCTAGCCGCTGGGCCCAAATGTGAAAAGCCACCACAATTGGGAACAGCTCCAACAAGGATATGTTGGCGGTGAGCCCTGCGCTCTGCCAGGATGTTGGCCAGGCCCCTGGTGTCCATGCGGTTCCTTGGATGGCCCCGAATCCGAACCCCCCGGCCGAGTCCGTGTAGAGCTCAAGTTGGTGTGCTTGCACCCAAGGCTCCCTGCACATGAGGGTACAGTTGAAATTTGTCAGGAAGTTCTCCCACTGCCCTAAGTCCTCCTTCACCCCTTGCGTGATGCGGACCCTGTGGTGCTTCTGTGTCGTGCCCCTGGTCATCCACGCCAAGCGTCTTGCAAAGGCACGCCCTGCGGGGATCACCGGTGTAGCAAAATTCAACTTCCCCAGGAGCTGCTGCACTTCCCCCAGCGTCGCCTTTTTCTGTTGCCTCAGTCTACCAATGATTCCCTTTAGCTCCGTCACCTTATCGGGCGGCAATCTGCACGTCCCAGCTACCGAGTCCAGCTCTATCCCGAGGAAGGACAGTTTTGTGGTTGGGCCCTCCGTCTTGTCCTGGGCTAAGGGGATACCTAACTCCCGGGCCAAAGCCATGAAGCTATGCAATAGGTTGGCGCAATCCCCCGTGCCGGCCCTGCCAATAAAAAGGAAGTCATCTAAGTAGTGGACCCGTCCCCCTTTTGGGGCGCGTGTCCCCAGCTCCCACTCCAGGAACCCACTGAACGCTTCGAAGTATGCGCATGAAATTGAGCAACCCATTGGAAGGCATTTGTCATAGTAGTAATGGCCGTCCAATTTGAAACCTAGTAGGTGGTGGCTGTCTGGGTGTACCGGCAATAACCGGAAGACTGATTCTATGTCTGTTTTTGCCAACAGGGCGCCCTTCCCCTCCTGCCTTATCAGGTCCACTGCGTCGTCCACTGACGCGTAGGCCACTGTGCATTCCCTCTGTTCCAACCAGTCGTTTATGGACTCGCCTTCCGGGTGGGATAGATGATGTATCAGCCTGAATTTGCCTGCCTCCTTTTTGGGCACCACGCCGAGCGGTGATACCACCAGGTCTTTTAGTGGGTGGGGGGGAGGGGGGGGGAAGGAGGTAAAAGGGCCGGCCACCCGCCCCATTCGGACTTCTTTCTCTACCTTTTGCTTTGCCACCCCGGGGTTGTCTCTCACTGATTTCAGGTTAAGGCTCTCCCGGGCGCCCCTGGGTCCTTTGTAGGGAATTGTAAAACCTTGCGTGAAGCCCTCTGCCAGTAGCTGTCTGTCTGTGGCCTTCCGATATTGTTTCAACAAATGCAACAGCCTGCTTGCCTTTATGGGGGGGGGGGGGGGGGTCGGAAGCAGCTGTACCCGCCCCTGCCCCCGCTGCCCCTGTCTGGGGGGGGTCTGTTTGTGCCTGTTTTCTCTTTGTGGGCCCCTGCCCCTGGGGCCCGCTTACATCGTATGGTGGGGTGATTTCCCCCGCATGACCCGCAAGCGTGTCTAAACCTGCATGCCGCCCCCCTATTACAATCATCTTTGTCGAACTTCAAGCATATTTTGCCTGATTTGTTATTGCCCTGGTTTTTCCCTTTGAACCCTTGTCCATCATATTTGCCCTTACTCCCGTAGGGACGAACATTGCTCTCTTTTGTGCGGACACCTTCCCTGGCTGCCACCATGTGCGTCGTGAACCCTTCCATGTCCTGACAATCCCATCCCATTATCGGCCACACCTGCACCTTCTCTCTGAAACCCTCATCGTATTTCAGCCATGCATCGCCCTGATATTGCTGCTGCGCCTCATGTACCTTTTGCTCGTATAAAATCAGTGCTGCTGCGCTCTGGGGAAATTTCTCAATGAAAACGCACGCCAATGTTCTGAAAGCCTTCAGCCAATTTTCTATTGCTCTTTTTACTCTGGGCTTATGGCGGTCCCTCCTGTCATCGTACTTTATGTCTTGTGCCGCTAAGTCTAAACCTGCCTGGCGCACTTCCAGCAGTGAGAAAATGTCTATGAACTCCTTTCTCCATATTCTCTCCTTCACTGTTATTGGGATGAAATTGGCCAGCCCTAAGAGTTTTGTGGTTGTGGGAGGGTCACTCGGGGAGGGGCACAGATGCTCGCTGACCGGCTTCCCACTATGGTCCTGGCCCTCCCCAGCCCCGCTCGTGCTACTAACCCCGGGGGCCGCTATACCCTCCTGTGTGGTCACGCCGGGTCCTGTCTCCTCGTTTTGTGGAGCCTGGCTGGCGTCCCCCTTCCCCTTGCGTGCGGCCCCTTTCCTGCTGCCCCCTCGGTCGGCCCTCTGGTCTGGCTTCTGGCTACCACCCTGCCCCTCCATGCCCCACTGGAGGCCTCCTTGGAAGGGGGCTCCCGCCCCTGGCCATTGCCACCAGGGCATCCACGCTGCCGGATAAGCAGCCCCCATGGAAATCCTTTCGCCCCTGGCCTAACCCGGTCTGCCACGGGGGTTGCATGGACCATGGCCCCTGCATTGCTACATTGCTCACCCCCATCTGCTTGCCCATGTTTACGATTTGCCCTGGTCTCCCTTCTGTTGGACCATCATGCCGCACCCTCTCGCGCCCTGCCTTGCCGCTGTGTGCGCAATGCTTACCACTCTCCTTGTCGACCGCGTCGGATCGTCTTCCGCGTGTCTCCTGGGGGCCGCAGTGCTGGCTACAGACCCCTCGTCATCGCTGCTCCCGTCAGTCTCCGAGCTGGACACCAGCTCTGGAGTTGCAGCCCTCCTGCTCCTGGCCTGTTGGGGCTTCCTCCCCCTTCGCTCCACGCCCTTGGCACGGGTGTTTCTTGCGCCCGTCTTGGTGGCTGCAGGGGGCGACGTTTTTGGCTGCATGCCCCCCACCCCTGGGTTTCCTGAGGTGCGGCGCTGTCGGTGACGCCTGTCGCGGCTTCTTCCCTTTCCCGTGAGCCCCGTCCTTGATCTGCTGGTCCGTCCAAGCCGTTCCCTTCAGGGCTACCAGTGCCCTTGCTTTTTCCAACATTGCCTGCAAGTCGTCATCCAGATCGGGCCCTGCGTCTCCTCTGCGCCTCTTTTGACTTTTCTCGGTGGCCTCTGGCTGCTCTTGGTCCTCCCTGAAGCGCGCTGGGAGCCGTGTTTTCCTCCCGGCTTGCCCACGCTTGCCTGCCATCGCCCACAGGATCTTGTGTTGCTCCTACCCCTCTGCAATTATGAGCTGGACAGAAAAAGGGGGGGGGGTACAAAATCCTTGTGCACTGGTGACTTTCGGCACCCCAACTACCGTCCCCTGTTGCAGCTCGTGCCCAATTATCCCCCACAGCTGCAGATGGTGCCCAAATGTCCTTTCCTGCTGCCGATTGTGCTCAGATTGATCCGCTTTTCACCCTTCCTGGGTCGCTGTGGCCTCCTGGGGCTTGCCTGCTCCTGCTGCAGACTGTGTCTGGCAAGAGACCCACCACCGGTCTCCTTTCAGGGCTCTGGCCCTTGTTGTTCAGCCCAGGCAAACAAAACCAAAGCAAAAATGTCCCAAGCGCTGTTCGCGCCTTTTTCTGCCCCCACGTGGCAACCAGAGACCTCCCGCTGGCCTCAGGCCTCATCTCTGCCTCAGCCCCCGGGGAGCTTGCTCCGATGCAGGTTTGGAGTCCGATGACCCCGCTCTGCCCTCCGGGACCGGATTGAGCCACAAAAAGGTCGTGTGCCTTTAAGAGGGAGGCTCGCCTTGCAGCTGGGCGCGCCCGCCCTCCGCCTCTGCCGCCGGGGAGATCGCTCCGATGCGGGCTCGGAGTCCGATGGCCCCGCTCTGCCCTCAGGGACCGGATCGAGCCACAAAAAGGCCATTTGCCTTTAAGAGGGAGGCTCGCCTTGCAGCTGGGCGCACCCGCCCTCCGCCACGTGTCCTTCCTCGTTCCTGGCGCCGGTCGTTATGGAGCCGCCCCCACGCCGCTTCACAGCGTTGTCCCACGTTTTCCGCCGCACCGAGAACCAGCTGAACGGATGTGTGCCCCGAAAGGGGGAGAAGGGGAAAGCCAACGAGTATCCGCTGCTGCTCGCTCCGACCCGCTCTGGCTGGACGCTGTGGTCCGGGTCGATCCCGGAGGCAGCCTCCTCTCGCTCCGGCTTCAGGTAGGTCCAGTAGTCCTGCTGCCTCCGACCGCAATCGTCCTGTCCTCGTTAGCGAGTCTTTCTTCTCTCTACTGCGAGGGGGGGGTTTGTGCTTAATCGGGCCTGTTGCCCCCTATTTATCCCCCCCTCGCCCCCGGATTGGGGGGGTCAGAGCTTGCCCTGGGGCGATCAATCCTGGTCGCTCCCCTCAAGCGGGCTATGCATATGGGCGGGGAGGAGCTTCCCGCCTCCGGCTGGCGTTTGCCCCGGGCCCCCACTGGGTCCGACTTCGCCTTCCCTGGCCCGGGTTACTTTCTGCCGGAGTCTTTGTCCCCATACTTTGTTGTTTTTAGCGTCCCTGCAGTATTGTGCGCAACAGAAAACTGCCCGAAAACCCCCAAATGCCCCTGAAAGTTCATGTCAGCAGAGCACACTTCAGGCTAGTTCGGGTTTAACTGGACGATTCGGCGTCTTGTAGGTGGGGGCGTGGGGGGGGTTACGGGAGAGGAGTTGTCAAATGCAGACTCTAACCACAGATTGAATGGTTTTGTTGAGCAGGAATGCCCGGTGTGGAATTAAGTTGCTTGTGCAAGAAATTAATTATGCTGAATGTAGGCGACCACTTATGTTTAACTCGAGTTTCTCTGGCACATTCTGAGCTAGTCCTGGTTTTACCGACTGCATCGCACAACTTCCTGGAGCTTGGAATCGTATCTGTTTTTTGTTGAAGGGCACACAGATCACAAATAATATGATCCATGTATGTGAAACCGAGACAGGCTGTGGCCCCCGCCGCGCCTTCTCTTACTCGGTACTTAGGCGGAATGGGCCCCAGAGAAGGGCCGGGCGCGACCATACAAGGAAAACCTATCGGTAGATATTCACCTGCAACGCGTTCACACTTTTAATACCAACTAAAACGCTTGTGTGCTATGGTTTACACCTTAGTTACGATAAAGTAATCTTCTCTCATTTTCGGTGCTGACTTACGTTTTCAGCGTTGTTACCCGTGTTTTGTGAGAGTTGATTGACAGAAACCCGCACGCCAGATTGCCTGTCGGTCATTGCTGATTTGTACCTTTTTGTCTTGATTAACAATAGGTGTGATTATTGTATAGTAAGTGCCACAAGATCACACATGCATGCACACTTTGACACCCATGCTTATAGACCTACAGAACAACTGACACCTATTCACACAGCCCAAGAGGCACACAGCCACACATAAGTGCAAACCAACAACCACACCGGTGCATATCCACATGTATGAGTAAACATGTGAGTAACCTTGCGCACAGATCAACAACCCCATGAATGCAGTAGTCATGTAAACATGAAAACGTGCGCAGATAGCTGCAGAGAACACAGGTAAACACGCAGAGTCACAGACAATACATAAGCAGCCACACTTGAACAGTGGGTTGGGCAGGATAGACATGCGGACAGACTGATGGACAGAGAGGCATATGCACTCTGAATGGGTTGGATCATGTATATTTATTCATTGGTAGTTGGGTGATGTAGGGTTCATGGGCACTAAATCTTTATCTCCACCGCTGATGAAATGAGGACATTTGGAAACAGTGAAATGTCCATGTCTGTTCAGTCCCTGGCCTCCTAGGCAAAGTCCACTTGGGCTGAGCTATGGAATACTTCTGTCTCAATGATCATACGATTCTTGCCATCTTTGGAACAATCGCTTCTTCATAAAAAATACAGGCTAGTCTGTATACCCATTCTGTCCTTGGCATCTTTGGTTTAATCATACACGTGCAGCGAGTCCGTACCTGTATCTATTTAGTACAAATTTATGAAATATAAAGATTGTCAAATTGGTAAAAGTATACTGAATGCTTCATATGTTTGTCTGATTGGTACCGTTGAAACAAACAAAAACCACACTACGAAAATGGACTGATTTGTGAAATTAATGTATGTGACTGAAACATGGTGTGTGGGCTGTAGTGTCAATCTGTTTCTACTAGTTACGGGAAGGTTTGTTATGGATTAGGTTACTTAGGTGGGTAGTAAAATGTAGACCACATTCAAATAGTCAGCCTGAGCCAAGAATACAGCAGGCAAAGGATGGACTCGATGATGAAGATGCTGAAGAGGAAGACTGCCTGGAAAGCAGTGGAGTTGATAGGATGGGAATTATTGATTCATATGTTATTGATTGATTACTGAAGACAATTCGGGTGTGAATGTATCGCCTAGGTTTCTGGCCTTGCTGTAGGGAGTTCGAGCAGCTCCCAAAATGGACTGCCAGTTTAAGGGTGATACTGAAGTGTTTTGAAATGGAAATCATGAATGGTTTTTGGGGGGGGGGGACTACAAGCATCCCACAACTTTCCCAGTAATAACATTTTACAAAAGCCATGACAAAAAAAAAAAAAAGACTGCCAGACAATGCCATACCTGTTGGCTTCGCCAGGTTCTTGTTTTATTTTCCTTGCTCTCGCTGAGGGAATGGCGTCATAACTGTATCACTTCTTTGAGACACAAGTATTCAAAAGGGTCTCGCCAAATCCAATGTTGGTTAGATGTAGAGTTTGCTGTGCTAGTTTTGTTTAGAAAGTCCTGTGCCAGGCTGGCATAATAACAGACTTAACACATTCTTCTTATGTGCTGTTAACTTTAGGGCCGCCTTTGAAGCTTTGAGATTTTAGCTATAGCTGCCGGTTCTTGTGGGAGTTTCCTGTTTCGGTGCTTCTGCGTTTCTGTGCTAACTACTTGGTGGGTTCATGCTTTTTAATCATTGTAATATTACTGCAAAGGATTTTTTCTTTTAACAAGCAGCGTGCTTCGGTACAGTCACATGTATTGGGGGCACGTTTCAGCGGGCACCGTATTCAGCTGCCACTTATTCGTGTAAGTAGGGAGATAATATGCCAAAATATTCACATTTTTTTAACCTCTGATCTGCTTCTCGCACACTTATTTTGTTTGAGCTTCTCATAGGACATTACAACGTTGTTTTAGTAGGTGTTACGGCACTGCATAAAGGATGTAGGGGTGGTTGGCTGTGAGTTGCCCTTTTAACACTGTTTTTACTTGCCTACATTTACTGGTGCAAAATGCACTAGCACCAGCATGCTGCACAGAAGATGGACTCATTCTTTAAGGTGCAATCCTTTTGCTATTTCTTACACACACTCACCTCGCACTATTTTCATGCACAAAAACGATTCACTCTTTCTTTTACACCCAGTGTGTAGCAATTGTATAGCTCTTCAATCCGGTTGCATTACGGAACAACGCAGGGAAATACACTGCATGCCTTTACCACGCTTTTTTTACCCTGCATTTTTTAGATCGTATATACTTTTACAACGTATTCCTTTCCTACACACAGTTTACATATATATATTTATATATATATATATAAACAATGTATTTGTGGGGAGAAACCCCCCACACCCTGAACTTACCTTAAATGCGTGGTAAAGGCATAGCCTGTAAAAGCATATTCATTCTAAAAACATGCATGGTAAAAATGCATGGTAAAGGTACAACGTGGTAAAAACCTTGTTGTAAAGGCGGTTTCCCTTCAATCCCTGGCAGCACTGTGTAATGAAGCACGGATCCAGGAAGATGTATTAACAGGCCCTTATTAGTTGGATAAGTAGGAGGAATAATAGCGTCCTACCCACAGGTGACACAGCAGCAACTGAACTCAATGTTGTCACTAGGCAGCAAGGAGCTCTCTACATTCTAGAGCTCCTTGCGCAGGGCATTCCACGCGCAGGTGGAGGGACATGGGAGGTGGACAACAGGGATTACAAACAGGGTGAAGAAACCACGAATACCACACACAGCACCCAGGATAATGTGCTGCATGGCTACACATTAATAAGGTCCAAAAGGCGAAACCTACTGGCTATGCCAATGCTTGTTACTATTCCGATCCCCAAAACAAGACTTTCTAAACCCTCCCTCTGACTCTTCCCCCACCTCCCTTTTACTCATCCCCCCCACCTCCCTTTTACGCATCCCAAGCCTCCTCTACTGCTATGAGATCCCCCCAAAAAAATTCTAAATCCTTCCCTTCTATCCCTCCACTATCCTTTACAATCCAAATAACAGACTACCATGTCCAACACTCACATTAATTTCATATTTCACTATACTAATTCACCACTAATCCTTTATGGGTTCCGGAGTAGAGTGCTACTCGCTGAAAAAGCACTTCAACACCTCATCAGGGATAGCAAGCACTATATAAATGCTAACCTTTTTACCACTACTACCCCTTCGCTATCCTTCTCAATCCAAATAACTGACTAACATATCCACTACTCAAATTACTTTCATATTTTCACTATATGTGACAAGGTGGGGTTGGCCGGGGTAGAGCAGGAGAGTAACAGACTGGTGGACTGCAACGCCACTCTCTCCCCCTCTTCCCTCCCCTCAGCAGGACGAGTGGAACTCTGCAACCCTGCCTCTGTTGGATGATACGGGTGACACGAGGCACGGCTCCTTTAACTGGGGACTCCCTGATGACGGGACTCCTCCCCCGATTGACGTCACGGCGTTTCCTGCAATAAGGATCGAGGATTCCCGGAGGGCGGTGTGCACCGACACCGGAGTGGAGGAAGGAGTTACAGGAGCGAGGACTGTGAGCAGTGAGAGTCGAGAAACCGGAGACCTGAGTGAGAGCAGTGGGACGGGACCGTCAGGAAGACAGGATACGCCAGGAGGCCAACGGCATCACGTTTCGCCGAGCCACGTTCCAGGAGGAGCGTGGCTAACACAGGTACGGGAGCAAGTTACAGGGTGGTTAGGGAGGAGGGATTCCTCTGACAAGTAGAGAACTGGGGCGTGTAACTCTCCTGTGTTCCCGCTTGCATCCTTCCCAGAACACCATCACTCGTTCCTCGCAGTGTGCTTCACGGGGTATTTTGGAGGTGTCCCTTCACTCCCCTTCCCTTTACACCTATAGCGATCGGAACCCTTACACCCGTTTTCTCCTTTTCCCTGTGCACCCATCTGACACCACAGAGACTACACCCCACCGAAGGCCTGGGCCCCGGGAAGAAGAGCGGTTCAGTCTGGAAAGAACCCGGAACCCTGGACGGAAACCGGAGCCATCACCATATTCCCCTGAAAGACTGACTAAGACACAAAAACGGGTGTTTGGAAAAATTAAAGCATCTCTAACCCGACCTGGCCTCAGACCCCTTATTGCAACCCCGCCACAACTGGTGTCAGAAGTGGGATCACCATCCCAGTCCGTCAGTAAACCTATGATGGACGCCGTCATTCAGCACCTCATAAAAGGCCAGGAGAAGTTAGAATGGGCCATCGAACGACAGATGTCGTCCGCCCAGGCCGACAGAGATGTATTTAAGAACACTATCTCGGCCCAGATGGAAGGACTACAAAAGATGGTACATGAGCCGGGAAGTCCAGTGCCTAGAGACCGGCACGGCCCAACGCATGGACCTTCAGAAATTTCTTTGCAAAAATACGTAGCCGGGGAGGACCTGGATGCGTTCCTGTTAAACTTCGAGCGTGCCGCTAGAGCATGCGGCTGGCCCGAACAAAAATGGCCTTTCTTTCTGGCCCCTCTATTAACAGGGGAAGCCCAGTCCGCCTACCAAGTGACCAACGCCACGAGTGACACCCCCTATCAGGAAATAAAGGACATTATTTTGGACCACCTAGGCCTGGATGCGGAGGCCTACCGGGTGCGGTTCAGAAAGGAACGGGGCGTACCAGGGGAAAACCCCAAAACGTTATTCTTCCACCTGAAGATGGCCGCGGATAAATGGCTAAGACCTGCCACCAGCACCAAAGAGGAGATTATGAACCGCGTATACTTAGAGCAATTCATGGAAGCTCTCCCGTATGGAACACAGCGGTGGTTAAAGCAGCACACCCACCTGTCCCCACAACAGGCTATCGAAATGGCCACGACCTATTCACGAGCGCAGCCACGGACTATGGCATGGGACAGAGAGAGACCAAGTAGGGCCCCGCCTATAAGGAACGAAAAAAAAACCCAAAGACCCATACATGACTCTGCGAAACCCCGGCCTTCCAGAACAGAAATCCCCACATTTAGGGGGCCGCAATGTTTCGAGTGTGGTGACTGGGGCCACATCTCCCGGTTGTGTCCTAAAAGGAAACCAGCGGCCGAACCCATGGAAGTGGGCTACATCCCTAGCTTGGTTTTATACACTGCAGAGATGGGGACCTCTTTCTATGTAAGTGTACAGGTGAATGGGAGGGTAGTAAGAGCTTTGTTAGACTCGGGTTGCAGGCAGTCGGTTATTCAGAAAAGCCTCATTCTGCAGTACACATAAGGTGCGTACATGGGGACGTCAAGGCATACCCGCTGGCGTCGGTCACCATCTCCCCAAACCCTGGGTCTCCTTGCACAGTACGGATGGGGGTGTTAGAAACTTTACCCGAAGACCTCATTCTCGGGACCGATAATCCGGACTTTTTGATTTTGTTTCACACCAATGTAGAAGGAAGAGGGGGAAACCACACTCGCTCACGATCCGCCCTCACAACCCCTGAGCCCTGGGTGCTCGATAGGAGCTTTAGGTTTGCCCAGGCTAATGACTCCACCCTGTTTAACGCCTGGGAGGCTGCCCACGTCAATCAAAACAACTCCACACCTTCATACCCCTACTTCTTAATTAAAGACGGCCTGCTCTACCGGAAAGGGACCGCTGAAGAACCTACACAGCTTCTTGTTCCAATGTCCTTCAGGGAGCAGATACTCTTCTTTTCCCATGCACACCTCACCGCTGGACACATGGGTGTGGAAAAGACAACCCAGAATGTATTACGCCATTTCTTTTGGCCAGGAATATACAAAGACATAAAAACGCATTGCCAGGAATGTGTGGTATGCCAAAAAAAGAACCTCCAACGACCGCCGGCGGTCCCCCTTCAGCCCTTACCAGTGGTAGGAAGACCATTTGAAAGGGTGGGCATGGACTTGATAGGACCCCTACCCAAGACCCAGAGAGGAAACCTATACGCACTGGTGATTGTGGACTACGCTACAAGGTTCCCAGAGGCTTTTCCCCTTAGAGCCCCCACCACCAAAAATATCGCAGACAAGCTCTTGGAACTCTTCTCGAGGGTACGATTCCCGAAAGAAATCCTAACGGATCAAGGAACGCCTTTCATGTCTCGACTAATGAAGGAGGTTTGTAGTTCCCTAGACCTACACCACCTGCGGACCTCTGTCTATCACCCGCAAACCGACGGCCTCATTGAGAGGTATAACCGAACCTTGAAAGCCACTCTGAAGAAACTGTTGTCCATAGAGGGTAGAGACTGGGACCGACTGCTACCTCTGGCTTTATACATACTGCGAGCCCAAGTCCAGAGCAGCCTGGGCTGCTCGTCATTCGAGCTGTTATATGGGCGTCAACCCAAAACTCTATTGGAAATGCCCAAAGATGCCTGGGAGAAGGAGGGAGAAGACGAGAAGAAGTCCCTTCTGGAATATACGCAACAACTGCGATCTAAGATCGGGAAGTTAAGGGATCTGGCCTACTCCAACCTCGAAAAGAGCAGAGACAGACAAAAGAGATGTTACGACAAAGGAAAGAGGTGGAGGAGCCTGTCTTTCGGAGATTGGGCATTAGTTCTACTCCCTTCCTCAACGAAGAAATTCCAGGCCGAATGATTGGGTCCATACAGAGTGGTGGGGGTCCTTGGTAAAACCACGTACCAAGTCCAGATCTCGCCTAACAGGAAACAGAGTTATCATATAAACCTACTCAAGAAATGGTTGGGGCCCTTGT
Organism: Calotriton arnoldi; assembly: GCA_963921515.1. NCBI lineage: Eukaryota > Metazoa > Chordata > Amphibia > Caudata > Salamandridae > Calotriton > Calotriton arnoldi. The sequence continues at coordinate 2,427,859 of CAWUFW010000875.1, forward strand.
CTAAAGACACTCGCCTGACTCTTCCCACATCCTTACCGGGAGGTACCACCCTAAACCAACTCATCATAAATGAAGACCTGTCTGGGGAAGAAAGGGCCGACCTGTTCACGACGCTACTCCCGTTCTCAACCCTTTTTTTGGATACCCCCGGAAAGACCACTCTGGCCGAACACCGGATCGAGACACTGCCAGGAAAAAGTGTAAAACAGAGGCCCTACAGGATACCCGCCGCAAAAAGGACAGCAGTAAAGAGAGAAGTACAAGACATGTTACAGTTAGGAGTCATACGCCCCTCCAGTAGTGACTGGTCATCCCCGATAGTGATGGTCCCCAAGCCGGACGGATCAACCCGATTCTGTATGGACTTCCGGGCGTTGAATTCTATTTCCACGTTTGATGCCTACCCTATCCCGAGGGTCGATGAGCTTATCGAAAAATTGGGGGATTCCAGATACATAACTACGTTCGACCTGACCAAGGGATACTGGCAGGTCGTTACGTGAGGAGGACCGAAAGAAAACAGATTTGCAACAGACGAAGGCCTCTATGAATTCAACGTCCTCCCCTTCGGCCTCCACGGAGCACCTGCCACTTTTCAGCGGCTCATGAATACCGTACTCCAGGACTTCTCTTCTTTTTGTTCAGCTTACCTGGATGATATCGTGGTCTTCAGTTCAACATGGAAGGAGCACATGCTGCACTTGCGATTGATCCTCCAAGCCCTGGAACGTGCAGGACTCCACATCAACTCCAGGAAGTCTCGAGTGGCCTATCAGAAAGTGAAATACCTCGGATACGTTCTGGGTCATGGCATCATTGCTCCACAGGCAGAAAAAGTGAGGGCTATTGCAGAAACGCCCTTTCCCACCACCAAGAGGGAATTGCGTGCATTTCTCGGATTGCTGGGATACTACAGACGCTTTGTCCCGCAGTTCTCAGAGGTAGCCTCCCCATTGACGGATGTTCTTCGCAAAGACGCTCGCCCTCAGCGATTGCTACACCCCACCCCGGAGATGCAAGAGGCGTTCCAGAGACTCAAAACCACAATAACGACAGGCCCAGTCTTAGCGTCCCCAGACTTTCACAAAACATTCATTTTACACACTGATGCCTCTAATTATGGGTTGGGAGCAGTGTTATCACAAATAGCCGAGGATGGGGTTGAACATCCGGTCTTGTACATTAGCAGGAAGCTGTTCCCAAGAGAGACCAGATATCCCACCATCGAGAAAGAATGTTTGGCAGTGAAGTGGGCCGTAGATAAGCTGAGGTATTATCTAGAGGGACGACCATTCATTCTGTACACGGATCATGCGCCCCTGCAGTGGATGTGAAGAAACAAGGCACAAAACCCTAGAGTTCTCCGCTGGTTTCTGTCATTACAACCATTCGCCTTTGAGGTACGACACAGAAAAGGGAGAGACAACGGGAGCGCGGACTATCTGTCCCGTGTGTTTCCTCTCCCCGATCGGGAGAATCCTAGGGAGGGGGTGTGTGACAAGGTGGGGTTGGCCGGGGTAGAGCAGGAGAGTAACAGACTGGTGGACTGCAACGCCACTCTCTCCCCCTCTTCTCTCCCCTCAGCAGGACGAGTGGAACTCCGCAACCCTGCCTCTGTTGGATGATACGGGTGACGCGAGGCACGGCTCCTTTAACTGGGGACTCCCTGATGACTGGACTCCTCCCACGAATGACGTCACGGCGTTCCCTGCAATAAGGATCAAGGATTCCCGGAGGGCGGTGTGCACCGACACCGGAGTGGAGGAAGGAGTTACAGGAGCGAGGACTGTGAGCAGCGAGAGTCGAGAAACCGGAGACCTGAGTGAGAGCAGTGGGACGGGACCATCAGGAAGACAGGATACGCCAGGAGGCCAATGGCATCACGTTTCGCCGAGCCACGCTCCAGGAGGAGCGTGGCTAACACAGGTACGGGAGCGAGTTACAGGGTGGTTAGGGAGGAGGGATTCCTCTGACAAGTAGAGAACTGGGGCGTGTAACTCTCCTGTGTTCCCGCTTGCATCCTTCCCAGAACACCATCACTCGTTCCTCGCAGTGTGCTTCACGGGGTATTTTGGAGGTGTCCCTTCACTCCCCTTCCCTTTACACCTATAGCGATCGGAACCCTTACACCCGTTTTCTCCTTTTCTTTTCCCTGTGCACCCATCTGACACCACGGAGACTACACCCCACCGAAGGCCTGGGCCCCGGGAAGAAGAGCGGTTCAGTCTGGAAAGAACCCGGAACCCTGGACGGAAACCGGAGCCATCACCATATTCCCCTGAAAGACTGACTAATAGACAAAAACAGGTGTTTGGAAAAATTAAAGCATCTCTAACCCGACCTGGCCTCAGACCCCTTATTGCAACCCCGCCACACTATACTAATTCACCACTAATCCTTTATCGGTTCCAGAGTAGCATGCTTCTCGCGGAAAAAATGATTTGACGCCTCGTCAGGGGTAGTGAGCGCTATATAAATGCAATTACAATACAATAATAAGAAGATGCAAGACTTTATCCATCAGAAGACGGATTGCTTGGAAGTGGCTACATCTGTACGGACCGGGCCATAATTGACAAACATTTGGTCCTATTTACTCATGTTGCGTGTCTTATTTAGATAAAACTTCAATACACGCTGCATATCCAGGAAAGGACGTGTTCTTTCAGCCGGGGTTGAAGGATGCTGAAAAAATGTTGGTAAGGAAAACGTCTGATTGACATTGAAACCCGAAAGAACGTTTGGGAGGAAATTCGGGGGGTAGTCCTCATGATTATCTTGTTAGAGTGAAAAACTGTGAATGGTTCATGAGAACTGTTGGACCTGGCCCTTATTGCAGGGTTCCCCTCAAACTTTGTGCCTTCTTCCTCCTATTTTTCTGACCTGATTTTGTTGGGTTTAGGACTCTGGGCACTTCACCACTACTTACCAGTGCTAAAGTGCTTATGCTCTCTGTCTAAATTGTATTGATGATTGGTTTATCCATGATTGGCATATTTGATTTACTAGTAAGTCCCTAGTAAAGTGCACCAGGTGTGCCCAGGGCCTGTAAATCAAAGGCCTCTAGTAGGCCTGCAGCACTGACTGTGCCACCCACATGGGTAGCCCTGCAAACATGTCTCAGACCTGCCACTGCAGAATCTATGTGCACAGTTTTAAACTGCCATTTCGACCTGGCAAGTGCACCCACTTGCCAGACACAAACCTTTCCTTTTACTGCATGCAAGTCAGCCCTAAGGTAGGCCAAAGGCAGCTCCATGGGCAAGGTGCAGTGTATTTAAAAAGTAGGACACGTAATGGTGTGTTTTCCATGTCCTGATAGTGAAATACTGCTAATTCTGTTTTTCCCTATTGCAAGGGCTATCTCTCCCATAGGTTGCCTTGAAACATCTTTTAAGTGTAATTTCCCATTGGGAGCAGATAGAGGTTTGGGGTCTCTGAACTCACAATTTAAAAATACATCATGTAATGAAGTTGGTTTTTGCATTGTAAGTCTGAAAATACCACTTTTAGAAATTGGGTATTTTCTTGTTTAACCATTCTGTGCCTCTGCCCGTCTGTAGAATACACGTCTGGGTTGGCTGACAGTTGGGCTGTTGTGCATTCACGCTAGACAGTCACACAAGGGGAGCCGAGGTGTGCATTGCATATTCCGATGGTTCATCACCAGGCTGATGGGCCTTCTTGAGCTAGAGTGGTGGGAGGAGTGGTCATGGACACCTGAATAGGGCTGTGCCTGTCCTCACACAAAGCAGTCTCCACCCCCCTGTCGTGTGTAATGAGCCAGGTCAGGGAAAAGCTGCGTTTTGTGGACTACAAATACTTTCCTTTGAAGTTTGCCTACTTCAAAGGCAGAAAGGAGTACAAGTATTGAACCTCTGATAGCCCAAATTCAGAACACTTCTGGACTGAGGACATTCTGCCAGCTGCATGCTGTAGGAGGGACTGCCACTCTGCCTGTTGCTGGCCTGCTGCTTCTCTCCTGTGAGTGAAAGGACTGGACTTTGCTTTCTACATCCTGCTTCCAAGGTTCTGCAAGGGCTTGTGCGTGCTTACCTCCTGTTAAGAAGTCTCAGGGCCATCAAAGACCTCACCTACCAGTGCCTGGGCTCTTCTGCTGAGAGGCATGACTTGCCAAGTGGTGCCAAATCCAGTTCCTGGGCTCTTGAAAATAGAATCTGGTGATCTTAAGGAGATAATCTACACATTGACTCCCAGCTCCTGTTTTCTCGACGCATCGCTGCAAAAGATCGCTGCATCGCAGCTGCCTGCCCCGAAGCGTGGGTCCCGATTGGTGCATTGACCACGGCTTTCACCTCAGGCCCCAGCTCACCGTCAGAAAAATCGCTGCAGCGTGATTACTAAGCATTGTGTCACGACGTCTGTGGCACCCGCTCAGACTGCAATGCAGCACCGGCTTGGGGCTGGAAAAACCGATGAAGCGCGTGCTTCACCGCTGCCACAACAAAGCAGCTCGTCTGGATTTTTGACGCATCGTCCCTCAACGCCAATACTTCATCGACAACACACCGCAGTAAGGAACCGAGGCAGCGTGTCCAGAACCAACCCATCACCTCCCCTTCCAGTAAGGAACTGACACATCACCTCCCGACAGGAAGGAACCCATGCATCATCTCCCCTGCCTAGCAGTAAGGAACCAACACATCACCTCCCCTGGCAGTACGGAGCCAAAGCATCACCTCTCCTGTGCAGTAAGGAACTGACGCATCGCTTTGCTTTTCCGGCGCCTCACCTCCCTGCGCCTGGCACCATCTTTGATTTTTGACACATCTAAGGTACTTTGTGCTAAAAAGAACACATCCATTGTTTTCTATTGACCAAACTTGCTTATCCTTGTAAAAGGGATATTTTGACTCGTTTATGTAAGATTTTTGTCGTTTTTGTCCTGTTTTATTCAGATAAATATTGGCTATTTCTAAACGGGTGTGGACTCCTTTTGTAGTGTTTTCACAGTGTTACTGTGAAAACTCTGGAACAATCTCCCGAATGAGCTAAGAGGTGCGAGCTCCCTCCTCTCCTTCAGGAAAGGACTTAAAACCTGGTGGTTCCAAAATTAGATTGCCAACAGGGTCACTACAGTTACGCAGCGCCAAGACACCCGCGGGTATTCGTGCGCTTTATAAATCCTAATAACATAACATAACTGTGTGCGTGTACAAATGCTTTACACATTGCCTCTGAGATAAGCTTGACTGCTCGTGCCAAGCTACCAAGGGGGTGAGCAGGGCTTATCTTAGCTGTGTGACTCCCTTACCCTGACTAGAGTGAGGGTCCAATCACTGCCAACTAGAGCCCCCATTTCTAACGAGAACATAATGCCTGCATTTCATGAACCCTACAAGCTGATGCGATTGCGATGAGGAAAACGGTCTTCCATGAGAAATGCTGCAGGGATGACTTATGAATGGCTTCAAAAGAATTCTGCATAAGATGAGAAAAAGGACTATGTTAAGCTCTCAGGGAGGGAAAAGGACATCTAATGGGAAGAAAAACCCTACTACAACCCTTCTAAAGAATCCTTGATAATGGAGATTTTGAAAAAAAGAGGCTTGTGAAAGACATTTCCTGTATGCAGTAAGGGCTGCCAAGTGAACCATTATGGAAGAGAATTGTAAGCTATATATTAGCTAAAGGAGAAGGTAGGGAAGAATGACATCTTTCTGGCACACCTTTGGGTGTACGTTCTCGGACGAGCCCCAGATGCAACATTCACTTCACTTGAAGGCATATACTGAACAGGAGGAAGGGCTTTTTAGCTTCCTTGAAGATGTCCAAGTCGGTTTGTGGCAGATGAAAGTGTCCATAGTGCACAAGCTCAGGAACTGCGATAGTTCAACAAAATCTCTCTTCTTTGATTTTGCTATCTAATTAGTAGATCTGGTCTGCAAGGGAGCTGGAGATGTGGACGCCCTGACCGGTGAAGGAGGCGTGTGAACCACCAGTGATGCGGCAACTACAGAGCTTTTAAAATAATTCTGGCTCGCAAGCACGAGTACTGTCAGGATTAGTGGGACTGCGGGAAAGGCATCAAGAAATCTTGCAGACCAGTCAATCCCCAGTTCATTCCAGAGAATCTCTTCTTGGGAACATCTGGAGGCGAAGCCTTAGCATTTTTAAAGTCCTGAGGTGGCGAACAAATCAAGGTGCGGAAAGCCCCACAGCCTGAAGACACCTTGCACTACAATGTTGTGATAGACCCAGTCATTGTTTTCTTGTAGCACTCTGCTGATGGTGTCTGCCCAACCCTTTTGTACACCTGTGAGGTGAGTTGCTGAGAGGTGCAGAGTCCTGGCTATGAGCCGTTGCCACCTTGTCTACGCTTCGTGGAATAGAGGTGTGGAGCTCATTCCCCTCTGCCTGTAGGGGTAGAATATGGTGGCAGAACTGTCCGTGTGAACAAGCAGAGATTGGTATGTGAATGAATGGGCAAAAGGCTTTTAGCGCTAGGTGGACCACTAGGAGCACGAAGAGATTGATATGATAGGTCATTTCTCTCGGAGACCACATGCCCTGAATCTGGAGATAATTGTGAATTCCCCAGCCCAGCATTGATGCATCCGACATTAGTCTGAGAGGGAAGCTACTGGTGAAGAGGCATTCCTCAAAGCAGGTAGTCCGGAGAGCAACAACCTTATAAGAAACTGTGCATGAAGAAAGAAAGATGATGTTGTCCTTCTAGATGCTGGACAATTGGTCCCACCGCTCCTCGAGACACTGCTGAAGAGGACGCTGTGGAGTTGTGCATTCGGAGTGAGGAAGATGCGCCTGGCTCTGGGGCAGAGGAGAGATGACACCGTGGGATTAGTGACTTCATGAGAGCATGTTTCGGTGGCATGGTCGGTGGAGGACTCGTAAGTCTAAGACAATACCGATTGAACAATATTCAAAACTCAAGCGTCTTTTTGTGAAGGTTTTTTTTTTTTGTGTGCAGCTAGGCTTTATGCTCAGTAGACACCTTGGATAACCAATCATCTAGGTAGAGGTAGATGAAGATTCAATGTATCTTGAGGAGGACAGTTCCCAAAGCCTGCACTTTGAGAAAGTACTGGGTGCGGACTCGATGCAAAATGGAAGCACTCGACACTCAGAGGTCCTGCCCCATGACAAACCTCCAGAATTTGCAACGTTTCTTGGTGATCGGTACATGAAGTACACGTCTTGGAGGTCTACAGAGCAGAGCCAATCTCACTGGTGTAAAAGGGGTTAGAACTGATGCACTGCTCGCCTCTGAAAAGCGTCTCAACGAATCCATTCGTTGGCTAGTGTCAGGCCTAGAATGATTTTTTTTTTTTTAAATATGTGGAGCAAATGTGTGAGGAGGGGCTTCCACCATATGTTTTTGCAGCTGGATGTTGACTTTCGAGCAAAGCGTTCACAACCGTTGAAGTACATGTTGAAAAATTGAGAGATGCTGCCCTCCTATCGGAGACAGTAACAGAAGAGAAGGAACTAATATCATGGATTAGCGCCTGTTGTCTGTTTACCCCCGTGTTATTGCTGCGGATGCTAGGAACCTTGATACTACTGAGGAAGATGAACCCTCGGAGAATAAAACTGGCTCTGGTAGGGCTTGAAGGAACGTTATTGTTCATTGGGCTTTTCCAGGCAGAGAGTCCGTATGAATCTCCATTTTATATTCTACGCGCACCAACTTGTCGACAGTGTGGCTGCCGAAGAGGGAAGAATCTGAATTAAAAAAATTCAGTATCATCTGCTGAGATTCTGGATTAGGAGTCGTAAGACGGAGCCATGATAGTCTTCGTAAGGCTATGTAATAGCAATTTGCTTGTGCCGCCAACAAGGAAGAATCAGATGTGGCAGAGTTGACCTGATTAAGTACCATGAAGCCAGTATTGACTAGATCTAGGAAGAATTCCCATTGAACCCTAAGAAAATCAACCGCCAACTTCTGAATAGATTACTAGAGCGCTGTCTCATAACTGTCTAGGACGGGAGCTGCACTAGTAGCTTTCATGGTGGTTGCAGCCATGCTATCGACTTTACGGCCGACAGATTCTAGCTACTTGCTCTCCTTATCAGGTGGTAAAGAGGAGGCAGAAGTAGGTGATGGACAATATGAACCATGAGACAGTTCGGAGCGGAGGACAAGAGAATCCCGCTCTGGTGGAACAAAGATAGCAGAGGCCGGAATGCCACACAATTCCAGTGGTAGTTTAAGAGGACCGGCACTAAAGGACGTAGGGTCTCGGTGCTGACCTGGTATGTTGAGCGTCGCAACCCCTCTTACTAGAACAGCCTGGAAGGAAAAGCACCCCAAAACATTACTGAAGCCAAAGACAACGGAACTGATATCTGTAATGCCATCCACCGAAGAAATCTGAGATGTAGAGGAGCCGATAAAGTTAGCATACATCTCTCTGTAGAAAAGGAGGAAGTTTATTGTGACCGAAGCCTAGATCCTGTGCATGATCTGGCTTTGATTGATAGACATGACTTCAGTGGTGAAAACACCTATAAGATATGATGGTGCAAACAATGAAGCATCTTCTTTGGAGAAGTACCTTCCCAGGCAGAGGTATTGGCGTCAGAGTGGCGCTGAAAACAGATGGTAGAGGCAGAGGAGACTCCAGAATTTTATTTTACTTTTCAAATGTCTTCGACGTCAATAAGGTTATCGATGCCGACCTCGTAGACGCTTCGATGTCATTATGCCTCTACTCTGACTATCGTCGATGCCTACAAGACCATATGGTCCTCGATGTCGACCTTCTGGGACGCCTCGACGTCGAAATGCCTCAACGTCAGCCCTCATCGATGCCTAGACGGTGACATGCGCCTAGACAGCAACATGCTCCTCGACATCAACCTCCTATAACAACGCCTTGACACGTCACGACGTCGATATACTCCTCGACGGCGACCCATTCTAATGGTCATGGAATTACAATGTGTCAACGTCGAACCTCTCGACATCAACCAGAAAAGATGTTTTTGGGCAGAAACCAACATTTTGGAACTTCCACATCCTTCATAGGTAAACAGCACAGCCCTGGTAGAGGACTGGCCCTCTCCTCGCTCTTCAAAGGTAAATGGCAGAGCCCTGGTAGAGAACTGACCCTCTCCTTGCTCTTCAAAGGTAAATGGCAGAGCCCTGGTAGACAACTGACCCTCTCCTTGCTCTGAGGTCCCACCTTCAGACGATATATGCTTCTCCCTTTTCCCCAGGGTACACTTGAAAACTTCTTGTATGCTGAAAATCTTCAGGGAAATGTTGCCTAGAAGGCAGAGAATGCAGACGTCTTATTTGGCCTTCTTGCTCCCCCAGGCAGGTCACTTGGTCAAATAAAAAGGCATTTTATTTGACAAAATACCCCAATTTTATATCAGAAAAAGGCAGAAACTGCAAAGGACAGATCAAAGACGTCAAATGAAGTTGTTGAAACAAAAACCAATGGTGAATTTTGAAGAGGAAAGGACTAAAAAGGCCGAGCTCAGTGCTCCAAGATCCTGTCACCAGGAGCCGGGAAAAAAAAACTGAGGCAACTGGCACCTGCTAGTCATGATGGGATACTAGTGGTCTCTAAGTCCTTAAAGACACCTACATTGTTTAAAACTCACATAATAGCAGCCTATGTGGCTACATTCTCCTGCTATCCTTCATATTCTACTTTTACAACAAGCATTTGCAATGCAATAGGTCTCGCATTACTGAAAGTTTGAGCTATTTGCGTTGCAATATTATTATTAGCACCGCCAATAGCTCTAACTTTCAGTAATGCGAGACCTATTGCATTGCAAATGCTTGTTTAATAAGTAGAGTTTGTGAAAGTCATTACCATGGTAAAGGCATGCCATCGCATGGCGGAAGTGCACAATTGGTGAAGATTACTTCTGGAGCACTATAGCCTGGACTCTTGTCCCTCCAGACCACCTCTCTACTGAAAGCTATTCTGCAAAACAAAGGAAAATCTTTTATTTACATTAAGCCAAACATTTGTGCCCGCAATCTGATGGACAAACACTCACTCAGCTTGGGAAGATGTTTTCCTAATCTGTGAACCAGGTCGGTTTGCTCAAAGACTTCTAAATCATGTTTTTCAAAAGACATTTCTCAGCACCCCGTTCTCCTAGCTAAAGCTCCGATCACATCACTTGTGCCCTCTCCCAAGCAGCCCGAAAGGAATCAGTCAATCTGACTTCAAGTTGCAATATAAAATAACATTTGGGATAATGTTACTTTCTTTAGACTCCACTCCCCCTCCCAATTAGTTTCTGCAGAAAGAAGGGAAGGCCCATTTAAAAGGGTTTAGAGAATGTCGGTGACAAAAGCCGGCAGTCTGCTCTCAAATTATTGGCTTGGCGCTAGCTTTCATGAGATACTGAAAGACCGACAGATGTTCAGATTTCTGGAGGCAGGATGTATAGTTTTACAAGAAGTTCTGATTATCGAAAAAGCAATTTAAAAAAACATTTGGCGGCTGCGCCGACGAAACAACTGTTTGCGGGGACTGGGATGAGAGGACATGAAAGATGGGCAGGAGAAAAGCCAGGGAGTGGGTGGAACAATAAACAAGGAAGGCGCGCGACAACCCGGATATCGAACAAAAATTGATGCTGAAGCGTGCCACGTAGGTGAAAAGAAAACATAAGATAAAGCGTGGCTGAAAAATAAGCATAAAATAAAATGCGACGTACTGCGCTGCTTCAAACAAAAAAAAAAGTGGTTGCGGGAGAGAGTGTCATGCCTGCAATATCAGGTACGATAAAGTCGTTTAAGAAAATAGTGCTCACAGACATTAAATAAAACATACAGCGTAACAACACATGTAACAGGGCCAGTCCTCATGGGAGGTTACAAAAGGAGAAAAGGAGGTACTAAGGAGGGACTACTAAGCCTATTCACGAGTCAAAAGCCACCATTTACAAACGACAGTAAGAGGGGCCAATTGAAAAGATGGGCGTAGCTTAAAGTCCCTACCTGAATACAGCATGTGTAGAAGAGACAGCGCAAGCGCTGCCTAGACAAGACCTAAAAAGAGTTTGTGAAAGAGGTTTAATCTCATCATGTGATTTTTACTGCAAAGGTGTGTATATATATATATATATATATATATATATACATATATATATATACATATACACACACACACACACATATACACACACACACACACAGAAAAAAACAAACGTCACATGAACGTTATAGTTAGGAAATAGAATTTAAATATATATATATATGTGCGTCATAAGTGATGTAATATGTGAGGTCATAAGCAGTGCATTGAGGGGATGTAAGTTATAGTTGGCGCAGGTACCTATAACTGCTGAATTTCACTGATTTTGTACGAGTGAAATCTGAGCCTAACTATAACGTCCCTGTAACCTTTGGTTCTTTCAGTGAATTTCTAAGGCTTTTTTTAATTCTACTTCCTAACTATAATACACACACACACACACACACACACTCACACACTCACACACCCTCCCCCCCATGACCTGGATACAGTTGGTATCATATACTAGGGACTTCAAAATTAGGCATCTTATGCTAATGGCGACAGAGAATTCAACATACATTTTGTAGGGGTTTAAAACACTGGCAGTGAGATCTGGTTAGCAGGCCTCCGTGCACTCTCAGAGTCGAAAAACCAGCAGCATCAGTCCAAAAGTTTGGGAGTCATCACGCAAAAAGAGGCATTTCCTTACAAGTGATATGCAAAAACAACAGATAATAAATGGTGCGGCACAGTTACAAATCAGACTTGGAAATTACAAGAGGGGTAAAACACTACAAAATAATGTCACTAAATGGTTTGACCATTCCGGTCGGCATCTTAAAAGTAAGATCCATAAACTAACAAATTGGGAAAACATGAACCCAGCACATATTTAGAATACAAAATATGTGATTGCAAGGAGTATAAAAGACTGCTTAGAGAGAAAAAATAGCTATTTTAATAAATATTGGGGAGGTGATGAATGAAGCACGCTGTACAGCAAGATCAAGAAAGATTTTGGAAGTTAGTGAATAACATCTCACATACAAACCCCCACTTTACTAGCCTGTATGATACCAGAGACGTATGGTTGTGGCATTTAACTATTCTTTATGGTAATCCAAAAGCATATGTTAACTTAATTAAAAATGTGAATGATAACCTTGCCGTCTAGTCATATTCCCAATCTAGTCGGCAATAAAGAAAATAATTCAGGCTAAGTCGAGCTGCAGGGCCTGAAAATCTTACTGCAATCAAAATTAAAGTTAACACCCTATGGTGGGCTCACATGCTGCCCTTTTTTCGATGGGTTGCTGAGACATGAAATATTCCAGACTTATGGGTGGGTACAGTGGAAAAGCACATCTTCAAGAATGGCAAATTGCAATATCCCTTCTAATTATAGATTCTTTATTCTAAAACAGATCATATCTACAGTATTTTCAAAAGCTAAATTATTTCAGATAAAAAAACGACATTGAAAATCAACCTTTTACCGGTTGAGCAGGGAGGTTTTAGGGCTGATCTTTCCACAGTGGACCATTGTTTTACACTATGGGCTACAGTGTGGAAACAGACTGAGCAAAATGGAAGAGTGTGTACCTGATTTGCCAATTTCTGCACAGTCTTCGAATACTGTTGATCGGGGAACCCTTTGGCAAAAAGCTGGAAACTTGGAACATCCAGTTAAGCATTCTTGCCCTTATTCAGACACTGCATATTAACAACTGGGCACAAGTAGAAATTGATATGAATGACTGTCTTTCAAAATATATATATCAATACATTATGTGGCTTTGGACAGGGGTACATTATAGCACCATCACTATTTTTGGAATGCATATAGCGGGCATTCCTGATATGCTAAGGGAAACAAATTCATACTTGCCGACGATGGTTGGAAGACAAATTCCCTGCCTTCTATATGCAGATGACCCGGTGAACTCTGATCATAGTGCTATAAGTTTGCAAAGAAAACTCTTAATGCTTTTATCTTATTGTAAGTCAAATCATTTAACAATCAATGCGGAGTCAACAAAAATAATGACGTTTGGCAAAAGATAACTGGATTTTTCATAATATCTAGGGAATGAAAAAGAGAGGCAGGAAAATCCTACAAGTACATAGGCCTCCATCACTCAAGAAACTTAAAATGGGCTAAACATCTGGACTTAATAAAAACTAGATGTAGTATCACAGTGGGTGGTTTAATCAAACTTAAAGCATATGGGGAGAATTCTCTTTCGCCACTTTTAAAGAACTATGTGGGCAGGACCTCATCCATAACCCTTTACGGTTCTGGCATGCTCTATGCTGATCCCAAAGTAACATAGGAATTAATAGAAAAGGACTGCCTATAGAGACTAATTACAATGCCAGCTAGCAGTATGATTCAAGACCTGCGACATAAACTGTACTTACTCTCCTAGTTAGCACTGGCAGGAATCTGTTTTCTAAGGTACTTTAACAAAGTATCTAATAAAGAGAACTTCAGCAAAAGTGTGTGCTCCTGTTAGAAGGAAGCAATTTCAATTGAAAGATTATGGGCAAGGGAATTGCTTGGTCAGATAAAGGAAATCAGAGAACATGAATTGTGAGGCGAAATAAGCTAAGAACCCTTTCCCTCTAAGCCTCTTTTGAATTAGTCACCTTTAAACCGGTCTACAAAAATGGATGTTGATTACTTGCCTAAAAAGCCATGAATTACTCCAAAGTAAGCCTTTTTAGGCAATAAGAGTGCATTTCCATATATAAACAGACTCTGCAATGCAACTCATTATATACAAATCGAGAACTAGGATGTAGGGTGAATTTACTTGTGGGACCTATATTTGTACTGAGTGAAATGCACCAGTATTCACTTAGAAATGGATTGCCCACTCTTTAAGTATCTGTAAAAAGTTTTTAAAGACACTGTTTTTAAAGTACTCCAACTCGTGACACAGCATTGGGACATATGAAATTTTAGATGTAGTAATAAGTTTTGGCTGATTTTGTAATGTTTTTAAAACTCTAAATTATAAAATATTATATTTACTATTTCATTGACTGATTGTGTCAAGCCAGTTCAGACACAGTGATACACAGCTCAACCAGCAAACATAATGCCATGAATCAATTCTTTACATACAAGATCTCCAGCACAAAGTGTGCTATCACCACGAAACTTACTCAGCTGGACAACTGTCAGGATAGTCTCAGACATAGAACAAGCTGATATCCTTGCTGATATTGAGGCCTTCACATAGGGGTACGATATGCTGCCTTTTGCCACAATGAGGTTTCCATTGAGAGAAGCACCAGATCCACTCAACATATATAAAGTCTCATTTATGCAAAGTATATTCTGCAGCACAATCATAACATGGCAGATACTTACAGCCACCAAATAGTGCCCCCCATCCTGCATATTTGGAAGTTGTGCTAGAGGTGCTGCTACCACCTACCCTTAAATCTTGGGACTGCAAAACATTTCACCAAAAACTACTGAAGAATGAAACTATTGATCCTATCATTCTTGTAAACTACCAACACAGCACATGCCTACCATTCCTCAGGAAGATGAAAATTGAGAACGCACTTACCCTCCAATTACAAGAGCAAAGCAGCAATACCCATCTTCCGGCATGACTACTTGTTCCTTTTAAGAACACACTGCATCAAAAAGTCAACAACCATCCAAGTTGTGCATGATGTCCTTCAAGTCAAAGCCAATGTTGACTATTAAGTGATGGTCCGGTTTCATGTCGCAGAAGCCTTCGGCTCTGATGTTGTGATGGAAATGTCCTTTGCAAGAGACCCCTGCATGTGTACAGTTATGTTACCCTGTCCTGAGTGTCCAATGGCGATTATCTGGCATCTGGGTTTTTGATCTTGGTCTCATGCTAATCTAGCAAGTGCTTGAAGGCCCAGGACTGTCCTTTAACATGAGTAAGGTCCTGGACCTGGAGGGGCACACAGAGGGCACTCATTTGTTGGCAGTAGACTCCCGTCACTGTCTAGGATTTAGCATTTAGCGGGGTGGTGGGAGTGTTCCGTGTTTTGCAAATCAGTACATGTGACCAGACCTTTTTATCTGTGTCACGGGATTGGAGGACTACTGGCCCACTCAAGAAAAGTTTTGCTTCTACACGCTAACCCAGATCCTCATGCTAACATCCCAGTGTATGTTTGTGTGAATGTGTGTGGCCTGCCTGGTACATATATAGTATGTATGAGCGAACAAGAGTAATGAAGGTATGCAAGTTCCATTTGGAAGCCCCTCGCCTGTTCATGTGCACAAAGGGGAGGTGAGGTTGTTTTCCTAGACAGTGGGAGTGTATTGCTAATATTCCTGAAACTAGAGGGATGGAGACTTGCCTCCCTTTAGAATTTAATCAGGTCCTTTTACTACAAGGAGCTGCTGGTTACACTTCCTGAACTTAGCCATTTGGTAGTTGGTGGGAGTGAAGGGTGGGACTGGCAGTCCATGTTATTCAGAATATTAAGGGCTCGTATGAGGAAGTGAGCCTTTTGTCTCTCTTCCTGATAACTGTTATGTGTTGCTGAGCCAGGTGCAGAATGTTTACACCTCGTTATGCCCCTGTTGTGGTTGCTCCAACATGGAGATGACTCTGAAGCAACTAGCATCACTCTAAACAAATGCTGAATCTGGAAGCCAGGCTGCGAAAGGACACGTCACGAGAGAACTGGTTCTGGCAGGGCACATAGAGAGTAAACTTCACAGGTCATCAATCCTCTATGATTTTGGCAATAATAAAAAAAAAATTAAAAAAAAAGGTTTTAAATGCTTTGTCTTTCTCTTATGCTCCAATAATCCTTAACTACAAGTTTGTAAGTATTGGTAATTAACTTTGGTATAATATTGTTTGTGATAAATAAGTTTTCTTTGGAACAACTGGTTTGCATCTCTTGTTCTTTACCTGCAACTATGCAGAGACTTTTAGGAAGGAATCATTTCCTTTTTTTCTTACTGGCCTGCCAGTCAAATATGCAAGATAAGCTAAGAAACATTTGTAGAACAACTTTAGTCTGTGAAAAGGGTTATGCAAACTACAACGGTTGAAATATTCAAGGGCATTCGGGATGTAGGAGAAAGAGTAATAATGAAGATACGATAACTGTAATGCAAACTACCCTAGAAGAATCACAAGCAACCCTCTGGGCTATGTCCGAGGAGATGGGAGAGATTTAAAGGAAATGAGAAGACCTTGAGAACAGGTCCAGAAGGAACAATGTTTGTATCCGTAACACAAGAGAAATAATAGAGGGCACAAATGTTATGGCCTTCTGTCAGCAACTGTTCAGGCACATCCTAAGAGCAGAAGGACCCCTCAACATCGGACCAGTAACAGCCCACAGAGTTGAACCGGTCCGATCAGAACCTGGAGCATAACTGAAAGATATTCTGGCAAGACTAAGCACCTCAGAGATCAAAACTAGAATATGCTGAACAATGAGGCACCTGGAATGGATTGGCTTGGATAAACGCATAATACAAATCTACCACAACAAACCACAGGCAACACTGGCAAAAAAAAACTCCTACTAGGCAGCACTACCGAACTGAAGAATAGACAAATTAGATAAAGATGAAATGACAACAGGGCGATTTACGTGTAACCTAATTAAACTTATTTGCTAGAGCATGCTTAGTAAAACAATGTAGAGAAGAGGTTAAGCATGAGAGGATCGGAGGCGGGCTGTGGTAGCTGGCTACTAGAGGGAAGCTGCCTTCACACCTAAATATTTTCTTTTCCCAGAGGGATACTGTATTAGAGTTTCATTAGTTAGTGCTATTATTTGTTAGGGAGATGGGCAGGAATAGGGTGGAGAGTACCCAACACAACCAGAAGGACAGAAAATTGCTGGCCATACTCATCAGATGTCCAGAGGAGCCCCATAAAACATTGCTTATGATCTACGATAAGACGCAATGATTTACATTCCCCAACTAAAAGACACAAAGTGTAGAAAGCCATATCCAGGAAATAACCAGTGACAGTATGCATTCAAGAATCTCATCCTGTACTAAAAGACACAAGATCAATGTCACATAGAACCTACCAGGTGAATATGGTAATGCTAGTGATACATAGTCACTACTACAAAAATAGACAGAAGTCATCACTGATACACGCAAGGGTAGATTCATTAATATCCCAGATTGGCTGACCAACCAGGAAGTCACAATTATAGGTGCACACATACCAAACACACAAGAAATACATCTTTCTGTGATATTAGGAATTCCAAACAAACAAGGCTAAAGGAGAGATAATATAGGCGAATGAATTTAACCTGACCCACGCTCCTGAATTAGACAGGCACTCAATTGATAAATATACAGGAGGACGAGAGAGAGGTCATGGACCCTCAATACAAATATATCAGAACTGGGCCTTCGTGATGTATGGCTTGAAGTATATCCCTCAGCAGAAAAAAAAAAAATCAAATAAAAGAATATTCCACTGTAAAGGAAACAGGGGAAATTCAAATGTTTACTATTTGGTATGTCTTTAGGGCAGTTATTAGATGCAAAGTAATAGGAATACCAATGACAGAAAAAGGCAAACCAACAACACAGCAGGTCATGAACGAAAAATCATTGAAGGAGGAACTTAAACCTCAGGAACAACAATACAACGAGAAGAAAAACGTTGCCCTATTACGAAATGTAAAGAAATTGAAGCATCGGTAAGCATCTTTAAGATTAAAACAATGCGTTTACAAAAAAGTCAACAAAGCTGACAAACTACTTGCAGCCAGACAAATACAAGCCAAAGACCATTTCCGTATGCATAATATTAGACATACAAAGGGTTCACCGACAAACACACAAATGGCAAAACAAGATGTTTTCCTCTCATTCTATCTGGACTCTTAAAGCCCAAACTTGTGTCGAGAACATAAATGATTTCTTAAGGCTAATCTATTTACCTTTCTTGTCACAGTACATAAGCTAAAATTTGGAAAGGAGTTCTCAATAGAAGAAGTAGAAACAGCACAAAGAATTTCCCTGCCAATAAATCCACTGGACCAGATGCCCTAACGTACATCATTTAGAAATAATGTGTTCACTAATAACTCCCCAGTTTAATTAAAATGAGTAACACCTTCTGGGAAATAGGCACAGTGACCAAAACCTTTAGGGAAGCAGACATAATTCTCATACATAAATCAGAGAAACCTAACGACGAATGTTCCTCTTAAAGACCTATAGATCTGCTTAACGTAAACTTTAAAACATGCATGGAGCTTCGAGCAAACAAACTGAAAAACTGCATGCCCTTTCTTATGGGCCCAGACCAGTCTTGGTTTATAAAGCTTTTGATATGGGTAAATGGTCTTTTCTACATAAAGTGCTGGAGAAAGCAGAATTGGACAGAATAACCAGAAATACACATGGTTAGGGTGTGCAGCCCCCACAGCAAGAATTGTGATAAATGGTAATAAAACCAGATGATTCCGCCTGACCCGAGAGACAAGGCAGGTGACACGGTCACATCTCCTTTCTGCACTTTCAGTTGAACCACAAGTACAGCCAATTATACAATCTCCTGATATAAAAGGCATAGGTTTTGAGGGCATGAAACACAAAATACACCTCTTAGCAGATGACATCTTAATGACACTGACAAACCCTGATAAGTCCATTCCACCAATGATACCCGCCCTGCAGCACTTTGGGATAAAAAGGAATTACACCAGCATGGATAATGTGGAAACACTCACACCAATAAAATAGGCCACGAAAAGTATTAAGTATCTGGGAGTACAAATTACCCAGGCATTACAAGATCTACACAATGCAAATTACCCAGCTTTTATAAGGGAAATAAAGAATGACCTTCGCAGATGGGTCACAATAATCATCTCTAAGTGGGTCAAATAACTATTCTGAAAATGAACATACTCCCTAGATTGTTATACTTCTTTGATGCCCTCCCAGTAACTATTCCAAAACATGACATGACACGATTACAAACAGCAAGAGACAAATTTAGCTGCCAGGCTATCAAAAAAGCCATTACAGACTACTGTGAAAACAGGTGGGTTAGGCCTCGCCAACAAAGAAATATCACTTGGCAGCCCAATCGAGAAAAGCATTTGAATGGTCACTTCCATAAACTGATAAACACTGGTCCTATATGGAAATGACAATGCTGCGCCGGCCTCTTCCAGAGCACATATTATGGATCTCCAGAAACAGCAGTGGTCTGTGTATCTGAATAACAAAACATCTCCTGTAAATATAGGATACACCAACTAATACCTAGTGGTATCACCTCACTCACATCACCTTTTGCCCCAATACATAACAATATTGATATCACTCCTGCTCCAGAAGCCACACAATCCGCAAGATGGCAAATGTGGGGCTGTGGAACGCTGAGAGATGTTTTCCAGAAAAAACGGAAGAAAATGTGTGGAATGCACAATTCAGGATAGGGTTAAAAGAGAGTGTGAGAATTTGGGTGCACCATATGATAGGGCTGGAAGGTCTTATCGTGCAGTACACTCTCAAATACGGTCTTGGGTCCAGTTAGGCTTGTTTACTTAACCTCAAGCTTAACCCTTATTAGCTGTGGCTGTGAGCTGTAAGGCTTAGCAAAGGAACTATGTGTAAAGCATTTAACAGCACCAAACAACGAAATAAGGAAGTCTCAACACACGAAAGAAAGAGGACACCAATTTATAAAAAATAAAAAAAAAGGAGCATATTTTTATGAAGTTTTAGAGATCTTGAGGAGCAAAATCCACCATAGGGTCCGGGGGATACAGATTTTAGCTGATATTAAAACTTTTAAATACAACCGCAAACAAGCATTGGTCAACAAAAACTTTGTAAACTTTTGAAAAGTTTGGAACAGCTAGTTCGACTACTCCGGCCCGGGTTAGGCAACCAATCAGGCAGGACAGAGGTCTAGGGGAACAGAAGGGAGACTTTGGACAGCTACCTGGACACCACAGCGTTTTGGAGCAAGATTCCAACTTTACAAGATAACCACCATTGACTTTAATGAAGTGGTCTTGATTATGAGGGATGCAGGCAAAAAGATGCTTAAAGGATGCTACGATTGTGGTGCGGTTGACGGGGTGTCTTTGTGGTGGTTTCTTGCTCTGTGGGTGATGGAGGATGAACTTGGCCACAGAGATCGAGGGCCCATGAAGTCCTCTACATTGCAGTAGCAGGTCAGCCGATGCTGGGCTACTGGTCAGTCTGCACTGCGGTTGGAGCCAAATCCTTTAGAGGGGGGGAATAGTGTTCCTTGGGAGCAACAAATCCGGTCCTGTACAGCACTCCAAGGTCAGGCAGAGTCTGGTGCACATTTTGGCTATCTAAGATTTTTTGAATTCCAAGACCGGCGACTGGTAGCGGCAAAACTTCAGCGGTGGCTACCACTTTGTCAGATTTAGGCAACTTCAGCCCTTGTATCCCTGGAGCAGGTTGCAGGGGATCAGCCGACTGATCCTTGGAGTCACTGCTGTGGCTGAAGGTAGGAAACTAACTTTTCCCCGGGTCAGGAGCTGTAGAAGCTGTCTCTATCTCACTAGCGCAAAAGTCCTCTCATCAGTGCTGCCTCTCTTTGTGTGGATTAAGGGCAGCAGGGCAGTCTTTCTTTGGTCCTCTCTTCGATTCCAGCGGGATCTAAGGGTCAGAGTGACAGGGGTGCCATATTTATTCCAGGAAAATGCCCTGAGGGGACCACGCAGTCACTAGCCAATGGACTACTGGGTCCCCTCCTATATAGTGACGACATTCCTGTGATGTGTGGCATCTGGCTATCCCAATGTACTACATTCTTGCCCCTTTCAAGATGGCAAGACCCTGCCTCGGTCGTAAGGAGCTTGGTAGCCCACCTTAGGGGTGTGGCTATCAGAGGGCTACACGCCCATGGTAGAACCGGTTTAAGGGCAAGTTTTCCATCCTTGGCCCAGTCTCCACTTTGTCTGCAGGAGCAAAAGGCATCCTGCTCCTTGGTGTTAGCACTACTTCCATCCCAAAGGCGGCTTCACCTTTGAAGCTCGCCTTTTGGCTAATCACCCTGAGTGGCCATCCTGTGGGAGGAGCTGACACCTCTCTCCAAAGTCACTGCCTTTGTTTCTGGGCTGGGGAGTCGTTCACACGCCTTCCCAGGCAGTCAAAAAGCTGTCTGTAGTGCCAGGGTCTTTGTGAGGCAGATGAACTAGCTGGAGTACAGAGGGGCAACTTTCTAAAAGTTGCCTACCTTTAAAAGTGCCATAAATGTTGACTTGACCAGTCAATCGCATTTAATGTCACAATTAATTTGATACCTTATATGACCCAGTAAGGTAGTCCCCTTCAAGAGTTATCTGGGTTGGGATGGCAACCAGGAACCCTGTACTAGCCAAAGGAGTTACTAACTTTATCCACAGCAAAACGACAATCTGGAAGTCGTATAAAAAATATAATGTCTTACTTAACAAAATACAGCTCCCTGCCATAGGGCTCTAGAAGCCTTCCTTAGAGGAGACTGACATATATTGTTAAGGGATGGGGTGGCTTTGCCACTGGTGTCAATGGCAAAGTCGAACTGGCAGTGGAAAACACTGCCCTTTCAGTCTGCAGTGGCAGGCTGGGAGACATTTTGTACTTTGTTACACACAGGGTGGCACAAATAACATTGCAGCCCTGGGTAGTCACTCTGCCTTACCTGCCCCGAGTACCATATACTATGGTCTTATAAGTAAGTCAGTCCTTGCCAATCGGAGGTATCCAATTCGATATGCAATTTGTATAGGGTCAGAACATTGGCACTGAGGTCTGGTTAGCAGGCCTCAGTGTACTCTCAGAGTTGAAAAACCAGCAGCATCAGTCCAAAACGTTGGGGGTGGACATGCAAAAAGAGGCATTTCCTTACGGAGAGGCATAGGTATTTCCAATTAAGACATTGGGCTATATCACCAATGAATAAAACAACAGGCATAACAGAGTTAACACCCTTCCATAAATGATTTGCAAACAAGGAAATAACCTAAGGTCTCATTATTAACACTTAAAATCATGGAAATACGTGGAAGGGTGGTGGATAGGTAACCAGAAAAGATATAACAAGAAGAATTGGTAGGCCTAAGGTAGAATATACTGAAAACACCCCTCAGTGTCAAGGTAAGGAACATTTGTTTAGCAGTATGTATAATTGCAGTATGTATTGGTTAAGCAGTATGTATAAACGCATGACACCACAAAGCTAAACGTTTTGCACCCAAACACCATTAGTCTCTCTGACAAATCACATCAGTGTCACACAAATCCACCCTTAGCCTATCGACTTAAGTCACAGGAGTGCCTAATCCTCGTCCTCTGGTGCGTTCAGCCTATTTGCACCAGTTGGAACTGCAAGATCGCTCTCAGGTACCTTGATCCTTTCCCATGCCCCACTTTGTATAGATGCCAATTACCTTGAGCATTAGTTTGACTGTGTCCACAACCCTGTGAAAAGACCCCAAAGGACCTATGCCTCCCCAATCGCACACCCTACATCTCACTCAACCTGAACTACCAAAAGATACTGCAGTGCCACACTAATGGCAAATTGTGCTCGATAAAAGTGATAATAAACAAAAATAATAGCATCAACCCTCATTCTCAGCAAACATGGACGCATTGATGTGCCTGGGCAAGTGACTATGATGCCTGTTTATGTATACAGGAGGCTGAACGTAGCATACGTGGCTACGTTGTGGAACATGTTGCACCTGCCCCTTTTGCTACTTATTTTAGCACCGGTCTAGTACTTAATGTAGAAACAAGCACTTTGGCAATCGTATAGTTTCTAAAAGATTAGAGTTAATGAGATCACAAGATAAAGCCTGCAAAGATTTTAATTAAAGGTGGAACACGAAAACTTACAAAGGTTAGGTGTAATTTTGAAAGAGAAAAAAAAAAATATATATATATATTATACAAAAAAAAGGAGTTGCCTCTAGGTGGGATGCACTCCGGCATGCAGCAACCACCAGTAAATCCCCATAATAATAACGCTCAGGTGAACCACCTGAAGCAATGCTTCCTGGGACTGGTGGTTCAATAAAATCCAAGTGGGATTTACTGGTGGCTGCCGCACACCGGCACGTCACATGGTCTGCCACTGAAGAGGGCATTGGCCCGAAACGCGTCTGGCAGGAAAACCAGAAAAGGTCTTTGTTCATGGCGTGTGCCCTTGCTTTGGCGTAATTTCCACCTGGGAGTGCATCCCACCTAGAGGCAACTCTTTTTGTATTTTGTACAGCGGCCTGCCTGGTCACGGGATTGCACCACCGCAAAACACTTGCGGGTCCGCGGCTGCTTTATTGGGGCAGCTAACTGTGGAACAGGAGGTGCCTGTTATATGCAGGGGTGCCGGCGCGAACATCGGCAATCCTTTTAAAGACATTTTTGAATGTGAGTGCCGGCGGCGACCCACTTGGGTTTTACTGAACCACCAGTCCCAGGAAGCATTGCTTCGGGTGGTTCACCTGAGCATAATTATTATGGGGATTTACTGGTGGCTGCCGCACGCCGGCACGTCACATGGTCTGCCACTGAAGAGGGCATTGGCCCGAAACGCGTCTGGCAGGAAAACCAGAAAAGGTCTTTGTTCATGGCGTGTGCCCTTGCTTTGGCGTAATTTCCACCTGGGAGTGCATCCCACCTAGAGGCAACTCTTTTTGTATTTTGTACAGCGGCCTGCCTGGTCGCGGGATTGCACCACCGCAAAACACTTGCGGGTCCGCGGCTGCTTTATTGGGGCAGCTAACTGTGGAACAGGAGGTGCCTGTTATATGCAGGGGTGCCGGCGCGAACATCGGCAATCCTTTTAAAGACATTTTTGAATGTGAGTGCCGGCGGCGACCCACTTGGGTTTTACTGAACCACCAGTCCCAGGAAGCATTGCTTCGGGTGGTTCACCTGAGCATAATTATTATGGGGATTTACTGGTGGCTGCCGCACGCCGGCACGTCACATGGTCTGCCACTGAAGAGGGCATTGGCCCGAAACGCATCTGGCAGGAAAACCAGAAAAGGTCTTTGTTCATGGCGTGTGCCCTTGCTTTGGCGTAATTTCCACCTGGGAGTACATCCCACCTAGAGGCAACTCTTTTTGAGATATATATATATATATATATCCCCTGACGAAACGTCGAAGCGCTTTTTCGGCGAGTAGCATGCTACTCTGGAACCCAAAAAGGATTAGTGGTGAATCAGTATAGGGAAATATTAAAAAATTCATTTGAGCGGTGGACATGTTAGTCTGTTATTTGGATACAAAAGGATAGTGGAGGGTAGAAGAGGGAAGGGTTTGCATTTATACAGCGCTTGCTACCCCTGATGAGGTGTTGAAGCACTTTTCGGCGGGTAGCATGCTACTTCTTAATAAATGGTAGTACAGCATTCTTTCAAACTGTTCAAAATGTGTTCTTGTATGCATCTGAGTAATTTAGCTTTTACATGGACAGCCAGGTTCGTAAAGACGAAGTTTTAAGCCATTCGATGTTAAGATTTATACTCATGCGTTACATTCAGAATAACATGGAATTAATTAACTTTTTAAGTACTTACAGCTAGTTAAAATGCTCAGTAATTATGTAAGGCGAAACTAGCTCGTCACAAAATTGGCATCAACAATAATAAATAAACTTTAATCCTAAAAAAGTGGGCATGATGTGTCAAAATAATTTGTATTAGGCATCCGCAACCTGGCAGTCCAGTGGGACTCCTAGGAGTGAATCCTATTTTCGGGGGCACAACAAAGGCCGGTGGGGACGGGGTGTAGGGTTTTCTCTTCCGGGGAGCCAATTCACGCTAACGTCTATGAATATTTGTGAGATACGGGAGTTTCAGGGATCACCTCGTTAATTGTCATGCTCTTGCGGCTTGCCACTGACATCAGTTAGCGACCTCCACCGCCAACCCGCCCTTTAATTATTCCACGTTCGATAAAGTAAGAACCGCTACAATTGTTTTAACCGTGGTTACTTAAGCGCTTAGAAACATCAAAACTGTGGTACAAACACTATTCAAAAGAACATGTTATTTAAAAGAATAAGGTATTTCGTGTGTGTGTGTGTGTGTGTGTGTGTGTGTGTGGGAGGGTGCAATCTCCCATTGATGGAGCTCAAGCAAGTTAGTTACGTGAGACCGAGAAGGTATGCAGCCAGCCCCTCGCAGTGCATATCTAGGTATCCCTAGCAGTTGGCGTCCCTACAACCCCATGATCCTGTGTTCATACTCTGCGGTGTGAGCGTCACTTCGCCGGCTAGACCTACCTGCAGTCAAGCAACAAACAGGGGAGCGATGTTCTGCCAGTTCTTACCAGGATGAGCGCTTGTACGGTGCCTGCCCTATTACCAGCCCACAGACCGCTCTTGCATTCTCAATCTAGGCGTGTTTACAATTGCTTCCTCGCCATGAAAATAGAAAGGGGACGAGAACCTCATGCACAGTGTTCGCATTAAGAACTAGACTGCTGACAATCGCCATGGTGACAGAAGACACAGCTGTGGGTGCCATGTTGCTGAAATATTCACTGTATTTTCAAGGGTGTAGGCTGCAGGAAATTATCAAAAATTGGCTCTTAATCGTACTGGTTTTATTAATGCTTATATGAAGCCAATTGTTTAAGAAATAAGAAGGAAGTGCTGGCATTATACGCTTTTATAGGGAGCCCAGAGCTTATTGGCACAACACACCACACACTCTTCCATATTTAAGTAACAGTCGTAGTAATCTGAGAGTGCTCAAAACTGAAAATAGGGGCGGGTGCCACACCAATGCCCTCCAGGTTCAGGAAAATCCCCAAAGTCAGCGTTGAATCTCTGGGGGCACAATCAGGGATCACATCTAAAGTCTTTGCCGTTGTGTGAAACAGCTCCTTTTATTTTTCTTCTTCCTCAACACCAGCAAGCCAACACGTGTACTCCAAGGAATCCAGGGTAATATATATATTCACTGTAGTCTTTATCACTAGGGTATCAGTAATGCAACATGTGAAAGCAAAACAGCATCTCATAACTTTATAATGGTAAAACATATAAATGAAGAAGGAAAAAGGTACCTCTAAGAATAGAGGCTTACCTTTTGAAACAGATGTCGTAAGACCGCCTGTCCTACAGCTGCGTCACTGTAAGTAGCCAGATCCAGACAATAATGCCGCATGAAAGTATGTGCACTCTTCCATGTTGCGGCACGGCAAATCTTGTCCAACGGGACGCGAGCAAACAAAGCAGCAGAAGATACTGCCCTTGTAGAATGTGCTTTGGCCTTGACTGTGAGCGGTTTACCCGCTGTAGTATGGCAGAGCTGAATAGTCACAGCAATCCATCTTGCAATAGTCTTCTTTGTGACTGAAGCACCCATTCTTTGAGGTCCATATGAGACTAGCAATTGATCCGTTTTGAGTAGTTGTTTAGTTCTTTGCAAATAAAACTTAAGACATCTTTTAACATCTAAAGAGTGAAGAGACTTATTTGCTTTAGAGGATGAATTTGGAATAAATGTGCGGAGGGCAATAGGCTCATTAAGGTGAAACTGAGTTGGAACCTTCAAGATTAATTTAGGATTTGTTCTCAGTAAAACGTAGTCCTCTGTGAATCGTAGATAGGGTTCTCTTATAGTGAAAGCTTGGATTTCACTTACTCTCCTTGCAGAGGTAAGAGCCAGAAGTAATGCCACCTTCCAAGTTAGGAACTTGAGTTCTATTTTGTGAATTGGCTTAAACGGTGGTTTCATCAGTTGAGATAGGACTATGTTGAGACGACATTCTGGCGGAGGGGGACGAATGGGAGGAAAAGTCCTAAATAATCTTTTCATGAATTGTTTGATGATACGAGAGGAACAGAGGGAGGAAGCATCAGAAGTACACCTGTATCGGGAGGTGGCTGCGAGGTGGACTCTTATCAATGCGTACGCCAGTCCTGACCTTGCCAGAGAGAATAGATAAGGCAAAACATGTGCTGAAGATGAGAAAAGAGGGTGGATGTCGTTTCGAAGGCACCAAGAACAAAAGCGCTTCCATTTTAATCTGTACGTTTTATTGGTGGACTCAGCTCTAGCCCTGGACAAAACATCCCTACAGTCCTGGGGGATGTCTAAATCTTTGAATACATTGAATTCAGGGGCCAAGCATGCAACTGAAGAGAGCCTGGATGTGGGTGCAGGATGTGTCCCTTGATCATGGTCAGTAGAGTTGTTATCACTGGAAGGCTTGGACTCCGACAGTAGGAGTAGCTCCGTGAACCAATGCTGGAGGGGCCAACGCGGAGCAAAGAGGATCAGCCGGCATGGTTCTCTTTTCATCTTCATTAGAACTCTGGAGATTAGAGGACATGGGGGAAAAGTATAAGCACAGATTCCTGACCATCTTATGGCAAAAACATTCCTCCATGGCCCTCTCTGAGGTTCCTAGCTGGTGAAGAACTGGCATTTTCAGTTCTCTTGAGATGCAAAGAGGTCTACGTTGGGTGTTCCCCATTTCCAGAAGATGGAGTTGAGAATTAGCTGATCGAGTTCCCACTGGAGACATGTTTGACCTATTCTGCTCAAGGTGTCTGATAGGTTGTTTCTCACTCCTGGAAGATGTTCCGCCTTGAAGTAATGCCCATTCCTATATCTTTTGGGCTTCTAAGGATAGAATCTGAGACCTCGTTCCTCCCTGCTTGTTGAGATAGTGCATGCAAGTGGTGTAGCCTGTACGAAAGAGGATGGAGGATGCTCGTATTCTTGGGAGAAACAACTGAAGAACTAGGAAAATTGCCCTCAGTTCCAGGAAGTTGATGTGCATTTTGGCGAGAGACTCGACTTGCCACTTACTTGAAGGTGGGCCACCCGGCTTTCTAATGAGGCATCCGTGGTCAGAAAGAAATCTGGAAGTGGAGAGAGGAATGTCAGACCAACAGAGAGATTGCTGGTGGACTGCCACCAAGGAAGTGCTTTTTTCATGATCGGAGTGATCTTAATAATGTCCTCGAATTATCTAGTCACCTGAAGCTATTGCCTGTCCAGCTGCTCTTGGAAAGGTCTCATTCTGAGACGTGTGTGGGGCACCATGAGGTTGGCTGAGGAGAAATGATTTGAAGAGACGAAAGAAGCAAACTCTTTTTTGAAGAGACTGTGAGCCAGCGATAAAATGGTGTTTTGCCTTTCTGCAGACAAGAATGCCTTGTTTTGGAGGGTATCCAAAGTTGCTCCGAGAATGGTTATCCATTGAGAGGGTGTGAGAACGGACTTCTGGTAGTTGACTGAAAGCTCAAGAGACCAAACAGTTGTAGGCAGATGGATACGGCTTCCGAAGTCCGGTGAAGAGAAGGAGCCTTCACTAGCCAATCGTCAAGATACGGGAAAATCTGCAAGCCCTGTAATCGTAGATGTGCTGCCACGGGCATGAGACATTTGGTAAACACCGGAGGAGCTGAGCGGAGACCGAAGGGAAGGACTTTGAATTGATAGTGTGCGTCTGCCACAGTGAAACGGAGAAACCTTTGGTGTTTGGGATGGATATGAATATGGAAATATGCATCCTGCAAATCGAGGCTGGCCAGAAAATCTGAATGGTTTAGTAGTTGCAAAATCTCCCAGAGAGTTACCATGTGGAAGGATTTTTTCTGTAAGTATTTGTTGAGCTTTCTGAGGTCCAGAATGGGACGCCATTCTCCCGACTTTTTCCTTACAAGAAAAAAGCGGGAGTAGAAGCCAATTCCCCTTTGAGAGCGTGGCACTCTCTCTATGGCTCCTTTTTGTAGCATGACAAATGCCTCCTTCTTGAGTAACTGAAGATGGGATGGCAGAGATTTTTGTGGTGGATGAGGAGGTGGCACAGTGACAAACTCCAGAGTATGGCCCTACTTTATTATATCCAGGAGCCATTTGTCTGTGGCCATTTTTAGCCATTGATTGAAATAACGTGTGATGTGTGCTCCTCCGGATGGTATGATAGGGGAGAGTGCAGCAGGTGCCAAGACATTGTCACTGTTTTCTAAATAGCATCTCTGGACTGTACTGGTTGCCTGGAGTATGCAGCCGGCGGTGGTGCACGATAGGTCTGTTGCTGCTGGTAGGAAGGGCGAAATGACCGATAGGTCTGAGGTTGGTATCTCTGGGTGCAACCACGAAATGAATAGGCTCCTCTACCACGAACTCCACAAAAAGGGGTCTTCCTGTATTGGAGTGTGCCCAAAGCTTTAGTAGTCTCGGTGTCCCCCCTTAATGGCCTGTAAGGCGTCATCAATGTGCTTACCAAAAAGCGCATCACCATCAAAAGGCATGTCTAGGACCTTACTTTGCACTTCAGGGCGGAATGTTGGTGCCCTCAACCAACCCTGACGTCAAAGGACAGCTGCTCCAGCGAGGTAAAGAAAGGCCAGGGAAGCCACATCCATGGACGCCTCAATGATCTCCAAGGCTGATCTTTCTCGCTTCTAGCCTCTTGTCTTCTGGAAGAAGATCCACATATGGGGTGATATCGGAACACATTTGGCGGTTGTTAGAAATGGGGGTCTCTAGTTGACAAGGGTTTGCACCTTTGTCCAAGTAGGGACCCTTCCTTCGAGTCAGGATAAGGGAGTTACACTCCTAAAATAACCCCTGCTCACACCCTTGGTAGTTTGGCACAAGCAGTCAGGCTTATCTTAGAGGCTGTGTGTAAAGAATTTGCACATAGCCAACAGTAATACAGTGAAAGCACTACAAAAAGACACCACACCAGTTTAGAAAAATCTCCAATAATTTTATATATACAAAACAAGACCTAAAACGATAAAAATCGGGGCGGGGCGTGGCTTGGCCGAGCAGCAAGATGGCCGCTTGCTAAGCAGGCTCTGCCGGCCGGGCTCTAAAGCCTTCAAAATCCTACTGAATGTGGGGCGATCGTGATCTCGGTCACTAAGAGCCACACTCCGCACATCTCAAGGGACAAAACCAGCTTTCCGTTGGGGCGAGACGCCGCTCTGAGCGGTAATTACTGCCCGTGACACTTGGTTGTGCGATTGGAGGCAAGGCCGACCCGGGACCAACTCATCCGCTAAGGCGCCCTGTGCCCTGGAGCTCACCGCGCTGTCGGCTGCGTGCTGCCACTGACGCCGCCGGATATACTCCGTTGGGCGTAAGCCTCTGATTAACTTGGAAAAGTACCTGCGTGGCCAGAGGAGCTGAGCGGGTAGCAGCGACAGGAGGAGCCGAGCCGGGCTGAGGCCAAGGAGTGACGTGGTCTGCATCATTGCCCTGGAGTGCACAGCTGCTGCCTGCGGGAAGTAAGACCCGGCCGGACCTCTGCGGCGGCCGCCCGCGGAGGCGGACACCTGGTCGCGCACTTTTAAAAAAACAAAAAGCAACTATATAGCTGGAGCAGGCCGCTGCGGAGCCCGGTGTCGTGTGTGGGGCTGCGGCTGCGGCTTTCCGGCACTGAGGCGGAGATCGGGGAGGAGACGCACGGGCCTACAGACCACACCTGAACTGACCAGCGAGCCGCATGGAGATCGCCCTGCGAAGACTGCCCTCGGCAATGTGAGTAGGCCTTGAGCCCCGGGACATAGCTGACTTGAGCGCGGGCGGGCCTTCCACGGCATCAGGGTTTGTATTAAGGCCTTCCCCTGGTGGCTGGGAGCACGCGCTAGCTGCGTGCTGGGTTGGGGGCCCCGTGGGCTTTGGGACGCAGCATGTGGCAGTGGGAGCTAGTGCTGACCCTGGGTGTTACCACCTTCCCATATTATATTTTCTGCTCTTTATCCTCTCTCTCTCTGTCTCCTTCTCCATTGACCCTTGGTATTGGTTGCCTCATGTCAGGTGCTGAGGGAGGAGGCTATTTATAGGTTGCAGGAAGTAACATTGGTGCTTGACTTTATTTCCCCATTACAACCCTGTCCGTGTGAGACTGCAATTCCAAAGCCTCGCATTTCCTCAAGCTAGTAGAACCCGGAGAGGGCGCCTGGGGGCGTGCCTCTCATTTGCTTGGTTTCCGCCGCGGCGTTGGAAGCCGCCAAACATCCTTTCTTACGTAGCAGGAGCCACGAGAACTTGGTTGCGGCTGGGGCCGCTTTCATTTTCCTTTACCGCGACCGGAGCAGCGAGTCAGCTGCAGTTGCGGTGGAAGCCGCCAAACATCCTTTCTTACGTGGCAGGAGCCACGAGAACTTGGTTGCGGCTGGGGCCGCTTTCATTTTCCTTTACCGCGACCGGAGCAGCGAGTCAGCTGCAGTTGCGGTTGAAGCCGCCAAACATCCTTTCTTACGTGGCAGGAGCCACGAGAACTTGGTTGCGGCCGGAGCCGCTTTCAGTATCCTTTACTGTGGTCAGAGCCGCGAGCCAGCTGCATTAGCGGTTGAAGCCGCCAAACATTCTTTCGTACGTGGCAGGAGCCACAAGAACTCGATAGCGGCCAGAGCCCTTCCTTTTTGCTTTATTTCCACATCAAGAACCGCGATCACCTTCTTAGTTACGGCTGGTCCGGTAACCCTTTCTTTATCCTTATTGGAACCGCTAACAGAGGGAGTTGGGGTTGGAAGTCGACACTATCCTTTCCTTATGAGGCAGTTTCCAAACGAGAACAAGTAGCACGGTTCTCCTTCCCACCTACACTCATTTGAGGCGCACGGTTGGAGCCGGCAGCACCGCCTCCTACGCCAGCACGAGTTTTTGGAACTTTCCCCTTTGTTTTCATTTCGTGAGAGTTTCCAGGATCACCAGAACAATTCCTAAAGGACCCTCCAAGAGGGTGTTTAAATCCCTTCCTGATACGTCACTCCTGACCCTCTCCACCTTCCTATGCTACCAGGCCCTACCCAAGAGCACTCAGAATACCTCCCATCTGATTTCACCTTGCTCCACGTTCCATTTGTGACACCTGTTCTTCGTGACCCTACACACCGGAGTTGGTATATTTCTCTTCCTTTTCCCCTGGGGACCACTCGCCCTTCCTGTTATCTTCTGTGTTGGGGGCTGGTCCCGAGAGGAGGAGGGAGGCTCTCTTCGCTCCTGCGGTACCGGTTGATCAGGTGATTGGGGTTGTAACAAAAAGTCAAGCCCACGAACTTTTACCGCCCGAGCGAAGATGGATCTGGAGGCCACTAGTGAGGACCGGTTTTCTACTGAGTCCGTCACCGGTCCCTCAGTCCAGGAATTAGCGGCAGCCTTAGTAGCACTCCAAACAGAGGTTCAGGGCCTTAGACAAGAGAACCATTCCCTAAAAATCGAATTGCACAGTAGACAGCCAAACGCAACCTGGGGTTCCTCGCCTGGAAACATTCCTAAGACGTCATGACAGGTACTACAGCCGGCCACTTTTCATTATGACAAAACACAAGTAGAAAGTGCAGTCCCTCCTACTAGCATTACGGTTCTCACTCCAGTTCCTGTTCCTTTAGCCAATCCCGAGAGATTTAGTGGGGATAGCACCAAATTCCGTTCTTTCATGAACCAGTGTTCTCTCCAGTTTATGTGTCGGCCCACAGCCTTTCAGAATGACACCGCCAAAGTGTCGTTTGTCATATCATATCTTATGGGTATCGCTGCCAATTGGTCCATACCCTTGGTAGAGTCTAATGATCCTTTGTTGCATGACTATCCCGCCTTCAAGGAACAAATGAGAAGGCTGTTCGACAAACACACCTTTACACAGGCGAGCGACGCAGAACTGCTCAATCTCAAACAGGGTAGGAACCCGCTGTTACAATATGTCACTGACTTCAATAGATTAGTGGCAGAAACCCGCTGGCCCATGGAAAAGAGGACGTCTCTGTTTTACCGAGGACTAAGTGAGGAATTAAAAGATGTTCTGTCACAGATAGTAGAACCCCTGAAGAGTGTACTGAATTCATCGACTTGGTAGTGAAGATGGACCACCGACTCCGTGAACGCCATGGAGAGAAAGGGAAGTCCGATTCACCTCGAGTATTGCTTTACAAAAGTTCTAGAAGAGAAGAACATAAACCTGGGTTCGACGAACCCATGCAAATAGGAGGGGTTCGGGGTCCTTTGACTCGTGAGGAAAGAGAAAAAAGACGTACTCTTAATCTATGTCTATATTGTGGGAAAGGAGGCCATTTTGCCAGAGAATGTCCGGTACGCCCTAAGAGCGCCGGGCCAAGAAAGACGGTAGCAATTGTTCAGAACATCCACACTACCAGAATAGCCAGGGTGCCCAAGCACTTTACGATACGAGTAACGCTAATTTTGACCAATAGCAATCGGGTGTCCTTGTCGGTCCTGATAGATTCAGGGGCCACAGGAAATTTCTGGGACAATCAATTGGCCTCTTCCCTTGGTCTTACCTGTATTCAGAAAAAAGAACCTGAACCGGTGAGAGCGGTCGACGGAAAGGCATTATCTTCAGGACTCATTACGAGACATACCGCTCCCTTAACATTAGTTTGTGACAATGGGCATTCGGAAGAAATCTCCTTCGATCTCATTGACACTCCTGCTTTTGGAGTGATTCTTGGAGTACCATGGTTGCAGACGCATAACCCAAATATAGATTGGATACGAAGAACTGTAACTTTGAATTCCACTTATTGCATCCAACAATGCTATAAAGAAGCCATGGATTGGGCTTCTCCTTTGATATGTGCGTCTTGTAGTGGATCAGAGTCCAATGTCCTTCCCCAGGTTTATGAACAGTACGCAGATGTCTTTGATAAGGTAAAAGCCACTGCCTTGCCTCCTCACCGAAGCTTTGATTGCCGCATTGACCTAGAACCCGGGGGTGTTTTGCCCTGCAGTCGAATATATGCACTCTCCGAGCCAGAAACTAACTATCTCAAAGAGTACTTAGATGATATGTTGAAAA
Source organism: Calotriton arnoldi (assembly GCA_963921515.1). Taxonomy (NCBI): domain Eukaryota; kingdom Metazoa; phylum Chordata; class Amphibia; order Caudata; family Salamandridae; genus Calotriton; species Calotriton arnoldi. Next base: position 2,461,621 of record CAWUFW010000875.1, read on the forward strand.
GTGGGTTTATCCGGCATTCCTCTTCTCCTATCTCTTCCCCTCTTTTTTTTATATCTAAACGAGAAGGCGGCCTTCGTGCGTGTATCGATTACAGGTCACTAAATAAGGCCACTATAAAAAACAAATACCCACTCCCACTCATCCCTGTCTTATTGGATCAAATCAAAGATGCCACGGTGTTTACTAAAATCGACCTGCGAGGAGCTTACCATCTTATCAGAGTCCGTGAGGGGGATGAGTGGAAAACGGCATTCCGGACTAAGTTTGGTTTATTTGAGTATTGTGTTATGCCGTTCGGGATTTGCAATGCCCCTGCGGCGTTTCAGTTTTTATTAACGAAATCTTCCGGGATTTTCTAGATCGTTTTTAATTGTCTATATCGATGACATCCTGGTATTTTCCAAAGATCGTAACGAACATGAAGAACATGTAAAACAAGTATTACAACGGCTACGCGAACATCATCTTTTTTCCAAATTGGAAAAATGCTCCTTCCATGCGTCCACGGTAGAGTTTCTGGGGTTTATCATATCCAAAGATGGGATACAGATGGACAAAAAGAAAGTAGAGGCCATCTTATCGTGGCCTACCCCCACTTGTGTCAAGGACATACAAGCACTATTAGGATTCGCCAATTTTTATAGGCGGTTTATTTCACATTTTTCAGACCTGGTCACCCCAATAACACGTCTTGTCAAAAAGGGGGTGCAGTTTTTATGGTCCCCAGAGGCTCAAAAGGCTTTTGAAGCTTTGAAGAAGGAATTTACTTCTGCTCCTGTCCTAATGCATCCTGATCCCACTCTTCCCTTTTTTGTTGAGGCAGACGCATCACAATATGCTGTAGGGGGAGTTCTATCACACAGAGACTCTGATGGACAGATGCATCCTATTGCCTTTTTTTCCAACAAACTGCTGCCCGCCGAACAAAATTATACTGTGGCGGAAAGAGAGCTGTTGGCGATAAGGAAGGCATTCCAAGAGTGGAGGCATTATCTTTGGGGGGCCAAACATATCATCACAATCTACTCAGATCATAAGAATCTGGAATTTTTCCGAACTGCTAGAGCCCTGACCCCCAGACAAATGCGTTGGGTGTCGTTCTTTAATGAGTTTGACTTTCTAATAACCTACAAGCCTGCTGCACAACAAATAAAAGCAGACGCGTTATCCCGCTTATGTGTTTCTCCACCTCATAGAAGAAAAGAACCAGATCTCGAAGCATTTATACCTTCGAGTAGGGTTATAGGATATGTTTCTTTTGACGTATTCTGTAAAGACTTGGAAGAAACACTAAGAAACACCGATGTGTCCCTTTGGTTAGATCAGCCTCTATGCCACATGATAGGAGGGTTACTGTATCATGGAGAACAATTGTATATACCGGAGCAATTGCGGGATCAAGTGCTCCAGTGGGTACATTCCTCCGCTTTAGTAAGTCACCCAGGCATTCTGAAGACCACAGATATTTGCAGCAGGTGGTTTTGGTGGGAAAACATGGCGAAGGACGTACAGCAGTACGTTTCTACCTGTCCCATATGTGCCACACAGAAAACACCTCGTACTACACCTGAGGGATTGTTACAACCTCTTCCGGTTCCCCCTATCCATGGCACACTGTGAGTTTGGACTTTATTACAGAACTTCCCCCCGAAGAAGGGTTCACCACAATACTCGTCATCGTGGACTCATTTACCAAAGTAGCACATTTTGTACCCCTTCCCAAGATCCCTACAGCTAGTGAGATGGTGTCCATTTTTATACAGAATGTGATCCGTTTACACGGCATACCCTCTGTGTTGGTATCCGATAGGGGTCCCCAATTTGTATCTAAAGTTTGGCAAGAGGTAGGCTCTGTTTTGCACATGGACCTTCGTCTGTCCTCCGCTTATCACCCACAGACGGATGGACAGACGGAGAGGGTGAATCAAACTATGGAGCAGTATTTGCGTTGCCTGTTGAGTACCTTAACTAGTAACTGGGTTACGGCCCTGCCTATAGCGGAGTTTGCATATAATAACAGTGTTCACTCTGCTTTAGGTATGTCTCCCTTCTATTGTGCTATGGGTTTTCACCCCAGAACAGTGCCTGTGCAACCCACATATAAAGTCCCTGCAGTGGATTCCCTTTGTACTAATCTGAAGGTCATATGGAAAAGTGCACATTCTCAGTTGCAGGCCACCAAAGAAAAGATGAAGAAGACCGCCGATAAACATAGACGTCCTGCTCCTTGTTACGAGATAGGAGATAAAGTCTGGTTGGCCACAAAAACCTGAAATTAGCAGGGCCAAAAAGTTACAACCCCGGTATGTAGGCCCATTTGCTATCAAACAGATTATCAATCCCGTGGCCATGAAGCTGGACTTACCGGATGAATACCGCATCCATCCTGTATTCCATACTTCCCTCCTTAAGGCCTTTGTTCCTTCCACTCATCCCATGACACCACCCCCTCCTATACTGATTGATCACCAAGAGGAGTACTAAGTGAATCGCATTATAGATTCACGTAGGCGAAATGGGAGACTATATTATTTAGTGGATTGGAAAGGTTACCCTGTAGAGGAGAGAACCTGGGAGCCAGCCTCGTTTGTACATGCACCCCTATTGGTTCGGAGGTTTCATGCCCGAAATCCGACAAAACCTCGTCCAGTGAAAAGAACCTTGAGGGGGAGGTGATGTTACCACCTTCCCATATTATATTTTTCTGCTCTTTATCCTCTCTCTCTCTGTCTCCTTCTCCATTGACCCTTGGTATTGGTTGCCTCATGTCAGGTGCTGAGGGAGGAGGCTATTTATAGGTTGCAGGAAGTAACATTGGTGCTTGACTTTATTTCCCCATTACAACCCTGTCCGTGTGAGACTGCAATTCCAAAGCCTCGCATTTCCTCAAGCTAGTAGAACCCGGAGAGGACGCCTGGGGGCGTGCCTCTCATTTGCTTGGTTTCCGCCGCGGCGTTGGAAGCCGCCAAACATCCTTTCTTACGTGGCAGGAGCCATGAGAACTTGGTTGCGGCTGGGGCCGCTTTCATTTTCCTTTACCGCGACCGGAGCAGCGAGTCAGCTGCAGTTGCGGTGGAAGCCGCCAAAACATCCTTTCTTACGTGGCAGGAGCCACGAGAACTTGGTTGCGGCTGGGGCCGCTTTCATTTTCCTTTACCGCGACCGGAGCAGCGAGTCAGCTGCAGTTGCGGTTGAAGCCGCCAAACATCCTTTCTTACGTGGCAGGAGCCACGAGAACTTGGTTGCGGCCGGAGCCGCTTTCAGTATCCTTTACCGTGGTCAGAGCCGCGAGCCAGCTGCATTAGCGGTTGAAGCCGCCAAACATACTTTCGTACGTGGCAGGAGCCACGAGAACTCGATAGCGGCCAGAGCCCTTCCTTTTTGCTTTATTTCCACATCAAGAACCGCGATCACCTTCTTAGTTACGGCTGGTCCGGTAACCCTTTCTTTATCCTTATTGGAACCGCTAACAGAGGGAGTTGGGGTTGGAAGTCGACACTATCCTTTCCTTATGAGGCAGTTTCCAAACGAGAACAAGTAGCACGGTTCTCCTTCCCACCTACACTCATTTGAGGTGCACGGTTGGAGCCGGCAGCACCGTCTCCTACGCCAGCACGAGTTTTTGGTTCTTTCCCCTTTGTTTTCATTTCGTGAGAGTTTCCAGGATCACCAGAACAATTCCTAAAGGACCCTCCAAGAGGGTGTTTAAATCCCTTCCTGATACGTCACTCCTGACCCTCTCCACCTTCCTATGCTACCAGGCCCTACCCAAGAGCACTCAGAATACCTCCCATCTGATTTCACCTTGCTCCACGTTCCATTTGTGACACCTGTTCTTCGTGACCCTACACACCGGAGTTGGTATATTTCTCTTCCTTTTCCCCTGGGGACCACTCGCCCTTCCTGTTATCTTCTGTGTTGGGGGCTGGTCCCGAGAGGAGGAGGAAGGCTCTCTTCGCTCCTGCGGTACCGGTTGATCAGGTGAGTGGGGTTGTAACACTGGGCAGGGATGACGCGGGGCGCTGGGTCCCCAAGCAATTTGGCATTTCGCTGGGGCTGGGACCTACGCGCAGTCGCGGCCCCCACTATCTGGGCGTCAGGTGCTAGACCCCGCTCCTCCTGTGACCCTGTAGCCTGTGTAGGCCGATTGCTGGGAAGTGAAAAAACTCGGCACGTATATCTCTTTGCCAGAACTCTTGGGCGGCGAGTGAGAGGAACCTGGTCCTCTAGATCGAGAGACACTATTTGCTTATAACATGGGGAAAAACGACCCTAAGCAGTCCAAACTCCCATTTGAAAACAAGCGCCACACCCGCACAATGGACACTAGCTCTGAACCCGAAACTGAGCCTCATCACGGAGGAGATACACAAGAAGAGGACCTGCGCACAATCATGTTGGAAGTCCGCACAAACCTAAAATCTATTGACACCAAACTAGATGTGCTCACTTCCAGACTGAACACAGTGAAGCGTCAAGTGGACTCACATGAGACCAGACTTGATGCACTTGAAAACCGCGCGTCGGAAGCGCACGAGTACCAAGTGGACTCCAAAGAACATCTCCTCAACATGGAAAGAGTCCTAACTATAATTAAAGAGAAGAATGAGGACTTGGAGGTGCGCTCCCGGCGCAATAATCTTCGCATTGCCGGGATTCCGGAAACTACTGCTATTCCAAAAATGGAGCCGTATGTTGAATCTCTATTGCGTGAACTGTTCCCAACTGCACTTTCTGCTGTGTTTGTGGTAGAATGTGCACATAGATCCTTGGGTCCTAAACCACCTGTCGGGGGTACGCCCAGACCCATAATAGCGCAACTTCTAAACTACCGCGATAGAGACTCTGTACTAAAAGAAGCCAGAGACCATGGTCCCATTAATCACCAAGGCAACAACATATCCATCTTATCGGATTTAACCCCTCTGGTCCAAGCCGCACGGAAAAAATTTCCTCCTACGAAGCGCCTTCTGCAACGTGCCGAAATCCCGTATGCAATGCTTTATCCAGCCAAACTGAAAATCTCGTACGATGGCCAGGCTCACTTCTTCACTGACTCCAAATCTGCTCTCAAGTTTGCTAAACATATCTGTTCTAGGCAACGCTCGCCTCGCCCATCTCAACAGGCTGAAACAGAGGCCAGACTCAGTGACAATGATGAAACATGGGCTGCCGCTGTGAAGCCGCAGATTGTATCACCTTGCCTACGCTGCCCCAGCCGACACCTGTCTGTCACTTATCTGGAAACTAGTCCTCATCACCTTAGTAATTATGGCTCATTAACTTATATTGGCATGTGTTCCCTGTGCTGATTGGACAACCCGGCCACCCTGCCACCTGCGCAGGGCAGTTCGACGGCAACTCATGCCCCCACAGGGAGAACTCCCATGGTTAAAACTGTTCGTTTCTTTTATTGGTTTGTTTGGGAGGGGGTGGGTAGGGCAATCACAACCTAATTGGGGGGTTGGTGTGGGTGGTGGGATGGGTAGGGCAATCTGCAAGTTAAGAAAAAGGGTGGGGGGTTAATGTTAAAACGCTAAGTCCATTCACTTCAGCACGCACACGGAGAGGTAGGACACACAGCATGACGAAACATCTCGGCTCACGTACTGGCAATTCACACTCGCCAACAGATACACGTACATCGGGACACTTGTGGCATTCATGCCATACTCCTGACCACAACAAATGACGGCAGTCACGTTTCTAACATGGAACATACGCAGCTTAAATAATCACAGGAAGGCGAGGCTGGTCCATGCCTATCTGATCAGGCATAAGATCGACATATGTTTTCTGCAGGAAACTCATCTCCAGTGCGCCACTGACCCCAAGCTACATAATAGATATTGGGGGGAGGTGCATTCAGCAGTATACTCCAACTATGCGCGTGGGACGGCAATCATGATAAGACGCAATGTGGGCTGGACTATCATTAGTTCGGTCATTGACCGCGAGGGACGCTACATCCTACTGAGAGGCATATTGCACACTACCCCAATGACTCTGGCTCCTGTGTATGGTCCCAATACTGACAACCCCGCTCTGTTTGAAACCATCTGGTCTAAGATCACATTGTTGGGGGAGGAGACGGTTATCGGGGGGGGGACTTCAATGTCATCATGCTGGACTCCCTGGATCAGGTAGAGATCTCCCGACTACTACACCCCAAAGCCAACCACATGATCACTTCCATAGCTCAGGAATATGGACTGATTGACATATGGCGTTCCTGGTACCCGGACGCCCGGGAGGGAACCTGCATCTCTACATGTCCTAACGCATGGTCCAGGCTCGACTACTGGTTACTGTCCAGAGACATAGCTTCTTGGACCACAGACATATGCCAGGTACCCTGTCTGACCACGCCCCTGTTATGTTTACCTGGACCATACCAATGTTGGTAGCGCCCGCTTTCACCTGGCACCTGCCACCACACGCACTAACTGGCACAGTATTTAGAGAGGAGGTGCGCGAGGAGCTCCTGCTATATTTCGCTACAAACGAAAAGTCGGTAGATTCCCCCTCCACACTGTGGGAATCCTTTTAAGCCGTCATAAGAGGCACCTGCATAGCCAAACAATCTGGGATATTAAAATCTATCAGGTCCACCCTAGAGAAGTTAGAGAAAGAGATATATCAGGAGGAGCTATTATACTTCCGTACCGGCCTGACTGCACATTTAGCCATTATCCGCGAAAAACTCTCCGAATACGAAGCAGAAGCAATTTGTGACGCACATTTCCTAGGCAAGCACGCCCGAGTCCATAGATACGGGGAGGGGGACCGCCCAAGCAGAGCCTTAGCGAGCACGCTTAAGCAACAACGCACTTACTCACATATCACTGAACTACTGGATGAAGAATCCAGCCCGATCCGCGGGCAGTCTGCCACGCTAGAGAGGTTAAAGGATTTCTATACATCCCTCTACACTGCCACATAAAATGGCCAAACCCGGAGCTGAAGACCTACTTAGACTCTATCGAGCTGGTCTGGCTGAGCGACGCTCACCGCAAATATCTAGATGTGCCTTTCACAGCAGAAGACATCACTCAGGTGATTAGGGGCTTGCCCAGAGACAGAGCCCCTGGTCTGGACGGACTGACAGCTTCATTTTATAAAACATACGCTGAAGAGCTGGCCCCCCACTTACCTGCAGTATATCAGGAATCACTTGAAATAGGTTACCTCCCTCCAACGATGCGTGAGGCCGTGATCATTACAATTTTGAAGCCGGACAAACCTGCTAACAAATGCGACTCATACCGTCCACTCTCCCTTATTAACATCGACGTCAAGATACTTGCTAAACTGATTGCCAGTAGACTGCAACCACTTCTCCCGATTGTGGCCAGGCCGGACCAATCCGGATTTATACCGGGTAGATCCACCTCGCATTATCTGCGCACTTTTTTTTCAATTATCCATCAACTAGACCCGAACCTGCCAGCCCTATCCGCGTTTCTAGATGCAACCAAAGCGTTCGATTCCCTAGAATGGCCGTTTCTTTTCACTATACTGCCTAGAATCGGCATGAGCACCAACTTCTTAAAGCTCATTCAACTGCTCTACACCCGCCCAACTGCTAGACTCAGAGTCAACGACCTAATATCTGACCCGTTCCCCATATCGCGCGGTACTAGACAGGGGTGTCCCCTTTCACCCCTGCTATTCACGATAGCGATTGAGCCCCTGGCAGCCAGGCTGCGTCAGCTTCATACAGCTGGAGGACTGGGACTCTCGGACAGAGGTCTGATAATATCAATGTACGCCGACGATATTACACTATACATACGTGAGCCCGAAACTGACCTCAACCCTGCGCTGCGTGAGGTCCTCTTGTTTGGAGGCATGTCGGGCATACAGATCAACTGGGCCAAATCAACGCTTCTCGCCCTAACACCGGCCCCAATCGCGCTTGACTTGGACTTCCCAATAGCCTCGGCTGATGGTGCGGTCAAATATCTGGGGATATGGCTCAGTAGAGAGGTACAGGAGATCTGGCGTATGAACTATGGTCGGCTGATTACTTGGCTTGAGAGTAAAATAGCCATCTGGGCCAGAATGCCGCTATCCCTAGCCGGCAGGATCGCAATTGCAAAAATGGTAATATTACCCAAGTTTCTGTACCTGTTTGTCAATATCCCCCTTCCCCTCACACAGACTTTTTTCCAGCAACTGCGCTCTCTCCTTGTATCTCATGTCTGGGCGGGTAAACAACCGCGCAATGCCTGGGAGGTGCTGACGCTCACGCAGGGAGGGCTCGGGCACCAGATTTTGAGCTATACGCGCTGAGTGCACAGGCTCAATATCTTCATTTTTGGTCACACCCCATTCCATTCCAACCCCATGTCGCGGTGGAGAAGGATGTTGCTTTCCCAGCCCCGCTGCCATTTACTATACCTATAAAAGAACAAATGAGGAAATAAATATGGTGGAGACATTGTCTTAGACAGCGCGCAAAGGTGCCATTGCTATATGCCCCATCGATGCCACTAGCACATCACCCTAGTTTCCCTCCTATGCAAGACACTAGCTCTTTCCAACACACACGTCGGATGGGGCTCGCTACTTTCGACGACCTTTATCCAGATAACGAGTTCCTGGCTAGACCACAAAGCCCTGATGGCACCCAGACCCCCATCTTGGAACTCTTTCCCTACTACCTGCTTAGAGCCAACTGTAGACAAATTCACTCTTCCTTCCCCTCAGCACCACCGCCGCTAGCTGCACTAGAGAATATATTGGTCAGCCCGTCACCCAAGAAACTCATCACACGCATTTACAACACCACATAACAAACCTCGCCGATTCCGACATCTAGGGCACTGGTGCAGTGGAGTGTTGATCTTGATCCACCTCCCACCGAGAAACAATGGGCTTTTTGTTGCACTTAGCTTAAATTTCTCTCACCCAATTATAAGCTGAGGCTCATCCGTTTTAAATTTTTGCACAGATTATATCGCACACCTATACAACATCACAAAAGGAGCCTGCGACCGGACGCCAAATGCTGGAGATGTGCCGCCACACAGGCATCCTTTCTCCACCTGGATTGGATCTGCCAACCCATCTCACAATTTTGGGACAATGTATTTGACACTATTCACGAAGAGACAGGCTTCCAACTGGACCGCACTCCACTAACAGCTCTACTGGGTCATGTGGCCGAGGCCCCTCCGGGGCGTCTGTCAGCCATGATGCTCCTCTTGGCCAAGCGGCGTATTGCGAAACACTGGGGTTCCCTCGGAGCACCCAAAGTAGACACATGGATACATGACATTGCTTATTGCCAGGAGATGCTGACTGCATACTGGGATTTAATGCCCACGGCGTCCAGGCCAAAGATATCTGGGCCCCATTTGTGGCATGGGCTAACACACGCAACGAGCGAACAGTCCAGGCACCTTGTAAGTCCACATATGCACACTCTCAGACCATCACGTAACCTATCCCTAATACTTAATCATACCCCTAAGTTTGCTGTGTGACATGTAACATTTCCATTTTGCACACCATGCGTGGACACTGGGATTGGCCTCAACGTACTGCCTGCGCTGGGGTGTGGGAGGGAGAGTTTTTTTTAAAATGGACACGCCTCTATATGTAATACTGTTAATTGCTTGTGGCCATGTTAAACTGTTCAATGCTATTTACTGCCTAACTTTCACATTTAAAGATGATATGTACTGATGCCTGCTACAGTAAGTGAATATGCCCGCCTAATATTAATCTCTGACTCCGTTGTTGCTGCGAAGTGACCTGTATATTTTAAATAATGTTTTAAGATGCAAAATGAATAAATAAAATATTTTTTTTAAAACGATAAAAATTCACCCTACAGCTCTCAAAAATCTTCAATAATCAAAAATAGACTTGAAATACAGTTCCTTGAAGTCGATAGCTCCGTCTGGGGCTATCACGGTGTCGTGAACAACAAATCTAAACAGTTCTGGCTGACTGCGGCGGCGCAGGCCAGCTACGGTGTCGAGAAGACCCACAAAACAGTACCTTTAGAAATGTAGGGTGTCGGCGACCTCTCGATGAGCCCCGAAGGGCCAGCGTCCGCAGGTGTCGTTATGGAGGTCATTACAGGAGTCGTCCGGCCCTTGAAGTCACATGCGTTGCAGATTGAACTCCTCGCGGTTGAAGTCAGGAGCGCATACGGACGTCAGTGCAAAGTGCGGCGTGTGGTGCCCTCAGGTCGCAGTGCAGGCAGCGGCTCGGTGACGGTCGTCCAGCGGTGGTCATGAGACCAGGGCTGCGGTGTGAAGTGATGCAGTGCTCGTCGCGGTGCTGGCAGGTCACGGTGCAGGCAGCGGTGTCGTCGTTGCTGAAGCGCTGTCGTCGGCTGACGAACTGGAGTCGATGGCACCGGCATCGATAGGCCAAGGCTGCGGTGCGGGATGAGGACAGTGCGTTGTGTTACTTACGAGCGGTGCCCTCGAATCATGGTGCAAGCAGCGGCGTCGATGTCGATGTGGAGCGACGTCGGTGATACCAGGGCGGCAGCGTGAAGCGAGGTGGTGCGGAGTGCAGTGCCCACAGGTCGCGGTGCAAGCAGCAGCTCGGTGGTGGCGTCAGGTGGCATCGTCGGTGAGACAAGGGTTGCGGTGCAAAGTGCGGCGGTGCCCTCTGCGGTGCCTTCAGGACACAGAGTAGGCAGCGGCGTCGTTGACTGCGTCGAGTTGCTTTTTCTTCTGTTGTAGCACAAAACACATAGTCCCCAGTGCTGGTAACAGATGAAATTGAAGTCTTTGCTGGTACTGAGACTTCTTGAACAGGGGGCAAGCTCTACCTCAAGCCCTTGGAGAAACTCACATAAAGGAAGTTGCAGAAAGTTCTGTCCAGTCCCTTCACTGCCCAAGACAGAAGCAGCCACTGCAGGCCAACACAGCAAAGCACACAGCAAAGTGGTAGTCCCTCCTCACAGCTTCTCCAGCTCTTCTTCTTGGCAGTCTTCTTGGTTCCAAAAGAGTTCTAAAGTTTAGGGGTCTGGGCCCCACTTTTTATAACCTAAAATCCTTTGTTCTCTGGAGGCAGAGAGTGTCTTTGCCCAGCCAGAACCAGTTCTGTCCCCTCTGGTGCAGCTTCCTGGCAGGAGGTGGAGACAGCATTGTCAGAGGCAAACCAGGCCCATTCAGGTGAAAGGAAATCTCCTCCCCCTACTCTAAATGCAGCCCAGGTCTATTCAGCCCAGCCCTGACTCATCCAGACTCTCTGGAGTCACTGCTCATCCCCAGCCCCTGTCACTCCAAAGCCAGACAGTCAATCCACAAACCCAGCAGAGGCACACAGGATGGCTAAGCAAGAAAATACCTACTTTCTAAAAGTGGTATTTTTAAACACAGAATGTAAAAATCACCCCCACTAAAAGATGCATTTTAACATTCTGAGTTCAGGCATACTAAACTTTATTTTCCTACCTTGTTCCCAGGGCTAGTTATGTTTATAAGATGTTATGAGCAAACTCCCCATTCTATCCTATGGGAACAGGTAGCCTTGCAATAGTGAAAAACTAAATTGGCAGTATTTCACTATCAGGACATGCCACACACACCAGGGCATGTCCTACCTTTCACATACACTGCACCCTGCCCACAGGGGTACCTTGGGCCTACCTTAGGGGTGACTGACATGTAAGAAAATGGAAGGGTATGGCCTGAGTCCACATGGCAGTACTAGACTGCACACAGATACTGCAGTGGCAGATCTGAGTTACATTTACAGGCTGCTTATTTGGGTGGCACAATCAGTGCTGCAGGCCCACTAGCAGCATTTGATTTACAGGCCCTGAGCACACATAGTGCACGGTACTAGGGACTGACTAGAACATCAAATATGCCAATCATAGAAACACCAATCCATAACAACAATTTACAATAGGAGCACTTGCACTTTAACACTGAACAGCAGTGAGAAAGTGCGCAGAGACACTAAACCAGCAAAAACAGAGTCAAAAGCAAAAAGGCAGGGGAAACACGCCAGAAGATGCCAAGTCTAACACATGTCCCCTCCAGCTGAAAGTAGGGAGAACTACCCAACCTCCTGGGAGTTCTCTTCACTAAGGCGGAAGAACCTGGACAGACCATCTGCGTTGGTGTGTTCTGTGCCAGGGCGGTGTTCCACTGTAAAGTCCATTCCCTGTAGGGCGATGGACCACCTCAACAGTTTGGGTTCTCACCCCTCATTTGCATCAACCATCTGAGGGGCCTGTGGTCTGTCTGAACTCGGAAGTGAGTCCTAAACAGGTAGGGTCTTAGCTTCTTCAGTGCCCAGACCACAGCGAAAGCTTCTCTTTTTATGGCACTCCACCTCTGTTCCCTCGGGAGTAGTCTCCTGCTAATTGAAGACTACAGGCCCTCTTCATTCAGTTGTGAGAGCACCGCTCCCACACCATGCTCTGAAGCGTCAATCTGCACAACAAATTCCTTGTAGAAGTCGGGTGCCTTGAGCACGGGCGCCGTGCACATGGCTGCCTTCAGGGCATCAAAAGCTTTCTGGCAGGACTCAGTCCAGATCACCTTCTTGGGCTGCTTCCTGGAAGTCAGCTCTGTTAAGGGGGCAACAATGGTGACATAGCCCTTAACAAATCTCCTGTAGTAACCGGTGAGACCTAAAAAGGCTCTCACCTCTGTCTAGGTCTTGGGGGGCTTCCAAACCAGAATGGTGTCAATCTTGGGCTGTAGGGGCGCTGTTGGACTTGGCCCTTTGTGCAGGGTCACCTCTAAACTTTTTGCCTTTTCTCTGACATGGTGTTGGTGGTTTTAGGCCTCTGGGCACTTTAGCACTGTGGTCCAGTGTAAAGTGTGTGCGCTCTCTGTGTACATTTGGTAAGGTTGGCCTGCCCTCCCATAGGAATGCATTGGGGATTCCCTGGTAAAGTGTGTCAGTGATAATTCCTGGGATGGGAGGAGCAGCGTGGTCGAGTTTAGTATGTATGAAATTGTAAGAATAAATGCTGCGCAATGGTGTGCGCAGATTTATGATGACTGGTTGAGAAATGCCACTTTTAGAAGTTGGCATTTTTGTGTGCTGTCTGTCTGCCTGCCTGATTTGAATTGCATGTCTGGCTTGTGAGTGACAGGAGCTGGGAGGGGTGTGTGGCTCCAGGAGGGGCAGGGTGAGTCAGCGCTAGGCTGAATGGGACATCTGCCCTGGGAGTAGTGGGAGGAGTAATCCCCTGATCCTGAATAGGACTGTGCCCAGCCTGCACAATGCTGGCTCCGCCCCCTGTGGTGTGTCTGATCACCTAGCCCCCACCTGACAAAGGGGAAGAGGAGCTTGGAAAACAAAGTGCTCCAAATCCCCCCTGAACCAGTTGCATCTGGTTCCCCCATGCCCTGTCCTGCAGACAAAGAGATTTGGTGTATAAATATATGGGCGGTGACCCCATGATGTTGTTCTGTGCTGGTGTGCTGCTCCTGACGTGCTGGGGGGCTTGCTGCTGCTGGGGCCCAGGAGGAACCGCCATGAGGGCTTGCCTCCCTGGGCCCAGCATTGCCCCCTTGATCCCTAAAGGAACTTTTGCTTGGACTCATGCTTCTTAGATGCAGGACTTGGGGGACTTCTAGCGCCTCATGAGCGCTATGCTTTATTTCTTCAATTTCCCCAAGAAAAGGAGCGTGGGCTGCGCAGCGCTGAGCTGCAGCCCTTTGAGAGGGAATCCCCATCGTAGGGATTCCCCCGTGATGCTTTGGACGCGGGTGCCCACCCCGCATTCCCGTGATTTCACTTAGCGGGAGCCCACCCCGTTTTATGATCATTTAAAATAGCGGGTGCCCACCCCGCAGTATGCTGCCTTTTGAGCGGGTGCCCACCCCGCTTTACGTTTTATTTTTCGAGCGGGTGCCCACCCCGCATTGCGGCTGAGAAACTGCGCCGCCGGCCCGACCCGGAAGCCAGGCGGCCTTGCCTGACCCTGGGCGGGCCCAAACCAGGAAGAGGCTGCCGAGGCCGCCAATGGCAGCGCAGCCGGCAGAGAAGCCGAGTGAGAGCCTGCGGTCAGGCGGGGCTCCCGTGAAGCTGAGGCTAGCCCCGCAGACGCCGCCCCGAAGGAGAGAGAGCCCCCGAGGAGTGGGGGCTCTCCTGAGCATGCCGCCCGGGACCAGAGTCCCCAACCAAACAGCCCGGTGAGTGGGGGCTGCAGAGGGCACACGGTGGAACCGAGTGATGGTCCCAGGAGGAGCCCTGTGAACGGGGCTCCTCAGGCACTATGAGTGCCAGTGCGAAGTGCGTTTTGGGCCACCTTTGTTCTTAGGGCCCCAGGAGGGGTCCAGAGGGCCCAGGGGGGGGGGCCCGTGCCTCTTCTATTTTTGCCATTTTTAAAGCTGCCTCGCCTGCTAGAGGGCAGTGCAACGAGGGGGCAGTTTTGTTTAGAGAGTCCCAGAGCAGGGCCTCTTTGTGTACTCCTCAGTTGCGCCGCCGTAGCGGGCAACTGCATCGATGAGGCCAATTCTATTCAGAGAGCCCCAGTGGGGCCCAGAGGGCACAGTCGTGCCAGGGCCCGTTTATTTTGTTCTCAGCTGCGCCGCACCAGCGCGGGCAGCTGCAACGTTTTGGCATATTTGTTCAGAGGGCACAGTGAGTGCCCAGGCCCATGTTCTGCTTCACAGCTGCACGGCAATTAGCGTCAGCTGCAACGTTTAGGCCATCAGTTCTTTTGGGGGCATTGTTGAATGAGCCAGGAGTGGTGAGATACACTCCTCTGCCCCAGCGCAATTGCCCGCTTTTGGTTTCTACTGCATTGGCAGCCCTGACATTATGGACATAGGGCATTTGAGCCCTCTGAGAAGGCCAGTTGGCCAGGGGGACTGTTAGGTTGATAGGGTGCCAGGCCCTAATGTGATTTATGTGGTGCGCAGGAAATGTGATTCATGTACTGTGATTTATGCACCCTGATTTATGCCTCTAATGTGGTTTATGTTTATGAGGTGATTTGCATACTATGGTTTATGCTTGTGAGATTATTCTCCCCTGTGATTTATGCCTAATGTGAGTTATGATTAAGAGGTTATGGTCTAATATGTTTAGGCTTATGAGGTTGGCGTATAATGTATTTTGCGCCTGATGTGATACTGTGCATAATGTGGTTTATGTTGCAGGATATGATGCTGAGTACAGTGTTTGCCAGTAAGTACTGGTTGTGTTCTACGTTTGTTATATGTTCTACATTTACTATCTTTACTAAGTGATGGTTCTGACAGTGGCCCAATTGGCCCTGTCAGGTGTATATAATCCCCTGTAAATATTGCCTAGTGCCAGTTGGCACAGTGTATATTGTGTGATTACTATTCTAATGTGTTTATGATAATACAAAGGCTATTTTTGATATAACCTTGTGTGGAGTTCCTTTTGTGGTGTGCCTAGTGTGTTGTTGCTGTGTGTGGGTTGCGCAAACGCTTTACACATTGCCTACGGGATAAGCCTGACTGCTCGTGCCAAGCTACCAAGGGGGTGAGCAGGGGTTATCTTCGGCGTGTAACTCCCTTGCCCTGACTAGAGTGGTGGTCTCTGCCTGGCTTTGGCGCAAGCCTTAGCCAACCAGAGATCCCATTTCTAACAGGCGCCACCTGGCCGCTTCCTGCCTGGTGTCCCAAGTACACCACAGAGCCCTGCCCGATATGGCACTTACTGGCCTTGATCGTGAGGCGTGCTCTCTGCAGAGCCTTCAACACTTCCCAGAGGTGCTGCAAGTGTTGTTCCCAGCTGGAACTGAACACTGCAATGCCATCCAGGTATGCAGCACTGAAATCCTCCAGTCCAGCCAACACCTCATTGACCAACCTCTGAAAGGTGGCAGGGGCATTCTTCAATCCAAAGGGCATCACCCGGAATTGGTAATGCCCCTCTGGGGTTGAGAATGCTGACCTCTCCTTCGCCCCATCGGTTAAGGCAATCTGCCAGTACCCAGACGTCAAATCAAACGTGCTGAGGAACTTGGCAGCTCCCAACCGATCAATGAGCTCATCAGCTCTGGGGATGGGGTGTGCGTCAATCCTGGTGTTGGCATTGAGCCCACAGTAGTCCACACAAAACCGCAGTTCTGGAGTGGCACCGGGTGCAGCAGCCTTTGGGACCAAGACCACTGGGTAGGCCCAAGGACTGTTGGAGGGCTCTTTTACGCCCAATGCCAACATCTTAGAGACCTCCTCTTTGATGCTGACCCTGACCCAGTCAGTCAACCTGTAAATCTTGACAGAGGGCTGTCACCAGTGTCCACGTCATGGGTACACCAGTGAGTAACACCTGGGGTCAGAGAGAACAGTGTGGCAAATTGTCCCAACAACTGGCGACAGTCACCCTGCTGCTCTGGAGTCAGTGTAGGAGAAAGGATCACACCATCCACTGACCCATCGTGCTCCTTGGTGGACAGGAGGTCAGGGAGAGGTTCACTCTCCTCTTCCACCCCATCATCTGTCGCCAAGAGCATGCTCACTTCGGACCTCTCAAAGTGAGGCTTGAGGCGGTTCACATGGAGGATCCTCAAAGTGTTCCTGGGAGTCTGCAAATTCACCAGGTAGGTGACATCACTTTTGCGCTCCACCACCTCAAAAGGCCCAGTCCACTTGTTCTGCAAGACATAAGGTTCCACTGGGGCCATGACCCACACTTTCTGGCCAGGTTGAAACTCTACCAGAGTGGCATTCTGGTTGTAGCAGCGTTTCATCTCCTCCTGGCTTGCTTCCAGGTTCGTCTCAGCGAGTTTCCTGAAGTGGGCAGTTTGGTTTCTGAAGGCCAGCATGTAACTAAATACATCCTGGGGAGTTTTGCTGGGAGCTGCCTCCCAGCCTTCCTTGACCAAACTAAGAAGTCCTCTCACAGGGTGCCCCTACAGGAGCTCAAAGGGACTGAACCCTAGAGACTTCTGTGGTACCTCCCTGTATGCAAAGAGAAGGCCTGGCAAGAAGACGTCCCACTTACGCCTCATGGGTTCTGTTATACCCTTGATCATGCCCTTCAAGGTTTGGTTGAATCTCTCACAAACCGTTACCTTGTGGGTGGTAAGGAGTGGTGAACTTGTAGGTTACACCACACTCCTTCCACAGGGATGTCATATACTTGGATATGAAATTGGTCCCACGGTCAGAAACCACCTCTGTGGGGAAACCCACACAGGAAAAGATCCCCATTAACGCCCGGCCCACCACTGGCGCCGTCGTTGTCCTGAGAGGCATTGCCTCCGGGTACCGGGTGGCATGGTCCACTAAGACCAGGATGTACCTGTTGCCCATGGCTGTCTTGGGATCCAGTGGCCCCACAATGTCCATCCAAACCTTTTCAAAAGGGGTTCTAACAACTGGAAAAGGTTGGAGAGGAGCCTTACACCTCCTCCCACTCTTACCACTTGCCTGGCAAGTTTGGCAAGACCTGCAACGTCCATCTGACTGCCTTCGCATTTGGGGTCAAAAGAAGTGGGTGACAAGCCTGTCAAAGGTCTTGTCTTGCCCCAAATGTCCTGCCAAAGGCACGTCGTGAGCCAGACCCAGTAGGAAGGTCCTGGAGTGCTGGGGTACCACCAGCACACGGGCTGACCCAGGCTCAGCGACTGTAGGCTCGCTGTACAGGAGACCATTCTCCCAGTAGATCCAATATGATCCAGACTGATCACCAGCTGACTGGTTTGCAACCTGCTGCCGCAAACCCTCTAGAGAAGGGCATTCTTTCTGCTCCCTGCAGAATTCCTCCCTGGTGGGACCACCTTCTTGCTGCCAATGGGTCAGCTCAGATAAGTCCCCCAGTTCAGCTACCTGCTCCCCTGTAGGTACCGGAGCGTCCCCCTCAACGTCAGCCTCCTCCCGGACAGTGGGAACCCCGGCCCCCTGCCCTTTCTCTTGACAAAAACCTGGGCCACTGTTTCAGGCTCCAGGTCCTTCTGATCACCCTTTCCGGCCGCAATTGACCGAGTGGTCATGCATGCCCACTCTGGCAACCCAAGCATCTCCAAGTGAGACCTGAGCTCAACATCCTTCCACAAGGACTGCTCCAGGTTTTTCCCTAGCAGACAATCTACAGGCATGGTAGGGCTCACAACCACCCTCAAGGGACCTGAGACCCCCCCCATTCAAACGGAACCTGCGCCACCATACACTGGCGCTCTGAGTTGTCCAAGGCAACTACTTGGTGGAATGCCCCGGGGTCTACTTGCTCCTCAGAGACCAGGCGACACCGGGCTGAGGTCACACTAGCTCCAGTATCTCTGAGAGCCTCTCCCCATTTCCCATTAATGGCTGTATTTTTTAGCGTTAGCAGGCACCTGGGTTCCTGAGACCATCTCACTGTCCACTAGTGAGACGAGGGTCATTTCTGCGGGATCCCCACCCTCCTGTGGGCACCCCTCCTCCCCAAGCGCTACACTAGCCAACACCTTGGTCTGCCCATCGGTGGGTGGCTGGTCCCTCTTTAGGCATGTGGAATCCCCCCTTATGTGACCCACCTGCTTACAGGCGAAGCACATCCGGGAGCCGGTGTCTGCAGGCTTTCCTGAAGAGACCACTGCTTTCTTGTCTCCTGGGGGATGAAAACCTTTACGCTGGGTGTTAGTTTGGGGCCCTTTATAGAACTCCTGTGCTTTACCCTTGTACCCCCCCCCCCACTCTTCTGCTGGGGACCCTGCCCACCTTTGGCTGAGTATCCCCCAAACGCTTTCTTGTGGACCCTGGTACTCACCCAGCGGTCCGCGTCCATAGCAGGCTTCCTGGGGTCAGTCAGCTTACTATCAACCAAGTGCTGGCGCAGCTCTGCAAAACATAGACTAGACAAGTGCTCCCATGCAATCAAATTGTAGAGCCCCTGTAAATCTGTCACATTACTGCCCTTTACCCAGCCATCCAGTGACCTGCAGTAAGAATCCACACATTCCAACCAAGTGTTGGCATCAGTTTTCTTACTGGACCTAAACTGATCCCTGTACTTTTCAGGAGTACGACCATACCTGGTGAGAAGGGCCTCCTTCATGTCAGCATAGGTGAGGTCACACCCCTTACCCAAAGCCAATAAAGTATCCCTTGCTTCTTTGGGGAAAAGAGGCCACAATCCTTCCCCCCAATTCTTCTCAGGGACCCCATTCATGTGTATAAATGCCTCATAACCCTGAAACCACCTTTGTATGTCATTCCCCTTCTTGAAGTCCTTGCCTACATTCTTGGGGATGTGCACAATTCTATCTGTCTGCACTGAAGAGTTGCTGCCACCAACAGTGTTGTATTTGTTCTTCAATTCCAGCTCCTTGAGCCCACGCTCATGGTCCAATACCATCCTTTGTGATTCCATCTTGAGCCTCTCAAGCTCTATCTCATGCCTCCTAGCTTCCCTTCTGTCCTCCAGCTCCTCTGGGGACAAACCACTGCTACCTGGCCTGGAGGGACCTCCCCCTCCCAACAGCACATCTACCCTAGGAGTAGGCTCCTCCGCCTCCCCCACTAAGATCTCCAGACTGCCCACTGGCCTGTCTGGCTGCTACCCAGGCCCTCAGCGCCTTTTGTAGCTCCTCCTTCCTGGTGAGGCCTCTGACTTGGACTTTTAGGTTTTTACAAATAGCCTTCAACTCCTTGACGTTGTAGGTTTCCAACCTTTCCTCCTCAAAGGCCACCTCTAGAGATGCAATTGATGATGCTGCTGTATCAGGCATGATGCAGTAGGAAGTTAAAGTTTCAAAACGATAGGATCACAAAAATAGACCCAAAAACAAGTATGTGGTACCTAATGGTTTGCACTATGGTAGTAGTGCACACCAATCACTGTAAGTCGAGTGCGAACACAAGTCCTATCCTCACCGCTGCCACCCAATGTTGGAAATGGGGGTCTCTAGTTGGCAAGGGTTTGTACCTTTGTCCAAGTAGGGACCCTTCCTTCTAGTCAGGATATGGGAGTTACACTCCTAAAAAAAACCCTGCTCACCTCCTTGGTAGCTTGGCACGAGCAGTCAGGCTTATCTTAGAGGCAGTGTGTAAAGCATTTGCACATAACCAACAGTAATACAGTTAAAGCACTACAAAAAGACACCACACCAGTTTAGAAAAATATCCAATATTTTTATATATCCAAAACAAGACCAAAAATTATAAAAATCCACCATACAGTTCTCAGAAATCTTCAATAATCAAAAATAGACTTGAAATACGGTTCCTTGAAGTCGATAGCTCCGTCTGGGGCTATCATGGCGCCGTGAACAACAAATCCAAACAGTTCTGGCTGACCGCAGTATTGCGGGCCAGCTACGGTGTGGGGAAGACCCGCAAAACAGTACCTTTAGAAATGTAGGGTGTCGGCGACCTCTCGATGAGCCCCGAAGGGCCGGTTTCCGCAGTCGTCGGTTCCGGAGGTCGTGACAGGAGTCGTCGGGCCCTTGAAGTCACATGTGTTGCAGATCGAACTCCTCACAGTTGAAGTCGGGAGCGCTGGCGGGCCTGCAGTGCAAAGAGCAGCGGCGCGGTACCCTCAGGTCGCAGTGCAGGCAGCGGCTCGGTGAAGTTCGTCCAGCGGCATCAGTGAGATCAGGGCTCAATCAATCAATCACAGAATTTGTAGAGCGCACTACTTACCCGCGAGGGTCTCAAGGCGCTGGGGAGAGGGAAGGGGGGGGGATGCTGCTACTGGTCGAACAGCCAGGTCTTGAGTAGCCTCCTGAAGGTCAGCAGGTCTTGGGTCTTTCGTAGGCTTAGTGGAAGGGTGTTCCAGGTCTTGGCGGCGAGGTGTGAGAAGGATCTGCCGCCGGTGGTTGTTCTTCGAATGCGGGGGACGGTGGCGAGGGAGAGGTCGGCGGAGCGGAGCTGGCGGTTGGGGACGTAGAAGAAGAGCCGTCTGTTGAGGTAGGCTGGGCCAGTTTTGTGGAGTGCCTTGTGTGCGTGGGTGAGGAGTTTGAAGGTGATCCTCCTGTCGACGGGGAGCCAGTGCAGGTTCCTCAAGTGGGGGGTGATGTGGCTGTGGCGTGGTACGTCGAGGATCAGTCTGCGGTGCGAAGTGATGCGGTGCTCGTCATGGTGCTGGCAGGTCACGGTGCAAGCAGCGTCGTCGTCGTTGCTGAAGCGCTGTCGTTGGCTGACGAACTTGGAGTCAATGGCGCCAGCATCGGTAGGCCAAGGCTGCGGTGCGGGATGAGGACGGTGCGTCATGTAACTTACGAGCGGTGCCCTCGAACCACGGTGCAAGCAGCGGCGTCGATGTCGGCGTGGAGCAATGTCGTCTGTGATACCAGGGCGGTGGCGTGAAGCGAGGCGGTGCAGAGTGAAGTGCCCACAGGTCGCATGCAAGCAGTGGCTCAGTGGCGGCATCAGGTGGCGTCGTCGGTGAGACCAGGGTTGCGGTGCAAAGTGCGGCGGTGCCCTCTGCATTGCCTTCAGGACACGGAGTCGGCAGCGGCGTTGTTGACGGCGTCGGATTGCTTTTTTTTCTGTTGTAGCACAAAACACACAGTACCCAATACTGGTAACAGATGAACTTGAAGTCTTTGCTGTTCCTGAGACTTCTTGGACAGGGGAAAAGCTCTACCTCAAGCCCTTGGAGAAACTCACAAAAAGGAAGTTGCAGAAAGTTCAGTCCAGTCCTTTCACTGCCCAAGACAGAAGCAGCCACTGCAGGCCAACACAGCAAAGCACACAGCAAAGTGGTAGTCTCTCCTCACAGCTTCTCCAGCTCTTCTTCTGGACAGTCTTCTTGGTTCCAAAAGAGTTCTAAAGTTTAGGGGTCTGGGCCCCACTTTTTATAACCCAAAATCCTTTGTTCTCTGGAGGCAGAGAGTGTCTTTGCCCAGCTAGAACCAGTTCTGTCTTCTCTGGTGCAGCTTCCTGGCAGGAGGTGGAGAAAGCATTGTCAGAGGCAGACCAGGCCCATTCAGGTGAAAGGAAATCTCCTCCCCCTACTCTAAATGCAGCCCAGGTCTATTCAGCCCAGCCCTGACTCATCCAGACTCTCTGGAGTCACTGCTCATCCCCAGCCCCTGTCACTCCAAAGCCAGACAGTCAATCCACAAACCCAGCAGAGGCACACAGGATGGCTAAGCAAGAAAATGCCTACTTTCTAAAAGTGGTATTTTTAAACACAGAGTGTAAAAATCACCCTCACTAAAAGATGTATTTTAACATTCTGAGTTCAGGCATACTAAACTTTATTTTCCTACCTTGTGCCCAGGGGTAGTTATGTTTATAAGATGTTATAAGCTAACTCCCCATTCTATCCTATGGGAACAGGTAGCCTTGCAATAGTGAAATACTAAATTGGCAGTATTTCACAATAAGGACATGCCACACACACCCCAGGGCATGTCCTACCTTTCACATACACTGCACCCGGCCCACAGGGGTACCTTGGGCCTACCTTAGGGGTGACTGACATGTAAGAAAAGGGAAGGGTAGGGCCTGGCAAGTGGTTGCACTTGCCAAGGCGACATAGCAGTACTAGACTGCACACGGATACTGCAGTGGCAGATCTGAGTTACATTTACAGGCTGCTTATGTGGGTGGCACAATCAGTGCTGCAGGCCCACTAGCAGCATTTGATTTACAGTCCCTGGGCACACACAGTGCACGGTACTAGGGACTGACTAGTAAATCAAATATGCCAATCATGGAAACACCAATCCATAACAACAATTTACAATAGGAGCACTTGTACTTTAACACTGAACAGCAGTGAGGAAGTGTGCAGACACTAAACCAGCAAAAACAGAGTCAAAACCGGGAGGTCAGAAAGCAAAAGGACAGGGGAAACACACCAAAAGATGCCAAGTCTAACAGCAGTCTTATCTGCCTAATATCACCAGTGCGTTGGCCACGGGCATAGTAGTGCCTGAGGTGATGGTAAACCTTTTGCTGATATTATCAAGGCGGCTACCTTCTTTGTCTGGTGGAGCGGTGATAGGCGCTCAAGGATTCCTTGACCTCCATTGTGCAGCTTGAGTAATTACCAAGTCTGGTTTCGGATGCCCTACCAGACAAGCTGGTGCCTTGTATTTCTTGTCAATTCTAGGCAAAACTGCGATCACTGTAGCAGGTGTTCTCATGACTTTCACAACTTCCTCCCAAATATGGTCTATTATAAGGATTGCTCGCACAGTCTTCCTAGATTGGTCTTTAAAATCGTCAAAAAAGCAGTCAGACTGGTTGACTGTCATTGGTAACCGAAACCGAGAGGCTGCTCTCTCTATCAATGCGTGGAAACAGCCAATGTCCTCCGGAGGAGAATCCGCTGATTGAGGAGATGGGGAAGTAGGTGTTGAGATTATGTAGTCTTCACACTCATTGCCAGCAGGTCTATCACCTTGAATTTCGCCTTCCTCTACATCTCCATCATCAGCATCAGAGGTGTCATGTTGTTGCGGAGGTAGAACACTGTCTGCTCCTGGAGACATTCTAGGCGAAGGTTTAGACAGGCGTGGCGGAGACGCCTGTGGTGGAGGAGGAAGTGGAGGTGTACTAGTCGATGAAGGAAAACGAGTACGATAATCCTGCAACATGCTTTGCAAATCCTGAACGAATGCAACAGGAAGGTGGACCATGGCTCAGGAACAGGTTCCATTTATTGCATTTTCCCATGTGGAGTGTGAAAGTCCTGTTGATAATAGCCCTCATAGTCATCTTGATCATCGTCTTGATACTTGACATGAAGGTGAGAAGAACTGTGAGCAGGGCCAAAAATGTCATCCTCATCCGAGTCTTCCAAAAATGTTGAGGGAGGGAAAGGTGAAATCACTGAAGGATTTTGAAGGAAATGCTTTGTCGACGGTGTCGTCGACGAGAACATCGTTGATGGATATAGAGGAGTAAGCCGCAAAGTTGAGGGTCTTTGAAAGCTGGGCGTAGAATGCATCGTCGTCAGCGGCAGAGGTGTCTGTGTCGTCGACGAGGACATAATGGGAATCGTCGACGAAGTTATTGCTGTCATCGCCATCGATGCACAGACTGTTGCGGTTGTCGTCGATGAAGAGGTGGTCGTCGACGGAACAAGGTCGTCGACAAGGAAGTCGTTGTCGACTGTGAAGGGATCGTCGACGAGGAGGTTGTCAGCGGCGAGGGTATCTTCCCCGATGGTACAGGCATCGTCGATGGAGCCGTTGTCGACGGTGCATCGGAAACCTTGGTCGACGGTGGTTTTTTCGGCGACGAGGTTGTCGACAACGATGGAGGGGAAACATAACCTGGTGGTGATTTCTGCATCAACGGAGACCCAGAGGACGGTGCCATCAACGAGACAAGCTTTTTAGAGACAGTAATATTTATAGTAGATGGCTCTGAAGAGGGTTTCTCATACTTTAAGGCCAGATGGGGTCTCTCCTCAACAGGAAATGAACGATTTCCTTTTTGTGAAGGACCCGCTGCTTCATGGCAAGATTTTTTAGAAGCTTTTTTACTGCCCCCAGGAGAGTCCTGTGACCTCTCTCTCCTTTTAGATTTTTCCAGAGAGGTATGAGAGGCAGAGCTTTCCTCATCCTCAGAGACAACATCGGATTTACTTTAAGCCTCTGCAGCCAAATCAACAACCTACCCTCTCTATCTTTAAGGGCTTTGGTTGAGAAAGTTCTACAAATCTTGCAGTCTTTTACTTTATGCTAGATTACAAACAGTAAGTACAGTTCTTCTGGGGATCTTCAGCATGGAGCCTCTTTTTACAGCATGTTCCACACGACCCGAAGAGATCTTTCTTTGAAGAATTCGACATTTTCTAGACGAAATCTGAAGTTTAAAGGAAAAAACTGAGCAGAGCTCAGGGAGACTCCCTGTCACACAATGTGCGGTAGAAAATCGGAGGAACTCAGCCTCTCTTGGGAGTGTTCTACAGGGTGCTGTCGCCTTATTGGTTGTTGTTCAAGTTTGGTTATTTTTTTACAAAAGAAGATAGATAGGCTATTGCAGTGACTGTTCATTGTATTGTAGCCTATGACAGCATTATCTACTGCTTTTATAATGATACCGTGGGACTCCCACTATGATGACAGGGATGATTCAAGCATGTGAATCTATGAAACATCCAATACTGGAGAAGTATAGGACTATTGCATGGTGATCCCTGCGTCTGTTTAATAACATTGATCAGAGAAGGTCCTGTATCACTAATTGTAGCCCTTGCACTCCTTCAGAGGAAATGCGATATTGTGGGATACAGGGTAGTTGAGCTCCTGCTCTGAGTGTAACACATATGGGGGAAATATTTATTTTTTCAACATAATTTTTACCAGACACCCACCCTCTTTTGTCCACCCTCTCAAATAACCAGTCTGGTAACACAGTCTTCTTTCTTACTGCATATGCCTTTTGTGGGAGTGTATTTTCAGAACATTCTAAGTAGATACCATCAGCAGTACATGTTATGTTAGCATGTAGTTTCTTGAATAGATCTATGCCTATTAAGTTTAAATGGCATTTTTCTGTTAACACAAAACAGTGTTTATCTGTGATGGTATATGTCAGAGGTGCAGAAATAGGACTCTTTATGGAGACATTTGAGAATCCGACGTATGTATTGTATTTTCCCGAGAGGGGTGCAATGTGGGATCAATTTATTTAAAATAGAATAACTGGTGGCTCCAGTATCTACCAGAAACGTTACCCTTTCTGCCTGTACTGTAGCTTCAATACATGAGCCCCTGGAATCACCTAGAATAGTCACAATTTCTCTGTCCCCTCTTGGGTTCCCCCATTCTATGAAGCCTAAGTCTGGTAGTGGAACTGTGACCTTTTGTTTCTTATTGGACTAATTATTGGGGTTACTGAAGTTATCGTCTGAAGAATTTGCGTTTTGATATGTTTGATAGGATTGTGAATTTCCCTCTGCTCTTCTTTGTGGTTGGCCTCTTTGGGCTGATCTACTTCTTTGTCCACCCAATAGGTGAGGGCACTCCCGGACCCAGTGATCAGGAGACTTACAGTTCATGCCTTGAAAAATCTACTCGCCCACTCCCTACAGCGAGTCAGATTTTATCAGGTCCAGCTATTTATAGGACCTACTCGTCCGTTCTGGCGAGTGAACTTAAACTGGAAAGGAACAGATGTGCTGTTCATTCAGAAAATGAATGAGCAATAAAGACGCCTTTAAATCTTGTTTTATCTTGACACATTTGCTGTCTGTTCAAGGACAGAGATCAAATGTCCGTTTATCTTTTTATTAATTGATGCTCATCTTATCCTGGAAAATGTATTTACTTTTCTTTCTCTTATTACAGTTAGAGGTTTTTGTCAAGTGATCTATCTGACAATCATTGTGAAACAAAAGGCTGTAAGATGTCAGTTTTTTTCCTAACACAACATTTAAACAGCTTGTGAATGAATAACAAATATAAATGGAATTACGAAAGCACATTTTTTGTAATTCAGAAGTGTGATGCAAACAAAGAGTTAAATAGGAGTAAAACAAATCAGAACACTTTACTTGGTGATGTGCAAATGACAAATATTTGCATAAACTTGATTTCTAAACACTGTTGGTACACTATATAGTTTTATCAATAGGTAGCAAGTCAGTGGAAAATGTTGTGGTCATTTCAATGTAAAATCTGCTGATTGCAAATGAGTGTGTCATCACTTTATGCTTTAGGCATGTATTTATTAAAAGTGATAGTTTTTAAACATAATTTGAGAAACATTCCTGCCCCTGCCCTGGTGATAATGCTGTTAATGAACTAAAAGACAAGTCACCGGTCATGTGTATCCTGTATGTGGCTAGATTTGTAATATATATGGAGCAAATATTTAGCCTATTAAATTTAAAAAAGTGTTTTTGTACAGCAGACATGCTGAACTCACAAATTTGAAGGTGCTCTCATATGTGATAAAGAAGAAAATGGCGGCTCACTGAATTAAAATATTCATCCAGGATCACACAATTTGACAACTTGGTGACTATCTGGAGGAGTGGAGTATCTTCTACCTCCTCCTCTATATCCCCTGCAAGGTGTTCAACCACCCCTTCCTCTCTTTAATTGTTGTAATAATGCTTTACCTTTCAGTTCTTTTTGCTTTTTATCTTTTGTCACCTCCTCCTGTGCCAATTTGTCTTCATTGTACTGGGCTAAAGTAAATACTTCCATTAATGGCTTCGCCCCCATGTTATGTATGGATACATTTCCTTATCTCTTCCTGCAACCTACTCCCTAGACAGTTGGACATGGCTTGTTCAGTGCCCCCTTGTGAAGTATCCATGCCACTATAAGCAGAAAATATTTTCTGAAATCGGAAAAAGAAAGTTAAAACATCCTCATCCTTACCCTGTTTGCACCCATTTAGTTTCTGCCAATTTATCATTTTTTGCAGGGCACTATTTTTTCTATTCTTAACAGTAAATGGGATGGGAGATCACTTATTATTTTTTGGCATCTTGCCAGTGTCCTTCTCCCTGACATCAAGGGCTAATTCAATATCCTCCCATTTTATACCCGGGTCTACACGATCTTCAAACCTGCATTTGTGGCAGATATCCGGTGGCAGAATGTAAGAAAACATCTGTTTGGTATCATTTAATGTTAGTTGACCTAAACACAGTATTTTCTCTGTTCTAGCATACCAGTCTCTGCTTTGGTCCTAGGGACAGGGAAATGATGAATAAGTTACTTACCTTCGATAACGCTTTATCTGGTAGAGACAGGATCTAGCGCAGATTCCTTATCTTAGAATTATCCCCAGGCGTCAGACTGGATCTGGAAATGTTTGCACAGCAGTAGCGACGTCATCCTCTGGATGCAACGTCGACAGAGTCCATATAAGCAGTCCCCTGATGCGCTGATGTCAGTTTCTTCCGTGACTATTTTTCGCGCTGACAACGCGGAGCCACTTATAGAAACTGCCTATGGAAACAGTGTGCTGATAAAAAAGAGACATCTTTGTGTCAAACTATTACGAAGTCCTAAAGAAGGGCATCAGAATGCCACAACAGGGATCTTGTAGGTAACAGGACTAACAAATGCAGAGCGGGGAAGATGGGTGGGTCGTTAAGGAATCTGCGGCTAGATCCTGTCTCTACCAGATAAAGCATTAGCAAAGGTAAGTAACTTATCCATCTGATAGAGACATCTAGCCGCAGATTCCTTATCTTAGAATTAGATACCCAAGCAACACCATCCTTGGAGGCGGGTCTGCAAACTGGACTAAGAAAAAGATCCCTGAATAGGACTAGCCAGTTCACAAGGAGATAAAGCAACCAGGCTGTCTAAAGAACTATAGGTGAAGCCAAGAAGACACTCCACCAGAAGGACTGTGGGAATCCCACATGATAAACATGTGGACAATATTACCCACAGCAGAGGGATAAGAATGAGTTGGAAGAAAACACTTTACAGAAACAATAATAGTATGTAGCACTGCCAAAGATAATCAACCCATGACTGGACAAGGCTAAAGGACGAAGGACATCAGCCCACACCACTGAGTAAGAACTCCAGCTCCTTGTCGTGGAAACTAGAATATGATCTAACCCCACTCTGTGACACAGAGGAAAGGGAATCTCAGAGCACATCCACAACAGAGAGAAAGATAGACATCCCTACAATGCTGAACAATAGCATTGCAAGAAGAACAACAACATTGTTTGGTAGAGACCCCTATCAGAAGAAGAAACCCCTCCTAGAAAGAAGAAAACCCTCTGGGACTATGACACTATGACACATAGAAGCCCAGAGGAGAAAGGTAAAAATGAAATGCATAAGCAACGACCTATTCAAGGTCGAACTAGAGTCTCAAGAGAAGCGCAGTGACAAAAGCAGATATGTACGCCCTAAGGAAGTAGTTCAGCATAACCATACTTGCAAAATATACCTGTATATACGTGAACACATATATACACTTTTCCGGAGAAAACTGGATGTCAGGAGGCGAAGCCAGCAATGTGAAAGTACCGAGTTGCTTCTTCGGTACCAGCGGTAACCCCTCCTCTACGAAGGGCAGTGCGGCAGAAAGCAGCAGGTTCCGGCGTGACCGGAACAGGAATCGATTGCTCCAGTGAGGAGTAAGCCGCGGCAGCCCCTGGACACTGTTGATTTCCTTACCTGGAAAACGAGGTCGGCGTAACCTGAGTCGGAGGACTGGATCAACGTCAGGCAACACGAGAAGGTAGGGACCGTCAGAAAGTCCAGTTGAGGAGTGTGCACAATCCGGACGTGGATATTCATCACAGTGTCCGTGATTGTTCAAAGAATTAATATCTTGCCCACACATATGCACCATGTCCGCAGACGCGTTGCGAAACCGTGAGGAGGTGGCCAATGAAATGTTTAACGATTCTCCGGCTGGGGAGTCGGTGATTAATGTGCAAACAAGCACAACTCAAACAGGGAGCTCCAACACAAGAGAACTTTAAAAAAAAATTGGAGAAACTCATAAGCTCTGAACAATCAAAGTGGTGGGAGCACAAATCTTTGTCACGCTATTTGGAGGTGGGCAGGATTCCGAGAGGACTGCGCATAACGCTGGTGCCGAGTTACGAGAATCCGGACCCCAACATGCTGGCAGAATGGACCGACTGTAATTTAGAGTCTTCTTGCAGATTGGTCCGGATTCTCGTAAAGTATGCAGAAAGTGACCGCGCAGCGTTACAACTAAAGATAGATGAATTAAATGAGGAAATAGGAAAATTGGAAGTTACAGACAACATTAAAAAGCTTCGAGATGAAATGCATATGCGCCTACAAAAGGATGAATAAGTAATCAAAAAGCGCAAGGCATACAAATTCCAAAGAGACAAAATGGATTATCAGAATGGACAGGTCTTCACATTTGCCCGCAAGTACGACGCTGTGAAAGCAAGAACAAGCAAGGATCGCTTGCCACCAAATCAAGCTGGCTTAAGTGATGTGGCAACGGCGTCGACATCTGCATCAGATCTAAGCTCTGCGCAGGAGAGTGAATCCGAGGGAGAACCATCAAGAGCTCCAGGATTGGGGTTTATCAAATTATCTCTAGCGCAGGAGGTGGATTGCCTGCGCCAAGACAGGCGACAAACACTAAGACCTCGGGTGCAGGCAGATCAAAAAACAAAAGAGACAATAAAAAGCACAGCGAAAGACGCAAGTGCAACCAACAACGAAAGGCAGACTATCAGAAAACCAACAAGAGGCAGATGGAATCGCAAATAAATACAAGACAAAAGTTTGACCCTAATACAGTGATCAATTTGACAGATACTAATTTAACCATGGCAGAAAAACAGATTTTAGCACTTGGTTTGTCATATAGTCCGGAGAGCAGTTTTAACTATGCGGAAACCCGCATGGATGTCTTTAGATTCATAAGGAAATTAAAGCTGCGCAAATTTCATCTCCTTCAGGCCAAAAAACAGCCAGAATCCTCTGTGTCCTCCGCCTTGAGTCCATCTCTATTAACAGCAGGGGATGTGGATTTACTTCAAGACCTCTTTCATTTGTATAATGATCAGTCTGTTGATATATCAGGTCTAAGCATGGCAACACGCAATATAAGTGGTACTATCAAGACACCATTCAAACCGAAGTCCACTTTTCAACCCATAATGTTACATGACAATTTAGACGTATACCATGAACAAGTTACGACGGAATTAAAACGACTATACAAATCCACCACTAATGCCCGCCACAAACGTAACAGACAAAATCATTGTTAAGTTCAATTGATGAAAAAACTTCAAAACGACAACAACATCATGGTGAGGCAATCAGACAAAGGGGGCAATGTGGTGCTGTGGCCCCGTAATTTATATATGGAGGAAGCACTAAACCAATTGAATGACATTGAGTGCTATAAAAAGAGCAATATGTACATTGTCAGGTCATCGTGGAATGAATACTACTTGAAATTACTTGCATGGAAGAGTGGAGGGTTGTTAAGCGATGATGAATACCGCTTTTTGAAAAAAGAGCACCCGGTTATTCCTGCATTGTATTTCATTCCTAAGATCCATAAAAATGCAAGAAAACCTCCTGGGAGGCCGATAATTTCTGCTATTAATAGTCTCATGGAGAACACTTCGAGATACGTGGACTATTTCTTGCAGGACTTTGTCAAGAACTTGCCATCGTACTTGCAGGACACTTCAGATTTCCTGAGGAAGATCAGCGAAATCACATGGAGCCCAGACTTACTATTAATAACGCTGGATGTAACGTCATTATATACGTCTATTCGCCATCAGGATGGCATTAAAGCTACTGAGTACTACCTTAACAAAAGACCAATGTATTTATACATGCACAACAAAATGCTGATCAGTATGGTTTTAATGTGTTTGGAACAAAAGTTCTTCCTTTTTGACAACCAAATCTATCAACAGACCAGGGGTGTTGCAATGGGGGCCTGCTTTTCTCCCAGCTATGCCTGTCTGCATATGGGGCTGTGGGAGGAGCAGGTCCTCAGGGTGCAATTTGCAGACACAATGGAACAGCATGTGCCCTATTGGTTTCGCTACATTGATGATCTGTTCCTGATGTGGAGAGGCCCCGAGGTACGGGCCCTTCAATTCATTGAACAGATCAACGACAACAATTTAAATCTCCATTTTATTGCCAATATCAGTAGTACAGCAGTCTATTTTCTGGATGTGGAGGTTTTTGTTAAAAATGACAACATTGAAACTAGAATGTACAGGAAATCAACCGCTGGAAATGCAGTGCTTCATGCAAAAAGTCACCACCCTCCTCATTTGATACACAGCATTCCCTATGGGGAAATGCTGCGCATCAAACGCATTTGTAGCACTGAGGATGATTCAATATAGCACAGCAGGCGAGTAGGGATAGATTTCTAGATAGGGGTTATGCTGCAAACATCATTGACAAAGCTATTAATAAAACCAAGGAAATTGTCAGAGGTCAGGCCCTTGCAGTAAAATCTACCCAGCAAGCCTTAGGTATGGAACAAACTGCACAACCAACAAGAATGATTCTTACCTATAATAGGCAGCACCAAGCCCTACGAAAGATATTGAACAGGAATTGGGGTCTAGTACGCAGTGACCCCATTCTGGGAGATTGTCTACCTAAGAAACCAGATCTGACCTTCAGGAAGGCAAGATCAATGAGCAACAGCCTGGTCAAGAATAGTCCGGAATTAAGATCCACTGGGAACTGGCTCACCTCACACAAAGGATTTGTTAAATGCCCCACATGCAAAACATGTAAATTTGCTCAGAATAAGACATGCTATACGAGCCCATTCAAATCAGACCCTGTACCTATCAAGAAAAGGCTCACATGTAAGACTGAATACGCTGTATATGTGCTGGAGTGTCCCTGTGGTTTACGTTATATAGGCAGCACTAAGCTGCCAGTACACAAGCGGATACTCCAGCACATAAGGGCTATCAACAATAGCGATCCAGCTTACCCAGTGGCCAGGCATTTTGGGGAGACACATGATGGCAGCCCGGAACGTCTGAAATATTTTGTTGTCGATATTATCCCCCCATTGAGGAGGGGAGGGAATTGCGAGGCCCAACTTCGTCTCCTAGAAACTAGGTACATTTTGGAGCTCGATACTAAAACACCGTTTGGGCTCAACGCAAGTGAAGATTTCTTTACTTGCTTATGATGAGTTTCTTCTCCAATGATTTGTACATTATCTGAATTCTCTTGTTTTAGACATTAGTATACGTGTATTCATTGTTTTTATACATTTCAGCCCCTCAATCACATGGTTCTTATCTGTATATATATAGCACTTAGCACTTTTTTGAGTCCATGTGGATTCAATAGGGTGACACCATCGCACTTTCTCACTCGATCATAATATGGTACGGAGGAATTTTAGGCTCACTTAGGGCTTTATTATTGACATTAGCAAAGAACAAAGAGCAGACCATCCAGACACCAATGAGAGAGTGTTTTTTGTAACCCATGAGAAACAAAATATATGTTCTTACATACAGTATTGGTTTTATCATATTAACACTTCTTTTAACAATTTTTAACACTTGTATTATATATATCATTATTTTACATTGTGTTTCAAATTTACAGGTCAAACACGGATTGTTGCATATTTAGGACTGATCTACAAGGTCTTAAGCAACGGCACATTTTATGTCTTTTAATAATTCTTATTTAAGAATGTATTGATTGATTTTAAGAGCCACATATCCGTGTATATATTCACATCTATGTATTTATATATATATATGTATATATACTTATCTAAATGCATTTTTACCTGTATATGGTGCATCTTTTGTTTCTGTGCTCGTATGAAATAGACCTTAGAAATTCTTCCATGTCTATGAACCAGTCACCTGTGGGAGCATGTAATTTTGGCACTGGCACTTTAAATTTAGGTAAGGCACCAAGCAACGTGTCATGTGATCAAGGCCTTTGTGAGGCCGAAACGCGTTATGGCGGAGGTGCAGGGCAGCGAATAAACACACTTTGCACCAGAAACTTTGGGTCCGTGTTCGTCCTTTCCGGGGAAAACTGGATGTCAGGAGGCGAAGCCAGCAATACACCTATAGATTTATATATAAATATAGATATAAACGCCTACACACGTCTATCAGAATACACCAAAAGTATTATCATCCCCATTGGGGAAGCAAACCCCCAGCCTCCCTCAGCAAGCGGGGAGACTGACCAGTGTAGGAACAAGACACTATGTAGAATAGAGGTATCCATTGAAAGTTAGATATAAATATAAACATACATTGCTAATAGACCAAAGATGCGACAGCAACAGAGTGAAAATTATAGATATACAGATATTATCACCAAGCTGGATAATCAGCCACATAATACCGTATAAGAGGAGAGAGGAAGTGGCGGAGCACCACCCACTCCACAAAAATAATGGCAACCGCCCATGATCCAACACTACTGCCTGATGAGGCTACCATGAGGTGGCTAACAAGAGATCAAAAGAAAACAGCACGAGAAAATTTCTGCTATGAAGGGAATAAAAACCACAGCCGGAGTCCATCCCAAGATATAGTTGAAATAAAGGCCAACACACATAAGGCCCAGACAGATAACGGTTTCCATCCAACAGACAGATATCAGGCAGAAAAACCTGACTGGTGCTTCTGATAAAAGTTTGAGCAGCACAGCCGTGAAGGGATCAAACCCCACAAAATGAAAAATCCATAAACAATGGATGGCAATGTAATGCATGCAAGCATGACACGGAATGAGGTCAGCAAGAAATATAATACCGGAGACACGATATATTCACGACTAAAAAAGGGAAAACAGACCCCCATCCTCCAAAGGCAGAGAGGGAGAAAAGAAGAAAAAATTCCTCCAAGCAGACGGAATTCACAAATAAATTGGAAATGGTATAATGGATCTTTGAGGGATAGAATCTTCATCACATCCTATGAGGAGGGAAGGAACCTTCAGCAAAAAGGCTAGTACCGGAGACCCCAGCCTTCTTAGAAACCAATGCTCCAAAAGATGGAACCACAACGTACAAGGGACACATGTTCTAGAAGGAAACCCTTAGATGAAAATTTTAGCCACAACACCAAAAAATGAGGAGTGAGATGGCGACATTTGAAGAACAACCAAATGGTAAAAAAAAATGTTGAGGCTGTAATCAGAATTGGCAAATAAACAATGCCTATAGGAAGAAAGGGAAATAAAGCATTCCAGATACAACAAAAAATAACATCCTCTCAGGGATGAAGCAGAGAAAAAATAGCAAGGACAGTGGCACAGGACCACGGTCACCTTGTGGCAGTGGTGGGATCTGAAACATTGCATTAGGCGGGCTTTGATACCCAATGCCCACCGAATCATAGCTAAAGAAAGAACTCGAAAGAACAGCGGAAGGAAACCTTCCTGCCAAAAGATGAACAGCAAGAAGTGTCAAATCACCAGAAAAGGTCTTAGGCCCAAGTTAATATTTTACCCAGGCCAAAGATCCTGCCCACCTTTCCATTACTACCTATATGGAAAGAAAGATAGCAATAAGGGAAAAAATGCCCCATGGCTATGAAAGATATTTACGATGGCTGCATGAGGGGGAAGAGTTAATATCGCACTGGTGTGCTGCGGAAGTCACAAACACCTCATGTTCAAACACAGGTAAACTGAATTCCCTATAAGGGATATTAAGCACCAGAAGTATATCTTAAAATGCCCACAATGCATACCGAGGATGGTACACGTGCAACAGGAAACAAGGCAACAGTTCAACCGCACAACGCAAACAAAATACCAACAATAGAATAAGTACTCATAACCCATAAGAACAGGTGTACATCATGTTCCAAAATAAAGTATGCCCCAGATAATTGGAAACTTAACGTGTTGCTGACAGAATAAAAAGAATAAAAGTACCTGCAGCAAGGAGGAATACCTCACTGGGTATCACCCTGAAAAGGGAAGTCTGAAAAGAAAAGCCAATGGGCACCGTCCTGTTAATGGCTCACATATAATAAAAAAGGGAACTAACCTACCACAAGAGGACTAGAGAAGCAGGCAGAGTTAAAAATCTGCTCCACGCCGACTATCTCGAAACCTTCGCAAAGCAGAGTCAGCATGCGCGTCGGATAGACAGGTGCCATCAAAAGGCATATCAATCAAGGTGGCCTGAACAGCCTCTGAAAACACTGGCTCGCCAACGTAGTACTGAAGAGGCTATAGTCCGACCTACAGAATCAGTAGTGTCTATACCACAGCGAATAATCAGCTTAGCCGCTTGTTGCCCATCCTATACCAGCAGGACAAGAGTGTTCATGGTCTCTTCTGGAAGGGAGGACAGCAGGCGCTCCAACGAGTCCCATAAGGCATGGAAAAAGAGTCCAAGGACACAAGAAGTATTGAGAGATCGCAGTGAAAAACTGGTGGAGGGGAAAATATGCCTGCCACAGGTATCTAATTTCCTGGCCTCTTTTTTGGGGAGGACAGCAAGGAATGTCTCAATATTTTGGGCAGCCAAGGCAGCCTGAACTACAAAACTATGATGAGTTGGATGCCTAAGGAGACATGTTGGATCTCCAGGGGCCGGCCGGTGTCTGTGAGAAACAGAACGATCCACAGGGGTCCCTGTTTCATGCTTAGCCCAAGCCCCCAACATCAAACATCAAAAAGAGCCTCTCTATAAGGAAGCACAGGCTTTACCCCTGATTGGCATTGATACAGAACACCAATTAACGCATCAGTCATTTCCAAGGAGGAAAACATCACTCCCAAAACGGCCAAAACTCGTCTGAGTATATCTGGCAGAGAGGAGCTCGCTTCTGTAGCCAAACCAAGAGGTGGCAGGAGCCCCGAGGCTGGGGAGGAGTCCATGCCACTAGTTTCTCCTAAGTTAATCAACCTGCTAGACTCTATAGGAGGTTGAATCGTGTCAGAAATGGGATGAAAAAACACCACTCTCTATTACCTCTATCCTCATGATCCTCAGCATGTAAACCAGTATGGAGGACTTCAGAAACGGACGGCTCCATCGACACCGCATCCGGTGATGAGGAGGTGATGTCTCAGCGTCAGAGTGGAAAAGAGGTGAAGCGTCGAGCGGCGCCGTCATCGAAGCCAGCAGGTCAGACCTTGACGCCGTAGTCAGAGTCAGTGGACCAGTCCCAGACGACAAAGGTGGTAACCCCGAAAGGCTGTGCACCGACGTCAAAACTGATTTAGAATCCAGCAACCGGACTGACGCTGAGGGCGAACCCGTCGGCGTGGACACAGTCACGGCTTCGTGCATCTCCTTGGGGCCCGAGGGCACTCCAGGGGAAGGTGAAGGCCCAAAGAAATTATGGAGAGAATTGTAATATTCTCTCATCTGGTTCAGAGTCACCCCGGATCCAGGGTATGCTGAAAGGCGCGGGTAGACTCATGCATCGAGTCTTCAGGCAAAGACTGGTGGCAGACCTCATGTGGTGAAGTCGTCTGACGCTGCGACTTTGACGGCCTGCGTAGAGACTTACCTTTAGACGTCAATAGAGAGTGAGACCCACAGGAATGGCTCCTGGATCGGACCTGCAGTCGGGCCTTGGAGCGATAAGGGGACCGAGGCCAATGGGATGTCTTGGACTACTGCAACAACCGCGCCACTAGACGCTTCTTCCGACATTCCTTCAGCGCCTTCAGTCGAAGTCGTTGACATGAGTCGCACTCCTTGGAGTCATGTTGCTCACCTAGGCACCACATGCAAATAGAGTGAGGGTCAGTGGCTGACATTTGTCGTCCACAGGACCCACAAGGTTTGAACCCCAAGGACATATGAAAGGCACACTGTTTCGTTCAACTAAATCATCGAGGTAGGCAAAAAAACAGCCTGAGGAACCACTGATCAGATCCACGTTGTAAGCACGGAAAAGAAGAAACTGACGTTAGTGCGTTGACGTCACATCCGGAGAACGACGTTGCTACAGAGTCACTCAACACCCTCTACCGATGCACAGAGCTGCTGTACAAATATGTCCGGATCCAGTCTGGCACCTGGGGAAAATTCTAAGATAAGGAATCTGCGGCTAGATGTCTCTATAAGATACAAGGGTTTGACATAGTCAAACCCAGGCACCTCTCGTAAAGGCGCCTGTTTGGACACGTGGCTATTAGGGATCACTGACAAAATATCGATGAAAAAATATAGAATGCAAAAATATTCTCTCCCTATACTTAAACAGGTAAGTACAAAAATATTGAATCAAAAATATCGAAGTAAAAAATATAGATGTACAAAATAGTGATTTAAAAATATATATAACAAAATAAAATATATTAAATATATTAAATATTATTATTTTTAACAAGATAAATTAAATGTAATATACATTTTAACTAAATATAACAAATAAACTTAATTCAAAAAAATATAAACACACAAACATAATTTATACATATACATATATTTACTTAAAAATAATTTAACTATTATCTTTTATTTAATTTTTACACTTTTAAATTATATAAAAATTAAATATATACATATATCAATAATTTAAAATTAAAAAATAACCATTTTATAATTAATTCAAACATTTAACTATTTAAAAAAAAAAAACGTACATTTCGCAATACAATAAATACAACAGTAGGGAAAATGTAGGATAGCGGAATAATTGAATTTACTATTCCAACTCCAGTGAGTGCAACAGTAGGGAAATTGTTGTATAGCAGAGGAGTAAAATTACTATTCCCACTCCAGTGAGTGCAACCGTAGGGAAAGTGCCGGATAGCGGAGGGGTAAAAATTATTATTCCCACTCCAGTGAGTGCAACAGTAAGGAAAGTATTGGATAGCAGAGGGGTAAAATTACTATTCCCACTCCAGTGAGTGCAACAGTAGGGAAAGTGCTGGATAGCGGAGGGGTAAAAATTACTATTCCCACTCCAGTGAGTGCAACAGTAGGGAAAGTGCTGGATAGCAGAGGAGTAAAAATTACTATTCCCACTCCAATAAGTGCAACAGTAGGGAAAGTGCTGGATGGCGGAGGGGTAAAAATTACTATTTCCACTCCAGTGAGTGCAACAGTAGGGAAAGTGTTGGATAGCGGAGGGGTAAAAATTACTATTCACACTGCAATGAGTGCAACAGTAGGGAAAGTGCTGTATGCCGGAGGGGTGAAAATTACTATTCCCACTCCAGTGAGTGCAACAGTAGGGAAAGGGATGGATAGCGGAGGGGTAAAAATTACTATTCCCACTCCAGTGAGTGCAACAGTAGGGAAAGTGCTGGATGGCGGAGGGGTACAGATTACTATTCCCACTCCAGTGAGTGCAACAGTAAGGAAGGTGTTGGATAGCAGAGAAACAAAAATTAATAATAACATTTAAATAATTGATTTTTTTTAAATAATCTTAAAAATAAATAAACAATATTTTAAAAATATCAAATTAAATATATTAAACATTAACATTAAATATATTAATTACATATAACAAAAAGGTACAACTATTATCTAAAATAAATTAAATACATTTATAAACAATATTTATTGAAAAGAAGCAAATATTAACAAACAAAAAAGTTTTAAAAACATTAATGTATTTATTTTATTTCCTACCCTATAACACCACAACAATAAAAAAACGTCAACAGTTTTATTTAAATTTATTTCCATAATTAACATAATTAATAATGATTTTAAAAATTATTATTAATAAAAATAATTAATAAACATTCATTGAATAAGCATTTTTTAACACTATAATATGCACAACACACCTAAAATGAATTACACAATTACCATAATTAATTACTAATTAATTCATTTTAATTAATTAACAACTAATTATTAATTCATCAATTAAGAATAAATTACTTCCCACCCTTCCCACTATTTACACCTATAAACACCACAACACACACCTAAAGTACAAGTTAATTACCTTCGGTAACGATGTATCTGGTAGAGATGATTCTAGCCGCAGATTCCTTAACGTAGAATTATCCCCAGGCGTGAGACTGGACCCGGAAAACTTTGCCCCAGCATCTCTGCGCGCCGGGGGGCGGTACCACGCGACTCCGCCCCGACGTTGTCCGCGGGCGTGACGTCAGCGAGGTCACATAAGCCCCACCCCGGCGCGCTGACATAAGTTTTCTTCGGAGAACTTTTCCGTGCCACAACGCGGAGCCATCACAAACAAAACTGTGGAGAGTATGGGAACAGTGTGCAAAAAATCAGTGAAAAAGAGAAGAGAGAAATGAAAGGTGAGGAACAGCACCAATTGGAAAAGTGCCAAGCACTAAGGTACCAAAAAGCCATAGCAGCGAAAGCCATAGCAGGGAAAGAGCAGAGCACCGCTCTGAGGAACAACCTTGCAAGCTAAGGCAACATCCCCCCTGGAGGCAGAACACATGTGAAAAACGCTATAGCAGAAGAGAGAGAGAGAAGCTGCAATCACAATCCACAAAGTGAAGGGGCAACAAGCCCGAAACAGAGGAGTTACAGCAATTCACCCCCAGACGACACCATTGATGGAGCAAGGTTTCATAAACGAAACTTGCTTGTATTCAATCCTCCTCACCGTATTAATTTATTAAAACTTGTATTGTTAATACTAACCTTTGCATTCACAAACACAAGAGGGACAGAAGCTTGCCTATGTGTTTTACTAATGAATAACGCTTGCCTGTAATCCAAAATGGCCGCTAAAGCGCGGGAACCTCAATGCGCATGTCGCAACCTGATCACATGGTGTGACGTCTTTCTTTGCTTGGTGGGAAACTTCTGCTTCTGCGCAGTGTGCATTAAAATGGCTGCTTGATGTTTTCACATGCTTCAGCTTGCTCTCATGTCATTACTAAATTGTCGTTTCTTAACGCTACTAATGCGGGATAGAATTTATAATTAAATGGGAATAGAGTAGAAAAAGTGGGCATACAGTGAAACCTTTTATTCTGTGATTTTAATGTTTTCTTCTTGCATTTTATTAGCTCGTAAAACTTGGTTCCTGGGTTGGTGACCTGAAACTCGAGGGACAGATGGTTCTGCGCATGTGTCCTGTATGCCTGCCAAAGTGAAGTCAACTTGAACATCACCCAAGGCCATGACCCGCTGGCCGAAGATGTTCTACTTTGCTTTTCCGTCGCAATTTGATACATTTGAATAAAATTTATATTACATTTGTCATGAGACGGGTGGGAAATAAAGTGAATGTATTAATTTGAAGGGGTGGGAAGCTAAAAACAATAGGCTTCACAATTTAGGCCAAATTTGACATGGTGCGAGAATCCACCCCCTATACCCTGTCCAAACAGAAGTAGTGGTCCCATATTTTGGCAACATTAAGGGGAGGTACATGGGTGTAGAAGGTATAATAGAATATAGCATTAGCTAATTAGTCAGAGCAAGATTCCACGAGAGCAGGCGTTCACGAAGAACAGAAGAGCTCCAGACTGCTAAGCTGATCGATTGCAGAGGTCCTGAGGAGGGGGCGGCGGAGTCCATTAGAACGGGAGAATCGAGGAGAAGCCGAGTACCAGAGAGGGGAACGGCGCAGGCGTCGTTATAGAGAGGTCACCGGTCCTATCCTGATCCTGGAGGAGTTCTTTGCTCTTCATCCTTCCTGGGTCCCATTCTTTCCAACTCCTTGGCTAAGGGGCTTGGTTCTCGCATTTAGGTAACTATACTGCAACCTTTAGTTGCGCTGCTGTCTCTATCCTCTCCTTTTCCTTAAACACCGTCATTTATTAGCAAAATCATTTCTATGCTTTTTCTTGGGTATTTCGATAAAGTACCGTGTTTTCTGTATTTTACTCTGCTAAAAACTTTAGATAAACATTTTAAAACTTCCTGACTCAGTGGTTATTTCAGGATTATGAACTGTAATGAATGTCACTCATTTTAAACTTCCCAATTAGCAAAAGATCCATTGGTAAGTCATTACTCTTCAATCAGAAGGTAATTGGTAGCAGGGATTTTGATAAAGAGTATATCTGACACCCAGCGTAAGTATTAGTGTAGTATGAATGTATGGGCCCAAGTGAGTATCTGATGTATGAATGCTGTTTGCTAATATTGCGCTGGATCACCATCAAGGAGGGCCATATCCCCTGAAAGGAGCGAAAGGGCCGAGGTACAAGCAAAAAAAAAACCCAAACGCAGAGAACTGCAAATGGATCTGAAACCCCAAGCAGTAAAGGGAGAAGAGTAAAAGCAGGCCCCTACACTGGAGAAAAAACCGGAGTGGAGGGATGCAGAAGCACACATGAACCAACCGACCGTGTATCATAAAGGAAGGGGTGGAACAATCAAGCAGAACGAAACATCCTGTCCGGGAGGAGACGAAGCAGACACCCAGAGAAGACAAGACACCCAGAGGGAGACGAGTGCAGAAAACCAAACTGAAGGTCCTTGCAGAACGGGGAGGAAGGGCGGGTCGTGAAGGAATCTGCGGCTAGAATCGTCTCTACCAGATACATCGTTACCGAAGGTAAGTAACTTGTACATCTGATAGAGACTACTAGCCGCAGATTCCTTAACGTAGAATAGATACCCTAGCCATACCCAGAGGGGAGGAGGGCCTGCGAGAGAACCTCCCCAGTAGAAAGAAACACAGGGCCCCAGCAGGGGATGTGTCACAGGGACAAGAAGGGCGGCCCAGCCCTCACCAAGCAGAAGTAAGCAAGAACGAGGCAAAGGGAAGGCCAGGAGAACCCAAGCCCAGCCAAGGTACAACCGCCAGAAAACCCCGTAGGGCCAGACAGCGCCAGAGGAGCACCAAGGAAGAAAAGAACCACCCCAAACTCCAGGGAGAAGAAGTAGAACCGGAGGCAGAGCCTGCTGTAGGAAAACACAGACACAGCGATAGGGGGCAGCTGAACAGGCAGCAGCCTCAAGGCAGCGGACAAGGCAGGAGCGGCTCCACAGCCAAAAA
Organism: Calotriton arnoldi; assembly: GCA_963921515.1. Classification (NCBI taxonomy): domain Eukaryota; kingdom Metazoa; phylum Chordata; class Amphibia; order Caudata; family Salamandridae; genus Calotriton; species Calotriton arnoldi. Next base: position 2,503,828 of record CAWUFW010000875.1, read on the forward strand.
GCGCAGGCGAAGAAGAAAGGCACAGTTGCGCAAAGCCCCAGCAGACAAGAGGCAGGGGCACAAGGGAACACACCAAGGGCCACGGCGGTGGACCAGAACGAGCCGGCATGCGCAGCCGGCAGCTGGCAACACCATGGAGCAGTGCACCCAGAACAAGCCAGGCGCAAGCCGAGGACAGCGGCCAGGGAAATCCAGAACAATCCCCAAAGGAGGGGCCGTGCCAGAGACACACACCGGCCCACGAAAGAAGTGAGACCAGGCAGAAGAGAAAGAAGAGACACACGGAGGACGGACCAGCTGGCAACCAGAACACAGGAAAGCCAGAAGAAACCTAGCCCCCCTGGAACACCAGACAGAGGACCAGGCCGAAACGCCGGACAAGAAGGCGGAAACGCCACAACACAATGCCGTAGACAGTATGCCAGGCTGATCTAGCGACGTAGTGAACACTGAGAATGACAGACGCTGGAGCAGCGCAAGCTGCACCAAGACAAAGGCAAAAGAGACAGCACCAGCGGTATACAATGATGCCATGAAAGGCAAGGAACCCGAAAAAGGGCATCCACACCTCCCCAGCGCAGGACAGAGCCATGTAACAGCTACAAGTACCCCCCTTTGGGCATGATACGTCCCAAGGAAAACATGGGAACACCTCTTAGGAAAACATTTCCGCATCAGAGGGCAAAACAGAAAGACCTGCGGACAAAACCGCAGACGGCTTACCAATCAGCCAACAAAAGAAGATACAGAAGGCCCAATCTCAGGACCAACACAGCTTTACCAACAGCCAAGAGCACAAGTCAAAACAGAGGGCCGGACCAGCAGCCAACACAACCGAAGGGCCAAGCGAAGGACCCTGAAGGGGCACCAACCATACAGAACACACAACCGGGTTACCGAGCACTAAGCTCCAGAAAAACAACGGGAGAACACCTCCCAAAACACACCAGAGGACCGACAGCCAGGTTCAATGAGGGGGAGGAGGAGGACGAAGCCCCACAAGGAACCGCTGAATGGCAGAATCCGCAGGGGCGTGAAACAAAAGAGTGCCATCAAAAGGGAGGTCAACCAGACGCTCCCTAACATTCTCAGGGAAAACACTATCCCTCAACCATGCATGGCGACGGAGGGCCAACGAACTAGCCATAGTGAAACCAAGAGCCTCAGAGACATCCAGAGCTGAGCGAAGAATAAACGCGGCCAGCTCCCGGCCATCCAACACATGGTGCCGCAGATCAACGCAGGCACCCTCCTGAGAGGCACAAAACAGAAGGGACTCCGCGGAATCCCACAAACTGGAAGTGGCTCTGGCTAACACACAGAGCGTGTTAAGCGCCCGCAAGGCAGCACTGGAGGAAGCGAAGATGTTACGCCTCCAGGAATCCTGTGATGGAGGAGACAAAATGGAAGGCAAGGAAGGAAAGGCCGTCTGCAGAAGAGGGCCCCGAGTAGAAGGATGGAATGAAAGACAGACAGGATCATGCAGAGCAGGACGATGGCGGTGCAGGAGGGACTGGGGCACCGGGTCCCCCGTGGCAGGACGCCCCCAGGCCCCCAAGAGAGAATTGTGGAGTGAAGCTTCGAAGGGAAGAAGCAGCTCACGTCCACCAGAGCCCTGGTGGAGAACCTCAAGCAAGTGGTCCGCGGGGAAATGTGCAGCCAGGTCACACATGCGCAAAATCCCAGCGGCCGTGGAAACAGCCCGTACGAAAGCAGCACTCGCCTCCGTAGGGCAACGCGGTGGGGAGAGCAACTCCTCCGTGGGTGACGGCTGCACACTAAGCCGCCCGTCACCCAGCCCAACCGGAGGAAGAAATGGCCAAGCCCGGAAAATTGGAGGGCTGACAGAGGAGTGGGGAACCTGAGGCGCCTCAGGGGAAGACTGTGGGCGCGGGGATGGCGAAGAGCCCTCGTGGGAAGACGCCGGGGAGAAAGCCACTACGCGGCGTCCCGTCTCCGGGGAAGAAGAGACAAACAGTTGCCTGACCTCCGGAGAAGAGGGGGCCTCCGAAGAGGAGTCGACGACCTGACGCCGGCACGGCGCCGTGGAGTCCGCCACTGGCGCCGGCGCAACGTCGACCGGCGCCGAAGGGGACGCGGCGACAACCTCCACCACCACCTGCGCCGCGGGAGAACGGGGCGGGTACGGACCCAGGGCGGCCAAAGAACAGCGCCGAAAAGGCGCCAACTCGACCTCCGACGAGGCAGCCGCCTGCGTGGAGAGACAAGGAGGGCCCGGGGACACGCCCCGGCCCTGAGCCAGCCCCTGCAGCGCCGCTAGGGCCGACAGCCGCCGGCACCTGAGCGGCGTCAGCTCGGCCTCGGACAAGGCCGCCGCCTGCCCAGAGGACCGAGTAGGACTCGAGGACAAGCCACGAGTCCCGGCAACCTCCCGCGACACCACAGGGACCCCCACGGGGGTTTGCGGCGAGGCAGAGGCGCCGTGGGCCGAAGCAGGGAACCCCGTAGGGCCGCACCCCGACGACGCCACACCTCCAAGACCTGAAGCCGAACCTGTCGGCGCCGGAGCCACCGGCGACTCCGCAGAAGGCCCCGCACGTGACAGGGGATCAGCGGACGTCCCAGGAAGAGGAGGAGGAGCCAAGGAGGCCTGCAGGGCCGCAGCATAGGCCTCCATTTGGACTCTGGATGCCCCCGCACCGGGAAACGGCGGGTAAGGCGGCGACGTGCGAGAACGCACGACCCTCGGAGAACCCGCGCCCCCCACAGGGCGGGGACCGGGCCTCGGGGACGAGCTGTGACACTTACCAACGGGTGAGCGACGCCCCTGCGGCCTCGGGGAAGGACGATGTCTGAGGCGGAAGCGGCGGTTCTTGGCCCCTTCCGCGGGGGACGGATGCAGTGATGACGCTGACCTGGACATGCGGGCCGAAAGGAGTTTCATCCGGCGCTCCCGCCGGGACTTCGGTTTCATCTGCTGACAAGCCTCGCAGTCTGTGGAGTCATGGTGCTCCCCCAAACACCACATACAAATAAGGTGAGGGTCCGTCGCCGACATCTGGCGCGCGCAAGACGAGCACGTCTTGAAGCCCGAAGGCATTCGCACACTGTTCTCAAGGGAACGCAAAGCTTGAAGAAGAAGAAGGAGGCCTGAAAACAGGCCAGGGACACGATCCGGATCCGCGTGGCACGCGGAAAAGAAGGAAACTGATGTCAGCGCGCCGGGGTGGGGCTTATGTGACCTCGCTGACGTCACGCCCGCGGACGTCAGGGCGGAGTCGCGTGGTATCGCCCCCCGGCGCACAGAGATGCTGGTGCAAAGAAAGTTTTCCGGGTCCAGTCTCACGCCTGGGGATAATTCTATGTTAAGGAATCTGCGGCTAGTAGTCTCTATCAGATATTAATTACACAATTACCATCATTAATTACTAATTAATTAATTCAAAATAATTAACAATTAATTAATTAATTATTAATTAATTCATCAATTAAAAATAAATTATTTCCCACCATTTTCACCTATAAACACCACAACACACACCTAAAATAATAACACAATAAACATGATTAATTGCCAATTAATGAATGAAAATTAATTAACAACTAATTATTAATTCATCAATTAAAAATAACTTCCCACGCTTCCCACCATTTTCACCTATAAACACCACAACACACACCTAAAATAATTACACAATTAACATGATTAATTGCCAATTAATTAATTAAAATTAATTAACAACTAATTATTAATTCATCAATTAAAAACTTAGGGGCCTATTACGATGGCGGTCGGGAAACCTCCCCGACCGCCATGATAGCGGGAAAAGACCGCCGGTATGGACCGCGACATCACCGCCGGTCGAATTACGATGACCCGCGGTCAAAAACCGACCGCGGCGGTCTGATCGCGGGCCTTAACATTGCAGCGGTTGCTGCTGCCCGCAGCACCGCCGCGATGCTGAAAGGAGCATGTCCCGCATTTCCCTGCACTGCGTGGCAGGCACTGCACAGTGCCTGCCACCTGGTACAGGGAAATGTAGGGGGGGACCATGGGTACCCCCCCAGTGCACCCCCCCCCCCAACACACCTCCCCCTCCCCCCAACACATTGGAGGCCCGCAACGGGCCCCCGGAAGACAATCTCCGCATACCTTTCCATGGCCGTCTGACCGCTGAGGAAAGGCTGGCTACCGCCGGCATCATAATCCTGCCGGTGGAACCTGCACCGCCACCATTATCCCGGTCCTACTCCGTCCGCCAGGCAGGAGTGCGGATGGCAACCGGCGGAAAAGCGGCGGTCGGAATTTCCCACCGCCGCGGTCACCACTGCCATCCTAATTTGACCGGCGGTTTTCTTGCTTGCGATCGCGGGCGGATGTCCACCGCCGGTCGCCACCGCCGGCCCGGAGGTGGACATCCGACTGCCATCGTAATAGACCCCTAAATTACTTCCCACCCTTCCCACCATTTTCACCTATAAACACCACAACACACACCTAAAAATAATTACACAATTAACATAATTAATTGCCAATTAATTAATTAAAATTAATTAACAACTAATTATTAAATAATTTAAAATTAATTTACACATTTCAATTCAACAAATATTAATAAATAAAAATTATTCAATAAATTTACAATAATTAAATTACTTTCCACCCTATTCCCCCTATAAACCCACAACCCGCCACGGTACTAAAAACGCAAAATTCAAAGATTTATCCAGATTTCACAATAGTAATCTCCTGCCACCCCTGGTGCGTCGTAAATCAGATGTCCAACACTGGAAATCGCTTCCGTTGACTCTTTTGGGGCGTGCGGCCCTATTCAAAATGATGTCCCTCCCCAGATTCCTATATGCGCTACAGAACACTCCATTTCCCGTTGACACCTCGTATTTCAAGGAACTCGACTGTATCGTTCGAGACTTGCTGTGGGAGGGTAAACCACCTCGTATTGCAACACACAAACTCACGTTGGGGTGGTTTGATGGGGGCATTGGCCTTCCGGATATCAGAAAGTACTACTGGGCATCGCAACTTGCTGCAATTAACCAATGTATGTACAGGCCGCAGGGCGACCCGGCCTTCCAGATCGACCGATGGCTCCTCCCGGGGGGCGGCTTAGGGGGCACTTTATATGTACGGTCTTTAAAGCCTGCTCTGACTGGTCCGACCGGGCACGCGGTGCATGTGTGGAGGGTGGCTACCGAAAGTTTGGGATGGAAGGACAGACTCACACAGGCCACACCACTCTGGCACAGCGAGCAACTAGGCAGGCTGACCCGCTCGAAGGGCTTCGATAAGTGGGACCTCATAGGTATCTCCAAGGTTGGTGATTTATGGAAGTCGGTGACGTGGTCCCTTTTTCCCGGTTGCAACAAGAATATGAGCTAGCCCAGTCTGAATATTTCAGATATCTCCAAATTAGGCATGCCTTGTTTGCTGTGCTCCCCAGAGGTAGTGAGCTCCCTGAATCCTCCCCACTCGAAGACAGAATTTTGGACGGCGACCTACCAGAGAAGGCCATATCCCTCATCTATAAAAAAAACCATCAATAACATGGCGGATCTCCTGACCCGCTTGAGAGCCAAATGGGATTACGATGTGGCAGGTTTGGATGATGAGGAGTGGCAGGCGGCGGTGGCTTCCCCTCGGGAGGTAGCCATTTCCTCCAGGCTCCGTCTAGTACAGTTAAAGCTTCTCCATAGATCCTACTTGTCAGGGCCCCTGATGGTTCGCATGGGTTACATTCCAGATGGTGGCTGTGTGCGTCAATGTGGGCAGGAGGGAACCTTTATTCATACTCTCTGGGAATGCGCAGTGATCCAGCGTTACTGGGAGGCGGTAGTGCGCCTGATGGAGGAAGCGTTAGGGCAAGATTCATTGCAATATTAAATTGGCTTTTTTAAATGTGTGGGACTCTACCGACTTGAACTCTAGGGAACAAACGTGGGCTACCTTGGGATTGATGGTTGCTAAAAGGAATGTTGTCCGATTGTGGAGGGCTCAGAACCCACCGATTACAGCAGACTGGGGCAGGGATATGGACTGGTGTATGGTTACGGAGAAGTCCATATACGAAGCCAGGGGGGCCCAAACAAATGGTCGCAAATATGGGTGCAATGGAATGTCTACAGGGAGGGATTGGCGAACCTCCGAGGTCCAGTGGGGATATTACCAGTGAGATCTAACTGTATACACTTGGGACTGCCACTTTTGTTTTGCGTCACGTATGACTTAATGAACCATTTACATTGTAACGCTTATTGTCAACCTGCATGTTACAGTATTATCTATGTGTCATGCCTATTTTCAATAAAAAAGAGTTAACAAAAAAAAAACGCAAAATTCAAATAAAAAAATAATAATAACTACTAAAAATAATAATTACATTTTATATAATTAAATTACTTCCCACCCTATTCCCCTATAAACCCACAACCCGCTACGGAACTAAAAATGCAAAATTCAAACAAATTATTTTTAATAACTACTAAAATGTTAACACATAATAAAAATACAAACAATTCGTATACAAAAAATGCATGCATCACACACATATAAAATATATACTAAAATATATAACATTAATAAAAAAATCGATATTTTTAACATCTATATTTTTGCAAACGATATTAAACACTTCGATATTTTTTACATCGATATTACTTACCCAAAATCGATATTCTTGACCACGATATTTTGTCTGTCGATATTCTTGACCCATGATATTTGTGGAAGTCGATATTTTTTACTCGATATTCTGTCTCTGCACCGGCTATTAGATAGAATTGTGGGGTCATCCACAATTTGTTCCTTTGCAGTGGAGTCTCCTTTCTTTAGTGCTGCTTTTGCATGGGCGAAGTCAAGGAAAAGGAACCATTGCAGTAAATTATGCAAAATCAATTTTTCGGAAGTAACTACTACATCCACCCCATAAGATATTTGTCTATGTCTTTATAATCAGATGGCAGCTGGAGAGGACATTCCTCAGTGTACAAATATTTAGCCTTACATTTCTTCCATTCTCCCCACATTCTACAATTTAAAGTGTGATTCGTCCTGTGTTCCATGGATTGGGTGAAGTCACTGGAAAATTGTATACATCTGCTGTTCTATCAGTTGTGGTATCCTCAGTTTCAGAGCAAAACTGTCTTACCCTATTCTCCTCTGCAGGTGTCAATGTCCTGCTCATTTACCCCTTCTCTTCTGTCAACTTACCAAAACTACCCTCTGACACACTTACCCTGTCCTCGATTTCACTTACTTTATCCTTCGGTACTCCTCCTATATGTTCTGTAGGTCTATACAGTGGTGGTTTACCCCTTCCTCCATGTTCTAGTAGTTCCTCCACTACTGTGTCTTCGTCCAATATAGGGGCCCTAGCACTGGGTAACATCCATTCATTCTTTAACACTACTACTCTGGCCATCTCCTCTTCCATTTCTTGTCTCTTCTTTTCATCATACGATCTTAATTTGGCACTGTCATTTTTCCAACATTCCTTAAAATGTTATTGTCTAGTTTACTTGTCCCATTTCTTCAGAAAATCAAACTGTAACAAAAATACTTTTTATCTTGCATAATTCACACATACATTCTCGCAAGTATGTCAGTTTGTCAACATCAAAGGTCCCATCTACTGGGAACTGTTATATTGCATCCTTACGAGTATACTCATGCCATTTGTACAAAAACATCATTTGCCACGCAGGAGGGCCCTCTCTGGGACAGGGTGCTGCCTCATCTTTAGTCTTGGATGCACAATTACCCAGTGTTTACAGTAGTAGTTAACTCTTTTGCATCACTGCTATATAAGGGATCTAGTGGTATAAAACAATACTTCTTATCACCCTTCTAGCCAGTGAAACGTCATATCACATCATTTTATTAGGAGACATTTGTCATATCATTCATTGTTCATATAATTGGTCATCATACATCTTACCAGGTTTTGAAGACTGTGCGACTCAGGTTCGGAAGTTCCAGCCCAGTCAACCTCATGTCGTGTGGTACCGGTGATCGCCTCAGACTGCCACTGCAGAAAACACAATCCCCTCTGTGGGTACGTACTTTGAAGTCAGTCGGTTCTCCAACCGGCCCCTCGATCGCGACACTTGCGTCCTTCTGGACTGACTTGGTGGATCCTGGGCGAGCCCCTAGTTTGTGAATGCACTAATTAGGTACTGTCAAAGAACAGACCACAAACAGTCACAGTCGTGAAGACAGTTTATTGCAAGTTCGAACTGAGATGCGAAGCCGGAAGCTTCATACCACACTCTACCGGATGCAACCGGCACGCATATATTTATACAAAACAGTTTCCATTGTGATGCATGGTACAAGCGGAATCATCAGTGCCTGCAAACCGTTAACAGATCAAATTTTCGACAGTTGACATCTACGCACACAAGCAAAGAGAGATAAGCGTACACTTTCTGTGACCTTTGCACTTGTTGCTCAGATATGAGTTTACCTTGAATAAATGAAAAGACAAGAGGCGTTTGGCAAGACAGAAACAAGTTGTTTAATTAAACTCTGCAGCCGGGAGAGCCTCGACAGAGTGCGTATGCTCAAAGTTTCTCGATGTACAAAGTTTTGCCCGCCGTTATAAACAGTTCATAAGGTACAATAAAGCAATTTTCTACATTCCAAAAAATCTCAGTTATAAATCAACAAATAAGGGCATCTGATTAGAACACATATGGCTCTCGACCTCGAGGAGAGCTAGTGTGGGCCACTGTGTATGAATCCAGATGTTCGGCATGAAGAGCACGTGATCACTACGTGTGGTGTGCATGTCGTGTCCTGATTGGTTGAGTGTTTCTTTCTACATGTGGTATCTAGCTTTGTGGTATTTTGGGTAATGCAAGCCTTTGGCCAAACGTGTTTTATTAGGGCCAATTTTCTCAGACCTGTCTGTGGTGCAACTATCTATCTGTGGGATCGATCAGGGTTTACCCTGGCCACGCGTTTGTCTTTAGGTTAAGAGAGACCTCACCTGGGAGCTGGTATTCGATAGTCGTGGGTGTGGGTTGTAAGACTTGTCTAGCCACGTATCTCTGACTCAGGGTTGATGGGGAGGTCACTTTGGGTGAATCTGACAGCAGTGATACGAGTTCATTGGAACTACTGAAAATAATATGGCAGTCACTGATATCATTTCTACTGACATCCTTAACATTGTGCATACAGTTGTCATAGCATACATTGACATTGTTCTTACTGGTATTGACACAGTTAAGTTTGCTTAAGTCATAACATACAGCAACATTGTTTTTACTTGCAACAGTATAGTCATTTGTGCATGGATTATGACATACATTGATCTCGTCATTGCCGGCGCCACTGGGCGGGTACAGGTTATGACATACATTGATATTACATTGATAGGTATTGGCATGGTCCTGCGGGCATAGGTTATGGCATACATTGATATTGCCTTTATTGGTATTGCTATTGTCTGGCCTGCACATATCATGGTATTCAATGACCTCGTATTCACCCATTCCAACATACTTGTGGTCAAGACATCTGCTACGGATGTTGCTATCTTATGAGCAGGTTTCCTCTCATATCTCAGAATCAACAAGCAAAAACAGTATCGGAACTTCCCTACTTCACATTTACGTATATGAACTTAAGTTCAAGCAAAAGAGACTAGAACAAAGAAACATTATTAAATGTCGAGGAACATACAAAATGAAAGAATAACTGTTAAACCTATATGCAGCACACACATGCTTTCTCATTGTGATGAGTAACGAGCATGATAGATTTATGCATAGGGAGAGACAGGTGAGAGCGATCTCGCCGAAGAGGAGGGCTTGACTCCAAGAGGTGGGATTATATGAAATGTGGCAACACTTACACCCTCACCAACAAATTACACACACTTTTCAGAAGCTCATAAATCCTATGCAAGGCTTGTTCACTTCCTGGGTACCTCTACAATGCTAAACCTGCAAGACGAGTTAGAGATAGAAGAATCAGCACTGTCTGACCATGCGCCAATTTGGACTACTTTACACACCCCTCAGCTGCCTTGACGACTTAACATCTGGCACCTGAGAGATACTCTCCGTCATAGCAAACACAATAGGACTGCCATTGGAGATGCTATTTCCCAGTTTCTCAAAGAAAACGTCATAGAAAGAGTAAGCTCACACATACTATAAGAAACTTTAAAGGTCACTATCCGGGAGGCCTTATTTCTCTAGCAGCATCCAATGATAAGGACAGAGCAGTCAAACACACCCAGTTAGAGGACCAAGTTAGGAGAGGAGCAATAAAAAAACTGGAACTACCAAGAAATGGCACGCCCTAAAAGCGGTGCGTTCCCAACTAAAGGTACTAGACACAGATAGTGCTGAATACACACTCCTTAGACTAAAGCAGAAATACTACAAAGCTGGTAATAAAGCAGGTAGGATTCTTGCTTGTAAATTGCAAGCACACACAGGTAAAACTCACAAGCACTCCATTCGATTGGAGACAGAGGCACAAATCAATACTGATAGCAAGATTGAACAGGCATTCTGCTATTTCTATTCTACTCTATACACAGAGGAAGAGCCTAGAAAATTGGACACAGCAACAGTACTGGAAAACGTCTCCTTTACAAAGCTTCTGGACTCCCAGGCATGCGCTTTGAGGAAGACAATTGAAGTGGATGAAGTCACCTCGACATTTTCGAGGATCAAAGTTCAGAAATCTCCAGGTCCTGTCGGGTACATATCCCTATTCTACAAAACCTTCCTACAAGAGACAGCACCTGTCCCTGCAAAACTATTTAATGCAGTGGGGGAAACGGGGGAAGTCATTACAATGATGCAGGAGGTGGTCAAAACAGTCTTACTTAAACCGGTGAAGGACCCACAACTCTTCTCTTCTTACCGCCCGATATTATTCGTTATACGTGATCTCTTGTAGAGCCAGACCAGTCTTGCTTTATCTAGGGCTGCAATTGCGTAGACAACACAAAACAGATCCTCCACATTATCGACAAAGTTGGGTGAGCAGGCAAGTGAGATGTTAAAATATTGGTTGTGCCAAGAAGGCATTTGACCATGTACACTGGCCATTTCTCAAAGCAGTAATGAGCAAGATGGGATTGGACCCTAGATTCATCTCTTGAGCCTTTAGTGGCTACAAAGAGCCCCGTGCCAGGCGTAGAGTAAACGGCTCACTGATTTCCCCTATATGGATAGGGAGTGGGACAAGACAGGGCTGTCTACTGTTCCCCCTCCTGTTTGTACTATACATGGAGTCCATTGCTACAGCTATCAGGAGAAATATGGAGATCAAGGGAGTGACAATTACTCAAACAGAGCACAAACTGAGTCTCTATACGGATGATGTCTTACTGACTTTATCCAACCTGGACATATACTTCTCAGCAGCATTCTCAGAGTTTACTGCTTTGGAGAAGTCTAAGGCTTTAAAATCAATACCCATAAATCCTAGCTCCTGGGTCTGGCTCTACTGTTGGAGACCTGACAGAGGCTGTAATCACAGCTTCCGCTCCCATTGGCGAAAAATTGTATATGCTATGTAGGGATATATATAACCCCCACCATACAAAGCACAGCCAAGGATTACAATGACAGATTGGTCCGCAAACTGTAATTTGACTTTCAGGCTAGGCATGGTGCAGGCCTATCAAGGTTGGGGCATATAGCTGCGGCCAAGATGACAGCTTTGCCATGTTTTCTATTCCTGGCCCAATCATTGCCTTTGCTCCCGCCTAAAGGCACACTGAACTATGTTTAACAACTCTTTAATAATTTCATCTGGACCTGGAAACACCCCAGATTCGGTGCTAGACGAATGCTCCGACTGATATATCATCCCCCATTTCACCAATTATTACTAAGCGTCTCAATTACGCTCTGTGGTAGAGTGGCATAGGAAGGAACTAATCTGCCCCCAGTATCATAGGGTTCTCAGACTGAAAACATATTAGGATGTGGGGGGATAAACGCAGACCATTGGTTAGGGGAGGAGAGGGTTGGGGTGGAGAGAGGAGTTAAGTTCCCTTTATGGATTTTCTTGTTTTCTTTTCTCTTTCCTGCTTTTTTTGACCCACTAGCCAGGTGGTTGTAGGCAGTTTATGTTGTATCTCTATCGCAGCATAAACCCAAATACAACTAAATTGATTCTACAAATCTAGAGGGGTTGGAGTGCTGGTTAAACTGCAAGACACCAAGAGGAACAATATTAAATAATGGATATGCTTGGTAGGATGGATGATTGTTTATCTGGAATGGCATTCATGTAGCCTCCACAGTATTTATAAAAGTAACATTAGTGGGTTACTGTTTTTGCTATGTGAAAGATTTACAGCATTGGAGGGAATTAGAAATATCCTAGAAGGGCAGAATAAATTGCATAAACATTTACTTTTTATGATGTTTCAATGTGTGGCATGGGCAATTCCCTTTAATTTTCCAGATGACACCCTTAAAGTGAAACAAAGCAAGGTCATAGCATTCACATGGGCATGTAATACTCAATGGAAAGCTTAATAAGACATTTTTTTAAGTCACCCTAAGAGTGTGGATTAGGGGTTCCACATATTGATATATTTTAGATCTGCAGCTACAGCCTGCAATATTGGATATGTGAACCTCTAGGAAAGTCTGATACATTGTGGAGCAAGAACATTCACTCTATTTTTGTAATTCAGTTTGGGCGTTTTATTGTTTGGCACTTTGACTTTATTACTGCATTGGTATTGCATAACTACTTTGCACATTGCTCTAAGGTAAGCCTGTCTGCTCAACCTGTTCAGCTCAGGTTAATTTATTGACTTGGAGGGTTCCCCTTCACAAGGGTTGCGATTATTCCTTGAATTGGACAGACACCAACCCCAAATAATAATAACATTTCCTACAGCGAGCCACTAAAGGCTTGAGCCAGATGTTTGGCTCTAGCATGACCGAATGACCTGTATGACTCTCAGGTCAAAGATGAGCTGAGCCTTCTTGTGGCCTCAGCCTCCTTTTCATATTTTTCCTCTCACGCCCCATGGGTGCCGCGGAGGAGGGCTGGCCAACTACGTGGGTCTTTGCATTTTAATTATGGAATACTCAAAATGCACACAGCCTGTAGTTCTGGCCAGCTCACCCTCTATGGTACCCAACGGGGCCCAGGGCTGCATACTTCCTGCAGTACTTGAAAGGTCAAGTCTAACACAGGAAGAAGCAACTTAGGCCTTGTATTCCTTATCCAGTGATAGGCACACTGTTTTCAGTGCTGCCGTGCTAAAAGCTGTAACCACTATACAAGAATATTATTTATTTATTTATTTATTCATTACATTTCATGGCTTAAGAATGCCACTGTTTCGCAGGGAGTAGGAGAGAGAAGGAGAGACAAGCAGAGTGAGATAGAGTAAAAAGTGATAACGGGTGTGTGAAAGGAGAAGAGCAAGTGTAGGAAAAAGGAGACATAAAGCGAGAGTTTTAGAGACACAAAGTCTGAAGGATAAGAGCTGGGACAGAGAAGAGAAAATGGACAAAAGAGAGAGGAGCAAAGAGATTATGGCCTAAAGAGAGAGAGAGAGAATAAACAAGTATGAAAAACAGTCAGTGTGAGAACAGAAGTAAATGTGGGTTGGGGATGTGTAAAAGGCAGAAATGGAGCAATCTTCATATATCCTGGAAAGTCTTCACTTTTTTGGTGGCTCAACTTATGTTTGGGCTCGTATAGCCAATCCAGACCGCTGGCTTGGCTATAGCTCTTCGCATGAGTTCTCTGGCTTGCCCACCTCTACGCAAATGTCACACATGAGCATACAATAAACATCAGCCCTGCCATCTACAGTTAGTCTAATGCATTTTAGTGAGTGTCCCTGAAGTATGGGTTTAGTAGGTTATTCCATGAGTAAGGACCCACGACACTGGAGGTATCCAGATGGATCAGAGGACAGGCAAGGAATGAAGCCTCGGAGTTCTCAGAACTATACTGTATGCTCCAAATGGAATACAAACCAGAGCTTAAAGAAATACACATAGTGACACATAAGAATGCCCATACTACATCACCCTCCCCCACATAAGCAATACAAGATGCTACCAATGCTAATGACTAAAACAAATAACTTGTCAGTACAATTCAAAATCCTGTAGTTTAACAGGTAAGTTTACAGATCTTGAGCTGCGGGTAGACAGGACTTTGTACGTTAATTTTTTCTGGGTTTCCAGCCTCCTGATTGTTAGCTGGAGGAGAATCACCTACATCAACATTTGTGACCCTGCAATCATTAGAAGCAGATCCTTTAATGTGTCCTGAAATGGAAGCAGTCTGATTGTTACTCAAATTGACACTACAAGAAGCTTTCCTTTGTGGGCTCACTACATCAGTGGACAACATGGAGTCATTCTTAATGTCACTCCTACATGTCTGTTTGTATATTTCAGCCTGAACATCTGAAATAGGAATCACACTATCCTTGTTCCACCAACCATTGCTTTGTAGCAACCCCAAAGCTTTATAGGTTTTGATCACTTGAACAGGCAAAGTGAATTTGGATTCCCCTTTGAGGATTCTATTGAGTTTCTTAATCAAAACAAAATCATTCGTCATAATCTCAACTGTGTGTACATTGTATCTAGAATCATACCATTCGTTCTGTTTGTTCTGTTTTATCATTACTCTATCCCTCAGGGCTTGATCATGTAATTTATTCCGATAATCTGGAAACTTGAATTCTGAAGCAAGCTGCAACAACCCTGGAATAAGTTTGGCCCTGGCTTCCCTACCTTGTAAGCTTTTGAATGGAGAGACCTCTGTAGTGGAATGGGGTGTTGTCAAATAACTCCAAATTTTATCTTCCAAATCACAGTCCCTCCAGCGTGTGTATCAATAGTCAAAATAGGAACATGACCTAAAACAATTGGAACATCATGCCCTGGACGTAAATAAATCCCTAACTTGGCTAAATCCAACCAACTAATAACGCCCCGCCCCTTAACAGCTACATAGACCTTGGTGAAAGTTTGTCTACCCAAACACTCAAGGGTTGTCACAAAGTACAGTGAAAGTTCCACATCTTGCTCACCAAAGGCTTTGGTGTAGATGTCAGGATGGACCAAATTCACACTCCCAGGCCACCATTTGAGAAACGTGGAATCAGCCAAAATGGTGACAGGGGCCCCAGAGTCTGCCATCATGGTAAGCATCTTACCCTTCACAGTAGCTTGAGAAAATCGTCATTTAACATGCTTATGAGAATGAATAGAAGGCATGTCAATGGCGAGAAGCACATTAGAAAACCTGTCAACACAGTCCTTAATTTCTTCAGAATTACAAGGCACGTCCACATGACTGATCCTAACTTTGTCTGAGTTAGTGGGAACGCTTTTGCACACACCCTGGAAATGCCCCACCTTGCGACAGCCATTGAACCTTCTCCCTAGTGTAGGACAAGTGGGATGATTTCTCATGTGGTTCCTAGAGCCACACCTGTAACAGATGCCTATACCCTTTCTAGACATACCACCCTTATTAACAGCGGCAATCACAGAATCATCAGAAATATAACGGTCAGGCGAGAGACCAGGTTGACTGTTAATTTGACTAGTACCCTCACAACTCATGACCTGGGTTGTTATGATGGATCTCTCAATGCTTCTCGCAATGTCAATTGTCTCATTAAGACTTGGATTCTTGCATGTCAAAAGCCTTTCCTGCACCTTTTTGGAATAACAATTGAAAATTAAACTGATCCCTCATATAGATGTCAACATTGTTTTAAAACTCACAACGGGATCCTAACACACAGTGTGGCAATATACTCCTCTACTGTTTCTTCAACAGATTCTTTACACTTGGAGAAGTTGTGACTTTCAAGAAGGACACTAGATTCATCAGTGTACTGTTTCCGCATCCTTTCCTTGGCCTCTGGATACACATTACAGGTCACATCTTCCCCTGAAGAGCAGGCACAACTGGCAGGTTATCGGGGCGTGGCCAAATGCCGAGCATGGAGGACGTGAGCTGAAAGAGCTCCGTCTTCTGCCCTGACAATTAGCTAACTATCCTGCACAATCCTGGACCCGCGGAGCAGAGGTGACTCTCCAGCCGCGGCAGAACGACACTAGAGCCTGTGGCGGCGACTGGGACACCGGCAACCTGCGACGGACTACCGATCTCAGCGCGGATCCCGGGCGGCCTGGGCTGAAGAGGGGCGGAGTTGAGGCCGCTGAATGGCGGCCTTGTGAGGTGCCGCGATTAGACGGAGCTCCTGACACTGCTGGAGGCGACCGGCGTACGCATGGGGTGGCAGCTGATGAGCGAAAGGAGCGGCGGCATTGATTGAGGCGGACGCAGTGAGTTAATCGGCTGCTTTGATTCGGCAGCAGTCACGGCCCCAAAGGACAAAATGGCGGAGGAGACTGCTCGAGACTGAGGCCGGCAGAGCGGTGATGGCGGCGAGCTGGTGAGGGGCCAGGCGCGACCTGGAGGATACTGGAGCTAAGGCGAGTGTGGACTACGAGTGTATCGCCCCCCCCTTGCCCTTCCCCGCCTAGGAACTGATTGATCACTGACCGGCGGTGCGCTGAGAAGCGCGTCCCCAAGGCCCGCGGCGGGGCACCCGGTCATACTGTGCCGGCCGTTTAGGCTTCCTACCGAGTGGGTCGGCGAGGCAGTACACTGTGGCATTATACATGCAGGAGGCCCGCTTTGGAGGTAAACGCTGCAGCTACGTGACCCCGGAGACAGTGCTGATGCACGGAGGGCCCGCGTATACTGGCACCCTGACCGGCCCTGTTCGGGAGGCGCACGGACTGGGCGAGATGACGCCCATTACCTACGGCCTGCCCTGGTGGTGAGATAAGGCGCACGACTGCATTGGTGGGGCGGAGGAATATTTCGCCACCGGGCTTGCTCTGCTTAACACCGGAGATACGAAGAGGGATCCCCTGCCAGGGCCCACCTGGCGAGTGTGCGCTCCCGGAACAGAAACGGCGGACTCCCTGAGGCCTGTGGACCTGGCGCCCCTAGGACCCTCTAATACACGCCGGAGACCGGAGCTGTACTGGGCGGGTGGCTGTGCAGAGCAGGGCCCCCCGGGACATTTTTAAGGGGTCCTCCAGCGGTGGGAACAGAAAGGGGCACGACGAGGCGCTATGAGGCGCACAAGAAACAAGCAGGCGGACGCCGCCGCCGATGGCACGTCACAGCTCATTTTTGGCAGCGATCCCTCTAACGCATCGGACAACGACGTGATATCTCCGACAGGAACAGACCCCCATGATGCTAAGTTGGACTTGATCTTGAAGGAAATCCGGGATTCCCGTGCGGCGTTGGAGACACGCATAGATACGATGTCCACTAACCTCAATTTGCTACAAGCGGATCATAAAAAGCTGGCTGATAAAGTCAAATCGAACAAATTGGCCCTGGATGACCTTATACCGCAACAAACAGAACACTCCACTCAACTTGAGCAATTTCGGCGGCAATTGAAAGAATTGCAGGAAAGGGTGGACGACGCGGAAGGGAGGTCCCGCCGCAACAACGTCCGCATACTTGGTATGCCGGAACGCAGTGAGGGGACCAATCCGACACAGTTTGTTGAGGACTGGCTGAGGGACCACGTGGCGACAGAGGGGCTGACACCTATGTACAGTGTGGAGAGAGCGCACCGGGTGCCTTCCAGACCCCCGAGGCCGGGCGCGCCGCTCGCCCGCTGATTGCACGCATCCTGCACTACAAAGATCGCGACACCATCCTGCGGGCTGCTAGAGAGAATGCTCCTGTGCGCTTTGAGAACCGAACAATTTCACTTTATCCGGACTTTACCCCGATGGTCCAGAAAGCTAGGGCTACATTCCTAGGGGTGAAGAGGAGCCTCCGCGACCGCAACTTGAAATACGCGCTACTCTTCCCGGCAAGATTGAAAGTGGTCCATGGTCAGAAATCGTACTTCTTTGAGACACCTGAGGAGGTAGCGGACTGGCTCGAAATAACTTTTACGCCAGAGGCTTCTTAGACTTCATTACCATCGGAACAGCTACGCCGAGCCTCCCCGATGCGAACGACTGGACTACCCCGATCGGGGCCTGGCTCCTCCATGGCTGCTATGGACTCTGGCCCCACCTCGGACCAGATCACGAGTAGCCAGAAAGATGCGCTCCTCACGGTGGCGGCTCTGGCGGCTCATGATGCTCAGACTGCGGCGCCCTTGGAACACTCATCTGATGCCGCCACGATACGCTCTGAATCGGACACTAGCATAACGTTGTTTCCTTCGATCACGGCCCAGGTTGCCAGGGACTTTTGATGATACGTTCCGAGATGTCCGGGAGTGGTAATGTATGCCAAGAATATGTGCTGTGTATGCTGCTGTTAATATTTGCTCAGAGGGTCCAGAATACACGTGCTTCATAGGGAGGTGTGTCAATACCACCGAGACAGACATACTTAAATGCACATTACGTTGTTGTCACGAACTGATGCAGTTCAGGCCTCCACCCCCCAGGCGACTGCGCTATCGCATTTCTTGTTTGCAGTCCATGTTGGACTCTTGTTTTTTGTTTGGTCCCCTATAGTTTCATGGGGGAACCTAATGTTTGGGAATTTCTGGGTAGAGACATGCTCGACCCTGCAACGGTTTTCACATACAGGGTTTTGGGTTCCACAAGATACACTGCAACTTCATTCTCGTCACCTGGATGGCATTACATAACACATACACCTATTGCACATGGAATGTGAGGGGACTGGGGTCAGTTCCTAAACGACACCGGGTACTGACACAGCTTACTAGAAGGAAGGTCGCTATAGCCTACTTGCAGGAAACTCATCTTAATGCTGGCGAAGCTGCCAAATTGCAGAGGAAATGGAGGGGACAGCTGTTTGCTACAACATACTCAGCTTTCTCTAGGGGGGTGGCGATATGGATGAGGGGTACGGTCCCTTTCAAACTCTTAGAGCAAAAAATAGATGTCAACGGCAGATATGTACTGCTGCATGGTTTATTGGATGGGGCTCATGTGGTCATGGGCTGTATATATGCCCCGAACGTAGACCAGGATAAATTTCTAGTTACATTGAGTGCAGCCTTGACGGACTGGACAGCATACCCCTGGGTGATAGGGGGGGACTTCAACGCTGTGTTAGATATTGCCTTAGACAGGTCTCACCCACCGCTACATGCCACTGAAAGCAAAAAACAAGCGGAGGCGCTTGGGAGCTGGACGGAGGGCTGGGAACTACATGACGCATGGCGCGCAAAACACATAGGGCACAGGGAATACTCCTTTTACTCGCCACCACACAGACTACACACTCGGATCGATCGTTTTTTGTGCTCCGGCACTCTGCTAGGGTCCATTACCGCGGTGCTCCACATGGGGAAAACATTATCGGATCATAGCCCTGTAGAATTAACCATGCAGTGGGGTAAGGTTCCTACTCCGATCCCGACCTGGAAATTACAACCTGAGATGCTGGAGGATCAGGTATTCCGCACTACCCTTTCGGAAGCAATTGTAAATTATTTTTCAGAGAATAAGGGGACTGCTAGCTCCTGACAGGTGAAATGGGATGCCTTTAAGACGGTCATACGGGGAGTGGCAATTAGCACCAAAGTAGGAGTGAGACTCGCCCTTATAGAGCGTATTACAGAGACAGAGGCCAGGCTGGCAACACTAGAGGGGGAGGCTGCAGGGACAAATGACCAATTGACGCAATT
Organism: Calotriton arnoldi; assembly: GCA_963921515.1. Classification (NCBI taxonomy): domain Eukaryota; kingdom Metazoa; phylum Chordata; class Amphibia; order Caudata; family Salamandridae; genus Calotriton; species Calotriton arnoldi. Next base: position 2,523,501 of record CAWUFW010000875.1, read on the forward strand.
GCAGGAGGCTAATATCCAATACGCGGAGCTACTTGAAGAGCTGCGTATTGTGGACTACAGGTTGTTCATGCAAAAACAACATGCACAGGCTGACAGGTCGGGACCACTGCTAGCCCGACTAGTCCGAAACGCCCCACTGCCCACACCTATATTAGAAATACGGAATAACATGGACGTAGTAGTAAACACGCAATTCGATATCAACACCGCGTTTAGGGACTATTATGAACATCTTTATGGTCCATCGCCTATTCTCACACGCACTGACTTGGAATCGTTTTTCGATGGCATATGCATTCCCCAACTCACACAAACGCAGCGTAATGACCTCCTGCGACCAATCACAGGGACGGAAATACGGCAGGCGATTAAGGCATTACCGCGTAATAAGACCCCGGGGACGGATGGCCTCCCGGCCGAATTTTACGCAATGTACATCAATTTACTGACTCCTCATTTGCAATGTCTTTACCACGAATCACTGGAACGAGATGGGTTGCCAGCTACTACATTGCAGGCATTAGTGGTATCGCTATTGAAGCCCGGAAGGGATGCCTTGCTTATCTCGAGCTATAGACCGTTATCACTTCTCAATACGGACTATAAAATCCTGAGTAAGGTATTGGCCACGCGTCTTAATCAGTTTATTCCCGAACTGATACATCCTGATCAGTGCAGGTTTGTACCTGGTAGGAGTACGGCCCTCAATATCAGAAGGCTACACCGAGTACTGTTAGGCACACAAGGGACGGGAACCGCAGAGGGTTGCATATCCCTTGACCTACGGCAGGCGTTTGACTCCCTGCGATGGGACTACATGTTCTATGCCCTCGCACGCTTTGGCATACCCGAGGAATACATAGCGTGGGTGCGCTTACTCTATACAAACCCCACAGCACAAGCACGCACAGGTCGGTTAGTCTCAGGCCAATACACAATGGCTCGGGGGACGAGGCAGGGTTGCCCCTTGTCACCGTTGCTGTTCATCTTGGCGTTAGAACCGCTGCTACACAGACTCCGTACGTTCGCGGGTGGTCGGGGAATACTGCGGGGTCGTACGATCCACACCGTCTCGGCATACGCGGATGACCTCATTCTTTATATCAAGGATATGACCGCTGATCCTTCCCCTATGCCCGCCATATTTGAGACATTCCAAAACATCTCGGGCCTGGCCATCAATGCTGCCAAGTCGTACGCGTAATTCTTTGCCGGCAGTGAGAGGAGCGGATCTTTTCGGTTCGGTCCCTGGGCTTTTCACATAGCACCAGTCACGTTTAAATATCTCGGAATACAAATTTACCGCAATAACTCGGACCTCCTAGACGGCAACTTAGGGCGAGCGATTACTGCTCTTAAATCCCAAATCCAGTTCTGGGTCTCACTGCCTCTATCGGTGGCAGGCAGAGTGGCCATTACAAAAATGGTGCTGCTGCCGCGGCTCCTTTACTTCTTCACCAACCTGCCACTACTTGTACCCGCGAGGTTCTTTAAAGTGTTGAACTCTCTGGTGACAGATTTAATATGGGGCTCAGGGCGTATAAGCCTGGCGAAGATGCAACTTCCCACGAAACAAGGAGGGATGGGGGTACCGGACCTACGAGCGTACTGCTACGCCAGCCAGCTACAATGGCTGGCGTACTGGCTTCCTGGCCGCAATTTACATGAGCTGGATATGACAGCGCGGGATAGGGATAAGGGGATCATCCACAGGCTTTTACTACCACAAACTCCCCCATTGGTGTCCGCACCCCCCTTATTAAGGTTAGCTATATCATACTGGCGGAGTGCGGTAAGATATACTGACCGGAGTACGCCGTACGCCCCCACTATTCCGCTGCTGGGTATCCCCACGCGCTCGGGACTAGCCTCCCGTCGAGCCCTACAAGCCTGGACTGAGGCAGGCATCACTACCCTAGGAGACTTTTATGCGGAGGGGGTGTTAATGACGCACGAAGCGTTTGTCCGTGCCCATGATGCCCCCGATACGCTATTCCTTTTACACGCGCATATTTCCAGATATATACGCACCATATGGTCGCCGGATGATACGGAACCACCCACGAACACACTGCTTACCATGCAATACCTGATGGGTAACGGGGCCCGGCTGACTAAATGGCTAGCTCACGGGATTCAAACTGAGAGAGCGATCTCATTACAGCCGCTGCGCGACAAATGGGAAGGGGATGTGGGTCGCGCATTTACGGCCAAAGAATGGGACACTATACTGGGGTTCCCCAAGAAGGTTTCTCGCAATCCCAAATTTAAATTTATTCAGTTGATGTTGCTACATAGGGCGTACTTGACCCCACGTAGGCTGAGAGCCATGTTCACAAAGGTGACAGATGCCTGCCCGCGCTGCCACGCACCCAATGCGGGACTGCTCCACATGGTATGGGATTGCCCTCGATTGGGACATTATTGGGCGACAGTGTGCAAAATACTGTCGGCGTTGGCCCCGGTGCGCCGAAATGACACCTTGGAATACTGCATACTGGGATTGGGACCTCGGGGAGGGAAGGGCAACCCTGCCTCGTGTTTCGCTAACCTCGTGCTCCTGCTAGCCAAAAGAGCCATAACCACACGATGGAAAGCTACTAAAGCCCCGTCATTACAAGACTGGCACACTGAAGTGATGAAATGGGGAAGGGCAGAGGGAGCTGAACTGCAAAGGGAGGAATACAGAGGTCTTAGGAAGACTCCGATCTCGCTGGATTGGTATGCAATGCTTGAAGAATACGCTGCGATAGATATTTTGTCCTATTAGGTTATGTCGGGGATCCTGCAAAGGGGGCCTGCTGGATGGACATGGGACGATCGGACCTCTCATGTTGCATGTTTGCCATGATCAGAATGGTGGCAGGAATGTATAGTTTAAATATGACGGACTTGGGAACCAAGATGTGTATAATTGTGGATATAGATGAGACACTATCGCTGTTGTCAAGTATTGTGGGCCGGGCATGCAGGGAGGGAAGATGGATGTTAATAGTTACGATGTTTTATTTACACTGTGCTCAGATAGATTTACTAACTTGTTAGTCGGTCCCCCGCACTATGGTGTAGGCGGGAATAGTGAGAAAAGACATGTTTTGCTATGATGTTGGAGACTTCACAATCCTACCAGCTCACTATATGTGGCCAATTGGCGACAATTATGGATGTCAGCAATTGCTCAAGGGTATTATTCTAGGATGGTGGTAATCATGTCATATTATGCTGAGTGTATACGTGTCCCCATGTGCCGCTGTATGACGTCTGGCTTAATGTTTTGTAAAATCAATAAAAACATTTATAAAAAATAAAAAAAACTGGCAGGGTATCGAACACTCTTTGTCCAACAATACCAAGATGATTGAATAAAAGAGCAGCTTTTCTAACTGATGAATAACCAACAGCATCTATAGCTGTAATGTAATCCTCGAAGATGCGCAGCCACTCTCGCCACTTCACTTCAGGTCTGCCTGGTCTTTGCAGAATGGGAGGAGGTTGTACTGCTCCTTGAACAGGTGCCATGATCCCAAGGCAAAATATATAAGTCTCACCTGAGGAGTGCTGAGAATGAGATATTACAATGCTTCCCAAGCGTAAGCCAAAGAATACCCCCACAAATGAGAGCGATGCTTACCCTTGGCGCCTGCTAGTAGCGATGCTTGAAGAACAAATAAAAGGCTGTAGACGTGTAACAGAGACACATAGTTGTGCTGCGAGTTCCCAATTTAAAATGGCCACCGACGTCTGACGTAGTTGCAGCATGAAGATAAGCTTATTGGAAAGAAAACTAAGAAGGCCACTGACGTCTGATGTATTGAGTGGCTGAAAACCAATTGGTCTTTGGAGACGTCAGCACGCACGTAATTCCAGCACGGGTCACAATGAAGTCAGGAACAGCCGGGTTTCGCTGGAGCAGCACGAAGAGTCATCACCCACGCGTAGCTCCTCAAGAGAACACAGACACTCGAAAGATGCTGCGGGTGGCAGTAACAGTAAGAAAAAAAAGTCTTGAGCATCTAACACATAAACAGGCTCAAGTCTGGATAATTTCAGTGTAGTAATGAAGTCCAGACAGGAAGATGTGATTCAAGATGATTTATTGTAGATAAGTAGATCAGCCCCACCAGGAGCAGCCAGCATGCTGCTCACCCCAATCTCAACTGTGGCTTTTCTTCACAGACTCCCAACATTCCGTAATACATCATCACTGTAACATTCCACTGGCTGAGCATGTGGTGGAAAATGGCTTACATAAAAATGGACAGGAAACTAGGATACAACATATCTCCTTTTCTTATATAACAAAAACAAATAAGATGAAAATACAGAAAGAAAGTTTAGATAATAGATAATAGATAATGATAATAGGATTAGAGAATAGACATAAGATTAGACAAGAAGATTAGAGAAAAATAAAAACATGAAAAGCACCAATGACTACCTCCAGACACCTCTACTGGCCAGACAGGAATGAGAGGAGGCAAGAAAAAGCACAAAACAACAAAACACTGGACTACAACCAGACACACACAGTGGAGAAGGAAGAGAAACCTAAAGCGGAAAGAAGAACACTCTACGATATGAGCAAGACAGAAGACAAAGGAAGTTTGACAACAAGGATAAAGATAAGAATCCACAGATGACAAGAAGAAAAGACGAACACGCGAAAGAAACAGGGAAGATGAGAGAAAAATACAATTAGATCCCTCATCCAAACCCCATTACCATATTGACAGGGTAAAATAATATAAACATAACATCACGTTGCAAAATTTACAATGTAATATATAACCAAAATATTACTTTGAGAAAATAACACCAATGGGACTGAAACCCTTGAAACACACCCTATGTAAGGATAAAGATGTGCGCAACGTATGTAAGAATGGGACTAAAACCCATGACCAAACCCCTACCCCGAGGAAAAAGGGTGAGGACCTACTGTGAATGGGACTGGAACACAAGAAATGATAGCCCATAGAAGGACAACCTCGTGTAGAGGTCACATAATGTGTAATGTAGTAATGGGACTATAACCCATACGACACACCCTGTGTGGGGTAACAGTATAAGAGAAAGTAAACTGAAACCTAAGATCTACCCCGAGACAAAAGGGAGATAAGCTAAGGTTAGTTACTGTATATGGGTATGAACCCATGACCTATTCGCAGAAATAGGTATGAAAAACTGATGTGGATGGGACTAACACCCATACACAAATTGATAAACTGCTGTGGATGGGACTAACACCCATACACAAATTGATAAACTGCTGTGGGTGGGACTAACACCCATACACAAATGCCCTGTGTGGGGTTAGAAACCGTAAATAGAACAAGTGGACAAATGTACACTGAGCAAATGGGAATGAGACCCATTGCCATCCCTACGTAGGGAAGACTGCATGCATGCATGTAAATTGAAATAATGAACTCTTGACGGTGAGTACCTAAAGGTCCATGAACGTACAATGTTGAGACCAAAAAGAAAACATCATACAATCCTATGAAGGCTAAAACTTGAGAAAACAGTAACATCATGAAATGTACAACAAGCCCCAACATAGATGCATATAGTAAAACAGGCTTAAAATTAACATTCGCATTAACATTTCATTTGCAGAGAGTTACAACTATGTGTGTAAGTGTCACCGTATACATGTGACACACACACACCAGTGTTTGAACAAATACCAGTGATAGATAAAATAAACTTGCACAAAACAAAGCGATATAAGTACCATTGATAAACTGGGATGTAATTCACTCCGGTGAGCGATCACTCACCCAAATAATATGCCTCTTGTCAAAAGGTGTAATATAGTGTACCACAAAAATAGTCCTTCCACCTCGTGTAAAGAAGAAAGTTACTAGGAAGAGCTCACTAATACAGGTTCCAACAGAAAGATGGCGCTGATACAGAATAAAATACCCCAAAACTGGAGAAAGTAAGTTAGCTTTTATGTCTGTTTCGAAACACTGGGAAAGACATCTCCCACCAGAGGTGCTACATTGGGCACACAATAGCGCAACCCGAAGTGAAAATATGTAACAATTATGCATCACAAATAACTATGCTATAATTGACTATGACCGCCACAAGACTCAGGTAAGCAACACCTCCCAACTTAGATGTGTCTTTTCCATCTTGAGCGCTTCACAGTACATTACCCATCGATCCTTTAAGCAGTGGTGTGCCATGGATTAACATAGTGACAGCATTGGTTAAAATTCAGTTCCAGCTGTTAGCGCTGTTGGCCAAAGACTTGATGCGATCCAGCTTAAGATAGGCATAACGGGAAACTGCCTATCCCGCAGCTTGAGTGCAGCCATATGAACGAACGCCACACGTGTAGGTAGCGCGCCCGATGCCACCGTGAATAACAAAGAAGTTTCGTGGAGTAGCTAACAAAGATGGCGACACGCTGTCGCGACCGCGCCTTGTGGCTTGCGGTGACAACGTGCTACCAAACATTGCACGGCAGCTGAGTGTGCCGCGAAGAAGAAGAAAAAAAAACGTCACAGAGGATCCGTGGCAGGCAGCAGGACGCAGGTAGGTGTGCGCGCGATGATTATGACACGCGGCTCCCTTTTTGAAATAGGACAAAACGGATCAACTGGCACTGTTGGGAAAAAGGCTCAAGAGACACCAACAATAAGAGAAGACATATGTCTCACCCCCAATGTCACACCAAATGCGCCGACCTCGTATCAAATGCCTTAAAAGGTTGTCACTCCAAGTATCCAGACATGCCAAGCCAACGCTGTCAAAACACTCCTCACAGGACGATAAGCTGTGCCACTGTCTGCTTGTTCCTTCTAGCACACACTTACACATGAAAATGGGGTTGACGAACTGGTCCCTGAGGATGTCAATGTGCGTAGTGTCCATAAAACAAGAGTTTGGATGCAGAACGACAAAAATGTAGTGTCTTACTGTACTTGAAGGCGCAGTTCTTGTTGATGTAGCCACATGACAGAGTACAGCACGCTTGAGTTGGGGCTGTCCGATGCAATGGACACTGGTGGGGCTGCAATGCGTGCTGTTCCAGTTTGCTTTGTGGCTTCATATGTTTCGTAACATCCTCTTGCAAGGCAACTTGCGTTGTGTGAGTGGCCTCTTGTGGCCCAGACTTGTTGCTATGTGTTGTCTGCGCTTGTAAAAATCTTTGCTTTTTCTCAAGATGTTGACTGGATGTAGAAGTCCTCTTCATTTTCTTTGAACGACTGTAGAGCGTGGGAAAGTCTTCAACTCGTCGCCAAATAAATGTGGTAATGAAGTACAGACAGGAAGATGTGATTCAAGATGATTTATTGTAGATAAGTAGATCAGCCCCACCAGGATCAGCCAGCATGCTGTTCACCCCAATCTCAACTGTGGCTTTTCTTCACAGACTCCCAACATTCCGTAATACATCATCACTGTAACATTCCACTGGCTGAGCATGTGGTGGAAAATGGCTTACATAAAAATGGACAGGAAACTAGGATTCAACATATCTCCTTTTCTTATATATAAATGGACAGGAAACTAGGATACAACATTCAGTCAAACCAGCCTCATGCCACAAGTTTCAGAAAGACAGCAAACTCACGAAGTAGCGTCATGTTGCTGTGTCATCTACATATAGTCCTGCTCGGCAGGGTTTTTCTCTGCAGATATCTGTCGCTGGGTCCTTTTTGCACAAAACAATGAGATTCTTCCACCTACTCTTCACCCCACTCCTGATACCAGATGAAGTATGGGGTTTAAGTAGGTTGTTCCAAATGAATCACGGAGACGTTGTCTGACGGTGAATACTTTATTCCATGAATAAGGACACACGACATTGGAGACATCCAGATGGTTCAGAGGACAGGCAAGGAATGAAGCCTCTCTGTTCTCAGAAACATACTGTATGTTCCAAATGAAATACAAACCAGAGCTTAAAGAAATACACATAGTAATACATATGAATGCCCATATTACAGTCTCCGCATCACTGCACTAAAATGCACTGTCACGCAAATTTAGCTCCTCTTCATTGCTTGAGGCGCTTTGGCCTCAGCACAGCATGTGTAAAACCAGCGCTAGTCTGATGAAATGTGCTCTATACTGTGTGAGCCAGGCCCAAGGAAGAGGTGCTTGTGGGTCATGAAAACAAGCTCTGGATCCAGCTCAGTTCTCTCTCCTGGTGGGTGAAGTCACAGAGTGAGAAGTGCAGTGACACTGCTGAAGACGGGCTGATGATCTCAGACTGCAGCAGGGACTTAGTAAAGGAGACCCAGATCTAGTCTTCAACAGCGACTATAAACCCCTGTGGCAATCTATGTCAGTGATGCAGTCTGAATCCTTGCTAACATTTCATGTTTTGATTTTGTATCTCTGCATTTTTCCCCAGACAACATGTGACTCTCATATAGTGCATACTAAAAAGTGAGCTGCTTCAAGGTCTTTGTGTAACTTCAGGTAATAGGTGAGTACATGTGAATACTTCATATTACAGTCTCTAAGAGCATATGTTTTGTCCAGTTTTTATGTTTCTGTATTTTTTTTCCATGCAACACAGGACTCTTGTACAATGCATACTGTGAACAGAGTCGTCCCTTGGTGTCTAGGTAAGTTCAGGTTATCGGTGGGTGCGCAAGCGCGGGCACAAATGAGAGCTTTGAAGTTGAGGCTGAGGGAAGTGAGTTTCTCACAGTACCTGTTGGTGGGGAATAAAGGATAAAGGAGTTCAAACTTCATGTTTATCCAACGCTTGGCCTCCCTGCAGGACACACAGAAAGACGGTCACATATGTGCCAATGGTAATTACCGTTTTATATAAAAGTGCAAGAAGGAGGTACACAGCTGTCGAAATATTGACAGAGCCAAAGGAAAAGAAAATGTCTTTACAAATGAGAGAGTAAATGGATCAGATTATGATAAAAGGGGGCAACACAAAAAAGTACTCCTTAGAGGATCGCCACCCTGAAGTGGGTAAGGGGCTTGCGTGTCTCAGTGACCTGGAGAGCTATGAAGGCGGGAGCTTAGTCTCCCGATAGGGTTGCCCAAGCTGGCCAGGTCAAAGGGTAGAGACTAAAAATTCACTAGTCCTCCAGGTTGGGCACAAAGCAAACAACCTTGTCTCATAATAAAAGCATTTGTTACAGAAACAGAAGCAAGAACCTCGAAATATTTTTGGTAGGAGAGACTTCCAGAGTCTCTGAATGAGACATGCATGTTTGACATAATAGACAGTAGTAGTAAAAGGAAAGTACTGACAGGATGATGGAGGTTCTGAGTGCCAAGTGCAAGACCAGAACAGACTATTTATAACACAGAATGCTGGCTCAAGTAACATCTAAAGTGGGCACTGCAACCTTCACACACTAAGGGTCAGTGTAGGAAAGTGGAATATTATGTGGCATGGCTGGATACCCTTACCATGTAATATTATCACAATACCCCAAAGATGGTCCTTGGATTCACACCAATAAATCCTTAGCTCAGCCCTAGTAGAGTGGCAAAGAGCAGTCAGGCTTTACTAGAGGAACATGTGTTAAGCATTGCAGAGTATCAACATGGACGATAAGTAATTGACACAACGTGAGAAAAATTCGACACCAATTTATAAAAATAGAGTGTATTTTTATCTTAGTTTAGACACCATAACAAACGGAATAGTATACATATAACTGGAGTTTTAGATTTTTGAAGCAATATTAAATCGGTGCATGAAAAATACATGAAAAAGATAACATTGCAGTCAATGGGAAAAACCACTGGTGACAATCGGTCACTCTCAAGTCGAGGTGCGTTGTACCCCTGCAGGGTAAAGGTGATGTGGGTCCCAGGACCTAGCCACGACAGTCAGTTCACCTTTACCTGACCTGTGGAGCCCAGGTGCAGGTTGTCCTGGCTGTCCGTGGTGCTGAACGGGAGCCGCGGGAGAACTACTTTACCACTGAAACAATGCTGCGGGGAAGAAGATGCAAAGGGACAACAACGCAGAGGTTGCTCACTTCGGTCACAGGTCGGTTGGAGTTACCTCTTGATACAACGTTGAGTAAAGGGGTCGGTTGCCGGACTGGCAGCCAACAAGCCTTGGCAGCGGTTAATATGGCGAAAAAGGTTCTGGAACTTCACTGGGTCCGGGGGAGTGAGGTTGCAGCCTGAGACTTCAAGTCAGGCGAGACTACAACTCCCACAATGCACTGGCCCACCTGGATTTAGGCGATCCCATGGAGGGCCCGATGACCAGCCATTGAATCAGGGCCGGACTGGCCGTAGCGGGCATCGGGCGTTTCCCTGTGAGGCTGGAAGGGTGGGGGTTGGTTTTCAGCGGTGAGGGCCGGTTTTGCAACGGTGCTGCAATATCGGAACCCAGTAACAAAAGCAGCAGTGCTTCACACTTGAATACCCTCCCATACCCCACCTCCCCCTCTCGGGGAGCTGGTCCGGAAAAATTGCGTGGGCTGCTTTGGGTTCCCAGTCTGTCCCTGTTTTGGATCCGGAGAGTGTTTTTACCTGCAGTTTGCAAAGGACTAGGGCCACTATTCTAGGGGAGTCCGAGGGTGCATCTGGCTTCCACAGGAATCCCTCTCTTCGGGAGTGCCGAGTTTTAGCCAAGGACGAGGTTCATTCACTTAGTTCCAAGTCCGTAGCCACATGGACAAAGTAGTCCTCATTTGCTTTGGTGCTGTGGGCAAAGTCATGTTGCTGGCAACACAGGCATCCTCTTGGTCTTTCCTTGATGCAAGTTATTAAGATCTGAGATTCTGGTGTCAGGGGGGGTCCCTTAAATACTAGATTTATGGGAGTTAGGGATGTGGAAGCTAGGAGCCAATGGCAGCTAGTCCCTGCGGCTAATCTGCCCCTGAGGTGACCACACCCAGGGGTGTAGATCACCTTTTCTACCCAGAACCTTCTATTATGCCTCTCCTAAAGATGGCAGAAATCAAATTGTAGTGTACAGACCAGGCTGCTCACCCTGGAGGTGTGGCCAGCCTTCTTTCTGGCTGGGTGTACACCTCCCTGCACAGCTAACTTCCCACCTGCCTGGGTGTAAATGTGCCTGGGGCAGGGGAGTGCTGTTTCCTCCGGTGGGACTCAGCCCTGATGCATATCGGAGGCGGTGCAGCATTTGAAGCTCATCGCCTTGATGTGCCACTTCACTAGCCTGCTTGGGAGGAGGGAAGTGTGACCTCCTTCCTGCCCAAGCCTTTGTTCCTGACTCCTGGGAATCTTGGTGGCAGCAGGCGCAGGAAAGCGCAGGCTGGTCAGCCAGAGCCCAGTGGAGCTGGGACAACCAGGTGAGCAACCTCTAAGGTGCCCCATGGGTGCATGCCACATCACCCAGGGCACAAGAATTATGTCATGGGTGAGAAGGCATGTTGTTTGATAGCAAACATAACATATTTTAGTGGTACCATAATAGAACTGCCAATCTTGAGAGTGTTATCCTATGGACCGCTAACACTTATAGTAGTTTCCAATGGGAAACACCACTATAGGGCCATATGGGCATGCACTTATATGTCTTCCCATATAATATAATGCACCCTGCCTCCTGGGCTGAGGAGGCCTACCTTAGGAGTGCCTAACATATATTAGAGGTAGAGAACTTGACTGTGCCACACATTGTGAGGTCACAGTCGAGTTCAAGCAGTTTGCACTGCTCCTGCAGTCTGCAATAGCGGGACTGCTGTAAGTAGTTTGCTTGGGTCATCCAGGGTGGCACAAAACTGTGCTGCATCCCTGGGGACCCCATTACCACCTATGCCCTGGGTACCCCTGGCACCATTACTAGGGACTAATAAGGGGGTAAAGTCTTTGCCAATTTGAGATTATCAAGTCGAACATAACAGTTTTGGGAGAGAGCACAGGCACTGGGGTCACGGCAGCAGACTCCAGTGCACTATCAGAGACATAACCATCAGCATTTGGAGCAAAAAGGGTGGGGATGGCGGGCTAACAAAATGGGGCACTTTCCTCCAGTCAGCAAAAGTAGATGGATCGGATCTGGCAGAATGAAAACCACCACAAGAGAGACGGTACTGTACTTGGGAAGGGACAATGACCAACATCACAAAGAAGTAGCCATCATCCAGAGCAATGGAACAGAGAAATGCCTAATTGAGTGGAAGCTAGTCAACAGCAGACTCATGACAGGCAGGTTAAAAGTCAGACACATCAACACCACCATTATGCAGTAGTATGCTCAAACTAATTATGCAGAGAAAACAGTCAAAGACATATTTTACCAACAGATGCAAGCTGTGTCGAACCACAACCTGAAGATTATGATGGGAGACTTGAATGCTGAAGTGGGAAATGACAACACAAACCATGACAGAGCGATGAGAAAGACTGTTCGAATTATGTGCCCCAAATGATCTGGTCATAGGAGGGAGTCTCTTCCCCCACAGTGATATTCACAAACTAACTTGGTGTTCGCCCAATGGCAGAGACAGAAACCATATTGACCACCTGATGATAAGTGGCACTTGGAGAAGCTCACTGCAAGTTATTAGAGTGAGGAAGGGAGTGGGCGTTGGCAGTGATAACCATCTAGTGATCAATGTTGTGAAGCTCAAGCTCAGAAAAACAGAATGCAAAACATCAGAATGACAGCACTTTGATGTGGTAAAATTAAAGGACTCCCAGGCCGAGAGGGCATTTGTCTTACAAATCAAAAACAGGTTCCAACTCCTGGCAGACACAGATCTGTCTGAGCCAGCTACAGACACAGTCAACAACAAATGGGAACAGGTCTCTTTAATATAGGCGAAGAGCAGTGAAACATGCCTGGGGATCCAGACAAGGAAGGGGAAAGATTGGATAAACAAGAAACATGGCAAACTATTGAAGACAGGAGTGAAGCAAAAAAGAAACTCGTGGGGGCCTAATCTGAGAGGCTGCAGGAGAAGTACAGGCAACAGTACATAGATACAAACAGAACAGTCAAAAGAATGACATGAGCAGAAAAGCCGGCGTAGATGGATAACCTTACCAGCCAAGCAGACAAGGCATCCAGTAGAGGAGAACTGGGAAAGGTCTTCAACATCTCAAAGACAGTCAGTGGTAAATCTTGTGCAACAAACAACATTTCTATCATGGACAAACAAGGCAGACTACTCACAACAGAGAAAGAGCAGGAAGCACATTGGGCGTAGCACTTCAAAGAAGTCTTGAACAGAACCGTTTCCAACAAGCGAAGCAGACGTCTAAGAAGCAGAGACAAACTTGTCTGTGAACACCGCCCCACCACAGAAAGAAGAATTTGTCACTGACATCTGATCTAAAAAAAAAAATGGAAAAGCTCCTGGCCAAGTCAATCTGAATGCAGAAATGTTCAAGTCTGACCCTGAAACATAAGCCAAGATCCTCCAACCACTGTTTACATCGATTTTTGAGGGAAAGAAAGTACCAGATGATTTGAACCAAGGCATCATAGTCAAGATTCCAAAGAAGGGAGCATTAACAAAGTGTAACAACTGGCGTGAAATTACCTTTCTGCCAATCCTGAGTAAAATACTTGTGAAAATGATTATACAGCGCATTTGTGATGCCATGGACAAGTGGTTAAGGAAAGAACAGGCTGGGTTCCCAAGGGCAGAGGGTGTGTTGATCAGATCCTTACTCTACACCATTTCATAGAGCAGTGCACGAAGTGGCAGACAACTATACATCAACTTTAATTGATTTTGAGAAAGCCTATGACAGTGTCCATCGTGACAGCCTCTGGTGTATATTGAAAGCCTATGGCATATCGCAGCGGATAGGTCTCCTCATAAAGAGCTTCTATGATAATTTTACATGCAAGGAGGAAGATAATGAGTATAGCTTTGAAATCAAGACCGATGTGAGAGAGGGATGTGTGATATCAGCATTGCTTTTCCACCTAGTGATACAACGCACAGCTGAAGACCAGGCCAGAGGCATCAGATGGACCTTATTCTCTACACTGGAGGACCTTAACTGTGCGGATGACCAGCATATGCAGGAAAAGACGTTGTGCCTCAACACCTATGCACAGCAAGTGGGAAGATTAACTCAAAGAAGTCATGCCACTCAACATTCCAATCAAGGTGGTTGGAGAGGACCTAGCCATAATTGAAGAGTTCACTTACTTAGGAAGTGCTATCAGAAATTATGGAGGCACAGGAAGTGACATCAAGAGCAGACTGAACAAGGTCAGGAATGCCTTCAGGATGATAAGCAATGTGCAGATGTCATTTCAGTACAGCAAGCTGAGGCTATACCAGAACTCTGTTCTGTCCACGCTCCTTTATTTTTAAAGGTGGTTTATTGAGAATAAATATTATACAATATAATATGACATTCAAACCAAAAATGAAAATACTAGGGAGATAAAATGGGGGAAAACCATAAGGGAAAATACTAGTGAGATAAAACAGAAGAAACATAACATTATAATCATACATGGTCAGTTTAATAACATTTTAAGGATAATATAAAATATTATGATGCATTAATATGTATTATAAAAGAACAGCAGAAAAAACTTCATCCTAAGGTAGGGAAGACAGGAACTTCAGGGGGGTTTAAGAACTTCCTCTGAATTAGGGTGATGTTGAAAAGAGGAGTGTGCTTGTTTGTCCAGAAAATTTGTGATAGGAGACCATAGAACAGAGCGTTATGTGTCAGAGAAAGAGGAGGTCAGTATGATGTGTCCAGTCTATGATTATGACAGGTTGCATACCACCAAGCTTGAAAGGATAATTGGGAGCAATCCTTCCAATTCTTTGTTATTTGTTGAAATTCCACTGCTCGGTTAATTTGATTCCAGACTTGCAGCCAGAAGGTATGTACTAAAGGACAAGTAAATAATAAAGGTTTGATGTCTGCAGGGCAAGAATGGCAGGACCAACACTTGTTAGGTATATCGGAATATATGTGATGAAGTGTAAAAAGATAAAGAATAATCCGTTATAGAGGTAACATAGTGATTGTGTGGTATTAGCAGCACAAGACGTTTTGCATATTTTGACCACATACATCGCCAAGTAGAAACAGGCCATATTACTTCTAAATCACATTCCCAGGCTAATTCAGTGTCTGTTTTACGCCTAACCAGAAGGGTTTGTTGTAAGTATCTATAAATCTTAGATGCTTTAGGGTTTGTGAGCAGAAGGTTACTTAATGTGGAAGGGGTGATGAGGGTTGGGCTTCAGGCCACACTCCTGTATGGATCAAAATGCTGGTTGACGAAGAGCAAAATCACCAAACTGTCAGCCTCCCACACAGTATTCTGAGAAGAATCTTGCACAATTTCTGGCCTTATCAAGGCTACCTCTCAGGCATTTAGATTGACCTGTCCTGATGATGATCCCATAACCGTTGTTGGGGATCGAAATGTCGTCGACAACAGCATCTTAACTCCAACTCTTAACCCCTTAACTGCTGGGCCTTTTCCCCCCCAGTGCTGAGCCCTTTTTTGGCTATTTGTAGTAGTTCGCGATTAGGCCTCTGTAACTTTTTGACCACATAAGGTATCCACGCCAAATTTGCGTCCTTTTCTTCCAACATCATGGGGATTCTAAAGGTACCCAGGGTTTGTGGATTCCCCTGGAGGGTCCCAGATTTTAGCCAAAATACAGCTAAATTTTGGTTTTTAGGGAAAAATGGGAAAAAGTCCCGCATATGAAAGCGTCTGGGTTTTCCCTGCAAATGGTATCAAAAAGGGTTTGTGGGGCTGAAATCTACATTTTCCCAGCTTTTAGGGAATGACAGACTTTTGTCAGAAAACCAAAAAATTTTACACAGTTTTGGCATTTTTCTGGGACATAGCCTATTTTTGCTATTTTTTGTGCTTTCAACCTCCTTCCAGTTAATGGTAGAAATGGGTATGAAAGCAATAATGGATCCTGGAAATCTATACATTTTAGAAAAGTAGACAAAATGCTGAATTCAGCAAGGGGTCATTTGTGTAAATCCATCAAGGTTTCTTTAAAGAAACTAACAGTTAAATATAGGAAAAATGGAAAATGAGTTGAAAAAAACAGCCTTTTGTGTCAACGTTTTCACCTGTAACTTCTTCTAATTATGACTGCTCTTTGAAAGCAATATACCATTACATCCACTGGACCTTACTGGTTGTGGGGATATATAGGACTTGTAGGTTCACCAAGAACCCGACGAACCCAGAGCCAAAAACTGAGCAGTGTCTTGCAATGGTTTTTTATTATGTACCGGGTATATAGCAATTATTCTGGGAAAATGTACACATGGAATATTCGGTATGAAAGACTCCTATGTATTTCTGAAATGGGAACACAATATAGAGTTTAGAAACAGTAGATATTTGCACATTTCTGAAATTGGTAATAGAATTACAAAACACCGAAATCTCGGTTATGGAAACCTAGCCAGTTTTTTCAGAAAATTAAATTTACTAATATAAGATTCAAAAAAATAGTTAGTAAAGGAAAAATGTCCTTTCTTGAGTCCCCTCACTCACCATGGTTTCCCATGGTGACATGCTTCATCATAGGGGCCATCCCAACCCGCTACGGGCTGAGGCGTGCTACGACTTGCGACACTACGTAGGAGCACTACTTGTGAGTGACTATGTGTGGTGCAGTGATGGGGGTGGAGTGGGTGAGACTAAAAATATCTGATCATTTTTGGAGGGTGGACCTAGCATATCCCTCTTTCTCCCCTTATTTTTCTGATTTTGTGAAATTGGTAATACTCATACTAGCATGAGAATTATAGGTCATTTTTCAAAATAACTTCTTTTTTACACATTGTCTTTCATTTGGAAGGCAGAAATGCATCGAAAGTCAATAGGTAATAACAGTTGCTTTACAAATCTGAATTACCGTAAGTGTCCCGATAAAAATGGTACCTCACTTGTGTGGGTAGGCATAGTGCCCACGACAGGAAACGGCTCAAAACGCAACGTGAACACACCACATTTTCACAATGAAAAATTACCCTTTTTTGCAAAGTGCCTAGCTGTAGTTTTTGAACCCTTGCTCTGCCGGCACCCAGGGAAACCTAGCAAACCTATAAATTTTTGAAAACTAGACACCCAGGGAATCCAGGATGGGGTGACTTGACTGGCTCCCACCAGGTTCTGTTACCCAGAATCCCTTGCAAACCTAAAAATTGTCCAAAAACCCATTTTCCTCACATTTCTGTGGTGGAAAGTTCTGGAATCTGCATGGATCCACAAATTTCCACCCACCCCGCGTTCCCCAAAGTCTTCCGAGTAAAATGGTACCTCACTTGTGTGGGTAGGCCTAGTGCCCACGACAGGAAATGGCACAAAACGCAACGTGGACACACTCCAATTTCACAGTGAAAAATGACCCTTTTTTGGCAAAGTGCCTAGCTGTAGTTTTTGAACCCTAGCTCTGCCGGCATCTAGGGAAACCTAGCAAACCTATACGTTTTTGAAAACTAGACACCATGGGGAATCCAGGATGGGGTGACTTGACTGGCTCCCACCAGGTTCTGTTACCCAGAATCCCTTGCAAACCTAAAAATTGTCCAAAAAAACACATTTTCCTCACATTTCTGTGGTGGAAAGGTATGTAATCTGCGCGGATCCACAAATTTCTACACACCCCACGTTCCCCAAAGTCTTCCGAGAAAAATGGTACCTCACTTGTGTGGGTAGGCCTAGTGCCCGCGACAGGAAACGGTGCAAAACGCAACGTGGACACACCACAATTTCACAGTGAAAAACGACCCTTTTTTGCAAAGTGCCTAGCTGTAGTTTTTGAACCCTAGCTCTGCCGGCACCTAGGGAAACCTAGCAAACCTATACATTTTTTAAAACTAGACACCCAGCGGAATCCAGGATGGGGTGACTTGACTGCTTCTCACCAGGTTCTGTTACCCAGAATCCCTTGCAAACCTAAAAAATGGTAAAAAAAAACACATTTTCCCTACATTTCTGTGGTGGAAAGTTCTGGAATCTGCGTGGATACACAAATTTCAACCCACCCTGCGTTCCCCAAAGTCTTCCGAGAAAAATGGTACCTCACTTTTGTGGGTAGGCCTAGAGCCTGCGAAAGGAAATGGCGCAAAACGCAATGTGGACACACCCCAATTTCACAGTGGAAAATGACCCTTTGTTGGCAAAGTGCCTAGCTGTAGTTTTTTAATTCTAGCTCTGCCTGCATCTAGGGAAACCTAGCAAACCTATACATTTTTTAAAACTAGACACCCAGGGGAATGCAGGAGGGGTGACTTTACTGCCTCTCACCAGGTTCTGTTACCCAGAATCCCTTGCAAACCTAAAAAATTGTCAAAAAAACAAATTTTCCTCACATTTCTGTGGTGGAAAGGTCTGTAATCTGCGCGGATCCACAAATTTCTACCCACCCCACGTTCCCCAAAGTCTTCCGAGAAAAATGGTACCTCACTTGTGTGGGTAGGCCTAGTGCCCGCGACAGGAAACAGTGCAAAACGCAACGTGGACACACCACAATTTCACAGTGAAAAACGACCCTTTTTTGGCAAAGTGCCTAGCTGTAGTTTTTTAATCCTAGCTCTGCCTGCATCTAGGGAAACCTAGCAAACCTATACATTTTTGAAAACTAGACACCCAGGGGAATCCAGGATGGGGTGACTTTACTGCCTCTCACCAGGTTCTGTTACCCAGAATCCCTTGCAAACCTAACAAATTGTCAAAAAACCACATTTTCCTCACATTTCTGTGGTGGAAAGTCCTGGAATCTGCGTGGATCCACAAATTTCTACCCACCCCGCGTTCCCCAAAGTCTTCCGAGAAAAATGGTACCTCACTTGTGTGGGTAGGCCTAGAGCCCGCGACAGGAAATCGCGCAAAACGCAATGTGGACACACCCCAATTTCACAGTGAAAAATGACCCTTTTTGGCAAAGTGCCTAGCTGTAGTTTTTGAATCCTAGCTCTGCCTGCATCTAGGGAAACCTAGCAAACCTATATATTTTTGAAAACTAGACACCCAGGGGAATCCAGGATGGGGTGACTTTACTGCATCTCACCAGGTTCTGTTACCCAGAATCCCTTGCAAACCTAAGAAATTGTCAAAAAAACCACATTTTCCTCACATTTCTGTGGTGGAAAGTCCTGGAATCTGCGTGGATCCACAAATTTCTACCCACCCCACGTTCCCCAAAGTGTTCCGAGAAAAATGGTACCTCACTTGTGTGGGTAGGCCTAGTGTCCGCGTCAGGAAACGGCGCAAAACGCAACGTGGACACACCTCAATTTCACTGTGAAAAATGACCCTTATTTGGCAAAGTGCCTAGCTGTAGTTTTTGAACCCTAGCTCTGCCTGCATCTAGGGAAACCTAGCAAACCTATATATTTTTGAAAACTAGACACCCAGGGGAATCCAGGATGGGGTGACTTTACTGCCTCTCACCAGGTTCTGTTACCCAGAATCCCTTGCAAACCTAAAAAATTGTCAAAAAAATCACATTTTCCTCACATTTCTGTGGTGGAAAGTCCTGAAATCTGCGTGGATCCACAAATTTCTACCCACCCCGCGTTCCCCTAAGTCTTCCGAGAAAAATGGTACCTCACTTGTGTGGGTAGGCCTAGTGTCCGCGTCAGGAAACGGCGCAAAACGCAACGTGGACACACCTCAATTTCACTGTGAAAAATGACCCTTATTTGGCAAAGTGCCTAGCTGTAGTTTTTCAACCCTAGCTCTGCCAGCACCTAGGGAAACCTAGCAAACCTATACATTTTTGAAAACTAGACACCCAGGGGAATCCAGGATGGGGTGACTTGACTGCCTCTCACCAGGTTCTGTTACCCAGAATCCCTTGCAAACCTAAAAATTGTCCAAAAAACAAATTTTCCTCACATTTCTGTGGTGGAAAGTTCTGGAATCTGCATGGATCCACAAATTTCCACCCACCCCGCGTTCCCCAAAGTCTTCCGATAAAAATGGTACCTCACTTGTGTGGGAGGCCCAAGTACCCGCGACAGGAAACGGCCCAAAACGCAACGTGGACACACCACATTTTCGCAGTGAAAACGGACCCTTTTTCAACAAAGTGGCTAGCTGTAGATTTTGAACCCTAGCTCTGCCGGCACCTAGGGAAACCTTTCAAACCTATACATTTTTGAAGAGTAGACACCCAGGGGAATCCAGGATGGGGTGACTTGACTGGCTCTCACCAGGTTCTGTTACCCAGAATCCCTTGCAAACCTACAAAATTGTCAAAAAACACATTTTCCTCACATTTCTGTGGTGGAAAGTTCTGGAATCTGCATGGATCCACAAATTTCCACCCACCTCGCGTTCCCCAAAGTCTTCCGATAAAATGGTACCTCACTTGTGTGGGAGGCCTAGTACCTCGACAGGCTAGGGCCCCAAACATATTGAGGTGACATTAAAATTGCCTATCACAAAACAACCTGGTTTTGCAGGGGGTCACCTCAGTTTTTGGCCTCGTGCTCGGCGGCCAGGTAGGGAAACCTATCAAACCCACACATTTCTGAAAACTAGACACCCGGGGTTTCAGGGAGGTATGGCTTGCGTGGATCCCCCAACCTTTTCTTATCCAGAATCCCTGCAAACCTCAAATTTAGCTGAAAAATCACTTTTCCACACATTTTTGTGTGGGAAAGTTATGCATCGCCGGGCAGACATGCATTTCTACCACCCAGCATTCCCAAGGTCTCCCGATAAAATGGTATCTCACTCGTGTGGGAGGCCCAAGTACTACGCGACAGGCTAGGGCCCAAAACATATTGAGGTGACATTAAAATTGCCTATCTCAAAACAACCTGGTTTTGCAGAGTCATCTCGGCTTTGGCCCGTGCTCGTCAGCCAGCTAGGAAATCTATCAAACCCACACATTTCTGAAAACTAGACACCGGGGTTTCAGGAGGTATGGCTTGCGTGGATCCCCAACGTTTTCTTACCCAGAATCCCTGCAAACCTCAAATTTAGCTGAAAAAATCACTTTTTCCACACATTTTGTGTGGGAATGTTGTGGCATCGCCGGGCAGACATGCATTTCCTACCACCCAGTGTTCCCCAAGGTCTCCCAATAAAAATGGTGCCTCACTCGTGTGGAGGCCCAAGTACCAGCGACAGGCAAGGGCCAAAAACGTATTGAGGCAACATCAAAATTGCCTATCACAAAATGTTTTGGGCCCTAGCCTCTCGCGGGTACTTGGGCCTCCCACACGAGTGAGGTACCATTTTTATCGGGAGACCTTGAGGAACGCTGGGTGGTAGGAAATGCATGTCTGCCCGGCGATGCCACAACTTTCCCACACAAAATGTGTGGAAAAAGTGATTTTTCAGCTAAATTCGAGGTTTGCAGGGGATTCTGGGTAGGAAACGTTGGGGGATCCATGCAAGCCATACCTCCCTGGAACCCCCGGGTGTCTAGTTTTCAGAAATGTGTGGGTTTGATAGGCTTCCCTAGCTGGCCGCCGAGCACGGGGCCAAAACCGAGGTGACCCCTTGCAAAACCAGGTTGTTTTGTAATAGGCAATTTTAATGTCACCTCAATACGTTTTGGGCCCTAGCCTGTCGCGGGTACTTGGGCCTCCCACACGAGTGAGGTACCATTTTTATCGGGAGACCTTGGGGAACACTGGGTGGTAGGAAATGCGTGTCTGCCCGGCGATGCCACAACTTTCCCACACAAAAATGTGTGGAAAAAGTGATTTTTTTCAGCTAAATTCGAGGTTTGCAGGGGATTCTGGGTAGGAAAACGTTGGGGGATCCACGCAAGCCATACCTCCCTGGAACCCCCCGGGTGTCTAGTTTTCAGAAATGTGTGGGTTTGATAGGTTTCCTAGCTGGCCGCCGAGCACGGGGCCAAAACCGAGGTGACCCCCTTGCAAACCCAGGTTGTTTTGTGATAGGCAATTTTAATGTCACATCAATACGTTTTGGGCCCTAGCCTGTCGCGGGTACTTGGGCCTCCCACACGAGTGAGGTACCATTTTTATCGAGAGACCTTGGGGAACACTGGGTGGTAGGAAATGCATGTCTGCCCGGCGATGCCACAACTTTCCCACACAAAAATGTGTGGAAAAAGTGATTTTTTCAGCTAAATTCGAGGTTTGCAGGGGATTCTGGGTAAGAAAACATTGGGGGATCCACGCAAGCCATACCTCCCTGGAACCCCCCGGGTGTCTAGTTTTCAGAAATGTGTGGGTTTGATAGGTTTCCCTAGCTGGCCGCCGAGCACGGGGCCAAAAACCAAGGTGACCCCCCTTGCAAAACCAGGTTGTTTTGTGATAGGCAATTTTAATGTCACATCAATACGTTTTGGGCCTTAGCCTGTCGCGGGTACTTGGGCCTCCCACACGAGTGAGGCACCATTTGTATCGGGAGACCTTGGGAAACGCTGGGTGGTAGGAAATGCGTGTCTGCCCGGCGATGCCACAACTTTCCCACACAAAAATGTGTGGAAAAAGTGATTTTTTTCAGCTAAATTCGAGGTTTGCAGGGGATTCTGGGTAGGAAAACGTTGGGGGATCCACGCAAGCCATACCTCCCTGGAACCCCCCGGGTGTCTAGTTTTCAGAAATGTGTGGGTTTGATAGGTTTCCCTAGCTGGCCGCCGAGCACAGGGCCAAAAACCGAGGTGACCCCCCTTGCAAAACCAGGTTGTTTTGTGATAGGCAATTTTAATATCACCTCAATACGTTTTGGGCCCTAGCCTGTCGCGGGTACTTGGGCCTCCCACACGAGTGAGGTACCATTTTTATCGGGAGACCTTGGGCAACGCTGGGTGGTAGGAAATGCGTGTCTGCCCGGCGATGCCACAACTTTCCCACACAAAAATGTGTGGAAAAAGTGATTTTTTCAGCTAAATTCGAGGTTTGCAGGGGATTCTGGGTAGGAAAACGTTGGGGGATCCACGCAAGCCATACCTCCCTGGAACCCCCGGGTGTCTAGTTTTCAGAAATGTGTGGGTTTGATAGGTTTCCCTACCTGGCCGCCGAGCACGGGGCCAAAAACCGAGGTGACTCCCTTGCAAAACCAGGTTGTTTTGTGATAGGCAATTTTAATGTCACCTCAATACGTTTTGGGCCCTAGCCTGTCGCGGGTACTTGGGCCTCCCACACGAGTGAGGTAGCATTTTTATCGGGGGACCTTGAGGAACGCTGGGTGGTAGGAAATGCGTGTCTGCCCGGCGATGCCACAACTTTCCCACACAAAAATGTGTGGAAAAAGTGATTTTTTCAGCTAAATTCGAGGTTTGCAGGGGATTCTGGGTAGGAAAACGTTGGGGGATCCACGCAAGCCATACGTCCCTGGAACCCCCCGGGTGTCTAGTTTTCAGAAATGTGTGGGTTTGATAGGTTTCCCTACCTGGCCGCCGAGCACGGGGCCAAAAACCGAGGTGACCCCCCCTTGCAAAACCAGGTTGTTTTGTGATAGGCAATTTTAATGTCACCTCAATACGTTTTGGGCCCTAGCCTGTCGCGGGTACTTGGGCCTCCCACACGAGTGAGGTAGCATTTTTATCGGGGGACCTTGAGGAACGCTGGGTGGTAGGAAATGCGTGTCTGCCCGGCGATGCCACAACTTTCCCACACAAAAATGTGTGGAAAAAGTGATTTTTTCAGCTAAATTCGAGGTTTGCAGGGGATTTTGGGTAGGAAAACGTTGGGGGATCCACGCAAGCCATACGTCCCTGGAACCCCCCGGGTGTCTAGTTTTCAGAAATGTGTGGGTTTGATAGGTTTCCCTAGCTGGCCGCCGAGCAGGGGGCCAAAAACCGAGGTGACCCCCCTTGCAAAACCAGGTTGTTTTGTGATAGGCAATTTTAATGTCACATCAATACGTTTTGGGCCCTAGCCTGTCGCGGGTACTTGGGCCTCCCACACAAGTGAGGTACCATTTTTATCGGGAGACCTTGGGGAACACTGGGTGGTAGGAAATGCATGTCTGCCCGGCGATGCCACAAGTTTCCCACACAAAAGTGTGTGGAAATAGTGATTTTTTTCTACAAAATATGAGGCTAGCAGGGCATGTTGGGTAAAAAAAACAGTGAGAACCACGCAAGTCATTCACCCTTGTACTTCCCCCTTTGTCTACTACTCAAAAATGTAAAGGTTTGCCTAGGTGACGACTGAGCTAGGGCAGAAAGTCCCCTGCTACCCATTGTGAAAAAAAAAATATCTTACAAAAGGCCATTAAACCGACACAAATATAAATCTAACACTCATTTGATAAAGCTAATCCACCACTTACACAGGTTGGTTTTAGCACCTCCAGAAACGCTGGCTTCAAAGCACAAATACTTATCAAAGTATATAAATATTGAAGCCAAGGCTTCTGAAGGGGAGCCATAAAGCCACATCACGGCACCAACCACTTTATGGTCCATTCACATGCCATTCACACACCACACACAAGACTTCCATACCGCCAGCCACAGGCCCAAACAACCATATCACTTGCACTCACACAAACATACTGCCGCCATGCAAGGGCCCATCACATTCATATGCCACAAGACATAATGACTTTGACTATATTCTACCACCTGTCAAGTCTCCACCTCCTTCTTCCAGAACGTTACCGAACTCATGCCCAGTGAACCTATACTAATGACTTCCATGACAGCCACATGAGGCTCAGGAAGACATGTCTTTCATGCACCTTTAGTGCACTCACTATGCTAAATCCAACTCCTTCCAGTTTGTGGATGCAAGTTGGGGGTGCTCGAGTATGCCGCAAAAACATTTCTCGAGCTGAGCAAGCATATCTACCTTTGAAACTAAGGCAAACATGCTGGAAATTTTCAAAAGATAACATCATAAACTATGAACGGATGAATGTGAAACAAGGGTAGTCCGTGACAACGTAGCATATGTCCAATCCACCGTTATGTGCAGTGACTGTAATGCACTTATCATACAGCAAACTGACCATCTACTAAGTTCTAACGGAGGATGAACATGGCAAGCAGCATTGACCCATAAGTACTACAGTAAATTCAGTGTGAGTGTGGCAGCAATGGATTTGAATCCATGGGTGAAGAAGAAGTCAGGACGTGTATCTATACTACCTTTACTATCTGCCTTCTACCTTTGCAATATTCCTCGGAAAGCGTACCTACCGTAAGCTGTTCTAACCCGTTCGTGTGTCTGTCCTCAGAGTCCTGACTAACCCTGTCCAATTGTTAAGAGACCCTATTACTAATGCCTTTCATCTCTAGCTACTTGAAGCTTGAGTGAACATTTCTGTCACGAGCTATCAATGCTCTCACAATGCTCTATCCAACTCCTTCCAGTTTGTGGATGCAAGTTGGGGGTGCCCGAGTATGCCGCAAAAACATTTCTCGAGCTGAGCAAGCATATCTACCTTTGAAACTAAGGCAAACATGCTGGAAATTTTCAAAAACTTCCTAAAGAGAACATCATAAACTACGAAGAACGGTTGAATGTGAAACACGGGTACTCCATGACAACGTGGCATATGTTCTGTCCACCAGTATGTGCAGCGTGGGGACTATAATGCACTTGTCAATTGGCAAACAGAACAACTACCACGTTCTGAAAGCAGATAAAGGTGTTGAGAAGTCCATGATTTCATGAAGTAGAGGAAGAAATATCCTGCAGCTGCTTGCGTAGTGAAGGAGTGGCCCACAGACAGTAGGTATCCATTCACACCAATTGAAAGGTTATCCTATTGGCAGCTCCACCTCAGTCAATTTCCCAGTATTTTGCTTTAGTGTGATACAACATAAAGCAAGTAGGAAAACAGAAGGCAGGCTAACTTGGGCACTGGGGACAGTAAACACGAGTCTCCTGCCTCTTTCCCTGCATCGAGCACACTTTACAACAACGACATGGTCGCTCCTTTTTGGGTGTTGCAGGAATTTTATCTGCAAAGTGTCGCTCCTGCAGCCTTGCCACGTCCTCCAGAACACATGAAGTGGAGGCTTCTGCTTCTGTAGCAGTAAGACTTTCAATCACAGACAACTGAAAGTCAAGGAAAGACATGAGTCTTCCTGTGGTGGTCTCACGATAAACAACATACGCATTGTATGTTGCCATCTGGATCAGGTGCGTAAACAGTTTCTTATACCAAGTGCGAGTTTTACGACTCGCATTGTATGGCTGAAGAACCTGGTCGTTCTTGTCCACTCCGCCCATGTACTTGTTGTAATCAAGTATACAGGTGGGCTTGTGGACTTCGGCCATCTGACCCCAAACCGTGACAGGGGAAGTGCTCTCAGCATGAATTGTAGTGAGCATGTACACATCACGCCTATCTGAGAACTTAACTGCGAGCAGTTTGTTGGAACGCAACGCAGTGCTCTGGGATTTCTGGAGCTTCTTGCAAACAAGCTCCTGCGGGAATCCTTTGCGGCGACAACGAATTGTACCGCAAGCCACGGTGCCAGCTTTATAGAGCTCACTGAACAGCTCTACTCCTGTATAGAAATTGTCCACATAAAGGTTATAACCTTTGTGAAGAAGTGGCTGGACAAGCTCCCATACAATCTTTCCTGTGACCCCTAGCATGGGAGGGCAACCTACAGGGTTAAGAGTTGTGTCCTTCCCTGTATACACTCTCAAGCTGTACACATAGCCAGTCGAGCTCTCACACAACATGTACAGCTTGATGCCATAGCGAGCACGTTTGCTCGGAATGTACTGCCTAAACAGCAGCCGCCCTTTATACAAGATCAAGGACTCATCAATGGCTATATTCTTTCCAGGAGTATAAACCTCTGGAAACCAGGCAGACAAATGTTCCACGACAGGCCGAATTTTGAACAACCTGTCATAGTCTGGATGGTCCCGGGGCAATGCAGCAGAGTTGTCATTGAAATGCAGCATGCGCTGCAATAGCAAAACGATCTCTGCTCATGTATGGTGCGAAGATGGGGGTTAACCAAACCGTGCGAGTAGACCAGTAGGATAGCAAGGTTGGTTTATGCACTACCCCCATTTTAAGCGTGAGGCCCAAAAATATCTTCAACTCCCCTAGAGAAGTGGGAGTCCACTTGCGTGCCCTAGAATGAGGCCCAAGAGTGCCTCCTTGCTCCCTCAGAAATTGTTCGGCACGCAAATTTGTTTGCTGCACAATTTCGTCTAGGAAGTCAACACCAAAAAAGAGATGGAAGTAGTCAATTGGCAAAAATTTGCCGTATCTACTTTACATCCAGCATCACCAGTGAAAGGCGGAATTTGGGGCTGAACTAAATTGGGAGGCTGCCAAGACAGCACTCCGTCTGTGCTTGCGGCCGCACGTGCCTGCACTCTGGGTTGCTCTAACCTGTTACGGGTGTCCTGCTGCACAGACTGTGCTGGCAAAGGCACAGCACGACTGACATCGTCTCCTTCAGAATCGCTGGACGATGAGTCATCGGATGGAACTGCGCCGACTGAAAAGTCACTCCCAGATTCGGCTCCATTGTCCTCTCCCTCAGATGCTGTCTCAGTATCTGCTGTCTCAGTCTCTGATCCTGCCTCAGAGCTGGACTCCAGAACCAGATTTAGGGCCTGGGCAGCATTCATCCAACGATATGCCATCTCTGCTAGTGCCTAAACTATCCTTTTAAAACACAATCCTACGTAGAAGGCAGATAGGTTGTTGGTTTTAAAGTGTAGGTGGGTGTGTGCGTGAGTGAAGTGTTTAAGTCAATAATGACGAAGTCACCTTACCTTTGCGAACTCTGTACGCCCTCCAAAAAGACTAAGAAAGAGAGAAAAAAGACACAGTATTAGTTTACCTTGCCACATACCCATCATCGCAGCCTTGTAGCGCTGGTGGGAGCCAGTGCGACCATCATTTTGGCGCCAAGATGCCTACGGGTGAACGTGTGCTTTACAATTGCACAATATGACCTCCTTTGATGCGCCCACTACCATCCTTGCAAACGTGCCCCTCATCTCTCCATAGCCCCTCTCTCACATACATTTAGTCTGTTACAAAGTGTTTCTACTTTGTGGCTTTACTAATCCACTTAGCTGTCTACATAATACCGATCTGTTCGTTTCAGCATACCCTTTATGGCGTCAAAACTGCCACTACACAAAAGTCAGATATCTCTATCTAGCAGAAATTTTTTTGTACTCTGCAGCAGGTACCACACTTTACTGCCTTTCAGGTAACTTCAAAGAGACTCATTATAGTTCTTTCACAGTCTCATAATTTCAGCACTGAGAAATATCTCTGTAAATAAATATTTATATATATATATAACAATTAATTCCCAATGTCAGAGCGCTCAATACCTGGTGCAGGCAGCAACGGGTAGAATCCTTACCCGATATTTAAATTCAGAAACACAAAGGATGCCGCACTCCAAGACCGGTTTCAGAGTTGCTTTATTTTCACCACCACTACCACCAGTCGTGGTGAAAATAAAGCAACTCTGAAACCAATCTCTGGAGTGCGGCATCCTTTGTGTTTCTGAATAATATATATATATATATATATATCCAAGCTCCGTGTCCTTGTTTCCCAAAACGAAAAACAGCACTCGCGAGGCCAATAAACTCTAGCAACTGCCCCGCGAGTGCTGTTTTTCTTTTGGGAAACAAGGAAAAAGAGCCTGGATAAATATTGCGGGCGCACCCCCGCGTTTGTGAAGCACCCGTCCGCAAGTGCGCCGTTCACTGTGCATCAAGGAGCATATATATATATATATATATATACACACACACACGGACACATATATATATATATATACATAGATTTTATCTCTACATATATTTATATATATGTATCATATATCATACATATATATGTATATAGATACATATATATATCATTCACTCTTTAGACTTATGTATATATATGTATCTATATACACATACATATGTATATAGATACATATATATACATATATCATCTACAGAGAGAAAGAGACTCTCTCTCTATATATATATATATATATATATATATATAAAGAAAGATCGCTCTCTTTCTCTAATTTTTTTTATAGCTATGGCTTCCCTGGGGGCCAATTGTGGCCCCCACGGAAAGCACATAGCTATAAAAAAAAAATGCCCCCGCAGGGGGTCGGCCACTGAGCAGGAGGACCGACCCCCTGCCAATATTGCCACCATTGTACTTTAAAAAAAATATTTTTAGCATTTTTGGGGGGCGATCGTGCCCCCCAAGGAAAGCCAACATGTCTACATAAAAAATATGCCCCCACAGGGGGTCGGCCACTGAGCAGGAGGACCGACCCCCTGCCAATATCGCCGCCATTTAAAAAATTTTTTTTTTTTCATTTTTGGGGTGCGATCACGCACCCCAAACAAAGCCAACTTTCAACAATTAAAAAAAATATGGGGGGGGGCCGACCCATTACCACGAGGGCCGACCCCCCCCAAAGACATCCCTGGTGTCTAGTGGGGTTTCCTGGCCGTGGATCGCAGCGCTGCCGCGATCCACGGCCAGAAACCCTTTCAGGAAGGCCTCGTTTGAAAGGGAGACTCTCCCTTTCAAACGAGGCCTCCTGAAAGCTGGGGAGGCCGTTTCGGCCGGATTTCCCCATCGGAGTCGAGCGCGGCCTTACCTGCTGCTGTCCTCGGCTCCGGTGGGGAAATCAGTGACGTCAGAGCGCCTCGCGGCGCGCTGACGTCACAGA
Organism: Calotriton arnoldi; assembly: GCA_963921515.1. Classification (NCBI taxonomy): domain Eukaryota; kingdom Metazoa; phylum Chordata; class Amphibia; order Caudata; family Salamandridae; genus Calotriton; species Calotriton arnoldi. The sequence goes on from CAWUFW010000875.1 coordinate 2,553,029, forward strand.
TGGGCGGGGGGAGACGCGGAAAGCCTTCCACGTCTCCCCCAGGGGGAATAAAGAAAAAAAACAATCTCCGGTGCGATGCACCAGAGGTTTAAAGGGGGCCCTCCCTGGTGACGGCCAATGGACGTGCGCCGCACCAGGGAGGTAGTGCTTGCGTCGGCCATTGGCCGACGCAAGCACCAAAGGGGTTAAACCCTGATTGTTGAGGAGTACAAGATGCGTGTTCTCTATCGTGACTACTGTATTCTCTATCACTGAACAGTCACTTTATCACTACATGCCTGAGGTCAGGAAATCTTTTGATTTCCAGAACCCCTTCACTCTTCTGCTCACTTTATGTTATTATATGTTCTTTTTTATTGAATAAGCAAAATAAATGAAATAAGGTCCATTGCGACAAATGTACACCCGACGCTGATTACAGTTTTGTGGTTATAACCTTATACCTCCCATGACAGGGACCGTTGTTTCTAGTAATATACTGCCACCCTTGGTCCCTTCCGACTTATAGGGTTCCCTTGTTCCTTTTCACAGTTATTACTTACTGGCATCCAAGCCTGTGTTTGGCAAATTGATAGCATCTTTTCCAGGGATGCACTGGACTTGTTTTTGATCTTTGTTCTTAACAAGGAACCAACTGACCTATGAGATTATGAATGTATCAAAGCCCCGACCTAGGCCTACCCAGCCCTGACCAATGGGCAAGCCACAGGACCACCCAGCTCCTCCTTCCCTCCGTAAGCACCACCACCAGAATTTGGCAAGGTGTGCCATTCATTCAGATGCTTTGTCTTTTCAGTTCCTGGCTTCTGCTAAAACCTCTCTTCCTGTGCACAATGACATTATTTCTCTAACAGAGAAATAATATTCCAGGATCTCAAAGTCCAACATGAGAAAATGATGGGTGCTTCTAAATTCCACACCGAAGGCAGTAGTCGGCAGTGAGGAGATAGCATATGTCACCAATCTTGCATGACATTGAATGGCAGCCAGTTGAGAAGAGTATTCATTTTAAGGCACTGACACTCCTGCAAAATATTGTCTGTAGTTCAGCACTTGCATGCTTGTGAATAGACCTGAGAGGCAAAACTCCCTCTCCATATGTGGGTGTCAAACAGTTATGAACACATTATAAATTAAGCTGATAATGACTGTCATTATGGTGGTGACCTCTTCAGAGTGTGCAGATGGTAAAGTCTTCATTGATATGGTAGAGTTGTCAATCAAAGTTAGTAATAACTGAACTTAGGCAGACTTAGGCACGTTTTTCGACAAAAACATAAACACATGTTGATTTCTGGGAAAAGACCACAATATACTTTAGGATTCTGCAAAAGTGGACAAGAACTGAGGGTAATTTGGAGAGCGTAGCGTCAAGACAACAACAATTGTGCATTTCAAATGCATTACTTGAACTGTTGCTTCAAAACTGGAGACAACTAGGCAGTGCGCAAGGAAGTGTTTTGAGGCGCAAATGGTTTATAGTAGCTTGGGTGTGGTGCACTGTGCCACAGATTGTAGTTCACTGTTCTGAGAGTGATAGTGGAGTATATCGAAGACTAAAGTTCACTGTGCTGAGTGAGGGTGACCCTCCACTGTGCATTGTGCTGTGTGTGATTGTGCACTAAGCCATGGGGGGGGAGAGGTGTGGTGCAGCGGCCAGAGCGGCTGACTCCGGAGTACGTGGCTCACGGCTCGATCCCTGGCGCCGGCGGCAGCTCAGCACCCTGTGACTCTGGGCAATAGCCCACTCAATCTCCCCGACGACCCCCAGCGCCTTGATACCCCTAGGGACGATTAGTTTGCGCTTTACAAATACCGGATACATACATACACACACTATGCAGGGGGTTTGGTGTACTGTTCTGGGTGGGTGTTACACACTATGCAGGGGGTTTGGTGTACTGTTCTGGGTGGGTGGTGCGATGTCCCTAAGGTTGTAGTTGAAAGTGATGCCGGATGAGATGCAGTGTTCTGTGAGTGACAGTGCCCTGTGCAATATGGACTCGTGCACTATGCCATTGGCTGTGCACAGTCATAGTGCAGTAAGGAGTGCATGGTGGTGCGCTGGTTGGCATACCCCTGCTATGATGATTTTAGTGAACCCGTGTGGGATTTTTGACATTGTTGTATGTGCTCCTTTTCTGCATCTCATTCAAGTTTCTAGGTTTGACCTGTAGTTGGTTCAGCCTTCTTCAACCAGTAGCTTCTTTGCTGTAGGAACCGTGAGACACTGTCAATCACTTCTTTAATTTACTCTACTGTGTCTGTAAAATTGACTTGTTTTCCTGAATTTTGACCATTTGTCTTGAATTTTTACTGTTCACTGCCAGAACTTGCCTCCATTCCAGGTGGTCACCCAATGAGAGATTGCAGAAAAAAGTGCTAAAACGCGGTGTACTGGATTGATTGAGAAATTCTGAAGAACAATACCCCTCCCACAGTCCCTATCAATGTTTAATTCACACCCCAATATTTTCTGAATTTAAATATTTTCAATTCTAATCATCCAGCCACAATAATTATTTGTCATTTAGCTGATACTGCTAGAAAGCGCTGGTGACACCAATAGGTATTGCTCTATTTGGTGTACGTCCAGTGTTGTGTGATACGTCTGGGACCATAACAGAAAACTCAAACAGAGGCACTAAAATACTGGTCATTGCCCTGCCTTACTTACGAGTGATTCAATGTGTCACGCATTTGCCAATAGATTGTCACCCACTCACACTAAGGCAGCTGATAGTTCTGCCATCTTCCTTTGCTGTTGCACCCTCTACAGGCTTGCTATATCTCCCCGGATAGCTCGTGCCAGGTCAGTGCTTCTGCCTTATGTGTATATTTTGCCTATGCCCTCATGATGCCTCTCTCTGCACTTGCGCCGCGGTCCTCGCTTGAGCTGCTGTTCAAACCCTTCCCAAGCTGCATCGCGACGGTAACGGCTCTTGGGGGAAGCGAGCGTGCATCTTCCACCAACCTCGTGCCCCAGCCTCTAGCACGCCCCTCACCGGGCGCGTGCACCCTCACATCGAACTGTCTCTTGCACTTTTCCACCGAGCGCGTGCTCCTTTCTCCGACCACCTGCAGTGCCCTACTACTCAGTGCGAGCACGACAGCTCTCGCCCCCCTACTCCGCCCCGCGCGCTCCCGTGACCCGGAAGCGCTACCGACCTGAAAGATGGCGGACTCGGCTCAGCAGCTACCGGCCACCCCGAGCCGGCACGAGAAGAGTCTGGGCCTCCTAACTACCAAGTTTGTGTCCCTCCTGCAGGAAGCCAAGGATGGCGTGCTGGACCTCAAAGTGGTGAGAGAGAGCGCGCCGTCAGGGAGCAGCATGAAGAGTGCAAATCATAAATGGTGAAACAGAGTACGGAGAGTATTGAAAGTGTTGAGGAAAGTCTTAAACGGAGACAGGCGATGAGGGGCATGAAGAAGACTAGCCCCAAAACAGTGACAGTAAAGCAAGGAGTGTCATACGCGATACCAGAGGCTTTTGGGGCATCAGGGAGTGCTGCAGCTACAGCTGGGAGGGTAGTCACGGAGAGTGATAGACTAAAAGTGAAGATTGGAGGGGAGCTTCTGAACTTTAAAGTGGTGAATGTAGGCGCTGTCTGTTCTGGGAAAGCGAAGCGTTGACAGTACTGGACAAAAAGTGGTGAATGAATGGAGGCATGGGAGTGCTAGATCTGTTGTGATGCGCAGGGGTGTGGTTAGTGGGACTGAAAGTGCTGGATATGGAGTGTAAATCAGGTGGCTTGCCAAGTGCTGAACCTGTAGTGTGGGGGTGCATATGTGGACGGCCGGATCTGTGGCTGTTGGAGAGGCATGCGGAAGTCTGGACCTGTAGTGGTTAGAGGGCTTGGCAAGTACTGGATTTATACTGGAAGGGGCGTGAATTGTTCCAAACCTATAATGGTTTGCATGTTCACAATCATTCTGTGACCACAAAGTGTTAATCCCCCCCCCCCTCCAAGTTTTAAAAGTTCTAATAAGTGTAACGAAAACATCACCTGGAAATTACATTACACAACTTTTGGCCTTATGACATCACAGGAATTCACATTTTAGGATCAGAGAAAAGAACCACGTAGCATCGGACACTTTTTTTAATCAAGGGAAATATATATTATGCATGTAGGAATAGTATGCGTGGTTTCCAGTGTTCTCGCGACCACATCTCCGAATCAACAATCATGGCTGTGCTCTATTAGTATGTCTGTCAGTAACTAGCAGCAGCTGTAAAGAATGCATTTCACATGACTGCTGTGTTCTCAAAGGGTTTTTGGAGTGCTCTTCCTACTCAGGAATCTGGGGTTTCCTCTTAAAAGATTCAAACTGTTCTTTCCAGTGAGCAGTAGGATGACTAAAAGGAATTAAAAAAACATTGCATCAGATGATGACTGTTGCATTGAAGAGGCTTGGCCTTCCCCGGTCAATCAGTCTATCTGTGAGAACTCTAGAAAGATACTCTCAAGTCTTCTTATTCTATTTATTTTTTATATCACTCAGTCATTTAGGTTAATATTGCATTGAAACAGTCCCAACATATAGTTTTTGTGTACTTCTGTGTTGCCATATGTTATAACGAATACCCGAGGGTTTGACAGCCCAACTTGTGTGTTGATGGGGCAAGGGTATCGTGATTGTTTACATTGATTCTAAATCATCGGTTATACGTAAAAAGAAAAAAGTTATTAGAAGTTTTAAATTTGGTGCCGCAACATGCAATTAATAAAGTTCTGGTTCCGTTTTTAGTTATGATAAAATCATTTTACCAGTCAGTCCCCGAATCTTAGCCCACAGTTAGATTTTTAGGTCTAGGTTGACAGTGCAGCTGTTGGTGACCCTGTGATCAACAGGAAAATAGATTTCATGTGTAGTATTGAGAGAGGGACTGTGTTCCACCTACATGTTGGTTGTCTCCAGTGCTTTAAATGGACGAAAATAAGTGCAGGTACTCATCAAAAGGAGGGATAGACTGGGGTGGAGTTTGGGGCGGAGTTTGGGGCGGGCATAAGGGCGGCGCTAAAGGCGGAACAAGGGGCGGGGCTACGTTTTTGACCTTTTCAAGCTTTTTATGCAAGAAATCTGCATGCATTGTTGGAATATCCATTAGTTTTTACACTATTTACATAGCACTTACCAATCAGTGTTTATTACTACCCAAAGTAACACTTTTTCTTCAACCTTAAAACTTTAAAAGATTATGGAAAAAACAGTAAGGTTCTATATATATGCCTTGGTGTTGAATGCAGGTCGTTGCTGTAGCGGCACAATTAACTAAGATATATGCCAAGGATGTTAACTTGTGACCTACAGGGAAGACATGGATCTATGCAACAAAAGCAGTATCCCCTGTAGCTATGTACATAAATAAAAAAATCTCTGACCTACATGTTGCATACTGTGCTTTCTAGCAGGCACAATGACCCTCAATGCAATTTTATGGTGAGTGCACTAGCCACCAGAGTTATTCATTTTATTGCTACTCATGGTGTCCCAATCTTTCTTACTTAAGAGAGAGGCCCCGGCTTCCTGTGTCTTATGATTAGTGAATGTGCTTAGCTGCAAAAATGCAAGCAATTCAGCAGACGCTCTTTTCATTCTCAGCACTAGTCCGTGTTTCTGTCTAAAATGGAAACCAAAGTTGCTTTCCAAGGGACATACTTTGTGTAACTTCAGTAAGCAGCATTCTCTCTTTCTGCCACAGGATGAGGAATGTTGACCCAGAGACACTGGCGAAATTGCTGCTGGTGGCTCAACCTTTCAACATTCCATTTTATGTGGTTGAAAAGAAGTGGTGGATAGAGTAAACATGTTGCACGTGTGATATTAGATGATTAAAGGCATCTGCTGGGTTATCTGAATACACTCTTTGTAATTAAAATATACACCATTATCTTTAACACAGCACACATGATGAAATAAACATCTCCGTGGATAATTTGAATTGCTTTAAAATCCTTTGTTGACATTACTTTGCAGTATTTAGTGCGAGCCCAGGTATGTTAATTTAGATGACTTATATTTTATGCCTCATATACTTAATATAGTAAACCTCAAATGTATTCTTGCATTTTAAACTGTTGATGAAATAAATATTTTAAAAAAGCAACAGACATTTACATCACATTACAAATGGCAAGAAGGTCCTGAATCGAAATATGGCTACTGACATGAAGTCCCGGTCAGGAGATAGGGCTTATTACAATTGACATTTATTTTCTGTGTTGTACCAAAATAACTTGTATAAAGGATCACCCAGGGGTCCAAAATATGAGAAAAAAATCAGTTTTCCTGCTGTTGGCGTCCAATCCGTGTGCAATACATTATAACCATGAGTGCGAGTTACACGCATGTAACTAGTCATGAATTACATTTTTGGCTTTTGATAAAAATACAGCTGTATACTTCCTTGTGGCATGTAAGCCCAGATGGGTTAGTGCTACCTAGCTGCAAACATCTCTGTTCATATCACGTTTTCACTGGTTTCCCTCCTTCTCTTCCGTTCAAGGGTGAACAGGGATCAGTGAGTTTGGTAAGGAGATCCCATATTATTTACACTTGCAAATAGGCAATTAGAGATAGTGAAAGCAAGCGCAAACTTGAAAACCTTTGTTCCGTCAAGGCTTCTTGAAAATACCCACCACAGGCAACAGTAACTTGAAAAAATGCTTCTATGTGTTTTGCAGATGCACACTATCAAGTATTTGACTTTTACATAGTGCTCAACATCTTGTCTTGCGATAGATGTACTGGTGGATTTGTGTTAAGTCTAATGGCAGCAGTTTACATATAGTGATGTCTGCTACAGAAGCGTCATTGCAGCCCTGTTACCGTGAACACTGCCTTTCACACCCTCGCCCATTAAGTTTTACAGCCTCCTGTCTACGCCCGCTGTGTAAGAACAAAGAATAAACAAACCTCCGTGAAGCCACACCTCTGCTTTGATGACTTCCAGAGCAGTACATGCAGATCACTGTGTACTGGTGACAAGAGCAGCTGTCTTTTGGCCCAGCCCAGGCTTCAACGGTGACTAAAGCTGCTGCCGAGGTGATCGATAAACGGAGCGACATCTGCATCAAAGCCAGGCAGGCCCTCGTGAGTACCGGTACTGTCCTTGATCGAGGAAAAGTGCCGGTACTCAATGGGAGAAAATGAAAAAGTGCCGGTACTCAGTACCGGTGAGTACCGGCCCATTTAAAGCACTGGTTGTCTCGAGTACAGCATTTGAATGGACAGAAAACGTTATTGTACCTTTGCCTTATGGGAAAGCTTGTGTCCAGTTCTACACGACTGTGTTGGTTATTTTGGCAAAACAGTAATCCTAGCCATGGGCCCTGACGGTGTATTGTGAAAAGTTATATTAAAGCCAGTAGGTCTGACACATTCATTGTGAAAAGCATATGTTATTGTCAGTAAGCATTTAAGGGTAATTGTTATTACTCTACATTAATGCCTGCAGAGGAGTATCTTGCTACATGACATTTTCCGAGATTACTGCAGTAGGTAAAAGTTTTGGTATTGGTTTCCCCTGACAAACCATGGAGATAGAAGATTTGAACCAGGATAATCCTTGTTAGGCCCTTTTATGAGAGAAAGTATTTTTCGTTGCTAAATTTAATTTTGTATACAATTGTAATTGTATGCCTGGTAGTTGCCTTGTGGGAAACATGCTCAATACAGTAGCCCTGATTGGTTCACTTTGAAAAGTTGTGCCCAGTGCCATATTATGTCTAATCTGTTTATTATGAAAAGTTATGACAAACGCTTTAGGCCAGGTTTATTTATTGTGAAAAGCATGTGTTAAACCCAGTAGGTCTTCAGAGGTGGATTGTTATCATACTGATTTACAGACTGTAGACGGGTATTTTGTTAAATTGAATCACACAGATGACATCAGTAGGTCTTTCTGCTCTGCCAAGCACAGGAGCGTTAAGATTTTCACTGTTAATCCTTGTTAGGCCTTTCTGAGAGGGGCTGAATATTGTTTTACCAAACGTAAATTTGTTCATATTTATAATTTATTATTGTTATGGTTACTCCAACCTAAGTAGGCCTGTCTGTGTTTGTAGTGTCAAGCTATTGTTAACTGCTACTGGCATTATTGGTGCATTGGCAAAAATTGATGTCAGATTCCATAATGTAGTCTGTGTATTCTGAAAATTTATGTCAAAGTCAGTAGGTCTGACTTCTTATGGAAAGCATGTTAAAACATAGTAAATACAAATTTACATGTAACAATATCTAAACCTGAACTTTGGTTATTAACTAGAACCCGTGCCAAAGAAAATGATCCGAGGTATGTGAATTGTAAAGTATCAACTCAATTTGTGACAAGATCTTGGCAAAACAGTGAAGTGTTTCCATATATTGATGCCTACCTAATGCAGCATTGAGATGAGCAGTACTTAGATTTAGAACTGGGATGAATCTTTTTCTATTATGTCCAATGGTAAAGAACGTAATGGCTGACAATAATAGAAACTGTACTTGTGGCCTGTATGTAAGATGTAATTCACTGCACATTTTATTAGATCGTATATGGTTCCTCCCAGCACAGAGAACTTTTTAAAGGCCAATTTTCAAGTAGTACGGCTTTTTAGAGCAAAGACAAGGTACAGGGTTTTTAATGGATATGAGGTGTTTGGTTGTGACCAGCACAATAGGAAGATTTTTAATAGCTGTGAACGACTTTTAAAATACATTTTAACAGTTTTGTTTCTGGTTTTTAACGATCATTATTTATACATTCAATATGTATGCTGTGGTTTCACGACTATGATCTGAAAAAACATATCTTTTTGGCTTTTGAGATACTTATGCTGATGAGCCAATGATCAAGGCTTCATGCCTGATGGGTTCATTGGATAAAGTTGTTTCAGAGTCACAGGTCTGATATTTGTTTATTAAAAGCTACGACAAAGACGAGAGGCCTGATTTTATTTATTATGAAACGCACATGCCAATAGGCTTTTAAAGGTGAAATGTTATTGCACTGCATTACAGCATGCACACCGATTTTGTTATATGAAATTTCATATTACTGCCTTTGTAGGCATTCATTTTGACAAACCTTAGGAGTAGAAGATTTGTGCTGTATTAATTCTTGCTTTCATCCATGAAAGCATACAGCTGTCAGCCCATTTCAACCATTGGCTGTCTTCTCCCGAGAGTGGCAGCATTTGTCTGATCACATATGCACATTTACCTAAAATGAGTGTATTTCAGTGCAAGGCCTGGTGGGCAATGAAAGGCCTGGTGGACTATCCCTTAATTATCAATTATTTCCTTTTTATAGGTCGCCTTTCATTTTTCTTTCCTTCCCCTACTTTCATTTTTAGAGTATACTCTATGCCCAGGGCCCGTATGGCCCTGTGAGTAATGGCATTTGTATGATCACATGTGCCCATTGGCCTAAAAATGAGGGCACTTCAGTACCAAGCCTGGTGGGCAATGCCAGGCCTGGTGGACTATCCTTTAGTTTTCCATTGTAGGAAAGTTCCCCTTTTTGTATGGTAACCACCCACGTTTTGCTCCAAATGCTGATGGCTATGACTGATTGTTTACAGGAGTCTTCTGCCCAGACCCCAGTGCCTGTGCTCTCTCCCTAAACTGTTATGTTCGACTTGGTAATCACAAATTGGCAAAGACTTTACCCCCTATAAGTCCCAAGTATATGGTACCAGGGGTACCCAGGGCATAGGTGGCAAAGGGGACCCCAGGGCAGCAGCACAGTTTTGTGCCCCAAGCAAACTACTGACAGCAGTCCTGCCATTGCAGACTGCAGGAGCAGTGCAAACTGCTCAAACTCGATTGTGCTCTCCCCATCTGTGGCACTACCACTACCTCTACCTGTAATGAATATTTTAATGATCTAGTTTTTAAGATTGAGATGTGAAATTGTTGTGATTGCAATGATTTTAGGTAATCAAGCAATAAAGATTATTACTTACACTACCTCTAATATATGTCAGGCACCCCTGAAGTAGTCCTCCTCAGCCCTGGAGGCAGAGTGTAGTATATTAAAGGTGAGTACATATAAGTGTAAGCCTATATGTCCCTATAATGGTGTTCCCCATTGGAAACTACTATAAATGTTAGCGGTCCATAGGATAACATAGGCTGCCACCCGGGCATTCTTAAGGTTGGCAGCTTCATTATGGTAACGCTGAAATGTCATGTTCAGTGTCAAACAACGTGCCTCCTCACCCCTGACATGAATCTCGTGCCTTGGGAGACGTGGCATGTACTCAGATATCACCTTAGAGGTTGCCTTAGCTTCTCTGTGCTCTGGCTGACCAGCCTGCGCTTTCCTGCACCTGCTGCCGCCAAGACAGGATTCTGACCTCCTGCCAGGTAGTGTGATTACTCCCAGGAACAAAGGCTTGGGCAGGAAGCCGGTCACACCTCCCAAGCAGGCTAGTGAAGTGGCATATCAACGTGGTGAGCTTCAAAGCCTGCACCACCTCTGATATATATCAAGGCTGACTCCCAGTGAAAGTAACAGCCCTCCTCCACCCCAGGCACATTTGCACCTGGGCAGGTGGGAAATTAGCTATGCAGGTAGGTGTACAACCCCAGAAGGGTAGCCACACCTCCAGGGTGAGCAGCCTGGTCTGTACACCACAATTTGATTCCTGCCATCTTCAGGAATGGCAGAATAGAGGATTCTGGGTAGAAAAGGTGACCTACATGCTCGGATGTGGTCACCGGGGCAGATTAGCTGCAGGGACTAACTGCCCTCTGGCTACTAACTCTCACACCACTAAGTGCCTAAATCTAGGATTTAAGGGACCCCCTGACACCAGAACCTCCGATCTGAACAACTTGCACTAAGGAAGGAACCAGAAGAGACCTGTGTCAGCAACAATTGGACTTTGCCCACAGCACCAAAGCAAAAAAGGGATACTTTGTCCCTGTGGCAAAAGATTCGGAACTGCGTGCTCGAGCCTCATCCTTGGCTAAAACTCGGCACTCCCTGGCAGAGGGACCCATGTGGAAGCCTGAAACACCCCCAGACTCCCCTGGACTAGTGCCACAAGTCCCCTGCAAACTGCAGGTAAAACAATGCTACGGATCTGAAGATTTGCGAGTAAGTCCCCTGGCTGGCTCTTTGCTTCCAGCAGCACAAGCATCCCGCTCGTGCCAACCACCGTACGCCAAGTCTCTCACAATCCTGCTCTTCCTCCCCCGTATTGCTACTCCAATTAACTTGCTTTCTTTCAGTCTCTTAACCCGTTTTCGCCTAATTTTTTTTCCCCACTTAACTTACTTTCTTTTTTGGCTCTTGACCCTTTTTCTCCTCATTTTTCCCACCTTATTTGCTTTCTTTCAGGCCCTTAGCCCGTTATGCCCCACACAACTTGCTTCTGTTTCAGGCTCCTAAACCGTTTTCTTCTCTTTATTCCCCACTTAACTTGCTTCCTTTTCAGGTCTTAACCTGTTTTCTCCTGGTTTTTCCCACTTAACTTGCTTTCTTTTCAAGCTCTTAACCCATTATTTCCTTTCCCCCCGCTTTTTCCCTCGTAGTCAACCCCTGTTCTCCTGTGCTCCCCTGATCGCCTCTGACCCACCTGAATTCTTCTCCCTCCCACTGACCACGCCCAGCACCCCTCCCACCTCAAGGGAACTTACTTAATGGAGGTCTCAGTGCATCCGCTGCGTGGCCTAGCTGAAGGCAAGCCTGTCTGCGCCCAGACCACACCCAGCGCCTGGAACCCTGGCCCCCGCCAACCCACAGCTAGACCACCACCAAGCTTCTAGCTCTCAACTCCAGACGATGTCACAACGACTGCAACCGCGGCTCTCCTCAATCAACAGCAGGGCCCTTCTCCTGCCGCCATTGTTCCTTCCAGTGTAACTTAGACTCCCCCGCTCTTGAACCCAAGCCCACCGCCACCATGACGGAAAACCTCCACTGCCTGCTGATCAACACCCAATCGCTCCAAAAACACGACATTGAAATCTGGGACACCATCACATCCCTCGCACCAACTGTCATCTTCCTCACCGAAACATGGCTCAACCCGTCATCAGCACCCGACTTCGCCACCGAAACACCAAACGGATACAAGATAATTCACTAGGACCGCTCCAACAAACATAGAGGTGGAATAGCCATCATCCACAAATAATCCCTCAACTGTACAGCCACAACAGAAAGTCCTACCCCTATCACTGAACACCTCAACTTTCAAATCAACACCAATGGCAAAACAACAGTCATAGGCACCCTCGCCTACAGACCCCCAGGACCCTGTCCCCTGTTCTGTGAGGCCTTCTCCTACTTCATCAACCCTCTGGCCATCAACTCAAATGACTTAATCTTCCACAGGGACCTAAAATTTCACCTGGACAACCCTGATGACACCAGCACAACCAACCTTCTCTAGCGTATGGGCAACATTGGCCTCGGGCGCCACTCTACGCTCCACCACTTCCCATCTTCGGCGTCGGATGCAGCGTCGGTGAAGCCGCCCATCTCAGACGCCCTCCCTCCTGTTTTTCCTTCGGAGGAACATGATGATGAAGGTGATGGAGAGGGTTTGAAGTTTCTCCCTTTCATATCTGCCACGGTTCAACCTCCTATGGAGTCTAGATGGTTGATTGAGTTAGGGGAAGCTAGTTGCTTGGAGTCTTCCACAGGCTCGGGCCTCCTGGTTTGGCTACAGAGGCGAGCTCCTCTATGGCGGATATGCTCAGACGAGTTTGTCGTTTTGGATGTGACACTTCTGTGGAAATGACAGCAGATCCTTTACTTGGTGTCCTGTATCAAGGCTAATAAGGGGTAGAGCCGGGGCTTCCTTATAGTGAGGCTCTTTTTGATATTCTGTTAGGGGCATGGGCTAATCCCGAAACAGCGACCCCTGTGGATCACTCTGTTTCTCACAGACACCGCCCGGCCCCTGGAGATCGACATGTCTCCTTAGACATCCAACTCATAGTTTTGCGATTCAGGCTGCCTTGGCCACCCAAAATGTTGATATGTTCCTTTCTGTCCCTCCAGAAAGAGAGGACAGAAAATTAGACACCTGTGGTAGGCATATGTTCGCCTCTACCAGTCCTTCACTGCGATCCCTTAATACTTCTTATGTCCTTGGACGCTTCTCCCATGCATTGTGGGACTCATTGGAGTGTCTGCTGCCCTCCCTTCAGGAAGAGACCTGGAACAATCTTGTCCGGTCGGTACGAGATGCGGCTAAACTAATTATTCCCTGTGGTATGGACACCTGATCTGTAGGTCGTGCTATGGCCTCTTCAGTAGCACTATGTCAACTTGTCTGCGCACCTCTGTATTTTCGGAGGGTGTTCAAGCCACCTTGATTGATATGCCGTTTGATGGCGCCTGTCTATTTGGGGGGCATGCTGACTTTGCGGAGATTTAGATATAGTCGAGGTGGATCAAATTCTTAACTCTGACGACTGCATTTAGTACTCTTGTAGTAGGTTTGTCTGGGGAAAGCTCCCTTTTTCATTCCTGTATGAGCCATTCACAGGAAAGAGCCCATTGGCTCTTCTTTTCAAACCTTCTTTTCAAAGGTGATACCTGGTGAGGTGTTCTTGCTCGCTGCAGCTACTTTTATTCTTCTTATTCTGTCGTTGACAGGTTAAGTTTCCAGTTACCTGGGACGTATACTATTTTGTGACCTTATGTACACCTGTTCTTGCAGGCTTCTTGCTGAAGCTAGTGTTTCTACCTGGGTACTTATTCTATTGAGAGTATGTTGCTTGCGTTGTGCGGATGCACCGTTGCCTTGTTCCCTGTTCTCGGGGGGCGATCCTCGGTAGGCCTTGTAGGCATTTTAAGATCTACTTCTGGTGCTTAATATCCCTTATAGGGACTTAGGTTTATCTGTGTCTGAAGACAGTGTTTGTGATTTCCGCAGTGCACCAGCGCGATAGAAGCTATCCCCCTGCAACCGTCATAAGGGTTATCATTTACATTCATGGGGCATTTCTTCCTGTTAATGGTGTCCTTCTTTCCTTATAAGGGTTAATGGAACAAGGTGTGGATCCTTGGACTGGGTAGAATTTTAGCTCTGGCCAAAGACCTTTTCTACAGCATTGGCACTTCTTGTTGTTCGGTTTTCACTGTGCATTGGCAAGAAGGTTTCCTGCCACTGATCTCTCAAGTTCCTTGTTGGACTATAACTCGGTGGTGCATTGGGTATTAAAGGCCCATCTAATGCAATGGTTCAGAGCCCACCACTGCTGCAAGGTGTCCATGGTCCTGTGCCACCATCCTTGCTGCCTTTTCTCTGCTTCATCCCTGGAGAGGATGTTAATTTTTGTCGCATTCTGGAATACCTTATCCCCTTTTTAGGTCGAGCCTGGCGGCAGCGCGCACGCGTTGCTCGCTCTGCGAGGCATGCTGTATTAGGGTATGCACTGACAGCCCCGCCCACACTCCATCCATATTTGTCATTGGCTTTCTGTCATGTCTTTCATAAAGGCTGGCTTCCAATTCATTATGAGGCTTGTTAGTCCCTCCTTGGTACCGCCTTGTCTCCATTTGTTACCGCCCATAACGACTGGACCTTTTACTTGGCTTGATACACGGTCGGCTTTATCTAGGGTCAGCACTATTTTGTTTATGGACACTTGTGGGGCAATGGCGGCTGCTATTTTTTGTATTTGCATCCTGAGCGCGGTGCCCGCTTCAGGGACACCACGCTCGGTCTCAGTTTTGAATTTTTTTAACTTTAATATTGAGCGCGTCGCCCGCTTCAGGGACACCGCGCTCAGTTTCATAACTTTTTCTTTTTTTTTTACTTTTGCTCTGCTGCGTTACACAATACCTTACTATTTTCCTTGCAAACCTACTCAGACGTTTTTGAGTGGATAACTTGCTGTGGAGTGAATTCTCTCGTGTTTCACTTTCCTTTTCACCAGTGTGGTCGGGTCAGCGAGACGTGAATGAACAGATCGATTTTCTAACATGTGCAGCTCATTTGGCAGCAAAACTGTATAACAAAGAAAAAAGCCAATAGGTCAGAGACCTCCTTAGAAGACGGATGTTTGGCCGCGGCTCGTCTCTGTGCTGCCATTTTGAGGCTGTTTGCATAATGCCGTTTGTAGAAGCAAAAGAATGGAGTTTTACTTTTGCTGGCTTCGTGCCACCGCAAATGTAAACAAATGGATTCTCTCTTTAAAGAATATTGATCGCGCTCTCTGATTTAATGAGCACCATTAGCATTCCAATTGTACCGCCATCACCACATGAAACGTGTCCGAGACTGGCCCCTCATACTCTTTAAACATTACACGTTGGTGCAGCTTAGGTGTTTTGCATAGCCGACGCCTGACGCGCTCGGTTGCGTATAGATAGATGAATAGATTAGCTTTTGGGCAAACAAGTGGAATGTATTCACTGGGTTTATACTACGTATCCGAGGCTGGCCCCGCATACTCTTTAAACATTACACCGTTAGTGCAGCTTAGGTGTTTTGCATAGCCTACGCCTGACGCGCGCATTTGCGTATAGATAGATGAATAGATTAGCTTTTGGGCAAACAAGTGGAATGTATTCACTGGGTTTATACTTTCCTTTACAAGTCATCTTCTATGCTGCAGCAGGCTACTGCATCATGCAAAGGGAAGCAGCGTTTTTAAAACTGTATCGAAATACACTGCATCTTAAACCATAATTGGTTGCTGAATGATGTGCTTGGAGAGAATGTATTATGTTAAGAAAATAGCAATCAACATTATAGTGACTTTTTACTGTGCATTTATGTGTAAGAGGCGCATATGTACACCTGACACGAACACGTTGTTTTTCTCGGTAACACTTGGAGGAAATGTTTCCAAACCAACAAAACGCACCCCGTATAAAGCGAAGTACTTTCTCCCTGGGAGACCTTTCATTCATTTTTTTAAAACATTTTTAAGAACTTTATAAGTTTTCCACAAAACTTGAGCAGTCGTATACAGAATCCTTCGAGACAATATTCAATGACATAGTTGCAGTTCACGCATGAGTCCCAAGCACTTAGCACAGTAAAATACACTTTATACTTTTCATGGCCCAGCAGTGGATTCAGCAACACATAAAAATTAGGGTTAGGGTTGACACAAGCACCAGCATTTACATACTATTATCTCCATCGGACTCACTAGACCGCTCGCATCCTAATCCTGTTGGATTCAACAATTCCCTACACAACTCTCTCCAACTTGCTATGTCCTCATCCAGCTTTTCGTCTCTACGGCAGGCCTTAACATGCAATTCCTCAGCCAATGACCACTCGCCTACATCTCTCAGCCAATTCACAAAAGAGGGGGCTCGCTCACCCATCCAGCAAATGGCAACTCTTCGCTTAGCCAGCACCAGCCCTAGCTGTAATAACTTATTGGCGATTTTTCTCTCTTTGCGTTGCGGTACCAGCCCTAGAAGACACTGCTCAGGCGCGGCCTCCAGTGCGATTCCCACCCCTCCGCGGAGTCACGCTACTACATCAAGCCTGTACTGATAAACGTCTGGACATGCCCACGCCAGGTGCATGAACCCCGTATGGGCTCCATGACATCTAGGACATTCATGCGAGCGGGAGGCATCTATACGATGGAGCCTCGCCGGAGTCATGTACACCCGTTGCAAAAAATTATAGTGCAGCAACTTCAACCGGGCATTGCAGGACACCTTGCGCGTTAGTGTGCATGCTCTCACCCACTCTTTCTCCTGCAATGGCTCCTGCAAATCCACATTCCACGCATCCCACGCCTTAAGGGCCAAAGATCCTGAATCGGCCCTCATAGCCTTGTACAACAAAGACCCCAATCTGCGCCCACCTCCACATGTTAGCAGTATATCCAAGGTTTCCGTGGTACGGGGCATGTCTGGATACACAGGCCATGTCACCTTAGCCACTTCCATCAGGCCAGCATATTGAAGATATTGCCCCTGACCCAGACCAAACCCCTCACACGCCTGCTCAAACGTAAGGTAGGTGTCATTGATATACAAGTCTGCCAACACCATGCAGCCACCCTCTCTCCATGCCTGGAAAGACATGTTTTCCACCATCCTGCGCACTGGAACTAACTGCCAGATGGACAATTCCGGATGGAAGGGAGCCCGCCCCAGCACTCGTTCCACAACTTTCTGCCACAAACAGGCTGTTTGCTTAACCACACGCGGCAGTTCCGCATTCGCCCCAGCACCTTCCATCAAGATCATAGGGAGATCCTCTGGCAACACTCGCCCAGCGAGTAAACGCTTTTCCCAATGATCACCGTCATCCAGCCATTGCACAGCGTGCTGCAGGTGCGCCTCGTAGTGATAAAGATCAAATCTGGGAACCCCAAGTCCACCCTCTTCATACCGCTTCTGAAGCACACTCAGCGCAACCCTAGAAACGCTTTCCTGCCCAAAGCAGGGTCACCAGGAGAGAATTCAATTGCCGAAATACTTTCGCAGGGATCGGGCACAACGCATTCTGCAAGGCATATAGACATCTCGGCAGCATCACCATTTTCGCCACCGCTATTCTACCCATTAGTGACAATGGCAGTGTGTTCCAGAATTCAACGGAGTGCCGCAGCGACTCAACCACCCTATTCATATTCAGCTGGATCAGCCTAGTATGCCCATGGGCCACCTGTACCCCATGGTATCTAAAATGTTCAGTCTCCCATATCAATCCCAGTCTAGGCAACTCCCCAGCCTCACTCTCTCTCATCCCCGCTAAGGGGAACGCCAGGGATTTGGGCCTGTTTATGTGCAGCCCCGAATAAGTTGCGAACTGGACCATCAACCCCAGCAATTGCGGTATAGCCTCGCGCGGAGATGTAACATAGAACAACGCGTCATCAGCATAAAGCGAGATGAGGTGCGTGTTGTGCCCAATTTGTATGCCCCAGTGGCCCAATTCCTGCCTTGCCCATATCGCCATGGGCTCTATAGCCAGAGCAAACAACAACGGCGACAGCGGGCATCCCTGCCGCGTGCCCCGCCCCAGCGACCACTGCGCTGACCTAGCTTGACCCATTCGCGCACACACCGTGGGATTTGTATATAGTATTTTAACCCATCTACAAAAACGTGGTCCCATCCCCAGCTTCCCAAGGATTTCCAGTAGATACCCCCAGTCCACCGTGTCAAACGCCTTTTCAAGGTCGATGGACACCAGAGCCATCTCCTCAGGGGCCCCTTGCGTCTCGTGCAGTACATGCGCCAACCGTCGCACGTTCATTGACGTACTACGGCCCGGGATAAAGCCGCACTGATCCTCGTGAATTAAGTGAGCCATGTGCGGTCCCAATCGTTTGGCCAGTACTTTACATAAAAGTTTTATATCTGAATGAATCATTGTCAGTGGTCGGTATGCCGCCGGATCCTGTACATCACCACCCGGCTTTGAAATAAAACAAATTTCACCCTCGCGCATCGTAGAGGGCAATATTCCACTATCAAAGGACTCATTAAAGGTTTGCAACAAAGGTCGGACCAGCACCGCCGAGTATGCTTGATAATACTCAATGGGCAGCCCGTCGCCTCCCGGCGCCTTGGCCCTAGGTATGTCCGCTATCGCCTCCCTCAGTTCCTCCTCAGTGATTTGCGCTTCTAGCTCCGCCCTTACTTCTTTGGACACTTGTCTTAAGTGAAGGCCCTCCAGAAAAGGAATATAAAGGTCTGCACTTACCAGGGGGTCTGCCCTGTATACTGTCTGCAAGTGTTGCCGGAACACTTCCAGCATAGCTGCTCGAGCATATACCAGCTCGCCCGACTGAGTTCTAAGACTGGAAACCAAAGGGGGGGCCTGAAAATAGGGTTCACAGATAAAGGAGGTGAGCAACAAACCAGATAAGGAGTTCTCTAAAGGCCCCCAAAAGGACTCTGAGGGATACAGGTGCCAGTGTCCCTATGGTGGCAGCTAAACTGGTTTCCCCAGATCAGATGTTGCCTGGTGTCAGTCACCAGGTTACCAAAGCTGACAATGAGACTAAGCTCCATCCAATGACATTGGTAAGCTTAGAATGGGGAGAAGATACTGGCCCAAAGAAGGTGGTTGTGTCCCCTGCCATCCCAGTTGAGTGTCTGTTGGGAAATGATCTTGAGACTTCTGCATGGGCAGAGGTAGAGAGAAAGACTCATGCAGAAATCCTGGGTCTCCCTGAGTGGGTGTGTTACTACCAGAGCACCGGCAGCATGTCAGGGAAGTCATAGGACCTTGGATCCTAAAACAATGGATACATTTACCCGAAGCAAGAGAAAGGGCAAGAAGTCTGCTAAGGCAGCTTCTGAGAGGTCACAGGACCAGGAGGAGAATTCTCCTGAGGGAGATGTCCTGGTGCCGGAAAAGGGAAATGCAGCTGATGGAGCCTGACCTGGTAGAAATCTTAAGCGCAGGGACCCTCCAGAAAGGACCTATGCCAAGGGCAAAAACAATGCCCCACTGTTGAAAGCCTTAGGCAGCAAGCTGCAGGGCAAGAAGAGGGACATTTCAGTGGTACCGACAGGGTCTACTTAAAGGATGGGCTTCTCTGCACTGATGCCAGGGTCCAGAAAAAAGGGGCAACCAGGCGAGTGGTGATCCCCCAAATGTACAGAAAGTTCATCCTTACTTTGGCCTGTGACATTCTCCTAGCTGAACATCTGAGACAGACCAAAACCTGGGACAAGTTGGTTGCCCATTTTTTATTGGCCTCAGATGTCTGAAAAAGTGAAGTCTTGTCGCTTCTGTGCGACTTGTCAGCCAGCTGCAAGACGGACACACAACCAAAGGCTCCCTTCATTCTACTACCAGTGGTATGGCCTCCCTTTGAGAGGGTAGGGATTGACATTGTCGGTCCTATTGACCCTCAAACTGCATCTGGGAATAGATTCATCCTTGTGGTAGTGGATCTTGCCACTAGATACTCAGACAAGTCCCCTCAAGACTACAACTGCTCCTGCAGTAGCAAAGGCCCTTCTTGGCATCTTCACCAGGGTTGGGTTTCCTAAAGTGGGGGTCTCTGATAGAGGGACTAACATCATGTCTGCATACCTAAAAGCTATGTGTTAGGAATGTGGTGTGAGCTACAAGTTCACTACCCCATCACCCTCAGACAAATGGTTTAGTTGAAAGGTTCAACACCTCCCTTCTTCTAAGGAGGCTAGTGAAGAGGCACATCACGGTGATGGACCACCTCTATATGCATCAGGGCTGACTCCCTGTGTAGGAAACAGCCCCACCCCCCCTGCCTCAGGCACATTTGCATCTGAGGAGGTTGGAAATGAGCTATTCAGGAAGGTGTACACCCCCAGAAGGCTAGCCACACCTTTGAGGTAAGCAGCCTGGTCTGTACACCACAATTTGAGTTCTGCCATCTTTAGGAATGACCGAATAGAGGGTTCTGGGTAGAAAAGGTGACCTACACCCCTGGATGTGGTCACCTCATGGGCAGATTAGCTGAAGGGACTAGCTGCCCATTGGCTACTAGCTCCCACAACCCTAATTCCCCTAAATCTAGGATTTAAGGGACCACACTGACACCAGAACCTCAGGCCTGAACTACTTGTATCCAGGAAGGACCCAAAAGAGACCTGTGTCACTGACAACAGGACTTTGCCTACAGCACCAAAGCAAAAGAGGGATACTTTGTGGGACTGCGTGATTGAGCCTCGATCTTTGCTAAAACTCAGCACTCCCTGGCAGAGGGGTCCCCTATGGAAGCCTGAAGCTCCCTCGGACTCCCCTGGACTAATGGCACAAGTCCCTTGCAAACTGCGGGTAAAACAATGCTCCGGATCCGTAGATTCGCTGGCCATCTGGCCTTCTGAGGGATTGCCCAAATCAAAATGGACTAGTGCATTGTGGGAACTGTAGTCCTGCCTTCCACAAAGTTACAGGCAGCTACTGCGTTCTCCGGGACCACCGGATATCGAAGTTACTTTTCGCAGTACTTACCGCTGCCAAGGCTTGTTGGTCGCCAGTCCAGCAACTGACTACTTTACTCTATGCCGCATTAAAAGGGAACATCATGCGACCTGTGACCAACGTCTGCAACCACTCAGTTGTTTTTTTTTTTCTTCCCCGCAGCATAATTTCGGTGGTAAAAGCAGGTCTCCCGCGGCTCCTGTTCAGCACCATGGACAGCCAGGTCAACTCTGTACCTGGGCTCCACAGGCCTGATAAAACTGAACTGACTGTCGTGGCTTGGTCCTGGGACCCACATCATCTTTACCCTGTAAGGGTACAACGCAACTTGACCTACAAGTGACTGATTGTCACTAGTGGTTTTTCTCATTGACAGCAATGTTGAATTTTCCTTGTATTATTTTTATTTGATTTTCTGTTACTTCTAAAATCTGTAACTCTGGTTTTATGTGTGCTATACCGTTCATTTTGGTCCCTAAATTAAGACAAAAATATACTCCTATTTTTATAAATTGGTGTTGGATTTCTCTCGAGTTGTTTCAGTTACTTATCGTCCAAGTTGGTACTTTGAAATGCTTAAAACTAGTTCCTGTAGTAAAACGTGACTGCTCTTTGCCACTTTACCAGGTCTGAGCTAAGGATTTATTAGTGTGAATCCAAGGGTACCCACTTTGGGGTATTGTGATAGTATTATATTGTGAGGACTTACCCCCCACACCGCATGATAGGCCACTTTCCTACATCCTTTTTCCACTTTTATTGGTCCCCTTTCATTTTCTTTCTTTTCTTTTCTTCTCTTCTCTTCTCCTCTTTTCATTTTCATTAGCATTCTACAACACGCCGGAAATGCTTATGGCCTGCTTGCAGCTCATTCCATATGCAGTGCACCCAATCCCTCGCTGCCTCTAAACCCAGCCACCATCATTAGGTGGTACTGTCAATAGATTATCAATGTTGTGCCACTACAAATTGACCGGCATGTTGGTTCTAATCGTGGCCTGCTGGATCATTAAAACAATGTTACATTATGTTACGTACCACTGCAAGACCGCTACCTGCTGCTGTGTTTCATTT
This sequence comes from Calotriton arnoldi, assembly GCA_963921515.1. NCBI lineage: Eukaryota > Metazoa > Chordata > Amphibia > Caudata > Salamandridae > Calotriton > Calotriton arnoldi. The sequence goes on from CAWUFW010000875.1 coordinate 2,574,964, forward strand.
TATTTTTTATTGTAACCATATGCCTGCCATGTTTCGGCTGCAGCAGGTTTTGTTTTTTCTACTTAAGTTCTTTTAAATTATCATGCGAGTTTTGTTGAGTTTTTTTGTGTGTTTTGTTGTGGTTGTCTAAGTGAGTCGATGGATGCATGAGTACAGAGATTAGCAAAAGAGTCGCATGTGATGACTTTGAGTTCCTAAATCCATCACTGACTGAAGGAGCACTTGTGTTCATAAGCCATACCTGTTGGCATTGCGAATACTTGTTTTATTGTGTCCCTTTTGCTAATGTCAGTACCATCAGTATTACCCCAGGCCTCTCAAAACCTACGCACACTCACAATTGCAAGTCAAATTTTATCAGGTCGAGCTATTTTAAGCACCTACTAGTCCCTTCTGGCAAGTGAACTTAAGCTGGAAAGGAACTGGTGTTTGGCTCATTCAGAAAGTGAATTAGCAATAAAGATGCCATTAAATCTTGTTTTTATTTTGACACATTTGCTGTCTGATCATGGAAAGAGCAAACACAAGGAGATGATGGACGGAGTGCTGAAACTTATCAAACACTCACCCCCAGTCGCAGATCTGGGTTGATTCAAGCTAGCCTGGCTGATGAAGGGTGTTACCCAGAAACCGGTCCCAGGATGCTTGTTTCCGGTTCAGGAAAGACCTGGCTTGGCAGTTCGGGCTGGACTGTTCCCATGAGGCACAGGGTCAAGACTGATTTGCATACAGCTGGGTCTGAACTGAGGTGGTGAAGTGAGCTAAAGAATGATGATGGATTCAACCCAGATCTGTGACTGGGGGTGAGTGTCTGAAAAGTTTCAGCGCTCCGTCCATCATCTACTTGTGTTTGCTTTGTTCATGGAAAGAGGTCAAATGTCAGTTTTTCTTTTTTTTACTGATTGGAAAATGGAGTTTATTTTTCTTTCTCTTACTACAGCTAGAGGTTTTTGTCAAGTGAGCTGTCTGAAGATGTCAGTTTTTTTTCTTTAACATATAAATAAATAGCCTTAAATAAATATTACAGATATTTCAAAATATATCAGGAATTACGAAAGCAATTTTTTTTTGTACTTAAGAAGTGTGATGCAAACAAAGAGTTAAATAGCAGCAAAACAAATCGGAACACTTTATTTGGTGATGTGCAAATGACGCATATTTGCAGAAACCCTATTTCCAAACATTATTTTTTTGTACACTGTACAGTTTTATCAGTAAAACCGCATTTAAGTAGGAAATGTTGTGGCCATTTCAATGTAAAATCTGCTGATTGCAAATGAGTGTGCTCCCTCTTCATGCTTTTGCTATGCATTTATTAAAAGTGATCGTTTCTAAACATGATTTGAGAAACATTCCTGCCCCTGCCCTGATGACAATGCTGTTAATGAACTAAGAGGCAAGTCAGGAGTCATGTGTATCCTGTATGTGGCTAGATTTGTATTATATATGGAGCAAAAGTTTAGTCCATTAAATCAAATAAAAGTTTTTCGTACATCAGACATGCTGAACTCGCATATTTGAAGGTGCTCTCATATGTGATAATAAAGAAAATGGCCGCTCAATGAATTAAAATATTTACCCACGAACACGTCATTTGAAACCAGTTTATGGGTCAAGAGCATTACAATTAAGTTGGGTAGATTATTTAAGTCACTAGACCCTCAGGTCTAGTAACATTTTAATGAATTTTCGAGGCCTGTACCTGTAGAGCTTCTTTTAAACGTCTCTAATTGCAGGAGTGTTGTAGCTTTCCGTTTCCTGACAGTTATTTTTAAAATGCTGGTAGTGAGCACGACCAATAATTGTAATAATTTTGATTCATTTTGGAAGAATTAGTTTCATCTCAGTATTAAAATTGTCAAGTCCAAGTCAAAATGCTGTTCACATCTGTAGTCAAAATGTTATATTTTTTGCCATGATTGATCTAACTTAGCACATTCTATGAATATGATAATTTTCCGATTTACATTGCGACATACTTTTACCTTTTCTCTTAATTTTTTAAAAAAATTCCCTGGTGCGTAGCATACATGGTGTAATCCAGTAGTTGTGTGGCACCCACTGCAACCACGCACGAGAGAAGGGAGGAGCGAGTGAGGAGTGAGCGAGCCAGACGTGCTCCTGTTTCCCCCCTGTAGGAAAGTAGGATGTGCTTCTTATGGTTACCCCCACATTTTGCTGGATGTAATGCTGTTTTTGACTAGTCTGACTGGGATCCTGCTAATCAGGACCCCAGTCTATCTGCTTTCTCCCTAAACTGTTATGCTATGTACTTGGGTACACCCCAGATTGATTACTGGGATACCCTTGTCAGTCCCTAGTATATGGTACCTATGTACCCAGGGCATAGGTACCCCAGAGGTCTCCCATGGGCTGCTGCATGTATTGTGCCACCCATGAGAGACCATTCAAAATGGACCTACAGGCCTGCCATTGCAGCCTGTGTAAGTTGGTGCATGCACCACTTACTTAAGACATAGGTTTACTATACCTAAGGATCACTGCACTTAAAACCTATAAGTCACCCCTCTAGCAGGCCTTTACAATCCTGAGGGCAGGGTGCTTGGTTCTAAGTGAGAGGGTGCCCCTGCATGAGCAGGACACCCCTGCAGCCTACGGAGTCCATTGTCCTGGGTTATCAGTGAAGCAGCCATATTCTAATATAGAGGCATTACGTGACCGCGCGATGACTATCTCAAACGGCTGCAATGAACCTTATTGTGTTTGGTGTCAAACCTGTTGGAATCAAACCCCGACACTGTTACTGGTGTCCGGCGCGAAACTGGACAAAGGAAATCTCCTTGGAGCGCCCTTCGTCAGGGAAAAATATCTAAGGAGTAAACATATGCAAAAATAACATGAGGACACCACTCATAGGCTGTATTGAAACCGTCACCAAACTAAAGAAGTGTCAGTGATGCAAGCAAATTTAACAGGTAGTACATGAACTCACATGTTGATATAAAAACAACAAGCCAAATGTATAAAGTTGATCAGGAACGTTCCTGATCAACTTTATACATTTGGCTTGTCGGGCATCGGGGGATACATTTGAAACTATGAATGAAATTCATCACAATGGATGTTTTCTGTGTCCGATTCACAAGATTTATATTGAAGTTTGAATTAAATATCTTCTATACTACAACTCCAAGGTCATATGTGATATTCTTTGGACCTCCAACAATGTATCAACTTTCAAACCCTTGATTGGGTCCTCATTCAGCAGTGCTCGGGGGGACGCCCCCTAATGTTAGGTGACGCTACCTTGAATTCAATTTTTGCTAACTTTGCCACTTTAACTATAGATCTGCAGGGGTCCAGGCGTTGGCGTAGCAACAGAGGTTCCTCAGCTACAGTGGCTGCAGCTTCTCCTCAGTCATACCAGCCACAGTATAGCACAGCAATATCTGATAGAGACTTCTAGCTGCAGATTCCTTACCTTTGAATCTCCCAGGCGTCAGACTGGATCCGGAAAATTTTGCTGAGCAATACCCCTTGCACGCGACGTTGGGTGTCTCCATTCGGCTCGTCGATGACGTCGGTTATGACTTCGCGGTGCCTACATAGGCGCCACCCAGGCGCGCGGACGTCAGTTCTTTTCTTTCCGCGCCAGTTAAGCGCCGATCCGGGAAGAGCTACCCCTCTGCCGCTTTTTGGCAGGCTTTTTTCTCGACTTTTGTCGAAATTTTTGACGACTTCTTGTGCGAGGGATGTCTGGTAGGAAGACAGGTTTTAAACCGTGCGGGACTTGTTCCCGCACGATGTCGGTTACCGATCCCCACCGCGTTTGTCTGTGGTGTCTTGAACGCGACCACGATTCGAAGTCGTGTTCAGACTGCCGGGCGATGGCTCCGAAGACCTTGAGGGAGCGGGCATTGAAGTTGCTTGCGACCCAGCAGTCGACACCATTGAGCGAGACTCCGAGGAGGTCACGATCCCGTTCGAAGAAGAGGAGTGTAGTGTAGCTCCTATTTCCCTAATAGGCTCTGCGCATTGGAATAATATATCCTATAGGTTTGACATAGGACTACGGTCAGTATGTCCCTATCGAGTATATTAAACTTAATTACTTGTGCCAGCTAGCTCAGAGGCCACTAGAAACTCCTTGGATAACAAGAAGGGAGTAGTTTCTGGCAGCCGCAAAACATGACCACTTTGTTTCCCTTTAGAATCAGAACGTGTCCCAGAGTCGTGGAAACAATAGATAACTATTTCACTCAGCTCAATCGTGCATGCTTAGTTTTCTCCAAGTTACACAGAAATAACAGACGGGCGTTTCAATAAAAGATTTATTGAACAGTCTTGTTTCTGGTGTAAGTAAAATGTGCTGTTACGATCACAAGACAGTATGCGAGATAAATATTGTACAGTGTGAGCAGTAGAAATAAATAATACTGCGATAGCATTATCTTTTAGTACATATGCCTTTACATAAATAACAGACTAAAAATGCGAGTACCCATACGATGCGTTTCTAATCTAGTTCTACCCCAATGTACCTAACCTAGGTGTAGGGAGAGGTATGAAGTAGGTGAAGTATTCCTTACTATGGTATACTAAGAGTATGTTAAGCCTAGTATGCCTAGTATGCCAAGAGTCCCTCTAGGTTCTTATCAGCTCCATACCTGAAGAATGAGAGAGGTAGGAATCTCTTTGCCAGACTCGAACTCCAACACCCCGCAAGGGAAGTCAGATCACTGGAAGCTGGACTCTCTGCGTGCAGGAATGACAGCGTCTTCTCAGTGCGTCAGGCCGATAAACGGGCTCCTCTGATGTCGAGGTCTCCTCTGATTTACAGGGGCTAGGGAAGGTATATTTATACCTGAGAAGTACCTAAGAATGTTAGTATTGATGTGAGTCGGACAGCGGAAGACGTCATGAATGAACCCCTAAGGAATAATGGTTCATGCATAATATATGAGTCCTTGAAGAAATCAATAGTCCTGGGCTGGGGAAACTCCCGCAGCCTAAGGGTCTGTTCTTCATGAACTCGTTGTGACGTTAGGGTGGACGGATGTCAGAAACCATGCCTGTATTTGGAGTGCACGGTTTAATGCCTAAATAAGGGCTGGGATTTTATGCCTATATAAGGGCAGGGCGAATTGTGCCTATATAAGGACATGATACTGGAAAGCCCGTTTATGGACACCCTAAGAGGAATACAACACCCACTCCACTTTCGTGTGTACGATAATACTAAAATGCTAAACATTTAAAATGCTAAACATTAAATGGAGTACCGCATATTTAAAAAATATTTCTTAAAAGCATTAAAAAACATAGTAAAAAATGCAAAAGGTACTGTACATTTGAAGCAAATGCTTTTCATTTCAGGCATAAAGTTAGAAAATAAACGCAATTGGAATGAAATAAGCAGTAATGTTTACATGTGACAGAAAATGATCGATAAGTTGTTCAAAAATCAAGGTCATTTCATGTCATGAAAACTAATTAACTGTTTTAGACACACAAGATGACTAAGTGTCCGTGGAAGTACCGCGAAGTCTGTACTATAAGGCTAGTTCTACTTTAAGCAGATTGAAGTGCCATTTTCGTTCGAAAAATGGGAAAAAGTTCAATATTGGTAGAGTTCCAAGTTTTTTTGAAAATGAAGGCCAAATTGTTACTGCATCTCTGGAACACTGTATGCTGAATCAGTCAGTTTACGGGTCTGGTGTAAACATGAGATCATCTATTTCTATAGACAAAACATCATCCACTGAAGTTGGTGTCAGTTGGAACACCTCGTGTAGTAGATTAATTGCACAGAGATGAGAAGCATCGCTTCCAGCATAGGTTGCCGCAGCAATGTTCGCGTCCGTTGTTACCTGTGTGCCTGTAGATCTTTCTCGTACCTCAGCAGGAGCCGGAAGCGTCTGTGAGATCTCAATGAATGCTGACAGGATTGGTAGCCTCTGGGGACAACACAGAGCATGGGCCGTTATTGGGACCAGCAGAGTATCGACATCCGTTGGCGTAGCTGATGGAAATGTGAGACAAGTGTCTAACATGCATTCTTCACCGCATAGCAGGCATCGTAGAACAGGTAAGATGCAATCTTGCCAGATTGGTCTGAATGACAGGAACCACGTGGTATTCAAGTCCCGTAGACGAGTCCTGCCCAATAGCTGTACTATTCGCTCACGACACTTTCGTTCAAGGAAAGCTTTCTCCATTTCGCTTGGAGTGATCTCTGCGAATAGGCTGGCCAGAGCGCAAAAGCAGGAAGAGAAATAGATTTCCGGCAACAAGTGCTAGAATTAATGGTATGCCACCAAACACCGAATGTGCAAAGTTTAGGATGATTCCGAGTATTGCCTGGAAAGGTGCTAACAGACCAGAGCAGATGCTCTTAAATACATGTACAATTCCGGTTGTATCAGACATATTGAAGAAACGTCCTATCACTTCTATGAAATGCATAGGGCAGTTTGTACGTATTAAAGTCTGTATCTCAGCCGAAGTCCTTGCTACTTGTAGATCACAGGTTTCTTTGGCCGAGGTCAAAGGCACTGTTTGCTGTAAAAGCATGGCTTTCATTCTGCTCAAAGTATCAAATCTTATAAAAGAGACGTTCAGCGAAGGCCATAGAGGCGACTCCTGACTGTGTCTATTGGGGCAAACAATACTTGCATACAGCAAGTGACCCTGGAGTTGACCGTTACTAGATATGGGATGCCTGGCAGCATGCTGCAGCAAAAATAACAGTTGATGGACAGAATGCAGAACAAAGTCATACATTCACCCCAGTACAGAGATCTGGGCCTAAATCCATCGTTTTTTTGCTCACCAGGCCATTCCAGTTTGAACCCAGCCATATGCAAATCAGTCTTGACCCTGTGCCTCATGGGAACAGTCCAGCCCGAACTGCCAAGCCAGGTCCTCCCTGGACTGGAAACAAGCATCCTAGGACCGGTTTCGGGGTTTCACCCCTCTTCAGCCAGGATAGCTTGATTCCAGTGGCATGGAGAGCACGGGACCCACGTCTGGGCATACCCCTCCCACTCGGGGTGACAAATGCAAAAACAACAGTTGATGGACAGAATGCAGAACAATGTCATACATTCACCCCAGTACAGAGATCTGGGCCTAAATCCATCGTTTTTTTGCTCGCCATTCCAGTTTGAACCAGCCATATGCAAATCAGTCTTGACCCTGTGCCTCATGGGAACAGTCCGGCCCGAACTGCCAAGCCAGGTCCTCCCTGGACTGGAAACAAGCATCCTAGGACCGGTTTCGGGGTTTCACCCCTCTTCAGCCAGGATAGCTTGATTCCAGTGGCATGGAGAGCACGGGACCCACGTCTGGGCATACCCGTCCCACTCGGGGTGACAAATGCAAAAACAACAGTTGATGGACAGAATGCAGAACAATGTCATACATTGTATTGTATTGTATTGTAATTGCATTTATATAGCGCTTACTACCCCTGACGAGGCGTCGAAGCGCTTTTTCGGCGAGTAGCACGCTACTCCGGGACCCATAGAAGATTAGTGTTGAATTAGTATAGTGAAACATGCAAGTAAATTTTAAGTGGTGGATAGGTTAGTCAGTTATTTGGATTCAGAAGGATAGCAGAAGGATAGAAGAGGAAAAAAAGGTTTGTATTTATATAGCGCTTGTTACCCCTGATGGGGTGTTGAAGCACGCTACTCCGGAAACCCATAAAGGATTAGTGCTAAATTAGTATGGTGAAATATGAAAGTAATTTGAGTGGTGGATATTAGTCAGTTATTTGGAGTGAGAAGGGTAGTGGAGGGATAAAAGGGAAGAAAGGTTTGCATTCATGTAGCACCTGTTACCCCTGATGGGTGTTGAAGTGCTTTTCTGGCGAGTAGGACGCTACTCCGGAACCCATAAAGGATTAGTGTTGAAAATTAGTATAGTGAAGTATGAAGTAATTTGAGTGGTGGATATGTCATTCAGTTATTTGGATAGAGAAGGGTAGGTTGCGGGAAAGAGGTTTGTATTTATATAGCGCTTGCTACCCCTTGATGGGGTTTTGAAGCGCTTTGTTGGCGAGTAGCACGCTACTCTGGAACCCATAAGGATTACTGTTGAATTAGTATGGCGAAACATGAAAGTAATTTGAGTGGTGGATATGTTAGTCAGTTATTTGGATTGAGAAGGGTTGGGGAGGGGTAGAAAAGGGAAAAAGGTTTGCATTTATATAGCGCTGGTAACCCTGATGGGGTGTTGAAACGCTTTATTGGCGAGTAGCACGCTACTCTGGAACCCATAAAGGATTAGTGGTGAATTAGTATAGTGGAATATGGAATTTGAGAAGTGAACATGTTAGTCTGTTATTTTGATTGAAAAGGATAGTGGAGGGATAGAAGAGTGAGATTTTTCTCTCTTTTTTTGAGGTCATAGCAGTAGGAGGAGGCTTTTGGATGAGTAAAAAGGGGTTTTGGAGGGGAAGAGTTAGAGGGAAGAGTTTAGAAAGGTTTGTTTTGGGGGATCGGTATAGTAAAAAGGGGTGTCAGATGATGTAAGGAGGGGTAGAGTAGGAGAGAGTCTAGAAAGGGTTATTTGGGGATCATAGTAGTGGTATGGGGTTTGGGATAAATGAGAGAGTGGATGTAGAGGATAGATGTATAGGGTGAGAGATAGGGTAGTGCATTGGAAAGAGTAGTAGAAAGAAGTTTGAGATGAGTCAGAAGTTGGGCCAGAGGATATATTGAGAGAAGTATAGGCTGAGAAAATAGGGTAGTGCATTTGAAATGCTAAATTAGAAGAAAGTGATAAATATATAGATCCATAAGTACATTGAAAGTATATAGGTGCATAAAGGAGGTAAGTATATATAGATTAAAGATATTGATAGAGGTACAGGATGAGAAATAGGGTAGTGCATTGAATATGCTTTTTCAGGAGAAAAGTAACAGACACAAAGATCCAAGTACATGGAAGGTACATAGATGCACAATGGAAGCAAGTACATGTAGACCAAAGATGATTTTTATTTATTTACAATAACAATTATTCTACATGTTTATACAAAGCAATACACAAAGATAGGTACATATCTATAGTGAAAATAAATGCTTATATACAGAGGAATATGCTGTAAATTTCTGTTTGCGTATGGTGCTTATGTGGGGAAGAGCCAATTCTTGAGTAGTTTTCTGAAGATAAGGTGGTTGTCAGTGGATCTTATGTTGGGGGTAAAGAGTTCCATAGTTTGGCTGCTTGAACAGAGAAGGATGTGCCACCCATGGGTTTTTCTTGTATCTTGGGATTTTGAGGCGAGATGCCCCTTTAGAGCGTAGGTTCCTTTGTTGAATGCGTTTGGTGATTTTATTCCTGATGAAGAGCGGTCCCATCCCATGTATTGCTTTGTGGGTGATACAAAGTAGCTTGAACGTGGATCTTCTGGCAATCGGTAACCAATGCAGGGCTTTCAAGGCAGGTGAGATGTGGTCTTGCGGTTTGATATGCAAGAGTAGTCTGGCAGCCGAGTTCTGAATCCGTTGTAGTCTTTTCATGGTCGTTAAAGGTGATCCATGGTAGAGGCTATTGGCGTAATCGAGTTTGGACAGAACAAGGGACTACACAATAAAATACTAGTCTCACCAGTCTACACAATACAATACTAGTCTCACCAGTCTACACAATAAAATACTAGTCTCACCAGTCTACACAATAAAATACTAGTCTCACCAGTCTACACAATAAAATACTAGTCTCACCAGTCTACACAATACAATACTAGTCTCACCAGTCTACACAATACAATACTAGTCTCACCAGTCTACACAATACAATACTAGTCTCACCATCTACATAATGCACAAGTTACTACTTGTGTAACGATATATCTGTAAGAGACATTAGTTAGTGATAGATTCCCCACCCCAGAACATCCCCAGGCATCAGCCCGGATCCGGAAAGTCCCGCCAGCAGCACCCCTGTGCGGCTCCGCGTCCGTCGCCGCAAGCGCCGAGACGACACCACGGAGACCACCCAGGCGCCACACATGCGCGCCGACGTCAGCTCTGTATACGACCTTCCGCGCCAGGAACGCAGAGCCATGCAAGAAACTGACCACTGGTGCCATGAAACTAGGGCCCTGAAAGGGATGGCCTTAACCCTAGAATCAGTTCGCGGAACGGGGAGGATGGGTGGGGCGGTAAGGAATCTATCACTAACTAATGTCTCTTACAGATATATCGTTACACAAGTAGTAACTTGTGCATCTGAAAGAGACACGTTAGTGATAGATTCCTTACCTTAGAATAGATACCGCAGCAATACCAACCCCGGCGGTGGGTCTGCAAACAAGATTACACCAGAAAGTCACGGAGAACAGAACGGCCAAAGAAGCCGTCTCTCCGGACTTGACTGTCAAGGCAGTAATGCTTGGTAAACGTGTGCAGCGAAGCCCACGTAGCTGCCTGACAAATGTCCTGCAAGTACAGAGATCTGGGCCTAAATCCATCATTCTTTTGCTCACCATGCCACCCCAGTTTAGACCTGGCCATATGCAAATCAGTCTTGACCCTGTGCCTCATGGGAACAGTCCAGCCCGAACTGCCAAGCCAGGTCCTCCCTGGACTGGAAACAAGCATCCTAGGACCGGTTTCGGGGTTTCACCCCTCTTCAGCCAGGATAGCTTGATTCCAGTGGCATGGAGAGCACGGGACCCACTGCATTGTCAGCATTCCGTCCATCATTTGTTTGCTGTAACACTTTTCGCCCTAAGTGGGATGGGTATGCCCAGACGTGGGTCCCTTGCTCACTGTGCCACTGGATTCAAGCTAGCCTGGCTGAAGAAGGGTGACATACCCTGAAACCGGTCCCAGGATGCTTGTTTCCGGTCCAGGGAGGACCTGGCCTGGCAGTTCGGTCTGGACTGTTCCCATGGGGCACAGGGTCAAGACATATGGCTGGGTCCAAACTGGGGTGGCGTAGTGGGCAAAAGAACGATGGATTTACCCAGATCTTTTGACTGGGGGAGAATGTTTGCATTGTCAGCATTCCGTCCATCATTTGTTTGCTGTAGCATGCCGCAGCAACTCTGATCATTCAACATGAGGTAACTCCCATTAGAAAATTGTCCAAACGTTGGATTAATCACAGCAGCTGGTGTACCCTGGTGATGGCAAGACAAATTTGCCACAGAACCATTACAAGCCCCGTGTAAAGAAATGTCCTGACATATAAGTGAACCGCTCAGTGCACGTTTACAGTGTGTACCGCTCAAAACACTTCACGATCCCCACTCCAACATCTATATGTATACGGTAAATCCCAAGATGTCTTAATGTATTCCTTACCCAACCTTTCATATTTGCCTGCTTGCATTTGTCTGAGGCAATACTGAAACTGAAAAGTAGTCACAGGTAATGTTATTTTACCATGAATAAGCCATTCTGTAGCTGGTTTTTCTGCCACTGTGAATGGTAATTTTTCCAGTTTTTCAATGCTCAGCACTGTATACCTTGCTCCTCTTTGTGCCAATTCGATCTGTTTATCAGTCAGATTGTATTCTGCAAACAGAGCTGACGTGTTGATAAAACGCCAAGGCACATAGCCCGCTCGCAAAGATTGCAGCGTCCAGCTTAATAACACAATAGAACGTAATTGAGACTGACCGTGTTGTAACATCGCCAAATCTTGTTCTAGTATGTCGATAGCAGAGGATACAATGCCATCCAATGAATATATTCTGGAGGACAAAGTTGTTAACCCATTGTCGACCACAGAGAGTGTTTTCTCTAAATTAATACGATCAAGTTCACGTTTTCGTTCTGCGGCCTCCATCTGTGATGCTTTCCATGCTTCATTATAGGCAGCATAAATGCCGGCATATATGAAACGTTTTTGACGCGGTTTTCTTGGTCCAAGCAAGAATTCCCTAAGGTCTGCGTCCTTTTTAAGTAAGGTTAAGTGTTGTTTCACATCCTGTAGTGTAGACTTATGCAGCCAATCGAGGCATCATTTTTCCTACACTGTATGTTGTTACTTACCCCGGATGTTGTCTTTGGACGTATCTTGGGTCTGGCCTATTAATAGTAAAGCCCTGAGTTTTATTCAGGAATCTTTCCTGACAGTTATTCGTGTCTGTGGGCCAGATCAACCATTTTTTCCAATCAGGATTAGATCTGTTGAGTTGTAGTATATTGTCAACTGTCACCACTGCCTGTGTATCGTTATCACTTGCAGGTGCTTTTACAGAAGGTGTGTTCATCTCCTTGATCTTGGCTAATCCAAGATAAGATGTTTGTTGGATGGTTTCATTCAAAAACATTATTTGTTCAGGGATGATACAGGCTCTAAATAAAGCTTCTATCCCCTGCACTTGCCAGTCTTTAGTACCCCAGACATTTTTTGTGTCTATTGTATCTTTCCATAAGTCGAAACCCTGTCTAGACAGTTGGGCAATAAAGGCTGCAGAGTAAATCTGTTTTGTATTAGTTAACATAATTTTCAGTCCTGTATTGTTTACATTTCTAAAGTAAAATGTTTCTGGGTCAGATGTATTGTAACCTGAAAAATATGGAAATTTACTAGCAAATGTTTTTGAACTACCTTTAGGTAGTGTAGGACAATGTTCCCATTGGTTAAACATAAACACATTTCTTGGATATGCAGATTTATGCAAATAATGATGACCATAGTGGTTATAACAATACAGTTGTTCATAGTCTGATGAACCCTCTAAATATTCATTTTTAGAAAATGCAGCAGATTTTTCTAGGTCATACATTATGTCGTTAACAGTCTCAAAGTCCCAATCATCAGAATAGGTACTGGACGAAATTAGATCACTTAGTGAAATTTTAAACAAATGTGGAATGTTCAATTGTTCCGTCGGGCCGAAGATGTCAAAATCTGTTTTGTCCCACACTATACCATCCTGTATAGGAATAGCTGTGATGTTCACTGATGACAAGTCTCTTGCTTCACGATGGGAAGATGTATGAGGTTTCAAAAGTACGTTCACGCCTTTTCTTTCAGTATTCACATGGATGTATCTGCCACTTATAAGCACGCTCACAGTTGTAACCAAAGCTAGCCAGAGCAGGAAAACAAAAAGTCCAGATATAATCCAGAGTTCAATCCATGGAGAAACCAAATAAGTCTTTTTCAGAAAGTGAAGAAAGTCTTGTACTTGCTGCTTGAATTTGAATGATGCTGGCGTCGTTTCAGGTTCACTCGGATCTTCTGAGAACGTATCAAAGTTAATGAAATAGCTAGAAGCAGTTCTATCAATTGTTGGATTACCATCAGGATTTGTAGAAATCACTGGAACCAGTTCATCACTTGCTACATTGGTGTAGACAGGTGTATTTGGACGAACTGTTACTTGGTGTTCAAGAGGATGAGTTCCATAGCGTTGTTGTAGTCCTCCATCTGTTACAGCTGAATTCTCGATTGTTATCAGTCTTTCAGTCTGAACCTCTTGGATAGTAGCGAGAGGAAGTGCGTCTGCTACTAGGTCGGAGTCCACGAGGCCTACTATTTAGTATTGGCCACATACTGTGGTTTGATCAGGTCGATGGACACAAATCTTTTCTCCTTTCTTCCAGCAAGGGGCGGCAGAAGTACTGTTCTTGTTCCTTGAACTGCTAGGACAGGTACTGGTTGTCTGTAAGAAGGTCCAAATTCCTTCTTGTCCGCAATCTTTTCTCTGACTAGATCCCCAACTTTTGGAATCCAGACAGGCCTTGCTGAATCTCTTTGCCAGACTCGAACTCCAACACCCCGCAAGGGAAGTCAGATCACTGGAAGCTGGACTCTCTGCGTGCAGGGATGACCGCGTCTTCTCAGTGCGTCAGGCCGGGAAACGGGCTCCTCTGAAGTCGAGGTCTCCTCTGATTTACAGGGGCTAGGGAAGGTATATTTATACCTGAGAAGTACCTAAGAATGTTAGTATTGACGTGAGTCGGACAGCGGAAGATGTCATGAATGAACCCCTAAGGAATAATGGTTCATGCATAATATGAGTCCTTGAAGAAATCAATAGTCCTGGGCTAGGGAAACTCCAGCAGCCTAAGGGTCTGTTCTTCATGAACTCGTTGTGACGTTGGGGTGGACGGATGTCAGAAACCATGCCTGTATTTGGAGTGCACGGTTTAACGCCTAAATAAGGGCTGGGATTTTATGCCTATATAAGGGCAGGGCGAATTGTGCCTATATAAGGACATGATACTGGACACCCTAAGAGGAATACAACAGGAGGTCGCGGGATCGCTCTCGGAGCCCTAAGTCCTCTTCCTCCCATTCGAGGTCATCTGGACACTAGGGGAAGAGGCACAAGAAGAAGAAGAAGAAGTCCCAGCGGACTTTGACTTCGCCTCAACTGGCGTCCGTCGTCGAGAGAGGTAAGGAGCACTGACACTCTAGGCACGGTTCTGCGGAGCTGGAGCCAGAGTCGACTTCGCGCCTCCCTCCATTTCCGGGAGCCGGAGCGACTCCCGCTCAAATTAAGGATTTTTACGAGGCCATGCGCCGCGTATTTGAGCGGAATGTCCCAGTTGGTGGGCCCCGCGGGGTCGGATGGGGCCCCATTGGGTTTGACGTTGTCGGCTTCGGCCACGGCGCCGGTGGGGCCTCAGGGGTCCGATCTCAGATCAGATTCGATGCCGGTCGTACCAACACGACCTTCCCCGACGTCGAACCCGGACTGATGTAGTAGGTCTAGGGTTACTCCCCTTTCAGGACCCTAGTTTTGCACACGTTTACGTCAGTCACTTGGAGGTTTAATTTTATGAGGTTTAATTTTATTTTGTTTTAATTATAACTTGCAGAAAATAAGCACTTGGGGGATATTGTACGCATTGGATGTAAACCTTTCTTCTGTTTCATTTGTCTGACCTGGTCACGTGCTTTGTTTAAAGTTCACGGCACAGTTTGAATTAATAGAGTGCACCTGGGGGTGAGTAACAGACTACTTAGTTAGTTCACGTAGGGCACGTTATGGATAAGGTCACGCTATCAGCAATGATGGGAGTAGATTCAGATCGTAACACCGGAGCACGGTGAGTTCAGTGTTTGGTGCATTGGGGCTATCATGCACCTGTTTTCGTAGGATGAATTTAGCACGGTGAACTGTATTTTAGTTTTAACATTGGCAATCGAAGGGTGTATTGGGTAGGGGACATGTTCTCGTTTAGGATATTTTGTATTACAACAATAGAGTTTAGGTGACGAAAAACACAATACTGATGCTGAGAAATTAAAAACACTAGTGGATAGGAATACATTTTTTTTAAAGTGCACGCATTTGACAGCTTGTTTGTTAAGTTCGTTCTTTGAATGTTTTTCTTTTTCTTTGTGTTTGGGCAATTGATTTTGGTTACTGATGAGCCTCTTTCATATTATATTCTAGACCCCTGACGAAAGGCTTGTCAAGCCCGAAATGCATTGGGTGAATACTCAGGAATAACGTGCATTCAAACGGGCTGCAAATAAAGGCCTAGATGGGCATTTTTGCAACAGTGAAAGTATGGAATCACGCAACCTCTGTGTAAAACGTGGTAACCATGTTTAAAAATTGGAATAAAATGGAATACAAAAGGACAAACTGGAGTAAATTGTTTGAAATCATTGCAAACTTTGCGAGTTTGGCTGTCGCGGCCTGTGTCTGGTACGAGATGTTGTACCAGCCAGGTTATGGAATGTTTGTCTCCTGCCATGACACTGGTATATGACAACTCTCATACGTCTTGGGATACTGCTCTGAGTGGTTCTTGTGAAGTGACTTTTTTTTACAGAATTCAGGTTGGCCAGACCCAGTAGGCTCTAGTTTTGCCAAAAAAGCAGCAGTCGAACTCCTAAATCTGTAAAGTTGGCAAGTACCTACCCAAAAACTGGCAGCTCAGTCTCCTTTTTTTTTCTTCTACCAAAGCCATCATCTAATTTTCAGGGAAATAGTCCAGTTTAATAATCTGCTTAGACTGTGACAAAGCTTTTAATCTAGGGAACCGGGAATTCCTGTATGCAGTGCTCAACTGGATGAAAATCCCTTTCCAGTTCACCACAGCATTAAACCAGGTATATTAAGGAGCTCAGTCTCTGCATATGCTAATGGAAGTACTGGGAGGGGCTGTATATGTTAGTGATGGGACAAGACAGGGGTGCCCTCTCTTCCTTCTTCTATTTACATTGGCTATAAAACCATACATTATTAAGATGAATTCAGATAAGGCTTTGAATAGTTACTTTCAGGTAGGAATAAAATTAAGCTTCACACGGCTGATATGGCCTAGAACTATGATCTGGAAAAAAAGAAATGTTGAAAGAGCTCTGTGTATTATTCAGGATTTCTCTGAGGTGTCCTGATATAAAATCAACCACTCTAAGACCCAGATATTATTCTTTTGGCCTGGGTGCACATCATTGCCAACAGCATTCGGGATGATTTCTATAAATTATGAAGTAACATATTCAGAACTATAATCTATAACGTCACAAAGCTTCTTGAATTAAATTATATCCCCTGATTGAAAACCTTTCAAATTTGATTGAAAGCCTGGAATCACTAAATGCTTACACTTATTGGACAAATTTAAATAAAATGACCATTGTACCCCAATTCATCTTTTTATTTCAAACAATTCCTTGTAATTCAACATCAAAGTTTATTTCCACAAATAAACACAGCAAAATCTGGATTCATCTAAGATGGGAAAAGGTTCGCCACAAAAAGCTAAGTCGCACCATATTTTTGATGAGGGAGGGGGGGGGGTGGTCTTTTACCAGATACTGAAAAGTATTATGTTGCACCCTCTTTGGGCTGTCTAAGGAGGCTGATCGATCCTTAGTGGACAAGAGTTATGGGTAATATCCTTCTTGAATTCATGTCTAGTCAAAACGGTATGGAGTGTTATTTATTTAAATGTGGAGACCCTAAGTACCTAAAAAAACGAATTTCTTAGTATTTAACTGTATCAAAATTTACGAGACAAAGGCCAAATGTATTAAAATACCACGCTTCCGTGACCCTACCGCCATAATCATTCCATGCGTCAGGAAACCACAAGAGGCTAGCCGAATTTAGCCGATCCATAGTATATGTACACTCGGAGCCCCGATGAATAGATCAGAGGTGAAAACATTTGCTGCAGTTCAGGCGCAATTCAATCACCCCAACAGAGGCACTTACTTTGTGTTATGCACGGCTCTTGTAGAGAGCCATTTGCGTGAAAGACTGGATTCTAAACTCAGTAATTCACTGCTATGACATAGCAACTGTGGGTAACCGATCTTGTTAACCTCTGCTGCTAAATAATAAAGAAATTCCAGGATGCTCTGCAGGACTCTCTTGAGAGCTTGTCAGAGCAGCACTAGAAAGCAGGGAGTACGGCTGTTGTAGGGAAGGAAGGGCACAAAGAGTGGGGGGCTGGAGGCAATGTATTTTTTTGGTGCTCACTTTGAGTACATTTCTAACTTTCTGCCGAATTTGATGTAATTCTGTCCAGCTATTTTTTTGTATCATAGAGCAAAGTTTCCTTTGGGAATTGAAATGAGGAATCGATGTTTTGCCCCCCGCTTTTTTTCTTGGCCCCGCGTGAGGGATCAGTGGAAAACTTTCCATAAAAGAAACAATCTGGATTAACTTTTATTTTTTGGCAAGATTCATGCAGATTTACCAAACAAAGTAACGTCATTAGTTTCTAAAAGCCCTCTTCATATGGAAACTGACATTCCTAGAACTACACAATGGCAAACACCACTGTATAATATCTATGTGTGTATTACACTGTGACAATAGCACCAGTGTGGTTGTGGCTTAGTCAGAGTTTCCGTAGGAAAGACCTTTTTTGTTTTCTTAATAGCTTGGGGGTCGTTCAAAGAATCTGCAAAACTATTTAAAAAAAAAAATCCAATTTGGGTTCTTCATGGGAGGTTTCATGCAGATACATCAAGTGGGGCCAAGAAAAATGTGGGGTCCCAGAAGTGAGATTTCCCATTTTATTACCAATAGTCCTTTGGTCTTCGATACAGAAAAAACAGCTGAACAAAATTACACAAAACTTGCCACATAGTTAGAACTTTACTCAGTAATAGTGTTTTTGTTTGATTGTTGTGAATTAGTTCAGTAGTTTTCGAGAAATTAGTGTTTAAAGAGGTCCTCAGGTTGGGCATGAACTTTAGTGCTGCTGATTAATGTGCATGAAATGTAGTAGATGATGGTTATGTTTAGTGCACTCGTTGAATTTTTAAATTCATCGCAGGCACTTTAACATTTTTTAAAGGGGTAAAAAAAATGTTAATTTGCTAATAACTATGGGATGATTTGACAAATCCACAAGGAATTTGACAGATATTTATAGCATGTTTAATCGTCAGTGATTAAAGTAAGTTTTGTAAAGATCCCTCAAAAGGATGGCAGCAAATCTGGAAGGGGCAAAAATAATTTAATATGCTAATAATTTTCATGTTCTGTAATTAATCTGCATGAAATTTGACAGGCTCTTAGCACATAAAACCCATTACTGAAGCATTTGGTTTCATGCAGATAGGGGGAGGTAAGGGAGTTAAATGGGAAGGGTAAAAAAATTTTTTTGCTGGTAACTTTAGCACAGTTTTACAGATCTGAGCAACACTTGGCAGACACTTAACATGTTTTTCATACTCCTGATGTTTTGAGTTTCATGAAAACCATGGGGGCTTGTAATACCCTTAAGAGTGCTCAGAAAGCAGCAGTTCCCATCTTAACTCTCATAGAAATCTTTGCTCTCTGTTACAACATGAAACCCTGAAGGAAATTGTAGCAATGTCAGAATGAAATGAAATTCCTGCACAACAGCCATAAACCACACACCAAAGGCAATGCTTATGACCTCACAATATCCATACCAATAATTAAGCTTTAAAAGGAAAATATAATTAAATAACACATTTAACCGATAAACTATACTACATTCATTGTCATCCCTTTGTTAGTGGTAAATGCAATGTGATATGTAAGTTTATGCTTTTTGTAGTTGCACCTGTTATATTAAGGGTGAGGGCATGAGCATTGCTTTTGGTCTGCAAGTTATGGTTTCATGGCTGTTCAAGTTATGGATTGCGGTCCTAATCATAACTTGCGAATTTCAGCATTTTCTTGGTTTTAATTCAAAACCATAACTGTACTTTAACTGTGTTTTTAGGTGTATTTCTGTTTTTTAAACAGAACAAAAGGCACCCACAATAAAATTTTCACTATTTTTCTAGATAATCTTTGTGTATATAATTATGTTTGTGTCTGTTTAGTAAGAAAAATGATGAGAGGTGGGATTAGAATAGTGCAAATGACATAAGGAATTACATTGATTGGCCTGACTGGCGATTGAACATTAACTGTTTGCCAGCTTTTGGCTGCCATTTGTATTTAATCCATTAGTAGGAGTTTTACGATGCTCACAGTAGCTTGATTTAGGAATGTCTGCCGTTCTCATACTTTTATGTAGTCTTTTATATTCAAACCTACATTTGTTTTCTCTCTCTTAGAATAGTCTAACATGTACATAAGGAGAAATTGTGTAGGTAATTATTCTATTCTTTATAAAGCCATCCAGTTATATTCTTTCTCTTGCCTGCCAAAGCCCTTAAAGCTGGAGTCCTGTAGGGCTCATCACTGAGTCCCACTCTGTTTAATGTATATATGTCACCTCTTGCCACCATCATTAAAGCCTTCGATATTCAGGCTATCTCCTATGCTGACAACACCCAACTTATTTTTTCTCTAGGCGATAGTCCAGCACTAGGACAGGAGACTTTAAAGCACTGGTGATAGGGTGATAGGGTGGATGAACCAGAACAGTCTGTGCTGCAATTTTTCTAAAATCCTACCCTTTGGTCACAAGTCCAGTGGTTGGTCTGATGACTGGTGGCCAACGGTACTAGGCCCGGCCCCAACACTTTAATCCGTGGTAAAAAAAATCTTAGGGTAAATGTTGATGATAGGCTTACTTTTTGTCCCCACATCACTTTGTTGGCTGGAATGTGCTTTGCTATACTTGGCGCGCTGAGAGTGATATTAGACATTGTTCTGGTTGAAGCATGAAAAACCATTGTGCATGTGGTTATTACTTCCAGATTGGATTACGTGAATGCTTTATTTTTAGGTCTTCCAGCCTGTTTGATTAAACATTTGCAGGTAGATCAAAATGCTGCAGCTAAGTTGATTCTGAGAGTCCCAAGACGCCACTCATTAGCAGCTTGTCTTAAGGAATTACTCTGGCTCCCTATTGAGAAGCGGATAGTCCAGTTACTGCATGATGGAATACTGATTACTTTTCTAAGTGATTCTTTTCATTTTCCGCTGCTGATATAGGTCAAGCAAACCTGTATTTGCTACCTTCCATCCTGCTTGTCCTTCGTTGAAAAAGACCTCTTCATCAGTCTATCTCCTTCCTTGTTCTTTGGAGAAAATTGTGTGGAACTGTTTGTGGTGGCATACCTACATTTCTTCAATATCTCAGGGTTTTTCAAAGTGGGGCAGTTTCTTATTCACCTTCTGGTCTGCGAGCTGCAATGGTCGGGTATCATTCTTCCTCTTTTAGCTACTCTGAGGCTTTTATGTTCCTCTTTCGGGAATTGTACCCTCAATAGTACTGTCATTTTTACATTTTCTTTTTAAACATAACATATTTTTCAGCATCAAGGTTCTCCCCTTAGGGAATCCCTCGTCTTTGCAAAGTTGTCTTTCCCAACATACGTTAAGAAATTGCATTAATATATAAGCACCCCAATGAGAAGGCAGCGGGGTGTAATGGGATTTCTCTGGGGTGCTAGATCAAACCCTTAATTATTATATACTCATTAATGTTTAAAATGGGGATTGCAGTTTACAATGTCCACCAGCTTGAGTTTCTAAAGGAAAGTAGGGCACTATTGAGAAACCATTTGTGTCTTACTCAACTCTGCCAGTGATCTTTTCCACATTGACTTCTGACGGTTACATTTAGGAAACCGTTTCGGGTGTTTTATTATCTTGCGTTATAATATGTTTCTAAAGGACTACAATATCAGACTATTTTAAAGAATGGTTATTGGAAATAAAATTAAATGCTTGTCTAAAGGAGATAAGTTGGATTTGTTTTAAGTGCTAAGGGTTTCATGGTATGAGGACAGGTCTTCATGCAGATATTTATGCCAACATAAATCCCAGAATAAGAGTGACAAGAAAGAGCACCCATATAATTTCCAGCTCCTCTGCAACTCTCTCTAACTTTTGAAGTACCAACACACATTTTAGGTGTTGATCATGTAGTAAACACAATATGTATTCTAGCAGATATTCCCAGTTTGAGTGGCAAGGCACTCCTAATAATGTCAGCACCTTAAACTCTCTCCAGCCCTTCAAATACCAGCATTCTACACATTCTACCCACAAGGGTTCCACATTTCCCTTGGTCCATTCACTTCATTGCACATTTTTCTCCTGACTGACAGCACAACCACATCTGCATACACTAGAAAGAAAAAAAGAGAGCTCAAATTCTCAACTCTGTAACCGCCTACTCCATAGTAAAATCCTTATATTTGGAAGACTTTCAACAATCCCTTAAAACCCATCTACTTCTACACCCATAATCACCATCCATCTCAAGAATCTCTGCTGTACTTCAGGTTATGCTTCTTTGTGGTGAGGAATGTGGCAAATTCAGTAACTTCTAGCGATGCCATTAGCTCCTGAGCAGAAATTTCATATTTGTTCCTGGAAAACCTGGCCTTTCTACTGCTCCTGAAATTATCCTACCTCCACAAAGTCAGTATACATTTTCTTTAAAAAACTGAAATAAAATGTTTGTTCAATATGGATCACTCATTGGGTTCTACTTCAATGGTACCCTGATCATTACCTATATACAAAGTAAAAGTTCCTGAATCAGATGTACACACCTCATGGAAATGTAACCGCAAATCACACCAAATTTCATAATTCGTATTGGATTTTTATTTTAATTACATATTATATTTGTATACATTAGAATTTGCCTTGAGTATTTGGCAAAAATGAATAATGCTAAATATGTTTTAAAACTGTTTTATTCATTTAGCCAGTAACATACGCTCACCTCCATCCAAAAACTGGTGACGCTCAACAATAGGAGGGGAATAACCAGGGATCGGGCGGGGGTGGGGGTTGATCTGGTATTGGTCACAGTAACAGAAGGGGGTGGAGACCTGGGATAACTTGGAGGTAGTCCATATGGAGAATAATGCTAAATATCTGTACATCATTGGTTCCAATTTAATAATCCGAATGTTGAAATAGATGTGAAGGCATGTGCACTTGTCCTTGGGTGGCTGACCCTGGTCGATCTCCATCTGCCTGATAAGAGTTTATGTAATGTACAGTGTGCTGCTAATGTTGATTGACTTTTTCAAGTTCCATATCTGAAAGAACTGTGTATTTGATTTTTTGCAGGCTGCTGACACTTTAGCTGTGAGGCAAAAACGGCGTATTTATGACATCACAAATGTGCTAGAAGGGATTGGACTGATTGAGAAGAAATCCAAGAACAGTATACAGTGGAAGTAAGAGACTTGTATACTAGCATCTCCCCCAACAGAATGATTTCCCAAACTCCTGCATACTGATTTGGATTGCCCACTTCATATACATGCGTATTTTTCTAAAATCTTCTCTGGCTACTTACTGTTAAGAAGAAAACCTGCAACTGATTGATCTTCTCACTCAATTTCTCAATTAATTTTGATGTTAATGATTCTACAGTTTGCACTCATATTCTGGAGGACATAACTAACATCATTTATTTTAAGATACAATTGTTAGGTAGGACACATTACAATTAATTTGTATTTTAGTGCTTTGGTACGAAGGATGTCTTGGTGGGATGCTATGCTGCAGGTCAGCAGATATTTCAACCTTTAAACCAGAGTCTGCAGTGAATATGTAGTCTTGTTGTTAGGGCTTTCTTCAAACCATGTGCAGACCAGGCTAGCTAATGCATTTAGCATGTGTTGGGTCCACTGATTGTGCTGGTGTTTGATGGGTGGATGTAAGATACTGCTAGTTCTTGTGTAGTTGTAACATTTAATCATTTGGCTTCAGAAAAGCCCACAAACAGTTGATGGTCCACCCGATGGTCACTGGTACGATTGATGTAGACTCTAAGCGCTCTCATGGAATCCAAGCAGTGAAGCATCTTCTCTTCTTTTGAGGGTTGAGGCACGTCAGAGAAAGTCTGAAGGGTGATAACCTTGACCGACGTGAAAAGTTGTCAGTACTTTCGGTAGGAATGCATGTCGAGCCCTCAACTAATTTTGTCTGGAAAAAAGGTTGTATAAAAGGATTAGGCCGCAAGTGCCTGCAGCTCACTTATACGACTAGCTGAGGTTAACATGACCAAAAATTCCTTTTTTAGGGTCAAAAGGCGTAGTGGACAACTGTGCATTGGCTCACAAGGGGTGCAGAACCAGAATCCGGTCCCACTGTGGCATCACCAGGGCCGGCTCTAGGGCGGTGCGATCGGTGCGACCGCACTGGGCATTGACTTGAGGTGGGGGTGTCATTTTTGAAAATGTATATTATCATTTTAAAAGCACCTGCTGCCGCGTTCTTGGCCTCCAGCAATTTTCAGACATCAATTAAAATGTTGAGATAACTCCGGTGATTAATCGTCTTCCTGGAAAGATACCGGAGGTTTGTCTAGTGGAAGTTTTGACTCATCCTAAGGTAGTGCAGAGGGTTAAAATGCCTGCTGCTAAGAACCTGTACCATGTGGATAACGAAATGCATATAATGTAAATAGGTCAGTGGGTTACTGCTTCTGTAAGAGAGCTCCTTTTGTTACTTGTCGTTTATAAGTCAAAATCCTAATATAGAACATTGAGCTATTAACTGTCATCCTAGAGCTGCATGCAAACTGCAAGGTATGTGTTAGAGCTATATGTTTTTTTGCCCAGTCTTTCATCATCCCAATCTTGTGAAAAGGGTTCATTTGGGTAGAAAAAAATTCTTATTATGGAAGAGAACCCCTAACAATGATGTTGCGTTTTAAATTCTGGATTTGTGCTTTTCCAGAATAAGGGCTCAAACTATATTGCCTACCAGTATTGATGACGTGGCACTCCTACACTACACCTTGTAGTCCTGTCTGATGTAACATTTCCTATACACTGATTTACACACATATGATTGTCTCTGTGCAATGTGTGTGTGGTGTAAAGTGCTCTGACACCTTACACTGGTATGAGTGGTGCTATAAAACTAAATGAATCTGAGAGACAGTGGTTATGGAGACTTGAGAGGCACTGTTAAAGGGTGCTAGTGACTGAATCCGTGGCAGAGGTGGTCATTGGGGGGGCGCCAACAGACATTGTCGCACAGGGAGCCACCAGCGCTAAAGCTGGCCCTGGGCATCACAAAGGGCTTCGGTTGGAGCATGTATTGTAACCCTTAAAAATAAAAAAATAAAAATCTCTTCACAACAGGTGATTTGAACAAAGAAGGTTGATCTGACAATCACAAAAAAGCTAAAAGAGCCTACAAGTAGCCTTTAACAGTGTCCAGCGCAAGTCCTTGTTGTGTCAAAGATAAGACAAGCCACAAAATGTCTGTCACAGTTGCCACACTAAGCCACAAACTATTCCCAGCATACACACTTTGTGAAAGGGCAGCTAGCTTACAAGATAACATCAACGCCCTCGGGAGTGCGATCAAATGGAATCAACTGCAGCGATTCCATCTCCACGCATGGAGGTGCAGGTTGCACAAACCCAGATACAAGACCCTGCCCTGCTGCTGTGACTGAAGATCTTAAAAAGTGGCAGCGTGATCAAAGGACAGATGCTCAAGCACAGGAGTTTTAGGTATGACACTCTTCTGGTCCAATCAGGAGTCACTAAAATGACTTGGACTGGACATTCCTGATCTTTTTCAGAACTCTAGCCAGGAGAAGCAGGGCCGAAAAGACATTCAGGTGTCTGAACTCCACCCTAGGCAGAATGAGAGAGTCCCTTCTTTGGAACTTAGCTTACAAAAGTCTTGACATTGCGCATGCTCAGCAGCAGCGAAAAAATTGAGCTATGGTTCTCCTCATGCTGAAAGACGCCTTTGCACCACATCCGAGTATAATTGGCATTCATGATCAACTAAGCATCAGCGGCTGAGTTTGTCAGCCCCGGCATTTAGAGATCCCGCTAGGTGGTTTGCCCCCAGAGAAATACCCCGGCGATTCACGACCAGAGAAATGCCCTTGTGATTCAGCCACTTACAGAGGCGTAGTGCTTCCTGTTGTAGAACCACTTGGTGGTGTCTGTGAGAACCTATGCCAGCTTTTCATTGATGGTTGATAAAGCCCTTCAATGCCAAAGGGGATGTTCTACAACTCCAACTGATTGATGTGGAGCTGGGTTTCCGCCAGAGACCAGAATCCTCTGATCTCTCTCCCCCCCCCCCCCCTCTCTCCCAATCAGCAGGGATGCAACAGTCACCACCGTGAGCTGTGGGTGGGGTACTGAGAGGGGTTTGCCACTGGTCCAATTGCGGTCAAGTAGCCACCACTGCAAGTCTTTTGCAGTCTCCTCTGAAACCTCAGTAGAATCCCATAGGTTCCCCTTGTGCTGTGCCACCTGGGACTTCAGATCACCCCACAAAGCCTGCATGTGCCATCTTGCATTTTCAGCAAGAAGAGGCCAACAGTCCAAGGACTTTCCGAGTCAAACTCACTGAGATGGGGGACCGACGCTGAAATATCCGGATACTAGCCGAATGTCCTAAACTCTCTGCTCTGGGGGAAGGACACAACATTGCACTGTATCCAGGATGGCTCAGATGAAAAAGAGCATCTGCGAAGGAGTCTGGTGAAACTTTGGCATGTTGATGGTGAACCCTAACAATGTTAGCAGGTTCGCCCACATCTGGAGGTGGTCTGCAGCTGCCTGCTGCAAGCCCGCCTTCAACAGCCAGCCCAAGGTAGAGGAAGCCTGGAACCCCCAAACTCTGTAGTTGTGCTGAAACTACCACCATCTCCTTCGTGAAAACCTAGTGGGCACCAGTGATTCCAAAAGGGAGCACCGCAAACTGGAAGTGCTCCTGCCATACTGTAAACCTCAGATGGTGCCTGTGGGTCTGCAGGATGTGGATATTGAAATATTTGTCCTGGAGGTAAATATTGCTATCATCCAGTCTCCAGAATACAGGGCAGATAGTCCCCGGGCGAGCATGAGTATCTTGATTTTGTCCTATCACAGGAAGGCATTGCAAGGGCTGAGATCTAAAACCAGACGGAATACCCGTCCTCCATCGGCTCAAGGAAATGGCAGGAATAGCATCCAGTCGAGACTTTCAAGGCTGGAACCCTCTCTATGTCCCTTTTAGCCGATTGGGCCTGTGCTTCCTGCTGTAAAAGGGACATGTCTTCTGCCATCCGCGCTGATGTGGGTGGAAGGTGCAGCGGGATAGAATTAAATGGGAAAGCATTGCTCCGTTGGTCAATTTTGTCGGACCCATTTGTCGGACATAGTGTCTTACCACCCCTGGAGGGAATGATCGATTCTGCCTCCTACAGGGTGGCTGTTGCATCAGAAAGGATTCACTAAAGTGGTTTTGAAGTTGTGGTTGCTGCAGGGGCAGAAGACAGAGCTCTGTGTTGTCCTTGATACCCCGAGCATTGTCTCTGGCAATTTCAACTTTGAAAGGGCTAAGCCGTTTGCTGAGCCCACACTGGGATCTGAGATTGACGCTGGGGAAACTGTCTGGCGGGTGTGGACAGACCCAAGAGTGAGCTGTGGCGCGACTCTCCGTAAATCGTTCTTGGGCTGATTCTGCCTTCTCACCAAGGAGGTGAGAGCCATCAAATGGCATATCCATTAAGGATGCTTGGACATCCCCTGAGAAGCATGTAGATCTCACCCAAGCATGGTGCTGAAGCATCACACTTGTGCCAACTGCCCTACCTAAGCAGTCTGTCGTGGGCAGGCCAGATGGGATAACACATTTTGTTGCATCCCAGCTGCCCTGAATGGGGCTAAAGAT
Source organism: Calotriton arnoldi (assembly GCA_963921515.1). Classification (NCBI taxonomy): domain Eukaryota; kingdom Metazoa; phylum Chordata; class Amphibia; order Caudata; family Salamandridae; genus Calotriton; species Calotriton arnoldi. The sequence goes on from CAWUFW010000875.1 coordinate 2,601,914, forward strand.
GCACTAGGTTGTGTGGAACCGCTGGTAAGTTCTAACCGACCATGTCCCAAAGTGCATATGTGTACCAACCAAGTAAACAGCTAGCATTTACTGAACATAGTGCAAGGCTGACAGAAGAAAACATGAGCTTTGCCAAAGGTTTCTATATGTTTTGATTCGCAGTCAGGTGGAGTTGTGAGTAAGGCGTTATGTTTTTTTTTTTTTTTTATCTTTATTTTTCATTTTACAAATACAAAAATAAATTAACAATGATACAGCATATAGAGGCATATCGTTGATACGGTTAGTGATACGTAGTACAGGTGGTTGCATCGGGCACAAAAAGGCATAATGGGGGAACATAGTCGTTTGGAAGGATAATACAGTAAGGAAGAAGCATGGGATATACCACTGGCTCTCAGGGCGCATATTACTGGGATCGATCCTCTCGGTCCTCATCATGGGTAGGGCCGTCGTCTACATCTGACCCACTTTCCCCGCTGTCAGGCGTATCCTCCGTCAACCCAGAGGTGCACATTTCACGCCAAACCATTAGGTCCGCTTGTAGCTTCTCGTCCCTACGGGTGAGTTTCATATGGGCTTCTTCGGCTAGGGACCACTCTCGGACATCTTTGAGCCAGATGGGCACTTCCGGGCCCCACTGCCCCATCCAAGTTATAGCTACCCTGCGCCTAGCTAGCACTAGCATTAATTGTAGGAGCTTATATGGGAGTTTCCTTTTCTTGGGCTTCCGAACTGATGCAAGCAGACAACTCAAGGGTTCCGGCTTCACCCGAAGACCCGTGGTCGTAGCAATCCTGCCCACCACCTCCACCCAAAACTGCCTGACCACCGGGCACTCCCATGCCAAGTGTATAAAGCCCGCTTTCTCCGTGCCACATCTAGGGCATCTATCCCCCCTGTCACATGAAATGCGGTTTAAGGATACCGGGGTTAGGTAGGTGCGATGCAAGAAGTTAAAGTGCGTTAGTTTAAATCTGGCATTACAAGAGACAGTGCGTGTGAGGGAGCCTATGTGTGCCCATTGTTTCTCATCCAGCTGAACGGCTAGATCCCTTTCCCAGGCAGCCCTGGACGGCGGTACCTGGGGGGTGGAATCCTGTTTCATAGCTTTGTAGAGGAGAGAGATTAATTTGCGACCGGTACCACACGTGAGCAGGATATCTAGAGTTTGTGTCGGAGGTGGAATGTCCGGGTACTGTGGCCAGGTGATCTTCACCACCTCCTGGAGCCCCCGATAGTGTAGGAATTGGCCCTGCCCAAGGCCAAAGCTCTCTTCCGCCTGTTCGTACTTAATAAATGTCTCGTTGGGAAAAAGGTCGGCTAGAACTTCGCAGCCTCCCTCCCTCCAGGGTTGAAAGGACATGTACCTTCCCATGTCTATAAAGGGTGCCAGTATCCAGATCGAAAGCTCCCTGTGAAAGGGCGCTTTCCGTAAGACTTTCTCGGCAAACCGCTGCCATATGCCCGCCGTATGTCTCACTATATAGGGAAGAGTTGTCTCCGTCCCCCTGCCCCGCATCAGTGCCTCCTGCAGTGTCTGGGCATCCACCCTGCCGGAGAGAAGGCGTTTCTCCCAATTGTCCGCGTCAGTCAGCCAACGTGCCGCGGGCTGTAATTGGGCCGCGTAATAATATAAATCGAAACGTGGAGCTTCCAAGCCGCCCTCTTCATAGCTGCGTATAATAGTGTTGAGAGCTACCCTACTGCGCCGGCCCGCCCAGAGCAGGGACGTGAGGAGCATGTTCAGGGTTTTGAAGACGCGCGTTGGTAATGGGCATTATGAGTTCTGGAGAACATATAGGGTCCTGGGAAGCATCACTATCTTAGAGATGGCCAGCCTACCCATCAATGACAGTGGAAGAGTGTTCCACAATGTCACCGACTGCTGTAGAGACGTGGTTATCCGGTCTATGTTCCGGGTCAACGCTTGTGTATCCGTCGGCGCAACCTGTATCCCCAGGTATCGGAAGCCCACCCGTTCCCAGCGCAGCCCCAGGTCCGGGAGATCCCCTGTCATAAGGTTTCTGCACATACACAGAGCTATGCACAGGATAATGGGACCCCGGAATACAGTGGTTTGCCTACCATATACCGTAGCACCCAAAAACCCCAACCCAACTAGCTTAGCATCCCATTAGCACCCAAGTACCAATGATTGGACAACCCAGAACACGGTATCTTTATCTCAGGACTCGCAGAAGCAAGAACACTCTTTCGTCACTCACTCGTACTTGTCCACAAGGTGCGTAGGAAGAGACACTGGATAGGTTAAAATGTTTATTCCAACTTACGTGCTCTAATGTACAGTACACGTGTCAGTACTAATAGCATAATGCATATGAATAATATAAGCAGCATGGTTACAATTCCATAGAATACAAACTGGGAAAGCATTTCATAACTCAGTGGATAAATGTCTAAATAACATTACCACCCTCCCCGTGCAGTAAGATAGTTTATTATAAAAATAGAAGACCTCTGGGCTTTGACTAGCGAACCCTCATACCTCGGTCTCTAGATGCAGAACTACATCGGCAGACAATCACAGCTCTTCTCCCTGGAAAGGATTCCTCCAAGTGTGTCAAGCGCAAGTAAAAACCCCAGTATTAAAGGCACACAAAGTTTCATGTCATTTGCGCCTAATGTTATGTCTGGGTGCGCGAGACTGGCCATATCAGGAAGAACCGAAATACATTGTTATGCGACCTTGTACATGTTGTGCAGTCTGAGCCCAAATCGAACAAGAGAAAAGGTGAAAGACAGAAAGTGCAGACAGCGCAAAAGAACTTGGCAAGAGCAAAGGGCGAGGGAGCCCTGGCTCAGTGTAACGTGCGCAAAGAAAAGCAGCATGGCAGCTAGTCCTAGGCCAACATAACAAGGCAGGCAACAAACCACAAGACACCCTCCCTGGTCAGTCCGGCGTCCAAGACAGAGGGCAAACAAAAAAAATTTCCAGTAGAGCAAAGGGAGCTCCCAAACGGCGAAAAACAAGTCAATCCATGAAAGTGTAAGTGCAGAAAAAGCCATACCCTCCAAAAGGGCATCATTGGAATCGTCAAAAAACATAGATGCCATCCAATCCATGAGATCAAAGAGCAGGAATGCTCCTCAGCAGAGGGAGCATCCAAAAGCAATGCGGGACAACTTGCGTGATAAACGAAACAGCTTTGTTGTAGGAGATCCTGGGCAGCCGCCCAGATATCCCATTGCGCCAAAATCCCCAGTGCAGCCGCACGCGCCATACAGCCGGCAACGGAACAGTCCTGCTCATGGGCCTCTAAGGGACCCATCAACTGAACAAAATCCGGAACAGACAATGACGAATTGGAGAGGCAATAATCCAAGGTCCAGGTGAAAGGACAGCGGATGCAAGTCATTACAGGTTGCACGCAAGTGAAATACGCAAAGCGAAAGGAAAGAGTATATGACACACTCAGTGTCGCCAATGGCAAGACACCAAAACCAGCCAAAAGGCGCTCACGAAGCAGCTGGAGGCGTTCTGGATCGAGCAGGTCCCATCGGGGAGCAGCCATTGCGCATAAAACAAATTAATAACAGGACACCAGCCGCCAAGGCGATGATCAACGGGAAACCACCAAAGACGCTGGAAAAAATAGAATGAATAAACGCAGGGATGACACCAAAAATAGTTTGGAAGGAGGACACCAAACCAGACCCCACGACTTTAAAAAAGTGTACCAGACCTTCTGTGTTAGATGCGTTAAAAATACGATGAATTAACTCCCCAAAATGTTGGGGGAGATTAGTGTTCAAAAGGGCCTGTATTTCACTGTGGGTACTCGCCACCTGGAGAATGAATGTCTCCCGGGCGGACGTGAGCATAACTTCCTCGTTCAATAATAGTGCCTGTATTCTGCTCAGTCTATTGAAATCTGCCTCCATGGTAGGGATGGAAGGCCAAATAGAGATATCAACCTTGCCATGAGGGGGAGGAAAAAGCACATTTTTGCAGCAGACAACCCTGTGCGAAACTGTTACAATGTAAGGAATGCCAGCCTGCAGGCCACAACAGTTTTCGTTATTTAAAAGTAAATAACTACCATTGGAAAGGAGAGTGAAAGTAGGAGAAATAACAGGAGCAGGAATACCTTTCAGCACACAAGCAAGATTAGGAGCGGAAACGCTACATGAGCCATGCAATTTAATGTGTTTACAAATAAGCGAATGACCCATAGTCGAGTCGCAGTACTCCCCGTGAGAAAGACTTCCTTGCCGTCCCGAAGGCATTTATACATGAAAGGCAAGGACCAGAGTTCATGCAGGAAAGCACTGCCCAAGGGCCGGTAACGGCCCACAGGATAATGTTTCATGCACGAGTCAAATTCAAACAAGGAAAAAGGTAAAGCGATAACCCCATGAACTAGCCACACAGCAGAATCGAGTTCTGCAACAGAGAACGGCAAAGGATCCATCTTTTCGATATGTAATAGAGTGTAAGTTGCATCTTTCATGGACATGAATTGCTGTTTGTCAGTTAAATTAAAAGGCAGAAACAAGGCAGAGGTGTTCAAAAAATGCCAAGGAACTTTACCTAACTTGAGCGTTTGTAAAGTCCATGCAAACTGCATAACTGAGCGCAATTGATTCTGACCATGATATAACACAGAAACATCATCTTGTACAATATCAACAACAGAGGACACAATATTCTCTAAAGTATAAATGCGAGAAGACAGGGTATTAATACTATTGTCAACAACAGCAAGCACCTTTTCCAAATTTGCTTGATCTATTTCCCGAAGACGGGAAGCAGCTTCCATTTGTGATAGCTTCCAGAGTTCATTATACGTTTCATAAATGAACCTCTTAGGTCGGGGACCACGAGGTCCCAAAACAAAGTCCGACAGATCAATATTGCCTGAAAGGAGGGACAAATGTTGTTTAACAGAATCAAGGGTCGAATGTTGCAGCCATTGTTTGCATAATTTACCAACAGAATATGTAGTGACAGTACGGGAAGCAGTAAATCTCGGATCAGGCCTTCCCTGTGTGTAGCCAGTACCTGAGTCATGAAAACGCATTTGACATGCATTAGATGATATAGGCCATACCAACCAGGGTGACTGATCCAGTTCGGAAACATTAAATGAATTATTCTGTAATAGAGCCTGTAGGGTCGTCAGGGACAGGTTAAAACGTGAGCTATCATTGGGAAAACTCGACAGGGATGGAATTGAGGGCGAGTTTAATTGTTTAGTGGTAGCTAAGCCCCAACATGTAGTTTGATAGATGGAAGCATTTAGGAACATAATTTGGGTAGGGATGAGGCAAGCACGATGCAACGCCTCGGTTCCCTGTACCTGCCATGGCTTGGAGCCCCAAATGGATTTCAAATCTATTGTATCCTCCCAGTACTCATAACCACCCACTGCTAGGGCACTTAAAAAGGAACCCGAATAAAGCAATTTGGTGTGTGTTAACATAATTTTCTGAGTTGATGTGGTATTAAGTCTAAAATAATAGGATGCAGGGTTCGACCGATTAAAATCAGTAAAATAGGTAAACTTATTTCGAAGAGTCTGTGAGCTACCTGGCAAGGGGTTTGGACAATGTTCCCATTGGGTGTAGTTAACAGAACTACGCAGGGCACTTGGCTTATGGAGAAAATGATTACCCCAATGTTGGTAACAATACAAATCGGCATAATTCGCAGAATTCATATATAAATCCTCAGCATTAAAAGATGCATAATATTTTAAATCGGCAAACAATGCTTCAACGGCATGCACATCCCAATCATCAGAATGAATATTATTTTGTACTACATCACCCATTGAAACACGAAGGACATTAGGTACATTAATAATTTCCGTCGGACCATGGATTTGATAGTTCACTGCATCCCATACGATGCCATCAGCAACTGGAAAAGCTGAAATGTTCACAAATGTGTGGTCACGCTTCATGATGTGAGACGAGGAATGAGGAGCCAAAGTTCCAGAAACATAGTCTACAGCAGAGCGTTCAGGTAAATAGTGACCATTGATTAGTAGAAAAAACACTGTGACAAAGCCAATGGACATGAACAGAAAAATCAAGAAAAGTACCAACCAGAGGTCTGTCCAGGGTGGAATCAAAAAATTGTCTCTAAACCAGGATACAAAAAGGCTGAACTTGGTTGGGACTTTTGAAGATGTGGAATCCGAATCAAAGGAATAACGAGTCGGACTCAGTGGCGTTATTGGTTGATGTGCCACCGATTCAGATGCAGGATAAGTATACTCGGTCCTAGTCGATATTGGTGGAGAGTTGGGGATCAATTGTAGTTTCAGGCAAATCAACCATCTCAATTACAGCATCAGCGACCGTTCGTGTAGATGGGCCACGAACATATGTCCGATAAATGGCAGGACAAGAGACCGCTGGTGTGACACTATTCAGGATCGGCCAGGCGCTGTAGCTTGACATTTTCCACTGAGATGTATCTGTTCTCCTTGCGACCAGGAAGCGGTGGTAAAATGACTGTACGTGTTCCCTTCAAACCCAGAACTGGAACCGGTGCACGAAAAGAGGGGCCGAATTCTTTTTGTTTTCAACCTTCTCTCGAACCAGTTCTCCAACCTTTGGAAGCCAGCCGGCTACCGGAATCTGCAACGCAGGATCTGTGGCTGAAGGCAAATGTGTAGTTGCAAGTTTGTCTCGGGCTTCTTGTAAGTCCTGTAACATAGCAGAATGGTTATCTACATCAAACTTGGCGGATTGCGCCGCGATGTCTGGACCCTCAAGGTCAGGCACAAACATTCTTATGCCAAAGAGCATTTCGTATGAGGTCCGCCCACCCAGAGGTCTTCTAGGGAGATTATTAAGTGCACGTTGAACGGTATACAAGTGGGCCAGCCAGTTCCTGCCAGTACCTATAACTCTAGCTGTTAAGGATTGCTTTAAGTCACGGTTCATTCGTTCAACGATAGAGTTGCCCTCAGGCCTATACGGAGACGAAAATTTCACCCGCACCCCAAGCGAAGCCATTGCGTCCTTGTAAGCCCTAGAGGCAAACGCTGGACCTTGGTCCGAATGGAAGGTGCCGCATGCGAAAATTCCCACAAAGACACGCAAATCCCTGATTACATTTCGAGCATCAGCACTACGTTGTGGCCAGACCCAGAGGAACCGTGTGCACGAGTCCACTGCTACTAAGATGTATTTATAGGCAGTGTCTGATGAGAATGGACCGCAGTGATCCAAGTAAACACACCCAAAGGGTCTGTTAGCAATGCAGAGCGGGGTCTGTGGTGGGCGTGTTACCGTGGAAGGCTTAATCTGTTGACAAACATCGCAAGAAAGCACAAAAGCACGGGTGTCTTTATACAATCCACGCCACCAATAACGCTGCTGCAAAATGGAAACTGTAGCTGACACCCCTGCATGAGCCGAAGCCATGCCTTCGTGTGCAGCTGATATCAAGGCACTCCTGCGGTCCGCGTTGGGGATCAGCCGATCTCCAACGTCAGGTATTGTTACATAAGGAACCTGATCGGGACTTAATTTGTAAGAATACTTGGAAGGGAAACCTGTAGGGTAATTATCACCTTCCTTGGTTGCAGCAATAGCTGCTAGAATAACAGAGTCTATTTTAGACATGGACCTGGTAACCGCTGCTACTGAAAACGTGACTACTGCTGAACGGGCAGCTTCATCTGCCAGATCGTTACCAATAGCGTGTGCGCCCACCCGCTGATGGCCTAAGGTGTGAACCACCTGTGTGAGGGGCAGACGACGTTGCAATTCTGCCACTCGAACCCAAAGCATTTTATGCTTAATTGTGCTCCCTTTTGCGTCCTTGTAGTCATTTTTCGACCAGAAAAACAGATTGTCATTGTAAGATTGTACACAGTAGTAGGAATCACATACAATAAGAGTGGTCTCATCCTGAGAAGCGAACTCAAGCGCAAGTAGCAATGCATGCAGCTCGGCCAATTGTGCGGTACTATCTCCAAGTGTGCGAGTATGCACTGCAGAGGATTTGAACTTTCCACTTACAAAGGAACCCGCAACAATAGCACATGCAGCTGAATAAGCGTGCTTGGACCCAGTGGCCGGTTGCGCCGAACCATCGGTGTAGATCACACATTTGTAATCCTCAAGCGGTAGTAAAAACAAAGGAGGAGGATGAACGAATTCATACTGCAAAAACTCCTGAGTCTGAAGAGAAGAATCAAAAACAAAAGTGACGTCCGAAGACGTCAAGGATGTAGCCCATTGTATCCAACGGGGATGCATCGCTTTTGAGTTCGGTACACTTGCCTTTGTTACTGCCTCTAGGGCAGGACAGGGTGTTACCACTAGAATCCGCTTCCCTGTGCCAGTGCGCGTTCTTTTAGAATCGCCATTTGCACTGCAGTTAGAACTTTTTCGACAGATGTAAAGCGCAATTCAGCGGAAGTGTACAGATGTGACTTGTATGCGATGGGTACTGTATCACCTTCATTAAAGGTTAAGTACGTGAATCCCACCGCCCCCGGAATTATTCTAATCACCAGGTTTGTGTGGTTATCACGAGTCAAAAGATATTTAGACTCCAATAGGTCTGTCTGCAAAGACTGCAAAATCGAGGTATGCTCAGGCAGCCAGCAAGACCTTGAATAAGTAGGTTGTATCAAAGCATACAAAGGCTTGATACGCTGGGCATATTCGGGAATGTAAGTACGCCCGAAATTCAGAAAACCCAGCAAAGACTGAAGTTTCTTCAGAGTATTTGGGGGCACAAATGTGCACATTTTTCCAAGAAATGGGGGCTAAGCCCTTACCTTCGTTGTTGAGCTCATAGCCCAAGAACAGAACGGTAAATTCAGCAATGTGTGACTTAGCAAAGTTAAATTTGTAACCCTGCTCCGCAAATTCAAGAATAATGCGGTCCACACGGGACAGATGCTGATATAACTCGTCGTCTGTCAGATAGATGTCATCTACGTACGAACATGCGTCTTGATCAATGTCATTTAACAAAGAAACAACACGGGCGGCGAATATACCCGGACTATTTTTGTAGCCCATGGGTAAACGCCGGAACTGGAATAATTTACCACCGGAAGTGAATGCGGTCCATTGACCACTCTCCGGGGCTAGGTTGTGCGTGTAGAAACCGTTTGAAAGGTCAAGTGTCGTTTTATATTTTTTACGAACAAGACTGTCTACAAGCGCAGAACTATGTGTATTCTGTACCGCAAAGTTCCGACAATGGGAATTTAAATGCCGGTAATCCAAAACTAAGCGGTACGATCCATCGGGTTTAGAAACCACGAAAAGGGGATTGTTCATAGGTGATACGCATGGTTCGATTACTCCCTGATATTCCAACTGTGTCAGAATTTCGGAGACTGGGCCTTTTGCCTGCCGTTTGATGGGATATTGGGGTTGTGGCTGCGGTAGTGACCGCAAAGGTATTGCATGAGGAGGTGATTCTTCATCCCATCCCACATGGTTGCGGTATAACGCTGGTGCCAGGTACACAGCCCACTCAGCTGCAAGTGCTTCAGCTTTGTCTTTTGGGACATGCCTTGAAAAGCTTGGAAGGATTACCTCCTCTCCTTTATGTGCAGCTAAAACGAACGGGGGTGGCCAATCCACCTCTGCTAACAAAATGTCATATGAAGAGGTTAGATTTTCCCAAAAATCCCTTTTATTTCACGCGGTATATCACCTTCAATTTGGATGACTATGTTGTAAAGTCTGTCAGGGGTGCCACTCTCGTGTCAGCTGTCTCTACAGTAACGAATGTTTCAGTTGCTGTCGCCTCCATATGAGGACGTAGCGCCTCCCGCACTATGGTAACTTCCGCGGCGCTGTCTAGGAGGGTCACTGCCCACGTCCAATTCTGGAGTCTCGTTCTCACGGTCTGTGGCATATTTCGCTGTTACAGCGGCAACTTTTTTCTTTTGAAATTGTGGTCGAGGAAGGTGAAAGTCTTCTGCTTTCCCTCTGACTTGTTGTCGAGGTTGGTCTCGCTCCTGGGGAGCCTCTCGGCCCCTTCCTCTATCTGGCCGTCCTCCTCCACCAGCCTGTGACGACGTCTGGGCCTGTGAAGAACGAGGAGAACGGGTATCAGAGCTCTGAAACCTTTCTGGTGATTTAATTCTCGACCTATCACGTAAATCATAAGTACGTTCAGAAGAAACCGAAACTGGGGAAGCGCCTCTCGACCCCGGCTTCTTTTGTTGCTTACCCTGTTTTTTCTGTCTCCAACTCTTTTTAGTGAAGACTGGTCTATCATCTTTCTCAGATGTACTTTTTGTTTGTGTAACTTGTGTTTGCGATTGAGTTTGCATTTTTACAAAAGGCTTGTTGCCTAGGCTGTTTCTTCCAATTGTTTTATAAGCCCGGGCTATAATTTTCGGTAATTCGCGGGGCCTGTCCAACTCTGGGACTAAAGCCAAAGCATTCGCTACTTGAAAGTTCATTGCATCGCCCTTGACATTTCCAAGGATCAGTTCAGCTACTACATCAAACACTCCCACTAGTCTCATCCCTAATTCCACAGCCGCTTCAGGGCCATGCTCATCCTGTACTTTTTTAATTACAGAGGGTAGAACCGTCATGGAAGGAGTACCAAAACATTTTGAATAAACTGCTGCGAATACCTTACCCCAGTTTTCACATGATGTCAAATCGGGATTAAGTCTTTTGGCAAACTTATCGTAAGGATGCGGTGTTTATCCACCAGGGATGTATGTGGAAACACCGCTTCTATCTGATCGAACTTTTCTGCAAGCCAGTAAGGATAATCGTCCTTATTTTGTGGACGTTTGCCCAACACAGAATTTACCATGACAGGACTTATGGTCACTCCAGCTGCAACAGCTGGTTGGCCAGCGACTACAGGGGCAGCTCCATGTAGGCTACCTGTAACGTATGTCACTAAGGCTCGATGCACTCGCACCAGTTCGGTATGCATAGTGCGCAGTTCCGCAATCGGTATTGCCAGATAATTTGGATGCGGGGTATACCCGGCCAATACAGGCCAAGTGGCCCCCTCAATGGATAAGGGGCCTAAACGAACTGCGGTATTTGGTTGTGGGGGCGCCATTAAACCAAACACGGTGCTGCCAAGCCGTGAGAGGCACTTCAAGATTAGTATAGGGTCGATAGGCAGCAGGAATAGCGGTGAGTTTATATTCATGAAACAGATTATCACCTGCATCCACCGCCTCAAAAGTGATCCAAGTGTAAAACACTTCAAAGTGATAAGCCGGATCGGCTTGAACCACAAAGACCAACTCGACCCCAGTATCGGGCACTCCGTATACACCTAGGTGTTCTCGGAGAGGTCCTCGGCTATGTGCAGCTATCGCCACACCAGCCATAACTAAACAATTGTATTCGACAACCTAACAGGGAGCACAAAATGGGTTTTTATGTAACCTTTTTAATAACTTCAAGCTTGAAAGAACCTATAAAACATTCAATATAGGAGGTATCACCGTCACTTACGCCTCCGGAAGCGTACGTGAGGTTTTTGTGGACAAGCACAAGTACTACTCAAGCGTCTCGCAGATAAGCAGCCCCACGGTGGTCGCGCCATGTCATAAGGTTTCTGCACATACACAGAGCTATGCACAGGATAATGGGACCCCGGAATACAGTGGTTTGCCTACCATATACCGTAGCACCCAAAAACCCCAACCCAACTAGCTTAGCATCCCATTAGCACCCAAGTACCAATGATTGGACAACCCAGAACACGGTATCTTTATCTCAGGACTCGCAGAAGCAAGAACACTCTTTCGTCACTCACTCGTACTTGTCCACAAGGTGCGTAGGAAGAGACACTGGATAGGTTAAAATGTTTATTCCAACTTACGTGCTCTAATGTACAGTACACGTGTCAGTACTAATAGCATAATGCATATGAATAATATAAGCAGCATGGTTACAATTCCATAGAATACAAACGGGGAAAGCATTTCATAACTCAGTGGATAAATGTCTAAATAACATTACCACCCTCCCCGTGCAGTAAGATAGTTTATTATAAAAATAGAAGACCTCTGGGCTTTGACTAGCGAACCCTCATACCTCGGTCTCTAGATGCAGAACTACATCGGCAGACAATCACAGCTCTTCTCCCTGGAAAGGATTCCTCCAAGTGTGTCAAGCGCAAGTAAAAACCCCAGTATTAAAGGCACACAAAGTTTCATGTCATTTGCGCCTAATGTTATGTCTGGGTGCGCGAGACTGGCCATATCAGGAAGAACCGAAATACATTGTTATGCGACCTTGTACATGTTGTGCAGTCTGAGCCCAAATCGAACAAGAGAAAAGGTGAAAGACAGAAAGTGCAGACAGCGCAAAAGAACTTGGCAAGAGCAAAGGGCGAGGGAGCCCTGGCTCAGTGTAACGTGCGCAAAGAAAAGCAGCATGGCAGCTAGTCCTAGGCCAACATAACAAGGCAGGCAACAAACCACAAGACACCCCCAGGGGCACCGAAGCCAGTACCGCCAATGGAAAGATCAGGGACTTACCGCGATTGATTCGCAATCCAGAGACCTCTCCAAACCTATCCAACTGGCGCAACAGCACAGGTAGTACGGCCCGAGGAGAGGCCAAGTAAAACAGGGCATCGTCGGCATATAGGGAACATGGCTTGTATCACCCACTCTGATTCCCCACTGTTCCATTTCCGCCCTGACTCGGACTGCGAATGGCTCTATGGCCAGGGCGAACAATAGAGGCGAGAGGGGACACCCCTGGCGAGTGCCCCTTCCCAGTTGCCAGTCTTCGGATCGCGTGCTCCCAAGTTTTACTCTCGCGCGGGGTGCCGTGTACAATATGCGAATCCAATGGCAGAATTTGGGACCCAGCCCGTAGGACCTCCAGAAGATACCCCCAATCCACTGTGTCGAACGCCTTGGCGAGGTCAATAGATACTAGTACCATCTGTTCCCCACGATCGCGTACAACATGCATGACATGGTTAAGTCAGCGCAGGTTCAGAGCCGTGTTTCGTCCCGGTATAAACCCACATTGGTCCTCATGGACCAAGTGCGGCATGTATGGCCCTAACCGAGTAGCCAAAAGCTTACATAAATTTTTACATCTGTATTAATCATAGTAATCGGCCGATATGACGAGGGCTCATGTGCATCCCCTCCCGGCTTCAGAATCATACTTATCTCTCCCTGGTTCATACTGGGTAGGAGAACTCCGCGTTCAAAGGCCTCAAGATACACCTGCAACAGGAGGCGGGGAAGCGTGCCTGCAAATGCTTGATAAAACTCAGGAGGGTACCCGTCACTACCCGGGGATTTAGCTCGTGGTAGGTGCTGCAGTGCGGAGAGCACCTCCCCCTGTGTTAGAGGTTCATCGAGCTCCTTCTGTGCCGATTTAGAGAGAGTCCGTAGGGTCAGGTCGTGAAGGTAAGGGAGGTAGGCCGTTTCGCTGATTGCAGGGTCCGCGGCATACACTGTCTGCAAATGAGATTTCAGGACCATCAACAACCCCACCTCTGAGTGGACCAGGTCCCCCGTGGGCTCTCGCAGAGCCACGATCGCGGCAGGGGCTTGTTCTCGTCTGAGAATCCAGGCCAAGAGGCGACTCGATTTATCCCCTTCCCTATGGAGGCGTTGTCTGTAACCCTCCCCTCTGCGTCAGGAGCTTCGCAGGTCTGTGCCTCCAAGAGGCGTCGCTCCTCCTCCTCCTGCAGCTCTCGTTGGAGCTGCTTACGGACCCCACAGGTTAGGCTCAAGCAGGCCCCTCTCACCACTGCCTTCAGGGCTTCCCACTTCGTAGCCTGTGATAAGTCAGGCCCATCCCAGTTTAAGTCGATATAGTCAGTTATGGTAGTCTCTAGGTGTTGTTTCCCCACCGGGTCCTCAAGTACCTCCGCCGGGAACCTCTAAGTCCGGGGGCGACGAATCGGGGCCCCCCCAGTCGACCACACATGCCACAGGGGAGTGATCAGATAGGAACCGTGCCTGGTGTGTCACCTCAAAGGACATAGCCGTGTCTGGGTTTGCGACTAAGAACCTGTCTAGCCGACTGTGCGTGTTATGAGTGGGTGAAAAACAGGTGTACACTTTCTGGGTTGGGTGTCTCTGGCGCCATATATCCTGGGCCCCTATATTCCCCATTACCTCTCGGAGCTTCATCGTCATCCTCGGCTTCGTGCCCTTGCGGGGTGGGAACCTGTCATGGTCGGGGTCTAGGACACAATTAAAATCCCCCAACCAGATCAGCGGGACTTCCAGTTCCGACACCAGGACCTCCTGCAGGGTCTGAAAAAATTCCGGATCGTCCGTGTTTGGGGCATAAGTATTCATTATAGCGATGTCTCTACCATCAAGCTTAGCTCTAAGGAGTAGATATCTCCCATGGATGTCCGCTTCCACATACTGGAGGGCAAATGGGGTCCCCGGGGCCACCCACACAAGGACTCCCCTAGCGTAAGTAGAGAGGGAAGAGTGGAAAACCTGTCCACGCCATTTCTTCGCCAGTTTCTGAGCCCCTTCGTCAGTAAGGTGGGTTTCTTGGAGGCATGCTATCAAGACCTGATGTCTGCAGAGAAAGGACAGGACCCTATATCTTTTGGTACACGTACCCAGCCCCCTCACATTCCAGCTTAAAAATGTAAACCCCATGGATGGTAGAACATCCGGTTTCTGTGTGTACCCCGCCCCGAATAGCTACATAGACCCTGTGCCCCACATGCTGTACATACAATATAAAAAGAAAACCTAGAACAATCCCTGAAGAACACCCTCCCCCCCTCCCACGAGCAATATACTGACAACTATGCATGCAGAAATGCCCTTCCCATGCTGGTGCCAGGACGTGCACAGCTGCCCCATCAGCCCAACAGAGGCCAAAAACTACCCTGCAAAAAAAACAATAAAAGACCCCCCCCTAGGTCTAACTCCCGGCCCAGCCCAGCCGCCTCATGGCGTGTTTCAATGCCCCGAACCGCCCAATTTTATACGTGCAATTCAATAGAGCCAGATTGCTTGGCGACCCCCACGAAATGCATAAGATAACTAAACATATACATATTCCTCCTCGGGCCCCCCAAGACGTTCACCCATAGGTACTATCCCAAAAAGCGCTGCTCCAGAGTCCCTGTGAATCAGTGGCCACTGGGCCACTAATATTCAGCCCCCTCTACCTCAAAAGTTAGGGAAAAAGAAAAAAGGATATCATCTTCAGGACGGATCCGGAGTAGATGTGAGAGGGTCCATGACAGTTTCTGGGACCACATGAGTGGTTGGCGGCAGAGTTTCTGGTACTAGTCCCACTCCAGGAGTATCTGTTACAGCTCGAGGAGGAGAATCGTCGGAGTCCGAAGATTCCACTCGCAGGGCTCCGTCATGTAAGGCGTTATGGTTGATTTTACTGGTGGATGCTTGAACCACTAAGCTGTCTGGTGTTGGATGCTACGTGGGAAATTCAGGGTTGCCTTAGCTGGTCTGTGGCTGTGGTGACAAGTGACCTGCCTGTTGACCAGATCATGGTTTTGGCCTAGTGCCCAAGAGGGTATCTTTAAGGCCTCATTGAATGGCAGGAGAGGGTCAGTAGGAGTCTTATCAGGCTGAAGAATCTCGTTAGAACGTGAGTTTGAACGTCCATAGTGGGGAGTTACAGGTCAAGGTCCTCTGCAGGCTTTCTAATCACAACAGCAAAATATGCTTTCTCCTCTGTGGCAGGACCAGAGTGAGAGACAAATCCATTGCCTGTGGGGGTGTCTAAGCCATTGGAGTCCTCTGTTCCAATCTCCAATCACAAGCACCAGAGGCATACATGGTGGGGGTCTGTCACAGACATCTGTTTGCGACAGTCCCTACAAGGTTTAATCCCTGTTTGTTTTTGTTTTTTTTAGAAGTGTGAAATTTCCTTTTCACACTGGTAAAATTTTGTTAAAAAGATTAGAATAATCTTGTCATAGATTAAAGTAGTGCTCCAGATCTGCTTCTGAGACTCAGAAAGAAAGGAACTGATTTCAGCGCGCATGGTTTTACCTATATGTGTTATGTACCCCAATCTAGACCTAGGTAGCTACACCACCTTTTACCTACATGTGTCCTTCCTTGCTCTGCATAACAGTTCTAGCACTGACCTTTTACCTAGTTATGTGCTGAATAAAAGTTGATCAGTTTCTTGGAAACTAACCTCATTTATTATGCATGAGGATTCTTAGAAAAGTCCTTGCACGTGACGTACGTAACACGATGAACATATTCTGTGTAAAATGTCATGGTCATCTTCATCCTAGAGCGAAATAACTATTTTGCATAATCGCAGGTATTGTTCTAGGTTAATTTGCATAATCATACTTACAACACATTGATTATGTAAGGAACCCCAAGGCTATCTTTATGGTATAAAAGACCCATACTGACACTATATAGACCAGGGAGAAGCTTCACGCTGACAGTAGACGCTGACGTCCCGGCCTGCAGAAGCTCCAGCAAGCAGTGGTCTGACATCCCTTGCAAGGTGCCCAACCTGAGACCAAGACGGGGTCCTTCATTCTCTCCCATCAGGTATTTGGGTTGGCTCTTCCCTAGGGGATTCTTGGCTTTACACCCACATACATGTGAGGTACACTTGGGTAGGGTTTGCATCTTAGGAGTACGCTTGATTACTGTCATGTATCTATGTGCCTGCATACATTCACTGTTTTAGCATCATGGTAGAATTCCACCTTTTATTTGCTCTGTTGGTGCCTGTAATCTTATACATCTGTTTCTTCCTAATGATTGTCTCAGCAAACATGTTTTTTACTAGAATGACGCTTGTTCAATAAATGCTTATTGAAAATGTCCCCATAGTTTATTCTGTGCATCTCTCTGAGACCAAGTGAGCACGAGTGACTGAGCGAAAAGTACTGTACTGTTTCCACGATCCCTGAAGGATCAAGGGTTTTCATGTTCGATAGTTGCCAGAAACTATTCGCTCCTAGGTAAGGTGGCACTGTGGGGTAGTTGGTCTAAAGGCTGACATATCCTTTGGGGGTGTCTGGAATCAGTCTGGATACCAATCCCTTAGTTTATGTTGTCTAAGCGTGCAGATCCTATGTATTATTAGGAACTACACGACATGGCGCCGCCAACGTTGATTTGGTTTTTATTTTGCGGTCAAATCTGAGTAGTTCAGTCGTGCTTTCTCAGAGACCGTACTCACATTTAACCACAGACGTCTGGAGTGGGAAGGGAAAATCCGTCACAGCTGAGTAGGTATATCCTATGTATTGGCTGTAGATTTGTTCTAGCTTGAAGGATCATATTTCCCTAAAACTGTGCAAAACCTTATATCTTTTGCTTAAAACTCCTCCCATGTCTAACACTGGTGACGCTGGTACGAGTGGTGCTAGTGTGGAGGAAGCTGAGCAGGAAGGTGCTCTTAACATTTTAGAAAATTGCAGACATGCACTTACTATGAAATTATTAGATTATGGAGTCACATCATTAGGTGGGACTGTTACCTTCATGATTGAGGCACAAGAGGCATTCACAACAGAGGAATTCTATTCTTGGGTTAAATTACCACCTGCAGATGCACGAACACATTTGTTTCATACTTACATTCCAGATGAGACACCTGACGAATTCGCTCTATACGAGGACATAGAAGTCCAGTTAACCTACAGAGAGCATATTAATTGGTTTAAAGGCGCCCTCCCCCACACCACAACAAATGTGATACTATGTCCGCTCAGCAGAGAAGGAGCGACCTGGCCGGTCCTAGCTGCTTATACACCGCATCCAGAGATTGATACATTGCCAGCAGGAGACTTATGTACACTTTACAGCGAGATAGTAAAACTCTACAGAAATCTTACACAGTTAGTAATGCAAACACTTACAATTCAGCATTCAAGGGTCACTCAAGTTGATCAACCACAAGGAGCAGCGACAAAAATCACCCCACAAACGCTGAACGCGATTATGGGAAGAATGCCCACTAGACGTGAGCAAATGCCATTCTGGATAGCACAGAAAATAGCACAGCTTGAGGCAGTATTTCCCCATACAGGCCCGCAAGAAAAACCCAGAATACTGACAATTTGCTTGCCAATGAGAATAACTCTGCCGATAGAGTATTGTACCACTTGGGGTACAGTTTTTGCTGCAGTTTATACCAGAACTCATGGCACCCCCCTCAATAGCAGTCATACCAGAAGTATTGAAACAAATACAGAATGAGTACGGGACAGAACCTGCCCTGGACTTGGGGATGAAATCAACAGTTATGTTAGCTAACATAAGAGGGGAGGTAGCAGCGGTGGCTATACGCCAATGCCTTTGGAAATGCACTCCTGCGCAACAGGAGCGAGAACTACCGAAGATTATCGAAGATACCTATGCTTCGCTGGGTAGAGATAACTTGGGAGCTGGACCTGTGAAACCACAATCAACGAGTAATCCTGAAAAAGACAACTCAAAGCAGGTACCCAATTCCTCTAAAAAAAAATGGGATAGCAAGCACACAAAAAATAAGCAGAATGCATCAGGATCATGGGGTGGTCTCCTCAACAGGAGCCCTCTGATAGAAAATATAATCTTAGAAACCGTGACAATATTAAAAAACCTGACGGGTATCAGGATACTGATGCACGTTCCTCTCGTTCCTTTCAGGATTCATCAAAAATCTCTGAGAGGGAAGGACGGTCTAAGAACGCCGATAAAAAGGGCGGCAAAGCACTTCAGACTACTTTATTAAACAAAAGATAAACCCAAAAGTAAACCTCAATTTAAAAGGGAGAAGGTAGCTGGCCATTAAAATAAGAAATGCCCAGACTACTGAGGACTCTACTACTGAATGGGGGATGGGCTCTGATGATGCTAGACAGCCCAGCAGAAGTAACAATAGCTCGCCAGAACCTGATGGAATTTCTGGTGACAGCGTTGAATGAACATATCACGGTGGAAACACCTGATACAAGGGTAAGTGTCCCACATCAGTTATATGAAATAACCCTCCAAATGGAGGGGGACATACCCAGAAAAGTGAAAGGTCTCTTTTGGGAGAACCTGACTTTTGGATACAATATCCTATTGGCTGAAAGAGATTGGCTGGCTGAGTTTGTTATGGATTTCCCTAAAGGGGAAGAGGTAATATCAGCTTTCTCCGACCGCGCTCCAGAGTCCCTGAAACATACATACACCCAGGAGTGGGTGTTAGCGCTAGCTCCCGCACTTTACCGCAATCATGTAGGGTTGGATGCTAAGTCACCTCACCATGAGGCAAAGAAACAAGTTAAAACTACTCCTTCACCACAGAGACAGTACCCAAGAAAACATGAGGCAAAGAAACAAGTCGGGGAGATCTTAGATCAACTTGAATACCAAGGTGTTATTGAACATTGCACCTCTTCCATGAATAATCCTTTGTTTCCAGTAATGAAACCCGACAATTCATACCGTCTAGTTTTAGACTACAGGAATTTGAACACATGCACAAAAACATTTGCAGTACAAAATGCACACAGTGCTGCATTAATGAATAACATTGTGCAGAAAAAATACAAAACATTAGATATCTCAAATGGATTTTTCTGCAAAAATATAGCGCCTGGAAGCAGGCATTTGACAGCATTCTCGGCCATAGGCTCTGAACGGCAATTCTGTCGACTGCCCCAAGGGTATAAGAATAGCCCCGGGTTGTTCTCAGCAAAAGTAACAGAGTTTCTTAAAAATTGTGAGCAGGAGGCATTGTCCTATGTAGATGATCTTTATCTGATGGACAATGAATTATTGGATCACTTGCACAGAGTGAATAACATGATCTTGGGGCTCGCCACTGTGGGCTACAAATTTAACTTTAAAAAATCAAAAATTGCCCACCTCAATGTCCTGTTTTTTGGGGATATGAGCTATCAAGTGAAGGAAAAAGCCTTGCAGCTAATTTATCAGAAAAATGAGCGCTGCTCCAACCTCCTAAACTCTGAAAGGCTTACAATCCATTTTAGGATTCCTACATTTTGGCAGAACATACATTTTGGATTACGCAGAAAAGGTATAACCTTTCTACGGCCTAATTAGGCCTGATTTTTCAGTTCACCATTGGACACCGGAACACACAGAAATACTTTCTTCCGTACAAGCTGACGTGATAGCTTCCAAACATTTACACACACGTAAATACTACAAAATTGGTGATCCGTGTAGTCGTGGGTCAATCTGGGTACACGTACCTTACCTTCAATGAAGGCGAAACGGTACCCACTGCATACAAATATCATTTGTACACAAACGCTGAAATGCGTTTTGCTTCCACGGAAAAGATACTTACAGCAGTACAGACTGTTGTAATGAGAGAAAGGGCACTAGCACAGGGGAAACACATAATTTTTGTGACTCCAGTACCAACCTTAGAGGCTATTACCAAAGCAAGTGTTACAAATGCAAAAGCACTACATCCATGATGGATACAATGGGCTAATTCTCTCACTGCAACAGATGTAGACTACAAATTTGATTCTACTTTAAAGAGAAGCATTTCTGTAGTACGAACAAGAATATCCTCTCCCGAATTAAATAATGCCTCTAGATCAGTATGAATACATCATTTACACTGACGGATCTGCCCAGCTTGCCGTAGGAAGTAAACAGCAATACAGTGCGGCATGTGCGATTGTGAAGGGATGTATGAGGGATGGCAAGTTCCGTCCTAGCAATACACAGACGCAGTCTCTAGGAGATTGCACGGCACAGCTGGCAGAACTAAAAGCCCTGATACTGGTACTAAAAAATGCGGATCGGGAATTCCCCACACTCATTGTGTGCAATCCGTTTTACTGTGTCCAGTCATACAATGAATATCTTCACTATTGGGCAAAGAGTGGGTTCAGAGATTCCAAAGGTTGCACAATAAAGCACAAATTGTTTTGGGAACAGGTGACAGAGCTGAAAAAAGGCTTGCCACAGGCTCATGTAATTCACACATTGAGTCATCAGCGTGTTGGCATGCACGTTTAAGGGAATTCACTGGCTGATGAAGGCGACAGTGCGAACTACTGCCGTTGCTGCAATCACTCGTTCTAGTACGAGAATAGACGGACAGATAATGATAGCCGTGAACGCTACGCGCAACAACAGCTCAGCCTTGCCAAAAGGTTTTCCACTCAAGTACTCCTACAAGTTAGATGTGCAAAATGTTCCTTATGCTTAAATTCCAGGAGTGGGAGGTAGAGTAATACCAAACATGGATCGCAGATTAGGATTCATTCTAGCTGCGCACAAAGGTCTGGGTTCAGCACACGCCGGGATCGCAGCAACTATTTCACTACTAAAGCAGCGTTAAAGGGTGGCTAGGTCTTTCTAAACCGACCAAGGGTGATCTTCTTAAGTGCGACATCTGTCAGCAGATGAAGGGTTCCACCGTAGCACATCCACCACAAACACCATTACTAATAACAGACAGACCTCTCGCATGTGTCTATTTGGACCACTGCGGCCCCTTACAATCTGACAGAGCTTACAGGTACAGGATGGCAGTGGATTCATGCTCTAGATTCCTGTGGGTTTGGCCTCAGCACTTGGCTGACGCCCAAACTGTTATAAAGGATTTGCGAGTCTTCATAGGGACATACGCAATTGGCACATTACATTCTGACCTAGCCCAGCGTTTAGCTCACGGGCTTACAAAGAAGCCATGGGAGGTTTGGGTGTTGCATTGCGGTACTCATCTCCGTATCATCCAGAGGGAAATTCGATTGTGGAGAGGAACAACCAGGACTTAAAGCAATCCTTAACAGCCAGGGTATGAGGCTCGGGTGGCAGTTGGGTCAATCACCTATATGGAGTCCAGAGGGCACTTGACAATATGCCAAGAAGTTCCCTGGGGGGCCGTACTCCATTAGAAGTCCTGTTTAGGATTAGAATGAGGGTACCTGACCTTGACTGTGGCAGCACAGTGGCAAATGAAAAATCATTTGACATCAATGATCGTTTGGATGTCTTGCAGGAACTCGGTGAATTACGGGCATTACAAAGCAATGTCCAAGTAAAACGCACAGCCACTGGAGAATTGAAAGTTGTTCCGGCAAGACCTGCCTGGGTCCTGAAGATTGGGGACCTGGTCAGAGAAAAGATTGTGGACACAAAAGAGCTTGGGCCATCTTACAGAGTGCCTGTCCCTGTCCTGGCTGTCGAAGGAACAAGAACAGTACTACTTCTGCCTCTTGCCGGCAAGAAAGAAAATAGATTCGTCTCAATTGATCTGATCAAACCACACTATGTGGCCGATACTCAATAGTAGGTCACGTGGGCTCCTTTGTAGCACCAGATCTCCTCCCGCTACCATAGAGGAAGTTCAAACAGAAAGATTAACCCCGTTTGAAGATTCTACTCCACGAAGTGAAGGAGCTATCAAACACAGAATGGAGCTTGTACCTGTTGAAATTGAACGACTTCAATCTACAAATGACACACAGATCTCAATTCAGCCTAACACAGACATCTATGTGAATATGTCTCAAACTGAGACATCTGCCAGTTCTACAAAAACCTGCTGAGCTACCAAAGATAGATCGAACTGCGTCTGCCTACTTCATTGTCTTTCTCTTTGGATCCAAGTGAACCGGAGTTACTGCCACCGCCTGTTTCCCACAAACAAAAGATTTGTGGTTTCTACCTTTGGCTGAAAAAGACTTACCTTGTTTATCCCTGGCTACAGCTCTGGATTGCAATTGGTCTACTGTTCCTAGTCCTTTAGATTGGTATAGTGACGGTCGTTTTCCTGCTCCTGATTGGACATTATCTCCCAAAACGCTCTGCAGCACAAAATGTGAACATGATCCTGAAAGCGCATGCATCATTACACCGTGAACAAAGAGACCTGTCCTTGGTGAACATTACAGCAGATCCAGTTTCCGAAGGAATAGTATGGGGCAGAGTTTTCTATGATGTATATATTCCTACTGAACGTCTAAAAATACCACACTTATTTAAAATGTATTTAAGTGATATCATCACCTCCAGTACTTTCTCTGAGGATTGTAACTTTGAAACTGTAAATACTATGTTGTCTGATTTAGGACAATCTGCTGCATATTTCTTTTTAATTTTTTTTTATTAACTGTTTTCATTAACACAAAGGTGGCCAGCACTTTGGGGAATGTACATTACATGTAATAGATTTACATTTCTGACATAGGTTAGTGCATCAATGAGCAGTAGCTCTGAGAGTACACGCATTCAAAGGTTGGCCTGGAATCTGCTGCGTTTTCAAACAATGAATTGTATGATGAAACATCTAGTTTTGACACCATGTTTTGTTACCACACTAGTGTCATCATTTCTTGCACAAAGCAAGTATCCCACGAAATGTTTTCTCTTACCATCAATGGGAACATTGCCCAACACCACCGAAAGGTAGTTTGAACACATTTCCACAAAAGTTTGCTTATTTTTCTGGGTTTATCACTTCAAACCCGACCTCTTTTTATACGCTTGCAACTGCAAAGAAAAATATGCTCACTAACATGAAACAGATATACTCTGCTTCCTTTATTTCCCAACTGTCTTTACAGGGTTTCAACTTTTGGAGGGACACTATAGACATACAAAACAGTCTGGGGGACTAAAGAATGGCAAGTTCAGGGAACTGAGGCCTTATTTAGAGCATTCCTCATACCGTATCAAATGATTTTTCTGAACGAGACAGTGCAACAGACTTCCTGTCTTTGTCTAGCCAAGATCAAGGACTTGAACACACCTCGGATTCCTTCACTTACACACTTTGAGGGATGGCAAAATTACACACAACACAGTGAGGATACATTAGATGCCATACTACGCGATGGTTCTTACAATTCATCAGACCCCAATTGGAAGGGATGGTTGGTTTGGCCTATCGACACAAATAGGTGTCAGTCACTATTCAGGGGTACCACTGAAGTGTTTAGTATCCATAGGCCTGACCAACGCTATGTACAAACAGAACACTCGGGAGTGGTGACATCTTACAGTGTTGGGAAGTTATGCCTAGAGTGGCTAAAAACCTCAACACTGTTCCAGGATAGGTCCCCAGAAGCCACGTCCAAAGCGCTTCTTGTACGCTATTTACAACTAGGTATGGAAAATCTCCTAACAGGAGGCTGCTGAGGGATTACGTGAGATTGATAGGATTAACCTAGAAAAGGCTTTGGCTGTGGTCGACAATGGCATGACCACACTATCATCTAGAATGTATTCACTGGGTAACATTGTGTCTTCTGCTATAGATATAATGGATCAGGATTTGTCTATTCTTCAACATGGACAATCGCAATTGCGATCCATTCTATTGTTAAGCTGGACGCTACAATCCTTGCATTCTGTTCACATGCTTTGGCGCTACATCAACAGCACGGCTCTGTTTTCGGCATACAATCCAACGGTAAGACCGATGTCAATGGCACGCAGAGATGTAAAATATACAATCCTACATATTGAAAAATTGGACCAATTACCTTTCAGCGTGGCTGAGTCGCCTTCCACAGAATGGTTAATCCATGGCTATATTACACTGCCAGTCACGACATTCCTATTCCAGTACTGTCTACAGTACCAGCAAGTAGGCAGGTATGAAGCGTTGGGAGAGGGATTTATACATGAGCACTGGGAATTACCGTACAGATTTAGATGCAGGAATGGGGACACTGAAGTTTTTCTCAGCGGTTCAAACTGTGAAAGTGCTTTAAGTGGGTGTCTAGTTTGCAATGATATTTCGCTTCACGGAGCCTGCAATGCTTCAGTTGCCAACTTACCCTGTCACTTGAAGGGTTCCCCAGCTGCCGTGATTTATCCGGTGTTCAAGCTGCTTTCGAATGGAAACTATTTGATGCTCAATGATCATGGTGGTTGTGGGATCGCATATCTAGTCACAGTAAGTTCCAGGGTTACTTGTTGTATGCAAGTATTGTTTCCACCGACCCACACAGTTAGGGAGGCGACACTATGGCCTTCATTGAATGTTTCCTTTATACGGTTTGATTCTCTGAGCAGACTGAAAGCCATGCTTTTGCAGAAGAATGTGACCTTAACCTCAGCCTGAGAGACTTTTGATCTCCAGGTTGCAAGATCTTCATCTGAGATACAGGCGCTAGTCCGTACGAACTTCCAGCTCCATTTCGGGGAAATGGTTCATCGTATCTTTAACTTGCCTGATACGAGGGGAATTGTGCACCTATTTAAGAGCATAGGTTCTGGACAATTAAGCACTTTTTAGACAATCTTCAAAGTTATTCCAGCATTTATACACTCCGTATTGGGAAGCATTTTTGGAGGGCTTCCGCTGGTCCTACTACTTGTAGTGGGTATCCTGGTTTTAATTTTCCAGCTACTCAATGGACGGCCCAGTTTTTCTAGAGATGGAAAAAGCCCTCCTGGTGCGACGTTGCTGTATGCGCTTGGTACTCCATCTGGGCACACCTCGGCTTCGGGAGCTAAACTAGCATTGGTTCTTGTCATTCAGACCAGTCTGGGTAGACTGCATCTTGCCTGTGTTCCGCTGCCTATTCTGCTTATACGAATGCGTGTTGGATATATGTCTAACACTCCCATCGGATGCGCCCCCGGACGTAGACGTACTACTGGACCCCTTAAAGGCCCACGTATTACATAATCCTCAGCTTATTCCCATGTTGATGACGGCATTCTTAGAGCCTCCACAGGAAGATTCAGCTCATGTCGGAACGGACACCGGTTCTATAACCAGCACACAGGTTTCGAGTGTTTCCTCGGCGGCTGCTGCAGGAACTGAAGATGATCACCTTTGCTCCATTGACCTGATACAAGAGGTGTTATAGGGACCGTCGTCTGCGAATGCAGGCGACAATGATGTTGCGACTCCCACACAAGACACATAAATATATGGCTCTCCGTGTGATGGGAACAATTCGGCCTTTTTCCAAAACAAGCCAAATGGAATTCGAAAACATTGTTTTGTTTTAACTTTCCTGCTCTCACTGAGCACCATGGCTTTCGGAGTGCTCAGTCAGTCATATATTGACTCCTTTTTAGACTTATAGAGCTTTTTTAAATTTTAGATCATCATTTTTTAACATATAGCATGTTTTTTAGATTTTTTAAACTTTTTTTATCAAATGTTTTTATGCTTTTTATCAGGCATATTTTAGCATTGGTTGATCTTATCGCCGTTCGGATGAGGAGTGAGTGTTATGTACCCCAGTGTACCCCAATCTAGGCCTAGGTATCTACACGACCATTTACCTGCATTTCTACTACCTTGCTCTGCATAATGGTTCTAGCACTGACCTTTTACCTAGTTATGTGCTGAATAAATGTCGATCAGTTTCTTGGAAACGAGCCTCATTTATTATGCATGAGGATTCTTAGAAAAGTCCCTGCACGTGACGTACATAACAGCATGAACATATTCTGTGTAAAATGTCATGGTCATCTTTATCCTAGGGCGAAAGATCTACTTTGCATAATCGCAGGTATTGTTCTAGGTTCATTTGCATAATTATACTTACAACACATCGATTATGTAAGGAACCCCGAGGCTATCTTTATGGTATAAAAGACTCATACCGTCACTAGATAGACAGAGGAGAAGCTTCAAGCTGACCCTATATGCTGAAGCTCCAGCAAGCAGTGGTCTGACATCCCTTGCCGGGTGTCCAACTCGAGACCAAGACGGGGTCCTTCGTTCTCTCCCATCAGGTAATGGGGTTGGCTCTTCCATAGGGGATTCTTGGCTTTACACCCACATACGTGCTAGGTACACTTGGGTAGGGTTTGCATCTAAGGAGTACGCTTGATAACTATCATTTATCTATATGCCTGCATATATTCACTGTTTTAGCACCATGGTAGAACCTACCTTTTATTTGCTCTTTTGGTGCCTGTAATCTTATACATCTTTTTCTGTCTAATGATTGTCGCAGCAAACATGTTTTATACTAGAATGACGCTGGTTCAATAAATGCTTATTGAAAACGTCCCCATTGTTTATTTTGTGTATCTCTCTGAGACCAAGTGAGCATGAGTGACTAAGCGAAAAGTACTGAACTGTTTCCACGATCCCTGAAGGATCAAGGGTTGTCACGTTCGATAGTTGCCAGAAACTATTCACTCCTTGGTAAGGTTAGGGGGCTTATGGTGGCACTGTGAGCTAGCTGTTCTAAAGGCTGACATATCCTTTGGGGGTGTCTGGAATCAGTCTGGACAAAAAAAATCCCTTCGTTTGTCTAAACGCGCAGATCATATGTATTATTAGGAACTACATGACATGTGGCCTCATTAGTCATTCACAGAGTGTAACGCGATCATCGTGGAACGACATGACACCATCTACCGGCGCACAGAAGTACTTCTTTTGAGTTTTCCGAATCGAGTCTGACTCTTTTGAAATAATCACAAAGTAAGGAATCTGCGGTTACAAGTGTCCATCAGAATATATAGATTGTATCACTTTGGAGAAGTATTGTGCACAAGGTGCCAAGTGTTTTCGGAGTTTTGTTAGTGTAGGGTGGAGAATCGATTTTGGTTGAGAAGGGTGTGCTATTGAGGCGGCAGTGCCAGGCTAGCTGAGTGAATTGTCTAATGTGAAGTATTAGTGCAAGGTAAAGAAGAAGTAGGTCTGGGTAGCTAAAAACAATCTGGACATTCTTATGACCTGTAAAAGGTCCAGCTCCTTGTTTGTGTTTAGGTATGTATATGCATTTATGGATACACGTCCATTATGTTCCATTGGTTATTATTGTGGGAGAAAACATTTGAAAAGAAGGCAAAAAAGTGGGTAAATCTTAAGAAAACTTAATACCTAAAACACTGCAGGGTGCCTAATTATAGCTGTGAGGAGCATTTAGTAGTCAAGATAAAAATCTGCAATGTCAGTGCAAGATCAAAACAAGGATATGGTAATATGAAATGACCTCTGGAATGAGTAAGGGGGATTTCTTAATGGAATCGCTTGAAGTAATACAGTAAATTCACATAATTTTATGTTCGAGGCATGTGAGCTGTAGATCACATGCTTTACATAGCCTGCCATCTAGTGTTGGGTCCGGATGTTTGCACTTTGTATTTCTTTGAAAAAGTCTTTTCCAGTCACGAGGTAGGTGACTCCTCCTTTCGGTGATAGTGCGCATGGGCATCGACTCCATTGTTAGATTGTTTTTTTCCGCCATCGGGTTCGGATGTGAATTGCAGTGCTCTGGTTCGACACCATTTCTCGGGTTCCCCTCGACTGGCAATCCACTACCCTCGACGGTATTGTTTCTCGATCGCGTTTTCCATTTTCCGCGTCTCGTTTCGACTTAGTCTTCGATCGGAAAACTCGTGGAGGGCCGTTGGGCCTACCCGCGTCCGGCTCACTAGCAGTCGACGGAACGGACTCCATTCAAACTCTGTCCCGGGTGTCGCGCTAATTTTCCGCGCACTGACTTGCACGAAGTGTGCAACTTGTGTCTATCCCCGGAACACGACGAACAGGACTGCGACGCGTGCCGATCATTTCCATCTAAGAAGCCGCTCCGTGATCGTCTGGCTCGACGTCACGACATGCAACAACAAAGTGGCTCAGCACCGGACATCTTCGGTGACGATTCCAATCCAGAAGACTTCCACGCTCAAGGAGCCGAAGAGGAAGCAGAACACATCTCTGTGTTTGAGGCCGACTCCGACATGGAAGAACAGGAGCAAGTAACACCGGGTCAGCGTACCGTGAGTACAGATACCCCCCTGCCCCAACACTTGCCAAAGAAAAAGGCTTTGGTCCTTCCTCTGCCCTCGGGCCAAGGTTGGCACCGAGAAAAGGTTTTGGACGCCTCGCACTCTGGCCCGGCGCAGAAACACAAGGCAAAGCCTTCCGGCTCGGGATCAAGTTGGCCCGGTGCCGAACCGAAACCTTCGGCGTCTAAGCATGTCGTCGTTGCCATCCCCTTGCTACCGAAGAGTAAATCTTCGGAGCCAAAACTTTCGATGCCGAAAACTACGGCGCCCAAAGAAAAAACGACTTTACCATCAAAAGAACCTCGTTTCGACGTTCCGCCTGCAAACACGGATCCGAAACAAAAAGAACTGGTCATCCATCCAGACACTGGCCATATTCACACTAAACTTCCAGAAAAGCGGAAAATGGGCCTACAGGAGGACTACCACATTCCTTTAAAGCGCAAGAATGTGGGTACTAACCCTTCTCCTCCTTACATTGCACCTCCTTCACCCACTAACCCAAATTATCACACCCACAAATTCTCTACAACCACTATCCCCTGATCCACAAGATGGAGGGGGGATGGGGATGAAGATAGTCCACAGGACATTAATGACCCATGGGAGGACTATGACACAGATCCGAACACTGACAATGATCCGGATCTATACCCTTCCAAACCCTCCCCACCCGACGACAACATAGGGTATATAGAGCTACTTAATAGGGCTGCTCATTACCATGGGGTGGAATTACACAAGGAGGCTCTTGAGGAGGATTTCTTGTTCGAAACCTTAAGTTCCTCTCAGAGATCTACTCAAATATTACCTATGCTCAAGGGAATGCTTAAGCATACGGACGAAATTTTTAAAGACCCTGAGCGGGCAAGAATTATTACTCCCAGGGTAGAGCAAAAGTACAAGCCAGCACCTACTGACCCCACTTACATCAAGGGTCAGCTTCCATTAGACTCACTTGTAGTTTCCAACGCTCGCAAGAGAGCAAATTCACAAACCACAGGTGAGGCCCTCCTCCTGATAAAGAATCAAAATTAATAGATGCCTTGGGCAAAAGAGTAGCATCGCAAGCAGCCAATTATTGGCGAATTGCAAATGCACAAGCTCTATAAGCTCGCTACGACAGAGCTCATTACGATGAGCTAGAAAAATTAATGCAGTTTCTGCCCGACGAGCTCAAAACAAAGGCCAATGACCTCATTCAGGGGGGTAAACTAATCACTAATACCTCTATTAGATGTGCCTTAGACGCAGCAGACACAGCAGCCCACGCAGTTTACACCAGCGTACTGCTACGCAGGCATGCTTGGCTGAGAATCTCAGGGTTCAAACCTGAGGTTCAAGCCTCTATTCTCAACCAACCATTCGATAAAGAACACCTCTTCGGCCCAACAGTGGACACTTCCTTAGAGAAAATGAAGAAAGACACTGAGGTCGCCAAGCCCATGGGGGCTTTGCAATCACCTTCCAATAGGGGATCATTTCGTCGCTCCTTTTACAGGGGTGGCTCCAAAAACATTTCACCAGAAAATCCCTCCTCTTCTTACAAGGGCAATAATCAATCGCCCTCATCAAGAGGTTACTTTAGAGGTGGATTTAGAGGTAGCAACGGTAAGGGAAGAGGCAGAGGCAACTCAACACGCACTTACCCTGCAAACACCAAACAGTGACTTCCTTCCGCTACCCCCGATCA
Organism: Calotriton arnoldi; assembly: GCA_963921515.1. Lineage (NCBI taxonomy): Eukaryota > Metazoa > Chordata > Amphibia > Caudata > Salamandridae > Calotriton > Calotriton arnoldi. The sequence goes on from CAWUFW010000875.1 coordinate 2,632,244, forward strand.
TTCCCCTCCTGTCAGGGGACGTCTCTCCCATTTTCTACCTGTCTGGAATACAATTACCTCAGACAGATGGGTTCTACAAATTATCCAATATGGTTACTGCCTGGAACTTACAGACACTCCCACCAAACATTTCTCCAAGGTCACACGCAATGTCACAAGAACATCTCAACCTTCTCAAGAAAGAAGTTCTCTCTCTGTTAGAAAAAGGAGCTATCGAACCAGTCCCATTACAATATCAAGGGGCCGGTGTATACTCCCTGTACTTCTTAATTCCCAAGAAAGACGGCTCTCTCAGGCCTATACTAGACCTCCGAGACCTGAATTTATACAATCAATCGGATCACAACAAGTGCTCCCGCTCCTTCAGCAAGGCGACTTTCTGTCCACTCTGGACTTAAAGGACGCCTACTTCCACATCCCAATACACCCGCTCACCGCAAATACCTCAGGTTTGTGATAGCGGGCCAACATTATCAATTCAAGGTGCTCCCATTTGGAGTCACTACTGCACCAAGGGTTTTCACCAAATGCCTGGCAGTAGTCACAGCTCATTTACGAAGACAACACATTCACGTCTTCCCATACTTAGACGACTGGCTCATAAAAGCCAGCTCGCAACAAAGCTGTCTACGACACACTCACAAAACAGTGCAGCTGCTCCACGATCTTGGATTCACAGTAAATCTGTCCAAGTCCCATCTCCAACCCTCCAATACACAAGCGTACTTGGGAGCCACCCAATTCGGCCAGAATCCACAACATGCAGACTCTACTCTGTCAGTTCCAGCCTCAACACTCATTGCCAGCTCGAGTGTTCATGCAGTTACTAGGGATGATGGCGTCTTGCATCCTAATAATCCCTCAAATGCGTCCCATTCAGGAATGCTTAGCACGTCAGTGGAACCAGTCTCGGGGTCAGTTATCAGATCTAGTGTTGGTGGACGGCTGCACTCATCGCTCTCTGCAGTGGTGGAATCCACAAAACCTTTCCAAAGGGCGGCCCTTCATCGACCCGGTTCCACAGACCGTGCTAACAGCAGACTCATCGCTCACTGGTTGAGGAGCTCCTCTCCAAACTCACACAATTCAGGGCATGTGGAGCCTGCAGCAAAAGCAGCTTCACATAAATCATCTAGAGCTTCTAGCGATTTTTCTAGCGCTCAAAGCATTTCAAGTTCATCTAGTAGGCAAAACTGTCCTGGTGCGTACAGACATGACAGCAATGTACTACATACAGAAACGGGGGGTGGGGGGGACACATTCTCTCCAGCTGTCACCACTAGCACAGACCATCTGGAGGTGGGCCATGCGTCACAAAATGTATCTCCTCGCAGAACACCTTCCAGGAGTAGACAATCAAATAGCAGATCTGCTCAGTCGACAAAGACAACAGATCCACGAGTGGGAACTCCACCCTCGAGTTCTCCTCCCATTCTTTCAGATATGGGGCTTCCCGGACATAGATCTGTTCGCCACACACCTAAACGCAAAATGCCCAAGCTTCGCATCCAGGTATCCACACCCATTGTCCAGAGGCAATGCACTATGGATGAATTGGTCAGGGATATTTGCCAATGCTTTTCCGCCTCTCCCACTCATTCCATGAGTGGTTCGAAAGCTCAGACAGGCGTCCCTGACACTAATCCTAGTTGCTCCCACATGGGCCCGTCAACCCTGGTTCACCACCCTGTTGGAGCTCTCAGTAGTTCCTCACCAAAACCTACATCTTACACCCAATCTTCTCACACAGAGCCGTGGAGAAATAAGACATCCAGATCCCAGTTATCTCAACCTTGCGATCTGACACCTGAAGTCTTAGAGTTTGGCTACCTCAATCTTCCACCAGACTGCATGAACATTATCAAAGAGGCTAGACATCCTACCACAAGGGCTTGCTATGCAGCAAAGTGGAAGCGATTTGTGATTTATTGTAGTGACAAGCAAATCAACCCACTTGATGCTTCAGTTCACAGCATTATGTGCCATTTTCTACATCTACAGTGTTCAAATTTAGCGTACATATCCATACGCTTACATCTTGCTGCAATATCTGCATACCTTCAAAATAGACAACATCTGTCTCTCTTCAGAGTGCCTGTCATTAAGGCATTTATGGAAGGACTTAAGAGTCATTCCCCCAAGACTTCCACCTGCTCCAGTGTGGAATCTCAATATTGTCCTCACCAGACTGATGGGTCCACCCTTTGAGCCATTGCACAGATGTGAGCTGCAATTTTTCACTTGGAAGGTAGCTTTCCTCATAACTATCACATCACTGAGGAGAGTAGGTGAGCTTCAGGCACTAACCATAGAGGAACCATTTTTACAAGTACACCAAAACAAAGTGGTTCTTCGGACAAGCCCTAAATTTCTACCCAAGGTAATTTCTGCCTTTCATATCAACCAATCTGTGAGTTGCCTGTGTTCTTCCCTCAACCAAATTCTGTGGCAGAACGTGCTCTACACACCTTAGACGTTAAAAGAGCATTACTCTATTGCATAGAAAGGACAAAACCTTTCCGTAAGACGAAACAACTCTTTGTGGCTTTTGCTCCACCTCATAAAGGCGATCCCATATCAAAATCGGGTATTGCACAGTGGATAGTCAAATGCATTCAGACGTGTTATGCAAAAGCAAAACAAACATTAACAATTCCCCCTAGAGCGCACTCCACCCGCAAACTAGGGGCTTCTATGGCTTTCTTCGGAAATATCCCCATAGACGACATCTGCAAAGCTGCAACATGGTCTACACCTCACACATTCACAAAACACTATTGTGTAGATGTGTTAGCAAGACAGCAAGCTAGTGTGGGCCAAGCAGTTTTACGTACACTATTTCAAACCACTGCAACAGCTACAGCTTAGCCACTGCTTTGAGAGATTACTGCTATATAGTCTATGCAAAGCATGTGATCTACAGCTCAAATGCCTCGAACGGAAAATGCTACTTACCCAGTATGCATCTGTTCTTGGCATGTAGAGCTGTAGATTCACATGCGCCCACCCGCATCCCCGGGTACGTATACCTGTTGCAGTGATATCTTCTTTAGATACATACACATGGACATCTCTATTCTACTACTCTTACTAACTCCATTATCACCCTCTGCGGGAAAACAATCTAACAATGGAGTCGATGCCCATGTGCACTAGCACCGAAAGGAGGAGTCGCCTACTTCGTGACTTGAAAAGACTTCCTTCGAAGGAAAACATAGTGCAAACATCCGGACCCAACACTAGATGGCAGGCTATGCAAAGCGCGTGATTCTACAGCTCTACATGCCAAGAACAGATGCATACTGGGTAAGTAGCATTTTCCTTACCCTCTGGCCACACAAAGTGACCTTTAGTGAGAGATGTTGCATTACAGGTCTGCATGTATTCAAAGCTATGGCCCATTGATTTTGAAAAGGCAATGTTCATTACAATATGTGAGAGAGGTCTAAATTTGGAGAAGACTCAAGCCATTCTGATAAAAACATTGACTTCTGGTTTTGTAAAAAAAAGACACTTTTGAAAGGTCTTTTCACTTTTTGTAATTGCTGACAGGTGCACTGTAATAGAAGAATATTGCAGGCTGGGTTTGGCCAAATAAAGATATGGTAGTACTGTTGCTCCTAGCACATCATAGTGTCTTTCTGCTCCTCTGTATACATCTTTCAGAAGCTCTACTCATGAAGGTATTAGTAGATCTGGCATTAAGTATCTCAGTATTGTGCAGTTTTATGGAGGATCTAGATTAATTACTCCAAAGATGAAGCTCAAATTCAGTAACGGAAGGCTGTGGTGCAGGAATTTGCCAGACGTTATAGACAGAAAACCTTATGTGCACAGACACCTCTTGCATGGATCTTGCAATAGAAAAATGTCCAGATACCATAATTACAGATGGTAAATCTGAATAATAAATTATAATCTTTATGTTCAGCTTGATCAGACCTGTAGGCAAAAGAGGAATTTCCAAGGTTGTTAGGACAGTCTGTCAAAAGGAAATGCTCTCTGAAATTGAGGATCTGTGCATGTAGTGTCTGTATTTTGTGTTTCTTGTTATGACAAACAGAACGACCCTACGTTTCCCTTCTGTCTAAAGATGTTGGCCAGAATTTCATTGTTGAAATGCCATTCATGTTCCTTCAGTAGATTCCTAATATATTCATTCCGTTTTTAATTCTGTTGACCCAATAGAAATATTTGTCATCAGATGCAGCAGAGAGGTGTATTTTTATGCTTGGCTACGTAAAACGATTACAATTAAAAAGCACCAGCACTTTTTATACAACATTATGAAACCACAATAAATAAGGCATAACGTTTTGTTTGGATAAAATCAATATTTGGAGCATAATTATTTCATCTTTCATACAGGATGAATAATACAATTGATGTATTTTGTCATTCTGGCACACAAGTCCAAATTTTCCCCATAAGACAATACCTTGTGTTTGCCTGACATGATCGAATGCTTACTTCCACAAAGAGTGGGTTTAGCCAGTAAATATGCTAATTAGATAAAGCTTGGCATATACAGATCATGTAGTGAAGGTTCTCAAGGGGTCACTCTCAGAGCTGGCACTTTCTTGTATGACCGCTAAAACAGGACCATGTGCCTCTGAATTCAAGCAACAGTATTTAGGAAAAATCAAATGCATTCAGACCTATTACATTAATGACCAGGAATCTTAGAGTGCATTAATTCCCGGCGTTTAGCATATACATAGGTCTCAAGAACATATGTAGCCTGCTATTCTAAGTCTTGTGAAGGTTACTGTAAGAAAATGCCTCTTTTTGCATGTACACTCCCACAATTTTAGAATGATGCTGCTGGTTTTTCGACACTGTTGCCTGCTAACCGGACCTCCGTGCTAATGTTCTAACCCATCACATGATGTATGTCAAATTGGCTATCCCAATTGGCAGAGACTGACTTACTTGTAAGTCCCTAGTATATGGTACCCAGGGCATGTAAGGCAGAGTGTCCACCTAGGGCTGAAGCACTGATTGTGCCACCCTGTGTGTGATAAAGTACAAAATGGCTCCCAGTCTGTCACTGCAGACTGAAAGGGTAGTTTTTAAACTTCTAGTTCAACTTTGCCATTTAAACCAATGGCAAAGCTCCACTTTTCTTAACAATATATGTAGCTCTCCTCTAAGGAAGGCCTACCGAGTCCTAAGGCAGTGAGCTGTATATTATTTAGTGAGACATGTATTTTTTTTATATATGTCCTAACAGCACAGCTCCCAAATTGTTGCTTTTGGTGAGGAAGAGTTAGTAGCCCCAAGGTATCAAATCAATCGTGGCATTAAACCTGACTTGATGCCCAAGTCGAATTTAATGTCACTTTTGTGGAAACACACCTGTTAGAAAGTTGCCACATTGTGACCCAGTTTGTCCAGTGGCCTCACACAGTCACTGGCCACCAGACCACTTTCCGCCCTTCTGGGGAGTAGTGTGAATGACTCCCAGGCCCAGGAACAATAGCAGCTTGCTACAGGGAGAGGTGTTCCCTCCTCCTTGCAGGAAGCCACTCGGCGTATTGGCCCAAAAGGCGAGCTTCAAAAACTAAGCCGCCTTTGTTGGGCAAATGGCAATCACACTCCTGAAGGGTTGCCCCCTTTGTTCAAGTTGACAGGCTGATGGCCAAAACCGAGAATGGAGACCACTGCCCAAACTGGTTTTCCTGTCGGCGTGTAGACTGCCAGACCCAGGAGTGTAGTCCGAGTCCAAATTGGTCACCCAAGAGGGACACTAGCCTCCACCTAAGGATACCGCTTGAATGCTGTGGAAGGAGACTGATAGCCCAGCAGCAGCTGGCCTTCTACTGGCTCAAAGCGGACTTCGAGAGACCCCGACCCCACCTGCTCCGTGGACCGAGGAGTAACCGCAAGGACATCGCCATCGACCGCAGATCACTCAGAGCATCCTTGAGCATCCTCCATCTACTGCATCCTCCGCATCAGAGCCACTCCATTCAAGTCTATGGTGGTTGCGCTATAAAGTTTAGACCTGGACTGGAGAACGCTTTGTTGGCCAGGTAATTCTCCCAATACTCATTAGTGGCCCACTGACCTACTCTCTTTCGGATTTGGTTGCCCTAGTTGGGCTGGAGGAGCCGAACACAACTCTTACAAACTTTTCAAAAGTTTACAAACTTTCCGGTTACCAAGTTTCCAGTTGAACTGAGATTTACGTTTTCTTTAAAAATCAATATCTTCAGAACCCTCTGATAGATTTTGTTCGTCTTGGTCTCTAAAAATTCATAAAAATATAATCTGTTATTATAATTTGGTGTCTGATTTCTTTCGTGTTGTGTGACTTTATTTTGTTGTTTGGTGCTATTAAATGCTTTACACTAGTTCCTTTGTTCAAGCCTTGCTGCTCGAAGCTACAGATACCCTCGGTTGAGCTAAAGGTTTTGTAAACGAGCATGAGAAGTAGTTGTAGCCCATAATTCTACATGCCCTAAGTCAACTAAAGATTGTTTTGAATAACCAGACCAATGGTTCCAAGCTTTGATAGTGACAAAGCGTGCAAATTCCTACCAAACCACACCTTTCCTCGTTTGTTTTGGTTTTTCGTAACATAAGGCAATATTTATTGTTTCCAGCAAACGTCTTATCAAACCAAAGTCTATGATCTGTGCCTGCTTGGTTGCTTGAGGTAAGGTAAATAAAGTCCTAAAGAGGGTCTATATTGAACAGGATCAAGGCATTTCATCATTGTCCCCAAAATCACCTCAGGGCACAAGGTTAATGCTGGCACAAATGTAAGATTTACTTCTGGAAAAAAATAAACAAACTGGCTGTAAGATTGAACGGTTTGTAGAGATGCTGTTAAGAACAAATGTTATGCTTGTGGACAGACTTTTCTAGTTGGATATATCTCACACACACAGTGATGGTTGATGCTTTCTTGAAATTAAACTCTTGAATAATTACAAGAAATAGTGCAGTCTACCGTCCTTAATGCTGCATTTTAACTCAAGCACTTATTGTGTTTCCCACCTAAGCCAATTGTCCTTGTTTTACCCACATTGATCTCCAACGTATTGGAGATATTATAAACATCAAGAGTGCCCAAGCTCTTGGGAGGCATACTGAACCAAGATAAGAGATAACTGTCTCCACATGTTGGATGGACCCCCTCCCCCAGCGCCTTGAGACCCTCCCGGGTGAGTAGCGCGCTCTATAAATGCCGTGATTGATTGATTGATTGGATGACCTGTATGTCCTGCCCACTCAGTTTCTTTGGAAATTTCTAGCCTTCTTGGTATGTTTGCCTAAGTTAGAAGTGTTCAAGCTAAGTAACTTGAGTACTAAATACTCCTGTTTTAGCTCTTAATTAATATGTATTTTTCAGGGTGATTCGGAACCCGATTTTAATACGTGCTGTAGCTCACTTATTTTAAGGAAAAGATGCCGGGCACTTAATTAAGTCCATGATACTACCCTATCCAGCGCCATCAAATGCCGCACGATATTAAATGTGCCACACACATAGTGGCTCGCTTTTGGCTGAGTGATATCCATTTACAAGAAGAGACCAGTTACATAGCGAACCACGGAATGGACGAAATCGTTTCTGGTACACTGGAAGCAATTCTACCTGCCCTGACCATTCCTGAAGCTCCTCCGGATGAAGGTTGGCTAAGTGTTGTTTTTCAGCTTCAAACAATGCAGTTAGAGTATACTTCCTAGGTACAACTGGGTCATCCCTTTGGTTTTTTTTTTTTTCCTTTTTCTTTTTCTTTTTTTTTTAACGTAAATGCGGTGCGGAATTGAACTCCCATCACCCTCCCCCCACACACTTAACTCGGGAACTAAGCTGGTTTGATTACAGGGCCAGAGCACTGTATTGTTCTGACTAACTGTTCAGCTCCCATTTCTAAATCCTTGCCGTAATCAGCATGTGCGGACATCGGCACAGTGCATTATGGAAATCTTTATCCAGCTTATTTATATAGACCCAGAATCTGCAGCTGTCACTTTTCTTGTAAAGCTGGCATGTAGGGGTCTGCTGTTTATTGTATTTTTTCATGTTTGAGATGTATCAGTTTCTTACAATTCGATTTTAAAGTCTTAATTTCCCCAGTGTGCCGAGTTTATCCAATGTCTTATTCGGCTGTCTGAACACTGTTTATTTTTCATTCCTCTATTAGCACGATGCTAGTAACCAAGGGTGATCGTTTAGCAGACATCTCGCTTGGTATTGGCTAATGCAACTAAGCACGGTCAAACATCCTATTAATAAAATGAGTAATAAAGACAATGTTTGGACTTCTTCTGCTCATTACTCTGTTGCTTAATTTATGCACCTCTTATGGTGTGAGACTTTAGTATGACACATGAGGATAATGATCACTTTCTAAGGTAGGCGACACATAAAAATCTCTCCCATGTCTTAACAAGTGGTACTGAAAGAAATGTATAATCTGAAATGGCCGTGGTCCCAGCACCCCTATAGACAGACAGTATCATATCCCATCAGGAATATGAAGATATTTGTGATCTCTAAAATCCATTGGAAATGTTGGCTACATTCCATGGTACAAAGTTCAAATTATCTTCCAAACCACTGGGTTAGTTCTTCTCTGGGTAGCTGCTTTAGCGTAACTGTAGTTTACTACAGGATATGATCATAGCTGCCAGTCATCTTTTAACCAGCCCCCCTCCTGATCTACATTATCAAAAAAATGTTAGTCCCTATCATTATTTATAAAAACATTTAATGGGTTTAGATAAAATAACATTTCCCATCTCTCGCCCTGTGTCTATTTAAATATGGCTATTTAATTCCTTTTGTCTCTTGGTCAATCAATGCATTTCCTTTGTTCAGTGCCTCGTTTACGGTCATTAGTACGGCAACTGAGTATCCCAGGCAGAAGGGCGCAACACTCACTCTTGCATGATGCCCACCTTTGTCGTCATGATAGTAGTAAAAAATATCCTTAAAAACATTAAATTGTTAAGTATATACAGTATAAAAGCAAAATTCATCAGAAATAACTTGCACATACTGGCATTAAATGAGGTGGAGTGTCATTTAGACAAAAATAAAAACACAAAAATAATGCCTGGGTAACAACCTTGATCAAATTACAGTTACATTTCAGGCAAGACTAAACATTCAAACAACCTAAAAAAAACATATACCTTCTTAGCCCAATGTTTTCGTTCCTCATAGGTAAGTAGATAAGCGGAACAAAAGCTGTTTAATGCATAATTTCTTTCCGTATTCTCCATGCCTGCCAAAGATAATTAGTTGACCAAAACTGATTGTTAACACTGTTCGTTCATTTACAAAGATGTAGTGCATTGCGCATCTTGGTTACAGATCTTATATTCTAGTGTCTGCTAGGATAGAACATCGCCAACCATAGGTTACAATAGCACCCCCACCCCATTCCTCCCCTCTGCCATCTTTTATAGACAGGCTTCAGGTTGAACTGTAGGTCCTTCTAAGTTGACAGACAATTTCAAGCATGTTATGATTGTTACGTGCCCCTTATCTTTCGAAACGGCTTCAGAATCTCCCATATATTATGTGTTCTCTTTTCCATGCCCAGGAGGTGCTGCAGCATTTCTCATTTATCTTCAGTTGTATTTCTTTATTTGCGAGATTATCTTCTTTTTCCCCCATTTTAATGCTTTCATTGTCAGGACTCCCAAAAGCGTGGGCTCTCAGTGGAGCAGTATGTTGATACCAGTGCGTAATTTGACCCTTGGGTAGACGGTGGGGGCACCGGTGCTTTTTTTTGGGGACCAGAACTTATTTTTCTGTATCAGATATTTACCGAGTGCAAGAGAGGAAAAAACACACAGATTGGAAAGACAGAGGAAGAAAGATGGCAATGGGCAGGGAGTGTCTGGTAGTGGACTAAAGACTACTGGCCTAGGTATTCAGCGTGCTGGCGCTTAATTGCATAGCTTCGGGCATTGCCACGCTTTTGTTCACAAAGTAAGCACTGGTTACTACAAATTCTTCGATTTATTCCTGACAAAATGTCAGAAGTTTGTGTAACTTGGGAGAGGACCATACACTGTGCTTAATGGAGGCTCCATAGCCTTACCAACAAATATTAGTGCATGTCCTATCCATGGAATGCATCCAACCTGTTGTGTAGTTCTACCATTATAAACTACTGCAGAGTGTTTCTTTTCTTTGCAGTTGATAAATTAAATTAGTTGTTCTTTATATCGTCTTGTCATCTCACGGTTTCTCTGTAAATTGTTTGCCCGACTCTTCCTGGAATTTTCACCTGTCTTGGCCTCATTTTTACATGTCAGAAACTGTGCATATAGTCTTAGTCCGCATATGCCTTGCAAATGATGCAAGTTTCATAGTGGCACCTCTCTTGAGAAATGAATGTTAAACTCAGTCACATATTTGGAAATATCTAGCTCTTGGGGTTTCTGACGCACTAAAATCTTGCTTAATTTGGTGGAATGGTGTCCTAGACAAATGACGTCTTGATATGAACTTTGATAACACCCTGGATATATGGAAATATTCCTTCGGTCAGATTAAATTAATCTCCATCATACAAACTGCTCCGTTTCAAATTCCTTCATAGACTGAGTAGCTCCTCACACTATTTACATAGACTAGATCCACAGAAAACTGTGAAATGTATTAGATGCTCATGTGACCCTGCAGGTTTCTTCCCCCTGGCATGGGAATGCCCACCTGTCAGAACATACTGGGGGAAGGTCCTATGCACCATCGAGGAGATAGTTGAAACCCCTGTGGAGCGTATTCCCTTACTTGCAGTATTAGGATTCACTAAACACCTCTCACAGTCAACTAGAAGGTGAACTGGCATATTACTCCTAATGGCAAAAAAACGCCTAGTCCGTTGTTGGATGAGGGGCCCTTCACCTAAGACTGGAGATTAGCTAGCGTCCGCTGCTCCCTCTTATGATTGTGCTTATCAATATGTAGAGCTGCAACTTATCAAGTCATGCCTGTGGAATATTTTGGAACCACTGAGGACATTTCTTTATCACAACCTCCTGCGATTGCTGGGTCTCGAGTGGACCATCCCCCAACAGCCCTGAATAATTATCACCCTGGTGGTGTATTGCTTGAAATGACTCCGATAAGTGTGTACTGCTTAAATGCTACTGTTAGCCTGCCTCCACCTTATTCTCTGGACTACATGCCTCTCTTCTGTTTACCATTGTAACTTGTTGCCTTGCCTTTGATCTATATTGTATTGGAGGTGAAGCTAGCCATGTATTGCTGAATAACCATGTCTGTCTGTGGACTCTGTTGTATAAAAATACTAATAAATACAACTAAAAAAATAAATAATTTGTTGTAATGGTTAAAACGACCATTTGCAAAACGTGTCCCTTTTAGTGCACGCCTCTTCCATCCATTTAACAAAGTCTCTCCTTTATGTTTTGGTGGAGAAGTCTTTATTTCTGTAAAGGGTCTATACTGTAAGTGGTATGTTATCAAATCTTGCTTTGGACCCAAGTTATTCTGTATTTGTGATGTCCTTTCTGAAATTGTGGATCAATATTTGTAACATCTTTGTCTCTCTGGAAGCCAGGTACCTCCCATTGTGTTTGCTATATAAAATACCAAGATTTTTAAATGAAGGGTCAGACCCATACTAGCATGTACATTAGCTGTGTTGAATGATAGCATTTAAGGTTGATGATTCTTAGGCCTCACCTAATTGGTTTTATGCCATCTTGTTTGTTCTACTCTTATCTTTAAGTAATACATATAAAGAACACATTTGGGTGTCTACTTTAAATACTCAGTAGGTTTTCCCCTTCCCAGATAAAGGTATACCAGTCTTTCTGATGTTGGGAAAGTATGCCTTTCTTTAATGGAATGAGCATGCTTAGGTTATGTAAAAAAACAACAAAGTGTGGTTTTAATGGTTGCAATTAACCCCACCCAGGAGATAAATGCTTACAATTACGAATTTTTACTCCAGTCATGGAGTCATGCACCCTACTGGACAAAGGAGAAACAGCCCTCATCCTCCTCGACCTATCAGCCGCGTTCGACACAGTCTCCCACCGCACCCTAATACGCAGACTCTACGACGCAGGAATCCAGGACAAGGCCCTCGACTGGATCCGCTCCTTCCTCTCCGGCAGGACGCAGCGGGTCAGACTCCCCCCTTTCCTCTCGGACCCCACACCTACCAACTGCGGAGTGCCCCAGGGCTCCTCCCTCAGCCCGACGCTCTTCAACGTCTACATGGCTCCACTCGCCCCCATCGCCAGAACCTACGGACTCAACATCGTGTCATACGCAGACGACACCCAGCTCATCCTCTCCCTATCCAACGAGCCCAACACCGCCAGACGCAACTTTCGAGAAGGCATGGAAGCCGTCGCCAAATGGATGAAAAACAGCTGCCTACAACTAAACACCAACAAAACAGAAGTACTCATCATGGGCTCAAACCCCGATGCCTGGAGCGACACCTGGTGGCCCCCCGCCCTCGGAAACCCACCAACCCCCACGGACCACGCACGCAACCTGGGAATCATCCTGGACTCCGAGCTCAAAATGGACCACCAGATCAACTCTGTCTCGTCTTCCTGCTTCCACACCCTCCGCCTCCTTCGTAAGACCTTCAAATGGATCCCCTCGAACACCGAAAGACCGTCACTCACGCCCTGGTCACCAGCAGACTCGACTACGGCAACGCACTCTACGCCGGAATAAACAAAAACCTCACCCGCAAGCTACAGAACATCCAGAATGCCGCCGCAAGACTGGTCCTCAACCTGCCAAAACACTGCCACATCTCCCAGCACCTGCGCACCCTCCACTGGCTCCCTGTCGAGGCGAGAATCACCTTCAAGATGCTCACCCACGCACACAAGGCCCTCCACGGCACCGGACCAGCATACCTGAACAGCCGACTCAAATTCCACGCACCCCAAAGGACCCTACGATCAGCCCAGCTCTCCTACGCCGTGGTCCCCCGCACCAGAAAGACCAGATCGCGAGGCCGCTCCTTCTCCTTCCTCGCGGCCAAAGCATGGAACGCCCTTCCGCTCCACCTCAGACAGACAACATCGCTCCCCATCTTCGCAAGAAACCACAAAACCTGGCTCTTCGACAGACCCCCTCCTTGATGGATGGAACCTGCACCCCCCCCCCCCCACCCCTAGCGCCTTGAGACCCTTACGGGTGAGTAGTTGCGCTTTAACAAACCCCTGATTGATTGATTGAGTCATGCAAAGTAATCTGTAATTCATCAGTCATATTGTGCAGTTATCAAGTGTTATGCTCACATGAAAAGCTTTGTAAAGTTGTTGGTAAATGTTTCTGAACTAATCTAACGTCTCTTTCTCATGTAGAGCACTCCCTTATCATTCCTAATTTCAGTTTTTCACTTACTGTGCCTTCAATTGAGTCTTTTGGTGAAGAGGCTGCCTTCTTTGTTCTCTTTGTTGTTTGAACCGAGGTGGCACATGTTCCACCTTATCCTTCTCTAGTGCCCTTTTCACTTCTCTGATAATTAGCACTTTTCACCATATTCTGTGTGATTGCCCCCCACAGCTCCTTGCTCAGCTTGGCGACTTTTTCTTTTATTTTCCTTACTTTACATGTGGCTCTAATAAGGTGCCCACGCAAGCTCTTTATCCACCTCTTCTGCATTTTGTCTGTTATGTATTCTTGAATTTGCTGTTTTATCTTTCTCTAGCACTGGATGATTTGCTATTTTATCCTCGCCTCCCTCGAACCCCCCGCCCCAGCAGCCCACACAAACACCCTAACACCCATTGAAGATTGCTCATGAGAGACCCAGCATCATTGGCCCGGTTTGACCCCTTATGTTCTGTTAATAATTTGTTGATCAAGGCAGGTTTAATGCACACTTGGATTGGTTTTATAGACATCCAAGTAGTGCAAAAAGTCTGTTGCCAACTGGCGTCTGAACAACCTTATCTGACGGTCCTTAGCTGTTGCTTCCCTAATAATGTCAATGCAGCCTGTAGCTCTTCTGGCTCTTACCTTTCGTTGCATACATAGGAATGAGCTCGTCCCACAACATCAAGGGTCCTAAGGCATATTCTGGATTTTTTTCAGAACTATTTGTAAAAGCTTTCCTGAACTGTGATCGTCACTTTTACTGACTCTAAAGAGAGATTCTTTCCATTATGTGTACGCTGACCATCGTCCCCTTCCCTGCACAAGTTTTCCACTTTAAAATCAAAGTGACAGGCAGTTAGTATCCCCCCCCCCCCAATCTCCACAGCCCTCTTGTTCCCACAACCTTGCCATATGCATTTTTTGTAGAAGGCTCTAGGAAATGCTGTGGAAATTAGAATTGGCGAAGCAGGAATTGTTCTTGTTTGAGTAGGTGTGTCTCCTCTATGAAGCATACATCTGCTTTCATCCCCTCTCAATTCCTGAAGTATGCTACAATTTTTTTAGTGGGGGTGTGTGATATTGTTAAATTATAGGCAGTTGCCCTGATTTTTGCACAGAGTATAACTTCTCCTTTAGGACAGACCCTCCCTCCTATTGTTATTACATTTATAGATTTTGGCCCCTTTTTGCACTGCTGTTGCCTTCCATTAGATCTTTTCGAATGTCCTTAAGCCCCACTCTATATCAACCCCTTACAACCCTTTCTCTTTGCTTCGTTTTCTTTTAGTCCGGCTTCTTGGGTGTCTTTTTGAACCCATTCATCCATCTCCTCTCTCCTGTTTTATCCTTCTTAAAGCAGGGACTGGAGCCTATATAGAAGCTCATTAGCTGTCCTATGTAAAAAAGTCACTGGAAGGGATTGTGGTAATGTTTACTTGCCGTTTGATAAATATCGCTACTTCCCTAATCATGGAGGACTGTGTAGAGCAGACTGCTAGATCATATCCTGTTATCTGGAGGACACCCCTATTGTTCCATGGAATACGAGTCTCCTGTAGGCAAATGATTTCCGGGCTAATAAACCGCAAGATCTCAAATATTTTGGCTCTTTTTACTTTGTCATTCAAACCTGCCACATTAACTGTGCAAATTCGTAGTTTATCCATTTCCTATTACAAAAATAAACCATCTGTTTTGCCTACCGCTCCATCTATTGCTTATTCTTTTCTTTCCATTATTTCTGAGTCTCCTCAATCCGATGTACCTAAATTGGCTTTTCTTCCCCTTACTCCCACCCACCTTCCCCCCACCCGCCCTTGCCCCCTCCCACCCCTCCTCCCACCCTTGGAAGCGACTAGACCAATGGTCTAGTAAGGATGATGCGGCTCTTGACATGATCCATGTGCTCCCTCCCCATATTCAATCAATCTTCACCAATTCTTCAGAAGTTTCTATACATTCCCACTTCAAACAACAAAATATATCTTAAACTACACCCCAATATCCTAAAAAACACCCATCATCCTGCTTACCCCCACCTGTTGCTATTCAAATGGCCAGAGACAAAAAAGAAACCAAACATCTACCTATATATCATACCCTAAGGAAAAGGAAAAAAAAGATTTTAAGTCTTAAGTCTAGCTATTGCTCAGTTCCATAATGCCTAGGCCAGCACAGGCACCCTAGCCTATCCTAATTAGTTCATCCAAAAATTCCTTTGCTTTGATTTCTGATGTAAAAAAGCAAACCCTATCCCCAATTATAACTTTTAGTTTAGCCGGGTTCAGGAGGTAGGCCTGAGCTCCTTTTTCTTGAAAAGGATTTATCATTTGACGTAGTCTCCAACGTCTCTCAACAGTCACATGACAGAAATCGGGTCTAGTGAAGAATTCAATATCCTCCAGTCGGCGTTTGCGATCCGGCCTGGCTTTTTCAAAGATGATCTGACGAAGGAGATAATTACCAAAGAACACAAGTACTGCTCGTGGTCTGACGTCCGAGCCTGCCTGCTGTTTCATCCCCATAGGGACCCGGTGGGCACGTTGAACTTCCTGGCCTCAGTTCCAACCTTCAACCTTGGGAAATGCTTTGGCTAGCAGATCGACCATATAGCGGCGGATATCCGTACCTCCTTTATCTTCAGGAATACCTAGGAACCGCAGGTTGTTTCTTCGTTGGCGGTTCTCCTGGTCTTCAAGCTTCCACTGTACGTCTACAAGTCTAGCCTCATGAGATGAAGTCTGCACTTTTGTTGTCATCATTTTGGCCTCAATGGTACCAGTTCTTGACTCAAGATCGGTTAGCCGTTCCGAGATTTCGCTGCATACTTTGGCTATTTTACGAACTGAGCCCTGGATTTTACGAACAGCTGCTTGGGACCGCCTATTATCCTGTCTGGACTCCTCCCGATGTGCCATGACTGACTGCAAAATTGCATCCAGAGTTGCTGTAGACACTGATTCCAAATTACGGGGAGATTTGATTGCGTCCCCTACTAGCAAGCTGGAGGGTGAGTAATCCCAGTTCAAGTCTTGTTTGCCCACTTTGTTTTGACCTAAGCGGCTCGCTGCTTTTTTTGATCTCCGTATTGTCGCGGCGGAGTCACTTCCACTAGTGTCATGGGGGCTTTCACTTTCATCTTCTACTTCGCTGCCACTAGTCGAGGATAGTGATCCAGCCAATGATTCTGTGCCCTCTGATGGTGAGTAGAAGTAATCCGTCATTTCTGTATCTGCTTCTCCCCCCTGACAGATTTTCTGTGCTGGGTGTTTGGGTCGTATGTGTGATATGTCACCACTTGTAGCTGCTGTTGCACATTTACCCTTTTGCAGGGAGCTTTCCCCCATGTAGCCAGTTGGGTCAGTCATGCCTAGCTCTGGACCTAATACTTTGCTCGAATAGGCTTCTGCCAAAGTTACCTGGGCTGGGTTATCGTTGTGCTGGGCTCGCTTATCCCCTGCCTGCTGTGGCCGTTCCCGTTTGTCCTGCCCCCCCTCCACATTAGCAGTTACATCAGTATCATCCTCCACGCTCTTCTCCACTTGATCCCCCCCATGACTCTACAGTCTCTCTTGAGCCTGTTTTTATGATATTAGTCACACTTGGGGCATCAGGTATATTGGGTACCTCGGGTAAGGTGAGCATGATTGGGGCATCCTCCGGGGCAGCTTCCCCCACCACCTCCATTACCTGCCCGGACTCGTCGGTCGTTTCGGGTCCGGAATCTTGCTTGGGTGGGACATTCTTCGGTGCGCCCATCCCATCCTCCACCAGCGCTCCTGTCACTTCATTGTCGGCCACATTAACCTGCTGCATCAGTTTCTCGCGGCTCTTTGTTCCGGTTAGCAGCTCTGCAATTGATGGGCCGGCAGGACGCTGCTGGGGCACCGCTTTCCCCAGTGGATCCTTCCGGGTCAGATTCAGGCCCCGTCGTCCCGGCAACCGCGTTGTTCCCGTCCCCGATCCGGCCGCTCCACCATCCAGCGCTCGGGACTTCGCCGGTGTAGCGGTTGTAACCCCCGAAGGAGGACTGTCCGCTGACGAGTTCTTCCCTGCTTTCGCCCGAGTCGCCGGAGGCCCCTTTGGCTTCATGTTTTCCAGCTCCCCACAGCGTTGCGCTCTCAACGGGTCAGTCGAGGATCCACGCCGCTCGCAGTCCGACCTGCAATCACAGCCAAAACTCAACGATCGCCAGATCCTCCAGCAGGTAAGGGCCAGTTCTTGTAATACCGCTGATTCTGTTTCTATAGAGTATGCCCCGTGGCGGGGGCGTGGCCAACTGCCGAACATGGTGGACGCTCGGTGAACGAGCTCGTGCCCGGACCTCTTTAATCCTGCCTAAATCCTGCCGGAGAGGCGCCCACGGACCCTTGAATCCCCCGCAGGGATCCCCGGACTGTACCCGGCGCCTACCTGCTGCTGATTCTTGTTCTGAATCCCGGCTGCTCCGCCTGCCAGGAGCTGCGGCCTGCGGACGGGGGAGGGCCCGCTGAAGCCGTGGCTGACCCCGGAGGGGACGAGAGGTGAGAGCTGCACCTGGGCCTCCAAGACCATTGCGGCCGGTGATCTGCCCTATTTGCTTCCCCTGTGACCCACCCAGGGCGTCGTGGAGCTGTTCTTGCGGCCGCGGGAGCACCCGGGAGCGGCCGCTGCTGTATGCACCTGATGCCGGCGCTCGACCCCGAGGTTCTAGTGCAGGTCTGAAGCCGAGGAGCACCCGCGAGAGAGGCCCGCGCTGCGCACTGTGAGCGGAACCCGGCGCGGCCGGCGGGGTGTGGCCGCTGCGACTGGCGAGGCTGACTGGGGCCTGACAATCGATAGATCGACGAGCAACCACCATCCCGGGGGGGGGGGCTGATTCCGGTGACGATTTGGGCAAATTTTGTGCCGTGAGTAAGCAGGGGCAGCCACATTAGCCCTCTCTTCCTTGCTGTGATGGTGGCGACGGGGCGCTGGAGTGGCCCCCCGATGAAGATGACCCTCTAAGGAGCCGTCCCAAACACAGTGCGGGGCCACCGGGCCTGAGAGTTACGCTTCGACGGGGCGGCGGCCGTGTCAGCAGTGGTGTGCCCTGGGGGACACATGCGTGCCTGAGGAGGGCTGACGCCGGACGGCCTGCCCGCCGTTAGTGACGCAGCGGCGATCCTCTCCGGTCTGTGAGTGCCCCCACCGATCCGCGAGCACAGTGTCGATAACCCCCTGCAGGGCACGGTCGCTGTGCTAGGGCAGGGCTGCAGTGGGGTCCCCTGGGTGTCACTGCAATGGGGCGCCCCAGGGGGAAAGTGCAGGAGGCTGGCGCAATGGATACTCAGGGGACGGAAGACAGAGAGCCTGCTTCACAGGTTGTGGACGAAGTCCCCCCAACTGACGTTGAAGCCCCCACGGACAAGCTGGATCTCATCTTGAAAGAAGTGCGAGACTCGAGGGCGGCCATAGAGCAGCAACTTGGCTCCCTGACTACGGGATTCACCCTCCTTAAGGCTGACCATGCCAAGTTGGCCACAACTGTCAAGGACAATAAGCTTGCGCTTCTTGAACTGATGCCACAGCATAAGGAACATGCAGCACAACTCACACAACTCCAGAAACAAGTCGCTGGGCTGCAGGAGAGGGCGGACGACGCGGAGGGTAGAGCCCGACGCAACAACATCCGCGTCATAGGCCTACCAGAGCGCTGCGAAGGGACGGAGCCCACCATCTTCATGGAACATTGGTTCAAAGAACATGTGGCCCCGGAAGGCTTGTCTACCTATTTCTGTGTAGAGAGGGCACATAGGATTCCATCTGGTAGGCCGACGGCTAGAGCCCACCCCCGCCCATTGATAGTGAAAATTCTAAATTTCAGGGATAGAGACGTACTGCTGCAGAGGGCGAGAGAACTGTCCCAAATACATTATGAGAATCAACGGGTGTCCTTATATCCGGATTACACTGCTCTGGTACAGCGCAGACGCTCCCTCTATCAAGACGCAAAGAAAAAACTCGGAGCGTTGAACATCAAATATGCGTGGCTGTTCTCAGCCAAGTTGAAAGTAATCCATGACCACAAGACACAGTTTTTTGAGACACCAGACGAGGTAGAAGAGTGGCTCGAAATCGAGTTTCCCCCGGGGGAGTCCGGCCCCCCCTCACAACTCATGGACGCACCCCCGAAGCCGAGGCGGATCCGCAAGTCCAAACGCTTCAGAGCAGGACGCGTGACCAAGCCTGGGAACCCCACCCCGAAGCAGGCTCAGCGGGACCAGGCGGAGGCGCTGGAGACAGCCAACAGGTTCCGGGAAGGAACGCACCCAATACCCTCGGACTCCTCAGAGGACGCCTCTGTCCACTCAGACTCAGAATCCAGTATAAATTTGTTTAGCAATATTACGCCTCAGACCGCTGATGGGTTCCTGGGGTGACCGGGTGGCTGCCGCTGGAACATATTGTAAGCTAAAATATCTTGGTGTGCAAATGTAAGTTTCCCCTATTCACAATGCATGGGGGCTTTTCTGATGGGCCGACTCCGGATTGAACATTGTCACTTAGGGTCCGGGCAGCGTAGAGCACACGCCGTTCCCGCCTCACCAGGCGGCTTTTAGGAATGCACCCCCCCACAGCGAAAGCAACGCGCACACTGTTGCTTGTTTGCACCGTTGTGCACCTGGTTTGGGCCAGCGTAGTTCTCGCTGCTGGCCCGAGTATTGTAATTCGTAGTTTAGTAGTTATTACATTCTGGCCCCCTAATTCCACAACACTGTGTATTGCCGCTCCCCCTATGCCACACGTGTTCCGATTGTTAGCGCACTCTGAGCACACATGCAGGATAGTTACAACGTAGTTACTTGGAACGTGCGGGGATTGGGGTCTGTCCACAAGAGACATAGAATACACGCGCAACTCAATAGGCGTCGGGCGCATATTGTATGCTTACAGGAGTCCCACCTGACCACAGCTGAGATAGCTAAACTGCGTAAGAAGTGGAGGGGACAGGTCTTTTCCACATCATACTCCGCCTTTGCCAGAGGTGCCTCGATATGGGTTAGAAGTGGAGTCCCTTTTAAGGCACTGGAGCAACGGGTGGACCCTCTAGGCAGATATATATTGGTGAGAGGCATGCTAGATGGCACACAAATAATACTGGGTAGTGTCTATGCGCCCAACTTTGAGCAAGACAAATTCCTATTGAGTATTAACCCTGTACTAGCGGCCTGGGCTACATGCCCATGGATAATAGGCGGAGACTATAACGCTGTACTGGATACCGCTATTGACAGATCTCACCCCCCTTTAGTTGGTGCTGGCTCCACAAGACTGGCTGAAGCACTGCGTGCCTGGGCGGACAGATGGGGGATGGGAGACGTTTGGCGATTGAAACATCCGACTAGTAGAGAATACTCCTTTTTCTCTCATCCACACCAACTACACACCCGTATAGATAGGATTTTCTGCTCCAATCACATCACGGCCCAGATCACGCATGCCACGTATTTGCGTAAGACTCTTTCGGACCATAACCCATTGGAAATCACGCTAGCGTGGGGCAGAGTCCCCACTCCGGTCCCCACCTGGAAGCTTTGGCCTCAGATGCTCGAGGACGCTGTCTTCCGGGAGGTCCTCTCCACGGGCATTCACCACTACTTTGCTGAAAACACAGGAACTGCCTCTACCCCACAGGTGGAGTGGGACGCCTTCAAGGCAGTGATCAGAGGCCTAGCTATTAGCACCACAGCAGGGGCGCGACAGGAAATCCACAATAATCTTAGGGAAGTCGAAAACACCTTGAATGCATTAGAACAGGCAGCGGCAAATGATCCCTCTAAGGACGCCCCATTGCAAGAAGCTAGGATAAAACACGCAGAGCTCCTAGAAACATTGCGATGCATTGACTACACTGCCTATACACACGCCAAGCACGCCGAGGCCGACAGGGCCGGACCACTACTTGCGCGCATACTCCAGGATGACCCCCCCGCACACCCCCATACACGAGGTCATCACAGTGACCGGCGATACGGCGGATACACAACAGGGCATTAATGCGGCTTTTTACGAATACTATCGGACGCTTTACCAATCACCCCCCAGTTGGACGAGGACGCTCTGGAGGCGTTTTTCACTGATGTACAACTCCCCCAACTATCTAAAGCAGCGCAGGATGATATCTCGGGCCCCATTACTAGAGCAGAAATCAAAGCTGCCAAGCGAGGTCTTCCCCGCAACAAGGCCCCTGGCCTTGATGGCCTCCCAGCCGAATTCTTTGTTACTTTCTCGGACTCCCTAGTGCCCCAACTAGAGCGTCTGTACAATACTGCGAGAGACGCTGGAACACTGCCCCCCACTACTAGGCAGGCACTAGTGGTCTCCCTCCCCAAACCGGGGCGGCCGACTACAGACCTCTCTGGCTATAGACCCCTGTCCTTATTAACGACTAGGTATAAAATACTGAGCAGAATTCTGGCAAGCCGCTTGCTCCCCTATCTACATCATTTGATCCACCCTGACCAGTGTGGGTTTATACCGGCACGTAGCACCTCGCTTAACATAAGGAGGCTATATCACGTTATAACCGCTACCCCCTCGAACTGGTGTAATGCGGGTTGTATCACTCTAGATTTGAGGCAGGCATTTGACACGCTCAGATGGAATTACCTGTTCCAGACACTCGAGCGATTCGGACTCCCTTCGGAATATCTGAGGTGGGTCAAACTGTTATACTCGGTCCCCACGGCAAGAGCCCGCACTGGGAGCCACATTTCTCGAGAATACCAAATCGGTAGGGGCACCCGACAGGGATGTCCCCTTTCCCCATTACTGTTCGTGCTAGCGTTAGAGCCCTTGGCCCTTAGGGTACGGATGACTGCGGCGCTGTTGGGTGTACAGGTGGGGCAGGAGACGCATATAATATCTGCATATGCAGATGATATCATTCTATATGCCAAAGATTTAGCTGCGGAACTCGCTCCTTTGTCGGACACTTTCACCACCTTTGCACATATTTCGGGCCTTACTATCAATGAGGGTAAATCCTACGCTTTCTTTTTCTGTCCCGGGGAACACACTGAGGCCATCCAATTTGGCCCTTATTCTCTAAGGGTTGCAACCCACACGTTTAAATACCTCGGTATACAAGTGTACAGGACTGCACCGGACCTAATAGAAGGCAATTTGGGAAAAGCCATCAGATCACTCAGGGCACAGGTTCTGTTCTGGTCCTCCCTTCCGCTCTCTGTGATGGGACGAGTAGCGATCTCAAAGATGGTGGTTCTGCCGCGACTGTTGTATTTCGTTACTAACCTGCCTGTGATGATCCCGACTACACTCCTTAACTCATTGAACAAGATGCTCTCTGACCTAATCTGGGGTGCAGGCCGCCGGAGGGTGGGATTGGCTAAATTACAACTGGATACCGACAAGGGGGTCTGGGTGCCCCTGATTTCCGTGCCTACTGCTATGCCAGTCAACTGCAGTGGCTTTCGTACTGGCTAGCGCGGCGTAACCTACATGAGATAGATTATACCCCCGCGGATATAGACAGGGGAGGACTCCACACGCTGCTCCTGCCGGCGGCTCGTATACCGATCAATGCCCCACCACTCCTACGCAAGGCGCTAGAGTACTGGAAAAAGGCAGTCCATTACAAGCGGAGTTGCCCCCCGTACTCGGATAACTTGCCACTCCTAGGCATCCCTA
The DNA here is from genome assembly GCA_963921515.1 of Calotriton arnoldi. Taxonomy (NCBI): domain Eukaryota; kingdom Metazoa; phylum Chordata; class Amphibia; order Caudata; family Salamandridae; genus Calotriton; species Calotriton arnoldi. The sequence continues at coordinate 2,655,270 of CAWUFW010000875.1, forward strand.
CCCCTACAGGCCTACTTACTAAGCGGCGTCTCCTAGCCTGGACGGAGGGGGGGGTTACCACAGTGGGCGCACTGTTTGATGAAGGAACCCTCATGGATCATGGCAATTTCAGTACGGTGTCATGGAGTCCCTGATACACTGTACCTCACTCATGCCGCACTCATACAATTTGTAAAGAAACATTGGGCCCCACGTAGGACGGCACCGGCCCGACATGAACTGGTCTACATGATCTACCTGATGGGAGAGGGCCGTCACCTTACTAAATGGCTATATAAAAGTATAACAGCACACACTAGGGTACCCTTGACAGACTTGCGCAATAGATGGTCCACAGACCTTGGCACCGAATTAACGGACAAAGAGTGGGGCAAGATCTTAGAATACCCCAAGAAAATCCCGCGCAACGCCAAGTTTAAGTTCATTCAATACATGGTCATACACAGGGCGTATCTTACCCCACATAGGCTACAATGCATGTACCCGGCCACACAACACCACTGCCCCAGGTGCAGGTTGGAGGATGTAGATTTGCTTCATATGCTCTGGGTGTGCCCGAAGCTGGCCTCATACTGGATGGAGGTGATCACCACAGTTAGAACCGCGACTGGGATCCCTTTCACAGATTCCCCCGCCGTTTGCCTACTGTGGCTGACCCGCCGTCCCACAGTGCAGAAAGTACAGTTTCGCTTTATCGACCTAGCTTTGCTACTGGCCAAACGCACTCTCACAATGAGATGGAAGTCCATTACACCCCCAACACTCTGTAGCTGGCACGGGGAGGTGGTGAGATGGAGCAGCGCTGAAAGCGCGGCGATCTGACGGGAGGAAGCCAGAGGTCTACGCAAGACGTTAATCTCCCTTGAATGGGATACCATTTTAGAAGCGTTCAAAGCCCTTGCGCCGCCGCCGGTCCTTCCGGCACAGGCGCAATAGGCACCCGACTACCCTGCCCCGCACTGGCCAATACGATACATGAGTGATGAGCCCTGCTGGTCTATTACTATACAACTTGAAATGGTAACTATGAATCTTGGAGCTTTGTTGGTTATGGAGGGGGCGGTTAATGGAGTATTTCACTGCAAAGTACAAGGTGGAACTGGGCCAGAAGAAGTTGGGTTAGAGAGGGATAGCCTTTATTTACTACATTACATAAACCTGTTTGTTAGATGTTGTTGGCATAACAGCGCAGACTGTAAGATACCACTTAAGGCTTCCTTTAGGGACCATAGACTGCCGTATACGGCTGAGCAACGAACTGCTATGCCTTATTGTATTTTGTGAGTATCACTGTAAACGTAACTGCCTATTGAATTCTTGGATTACACTGCATATATACATGTACATTTTGTAATGGTTTATACGGTAATGGCTGCTGATTGTTATTCGGCAAAAGTAAGAATGAAAAATCTAATAAAATATGTTATAAAAAAAAAAAGAGTATGCCCCATGGCCAATCTTCTCCTCGATTTTAAACAGTAGGTTCAACATAGATAGGATCATCCTCTATGATTCATCCGGGGCGAGTTTCATACCATCGGGAGAAGGTCACTGGATCACATCGTTGAGCTGCTGCAGCAGCCTAGCCTAGCCTGCCGCCAAGTAAGCATTAGCAAACGTACTTTGGCAGATAAACGGGGTAGATGGGCTATTGTAACTCTAAGCACGGGCCTAACTGTTGGGGTAATTTATGCTTCAAACCAGGATGATCCCGAGATTTGGGAAGAACTAGAGTTGGAGCTTGCCACATGGCCAACTCCACTAATAATATGTGGTGATTTCAACATTCATTCTGGGATTTCAAGGGAGGAGGGACAAAAGTATAAGGGAAGAAAACCTCCGGTCAACCGGGCCATAGAAAGCCTCAAATCCAGCCATGGTCTGGTAGACGTGTGGGCTGCGAAAAACAAGGTAGATCCAGGCTACACATTTCTCATGCCCACACCAAAAATATGTTCGCTTAGACTACTTTTTGGTTTCAGCTAGTGTGCTGGGGGAAGCTGAGATAACAAAACTGCCACAAATTTTCTCAGATCACAATCCACTGTTGCTCGAAATACCGCGTCAGGGCTTGGAAAGGGAACCCCACTCTTGGTCGTTTGATAGGAAACTGTTATTAGATGGGGATTTTATAAAGTATATTAAAAATTGGACCAGAGGCTTTTTTGAAATTAACCGATATAGTGCCTCTCGCACGATTGTGTGGGATACGTATAAAGGGTGCCTTAAGAGGGGAAATAATAAGCTATGTAGGTCAACAGCGGAAACTACGTAGGAACAGATCACATCACTTATGACCCGGTTGGCGCAGCTAGAGATAGAACACACCAATTTGTTATCTCAGGGGGAAATAGCCAGATTGACTGCGGTTAAGAACCAGATTATTATTACCAAAGCAGAGCTAAATAACTTTTTTCAGACGCAAGTTGCTCAGGCGTTTCAAATACATCGTAGAGAGATATACGAATACGGGGAAAAGTCGGGCAGACTCTTGGCATTGAGGATAAAACAAAAGGTTTCTCGTAATAACATAACGGAAATTAAAAATTCTGAGGGGCAGATGGAAACTACATCTGCTAAGATATTGGGGGTTTTTGGACGGTTTTATAGCAAGTTGTATCAATCGGAGCCCAGTGCTAGTCAACCAGATACTGTAGGGGAGTATCTACAGCTCAGCAGATTAGATCCTGCCATAAGTCTGGAGCTGGAAGATGAGATCACGCTGGAAGAGAGACTGTGCTGGCCCTAAATTCTCTTTCTTCTGGGAAAGCAGCAGGCCCAGATAAAATTCCATTGGAATTGTACAAAATACTCCAAAATGATTTGGCTGCATTACTTCAGGATCTTTTTTTAGATGTCCAATATCGGGGAATCCCACCCAAGTCCTGGCAGGAAACGGACATAATAATATTTCACAAGAAGGGGAAATCACCGACACTGCCTGGCTCATATCGCCCCATTTCACTGGTAAATTCGGATGCGAAGGTGTACTCAAAAATCTTAGCAACTCGGCTACAGAGGGTCATAGTCAGATTGGTTTCGCCATGGCAACATGGCTTCGTACCCGGCAGGGGGACAACAGATCATATCAGACGGGCAATCTCCCTGTTAGATATAGCCGGGGCTAGGGGGGACGGACTGGCTATGATCCTCCTGGACGCCGAGAAGGCTTTCGATAGGGTGACATGGCGATATCTGTGGGGGGCCCTGGAGGAGAGAGGGTTTGGCCCTAAAATGATTACAGCTATACAGGCAATGTACCATAAACCGCATGCCAGGCTGCAGGTGATGGGGAAGACGTCAGACCCAATAGTGGTGCCAAGGGGTACTAGACAAGGATGCCCATGCTCCCCAATCCTCTTCGCCATTTATCTAGATCCATTCATTAATCGGATAATCCAGAACTCTGCGATCGAACCCTAAAAGATAAATGGATATGAGACAAAGGTACTCGCATATGCGGACGATATCGCAGTAGTCGCATCGAATCCAGCAAGGGCTATTTTAGAAATCGAGAGTATGGCGGAGAAATTTGGGTACAACTCAGGGTACTGTCTGAATAAAGGAAAGACGCAGATAATCTCTACAAGGCAGTGTAATCTACAGGATCAGCGACAAACGGATGCAGCAATGTATTTGGGGGTAAAGATAGGACCTGACCTAGATATATTGTGGGCAAATAATCTTGATCCAATATTGGAGGAGGTTACCTCCGAGCTTCGACGGTTGGATAAATTGCACCTAACGATAGTGGGTAGAGTAAATGTTTTAAAAATGAATATCTTTCCCAGAGTACTATATTTATTCCGATCTATCCCCTTAGAACTGCAAGGTAGTGCATTCCAGAAAATGAATTCTATCTTCTCAAACTTTATCTGGAACTATCAAAAGACAAGACGTGCTCCGAGAGCATTAACCTTACCAAGGGAGAGAGGTGGCTGGGCTGCTCCAAATTTACATTTTTATTATTTGGTAGCTTTTCTGCAACAAATGGGTGTTCTGTTGGGAGCAGACAGTTCAGCGCGGGAAGATGGCCTACCATCGATTTATGAGTTAGCTATTGGGGAGGAAGCAACAGGACTTTTTCTTAGACAACTTGAGCCTCGCTATTATAAAAAAATCCGTTTTAAATGCTTGAAGGCCGCCAGAATGGTGTGGATTAAAATAAGTAAGATTATGAAAATCCCCAAGTGCAATAGGTATACCCCACTATGGGGAACCTCATCTCTTCCAGCTGCGCTATCGGATGGCATGGCCAGAGAGTGGGCACAGGCTGGCATTCAGCGGGTTGCGAGCCTACTCAACGATAAATTAGAAATACTGTCTTTCCCGGAACTAGTTATGAAATTTGGGATTACGAGCAAATCATATTTTAAATATATTCAAATAAGGGGGTGTTTAAAAAACGTAGCTGCTAGACAGGATAATCTCCAAGCAATACCGCTAATGGACAAGTTATACCGGGGGGATGGGCGGATCGGGGACTTCTATAATATATTAGTGGAAACAATACCTGACGATTTAGACAAAATTGAGACAAGGTGGGCGTCAAAGTTAGGGGATGACAATATAGATTTAGATATGTCATTAAAATTGGGGGGAAATCTTTTTTTGGCGGCAAACCTTCAAGCACAACACTATAAAACTCTATTTAATTTATACTATACCCCAGCAAAACTTTTTGGTTGGGGGAAACGAGAGACCGATCAATGTCCTAGATGTCAGCATAGCCCTGCCGATATTATACACATGTTCTACGCATGTAAATCCTTGACTCCGCTAAAAAAAGGTTTAGAGAAATTCTGGCTAGAATCAATTAACTGTGCGATTGTTGTCAGCTCACCATTGATGTTATTTGGATATGACAGCCGAATTGGGCTAACCTCAGTACATCGGGATTTTGTGTTCATTACAGTAGCGGTAGTAAGATTACTGATCGCCACGGTATGGAAAGACTCAGAACCACCTGTATATACCGCCTGGCTTCATCGGTTAGTGAGTATATATGCTCTGGAAATGGCTCTCTATAAGAATAAGGGGCACCGAGGCAGAGTGAAAGGGGACAAGATCTGGTCACCCATGACAAACTGGCTTAAAAGAAGCCATATGGAGCCGCAAAGTAGAACAGGAATTGGCTAATTTCGTTTTGTATTTGTAAGAAAAATGAGAATGAGATGATTTAAAGTCTTTCCTTAAATGTCATTTGTGAGTTAAAAAGGAAAAGAAAAAAAAAAGTATATATATATATATATATTTGTTTATATATTGTAATATGTATGAATTTAGATGTGTAAATTTCTTATCTTTGTTCCTCACGATGTACCTTACGGCATAAAATAAAAAATAAATAAAAGGAAGGGATTGTGGTAAGGTTTCCTGTTTCTGAGTCAGCTATAGGTGCGCTACCCAGCAGAAAGCAAGCACAGGCCCTGTTAGAAAAATTGCAAGGTATCCGGTTGCATGAGGAATCACAGAAACCCAGTATCTGGGATTACCTACTTGTTAATTTTGGTGCTGTGCCAACTGATTACCTGATGAATTCAACCGGGAGTTTGGTGCGCTCGCTTCTATTTCGATTTAGAGCAGGGACCTTGAAATACTTCCTTTGCTTCCCGTGAGGTTTGCAGCCCAACTTGAGCTCACGAGTTTGCTCGTGCAACAATGTATCTGAGCAAACTATGATTCACTTTACTTTCTTCTGTGGGTATTACCAATTATTTAGGAGAATGTGTTTAGTACCTTTTTTAAGGCTCTGAAATTATCGTAAATGGCAAAAAGCTTTTAGGTGTTTGCAAGAATTAACTGACAATGAAGCTTGTCGTGTACATTTGTTTCTCAAGGCAGCCATAAGTTCAAGAATCACTATGCACTTTGACTAACCTCTTGTACTTTTTTAGACTAATTATCTATGTATTCAATACTTTTACTCATGTTCTATATGATAAATGCTGGTTGCCGTTGATGTTAGTTTTTTTATCTCTTTTGTATGTATTTTAAAGTGCTTTTATGGCGGGTCTCCCTCCCGAATAAAGGTGATTGGTTGATTGAGTGATAGCTCATTCTTCCTTCATATCAATTGTAATCTTTTTTTCTAATTTTTTTTAGGAGGTTTTATAGAAGGCGACCTCGACCCGAAGGTATCAGATCGCTTTACATGAGCACCAGTTGTGTTACAGACTGACACATGAATTTTTTTTTTGTTGGGCACGGGGAGATGAAATGATTTGCCCAGAATCACAGGGTGTTGAGCATCCCTGCCAAGACTCGAACCCAGTTCCCCAGTTTCGAGGTCGACCGCTCTAGCCGTTAGGCCACATCTTCTCCCCTAAATCATCCTTGTGTTTGACTGACTGCCACTGACCTTTGACTCCCGTACCCTTTATGGACGGATGTAGCATCAGTATATTAACTATTAAGCCTCACCCAATATATAAATAAGGGCATAGCTGTAGTCTGTCCTTCTGGGTCATTGGTCTTCTAAGAAATGACCTGCCACTGTTTCACTGGAATTCTTAACTGTCCTAAGAAGATGCTTTAGTACTGTTCTCCTTCTCTTGCTCACCCTTGTACTCCATTTGATCTCCTTCTCTTAATCTCTTGCCATGTCACGCATGCCCGTCTTGCAGGTAGCCTCACTCTTCTTTACACTGTCATCTCTCTCTCCATGCCCTGAAATGACCTGAGCTGTTCTATTGACTGCATGCTGTTTGTCTCCCCATGAGGAAACTAGATGAAGCGGTGCATACACGGGTACCTTATAGTTAGTAAATGTGTTGTTGGCATGAAGGTCTTCCTTTTTTGCAACATGGGTGTCATGAGGTCTTGTTGCACAAAAATGCTCTGGCCCAGGAAACTTAAATATCTGTTGGTTCTGATCCATTATTTTGTCTTTTTCCTTAATCTAATGCAGCCTTGTTACAATGTCTGAGCTGAGAGAGGGTTGGGTGATCTCTGTAGTTCCATCAGAGCCACTCTGTGTGCTAGATCTGGCGATATCTTTTTCTCTTCTGGCAGTTTCGGTATTTCAGCTGGTGGACCTTGCTCATACTCGTTAATCTTCCACTCTTGTGCTTCTCTTAATATGCCCCTAATTCATAAATTATTACTTCTGGATCTATTCTCCAAGTTCTCTTATTTTTCCTGGAGAATTATCTTTTACCTTTCAGGAGGGACGATTCAGACCCACAGCTGCTTCTGTTAAACTTAAAGCACATCCATCCCCACTTCCTGTGACCCAATTCTATCGCCTAGTTCCTAGATTTCTTATTTTATTACTTGTATATATTCCTTGAGATCTCTTGTAAGACCCAGTTCTTCTTTAACTTCTCAAAAGAATGCTTCTGTGAAGCTGTTGGTCACTCTCTCTTGTGGGTTGTGCGTTCTCTAAAATGTGACGCCCAGATGTTCTCCATACTATCTGAGTTGGTCACCTGAGATGTCCCTTTTTCACAGTAATTTGATGAAATTATTCTTTGATAGATGGGTTGTTTGTTAACTTTCCAAACGTCTGCATGAAAGAGATGAATTTGGTGAAGATGCTCATTTTAAGCACATTTTTGCGGGCAGTTTCTGAGAGGACTCGACCACTTTGTTTCAAATAGGATTTGGATTGCATTCAAACGAGTTAGATTCAGACTTGCATGTTTTCTCATTAGTATGTGTATTATAGAGTCATTTACCCTTGGTGACTGATAGTTTGAAATTCAAAATCTGGTACAATCAGTGTTACAATATTGATTTTACTTGCAATAAGATTGTACAGAGACGTATGACCCAAACTCATGGCTAGCCCCTCAGACTCAACAATTTATGCCTCTGTTGATTAAGTGACTATCACAATATCATCTGCCTGGAAATCACCACAAGAACGTCTGAGAGAAACCCCAAAACGTACACAACTGCTCTAAATCAAATGGAAACATTAAGCCAATTCTATATCCTTACATGATGAGTCAAACACATCTTGAAGGCCTTGCAGGCAGCGCACTGGATGACCTCATGAGATCTTTAGGATGCTTATAAAAAGAGAGCATATTCAGTATCTTAGACTGACCTTTGGTGGCTATTGCTACCAATTCAGATCCCGCTTCTGGATCTAAAATCTGGTCCCTGAGTTGGTATGAGGGTGCCCTCTGTTGTGCCATCTCTTCTTTCACTAGGAGTTAACATGCTTTCTTACTATAATGCTTGGCTAGAAAAACTTTGGTCTTGAAATCTATGTCTGAAGAACATTTGTTTGGGTTCTAATATTCTCCTTAACTTGGGGATGGGTCTGTAATTAAGAATACACCCCATCTTGTTTCCTGCTAAAGCCGGCGAATTCTAAGAGCAGCACTAGGCTATTGTTTTGACCTTCCATTTTCTTCTCTGGAAACATTTCTGGCCATTAGTTAAACAATCTGACATTTCTTCTAATTTCCAATAGTAACATAACAGTAGATATAGTGGCCAGTAGAGCTCAGTCTCATGTATTCATATTGTCTCTTTTGAATGCTTGTAAAGAGGACTCATTGGCAACAGCTGGTTCTAATGAGGGATCAGTCACAAGAGTCAGGCAGTTTTAATCTCCATTTCATTGTGATCCCTCCATTGGTGGACTCTTGGAAAGTATTGTACTGGGTCCTTTTTTATGCTCAAATCATTGATTCTGCCCAGTACGACTGGGGAAAACCTAGGTGAGACCATCGGTATTGTCTAAAGAGTATTCAAGACCAGTCTTTTTGATTATGCCCTTTAAAACTCAAGGACATTTTTTTAGCTCTCCTCAGGAATGGAAAGCTGTTCTAGACCGTGCCACTGCCATATTTTAGTTCTTTCTGAGCATATTTTGAGTGCGGGCACTGTTGCATTTTATTTATCACCCGCCATTTTGTTTGTGACTGGCCCTTTCAGAGCAATAATATAAACATTTAGAATGGAATAACAATGGAAGCAGCTAGATTAAACTGAATGTGTCAAGTTTAAAGAGTTTGAAGTGTGCCACTGGCGTTGACAGTTTTCAATAATGAGGCTTTCTTTGCATCTCTGTTTTAGCAACAGAAGACACTTAGTAAGTTTTGAGTATTTCTTAGAAGTCAGTATTCCTGTGAGGTTAATAGCCCAATGTTGCAAGAAACTTTTTTGTTCTTTAGTGTCATGAGGTTTTGATACTAGTGGCATGGAAGATATACTGAGCCCCTTAAATAATTGAGTCTTTCACTCAAGAGTTGAAGACTACTACTGAATAAAGCAGCTACTCACCAGAAATCTGGGGATCATCCTCGATGACAAACTCAACATGACGGCACAAGTCAGCTCAGTGAGTGCTTCCTGCTTCTGCATCTTAAGTAGGCTCTGAAAGATCTTCAATTGGCTGCCACAAAACACCAGACGAATTGTCACACAAGCAGTTATCACAAGCAGGCTCGACTGTGGCAACACAGTCTACGCCAGAATCTCCACAGACTTCAGACCATTCTCAACCTCCCTCGCCGTACCCACATCTCACCTCACCTCTGGGAGCTCCACTGGTTACCCATTCACAAACGCAGCAATTCAAACTCCTCTCACACACCTAAAAAGCTCTGCACAACACTGCATCAGCATACCTAAGCAACCGCATACACTTTCACCAGCCTAATAGACACCTACACACTGCCTCACTCACAATCCCCCCTGAGGGAAAACGGAGTTCTGTTGCTGTACCACCCTCACCCCACACAATTTTTCCCTGGTATCTGATGCAACTTTGACTGAGTGTGTTCTGAGTCCCTGTTAACCAGGCCCTAGTACCTGTGTTCTTTTCCCTAAACTGTACCATTGTTTCCACAATTTGCACACTTCTGGCACACATAAGTCTCTTGTAAAAGGTACCACTGGTACCAAGGGCCTTGTGACCAGAGAGGGTCTCTAATGGCTGCAGAATGTATTGTGCCACCCTCAGAGACCCCTCACCAAACACATACACTCTGCCATGGCAGACTGTGTGTTTAGGTGCAGCTAAAACTGAAGAGTCGACATGAGACACATCCCTGTGTGCCATGCCTACAAACCACTGCCTGTGGCATAGGTAAGTCACCCCTCTAGCAGGCCTCACAGCCCTAAGGCAGGGTGCACTATACCACAGGTGAGAGCATAGCTGCATGAGCAATATGCCCCTACAGTGTCTAAGTCCATTCTTAGACATTGTAAGTGCAGTGAAGCCATATTGAGTACATGGGCTGGGAGTTTGTCATTATGAACTCCACAGCTCCATGCTGGCTTACTGAATTCTAGGAAGTCTGATAGCAAACGTCTCATCACAATAAACCCACACTGATGCCAGTGTTGGATTTATTGCTAAATTAACTCAGAGGGCATCTTAGAGATGCTCCATGAAAAATGACCACTTCCCTCATGTTCAGCTGACTGGTCTGCACCAGCCTGCCACACACAGACACGTTTGACCCTCTGAGGTGGGAGCCCTTGTGCTCTCGTGTTCAGGAACAAAGCCTGCTTGGGGTGGAGGTGCTTCTCACCAGTAGCGGACAGTGACTTTTAAAAGTGGTGAGGCGTAAAAGTGGCGAGGCGTAAAAGTGGCGGCCGATGGAGTGGCTGCGGTACCAATTCCAACACTTCACTTCATAATCTGGATGTCTTACCTGTGTGTGAGACGGTGACGTCACTGACGTGCGTTTTATAGAGATTCATCACTTTTTCAGGGCGCAGCAAGCTAGAGTACCCGATGACATCAGACCAACGCTCCTGTCCTAATGGCACAATAAGGTTGCTGGGGTCATAACTGGGCATCCCCATGACAGTGGGCCCTAGTGGTATTGCACCAGGGAACCATAGGCCCAAGGATCCGAGCATCACAGCAAAGCATCGGGGTTGGTTCAGCTGCACCCACAACTGAGGAAGCCGAGGTCGAAGGGGTGTCCACAGAGGTGCTGGGGAGGCCGTTAATCAGCACTAAGAAGTTGAACTTGTTGGGCTCCGACACCTTCAGTAGTTTATAAAGTGTGATATGCATCGCAGTGCAATGTTCTAGCCACTTTTGCCCACGTGTAACCACTTCCATAGGCATTTTAAAGAAAAATCTAAATCAAGTCATTCTTATGAACAGCATCTTTACCTTTTCAAGATTGTGCATATTTGTGGCTCTCTACAGCAGCAGTGCTCTTATTTTCACTCCCTCACTGCACACACAGTGTTGTCAGCTGTTCAGTGCAAAAGGAGGGAGCACCCTGTGAGGAACAGACTTTCACAAGCAAATGGGCAATAACTGTGTGGCTTCAAAACAAAACCACACTGTGATTTGCCATGTTGTGCAATTCTCCTGCCCCCGCGTTGCCACTTGAGCCCTGTTGGTACGCCCCTGTGTATTTAGGTTCCAGTCTGTTGTAGCGTTTCCAACTAGTTTCTGGCTGGTTGGGGTACTTCTTGCTATTTTTCTCCATTTTTAGATTTCTTTTGTCTCCTAAATTATTCTGTGTGACATTACGGACTTGGTGTTTGATGCAGGCTACAGTAATTTCTTTTCCATTTCTGGTCAAGTGGCTGTTATTTTCGCAGGCACTCCAAAGCGCACACACCAAGAAGACCAGCTCGCACCAATCAAGAGAGCCAATCATGGCAGCTTCAGCTGCGAACTCACTGGCCATTTGTTGCAGTTTTTGCCACGACAGAGAGTCGTGTTGCTGCTACCTTAAAAATAATGCACCAAACAACAGCAAACCACCCCCTCCCCAGAACGACAGGCTGAAAGTCCTGGTGACATCGGCTGAAATGCTCTCATGGACGAACCACCACAGAAGAAAAAAAACTGCATTTCAATATTTAATATTAATTTAAACATGAGAACTGCTCCTATATAACCGCAGACTGGTAAAGAAGACTTAACTCACGATCTAGGCATGGCCTCCACCACACCACATATAGGAAATAATTGCCCAACCCTGCAAATACAGGAGAAGGGACCTGCCTTGCACCAGATGAATCATGCACCCCATTGCACAGAGACCTCCCGTCTTGGGTGTACAGAACACCTTTCTTGTGCAAGGCGACTTCAACAAGACAGGCTCTCCGGGCCCCCCCCCCCAGCCTCTAACTGTCTTCGTTTCCACGCTGTTATCACCCCCTCAAACCCCCCCCCCCCCCACACACACACACACACAAATAGATGCTGACGCCATATAAAAACATCCAAGAGTACCCTGATTCCTCTCCGCTACAACACAAGCAACTCTGCTTCATCTCGGGGATCACCGTACAATCACTTCCAGTTGGTTCAAAGGTCACAGCGTTCATACAAGAACTCCCTGCTGGCCGCTCGCACGTGCCGAGCCCTCCTACCCCAAGATTTTTTGGGTAATCTATTTACAGACGAGTATGAACTCACCTGCTATTTCCGTTTGATACTCAAGTGCTTGCGTAGTAGGTGTGCTTAGGAGGCACCGGAATAGTATGAATGCAGTCAGAAAAATACACTATAGTGTCAGGTGGTTATACACGGAATCTTGCTCAAGATCACCACAATAGTCGCAACTCGTGCCTCGCCAGAGGAACACACCAAAGGCGGGAGTGCGCTTTATACGAGATAACAGAAGGCCTCACATGTCGGCGTCCACAACACTAATCACGAAGTGTCCTAATCTAGATTCGAGACACCTGCCCCGCACACATACGGGCGACATTCACGTGCATTCCTGACCACAGTGGCGGATGGCAGAGAACAGGGGAGGGGTTTAACAAAAAATAAAAACCACTTACCTTTTCCCTGCTGCCATCCCGCCGTCATTGCTTCGCTTCCTAGCAGTGCCGGAACCAGGAAGCACCCATACTCCCTCCCGTAAGCAGCGTTGTGATTAGTCTGAGCACCATGGATCGCTGCTCAGCCGGGAACAGGGAGCCTGTTCATGGTCCTCACCAGGCTGTGTATTACAGCCTGGTGGGGAACATTCAAAGTGCGCATTACTGTTTGGCCGGGCTAAGACGGCCGGCCACGCAGTCATGCGGACTTAGTGTGTGCACACCACGCCTCCCCCTGTGCCAACAGCTCCGCCCCGCCCTAACCCAGCCCCGTAGCAAAGAAATAGCATTTTATTTTTTTTTCTGCTCGAGAGCAGTGGGGCAACGCCCTGCTTCTCACCTACTCCCAAGTAGGAACAGCATTCAGGGCGGTGAGTCTCCAAGACTTCCTGCATTTTGTTATGCTAGCCAGGGCCTCTCCCTTGACCAACCCCTCTTTTGGCAGCAAGGTAGGCGGGAAAATTAGTTGTCAGGAGAGGTGTGTCCCCTCTCTGCCAGGACCACCCCTAAGGTGCCCTGGACCGAGGTGACACCCCCTCCCCCCCCCCCCGCCCTTAGGAAATCCTCCATCTTCAACAGAAGGATTCTACCCAATCAGGTTAGGGGACATACAAAGGGTGTATTAACCCTAAAAGGCAAGTAGCCCATTGGATGCCAGCACCTGTAACACCCCTAAATTCAGTATTTAGGGGCACCCCTTAACCTTGATCCTTAACCTACGAAGAAGACGCTGTGCAGCAAACCTCAAGACAGCGCCTAACTTGGCCCCAGCCCTACCGGCCTGTCTCCAGCTTGAAGAACCTGCGAAGAAGACGCCACCTGTACTGTGGCCAGCGACTTCTAAGAACCCCAGGAAGACCGCCACTCTTCAACAAAGACCAGATCTCCCGAGGACAGCTGCCTTGTCCAGAAAACTCCAACTTCAAGGACTCCGGATCCAGGTGGATCCGCGACCTCTGCCCACTCTGCACCCGACGTCCATGGCCTGAGTCTGAGTGGCTCGCCTGCCCAGTGAAGTCTCCCCAGCGATCCGGACCTCAACTCCATTGGTGGCTGACCTCTCCTGGACACCACAAATTCACCTGCAGCCTCTACACGAAGGGTCCCCCTGACCGCCACCGGCTCCGGTAAAGAAAATCCGACACCAATGGGCACCCCTGCATCATCAGCCCCCGATTTTGGGGAGCCCAGCCGACTGTGCCCAAGCCTCCTACATCCCCACTTACCTGCCCAGCCTGTGGTCACCTTCATCCAGCCTCCTCGTATGAGCCCTCAGCCTCTTTGTGCGACCGAGAAACCCCACTGAAAAGCATTGGGCGCCCGACACTAATACGCACCCGGCTGCCCCTGTGCCTCTGGCGGTGTAAGGTTGCTGCTGCCTTGTGCCCCCTCCCCCGTGCTTGCTATAACCCTGAAAGCACAGTTACTTACCTGCAAACAGCACCTCTTGTGGGTGCCCCCAGTCTCCATTGACTAACATTGGCCCATTGACCTCTGCACCTGTCCGACCCAGTGCTGCTGGTGGTGTCGTACCTACCTTGATCTGACCCTTGTCCAGTGTTGATCCAAACCCCTGAAGTACTTACCTATAACTGCATATAAATGTCTTCCTTCCATTAGATTGCATTGCATTTTCTGCCCGTTACACTAAATGTCCATCTTTTGCACCTGCTAAGTTTGCTACTGTTTTTTTGACATTGCCAAAGTATTTCCTATATTACTGCAAAGTACTTGACTGCCTTTACAAAACAATACCTACTGCATTTCAAAAGTATTGCTATTCTTAAAACTGTTACTTACCTGCAACTGAGATCCTCTTGGTTCTAAAAATAAAATCACAAAGTAATAGCTTTTTATACAAAACAATTGGTCTTGGATTCAGTCTTTGAGTGTGTGTAATAATTTCTTAAATTGAGCTTTTAGTATTATCGACTTAAGCCTCTGGGGTCCCACTTGACTCTGTACACACTATACCTTACTTTGGTGCAGTATATACAGAGCCAGCTTCCTACACCCCAGCATCCACAACCACAAAAGCAGATCAGGAGGACACTCGTTTACCTACATCGCACCGAAAGCAAGGAACGACTTTCCACGACGCATCAGAGCCTCCTTCTCACTTCTTGAGTTCCACAAGAAGCTGAACACGCCTACACACCTGCTCAAGCGCCTGGATACCCTCACAGGTGATTAGTGTGTTCTACAAATCACCATAACAAATAATATAGTTGCTTTCTGTGATTTAATCCAAAACTAGAAACTCATGTGTACTGCCTCTTAAACAGTGAGATTGGACTTGATTGACTGGCTGCAGTTAGGGAAACAGGAAAATTACATCACCAGATTAGGGCAATAAAATGGAAAATTAATCGGTGATCGATTCAGCCTGTTACGGTCACTGGCATAGAGAGAAACGGGCATAAAAAAATATGAATGAAAAACATGACTTTAATTACTGCCAAGAACTGATTGTATGTGTGAGGGCAGAGGTTTGAGGTAGCAATGGTGAGCTTATGGTTCCTCTACATACCTTTGCTAAACTGGAGAGTTTGGTTGCAAGCCTATGCCCTTACAAAACAATGAGATTAGTGTATCTTTCAAACAGTAATGCTGTTGAAGCAGACCTGTACAAACAGGTAGCTTTATGTAGTGGATCACAAGAAGTGTAAAGATTAAGGGCCTTATTTTTGAGTTTGGCGGTCTTGGAGTGGGCCGTCACGCCAGCACCCCGCTCCAAGACTGCCAAACCCATAATGAGACCGCCCGCCGGATTCCGACTGTAGCAACTAGCCCACAGCAGTGCCGTGCTAAGGCTCATATGTGAGCCTTGGCAAGGAACGCCGATGGGAACTCCAGTGCATGTTCTTGCGGAGCATGGACTGTTAAGTCCATTCCCTGCAGGAACTGGGGGTGCATGCATACAGGGGGGCACACCATGTTTTCCCCTGTATACATCCCCTGGTGCAGAGGCAACAGGGGGCCCTGTAGGGTCCTGTGAATGGGCAATGAACACTGAGGCAGGGAGGACGTATAAACAGAAAATTTATTGAGAGTCTCTTGCTTCAGAGATATAATAATACTCGTTCTTCCTCCCGTCTTTCCTTCGGGGGGGGGGTGATGCACAGGACCTCGTCGTCCTCCACCAATCCGAGTTCACAGGGTATGCAAGAAAACAAAAAGGAGGTAGGTATGAGATAAGTGGCCTGACTTTAAGGAAGGGGAGTGGGGGGAGGCACACCAACACCTTATTCCACCACCATGTGCCGGTGAGATCATCAATGTGCACACGTAGCCTTTAGGTGCCCGCGAGGTATGTTAGCGCTTTAACCCTCCCCCGCCTTGGCTATCGGTGTTTCTGCGGCTAAGGACCCCCTCCCGAACCATCCCCGGATACGCTCTCGTACCTCTGGTAGCCCGCTCCTCCAGGAGCGTGGCGGGCTTGTACATGGTACCGGATAGGGTCCGGCTCCCGTGCCTCGGCTTCCTGGCGTCGCAGTCCTCCGGCCAGATTCGACGTCCTGCGTTACGAAGAGTCTCCTCGTCACTCTCTAGGGGGATGTAGTGCCCTTCGTCCTCGACTTTCCTCCTTGGCTCTTCGTCCCGCTGGCTTCTCCGGCTTCTCTCACCTTCGCTTGAATCCCCCAGGTTTCCGGTTATGAGGACCTCCTCTTCGTCGTAGACCTCCATTGGTGCATGTGACAGGGTCACATGGGTCGCTCCCGGCTAAGGGAAGCGTGGTGAATTAAAGGGGCCGGTACCTCCTTCCGCATATTGCCCCAGGGGAGACTGTAAGAAAAATACAGGAGACACATAAGGGGGCAAAGTGTCGTCGTTCTCCTCTTCCTCCTGGTCCGGAACGGCCACATCGTGACAGGCCCCCTTCGTTTCCTCACCGCCACACTTTTCATGGTGGTCGCGCCGCCAGCATATTACCAGCCTCACACTGCTGCAAGACCGCCAGGGATCGCGGATCCCTGGTGATAGCAGTTGTTCTGTGGCAGTCCGACCGCCATAGTCAGAATATGGCGGGTGGACCGCCACCAGGACTACTCTGGTCCAGTGGACCGCTGTAGTCATAATAAGGCCCTATGTAGCTGTTAAGCTTCCTGGATCCCCATTAGGCTACATCTGATCAGGGTACTAATATATTTTTTGTGCTCAAACATTCAGTGAGGCTTGACACCCAATTGACCATCCACAGACATACTGCCACTGGGGAGTATATGACCTTTAACCTATGCACTTTGAGTGGGGCATAAGCCATTTTGACATGAGTGACAACAAATACTTTAAATATACTCCCTCATGCAGTCTCTGCAAGATTCCACACACCTCCCCTTTCACAGCACTTAAAATGCAGCATACAAAGGCAACATGAAACATTAGGTTGTACAAGGAGAGGCACAATAAAAGCACACCTGTATGTCGAGTAATACAGCAGATTAGAGTGCATTAGCAACGGAATTCAAATGTAAAGACCATTACAACATTTTAAAAATTGAATTCTATACTAGCACAGAACATCCAACCACAGCCTACATTGTATCTCTCGCAGAGGAAACATCCTTTACTAATCACTCTTAATCCAGAGTAGCAACTTGAAATGCACAATTTTTGCAGAAAAAGAAAAAAGGCCTGACTAGGGATGCCTTGTACCTTGCTTTCCTAGCAGAATGGCTTAAAAGCCTAGGAAGAAGACCTAACTCCCAACAATTGCTGCGTATTTGGTACCTTTTTAATACTAAAAAGGTGAATGAACCTCATTACTTGTAGCCCTTAACAGCAGAAGAATGGCAACCCCTCCAACACACTTATCACTCTGTATTATGAGTATTTTGGTGGTCATTTGCTTTATGCAGCCGGAGCCATGCAATAAAATGGCTATGCTCCCACCTTACCAAACCTGCAGTTCGACCATTCTATTTAGAAACTGGGGAAGCACTGGGCTTACTCCACTGGAGCCTCAGCTGGTCCCACAAGTGTAAACCAGTGTCCTGGCACTTGTCAGTTATAGTGGTACCAGGTCACAGTGGTGCTCTCCCCTTCCTGTTTAGTGCAGGGTGACTGTCACTCATTTACATATCTAGGACTACCCTGTGAGGCAGTGTAGAGAAAATGCGCAGTGTGCCCCCACAAGAAACAACCCTGTTCAGCAGTCATTGCTTTTGTTTTTCTTTTTATTAAAACACTCTCGCTTAGGGAGTTTGTTTTCAGAAAACAAAAAACTTTGCCAAGTAGGCGTATAAACATAGTGCCTGCTAGGCAATGTATCAGTTGCTTTAATGGAGCTGCGGCAGCAGCGGCTGCACTGAATTCACAGGGATGCCCGTTTTGCTGGCGGGGATCTCTGAGTATGGCAGGCAGTCTTCTGCCAGAGGAGCAGAGCCCATAACTTCCATTGACCTTGCGGGCTAGTTGACCACCCGCTAGAGTCTAAATCATCCTGTTTTGCTGCTAAAGTTCATCAACAGCCCTGTGCTAGTTTCTAATATAACATTTCCTTCTGTAACCCAGCTTCAGTTTCAACAACTTATATGGAAGGACATGCAATTAACCACAAATCATTTATGCATGAAGAAACTAGAGGTAGACTTGTAGAATAGAAATGGCGCACACATCATCATCACATAAGAATGAAGCCCAAAAAAATAGCAAGGACACTTTTTAAGTGGAGACCAAAATAAAGAGCAAATCTCAAGCTTGGCTATTAGTTGAGCATGAAGGCACACCCATTTCCAAATTATATCCACCTATGGAATATATATGTCCTAAAATCATGCACTGTACAAGAGAACAGAAAAAATAACATTAACAGAAAAGATGTGCATCTCCTCTGTTATTAAAGTAACCAAAGATTTTCAGTGCATTAAATTGACACATTTGTATCCTACATATAAACTTAGAACTAACCATATGTAAACAATCATGAGGCAAATTGTAAAATACCTTTCATAAGCAGACATTATATATGTGTGTATGCAACAATTTGATGAAATGCTTACAAACTGAGAAACTTTGGTTTCATAAAAATGAACCCACAGAGCGGCAGCGCACACCCATTGCAGCAGAACGTCAACTGCATCAACAAGAGAGGTCAATCCATACATAATCATGTTTTGTAAACAAAACTTCCGGTCTGTATTCCCCTTTTTAGCATGACCCAATGATTTCGGAGTAGGATACAAGAAGAGACATGAATACCTTGCATACACTAATACTTACACAGTGCAAAACACCAAGATTAGTTCTAGAAATAATCTTGTGTAATGTGAAAGAATGTCTGGTCATCTATAGCCTACTACACCCTTCAGTAAGGGAGATGTATAACCAAGTATTTAATTGTATAGTGATCCGCTCCTATTTTATCAGAGGATCTCATTTTTCTGTGACTATTGTCTTTGTCTCATATGTTTGGCGGCCAATTTGTATCATGCATTCCCAAGAAGCAGTTTTTTTAAACGTATCCTAGTCACATGCCTTCCTAAGAACTTCAGAATTTTTATTTTTTTCTGTATGTGGCCTGGTGCATGACTCCAGTGTCTAATCTCTGTCGCTCAACATATGCATCATCAAACAAGAAGAGCATTTTAATAAAGACTATGCTTTTGATTTATATGTAATTTCTCTTTCAGGGGTGTAGGTCCAGGCTGCAACACCCGAGAAATTGCAGACAAACTTATTGACCTCAAGACTGAGCTTGCAGACCTGGAACAGCGAGAACAAGAACTGGACCAACAGAGGATCTGGGTGCAACAAAGCATCAAAAATGTCACAGATGATGTTTTGAATAGCAGATATCCTTTATATGTGTTAAATCAGTCACTAAGGGCAGCATAAACCTCTGTGCATGCACAGCCAAAACATTACCTCAAAACTATATCTCCAGTTGCTGGCCAGAATCTAACAACTTCCTGAGTAAGGGGGGGGTCTCCCTTAAGCATAATTGCTGCCTGACAACTACCCATGTGGACAGTGGCTGTTACTCTACAGTTACCACCCAACCACCTGCTAACTGCGGAACGGCACTAGTCTCTAAAACATGCAGAGTGTCTGACAACATACAGCAACTTAAAAAAAACACATATTCTTCCATTGCCACCTAAAGTGACACTACGGTAGAAAATACAAAATCCAATGTCTCACATTTCACACTGATAACAACCGGTCTGTAAATAGGGTGATATTTATGCTTCCAGTATGTACTGCAAGTACCCAAATACCTAAACAAGCCACTTGTAGCGATTGGTCACACTTCATTTCAGAACATAAGCTTAGCAACACAACCTCACAGTCTTATATATATGCCTCTACTAGTAGATTTCTCATCTCTTCAATATCCCAGGTGCCAGACTGAAACTAGAAACTTTCAATAGCTCTTCCGCACCCGTTGGGAGGACTTGGCTCCACATCGGCACCCTAAATGATGACTGTGCTTTAACGGGACCACTCTGCTACCTTGACTTAAAAAAATTAATTCTGTGCCCTTTGATTCAGATCCGGAGCTCGCTCTTTTGTTTCAGAGTGTTTATTCCCCAAAAAATGTAATGCAAATTTGGTTCAGTGTAGGGATTTTGATATGTTGGGGAGGGGGGAAGGAGGGTACAGGGGGGGGGGGGCGGGCTGGTCCCCTCTGGAGCACCTTTGGGCCCACTTGGAAACCTTGGGACCTGATACATGTGAGTCTTTCTCGGACGTAGTTTGACACAGTACTCCTCCAGTGCTGCCCGAGGTTGTACCAATACAGACTTTTTCACTGGTGAACCCACCTCAAGCACCGCAGCTGATGCCTCTCTGGAGGCATCTGATGACGAATGCATTAGCAGCAGTGCCAGCTCCTGTGCCTCCAATACCCGCTCTGCTTGGTCCTTCTGGAGATCAACCTCTACCTAAATCCCTGTAGATAGTGCATAGTTCCAGAAGGGAGGTCCGGCGCCTACTAGAGGAGGAGTAACAAATGAAAAACGAGCAGGTAAAGGGTGCATATTACAGTATTGGACAACTATGCATGTCCTCTTTGTGTCGGCCTCTGATCCCATAGACATGCTGGATATTGTGCACCATGACATGGGTGGCAGTAGTGAGGTGGCAGTCATCATACCTCCCTTGCTCAGTGATATGGCTGACTAGCATTAAGGGATGCTAGTTGCCTGGACACATCTTTGGAGACTGAGATAAAGTTCCTTTCACGGCTTCCCCTCCTTAGGTGACACCCTTTTCACTCGGTGATTCGGAAGGCTGCAGAGATTCTAGAACTCCTGTTACCCATGGTGGAGAGCAAATCTGAGTGACAGAAGTTCTGCAGCTGTCTGTATAAGTATCGGAACAACTGGTGCCTTTCAACAAGGCTGTCTTGGACACAGTGATGGCAGCCTGGGAGGTATAGGCCTGCTCTGGGGCAACCTCTATTCCTTTCTCTCATCAATCCCCACAAAGCCTGTTAGTGCAGGCTTCATGCTGTCCAGAAAACGATTTCTTGCACACTCCAGAGAGCCCAGGGGAGTAGGGATTCTAAGAAACTTGAAACTGCTGGGAAGAAAGTTTTTTTGAGTGAGTAGTCTAACCCAAAAATCATTAAATGCCTCATGCCTCCTGGGAAGATACTCCCATGTCTTGTGGGATATGATCATATGGTTATTCTTCACCTACCAGATCACCTCAAGGAGCATGTTTCAGAGGTGGTCAGGGAGGGTTGGGATACATACAAGCACATTATTAAAACCAGTCTGGACACAACTGACTCTGCTGCAAAGGCTTTTGGGTCTTAAGTGGGTGTTCGTCAACACACCTGGTTAAGATCTTCAGGTTTTTCAAATTATGTCCAGGCTACCCTAAAGAATATCCATTTCGACGTTTCGATGGTGCCACATTGTTTAGATAGAAGGTATATTCGGCTTAAGGGAGGTTTAAGGCAAGCAGAGCTACAGCTTGTTCTTTTGGCTTGCAGTCACCCCAAAAGAACTACTGCCAGTACCAGACATTTTGTGGCTTCTCAAGGTGATTTAACTTTTGGAGCCATCAGCATCACCCCCATGAGCAACCTCAAATCACTGTGCTCAAACAGGGGCAAAGGCTAAGGTCATGGCACCCAACAGGTGCCTCCCTCCTTGTCCTTCTTCCCCCGCGGTAACAGGAAAGCAGCTTTTGTTTGCCCTTGTCTGCATTTGTGCGGCCCATGGGAGGATAGTTGTCCTCCTTTCTACAGCTCGGAAGGCCATAACCTTGGACCAGCGGGCCCTTCTAACTCTAAAAAATGGGAGAATGCCCTATCCTTCCAACAAGCCCCTTCCCAGATTTCACCTTGTAAACCCTTCAGACAGAAGACCATATCTGCATGCTGCAGCAGAATCTGGCAGCCCAGTTGGATAAAGGAGCAGTGTAGTTGGTGCCAGATCAGGAAATTTGTTGATGGTGCTACTCACAATAATACTTTCTGGTTCCCAAGAAAGACTGCGGTCCTCGTCCGATCTTGGACCTCATAGTCTTCAACCTTTTCTCCTGCAAGGAAAAGTTCAAGATGCTGTCCTTGGCTCAGGTTCTGTTGGAGCTGGAAACAGGAGACTGTATGATGTCCCTCACCTTGCAGGATGGGTATTTTCAAATATTGGTTCTGATGTCTCCTAGGTGGCACCTGCATTTCGTGGATGGGTCCAATCACTACCACTTTGCGGTCCTCTATTGAGATAGACATTGGATGCGAGTTGTGGTGACAGTAGCTGCGGCCCATTTTAGGTTGTGTAGCATTCCTGTATTTCTTACCTGGACGACTGGCTGCTCAAAGCCAATTCACTATGATAGTGTTGTCACCTGCAAACACTATCATCCCTGTTGCTCGACCTGGACTTTTCTGTCAACATGCCCAAGTCTCATCTAAAGCCCTCTCATTGCCTCCTATTCGTTGGGGCGGTACCGGAAAGTATTTTGATTCGAGCTTTCTGTCCTCCCCAGAATATCCAAGACATTCAGGTTATTGTTCTGATCTTCAAAGGATGGTCTCAGATTTGTGTCCTGTTAGTGTTTTGACTCCTGGCTTCCTGCTTCCTTCGCGATTTGTCAAGATCAGGTCCAAACCATTCTAACTGCCCCGGCCTGGCTGAGAAGGGTGTAGTATGTGGACTTTTTATGCATCTCCCTATGCCCCCCTGCTCCAACTGCGTTTTTGGGTAAGCAACCTCTCCCAGTTGAAGGGACAGGTCCTGCACCCCAATCTCCAAAGCCGCCACCTTCATGGCTGGAGATTGAGTAGGGTCAGCAATTTTTACTTAACTGCCAGCAGAGGTGGTTAACATCCTTTTGTTTGCATGTCGTCCTTCCACTAAGTGGGTTTACTTAGCAAGATGGAATGGATTTGCCACCTGGTATGCCAAAAGCAACATGGATCCCCTGAAGTCTCACCTTTCAGAGGTTTTCTGGTTTGCGCTTTTGCTGCCTTAGCAGGGTTGTGAGGTGGGCACAGGGATGCATTCCATCCTTGTCAGCATTTCTCTGCCTTCCAGACCAACCTTCCCTCTTTAAGTCTCCTATTATGACGAGATTTTTGAAGGGATTGACCGACTTGTTTCCTCCTACCCGGTTCGGTGTGACACAGTGGGATCAGAACTTCGTGTTCACCTTTCAGATTGGTTCCCCCTTTGAGCCTCTTTATAGGTGCCACTTAAGACTGTTGACATTGACAACTGTTTTTTTTGTTGTTGTAGCGATTACTTTGGCGAGACATATGTAAAGATGGGTTCCACAGCATGTAGTCTTGAAGAGAAGCTTTATTTGGCAAAGCAAGTAAATAGGTCAAACGGGCCCAGAGGATTGGCACCAACTGCCAGATAAAATGTTCCAATCCCCTGTGCTCTCACATTCCAATACAGAATTACATCTAGTAGAGGTTCATGACAATGCTAATATTCCATACCATAAATAACAATAAGAGAGGACATTATAAGATGCAAATAAGAAATCTGCAGAACACCACATATCTCCCCCTTTATATAAAAAAAACCAAAAAACAATTAATCACGCAGTTTACAAGAAACTTTTCTAGCTCTGCAACTTCTCCTTAGAGTAGGAACAGAAGATGAACTTGAATTAGACAAATTACCACATTGTGAAAACTTGGCTAAGCGTGAAACATTCCACCATTGACAATTGTCCAGACGAACAGCATGACTTCTTATTTCGACAATATGATGAGGTTCTCTGAATTTTGATTTCCCTTTTTGCAAAAGTAAAGGATCTTTGACCCTGACTAAGTCTCCTACAGCAAAACTAATCACTTTTCTCTTACCAGAGTGACAGAGCTTCTCAAATCTAGAACGATTGAAAGTATCAGAAGTAATTTTAGCTTTTGAAGCTTCAACAGATACATTGCAATCAGCTTTGATAGCATTCAGTTTCCAGAAAGGACGCAGAGAAGAGGAAACTTTTCTGCCCCTCATCAATTCAAAAGGAATCACACCAGAAACAGAGTGGGGAGTAGTCCTATACGCCCAAATCCTATTTCTTACAGCAGTTTCACAATCATCATTGCTATTGAGAGAACTCTGCACACATTCAACCAAAACCCTATTAAACCTCTCAACTTTACCATTTGATTGAGGGTGATAGAGAGGTGTGCGCAGATGCTTAACACCCAGATTGACAAGAAATTCCTGCATGGATATTGAGGTGAATTGTACCCCATTGTCGGTTAGTAGTTCCTCCGGGACACCCTCTCTAGAAAAAACATCTTGTAAAAAACGAATGACAGACTTGGAGTTGGGATCCGAGACACCTCTTACCTCCACCCACCTGGAAAGATGATCAATAAGAACGATAAAATACCTCATGCAGTTAGGCAAAACATGAAAAGGACCAAGAAGATCAACCGCAACTCTTTGCCAGACTCTAGAAGGGCACAACACAGGTTTGGGAGTAGGAGAGCTGGTAGTAAGATGTTTGTCACTATAACAGCACCGGACACAATTCCTGACTAAATTATCAATATCGGTCCATGCTAGGCCACCAAAAATCATTTCTGATCCTACGCTTTGTGGCGTTCATACCCAAGTGACCAGAGTGAGCGGTCTCCATTATTCTCACTCTAAAAGTGTCAGGAGGAATAAGTTTGCTATCTCTGACCAATAAACCATTCTCAATTGAAAGTTCATCAGCGATTTTACAGTATGGTTGTAAATCAATGGGAAGAGATCTTTCCTTGGGCCAACCTTTAATGACAAAATCCATAACTTGTTTCAAAATGTTGTCATTGGTAAGAACATCTTGCCAAAGTGACATGTCAGGGCAAATGACAGTATCATCAACATTGGCAATAATACATTCTTCAATATCGTCTGGAATATCAGGGCAAGAAAGGGAAACATCCACAGGAAGCCTGGACAAAAAATCCGCTTTAACATTCTTGCCACCGGAAATATGGACGACATTAAAATTGAATTCCAGTAGTTTGGCAGATAACCTAGCTAGTCTAGCCGTGGACTTTTTTATCTTAGAGCCAGAAAGAATGTCTACTAGAGGTTTATGGTCAGTTCTTAACCAAAACTTCCTTCCCCATACATAGGGTTTACATTTTTCAACACACCACACGCAAGCCAGCATTTCTTTTTCAATGACTGAATACCTCAACTCCACATCTCTCATCCTTCTGGACGCAAATCCCACAGTAATCTCCTTTCCACCTTCCATCTGGGATAGCACAGCACCCATACCATATGCACTTGCGTCCACAGTGATGAAAGTGTCTCGGCCTTCCACGTAAGCTTGGAGAGCTGGAGCAGACAAGATACATTTCTTGATAAGATCAAAATGTTCTTGGCATGTAGCGGTCCAAACAAATTCAGAACCTTTTTTTAAGAGATTCCTAAAACTTTCAGTGAGACTAGAAAAATTCTTAATGAACTTGGAGTAGAATTCGCAAAGACCAAGAAAAGAACGGAACTGGTCTCTATCAACAGGATGTGGTGCATTGACAATACCATCGACAATACTAGGTTTGGGTTTAACACCATCCTTGGTAAGAACATGACCCAGGTATTCAATCTCATTCACAGAAAATCTACTTGTCTTCTCGCAACGTAACACCATTGTTTTGGAGGATCTGTAGGACAAGATCCAGTGTTTGGTGTGTTCAAACTCTGTATTGGTATGCACAAGAATATCGTCCTGGAAAATTACCACATTAGGAACATCAATGAACATTTTAGTCATTACTTTCTGGAACACAGAAGTTGCCGAGGCCAGTCCAAATGGCATACAACAAAACTGGAATGTACCATCAGGTGTCACAAAAGCTGTGAGATGGCGAGATTGCTCATCAAGTACTACCTGATGGTACGCTGAGCGTAAATCTAGCTTTGAAAACCATTTGGACTGACCTTCAGCGGTGATCAGATCATCAATGCGGGGAAAAGGAAAGTTCTCCAACCAAATTCCCTTGTTGAGAGTTCTTAAATCAACACTCAAGCGAAGTTCTCCAGACCTTTTTTTGGCCAAAACAATGGGAGATAACCAAAGCGTGGCATCAACCTGCTCAATTATGCTTAACAAAATGCTCAATGACTGCATAACAGTGAGATCATTTATTACACTGTGAGGTACGTTTCTCAATTTGTGTTTAACTGGGGATACACCTTCTTTAATTTTAACAGTGTAAATAAAATCTTTAATTTTGACAATCTTGTTTTAAAAAATGTTTCCAAATTTCTCTTTCCATTGACCAGAATCAGAAATGGAATTAACTAAAGTGACGGGATTTTTCTGACCAGGTCTAATAATCATGCCAAATTCAGCCTGGTGTCACCATCCCAAAACATTAATGCCTTTAAGGGCAACATAAACTTTACCATGGATGGTTCTGTCTTGAAATGAAATGTCAACCCAAAAATAGCCAGCAAGATCAATCCTGCTACCTTCAAATGCAGTGGTGATGACATCAGGGGGTAATAAAACCATGTGAGATCAAGATTGCTTGTACTTTTCAATGGAAATAATAGTAATTCTGGCACCCGAGTCAATGAGTAGTGGAATTTCATGAGACAGAATGGACACTTGGACAAAAGGATCCCCTAAATTTCTTTTCTGTGTGAAAGTTGTTTATATCCAAATACTCTACAGAGACAACGGATAAAGACAACTCTTCAACTCTATTGTCCAAATCATCAGGCGTCTCATTGGGAACCACTTCTTGAACACTTCTAATAGGGAAACGTCTGCCCCCCTGACATACCTTTCCAAAATGACCAGTTTTTTTGCTTTTATAGCACACTTGGGAAATGGCAGGACAATTTTTGAAATTAAGAAGGTCGGAAGGAGAACCACACCTGTAGCACTGGAACTTAGAAGAAGGTCGTACAGGAAAAGTATTTTTAATGTTACTATCAGGTGAGGTTTTACCCTTTTTAAACCTGTTTTCACTGAGGGGCTGACGCAGACTAGGAACAGAGCTAGCGACAGTTGAAGAAGTATTGATCTCTGTTTAGAATCCAATTCTGAACGTTCAATGCTCTTAGCAATGTCAATAGACTCATCCAAAGAAGGGTTTTTGCAAGAAAGTAATTTTTGTTGAATTTTTTTAGAATAGCACCTGCAAACAATTTGATCTCTTATTAATTGATTAGTAAAATCATCAAAATCACAGTAGCTGGCTAACACCTTTAAAGCCGTAACATAAGTATCAATGGATTCGTTAGACGCTTGGACACGAGAAAAAAATTTGTGCCTGTGCACAACCACATTAACTCTACCTTCAAAATAAGTACTAATTTGTTTGAGGGCTAGCTGGTATTCATCCATGTCACCACTATCATGACCAGTGTAAGTAGGTAAATGATCAAATACATTTTGGCCCTCTACACCCAAATAATAATAAAGAAGACTGCGTTTCCTATCCGGTTTGAATTTCATGCCATCAATTGCGCCCAAATATGCATTGAAAGATCTGAACCAGAGTCGCCATTTTAATGGAGGCTCACCAGGATCCTGAAGGAAAAAATTTGGAGGAGTAACAGCTTGCATGATGCAAAAATATAGTGGAAAGAAGAAAATAAAGAGAAGAAAGAAATGATAAGATGAGAAAGTAAATAGCAAGAAAGAAAAAGGAGAAAAGGTAGATAGCAAATTGCAGCAATCAATAACGGTGTAAAGCAAACAAATAGACAAAATAGTGAACAAAATAAGACGAGAATGCGCAGGCACAAGTGTGTGGATCACTGAATCCACAGTAGTTTGAAGAAAAATAGGTAGGTGAACAAGCGTATAGTGAAAATGTTCACAAAAATGACGAGAATAGTTACACACTATTGTGAACTGCAGAATGAGGTAAGCGTGCTAGTGCTTAAGCAGCAAAAAAAAAAAAAACAGGAAGTGACGAGTTCCCAAACAAAAGAGTACTTGGAGAGCCGGATATGAATCCCACGGCTAGTGCAGAGTACGACGCAGGAAATGACGCGGAGCAAGCTCCCACGGTCAGAGCGCCCGAGCAAAGAAGTACCAAATGCGCCGGAGCAGGATACCACAACGAGGAACAGGTGACAGGCAACACACGCAGAAGCCTCGGGAGCCGGAGCGGTATCCCACGGCAACGGAGAGAACAGCGAGGAACAGATGATCGGCAACACACTCAGAAGCCTCAGGAGCCGGAGCGGTATCCCACGGCAACGAAGAGAAGCCGGTATCCAGGTAACACACAGCAATAATGGGGGAGCCGGTATCCAGGTAACTGAAGTCAGCAGAGTCTCGAGCAGAATGCCAAGCTCGAGAGAGTGCACACGCAGAGATTTAAAAATAAACAAAGGCATATGTGAAAGCACTCGGAAGATAGGCAACAGTTCAAATAAGTGGCAAATGTAGAATAAATTAAAAGCGGTGGCAACAGTAGGCAGTCCTGCTCGTAAAACGAAGTGTCTTGAAAGATTAAAACAAATCCGGTAATATTTATCAAGAAATATACGAGCCTGAAAATATGCTCGAGTAGTAAACAAACATGGAGAGGCAGGTGATATACACCCAAAAAAATAAAACGCCTCTGGGCCCGAGATAAAGAACAAGGAGACAGTACCTTGACAAATTGAGGACAGGATGAATGGAAACTTGCCAGGAAAATTCAGCTTGCGCAAGCTGGCTCGAAATGGAGAATCAGCTCGCCCCAAGACAGCTGAGTCAGGGTCCCAAGATCGTCGCCAATTGTAAAGATGGGTTCCACAGCATGTAGTCTTGAAGAGAAGCTTTATTATTAGGCAAAGCAAGTAAATAGGTCAAACGAGCCCAGAGGATTGGCACCAATTGCCAGATAAAATGTTCCAATCCCCTGTGCTCTCACATTCCAATACAGAATTACATCTAGTAGAGGTTCATGACACTGCTAACATTCCATACCATAAATAACAATAAGAGAGGACATTATAAGATGCAAATAAGAAATATGCAGAACACCACAACATACCAGTGAATGGGCAAGCAGCGAATGTACTCGACCCTCCCTCCCTCCCCCAAACCCCTCATGTTTGTTCACAGTTTTCTCAGCTTTCCTCCCTAAAGTGATGACTCCTGTCCATCTTCGGCAGTGTGTTATTCTCACAAAATATTATTTGCCACCACATGATACCTAGAAGGAGGCAAGGTTACAAAGGATATTCCCTAGAGCGTGGCTAGCTATCACATCAACCACACTAAAGAGATCAGGTCTGATGAACAGCTCTTTGTAGGATATACATTCAGTAAGCAAGGTAAGGCTGTCTAGAAAAGGACATGATCCCCCTGGATTATTTTATGCATCAAGATTTGCTGGAAAAAATGGATGGGGGAACTGACGTCAGGGTGCCAGGGTGGGTGCTTTATTCCTGAAGTGACGTCACCATGGCATTGTTTCTGATACCAACATGGAGCTAGAACCCCCTACCAGCATGGAAGAGGTATTGAAAGTTTCCAGATCCAGTGTGGCTCCTGCAATATTTAAGAGGAGGAATTTGGAGACAGTAATTAACTTTATCATTTTGTCTTTAATGTATACCTGCACAACCAATTGCTGGACATTAATTTGTTCTCGGGTATTGGTGCTAACACCAAGTCAGCTCTCATTTCTATCCCCAATATACATAAGAGCAAAAAATGCATTCATTAAAAAAGATTGCAGGAAATAAACATTAGAGGTGTTCGTAGTGGAGAAGAGACTTACCGAACAATGCCCTAATCTTAAAGTTACAGTAAAAAAGATTGTGAGATTAGATCGCTCTAATTGTTGTCACAGAAACAAAAACTTTGTCCTTTTGTACAGAATATGGTAATGACAATGAAACTGAAATCACCTTAAACACCCATTAAATGTTTTCATTAAGGCCACTAATTTACATGTAATTAAAGCAAATGCAGGTTTAAATAATTAATAATAAACATTAAAAATGATACTGTAATTTAACTTCTCTATCGGGGGATCTCCATTGATCATTTTTTTAAATATCTTTTATTTTATTACGACAGTAACAGCAACAAACAGCATGACATGAACTGCATATAATGTCCTTAGACCTCGTACAGTGGTTCATTACGGCGACAAGAACATTGCAATTATTTATTCAATGGACATGCAGGTGTGACAGTTCCAATTAAATTGTACTAGGTCGGTGTAAATATTTAGAGTCCAATCCTTTCGGAGAGTCTACAAACATTGCTTTCAGAAGGTAACATTGAGAGTCGAACTGTATGAAGGGCCATGATACACTGCACATTTAACAACCGGGGGGGGGAGGACATAAAACTTGGAGCTGAGTTGGAGTGTCTCCACCTGTCAGTATGTATGGATGCGTTGCCTGCTGTGCCTGCGCCCATTACTTTAACTATATGCCCCCCATCAATATGTGTCGGGGCATCGGTGTATCAGTGTCAGCTGTAGAAGTGGTGTCTTTGGGTATCTCAGGGTTTCTATGCACGTGCGCGGTGTTACCCATCCAGGCCAGGTGTCAATGTGGTCTGGCTTGGCGGGCTTGCATGTTGTTGTAGTGCTATGAGGATCTCTTCCCAATGTGTGGCTATTGGTATTTTTCTAAGGCCTATGGTTTCTTCCCGGCGAATTGCTATGCCTTCTGCCCTAGCCCAAGTGAGTGTGGAATGCCTCCAAGCGTGGAAGTGCGGGGGGTCAGGCGCCTTCCATCGTTTCGTGATTAGCCGTTTGGCAGTTATTATGCCCAGGTCTAACAATCTGGATGTAACCTTGGTGTTGCATGTCCTGCGGAATCTGTGTATCTAGTACACCGGCCATTCAAAGGGTATCTCCCTCTCGGTGCAGTGATGCAGCGCTTACGCTACCTCTCTCCAGTATGCACTAACGCTGGTGCAGCTCCACAACATGTGTATCAAGTCTGCGTCTAAAACAGAGCATCTGGGACAAGCGGAATCGGTACGATGAAAATATCTGTTGATTTTGGCTGGCGTGTAGTACGCTCTGTGTGTAATGCAAAATTGGATCTGCCTGAACCTCATGTTCCTGGGGATCTGAACTGGGCTGGCCGGCACTTGCCCCCATTCTTTATCTGAGAATTGCCTGCCTAGGTCTCTCTCCCATTTATGTTTGAGGGGGTTTAAACTGATCTCTGCATGTTGGCGCAGCGAGGCTGCGAACCATCGCGTCAGGTGTCTGCCTTGTCCCATTACATGCAAGTATTGTATAGTAAGGTGTGTGGGCAGTTGAGTAGTTGGGTCTCCCCATAGCGCCGTGAGTGTGGCTAGTAAAGACCGGTGCAGGAGAAATTGTCCCGCAGGAAGTCAGTCTCCTTCTATCAGTGTCGCAAAGGGAAGCAAAGCGACTTCACGGTAGAGGTCTCCTAGAGTCTGTACCCCCGCCGTGTGCCACTGTTGTAATTCTGTAGCGGTAAGTGTTCCCTGTCCTTTAGGAGCACCCTCTAGGGGGAGAGCGGGGGCATAGGGTGTTATCCAGTATTAGGGTATCTTTCATAGATTCACATGCCTGAATCATTCCCCGTCGCCGAGATGGGAGTCCCCGGTACATAATTATAGCATGTCCCATTGGACATATAGAGTAATAGGCTAAGAGCCTTACATTAGTAACATATCCATGTCCTTTTGTAAAAAGGACTGAACTCTAGAAGAGAACCAATCAGCTATCGCCACCCTGTGGAACCTTCCTGGAAGGAGCTCTAGTCCCTCAGATTTTCTACCGCACGTCGTGCTAAGGGAGTCTCCACTGAGCTCTGCTCAGGTCTTTCTTTGCTTCTGGATTTCCAGTGATTTTTTTCTTCACCATTCTGTCATGGCAGAGTCTTCTAAGAAAGGCCTTTTTAGGCCCTGTGATTCCTGTGGCAAAAAGAGGCTGCATGTTGACGACCAACATAAAGATTGCCTGTATTGCCTCTATCCGGATCACTCCTCTAAAGACTGTAAGGTATGTCGTACCTTTTCTACAAAAACCCTCAGAGACCGGGAGGGACGCCTTTTAACTTGGCTGCAGAGACTTCAGGACAAAGACCAGGCTTTGTCTTCTGCGGAAAGTGAGGACTCTTACAAATCTTCAAAGTCCTCTCACAAAAGACCTAGGGTTACCTCTCCAGGACCCTCGCCGCAACCCCTCCAAAGAAGACGCACAAAAGTCTTCAGAGGGACACCCTAAGACCTTGCCAGCAAAGGTTTCTCCACAGGAAGGGTTACACACCTTTAAGAGGCCTGCCTCCACGTCGTCGGTCGACCACATCGTCGACGGTGGCTTCGTCGACGAGAAAAACCCCATCCACGGCTGTGGTGGTGACTTCATCGACGACGACTGTCTCGACTGCATTGGCGTCAACATTGTCCGCATCGACGACGACTACTTCATCGTCGATGGCGGCTAAACCGATATCGTCGACGATAAAAATAAAGAAATCATCGACGACGAAACTTTCATCGCCGGTGAGCGCGTCGACACCAGTGTCGACGTCTACCTCGTCGACGACGAGACCTTCACCGAGGACGTGGACGACGGCTCCGTCGACGACGGCTCCGTCGACGAGAGCCCCGTCGACGACGACGGCAGCACCGTCGACGACGGCTCCGTCTACGACGAAGACAACACCGTCGACGGGAGCGTCGACGGGAGCGTCGACACTGTTACCTCTTTCTGTGGGTGCTCCACCAACAACGACGACGGGCTCGTCGACGACACCGCAGTCTGAAGTGGAAAGTGAGTCTGTCCGCCTCAAAATATCTAAACGCACGTTAACACCTGCTCTCACTTCTCCAAGCAAAGTTCAAACATTGCTTCCAACTCGCTTCTTGGATGAGGAGGAAGATTCGGACGACAGCATGTTCAGGGCTGCTATGAGTCCTTCTGAACTTCACGTCAAATGCCAGGACAGTTCCGACTACGAAGAACAAGACCCAGAAAACCAAACGTATTATCCTGACGACAGCCATCCTTCCCAACCTCCCATGGTTTGTCTTCCAGCGGCTTTGGTTTCTGACCTCCAATTCCTCATTGCTGATTATAAGCAGAGGTTCCCTACATCTGCTACGGCTCCTGTCCCAGTTGTCTCTCCACAACAAGGACCACAGTTTTCGCTTCTTCCTCCACAGTCGGTACCTGTAACGATACCACCTCCACCTGACACGGATGATGAGGAGGATGATCAACAGGAGGAGGGAGAACTCCATGATTCACAATCAACCCATGATGAGTGGGATGATTACGTTATCCCGTGTCCAGCTTCCCCGGTGCCTACTCAAGCTGATTCGCCTCCTGAGGACATAGGGGGCTTTCATAGTGTTTTAGAGAGAGCGGCACACCGTTTCCAGATTCCTATACCTTCTTACCAGCAGGATTGTTTCCTCTATGATTTTAAGGAACCTTTAAAAAGTCAGTAAGATCGGTGCCCATCATCGACTACATCTGGGATCAGGGTGTTAAAATAATGCACAATCCATCTTCGCTTCCCCCAGTGTTACCTCGGCTGGACAAAAATATAAAGCTCTGGACACCGCTCCGGCCTGCCTTACCGGACATCCCAAGCCTGATTCAGTCATCACTCAGGCTGCGCAGCGGAAATCAAATAACCCTTCTGCTCCACTGTCCGCTCCTCCAGACAAGGAGGGTAGGAGGCTTGACAATATTGGAAAACGTTTTTCATCAATGTCTGCACTAACAGTTCGTGCGTCGAATTCCCTAGCGTTGTTAGGACGCTATAACAGGCAAATGTGGGCGGACATTGCTCCTTACTTGGGGACATTACCAGATAGTTCCAAGGAAGAGGCAAGGAAGATTTTGCTGGAAGGCGAACGTTCGGCCTCTGAAATTATAGATTGCGCGATGGATATCGCCTCCACTGGCTTCCGCCAACTGGCCGGTGCTGCCGTACTACGACGCCAAGGTTGGCTGAAGGCAACTTCTTTCCGTCCAGAGGTCCAGACAAAAGTCCTGGACATGCCCTATGATGGTCAGCTTCTTTTCGGACCACATATTGACGACGCCCTTCAAGGTATAAAGAAGGACACCGACACGGCTAGGGCTCTAGGTACCCTTCAATTTAAAAACCCTCCTTTTCGTGGCTCAAGAGGCAGAGGTCAATCTACCTCCAGAGGAGACTACCAACGCTATCGCTCCTCCTATTCCTCCTCCAACCAGCAGTATCGGCCGCAATACCAACAACGCCAACAGCAATCGTCTTACACCAAAACCTCCTTTCGAGGGAGGGGAGGACGACAGAAGGACGCTGCTCGACGACAATGACTTGTCTCTCCCGCCGGCCTCCATTTCCTTTCCACCTTCCAGGTTAGGAGGAAAAATTTCCAAGTTCTTATGCAATTGGCAAAAAATAACAACGGACCGTTGGGTTCTTCAACTAATACAGTTCGGACATTCGCTAGAGTTCGCTCAAATTCCTCCCCAAACCCCGCCTCGACCTATGGTTCACAAACATCTCCGCCCTTTACTTCTGGAACTTTCACTCATGCTCCGGAAGGGAGCCATAGAGAAGGTTCCTCTCCGTCAACGAGGAAAAGGTTTTTACTCCCGTTTTTTCCTGGTGCGAAAAAAGGAGAAAAAATGGAGACCAATTCTAGACTTACGAGCTCTCAACAAATTCTTAAAGAAACAGTCGTTTCGCATGGTCACTATCCAAGAAGTGTTGCAACTGCTCAACGCAAACGACTTCATGGTGTCTTTAGATCTTCAAGAGGCCTACTTCCATATCCCCATCCACAAAAATCACAAAAAGTTTCTCAGGTTCACCGTGGCAGGCAAACATTACCAATTTCGTGTCCTGCCTTTCGGACTCAAATCGGCTCCACGCATTTTTACCAAATGCCTTTCTCCAGTGGCGGCATATCTCCGGAAACAACACCATCAGGTCTTTCCCTATCTCGACGACTGGCTCGTCAAAGCACCTTCTTTAGACGGCGCAACCAAGTCTTCCAACGCCTGTCTACAGCTTTTCGATCGCCTGGGACTCACTCTCAATCAGGACAAGTCTGTCCTCCAACCTTCTTGTCGAATAACTTTTCTGGGCGCTACTCTCGACACAACCCAGAAGAAAGCTTTCCCGTCACGAGAGCGACAGATCAAACTGCTTCATTTGGCAAACAAGGTAAAAGCCAAGAAGTCCATCTCAGTGCGCCTTTTCAAATCTCTTCTAGGCATGATGTCGTCCTGCATTCTTCTCCTTCCTTACTGTCGCCTCCACATGCGCCCTCTCCAAGAAGCGCTGTCAGCTCAATGGATTCAATCCCAGGGATCCTTCGACGACGTCATTCACGTGACCCCTCAGATAGTCACTGTGCTGCAGTGGTGGACCTGTCCTCGCAATCTCTCTCAAGGCCTGCCCTTCTTGCTTCAAGCTTCTCCACAAATCATCACAACAGATGCGTCCCTGGAAGGTTGGGGAGCTTTCCTCCAGGAACTCCGCATCAACGGAAAGTGGTCTCCTTCCGAACGGAAACTTCACATAAACCTCCTCGAGCTGCGAGCTGTGTATCTGGCTCTCCTGGCATTCCTTCCCAGGATCAAAGGTTCTCTAGTGCTTGTCCGAACGGACAATACCACCACAATGCACTACCTGAACAAACAGGGAGGTACTCGCTCATTGGCACTCTCTCACGAATCTCAAAAATTTGGAACTGGCTACTTCTCCACAACATCTCCTTCGGGCGGAGTATGTTCCAGGTTCAGACAACATACTGGCCGATTCTCTAAGCAGGCAACATACAACATGTCACGAATGGGAGCTGAATCAACGGACTCTCAACCGCATATTCTCCCAATGGGGCACTCCTTCCTTGGACCTCTTTGCTACCAAGCAGAACGCCAAATGCCAAAGCTTCGCAAGTTGGCATCCCCAACAAGGATCTCTAGGGAATGCATTTTCGATCGCATGGTTCAACGTCTTTGCGTACGCTTTTCCACCGATTCCCTTAATTTCCAGGGTCCTCAGGAAGTTGAAAGCAGAACCCTGCACGCTCATTCTGATAGCTCCTGCGTGGCCACGCCAGCATTGGTTCACGGAGCTCCACCTTCTCTCTCTGGAGCCGCCAATCCCTTTGAAACCATTTCCCTCTCTCCTAACAATGAACAGGGAACAAGTCCAACATCCGGATCCAGCATCTCCCAGGTTATCGGCTTGGCTCCTGAGTTCAGAGAGTTCCATCACCTAGACATTCCTCCGGACTGCAGGGCAGTTCTAGCTCGGGCTCGAGCCGAAAGTACTAACAAAACATATTCCCTAAAATGGAAGAGATTCTGTATTTGGTGTAAGTCGGCAAACATACACCCTTTTTCGTCTTCTCCACAACAAATACTGCCTTACCTTCTCCATCTGGCAACTTCAGGTCTTGTTCATGCCTCCATTAAAGTGCACCTCGCAGCAATATCCCGTTTCAGGAGATCTTCAACAGGTCCTTCTCTCTGGTCTGATAGACTGATTAAGCAATTTCTCAAAGGCCTATTCAGGACTTTTCCTCCCGTAAAACCTCTGCCTCCCACTTGGCATCTCAACACTGTTCTTGCTCAGATCATGAAACACCCCTTCGAGCCAATTCACAGAACTGATCTTAAATACCTTTCTTGGAAGACGGCACTCCTTCTAGCCCTTACCTCAACAAGGCGAGTAAGTGAGCTTCAGGCTTTTTCAATTCAAGACCCTTTCCTGCAATTCAAACACGACAGGGTTATATTACGAACTAATCCTAAATTTGTGCCCAAAGTCCCCTCGGACTTTCATCTCAATGAACCCATAATCTTACGTTCCTTTTTCCCAATCCTCAAACGCCGGCAGAAAAAGCTCTACACTCTCTAGACCTTAAGCGCTGCCTTAAATTCTACCTTGACAGGACGAAATCGTTCCGCAAATCTAACCAACTCTTTGTGGCTTACAGTCGACCTAGGAAAGGTCTTCCGCTTACTAAACAAAGTATCTCTCGATGGATCTCTGGAGCCATTACTTTCTGTCACCAGCAAGCGGGTCAACCCTTGCGGTCCAAGGTTCGAGCTCATTCCACGAGAGCAGTTTCTACCTCTATGGCACTCTTTGCAGGTGTGCCTATCACAGACATTTGCAGAGCGGCGACATGGAAGACGCCGCATACATTTACCAAGCACTACTGCTTGGATACAGAACTCATGAAGGATGCTGCAGTGGGACAAGCAGTGTTACGCCATCTATTCCAATAGAGGTGAGCCTTCTTTTCATCCCACCATCCTTGTTTTTTATGCGCACATTTCTTTATTGTGTTCTTTTCATGGTCTTCTTTGATTACAGTTTGGTACGATATATATATTTCACATTCATATGTTATTATCTGGTGACTTCATCTGTAATGTACCATCCGAAATGTGCTTATCATTGCTTGCTATTCTGATTCAGGCATGTGAATCTATGAAAGATACCCTAATACTGGATAAGAAATGCGTTACTTACCTGTAACTGCAGTTATCCAGTATTGGTATCTTTCATAGATTCACATGCAACCCACCCACCTCCCCTGGAAGGGCTCACCTTGTTCTCTCAGTAATACACCTACTTAGCACTGTGCTTACGAAAATCTGAGGGACTAGAGCTCCTTCCAGGAAGGTTCCACAGGGTGGCGATAGCTGATTGGTTCTCTTCTAGAGTTCGGTCCTTTTTACAAAAGGACATGGATATGTTACTAATGTAAGGCTCTTAGCCTATTACTCTATATGTCCAATGGGACATTGCTATAATTATGTACCGGGGACTCCCATCTCGGCGACGGGGAATGATTCAGGCATGTGAATCTATGAAAGATACCAATACTGGATAACTGCAGTTACAGGTAAGTAACGCATTTCTTGTGCTTCGAGTTATATAGAGGCTCCTTTTGTAGCATCTGTGTGCTATGCTCAGCCACAGAGATTCTGGAGGCCACGCACGTGCACCGGGGTGAAAAAGCTGAAGAATTTGGGACAGCGTAAGCTGTGGGAGCGTGGTCGCAGTATCTTCGCATTGGCTACCTGCCATCCACCTGGCCACCCATTGGAGTTGTTCTGCCAAGAAGTAGTGTTCGAGACATGGTGCAGCCAGACCCCCTTGATCAGTGGGCAGATACAGATTTTTAAACGCCACTCTGTCAACTGGGGTCCCATGTGAAATCCCTGACCGTCCTCTCCAGTGCAGCAAAGAAGGGGGCCGGTATGTGAACGGGTAGGTTGGTGAAATAGTACAAGAATCTTGGGAGGGCCACCATTTTCACTAACGCCACCCTGCCTGTCACTGCAAGGGGAAGTCTACTCCAGAATTTCATCTGGGATTTGATGGCCGTTAACGTCCTACCTAGGTTACTGTCGAAGAGATCTGTCGGCTGTCGATATATCCGGATTCCAAGGTAGCGGAATGTGTCTGCATTCCACTTTACCCTCACTCCATTGAGTACTAGGCCCGGGTCAGGGACACCTGCGCTAAAGGCGTAGAGCTTTGATTTGCCGATATTTACCTTTAGTCTGGATTTAGCCGCAAATTCCCGTAAGATTTGGGCCAAGTTGTCTGGCACATTGTTGATGTTGTGAAGGTAAATTAATAGGTCATCCGCGTATAGCGATATCTTATGCATGCCATCGCCTAGCAGTATGCCCCCTTGCGTATGCACCCTTATCGACTCCGCTAGTGCCTCCATTGCCAGCGCGAAGAGAAGAGGGGACAGTGGGCAGCCTTGTCT
Organism: Calotriton arnoldi; assembly: GCA_963921515.1. NCBI lineage: Eukaryota > Metazoa > Chordata > Amphibia > Caudata > Salamandridae > Calotriton > Calotriton arnoldi. The sequence continues at coordinate 2,694,168 of CAWUFW010000875.1, forward strand.
CGTCCCTCGTCGCACTGGAATCGCCTCCGCGATGTATGGGCCCATCTTTACCCTTACCACTGGGTTTGTGTAAAGCAGTCAGACTAATTGCAAGAAGGCCGGGCCTAGCTTGTACTTATCTAGAGTGGCAAACGTATAATTCCATTTGAGGGAGTCGAAAGCTTTCTCGAGATCAAGCACAAGGCAGCCTGCCCTTGGCCATACGTTCGTGGAGAATGTGGCTATTCGGAAGAAGCGGCATAGATTAAGTGAGGTGTTGCGAGCTGGTACAAAACCATTTTGATCTGTGTGTACCAGTGCGGGAACCACCTGTGCCAGCCTGTCAGCCAGTACCTTCGCGAGCAACTTATAGTCGGTGTTGAGTAGGGCGAGGGGCCTGTAGGAGCCCATGTCAGTTCGGTCCCTATCGGGTTTGGGTAGTGAAATCAGGAGCCGTCTCACATCTTCAGCGGCTGCATAAAGGGCGTACAGCTTCGGGCCTATCGGCACCCGATACGCCTTATAGTACTCTGCCGGGAGTCGGTCGGGTCCTGGGGTCTTCCCCGTGGCCAGGGACGATATCGCTTCCTCAATCTCCTCGAGTGAGATCGGCTCATCTAGCATGTCACTGTACATTGGCTCTACCTCAGGCAATTGTATGCGGTCTAAAAAAGCTGTCAGGGCATGCGACTCACAACTGCAGTGGGATTGATACAGTTGGCTGTAATGCTGTGTCAGAGCCTCGTGGATGTCTCGTTGTGCGTGTACTAGTCCTCCCGCGTTGGTTCGCAGCACTTCGATGGGTTTGCGGGCGTGTTCTTGGCGAATTAGCCAGGCTAAAAGCCGACCCGCCCTGTCGGCAGTGGCGTGGGTGCGGGCTGTATGCGCTGTGTAATTGTGAACGCGAAGGCGCTCTAGAAGTTCCGCGTGTTGTGTGCGCAGCGTTTCCAGGCGTTGCTTGTCTCTGCCCCCCCTTCCACCTCATACAGCAGCAGCTGTTTTTCTATTTTGCTTAAGTCTGAAGATAGTTGCCTACGTATGTTCCAGGTCATACCCATACAATGCCCTCTTGTTGTGACCTTGAAGGCCTCCCATTCCACCAACGCATCCTCTGCTGTGTTTTCATTAATCTCGAAATATGTGAGTAGGGCCGTGCCCAGTGAGGAGCGTAATGATGGGTCCTCTAGCGCGGCAGTTTGGAGTCTCCATATGGGGGGAGCCCAATATCCCAGGTTAGTTGTAATATTTGCGGATTGTGGTCGGAGTGTGTCCGGCCTAAATATTCTGCCTGGTGTACCAGGGGAAGGAGCGCTGGGGATCCCACTATTCTATCAAGGCGTACATGTAGGCCATGCACCGCTGAGTAGTATGAGTAGACCCGGGTGTTTGGGTTGATGACGCGCCATATATCTATGAGTTCCCAGTGCACAAGCCAGTTTGTGAGGGCCTGAGCATTTGATGCCGCTGTGGTTTTGGACAGGGGCGGGAACGATCTATCCAGATCTATGTTAAGTACAGAATTGAAGTCCCCTCCCCAAGGAGCCAGGGCATTCCGCTCCACCCGGCTAATGTCTTTGTGAGATTTTCCAAGAAGGTCGACTGGCCTACATTCGGGTCGTAGACGGAACCAAGGAATATCGGTTGGCCATTATGTCTGCCACTGACTAGTGTGTATCTACCCTCGGGGTCGATTAGTACTCGTTCACTTGTAAAGGGAATCCCAGATCTAACCCAAATGAGGACGCCTCGCGCGTGAGCCGAATAGCTCGTGCCGTATACTTGGCCTCTCCATTTATTGCGCAAGCGCCCCAGCTCCACCTGAGACGTGTGTTTCTTGGAGCAGCGCAATACCAGCGGATCTGCGTTGCAAATATGAGTAAATAGAGTACCTACGCGCCGGGGAGTGTATGCCGCGCACGTTACTCCATTGAATTGCACCATAATTCTTTCTTGGGATGGTCAAAGTGGCAACAGGAGGGTAAGGCATTATAGTTTCTGATTTGTGTGAGTGTGCTCCAACTCAGTGCTTTCAATAACAATGCGTATCTGCAAACTGAACTATACATAACTAAAAACAACATTAAAAGCAAGATAAAACATAATTCCATAAGGGCGTATCCCAACCGGGGAACGACCCAAACTATTGTGCCTGAGTGAGGCAGTTAACCTGCTGTCATTGATTGACTACGGGGGTAAGCTAGTAGTAGGAACGGGCCCGTGCAGCTCATCCCCCGTACGTTTGACAATATAGAAGTGTAATGTGTGGAACATCGCCTGTGCATATCACTTTTGTGTTGTGTGTAACATCAATAAATGGAGGAGATGAACCAGGAGTGAGCGGGAGGGAGAGTGATGTGATGTCAGTCCACCTGTTGCAGTTAGTTGTTAAGAGCCTGTTCACACATCATTGTCAAATGATTTCATCTGACGTCTGGGGAGTGACGTCCGGCAGATGAGGCGAGCTGGCACTCAAAGACCAATCCAGAATAGATTCAGCATCTTCACGGGATTTCGTTGGGGATCCTGCAGGGCCAGCCGGTGGTGTATGTTTCGTTGGATGCAGTGCAGCTGCCACCTGCAGCACCTCCTGGCATTCCGATCTCATCTGTTCAGGGTTTGGAGCGGTTACAGGAGATGATTTTGACCACGAGTCTCTGCCTCTACCTCGACGGCGGTTACCCCGGGACTTCTTCTGTACTTGGAATTCGTCAGAAGGCCTGGGCATCGTTGCTAGCCCATTATCTTCTGGCCAGTCCCATGCCTCTGTGGGGGTATCGAAGTACCTAGTGTTGCCGTTGCGAGCGACCCTTAGCCGGGCAGGAAATAGGAGGGAGTATCGGAGGTCAAGCTCTCAACTGTCGTTTAACTGCCATGAAGGTGGAGCGTCTCCTCTGTACCTGGGTGGTATAGTCGGGAAAGAATGAGACCGTAACGTTCTGCACTCTTGGGCCAGGGTGTTTCCCCACTTCCCTCAGTATGGCATCCCGGTCACGAAAATTCAGAAGACGAATCAGAAAAGGGCGTGGGCTAGCTCCTGGAGGGGGCCGGCGGGCGGGAACCCTATGTGCACGTTCCACCACAAATTGTGAGGAAAGCAGTCTGGGGGGCAGTAATTCTTTCAACCAGGATTCTATGTAGCCTTCCGGGTTCGAGCCCTCTGCACCTTCTGGAAGGCCAATTACACGAATGTTGTTCCGTCGTGACCTCCCCATGGCATCGTCTAGCTTCTCTTCCAAGGTGCAGACACAGTCTATAAGGTCCTGTAGGGTTGCTGTATGATTATTAGTTCTTGGTTGGAGGTCAGCAAGGGCGACTTCATTTTCGTGTACACGATCAGACCGCTTGTGGTGATCTGCTTGTAGGAGCGTAAAGTCAGACGTGATGCCATCTATTCTGCTTTCTAGGGAGACACGGGTCTGCTTCAACGCCGCACCTATCCTTTCCACTGCTGCCAGGACCGTATCTAATTTGGATGACAGACCTGGGTGATCCGTTTCTGCCGGCTTCCCCATGCTCCCTGAAACTCCCTTGCCCACGGTGGAGGGATGGGTTGTCCGATTGATTAGTCGAGTGGAGGCGCCCCATAACTATTTGCTGCGCACTTCACATGCAGATCAGGATATGCGATGAGCTCGTCCGAGATCAACACTATTTCCACTGCGTTCCTCGTTAGCACTCTCGGGTGTCGCAGGAGGCACCCCTCGTACCACAGGATGCCCTCGCCACACTGTCCTAGGTTAGAGTCTACATTCGCTTTAAAGGGGTCAGCGGGGGGAGAATGACCAGAGTCCAATCTCTGCCTACCCACGTACCCAGCCGGTGATCTCCCCTAGCCCAGGGATAGAGAATGAAGGCCAAGGCAGTGGGACTACCCTATGCACTCAGGGGGACCTGGTACAGATATGACAGGTTTTGCAATTGAGTCGGGGCGTCTACAAGCTGCCTGCGTTAATGCGTCCAGGCACCGTCCGCCCCAGGGGAAGGACTAGCTGTATGCCTGTCCCACAATTTGTGTTTGTCTACGACAAGGCCTTGAGTCCATGAACAGCTGTCCTAGTAGCACCGACACAGGCACTCGCAGAGTTTACAACCACTCGCGTAGCTGCAGGGCACTCCTTCTCTACCTCCTTGGCAAGTACAATCAGTCTCCCCAGAAAATGGCAGCGCCCACAGTCTAGTTTACTGCCCGACCCAGACCCATCAAGCCCCGGGGTGCTCTAGCTATACTAACGGTGACCTCACGCTATGTTCAAGGGTCAGGTTCGGTGAAAGCGGTCAGGAAGGGCGAGTCATTCTCTGTGCAGCCCAATACCGCGTGAAAGGAGGCCTGGGCCCGACCGACCCCCGGGCGTGCCTCCCACTGGGTCTCAAGCTGAGCAACAGTCCAAGTCCAGCACGACTGTGCCACCCGCAGCAACCGCCCACGGCCAGGTAGCCGCAAGTTTTCCCACCTCAGGCTTGATAGTGTTCCTGCGAGGAGAGGCCCCGCTCTCTGGGGCAGTACGGGCGGCAAAATGGATTCCCTCCCTCCAGTGCCAGCAAGTCTAAATGCAGCCTAATCGAGGTCCAGACGTCCACTTCCGATCAAAGAGACCGGGCCCCTGGGGGAGTCTAGGCTCGACCAACCCCGGGATCTCTCCCAGGGCCAGCCCGTCCCTGCACAGTCGCACTCTGTATTACGACAACAACAGGGTCGAGGGTCCAGGAGCAGACGACTCGACAGCGCGGTCTTTTTCAATCCCAAAGGCCGCGGCCTCTGCGTGAAGGGACAGGACACTCCACGCCTACCTCCGTGGCGAGTCGAAGCAGTCACACTTCTGGAAGGCAGCGCCCTCTCAACGGTTCGACGCCTGATTCGGGCCCGACCAGCATCTGGGTACTCTGGCGTTTCTTTTGATTACCCCCGCAGAGTTCCAGGGCGCGATTAGATGGGAGGGTTCAGGGAGGGCAAGTATCACATAGTTTAGCACGAGCGTGGCCCAACAGTATACAAGGGGAGGCCTGGGCCTGATCGAACCCCCTGACCCCCCTCCCCCTTCTTGAGCCTTATCCCGGGCAGCAGTCAGGCTCTGACTCACCAGCTGCACCCGTAACGCTGGTCTCTCAGTCAGAAAGCCGTGGGTCTCACGCCTTGGCTGAGTCAATGCCACTGAGAGGAGGGATCACACGCTCCGAGCCAGCACCAGCCGCAAACCTGGATTCCCCTCCCTCCCGTGTCTGCGACAGCGGCTCAGGTCCAAACAGGGTCTAGGCATCCGCCTCAGGTTAAGGGGACCGTGCCCCCGAGGGAGTCTAGGCCCGACCAGCCCCCGGACCTCCCCCAGGGTCAGCCTGCCGCTTCTTCAGTGCTAGAACCCACACGTGCAGCAGACATCAAACGTGGGACAGTTTAGGCCCGAGTCGGCCTCCTCACTGTCCGCCCTCGCCAGCAATCCATCTCAGGTCGCCAAGTGCCCAGCAGCGTTACGTTACCGGAGTTCAAAGAGGGCCTGGACCCGACCGACCCCCGGATCCCTCTTCGCCTCTGCCAAGCGCCAGCCCCCAGGCTCACCTGCGTCAGCGGCTCCCCAGTCGTGGAGCAACCAGCCTCACAGCGCCGCTTCACTTGCCAGCGGGGACCTTCCCTCTGGACGTCCGGGCGACAGACAGCAGTTCCGCCGGCCCCGCTGGATGTATGGTTTTCTGCACTCTTCGCCCCTGAGTGCAGCAGTCATCAGCGGCCCCGGACGCACCAGGCTATGAGCTCCAGGAGAGATGGGGAGGCTCAGCTCCATGTAGCTTCCGCCGCCATTTTCGGAAAGGCGCCAAATCAGCCGCGCCGCAGGCCTCACCAACAGACCGCTTCTGGTAGCGCGTTTGGCGCAGCAAACGACTCCGCACCGGCCATAACAGGAGATCCTCCCTACTGGGTAACCCCGAGGGGGAGCTTGCAGCGGGTTTTACCTCGATGAGCAGGATAACCGGGGGATGGGACCCGGAGCTCCGTTAGAGCACGTCCGCCATCTTAAGTGCTTGACCACGCCACCCTCCATTGATAATCATTAGCACTGAATAGTGCGGGCACCCCGGTTGCAGTTCTCTCAAAGTCGCATCTACTTCGCCTTACTTCGGAAACATATGTGACAGGCATTTTGCCATGTTCATTTTTTTGCAGGCGTAAAAAAAAAAGGGTCATACCCTTACATATCACTAAAACCAAAATAAAAAGTGATCTTTTAAAAACATCCTGCTCAAATTTTTTACTTATTTTTTAAAGTAAGCTAAGGAATAATCCATAGCAATCTAGTCTGAATAAGCTGCAGCATTGAAACAATGTAAACAGGACACTGCACCTTTAAGGGCCTTCTGACCTCCAGTGTCCCATCATGCCCTGTAGATGGCAGTTCTTTTTTTTTTCTTGCTGACAGGACCCTGAAGCAGATCTCTTCCTTTTGTAAGGTTTTGGTTTTCTCAGAAATGTAATCTAAAGCTTTTTTTTAAAGCTGATTCACGCGACGTCCTTTAGGGTGTAGAGTATTTTTAGATCATTTTCTGACAGAAAAATTATCAAATTTTCCAGAAAATGGCATCTCTTTTTGTGAACTGCCCAGAGTGTGGCAGGAAAATGGCAAAACAGACCCGCACAGCATCTGTATTTTATGTTTACCAGACTCTCATGACCCAAAGATGTCGCCACTGCAAGACTCTCTCCAGGCGCACTCTTTTAAGGGAGAGAGAGAAAATGTACCTCCATGGTCAGGTAGAGCACTGCAGATGAGATTCCATGACTGGTAAGGCTTCTGAAGGGCGTGGAGAGACTGTACCCTCTACCAGTGCCTCTAAGTTACGCTATGAGTACTCCCACAGAGGGAGATCCAAAAAGAGATCATCTGGAGAAAGACCTTGCTCCCGTTCGACATCGAGGACATCTACGTCAAGAAGAGGTACTGCACCTACTTGCTCGCCATCAAGGGCTGGGTCGACGTCGAGACATCATTCACTTTCCTTAAATAAGATGGCAGAGTGGCTTGCACTCACGAAAGCTCGCAGGCTGCCATCAGAGTCCGACTTTAAGTATTGCAGAGGATATTCACCATCAAGACCAACATCTCCAATCCCCATACCGGATTCACCAACACCTCTGCAGGCTCTAGCAGGATCACCTCCTCCACCACAACTCCATCTCAGCCTCCAGCGATACCTTCTCCGAGGCGCTCTAGATCTCGCTCACGTCACACCAGACCTCACACCTCTATATCAAGTAACCAGCCTCAAGATCTAGATCTCACCGCCGACTTCGTCACTCCAGATGACCGCACTTACGACAAAGCAGATTTTCTTCCTCCAGATCGAGGTCTTTACGGTCCCATCATGCAACTGCATCTTCTGGTCTATATTCTCCTAGTCTGACAGATTCTCTGCCACTGAGAATATCTCCTATAGATGACAGTACCTTCCAAGAGGTTCTCATTAGAGGAGCTAATAAGCTAAATATTGATTCGCTAACTACTATGACTTCCACATCGGTAATCTTTGGGACGGCTCCATTAAAGGTATGTTGGAACCGGCTATGGAGCTGTTTCTGACACCAGCTCTTGTAAAGGCTGCCGCATCTCGCCTTAAGATAAGGTACAAGCCTCTGGCTCAAGATCCTTCTTTCCTATGGTTGAAACCTATTGCAGAATCAGTTATAGTGTCTGCAGCCCGTAAATTGCAAGCTGCAGCACCATCATCCACTGTTTTGAACCATGGATCCTTTGCTGGATTCACATGCTGTGCATTATTTCACCATCTAGAGGTTGGGTCCGGAATAGTCCCTTTTTTTTCTCCTCTTTTTTGGCGGCTTCGACCACCATTTAGTGGTTTGCCTGTCACCTGTGTGACATCAGACTGAGCCCCGGATGTTCCTGTGCGTTATCACCATCTTCATATTCTTTTTTCCGCTGTTTGGTCTGAAAGCAATGGAGAAGCTCTAAAAGTTTTTTCGAAATGTTTTTTTTTTTTTTAAAGTAAATCGAACGATTCGCCAAAGACTGCAAAAGACGAGAGAGGAGACCCTTGTCTCTTCCTTCCGCCGGGGTACCCCGCCTGTATCAGCCACGTTGTCGTAGAATGGGGGAAGGTAGGGGACATGGAAAATACCCCCTTTAAATTCTGCCCCAGCTGCCACCACAAATTTTCACAAAGAGACCCCCACGAGGTCTGCAACCTCTGTTTCCCGAAGGACCATTGAGACCAGGACTGCGAGGCTTGTGCCACATTCGTACCAGAAATGCCGAAGACAGATTCTGGGATACTACATCACCAAGTCCAGCACTCAGCTCAGAGGTCGCAGGTTCCACCGAAGGTTATCGCCCTGCCTAGCGACAACAACAACGTCTATGTTGAGACCGCTCATGGCAAAGGATTGTGGTTGCTGTTTGTAAATTCTTTTACATAGTTGGGCAATTAAAACCAAAGCACTAGGGCTATCACAGGCAGTCACGCCCTAAATGTCCTATGTACGTTTTTGATTTCAGGATGATTTTAATTGTCTGATTATTATTACTTTATATCTTTTATTGGTGTTTAAATGTTTTCATGAATTGTTTGATTATTATTACTTTAACTTTTATTGGTGTTTACATTTTTTCATGTTTTTTTAATCGTGGTTTAATATTGCTTATGTATTGTTGATGATGAGACTGATGTCTCGAACTATCAAAAGAAATCAAATGAAACGATATTGCCATATCTAGTGACTACGACGACAATGTCGAGGAAGTCGAGACTGCTCATGGCGAAGGATCGGACTAGGAAACATATGCGACCGACGCCGAGAAGAAACGGGCAGCAAAGAAACCAGTGAAAGACACCGAAAAGATATAAGGTAACAAAGCAGCCAAAAGATCCTGAACTTAAATATTCAGACAATAAGTCCAACAAGGTAGCCTAAATGCCGAAACAATTGTTGACCAAGGGTCAGCTGAAAACAAAGGAGCCGCATGGATCCCGAGCAAGGGATACTGATGCAGGCAAGACTCCGCCGAACTCCTCGACGATTCCATTTGCTCGAGAGGGAGCAAGAGAGAAGACCAAAGCCTTGGAGGCTCCAGCAACACCAGAGCCCCATGAAGAACAACAAGAGTTCTATGAACTCAAGGAGGCCGAAGAGGCAACCGGGTTCGACAACGAGTCGTGGCACGATCTCGATGCTGAATCTCCTTAAGAAGGCCTGAAGAAGGGGACAACTACCCTTCGAGGCCATCACCATCATACGACCTGTCCATGTACAACAACCTCCTCAAAATTGCTGCTGAAACATATGGAATCCAGCTGGAAAAAGAGAAGGGAGCTTCTTGTTTTCTCCTTGATGCCAGCCAACAAAGGGAACCTATACCTTCCATTGCTACGCAGCATATTGGACCAAGGGAAGGAGGCATTTCGGGAACCTGCCACTGCAAAGGCAGTAACTCCCAGAGTAGAAAATAAGTACAAGCCATCTACTCAAGACCCAAAATACATACAGGGAAATGGTCCTGCTGACTCGATCATTGTAACTACCGCATGAAAGCGGAACAACACCCGCACCTCGGGAAGAAATGGAGTCCCTTATGCAACACCTCCCAGAGGAGTACAAAAAGAGGGCCTAAGCAGTTATTTAAGACGGGCGAAACATAGCCAACACGTGCCTGAAATCAGCCTTGGATGCTGCAGACACTGCCAGCAGGCAGATGTGCACAGGAACGACACTCTGGAGACATGCTTGACTCAGAGTGTCAGGGTTCAAGCCAGTGGTACAAGCCTTCCTGATCAATATGCCCTTTACAGGAGACACCCTGTTCGGCCAGGCAGTTGATAAGTCCTTACAACAACTAAAAAGGGACAAGGAAACAGCCAAAGCAATGGGGGCTCTACAATACAGAGGCTCATGTAGAAAGGAAGGAAACATAACCCGAAGGCCTACTGGCAGAGCGATTTTTCACATCTGGGCAGCAACAGTAGCAATCACAAGGCAGCTCACACAAAGCCACATAGCAGACCACGTACCAAGAGTGGCAACATCCAGCTAGACAGCATTTTTGTGCGCGAAGAAGGGGAAGAGTACAAACTCACCGAGGGAGAGGAGCGACGGGCAAGTGATTTGCCCAACGATCCCTGCCCCCACATAACACCTGTGGGAGGCACAATAGGAAATTACCCACGGGAGTGGAAGAAAATCACCTCCGATAAATGGATTTTGAACGTGGTATGTCACGGATATTGCATTGCACTAACCACGAAACCACCTCAAATTCCCTCAAAACTAAAAAGATTTCAAGCAGGAAGAGATCATACAACTAAGGAAAGAGGTGAACAAACTCTTCTAAAAGAAAGCCATAAAAAAGGTGCCAACAAGGGAAGCAAACAAAGGACCCTGTTCTCTTATTACCTGGTCCCAAAACAAAACAGGATCTAACTCTGAGACCAATCGTAGAAATCAGATTCTTAAGTAAATTCATTTGTACTCAGCATTTCAGGATGACAGCACTCCAAGGAGTTATACCCCTTCTAAGGAAATGGGATTATATGGCAACCTTAGATCTAAAAGACGCCTATCTACACATCCCAGTGAATCAAAGACACAAAAAGTACCTCAGATTTGTGTTAGACAAGGTACACTACCAGTTCAGTCTTGCCACTTATTTTAGTGGTATGGTCATAGCCATTAAAGTGCAAAACATTACATTTCTCTCTTTACCTTAGATTGTAGTGTGTGCCACAGCCATGGGGTGATCTTGGAACTCACTATTAGGGAAGAAGCTTGTTCTCTCCCATTAAATGGCCCCCACAAAAATGTTTTCCACTGTAAGGTTTCCAAACTTTCCTGTGATTCATAAACTTCAGAAAGCAGTAGGCATAGCTAAATGAACAGTTCTGCTGAGCCAGTCATATACCACATTCATCCATGACGGTTTATAATTCACAATCTGTAAGCAGTTTGTGCTGTTGGCTATATGGTTTATATTTTACATCGAAGCAAAATTGCAGAACAGAACTATATCAAGTTTGCTAACGCACAAAGAAGATAGTGGCCTTTCTTATGTCCAAGTGTAAATTCATGAAATTATGCTTGACCCTTTTTGTGCTATTAGCAAGCACAGGAGTTTCATATACTCATCTTTATTTTGTCTGTTTTAGCATTCCAACTAAAAAAGTTAGAAATTTTAGTTCATAGTTAATTATCCTATTGAGGAGGAAACAATAGTGCATTATGTGGTCGATTTTTAAAGTTTTGTGCAGATTTGTCAATTGGTGCAAAAATGTTAGAGAAACAAAAAATGCTTTCATATGGACTTACTGACTTAATCATCAGCAGAAACTCATAAATGTCTATTCTTCCTTTCAGCCTTCGCTTCGTTGACGAAACCTTGCCTCTTTAGATATCACAGTCAGCTTTGGGTTTTTTCCCTTTCATTTTTAAGATTTTTTTTTTTTTTAATAATTATTCAGTGTTACAATGCTGTCATACACAGGATGCAGTATAATATTATTTTACCTAAAATTCCAACTTCAGTGGGAAAGCAATGGATTCTTTCGTTTCCATAAATAATGATTTCATCTGTCAAGTTTCTATCGGCACAACAAAATCATCACATCACAACAATAAGTTGTACAATAAACAGCAACTTAACATATATTAGATAGGCCCTGCCATTCCCAGATACTCTTTACTGCTTTCGGTGCCGTAGTAGACACTATTCCATTTTGTGGGGAGCCATGAAAACATTGACTAATTGAGCTGCACTGTAAAAGGCCTTTAAAAGTAATTATTGCCGAGGAATCACTGGTCCACACATATGGATCTATGCTCCTCAACACGTGGTAGTAGTTGCTTCCTAGTGCAGTTAGGGTTAGAAGAGTGTATCAAGTTGAAAGATATTTGCCTTGTCATTACGGTTAAGACCCTGTGATAGACTTATTCCATACACCTAATTGAGATGATGCCACAGCTTTGTGCACATTGCTAGAAGTATAGAATTTTCCTGGATTTAAAATGTCCCCCCCCACCCTCCACACTCACTTCTCCTTCAGGTATTGTTTGTCATCCTATTCTCAAATCTGCAAACTAGTTTTTCTAAAGTTAGCAGACACTCGGACCTCAGAGTGTACTCCGACTTGCTGTGCTTTAAAGGGGCAATGAAAATAGTTTGATACGTTTTATTTATTTGCATTTTACAGGGCAATTGCTTTAGTCAGCGGTTATTACATTAATTTTAGACTATGGAATGATGGTTTAGGTATTTTTCCTGACAATATTAAGAAAGGTATTTGTGGTTATGAACATTTGTTGATATTGCTAACATTCATTTTCCTTATATGGAGGTTTTGAAGAAAGACGACTCAGTATCCTTTTCTTTTCTCAGCATGTAGGTAGATTCCACAGCATTGAGAAACAGAACTTGATCAGGATCCTGTAGCACCAGGCATCTTAGGCAAATATTATTTGGAGACAAACTCCTTGGACAAAAAATACAGCTCATCGAAGCCTCAGTAGTGTAATGTCGACTGAATGCTTGTGGGATAGACCATGTAAACTACCAGGCTGATGTCTCTTGACAAGTGCATGACTGGATAATGCCGTGAGGCGCCTCACCTGTGGTGGAGTGTGCTTGCTCACAGGATGGAGGTTTAGCCCCCTACAAAGTGTTGCAGTGGTTGGTACTGAATGTAAACAATCTCGCAGTGATAGTTATAGCAGCCACTCAGCTGTCATCTGTGTCTCCAGCGTTCAGAACATGTTACTCAAAAGAACACAGAACCATTATTCCAATAATGTAAAGGCATGTGATGTTTCAGCTTCATTACATATTTATAGTTTCCCTTTCCCAGCAATCACATGGACGGAATCTTTTTTCTTGAACAGAGATGGAGGATGGCTTATGATTAGGAGACAAAAGTAACGTACTCACCAACACTGAAATGCTATCATTCTGCCATGCAGAAAGCTCAGAAATCTTTAATTCCTGCATCTATTTCTGAGGCAGATAATAAGCCTCGCAAACTTTATTAAATTGTCAAAAGTTTCCTTTCCCCCTCAGCTAAAGAAAATGTTCTCTCTCTTTTACTGCAACTCTGTCAAGATCTCACTGATTTCTTTCATAAGAAAATTCAAAACCTCTATAACCAATTCATATTGCTGACAACACCTGACATGGGCATCCTTGTTCTCACTCTGTCTGGTCCTCTTCTCACAAGGTTTGACCCTATTTCCTTAGAAGACTTAGCATTGGGATCCCCTCTGGACCCCTGCCCTCTGGCTATTCTAAATCTGGCCTCTGAGGTGGTTAACCCCACCATCAATAAGCTGTTGAATAACTCCCTAGAATTGGGTGTGGTTCTTGTATGCTGGAAACACGCGCTACTACTCCCCTTGCTGAAAAAGCTATTAGCCGATCCTAAGGTTCTCAGACATTTTAGACCTATTTCTCTTCTTCCTACTGTTGCCAAACTTTGAGAAAAGGGTCAACAAGCAGTTGTCACACTTCCTAGAATCTAACCTCCTTTTGCATGACTTCCCAATCTGGATTCTGTGCGGGTTACAGTACAGAGTCCGCCCTACTTGAAGTATCAGAATTCATTAAGGAAAAGCTTGATCAGAGCTCTCCAGTGATGGTCATGCTTTTGGATCGGTCTCCAGCCTTTGATACTGTTTCCTGTGCCATCTTACTTGACAGAATCGAGAGAACTGGTATCAGAGGCCAGGCTCTGCTCTGGCTCAAATCATTCCTGTCAGATCACTCTCAAGCAGTCTTCCTTCCTCCTTTCGTCTCTTCTCCCACACCTCTACCTTGCGGCGTCCCTCAGGGTTCAGCTTTCAGCCCCTCCTCTTTAATATCTGCCTTGAGCCACTGACCGTCCTGGGGGGTGTGGGTGGTGTCTTATGTGGATGACACCCAGCTCCTCTTGGCCTTCCATGAAAACACCCCAATAACCCTGAGCTCCTTCAAGCTCTGCTTGAAGCAATGGTGGAATGGATGGAGGAAAGCTGTCTCAAATTAAAATAGTTAAAAAAACTGAGATCCTCTTTTTTGGTACCAAGTTCTTTCCAGAGGCTAGGTTATGGTGGCTACCTGAACTGGGTGTTGTGAATTGAATTTTGCTTCAGTCATTACACAGGTTTACAACTTCTTCCTCCAAAGAGTATTCTAGCCATCTAGGGGCCAGTTTGAGTTACACTTCTGTTTTCTCTTAGCTTCAGAATGTTTGGACATTATAGCATCTAATAGACATGCTCTTAGCGTGATATGTACGCTGACAGTAGCAATTGAAAGTTAGGGGATTGTTCAACAAAGGAATTGTCACTCTTTTCAAACAGTCTGCACTTGTGAGCATGAAGATATTTTCCATTGTTTTCAATCCATTATTTCATCCACAGACTTAACATTGTTGTTGAGGACAAGAACTATTCATTTATTGTCCTGCGGTTTCATTGCCATTGCGGTCTGCTGCGAAAGGACTTGTACTGCAATGCTCTGGGTTTTCAACCTGACCCAATACTTTCTATCCAGTCATAAATAAATATTGTGCTTGAACATTGAGACACACAGTTGGAACCCTGCTCTCAGAAGTTTATGCATTTTCTGTTTAGCTCATGTTGCTCTCCAGTAGCACAACTGTGGAACTTTCTTAGATCTCAAGTCTTAGTTCTACAGGAAATTGAGTTCGAGGCATATGAGCTGTAGATCGTATACTTGTGCATAGATCGCCATCTGGTGTTGGGCTCGGATGTTTGCACTTTGTTTTTGTCTTCGAAGAAGTCTTTGTAGTCACGAGATAGGTGACTCCTCCTTACGGTGATAGTGCGCATGGGCATCGACTCCATCTCCAGATTGTTTTTTTCCGCCATCGGGTTCGGATGTGATTTGTCGCGCTCCTGTTCGGTGACGTTCTCGAACCCCCTTCGACGCGCAATCCCTCACCACTCGACGGTATTGTCTCGATCGCGTTTCCTTTTCGACTCTCATCTTCGGGGAAATATAAAATCCTCGACCTCGATCTTCGACGCAGGCCGTTGGGCCTATCCGCGCTAACCACGCTAGCAGTCAATGGAAAGGACTGCTTTCAAAAAATGCCCCGGGTGTGGTGCTAAGTTCCCACACACGGACTTACACCAGGTTTGTAACCTCTGCCTCTCCCCGGAGCACGAAGACAAGAACTGCGAGGCCTGTGCATCTTTCAGGTCGAAGAAAACCATCCGTGACCGTCGGGCTCGACGTCACGAAATGTCTCGCAGAAGCAGCTCGATTCCGGACATCTTTGGAGCAGATCCCCATCTCCAGCCGGGGCAACAAGATGATGAAGGAGACATCTCCGTCTCCGTCTCCGAAGCCGACATCGAAGACGAGACAGTCACCCCAGCTCAGCGGTCCGTGAGTACCGAAACCCCTCTCCCAACCAAAACCAAACCTAAGGCTACGGTAACACCATCGCCCTCGGGCTCAGGTCGACACCGGCAACACATTTCAGACGCCCCGCCCTCGGGCCCAGCTATGAAAGCAAAAGAAAAGCCTTCCGGTTCAGGATCCAGCCAACCCCATTCCGGAGCCGAAAAATCACCTTCGGCACCGAAGTCCAAAACTAAAGAGGTGCCACGCCCTTCTTCCTCGGCACCGAAAACTGCCTCAACGCCGAAGCCCTCGGCGTCGAAACAAACCAAGGACAAGCATTCGGAGCCGAAAAAATCTTCGGAGCCGAACAAACCTTCGGAGCCGAAAAAAGTCTTGGAGCCACAAACTCCTATGTCAAAAGCTAAGGAGTCCAAAAAGCTTTAGAGACACGGTCTAAACAACATTCTGACCCTAAGTCTTCGGCACCGGAAAAGGACATTGTACCCACACAACAGCCTCTACCAGATTTTTCGGATCCGAAACAAAAAACTCTCTACATTTACCCGGAAACTGGCAAACTTTATCGCCAAGCCTCCTAAAAAGAGAAAATTGGACACTTCAGAAGACCCTCAAATACCCATGAAGCGGAAGGAGATGGGCACTAAAACTTCTCCACCTCCCTCTCCTTCTCCAGCTGATCCAAATCTGCTAATTTCTCCAGCACACTCCCCACAACATACATTTTCACCTCAACCACAGGATGATGAAGATGATTATACTGATGAGGGTGGGGATGGAGGTCCAGATAGGGAGGATGACGCACCTACCAATCCACACAGTACAGATCCTTGGGATGATTACAACACAGATCCCGACTCACACAATGACCCGGACCTCTATCGCTCTAGGCCATCACCACCTGATGACAATATTGGGTTTGCGCAACTAATTAATAGAGCTGCTCAATACCACGGGGTACAATTACACTCTGACCCTTTAGAGGAAGACTTTTTGTTGGAGACATTTGCACCCACACAAAAGTCCACGCACACCCTGCCAATGTTAAAAGGCATGCTAAAACATGCACCAGAAGTTTTTAAGGACCCCGTCAGAGCCAGGATTCTTAACACCAGGGTAGACAAAAAATATAAGGCAGCTCTCAATGACCCAGTGTACATTAAAGGTCAGGTCCCTTTAGATTCTCTTGTGGTGTCTAATGCACGCAAGAGGGCAAATTCACAAGGCACAGGCGACACCCCTCCTCCTGATAAGGAATCCAAACTGATACTCATCTGGAAAACGTATCGCGTCACAGGCGGCAAATCATTGGCGAATTGCCAATGCCCAAGCTTTGTTGGCCAGATATGACAGGGCTCACTATGATGAGCTTGAAAAGCTTATGCAACATCTTCCTGACCAATATAAAGACAAAGCCAATGACCTTATACAGGAGGGAAAATTAATAACAAATACATCTATTAAATGTGCGCTTGATGCGGCTGATACGGCATCTCGTGCTATTAGTACCAGCGTTTTGCTACGCAGACTCGCTTGGCTCCGAATCTCCGGATTCAAGCAGGAAGTGCAGTCTGCTATTCTTAATCAGCCTTTTGACCAAGAGCATCTTTTTGGGCCCACAGTAGATACATCTTTAGAGAAGATGAAAAAGGATACAGACACTGCCAAGTCCATGGGGGCCTTGCAATTACCTTCCCCTAGAGGTTCATTTTGTCGCTCCTTTTACAGGGCTCGCTCCAAAACTATTGGCTCGGAGCATCCCTCTTCTTCCTATAAAAGCCCCAATCAAACTAATTCCTCCAGAGGATACTTGCGTGGAGGGTACAGAGGCAACAATAGTAAGGGAAGAGGTCGCGGTAACAATACCCGCAACTCCCCTACCACCAAACAGTGACTTCCCTTCACTTCCCCCCGATCATCCCACTCCTGTCGGGGAACGCCTCTCACAGTTCCTACCTGTCTGGAATTCTATCACAACAGACAAGTGGGTAAAACAAATTATCCAGTATGGTTATTGCCTGGAACTCACCTCCACTCCCCCAAATATCCCTCCCAGACAACGTCCAATGTCCCCGGAACATCTAACTCTTCTGAAACAAGAGGTTCGCTCTCTATTACAAAAACATGCAATAGAACCAGTCCCCTTACCTCATCAAGGCACAGGGGTTTACTCCCTCTACTTTCTAATCCCAAAAAAGGACAGCTCTCTCAGGCCAATACTGGACCTCAGAACGTTAAACCTCTACATTCAGTCAGACCACTTCCACATGGTCACTCTCCAACAGGTGCTCCCATTGCTTCAACAAGGCGACTTTCTCTCCACTCTAGATCTAAAGGACGCCTACTTTCATATTCCCATTCACCCCGCTCACAGGAAATATCTCAGGTTCGTGGTGGACGGTCAACACTACCAATTCAAAGTCCTTCCGTTCGGGGTCACTACAGCACCCAGAGTCTTCACCAAGTGCCTTGCAGTAGTGGCGGCTCACTTACGAAGACAACACAGTCACGTATTCCCTTATCTGGACGACTGGCTCATAAAAGCCAAGTCACACAGCAACTGTGTGCAACACACACACAAAACAATCCAGCTGCTTCATCACTTGGGATTCACGGTGAACCTCACCAAATCCCACCTCCAACCGTCCAACACACAACAATACCTAGGAGCTACGATAAACACTTCAAAAGCTTTAGCATACCCCAACTCTCTCAGGATAAGCACTATGCAAGCTCTAATATCCAAATTTCAGCCTCAACACTCATTACCAGCTCGAGTGTTCATGCAGTTGATCGGGATGATGGCCTCTTGCATTCTCATTGTCCCTTATGCAAGACTCCAAATGCGTCCCTTACAGGAGTGTTTGGCACATCAGTGGAACCAGGCTCAAGGTCAGCTAACAGATCTGGTGTTGGTGGACAGCCGCACACATCGCTCTCTGCAGTGGTGGAACACACAAAACCTTTCCAAAGGGCGGCCGTTCCTCGACCCCGTTCCACAGATAGTGCTAACAGCAGACGCATCGCTCACTGGCTGGGGAGCTCATCTTCAAAACCATACCATTCAGGGCATATGGACCCCTCGGCAAAAACAACACCACATAAATTACCTGGAATTACTGGCAATTTTTCTGGCGCTAAAATCCTTTCAACTACATCTAGTAGGCAAAGCTGTCCTGGTCCGTACAGACAACATCACAGCAATGTACTACATACAGAAACAGGGGGGGACACACTCTCTACAGCTTTCACACCTAGCTCAAAGCATATGGAGATGGGCCATTCCGCAAAACCTATATCTCCTTGCAGAACACCTCCCAGGGGTACACAATCAGATTGCAGATCTGCTCAGTCGTCAAACACAGCAGATCCACGAATGGGAACTTCATCCTCAAGTTCTTCTTCCATTCTTTCACATGTGGGGCCACTCAGAAATAGATCTGTTCGCCACACATCAAAATGCCCAAGCTTCGCGTACAGGTATCCACACCCATTGTCCAAAGGCAATGCTCTATGGATGAACTGGTCAGGCAAATTTGCTTACACTTTTCCGCCTCTCCCACTAATTCCGTTAGTGGTTCGGAAGCTCAAACAGCATTCCCTCACAATGATCCTGGTTGCTCCAACATGGGCCCGACAACCATGGTTCACAACCCTCTTGGAACTATCAGTAGTTCCTCATCAAAAGCTACGACTCTCACCCAAGCTTGTCACTCAGAACCTTGGAGAGATAAGACATCCAGATCCCAATCAACTCAACCTTGCGATCTGGCACCTGAAGTCTTACAGTTTGGCTACCTCAATCTCCCGCCAGACTGCATGAACATCATTAAAGAGGCTAGACGTCCTACCACCAGAGCATGTTATGCCGCAAACTGGAAACGATTTGTAATTTACTGTACAAATAACAAACTCAATCCACTAGATGCTTCTATTCAAAACATTATATGCCATCTCTTACACCTACAACAATGTAACCTAGCATATACATCCATAAGACTACATCTTGCTGCAATAGCAGCTTATCTCCAAAACAGACAACACTTGGCTTTGTTTAGAGTACCCGCTATTAAAGCTTTTATGGAAGGACTTAAAAGAATAATTCCACCCAGAGCTCCGCCCTTTCCAGTATGGAATTAAAATATTGTTCTTACCAGATTCATGGGTCCCCCATTTGAACCTCTGCACAAATGCGGACTACAGTTCCTCACTTGGAAAGTAGCCTTCCTAGTTGCTATCACATCTCTTAGAAGAGTTAGTGAACTCCAGGCATTAACCATACAAGAACCATTTTTGCAAATCCATCATAACAAAGTGGTTCTTAGGCCTAACCCAAATTTTTTACCTAAAGTCGTTTCTGCCTTCCATCTTAACCAGTCTGTTGAACTCCCAGTTTTTTTCCCTCAACCAGACTCCGTGGCAGAACGGGCTCTTCACACGCTAGACGTTAAAAGAGCAATACTTTACTACATTGAAAGGACAAAATCCTTTAGGAAAACTAAACAACTCTTTGTGGCTTTTTCCCCACCTCATAAGGGCAATCCCATTTCAAAAGCAGGCACTGCAAGGTGGATTGTTAAATGCATCCAAATATGCTATCTTAAGGCCAAACGCACATTAACCATTCCCCTTAGAGCCCATTCCACACGCAAACTAGGGGCTTCTATTGCATTCTTAGGGAACATCCCCTAGATGACATCTGCAAAGCAGCAACTTGGTCTACACCGCACACTTTCACAAAGCACTATTGTGTAGATGTGCAAGCAAAACAACAAGCTAATGTGGGCCAGGCTGTATTAAGAACACTTTTTCAAACCACTGCAACAGATACAGGTAGCCACCGCTAAAGAGGTAACTGCTGTATATTCTATGCACAAGTATACGATCTACAGCTCGTATGCCTCGAACGGAAAATGCTACTTACCAGTATGCATCTGTTCTTGGCATGTAGAGCTGTAGATTCGTATACACCCACCCGCCTCCCCGGATACCTCTATCTGTTCCAGTACTATTTTACTTTGATACATTACACATGGACATCTCTTTCTATTTCTTACTAACTCCATCATCACCCTTTATGGCGAAAACAATCTGGAGATGGAGTCGATGCCCATGCGCACTATCACCGTAAGGAGGAGTCACCTATCTCGTGACTACAAAGACTTCTTCGAAGACAAAAACAAAGTGCAAACATCCGAGCCCAACACCAGATGGCGATCTATGCACAAGTATACGATCTACAGCTCTACATGCCAAGAACAGATGCATACTGGTAAGTAGCATTTTCCTTCTCTCTCAACTCCCTTCTGTTACTGAACTGAGAGCCTAGTTCTTGATTGGCTGTAGGTACGCATACTCTTACTATCTAGAGTTGGACCCATATGTTTCCAAGTTGTTTTTTTTCAAATTTGCTTTCGAGTCACAAGATCTGTTGTGACTCCACCCTTGGCCAACAGTGCACCAGGTCAAGAACTCCACCTCAGAATGTTTTATGCTGCCTTCAAGTTCAGATATGCAAGTGCTGAGCAGTAGAATCTTTCTCTGGGAACTTTGAGGGAGTGACCATTGAAACTTCGTCCCAGAGAACATTTCCCGATTCCAGCTGCAAGGTCCTGGTCCCACCAGTATGGGGTGTGTAACATATGCTGGTCCTCCAAGCACATTTAGGCCTCCTGCACTGCTTGTAAGGCATTCCTGTAAATAAAACCCTTTAGTATTTTTGGGATGCAGCACCAAGGCTCACCACAACCTCCACATCTTCAGAAAGGAGGACAGTTTTGGCACTGAAAGGGAGGAAGGAGGCCCATTGGGTCTTAAGCAGCGCAAGGATGAGAAAGCCCAGATGTTTTGTCCTCTAAGCCTCGAAGTCTGAGTCCAAACATGAGGGGCCCTATCCTTCCTCAGATATAAGAGGGTCAACCCCCAGCCAGGTCACTTCCGAAAGCATCCCAGTCTGAAGCAAAGCACGCCTACTGAGGGTATCCGGCTTCATGCCCCAAGCGCAGTCTTAAGAGACACCAACCGTCGGGTCTTGCTCAACCAGCAGAACCCACTACAAAAAAAGAGACACCTTCAGGGCAGAGTGGAGAGCCAAGTCGCCCATCTCTCCTAGTCCCAGAGGCACTGGAAAGCTGATCTCCCCATTAAAATTGCTGCTAAAGTTTCAGACAAATCTTACAGAGGTCAGGACTGAAAGAACTCTCAACACTGAGATTGAAGTTGAGAGAGGGTCTGCATATGCTTCAACTCCTGGATGTCCCAGGCTGAAGGCAGAAAGTTATCCACCCCTTCACAAACACACATACACACTTCAAGTCCCTACAGAAATAGGGACTTGCATTAGAAGAAGAACCCTCCTTTTAGCCATCTGCCCCTTCTTTTACCCATTCACGTTTCCCATTCCTAGAAGGATTGGGGGAGGACCATCAGCAGACCACCACTGCTGCTTGCATCTACGAGTACTTCAACCCCCCCCCCCCGCGTTGCCCTCGCACACCTCCCTGGTCTTGCTCCACACACTCACCTCCACATTCACTTAATACAGACTCTGATCCAAGAAGACTGTGCCACCTTGGGGACCCATATTACGAGCCCTTACAGCTAGGGGAGGGTGAGGACCTGTGTGAAGATTACAGAGCTGATCCTCCTGATGACCCAGACCTGCAACCTTACCTCGCAAAGGATTCCCCATCAGACCGCACAACTGCCTACCATGCGGTAATCCAGAGGGAGATACAGAACCACAGCGTTAAGATTCATGTGGCCCAAGGGGAAGACAACCTCTCTGTAGAAACGTCCAGCACAGATGTCCATACAGAATCTCCCTGTGTGCTTAAGGGCATGCTGAAAACTTCAAAGAACCGGTGAAATATAGTGGTTACTCCACGCTTGGAGAAGAACTTCAAGCCTGCTCCTGAATGTTTCAGTATCCATACAAGATCCAGTTCCCCCGGACTCCCTTGTAATCCACACAGCAAGGCAGTGTGCCTTGCCGAAGGCACCTGGGAAAAATCCCCATCCCCCAGAGAAGGCGAGTGGAAGGATTAATGCAGCATAGAAGCCTGTGAGGGTTGCTACAACCTGCTGAATCGCCAACTCTGTCCACTTGCTCTTCCGGTATGTCCCTCCCCATTGGGAGGAAATGAAGGAGCCTACTAAATGCCTTCCTCCAGCCCACAGGAAAGATATCATGTACACAGACAGCGCTACCAATGCCAGGAGCAGCCCTTCCAAGACATGCCGACTGCCAAGATACTTGGTAAAGTGGATACAGGGGCAGCAGGCAATATATGGGGAGAGGCGGCTCCAATTGGAGCACCTCTGTCTTCAAAAAGTGATCCTCCCACTATTCTCCTCTGACCCAATGACACCTGTTAGGGTAAGACCAAGGGGTAGTCTGAGCAAATTGCCTCTGACAAGTGGGTTCGCTCCATTGTACAGCACAGGTACTGCCTAGACTTCCTCACCACACCACCAAGCATTCTGCCTTGGCAGTAAATGATCACCTCAGTTATCTCTGGCTGCTAAAGCAGAAAGTGCAGGCGCTCCTCCCTGAGGGTGCAGTCAAGCAGGTGTCCCCACATCAGCATGGCAAAGGTGTGTACTCTCTCTGCTGCTTAATACCCAAGAAGAACCGAGTCTGTTAGTGTTGAGCTTATTCTTCATGCGGCTAGGTCAGTACATCCTGCCTGAGAGCTTCCACATCACCACCCAGCAGTATGTCATCACATTCCGACAAGGGGACTTCTCAGTGGTGCTCAACCTAATACTCCTGTTTGCACTTCCCCCATGCATCCATCTCACCACCACTACTTGCGCTTTGAGGGAAGTGGACAGCTCTGCCATTTTAAAGGTCTGGCCTTTTAAGTCTCTGTGGCCCCATGGGTGTTCGCAAAGTGTTCAGCGGTGGTGATGGCTACAGAAACATTATTCACGTCTTTCTGTAACCTCCGCGACTGACTGATCAAGGGCAATGCCTAGCACACACTCTGCTGTGTCCTTTCTCCACAACCTAGGGTTCACCATCACCACTAAGAAATCCATCTTCAGACCCAACCCTTCTTAGGGTTGATCATAAATGCCATCACAAGGAAGGCTCACCCCAACCAACGGAAGGTGATGGCATTCCAAAAGCTGCTTCCTGTTTTGCAGAGACTTTGTCCTCTTACTGTAAGAATGGTAATGAGGCAGTAGGGTATAATGACTTCATGTATTGCAAGAGTGCCTGACAAGGCAGTTGGTGTGGAGGGTGAATGGAAGTAGCTGGTATTGCTAAAGGCCAGACCTCCGTGCACTCTCAAATGGTGTCCTGTTACCACGGTCGCCTTTCTCATGGGGTGGGGAGCTCACCTCAATCACATGACTGTTCAGGGTACCTGCAGCCCACAACTTCAGGGATGCCATTTCAACTACCAGGAACTCTTGACCATCCATCTAGCACTAAGAGCCCTCTTCAAGCCCATTCTAGGCAAATAGTCCTTCTAAAGAAGAACATGACAGCCATGTATTACATTCAGAAGTGGGGGTGGACCCCTTTGGCCCATCTGCTTCCACTTGTGCAGGAGATATGCACAATGCTATTTGCAGCAACATCCTGCTCTTAGCAGAGTATTTGCCGAAGGTGGACAAACAACTTTGTGGACCTGCTAAGCAGGACGCATCAACAAGTCCACAAAAAGGAGCTGAAGCCAAAACGTCTTCAAAGATACTTCCTTCAGTGGAGCACTCCGACCATCGATCTGTTTGCCACCCTCAAAAACATAAAATGCGAAAACGTTGCTTTCTAGGTACCCAGTCCATGGGTAAAGTACTGTGGATGAACTGGTCTGGGACATTTGCTTACGCTTTTCCCTCTTTTCCTTTAATTCTGTATGTGGTGAAAAATTAGGCAAGTGTCCGTGATCCTCATCCTAGCAGCATCAGTGTGAACCAGGCAACTTTGGTACTCCATGCTCCTCGAGATGTCAGTGAGGCCACATGAGAAACCACTCCTGAAGGATGGACCTCACTCTGCATCATGACCAGCTGAGACATCCGGACTCGAGGCAACTCAATCTACCAATCTTGCTAGACCTTGATTACCTCAAACTCCCAGAGGGGTGTAGGCAAATTCTGCGAGGCGCTTAAACTCGCCACATGTTCCTGTTATGCGGCCATAAGGAAACAGTCCACTACTGCATCGGCAAGCACATCAATCTCCGCCCCCCCTTAAAGTCTCTGTGCAGGATATTATATGTTACCGCTTGCATTTGGAAGAAGCTGGATTAGACTGTACTTGCATCATTTTACACTTAGCCACAGTTGCAGCATACATACAAAACAGAAAATTCATCACCTTTTACATTTTTTAAAATACCTCATGGAGGGCGTCAAGAGTCATACCTCATAGTACTGCAGCTTTATGAATAATGTCCTCACAAGGCTAATGGGCCCACCTTTTGAACCCCTCCATTCCTGTGGCATACAGTTCTTGTCTTGGAAGGTGGCCATTTAGTGGCCATCACCTCTTCGCAAAACATCAGTGACCTATAGGCACTGACCATATAGAAATCCTTTATCAAGGTTCATAATGATAGGGTGATCCTTAGAACTAACCCTAAATTCATACCCAAGGTGGGCTCTCAGTTTCATATCAACCAAATAATCGAGCTGACCTTCTTCCTGCACTCAGGCTCTGTAGTGGAGAGGGCTTTAAACACATCGCATGTTAAAAGGGCACTCGTACTATAGTGACAGAACAAGCACATATGCAAAACAAGGCAATTCTTTATAGCTTTTGCTAAGCCTCATACCAGATAACCCTTCTCTAAACCTGGCATTGCTAGGCTGATTGTCTAATCCATTCAAACCTGCTATGCCAAAATCAAGTCCAAACTGACTGTGTCTCCAAAAGCATATTCGACATGTAAAAAAGGCTCCACTATGGCCTTTTTGGGAAACATTCCATTTGCAGACATCTATAGAGTTGCCACTTGGTCAACACGACACAGGTTTACTAAACTTCACTGTGTTGGATGTCTAAGCCCACCAACAGGATTTAGGTGGCCAGACTATCATCTGCTCACTAGCCACCACTTTGGGAAGAAAATGCTGTACAGTCTAAGCAGAACATATGTATCTACAGCAACGCATGCTACAAGTGGAAAATATGTTTTCTGTAACAATCTATTCATAGCATGTAGTACTGTAGATTCACATGTGCCTACCCTCCCACAGAAGCCAGTGATGAACTCAGATGTCTTCTTTTCATCTTCATTGGTTCTACAGTCAACAGTTCACACTATCTTTGTCTTCAACAGTGAATGAATGAATGAATGAATTTTATTGATCAGTTAATGAAAACTTTTACAATTAAAATCATGACAATAGTCCCAGAGAATTGTGTAAAACTTTTCCACTTTGCGAACTTAAGAAAAATTCCTAGTAATTTTAAAATGCAGTTTGTACAAGAAGCAGCAACACTAAGTTTTGTCCCCAAAAAATTGTAAACAACTGGTTACAACTTTTACAATTAGAATTTGGCGATTACCCCCAAAATCAAATATATCCTTGCCATTTATCAAAGGTTAAAAGGATTCCTAGTAATTTTAAAATGCTATTTTTGCCAAAAAGGTAACACCAGACTTTATGAAAGCAAATTGTTGGCTTTCTTAATATGATGACATAAAAATTATAACAACAATGTTGTTAATTGACAATTACAATTTTTCCCAATGATCCACTGTTGGACCCCACCGTTTACATGGTAATACAGAATAAGGTATAGATTAAATTAATCCGCAACAGTAATATACTAAAAGCACAGTCAGTTGTAAAATACCACTAATAACAGTCTTTAAGGTTTTATATGTTCCCTACATGAGGCTGAGAGTCTCGTGGTTTCCTTGTCTTTAACATTACACTCCATTGACACTACTCAACCGCTGAACAAGAAAGTATCTGAAGTGGAGTCTTCTTCTTGGTGCATTGTAGTCCAAGGATGGAGTCGCAAAAGGTTTTGTGATTCGAAAATAACTTGCAACTACACACTAAGAATATAAGGTAACCGGGTAAGTAAGATTTTCCTTATGCATGCTGATGCCTGTTCGAAACTAACACTGCCATTGTTTTTGCAGCCAGTACATATTTCAGTAGATATTAATATACGCAAACGTCTTTGCTCTTGTTATTTGTTGATTGTTCCCTCAAACTCTTTCTTTGATGAAGCCCTGAGGATAATCCTTTGGTGCCTAGGGTTCCCAACTCTGGATTGCCTTAGTGCCCAGCCAAGGACCTCTTGTTCGGAAAACACCTGAAAATTAACTCTTCAGTTCACTTTTCCTGGTCCCCGTATCTTAAATTCACGAGACAGATCAGCACGTTTATATGTTCTGCGGTCCCATTCAAACTGCATTGATTACGAATGAGACGAAAGTTGTAATATGCGAAAACATTGTACATGTTATAGCTTGTAATATGTAGAATCTCTGTTTAGATTCTTTCACTCAGAAAAATCTACTAAATAAAGATGATCTAAACTCTTTTGTTTGTTTCAGCCAATGTCCTTTGTGTGCAAGAGCATTACTTGTTTGCAAGACTGTACAGTTTTCAATTCAAAATGTCAGTCCTGCTCCTAAGCGAGGATAGTCCTTTTTGCATATTGGAAGGACAACATATGTTGCTAGTACTTTGCTCAAACTGTAACTACTAAGTATTGACAGCTAAGTTTAATTCACTTACTTTCTCAAATTCTTCTCCTTCACGGTGACAAGGTAGACCAACTTTGTGTAAAACCAGAGATTTATTTCGTTTAATATTGGGAAATGAACTTTCTTAACTAGAACAGATACTCACTAAAGAGGCTAATTTTGCAGTTCTGCTCTGAAGTCTCTTTCACCAACTCCCACAGCACTTTCTGCTGTAGGATGAATGAGGCTACGTCCCAAGTGTGAAACTCTTCTCATTATTGAGATATGTACTTAACTTGGAAGTCACAAAATTACTTCTCTACTTAGCCAGCTCAACAGTCTTCCTTTTTCGATCAATAGGTTAAATAGGGTATTATGAACACCTTTTATTTACAGCACTACAAAGCAGTAAAAAGCTGCAATTGCCATGTAAACCATCCACATGGAAGGAAGCAAATTCACACGGTCTGACGATGGTTAACAGAATAGTACATATTCGGCTCCCTACCACTTACAGAACAAGTAACTGACCAGTGACTTGTGCGCAAAGCAATAGGTCTTTTTTCACTGTTGTCACCTCCATTAGTATCAACATATGTCAGTATCCTTAACTTCATAAACGCTGTCATATGTGACCCATGAGGACATCTGCATGTGCTTCACAGGTGAGTGAAATGTACATCCCTTGAAGGTTTAATGTGATGGATGGTGTGCCTTGTAATGGAACATGGTTTCCTCAAAGGTCTTTTTAGTTGCATGACTGTTTCTGGGAAGGCCGTTAATAACCTTATGGAAATCTGGATGGGGTAGAGCTTTGGACCCTTGTCTGGCAGTTTCCATTTACGCCTTGAATGTTTTTGGTCTGCAGAAATGATGTGTGCTAGTAGGAAAACTCTTGGGTAAAAGTGCTGCAGTAAATGGGCAGAATTATGTAAGTATTTATTTTTATTTTTTTAATCATGGATGGGATTGAGATGTATTCTTGTCCTTTCCTTTGATTGGCCTCTTCTTAAAGGAAATAACTTCCGATTTATGGTAGTACTTCCCTTTAGATGCTGTGTTCCTGTTTATGCAGAGATAAATAACCCTTTGCTTTTAGGTAATGGATTTCTCATGGCGAATTTCTCTTTTAGGGGACACGCTTTTAGCCATTCGAGCTCCTTCTGGCACCCGCTTAGAAGTTCCAATTCCAGAGGTAGGTGATGTTCAAACTTTGTACGCAAGGGTAATCAGCCGACAGGGCGAGTTTTAGACTGGTAATGGTAAAAGAATTGGTGCAAATTAGCCCTTGCATTCCAGGCTGCAAATTCACCTAACTTAGGCAGAGGATTGGGGTGTAGTCAGGGAGATGCTTGTTTAGACATTAAAAACTGTTGGCTCCACTGACCCTTGACCATGAATCCACCTGCCCCATCACCTCTCTCCCCCTGGGAAAATCTACTGCGAGAGATGCTTGATCGATCGTGGCACAAAGAGGGACAACACTGCTACCCATTCAAAGTCCTCTTCTGTGGATGAGTGCACAAAGTGCTGGGATGAGATTATTGCTGGTCCCTGCAGGAGCACCCGCACAATAGAGACTGCCCTGAGCGGAACATCCACAGGAGACCAAACCATGCCATGGTGAAACCAAGATATAAACTGTGTCCAAGGCATGGGGAAGATCAGAGATGAAATAGGGCAGCTGTGAACCGCTGATGTATATCTGGATGGCGGAGTGGCATGTGCCCATGAGCGCATTCTCCTAAACGAGTGCAGACAGGGGAGAGCACATAATTTTTGGAGGCCTGTGTGCAGAAGGTATGGTGGGCAGAGAAGTATTTTAAGAGTAATACCGCCTGGCTCCTTGGTGTGCCTGAAACTACCCTGAAAGAATTGCACTCGAAAGGGAGAGAGCAGGATACCAAGGCAGACCCTGCTATTGTTCGACCAGACTTCTGATTCTAGGTTTGTTGTGGGTACAGTACCTGCCTTAAACTGTATTTTAGTGTTAGATGTGGGAGGACAGTGGGATTACCATAGTGCACACCCCAACCCTAGGAGCCCACGTTTAGTGTGGCTGAAGACTTTTGCCATTTTAAAAGTGCCCTGACACATTGCATTTTGGGCCTGTTTGCAGTAACTCAGACTGCAACATCTGCATACGTAGGTACTTTGGGCCCGGAAACTTTTACCCCATTCCATAGAGGGGCACTAGAACTCACCCTCGCCCACTAGCTAGTGCAAGGTATAAATGTGGCATCCCCAAGCACCTCCTCAGACCACTTTGTGCTCCTGCAGAAGATCAGAAGAGGACTGGGCCTGTTGTCTGTGACCTGAAAGGAGCCCTGAATCCAGGTCCGGCGGGAAGGGCACTTTGCCTGTTCGGTTCTGCAAGGCTGTTTGATCAAAACCTACTCCACAGTCTCTTCACTTTGGGGGTTACTGCTTTGGTATATGTTCAAAGGTGAGGAATCTTTGATTAGAAATATTATTCAGAGGAACAAGTTACTTACATTTGTTGATGCTCTTTCTGAGGGATTCTCTAGCTAACTGCAGATTCCTCTTTGCCCTCTCGCCTCCCAGTGCTGTGGAATGTTCCTTGTGTAACATCGAAGAACATCTCAAGTTAGTACTCAGCACAGAGGGTAATCAATGACCACCTGGAACCAGGGGCCTATACAAATATTGACAACAGTGGTTCCTAGCGGGATATATAATTCCACAGTTAATCAATAATAGAGTGTTGGACCAGTTAATTAAGTGTTGAAAACGTATAATTAACTCAACAATAGAATTTCAAGCAAATGCTCAATTAGTGCTGCAGCCCACTTGTAAAATTTTATTTACAGGACCTCAGTACATATAGTACAATATTCAAGGCACTTACAAGTAATTTAAATTTGCCAGTTAGGTGTATGCCAATTTTACTATGTTTTAAATGGAGAGCACAGGCAATTTACCACTGGTTAGCAGGAGTAAATTGCGCAGAGTCCTATGACCAACAGTTAATGTAGGCACAAATCTGGGGAATACTATGCAAAAGATGGTCATTACTGAAAACACTATCTGCAGGTTGACGTGTTTCAACCAACTTGTTCTGCCCCTAAGGATAATTTGGCTTTCTTCAGGACCAAATATGGATCCCAAGATACTTCCAATTTGGGTTTATTTGTATCATTCATACCATCCCACTATGTGTGGGTGTTTCCAACAGCATTCATGCCATACATACTTTCAGGCATGCCACACATACAAACCTACTATTTGTATTCTTCAGTAGGCTATCTGTTGGGTAAAAGCTATCATTAATAATTTCATAGCTATATATGCTTTTTGTGTGTTTCACAGTGAGTACTGCACACTCGACAACTATGAGTGGTGATATTGTGCACAGACATTGTGAAAGAACCTTTTCACAAGCTTTGCAAAAATCTTGAAGATTCGTATTCAATATTTGTGCTTTCACTTATCAATAAGCATACATCTTTTAATTTCTTCACCTATAGAAATACTTTTACTGTAGTGTCTCATGAGATCAGTAGAAGCAGGCAGACCTTATTATTACACAATGATGGAGAAAAGTACAAAACTAAGATGTCGCATTAAAGGGTTGTTGCCTCATGTTTTTTTGGAGGTAATCCTCCCCCAGCGCCCTATTTAACTTATTTCTTCAAGATCTGCACCCAGCGTTTTACCTATTTGGCTCAATTGCACCTTAATTGTTGCTTGTAGGTGTTTTGCCTGCGCTATTTCTATTCTCTCATGTCTTCCGCATCACGTGATTGGCGTCCAACATGCGTGCAGAAGCATGATGACGTCACCCATTATTCCTTGTTAGCATTTTTTATTTTTAGCCACTCCACCTCATGTTTGTTAGAAAATAGCTCAAACGTCTGTGAAAACAAATACTAATGGTTTCTATGGTGATTAAGAAGCCTAACCTCGTTTCGTAAATCTTATGTTCATCCAGTGTGCTTTGAAATCAGTGCTGTCTTAACTTAAGAGTTTCATATTAAAACAATATTTTTCGTAATTAATTTTAGAAATCCAGACATCATGGACCGTTTCAGGGACCTGGAAACAAATATTTTAGTACGCTCCTATTATCATTATTCATCTCACTGAGGACCATATCAGCTTATGTTGTTCTCACCCTGCAACATTTGTAAGTGTTGCCTTTTTCAATTCAGACTCTAGTTAATAAAAGTTTGTTTACTAGTCTTCTGTATTTTCGACACATCTCACTGCAGTATTATGCAGCTTAGATCTCCAATGTGTGTTGAATGTGGCTACACCTATCTAGATTCAGGATAAGTATCTCTGTAGACCCCCAGTCCCACAGTATTCAATCATTTAACCCTTCCCTGTGGGTTGACAGTCGGTAAATCCAACGCTTTTATTTTTCAGAAAGTACTAACTCTTGAATCTTTGTCTCTGGCTCCAATTGTACAAGCACCACACATATTGCATCTTTTTCAGTATGTCCCTCAATGATATATATTAGTTTGACATCTTAGTTGGGCTCAGTCTACACCTCAAATTACTGCAGTGTTCGCAGATACAAGTTTTTACTTTTCTCTTCGTTGTTGCCCACATATCTTAAGAGGCATGGACAGGTGATCACATAGACCACCTGTGTCGAGTTACAGTTGGTGTTCCTTATGAGTGTTCATAGATTCTTTATGCCAGGTCTAGTGTTTTGGTTTGATATGTTAGGCTATAGGCACTGCAGTATTTGCAGGAGTATCCACCCACTATTTTCGGTACATTCCACAAGGCAGGTGTGGGATTGATGGCTCCATTGAGTGATCTAGTTCTTGCGTGTACCAAACATCCCTTTAAGCTTATGCCTCTTTTATGCAAGAATAATGATTTGTCCAATGTAAGCGTGCTTGTGTTCTGTATGTGTTAATTCTTGTTGATGATCTTTTTTATGTGACTTGATGTTATGTTGTATGTGGTCACATAAATCATCCTGTTCTCTTGTCCTGATTTAGGTCTGTCCTCTAACACGGCCTCCTTTTTCTGAATGTCCACTCTCTTTTTTGATCTTTGAATGATTTTTTCCTTGGTAGTGTTAGCACTAAACTATGGAACTCCTTGCCTTTGCGATTGCGTTTAATTCCAAACGAGCCAGCTTTCAAGAAGCAAATTAAAACCTGGCTTTTCTGATTAATCATCAGGTCAACTATGAAAGTTAGTGGGTTCATTCAGTGCTGGGAAGCCCTAGTTTGGCAGCTATGGGCTCTATAAATCATAAACAAGTTTCTGTTGATACCAGTTTTGGTACACCCAGTATAAACTTCTACATAGGGCATACCTTACCTAAATTCTTGCTGGCTTATACCTGAATCTCAATGTACGCTCCACACATATTTGGACAGTGTAGGAAAGTGCCCCTTTTTGCATGGATGCCCCCCACATTCTGCCTGATGTTTGATTCTTCTTGACTAAGTGTACCCTGGGTTCCTGCTAATCAGGTACCCAGGGCCTGTGTTCTTTCCCTAAAACTGTACCTTTGCTCCCACATTGGCACTCCTCTGGCATACATATAAGTCCCAAGTAAAAGGTGCCAGGGGCACCAAGGGCCTTGTAGCCAGTGAAAGTCCTGAGGTCTGAAGCATATATTTTGCCACCCTCAGAGACCCCTCCCCTGACCCATGCACACTGCCAGTGCCGTCTGTGCCAGGGGAAGACCCTAAAACTACAAGTCGACATGGCACACATGCCTGTGTGCCTTTCCCACCATATCACTGCCTGTGGCATAGGTCAGTCACCCCTCTAGCAGACCTTACAGCCCTAAAGCAGGGTGCACTATACCACAGGTGAGGGCACAGTGGCATGAGCCCTAGGCCCCTACAGTACCTGTGCCATTCACAGGTATTGTAAGTGCAGTGAAGCCATTTTAGACCATGGGCTGGGAGTTTGGCACCCCGAACTCCACAGCTTCATGATGGCTTTACTGAAGACGGAGAAGTTTGGTAACAAACATCTCAGCCCATTAAACCCACACTGATGCCAGTGTTGGGTTTAATATAAAATGCAGTCAGAGGGCATCTTAGAGATGCCCCCTGAAAAACGACCTAACTCTAGTGTCCTGACTGAGTGGCTGCTCGCCAGCTGCCACCCCAGACATGTTTCTGGACCCCTGGGTCGAGAGCCTCCTGCTCTCGGGGTCCTGAAACAAAGCACATCCTGGGCAGATGTGCCAAGCATCCTCCCCCAGGATGGGCAGGGTTCATGAAGGGAAAGCTTCAAAGGCTTGCCACCTTTGTTAGCTGACCCTGCCTTTTGCTGCTCCCAGCAACAAGCCCCCGCCAGTTCGAGCCCCCACTTTGGGAGGGAGAATCGGCGGAAAAACCAAGCTAGGAGGAGAGGTGTGCCCACCTTTGCCCACTCCACCCCTCAGGTGATGGAGACGTAGCACAACTCTCAGCCCCCACCATCTTGAAGATGGGAGGGGGACCCAGCCAACCAGAGAGAGGCTTATGCCCCCTCCCACTGGAGGGTGGCATAATAGGGGGTGTACTCACCCCAAGGAAGGGACCCATTGGTCCCAACGTGTACCTACCTGAAACGCCCCTAAATACTAAGACCCCGAACCTTGCCTCCTCAGACAAGCAAAAAGGAGGAGGAGGACCAAAGAGCCGTGCTGAAGGAAGAAGAGAAGGACACCAACTGCCTTGGCCCCAGCCCTACTGGCCTGTCCCAACCTCGACCTGCTCCAGCGGAATCCCGATGTGTCCAGCAGCCCCCCAGAACCCGGAGGACCTGCCCTGCCTTCCCTAAGGCTTCCTTAGACTCTCTCCCGTGACCCGTGAGCACCGGACTTGCTCAAGAACCAGACACCGGCTCCGGCCGAATCCGCAAGTCTGCACCACTCTGCACCCGACCCCAATTTTACAACAGGAATGTATACAGTATTGTCTGAAGCTGTAGTCCTTTCACAGCTTTTTATTTTTTAAACAGTTTTTATTAAGTACAGTTACAACATCAGTCACTGGTATTTGAAGGAACAACATAGAGCGATTTACATGAAATAGTGGTATAGATTATTAACGGACCAGACTGTGTCAGTGCGTCCGACCAGATCCTTTTCCCCGTGATGTCTAAGGTTCCCTCAGTGTTCCCGCTACTGTAGCTTGCGTCTCGTCGTGGGTCAGTGTTTCTTCCTCCCCTGTGAGGAGTCCATAGTATTGCATCAAGGGTCCCCATATTTTGGTAAATTTCCTCTGGCATCCGCAAGCCTTATATGTCACCTTCTCAGCTGTCATGTACAGATCCATCCCCCCTCTCCACTGTTGTAGTGTGGGCGGTTCCGGTTGCCCCCCAGTGCCTTGCCACGTCACGTTTAGGCCCTATCATGCCGAGGTTTGCAAAAAGTAGCTTGGCTCTAGGGAGGTCTATTTCTGTGGGTATTCCCAATAGCACATATTTGGGGTCCAAAGATATTGTCTCCCCCAGGATCTCACTAAGTTCTGTCATTCGGGTATTCCAATACCTATGGATAATAGGTCATTCCCACAGTATGTGCAGATAAGTCCCCCTCCTCATCTTACAGCAATGGCATTCCGGAGTTTCTGCTCTCCCAATGTTGTATTGTCCGATTCTGTCATAATATTCCCTGTGGAGTATTTTGAATTGTATTAAGCGGAGGCTTGATTTGATGGCGACCTCTCCGGGATGCATCAGAGCTGTCTCCCAGTCAAGATCCTCCAGGGATCCTAGTTCTGTTTCCCACTTTGCCCTTAGTCTTGTTAGGGTGTCTGGCTTGTTCTTAATAAGTATTCTGTAAGTCTTTGAGACTGCCTTCTCACCAATTTCCCCCATAAGTAGTCTCCCCTCCAATAGTGCATACTCTGGTAAATCCTCCGTGTCTAACCCCTGTGCTTTCCAAGCGTGTGCCATTTGGAGGTACTTGTAATATTGTTTTGTGTGCAGATCAAATTCCTTTTGTAGGGAGATGAATGGGATAAGGCCCTTGCCCTCCAGTATATCCCCTACCTTTGAGATGGCCAGCATACCCCATGCCCTAAAGCCTCTCAACTTAGTGAGCTCCCTCAGTCGCGATCCTACCCACAAGGTGGTTTCCCGTGTTATTCGATCGTTCCATCGCATCTGCTTTCTGCCCCTTTCCATGCTGCTAGTCACCTGCGTCGCCGGCAGCAGTTTCCTCACACCCTTGCCTTCGTATAGGTAGTGTGTGTGGGGGTGGGGGACTAAATTGGGTGCGTTCCAGGGCATATGTGGGGTGGATTCCTGGCAGGTGTTCCCAATCATTTATAACAGATGTGCCGCCCAGTAGTAAGCTCTAATGTCTGGGAGGGATCTGCCTATTGTATTGGTTTCGTTGCAGGGTGTTAAGTGCAACTCCTGGTGTGCCGCCGTTCCAAAGAAACGTTCAGAGTGTCCCCTCTACCTTGGTAAAGACCTCTTCCGGAAGTGAGTGGTATGTGTTTTCGAGGACATATAGTAATTTCGGTAGCGTTATCATTTTATACATTGCTGCTTTCCTGGAGAGTGTCAGTGGTAGTGTTTTACACCGTTCCACATCATCATTAAACTCTGAGATGACCCTGTGGATATTACGATTAAGGCTCTCTACTTTGCTCGTGGAGACGTACATGCCCAAATACGTGATTCCTTCTTTTTCTATTTTAAGTTGCCCGGAAATATCGCTTGGGTCAAAGTTTGGGTTTACCGGGTATGGGCTGGATTTTTCCCAATTTATTTTGTAGCCCGTGTATGCCCCATATGTCTCGAATACATTAAATATACATGCGAGAGTTGATCGAGGGTTGGTTACATATAGGAGGACATCATCGGCGTAAAGAGATATTCTTTCATCTTCCGTCCTCCGTCTCCCTTCTCGAAAGCCTGTGATCTCGGGGTGTGCACGGATTATACACGCTAGGGGCTCTAGTATCAGGGCAAATGGTAGCAGAGATAGGGGGCATCCTTACATTGTACTCCGTCCAATAGGGAATTTCCTCTACAATGCCCCATTCACTCGCACTCTGGCAACTGGGCTTTCATATAATAAGTCTATCCACACCCGCAATTCAGGTCCAAACCCGTATTTCTGGAGGGTTAGTTTCAGAAAAGGTCACTGTACTGTGTCGGACGCTTTTTCGGTGTCTAACGATCATATTAGTTGGGGGGTCTTCTCTAGATTTCGTAGCTTCCATCCAATTATGCAGGCGACGCAGGTTTATT
This sequence comes from Calotriton arnoldi, assembly GCA_963921515.1. Classification (NCBI taxonomy): domain Eukaryota; kingdom Metazoa; phylum Chordata; class Amphibia; order Caudata; family Salamandridae; genus Calotriton; species Calotriton arnoldi. Next base: position 2,730,358 of record CAWUFW010000875.1, read on the forward strand.
CTGGTCGACCTTTTGGGCATAAAGCCAGGCTGATCATGGTGGACAAGAGGAGATATAACGTTCGTCAATCTATGGGCCAGAATGAGGGCCAGAATTTTAGTTTCCGTATTTAAAAGGGAAATTGGACGATAGGAACTGCATTCTGTGGGTGGCTTGCCCGGTTTGTGGATTACCACAATCGTAACGCTTCTAAGATCGTGTGGGAGGGCAGCTGTTTCTTTTGCTTCCTGGGATAGACTTAACAGGTGCGGGTTCAACAGATCCACATTCTGTTTATAGAATTCCCCTGGTATGCCATAGGGGCCTGGGGTTTTCCCGGGCTTCAGGTTACCTACGGCGGTTCTTATTTTGGCCAATGTAATCTCCTCCTCCAGTAGCTGGACGGCAGTCGCATTTAAGGTAGGAGTGGAAATCTAAGTGAGATAGTTTTCTATTTGTAGGTCGCTTGCTAATGGGCGCATTTCATAAAAGGCCTCGTAGTAACCGGCAAATTTGTTCACTATGTCTGTAGGTGTGGTGCGGATATGGCCCCTCCCCGATTCTATGTGTTACCCAACGTGCCTCTGCTTCTTTTTCACTCCACCACGGCAACAACCTTCCAGCCTTATCTCCAGCGTCATAAAGTCGCCGGTGTGTGGACTAGATTGCCGCCAGTGCTTCGCGATGTGCTAAGGCCTGATATTCCTTGCAGAGGATCATCATGCCGTGTAATTGTGAGGGGTCCTCGGGTGCCGTCATCTGACTTTCAATTTGGAGGAGACTTGCTTCTATTTCCTCCATCTCACTCCTTTCCTGTCTTTTTTTATAAGCTATTATGCTCTGTGCCCTGTCACGCAGGACTGTCTTGTATGCCTCCCAGAGTATGACCGCTAATGATACGGAGCCACATTTTCTTTGAAGTACAACTCCGTATCTGTTCTAATCTCCTGTGCTACCCTATTGTCTCTAAGTTCCCAAGCATTGAGTTTCCATCCCGGTTCAGCTGCATGGCTTCTCCTTCCTGGGGAAAGCCATACGGGGGAGTGGTCCGAAAGACCTCTGGCTAATTACTCTGCTTTGTCTATTTCTGCCACCTTGCCCGCCGGGGCCAGGACGTAGTCTATCCTTGAGAATACTCTTATGTGCTCCTGAGTATTATGAATAGGCCTGTGCCTGGGGGTGGTGGTGTCTCCAAAGGTCTGTGGGTCCCATTGTGGTGAGGAAATGTTTGAGCTGCGTGTCCTTGTGTGTGTCAGTTGCGGGGGTGGTACGGTCCAGCCGGGTTTCTACCACATTGTTAAAGTCTTCCCCCACTGAGTGAGTGCAGGAGCCCGCCTCCAACAGAATTTCTGTCAGTTTTGTTAGCGTATATGTCTGTAGGGATGGGGGTGCGTAAACACTGATTAGCGTTACGTCGCGTTTGTCCCATGCCCCCATGACCGCTATGTGGGTTGTTTCGATCTATCCAAGTGTAATCTACCATAAACGGGGGGGATTTCCTAATCAGGATTGCCACTCCCGTGCACCAGTGGAGGAGCCTTCGTGTGCCAATGTTTTGTATGCCCTTCTATCTAGGAATCCACATTGCGTTCCTCTCAAGTGTGTCTCTTGTTGGAATATCACCTCAGGTTTCAGTTGTTTGAGGTAAGCAGCCACCAGGCCTCGCTTTACCTTACTTCCGAGTCCGTTAACGCTCCATGACAGGATGGAGTATTTACTGTGGTCATGTGACACCCTCCGCCCCCCCTCTGCCCATCTGGGTATCGAGAGATATTGTCTTGGTGGTCCTTTCTCGCTCTACCTGAGGTGTGGACCCTATGTCTGTGTTGCTGTCCGCTGGTATCACTGTACTTTTTGTACCCCAACTGCCCACCCACCCGTTCCCCCCCAACTCTCCCCCTTCCCCCACGCACCTTCCCCTGTATGTCAACAAGACAACTGTTTTGTGGATGGTTTAAAGAGGTCTGTTGCCCACCCTCCCCCGAATGACTATCCCATTATCCTTTCCTTATTGTGCCTGTTAAACGTGTGTATAGTCAGCAATAGGGAGGTCTGTGAAACAATTAAACGAATAAACAAGCAAACAATTAAACTTTAACGTGAATGTGGGGTAGCAGTATCTCACAAGCGCCGATCTGTACCAGGGAGGGCTCACCGTCTCCCATGTTGCTGCCAAGCTCCGCCCGCCCCCAGTGTCATCAATTTACCTCCTCTCCACCTTGTGCTCCTTTATCTTGTCCCGGATGTGTGTGGGGAGAGTGTTCCAGGTTCACAATGGAAGTCAACAGGGGGTGTTCCAGTTCAGAGTCCTTCGAAGGAACACTGACCGAAGCCTCCGTGTCTTCATCCTCCTGGCCCGTTCCATGGGGGGGTTCCCCTTTCACCAGTGTGGGCTCCACTTTCTGCTTCCCAGAAGTGTCTCGATCGCCAGGTGCTCCCCCGGGCCGTGTATAGGGCATTGTCGCTTGGCCCAGTACCGGAACCTCCTGAGCTTTCCCTCTGTTTTCCTTGGTTTAGGTTTGATCCTTTGTCGCCAGGTCCCTGCGGCTTACCTCGGTTCTGTCTCATCTGGTAGTCGCGGTGGGCATTCTTCTACCTATGTCCGGGCTTCTTCAGGGGTCTGGAGGAAGAATAAGGTCTTCTGCTTATAAATGACTTTGAGCTTGGCTGGGAACAGAAGCTTATATTGTATCCGCATTGCTCTGAGTTTTGCTTTCACTGAGTCAAAGGTGCGCCTTTGCTTCTGCACCTCTCTGGAGTAGTCCTGGAAGATCATGATTCTTGCCTGTGCGTGCCGGAGTTCCTTTGTTTTCCTCGCTTCCCGCAGTATTAAGTCTCTGTCTTGGTAGTTTAGGAATCTGGCTATAAGTGGACGTGGGGGGGGGGGCGGTCTGGGGGGCCCTACTGGTGGCTTAGCGTTAAGGGCTCTATGTTCCCTCTCAATCACGAAACAGGATGAGAAATGGGCTGTAGGGAATGAGTCATGAAGCCAGTTCTTCAGGAACACCCCTGTGTCTGGGCCCTCTTTCCCTTCAGGGAATTCAACAAAAGTGCAAGTTGTTTCTCCTCGCCTGGTTTTCAGCATCATCCACTCTCCAGGCCATCTCTTTCAGGGTTGCATGCATGTCGAGAACTTCTTTTCGCAGCCTGGTGGTCGTTTCTTCCACCTCTGAGATACTGCCTTCTGTTAACGTTACCCTTTCGGACACCTGTCGCAGGTCTTGTTGTAGTAATGTTACCTCGGATCTCACCTCGCCTAACCTCCCTTCCAGGGCTTCTCTAGAGGCATTTATGACTTACAGGAGCATCACGTTGTCCGGGGTGGGGGTTTGTGTTCTACTCAGGTCCGCCGCGGTCTCAACATGTTTTGCGATTTTATCTAGTTTGCCTTGCCGCTGCGGTTTGGGTTCCATATCTTTGGCCATGTCATTGATTGTTGGCCCTGGTACGTAGGACTATGTGGCCCAGGGATGGGGCGCACCTACTTTAGATCGGAGATCCGCTGGAGGTTCTCTGTTCCTTCTCTCTCCGCGTTCAATCTGTGGTCAGGTTATGTTTCCGGCATTTCCAACGTAGGCCTTCATATAAGGGGGTGTTGTTCTGCCGAGGTTTCCCACCTGATATCTGGGTGAGTTGCTGTTAGAGGCCGTAGTTCTTGGGGACTCCTTTCACGGATCTTGGGCTGTCCGTGAGGCCCGTTAGCGCTGACCATAATGTTAAGCCATTGCTACGGCCCACGGCCGCTGTCTTGGTCTCTTTGGAGCTGGGCACTATGTCCCTAAGTCCACCTCCCCGTCCCCAGGGCTCCTTGGCGGGTGAGGGGGGGGGGCACTGGGCCATCTTCACTCCTGAGCACAAGGGACAGGTTCCTCCCTGCAGATGTGGGTGGCTTCAGTACTTTAGGGCCAGTCACTGCTGCCTCATGAGGCTCTCAACATCGATCTCTTCCGCTCAGTCCCAGAGGCGCTCCCTGACTCGCCTGGCATTACTTGCTTGGCCTCTCTTCACCCCCTTACTGTGCCAGCGTCTTCAGGCCTGTTCTCTGGCCCCATAGGATTCACAGGAATCGGACCGCTGGGAAATGAGGAGGAGGGACCTGTCGCTCTCCTCACTTCCTCGGGTCACTTCAATCTGCAGCCCCTCCCGCGGGGGATGCCGTATGTCCTGGCCGGCCGCACTGCAGCTCCGGTCCGTTCAAGGGCTCTCTGCACCGTTGCCCGGCCTCACCAGCAGGCCTTCACACGGGGCACAGTGTTCCTCAGCACTCTAGGTGAAGGAGCAGAGAGGTTGCACGTCGTTACCTGGCCTTCACTGCGTCTGTCCCGGAGGGCTCGCGTCACAACTTGTTCTCGCCCCGTCCGTAGGCGGGTCTGTTTTGAGCCCGTTACACCATTTGGTCCTCTCGCCAGACAGTGAGTACGTTCTTGGGGCACAGTTTCTTGTCGGAAAGGTAGATTTTAAACAGGATTAGGTGTTGGATTATTTTCTGGGCTGTCGCAGCTGGTGCTTAGAGCTGCTAGTCGGCCATCTTGCTGGCCACACCCCCGAGTCCTTTCACAATTAACACTTAGAACAACCAGCAAAGTAAGGTACATCATTTAAATGCAGGGTCAGCCATGTATAGCTGTCATCCTCCTTGGCACGAGATGTGTGGGACTATCCTCAGGCGTCCTCTTGCCAAAAAAGTGCAGTGCACAAGGGAATGACTAAATCACGAAGCCAAAATGCATGCATTTATCACTTGGCTCAGTAGGGAAGGATCAAAGCAGTCCATTATTACAAGCTCAGGAAAATAGGTCCAACTGTAGAAGGGCAGAAGGAATTCATGAAACGTGTGATGAGCAACTGGTCGCACCACTGAGCAATTCAAAAATAACTTTTATCTTGGCTCAAGCAACCTGCAGTTTGGGACTGTTACAGTTCTATTTTAATTAGTAACGTTCCAGTTGGCCCTCTTGACTGGGGGAACAATGACAGTACTGAACACCACACAAAACACACAGTATCATGCAGCTAAACCATAACTATCAGTACATCAGTGCGTACGAGCACCACTTTAGAAAGTGACCCCACTAAATTAGTAGAACGATATCAACCAACACAACCCCTCTTTAACACCCAGCACTGTTCAACATTCACTTAACCATTACAGACTGTCACAAAACTGTTAAAAAAGTCTACTTTGTGGTCCATGCAAAAAGAATATTGAGAAGGGTTGATGGTTAAAAAGATGAAGGAAAATAGAAATCCCTTGAGCAGGGAATCTAAAACAAGTTAAACCCTCAGAAAATGGCGTCAGGAACCAGAAAGGGGCCTCTGGGGAAAATATAAAGGTGAACACTGAAACAGTGAGACATGGGAACTGGAGACATGCAGTTAGATATAATGCCAAATGGACCCCGCCAGACCAAACAAAATTAGCAGAAAGGAATTAAAAGTGTGATTGCATCTCACCATGCAGTTGATTACTCTAAGGAAAAGAAAAGGATATCCAGATATTGTTCTAGCTTCATGTAAGAAACTGGGCTTTTGTTGCAGTTATCCCCCACTTTTTGCCCCCTTTTTAGGTCGAGCCTCGAAGTAGCGCGCAAGCGCTGCTCTGCGAGACTTTAAGTAAGGGGCTTTTGAAAGCTGACCAGACGCTCGTGCGTCATGGCCTTTTCCCTGCGGTTACCCGCACGGCAGACATCTGTTTCCAATTATCGTGCCCAGACGCGGGTGCGATAATTGAAACCACATGTCTCGCTTTGGCGCGCGCGTGCCCACCACTCGCGGGCTTGTTTACATATGCGAATATCCCTCGTCCATTTCAACAACCCCATGAGCCATTGCAGCTTTCATAGCTTCGCAGTTCCATCTTTTGCTTACAAACAGGAGATGTTTATACAGCTGAATAGTTTCCAGGTACGGTGACACCTATTGTGCTTTTTCAAAACCCTGTTCTGATGGTTTATCATACACAACAATTGTTAAGAACATTGGGGGTTTCCTCCGTTGCCTTTGTATACACCATGTATCCGGTACATTTGGAATGCATGCCTCATCCATAGCACTAAAGTGCAGTGTCACATTTTAGGTCAATAAACTGGCAAGTGCTTCCTGCAGGGTGACATACATGTAATATATATTGCATATTTCACACGCTGTAAGCCAATACATTTAAGGCTGAACCTTAATAAAGTGACATTTGCTTCATGTAAGGCGACATACATCTGATATCTATTGTACATTTATCTCGATGTAAACAAATGTATCACAGGCTAAATCTTAAGAACAGCTGTCCAATTGGCTATTATACACACATCCTCTATTCCATCGGATTCAATGGCGTATGGTCATCATGATACTCTGTGTTGTTTTATAAAGTGACTTGTATTTTGTTTAGGGTACTTTAACAACACAAAGGGACGAACTGCACATCTGTTCAATATATATTATACATTTCCCTTAGCAGCAGAAATGGACTGCCTGTTCAGGTGTACAAAGTTCTCTTCATGAAGTGACAATCATGAGACATACATTGCACAATTCCCTCGATATAGGCAAGTGTCTTTAAGGCTAAGTTCTAATGAACCGCCCGGGTCGAAATCTAGGGCTCATTGTGCTCACAGTACTTTGAATTATGCTATAAAGTGACAAGTGCTTGTTTTAAAGTGCCGTCAGCATAACGTGCATTGCACATTACCCTTGATGATAAAGGCAGACTGCCCGGGCAAATATGCATAACCCTCTTCATGAATGAGGGAGCAGTAATAGGTTTTGCCACATTGCACGTGGCAATAAGGTGACGTTAACATTTAGTTAATTGGGACGATAGGTACAAATGTTATGTGGGACCTTTCCCAAATTTGGGACCTGTTCAAATTAGATGTCAAATACCCGATTGACATGTGAGTGGCCACATGTCAATAATAGGAGACAATTGTTCTCAATCGGGTGCTTATACGCCATAAAAAGTTGCCATTGTGATTAGGTGTTAAGTGCACTATTAGGCTATAAGTGAATCCAACTTTTACAAGAAGTAAGGAGAAGGGGGAAGGGGAAAAGAAAGGGGCGGGGAAAAGGGAGAGGGGGAAAGCAAACAATAGAGACAAGAGACAACATAGGTGCTGAGGTAAAAAGTGCATGCACAGAGTTTTTAATATCATATTCAGTGAGGTGCTATGTGCTCAGACTATTACTAACCAGTATCACAATAAAATCCATAATGGATAGGAGATGTGACCAAGCATACGTCCAACGTAGAAATCTAACCTGCACAGAGGAGTGTGCTGTGCTTGCTGCAACCTACCAGGGCTAAGGTTCTTTTGCAAAACATGATAAACAAGCATTGGCATAGCCAATAGGTCTCGCTTTTGGGACCTTATAAGTATTTAGTTAAGCAGCCCGTGTTGTCTCTTTGTTAGACGGCATAGACCCAGATGCATGTTCGTACGTCGATGATATCTATCTGACAGACGACAAATTATTCCCGCATCTTTCCCGAGTGGACCGCATTATTCTAGAATTTGCGGTTCTAGGTTACAAGTTTAACTTTGCCAAATCTCACATTGCTGAATTTACCGTTTTGTTTTTGGGCTATGAGCTCAACAATGAAGGTAAGGGTTTAGCCCCCCAGTTCCTGGAGAAATGTGCACTTCTGTGCCCTCCTACTACTCTGAAGAAACTTCAGTCTTTGCTGGGTTTTCTGAACTTCGGGCGTACTTACATTCCCGAATATGCCCAGCGTATCAAGCCACTGTATGCCTTGATGCAACCTAACTTTTCGAAGTCATGCTGGCTTCCGGAGCATTCCTCCATTCTACAGTCTTTGCAGACAGACTTACTTGAGTCTAAATACTTGTTGACTCGTGACAACCACACCAACCTGGTGATTAGAATAATTCCAGGGGCAGTGGGTTTCACGTACTTGACCTTTAACGAAGGTGACACAGTACTGATTGCATACAAGTCACATCTATACACTTCAGCAGAAATGCGCTTTTCCTCTGTGGAGAAAGTTTTAACTGCAGTGCAAATGGCGATTCTGAAGGAACTCGCACTGGCACAGGGAAAACGCATTTTGGTGGTAACACCCTATCCTGCCCTAGAGGCAGTGACGAAAGCAAGTGTTCCGAACTCTAAAGCTTTGCACCCCCGTTGGCTTCAATGGGCAACATCTTTGACGTCTCCAGATGTCACTTTTATCTTTGATTCTTCTCTTCAGACTCAGGAGTTTTTACAGTATGAATTCGCTCATCCTCCTCCTCTGTCGTTGCTACCGCTTGAGGAATACGAATGTATTATTTATACCGATGGCTCGGCACAACCGGCCACGGGTACCAAGCATGCTTATTCAGCCGCATGTGCTATTGTTGCAGGTTCCTTTGTGAACGGAAAATTTAAATCAACTGTGGTGCATACTCAAGCACTGGGAGACAGTACTGCACTATTGGCCGAGCTGCGCGCATTGGTGCTAGCACTTGAGTTCGCTAATCCAGATGTGACCACTCTTATTGTATGCGATTCCTACTACTGTGTTCAGTCTTACAATGACAATCTCTTCTTTTGGTCACAAAATGACTATAGAGACGCAAAAGGCAGCACAATCAAGCATAAAATGCTTTGGGTTCGAGTGGCAGATTTACAACAACGTCTGCCTCTCACACAGGTGGTACACACTCTTGGCCATCAGCGTGTGGGCACACATGCTGTCGGTAACGGTTTGGCAGATGAAGCTGCCAAATCAGCAGTAGCCACGTGCTCAGTCGCAGCAGTTACCAGATCCATGTCTAAAATAGATTCTGATATTCTAGCAGCCATTGCTGCGACAAAGGAAGGTGCTAATTACCCCAGGGGTTTCCCTTCGAAATACTCTTATCAATTAGGTCCCGAACAGGCTCCTTAAGTAAGAATTCCAGGTGTTGGGGATCGGCTGATTCCCAACATGGACCGCAGACTTTCCTTGATTACTGCAGCACACGAAGGCATGGCTTCGGCTCATGCTGGGGTGTCTGCGACAGTTTCCATCTTGCAGCAGCGTTACTGGTGGCGTGGTTTATACAAACAAACCCGTACTTGTGTGCTTTCTTGTGACGTTTGTCAGCAGATTAAGCCTTCCACGGTTACACGGCCACCACAGACCCCGCTCTGCATTTCTAACAGACCTTTTGGGTGTGTTTACCTGGATCACTGCGGTCCATTCTCATCAGACACTGCATATAAATATATCTTAGTTGCAGTGGACTCGTGCACACGTTTCATCTGGGTCTGGCCACAACGGAGTGCTGACGCTCGAAATGTCATAAGGGATTTGCGTGTCTTTGTGGGAATTTTCACCTGTGGCACCTTCCATTCTGACCAAGGTCCAGCGTTTGCCTCTAAGGCTTACAAGGACGCAATGGGTTCACTGGGGGTGCGGGTGAAATTTTCGTCACCATATCGGCCTGAGGGCAATTCGATTGTTGAACGAATGAACCGTGACTTAAAGCAATCCTTGACAGCTAGAGTCTTAGGTACTGGCAGGAACTGGCTGGCCCATTTGTATACCGTACAACGTGTACTTAATAATCTCCCGAGAAGACCTCTGGGTGGGCGGACCCCTTACGAAATGCTCTTTGGCATAAGAATGTTTGTGCCGGACCTTGATGGTCTAGACATGGCGGCGCAATCCGCCATCTTTGATGTAGATAACCATTCTACTATGTTACAGGACTTACAAGAAGCCCAAGACAAACTTGCGATTGCACATTTACCTTCAGCCACAGACGCTGCACTGCAGATTCCGGTTGCCGGCTGGCTTCCGAAGATTGGAGATCTGGTTCGAGAGAAGGTGGAGAACAAAAAAGAATTCTGCCCCTCTTATCGTGCACCGGTTCCAGTCCTTGGCTTGAAGGGAACTCGTACAGTCATCTTACCTCTGCTTCCTGTTCGCAAAGAGAACAGATACATCTCAGTGGAACATGTCAAGCTACAACATCTGGCCGATCCTGAATAGTGTTACCCCAGCGGTCTCTTGTCCTGTCATTTCCCGGACGAATGTTCGTGGCCCTCTTGCCCGAACGGTCACTGATGTTGCCATCGAGATGGTAGATTTGCCTGAACGCTTACTCAACTACCCGGACTCCCCCTGCAACGACGAGTCTGAGTATACCTATCCCGCTAACGAGTCGGTGGCACACCTACCAACAATGCCACTGAGCCCAACGAGTTATTCCTTTGACTCGGATTCCACCTCGTCACTTGTCCCATCAAAATTCAGTATTTTTGTATCCTGGTTCAGAGACAATTTTTTGATTCCCCCCCATGGACCTACATCTGGTTGGTACTTTTCCTGATTTTTTTGTTCATGTCTATTGGCTTTGTCACCGTGTTTTTTCTGCTCATCAATGGACACTATTTGCCAGAACGCTCTGCGGTGAATTCTGTCGCTGGAACTTTGGCTCCACATTCTTCATCTCACATCATGAAGCGAGACCACACATTTGTGAACATTTCAGCTTTTCCAGTTGCTGATGGCATCGTTTGGGATGCGGTGAACTTCCAAATTCATGGTCCAACCGAAATTATTAATGTAGCAAATGTCCGTGTTTCAATGGGTGATGTCGTAAAAAGTAATATTCATTCTGACGATTGGGATGTGCATGCAGTTGAAGCATTATTTACTGATTTGAAATATTATGCTGCTTTTCATGCTGAAGATCTGTACATGAATTCTGCACATTATGCTGATTTGTATTGTTACCAGCATTGGGGCAACCACTTTCTCCATAAACCCAGTACCCTTAGGGGACTTTTTAATTTTACCCAATGGGAACATTGTCCGACCCCTTCGCCAGGTACCTCCCAAACTCTTAGAAATAAGTTTACTTATTTTACAGATTTTAACAGATCGAACCCTGGGTCCTATTTCTTTAAATTAAACACTTCCTCTACACAGAAAATAATGTTGACCCATACAAAATTGCTATATTCAAGCTCCTTTTTAAGCGCCTTGGCTGTCGGTGGGTATGAACGCTGGCGTGACACCATAGATTTAAAATCTATTTAGGGCACAAAAGCATGGCAGGTGCAGGGCACAGAAGCCTTGCACCGTGCTTGCCTCATCCCAGCCCAAATTCTATTTTTAAATCAGACCGTCTATCAAACGACATGTTGGGGCTTGGCTACGTCCAAACAATTGAATGCCCCATCATTTCCTGTCTTTTCCTACACTCCCAACAAAAGCTTATACTTTAATATGTCCCTTACCGAATTGCAGGTTTTGTTTCTGAACAATTCGTTTAATGTCTCTGCGTTGGTTCAGTCACCCTGGTTGGCTTGGCCCATTTCATCTAATGCCTGCCAATTGCGTTTTCATGACTCAGTTCCTGGTTACAAACAGGATAGGCCTGATCCACGGTTTTCTGACTCTCGTACTGTGACGACATATTCTGTTGGTAAATTATGCAAACAGTGGTTGCAGCACTCTTCCCTAGATTCTGTTAAACAACATTTATCACTCCTATCAGGCAACATTGATCTGTCCGATTTTGTTCTGGGGCCTCGTGGTCCTCGACCTAAGAGATTCATTTCTGAAACTTATAATGAACTCTGGAAGCTGTCGCAAATTGAAGCTGCTTCCCGTCTGCGGGAAATCGATCAAGCAAATTTGGAAAAGGTGCTTGCTGTTGTTGACAATAGTATTAATACCCTGTCTTCCCGCATTTACACATTAGAGAATATTGTTTCCTCTGTTGTTGATATTGTACAAGATGATGTTTCTGTGTTATATCATGGTCAAAATCAATTGCGTTCAGTAATGCAGTTTGCATGGACTTTGCAAAAACTTAAAATGGGGAAAGTTCCTTGGCAATTTTTGAACACCTCTGCCTTATTTTCGCCTTTTAATTTGACTGAGAAACAGCGGTTCATGTCCATGAAAGATACAGCATACTCTCTGTTACATATTGAAAAGATAGAGCCCTTACCATTCTCTATTGCTGAATTGGATTCTGCTGTGTGGCTAGTGCACGGGGTTATCGCTTTGCCTTTTTCATTGTTTGAATTTAGTTCGTGCATGAAGCATTATCCTGTTGGCCGTTTCCAGCCTTTGGCCAGTGCCTTCCTGCATGAACTTTGGTCCCTGCCATTCATGTTTAAATGCCTTGGAGACGGGAGAGAGGTTTTTCTCATGGGGGAGTCATGCGATTCAACTGTGGGTCATTCCCTTATTTGCAAACACATTAAGTTGCACGGAGCTTGTAACGTTTCGGCTCCGAATCTTGCTTGTGTGTTAAAGGGTATTCCAGCTCCTGCTATTTCTCCTACTTTCACTGTGCTTGCTAATGGTAGCTATTTGCTTTTAAATAACCAAGACTGCTGTGGCCTGCTGGCCAGCATACCATATATTGTTACTGTTTCCCACAGGGTTGTCTGCTGCAAAAATGTGCTTTTTCCTCCCCCGCACGACATCATAGATAGTTCTGTGTGGCCTTCCATTCCTACTCTGAAGGCGGATTTCAATAAATTGATCAGAATAAAGGCGCTATTATTGAACCAGGAGGTTATGCTCACATCTGCCCGGGAGACTTTCATTCTCCAGGTGGCAAGTACCCACCGTGAAATACAGGCCCTTTTGAACACTAACCTCCCACAACATTTTGGTGAACTGATTCACCGTGTTTTTAATGCGTCCCGCACTGAAGGTCTGGTGCACTTTTTTAAAGTTGTGGGCTCTGGCCTTGTGACCTCTTTTCAAACTATTTTTGGTGTAATACCGGCTTTTATTCATTCCATCTTTTCCAGCGTCTTTGGTGGCTTTCCACTGATCCTCGCCTTGGCGGCTGGTGTCCTGCTGTTGGTCTGTTTACTACGCAATGGCTGCACCTCCATGGGCCCTTCTCGAGCCAGATCGGCTCCAGATGCTCCGTGAACGCATCCTCGCTGGCTTCGGCGTCCTGCCCTTAGCGACCTTGAGTGTGTCGTATACACTTTCTTTTCGCTTTGCGTATTTCACTTGCGTGCAACCTGTGATGTCTTGCATCAGATGTCCATTCTCGTGGGCCTTGGATTATTGCCTCTCCAATACGTCTTTGTCTGTTCCGGATTTTGTTCAGTTGATGGGTCCCCTAGAGGCCCATGAACGGGACTGTTCCGCTGCAGGCTACATGGCGCGTGCGGCTGCACTGGGGATTTTGGCACAATGGGATATCTGGGCGGCTGCTCGGAATCTCCTACAACGCAGTTATATTGAGTATCACGCAAGTTGTCCCGCAATGCTGTTCGCTGCTCCCTCTTGTGAGGAACATGACTGCAGCTTTGATTTACTTGACTGGATGGCGTCGCTTTTTTCCGACGATTCCAATGATGTCCTCTTGGAAGGTGTGGCGTTTTTCTGCACTTACACTCTATTGGATTGAGAGGGCTTTCGCTTTCTGTGACCTGCCTCGCTGGATATATATATATATATATATATATATATTTTTTTCTTTTTCCCATTTCCCCTTCGTTGTCCTTCCTCGGATTCATTTCACCACATATGTTGTGTTCTGCTCAGTTTATTTGGACTGTGTCATCTTCTTGGACGATGGACTGACCAGGGGAGGGTGTCGTGTGGTTTGTGGCCTCCTGGTCTGCCTTGCTCCGTCGGCTTAGGCCTAGCTACCATGAGGCCTTTTTGCGCACGTTCCTTTGTGCCGTTGTTTTTCAAGCCTCTGCCCGGCTATTTTAGCACTGTCTGCATTTCTATCTTTCCCCTTTTCTCCTGTTCCCTTTTGGGCTACGTCTGCACACCATGTACAAGGTCGAAAAACAACGTCCCTTGTTCCTGCTGATTTGGCCAGTCCCTCGCACTTAGACATAACACTCTATTTACAGCTGCCTTGGAGAAATTCGTGTGCTTTTAATATTGTGTTTTTCACTGTTAGAGACACTTGGAGAACAACCTTTCCAGAGAGAAGAGCTGTTTGTATCTGATGATGTAAACTTTGCATCTAGATATTGAGGTATGGGGGTTCGCTAGTCAAAGCCCAAAGGTCTTCTATTTTTATAATAAACCAGCAACTAGCACCGGGAGGGTGGTATTGTCTTTTAGCCATATATCCACTGTTTTATGAAATGCTTTCCCTGTTTGTTTTCTATGGAGTTGTAACTATGCTGCTTATATTATCCTTCTGCATTATTCTGATAGTACTGGCACGTGTACTGTATCTTAGAGCACGGTAGTTGAAATAAACATTTTAAACTATACAGTGTCTCTTCTTGCGCACGTTGTGGACAGGTATGAGTAAGTTATGAAAGGGTGTTCTTGCTCCTGCGAGACCTGAGAGAGAGAGATACCGTGTTCTGGGTTGTCTAATCATTGGTAGTATTTGTGCCAATGAGACGCTACAGCTAGTCGGGTTGGGGTTTTAGGTGCTAAGGTTTATGGTTGGCTCACCACTATATTCCGAGGTCCTATTATCCTGTGCATAGCTCTGTGTATGTGCAGAATCCCTACAACACTCCCTCCAAGTGTGGGGACGCCAGGACCAACCCAATCCGCACAGTACCAGTACTTGGAGTACTGTACCCCTTGCAGCAACCAAGGCTTGTTGTGTCCAGTCTGGACCCTAATGCCGAGAATAACCGACCTGCATGTCTAGGGACTTCAGGGACATTGAGACCCACATCGTGAGTGGCCCAGCTGTCCTGTTTGCTCCTCTTTAGCAGAAACCAAGACAAAGAGAGAGCCTCTGTCTGCCCCCCTCTCCCCCCCCCATTGCCTCAAAGCACCTCTGCACCTGCGCCGCAGAGCCCAAGTCCGAGGGAAGTGAATGTGCCAACAGGGTCCTGAGACCCTTTAAGGCTAAGCCCACCCTTGGGTTTGCCAAGACTGGACTTCCAGTCGCCACCTGCAGCCTCTTTCTGCAGGCCCCCTCCAACCACGATAGACTCCACCACCGGACCAGACACCACTGCACCCAAGCCGCACAGCCAGAGGAGAAGTGGGGCAACGGTATCCCTATGTGCCCGAGCATCTGAAGGATCTTGCCCCCCTGTGGGTTCCCCTGGACTGGTCTCCCCCAGTCCCAGCTTGCAGCCTCTTTTCGGACACCCGACGCCGTAACACACCTCTGCACCCGGACGCCCCAGAGCCTCGCGAGTTGACCTGTTGATGTGGCCTTGGACCTTTCCCATATTCGCCTTAGGTCCCGGAGTCCAGTCCTGTAAGTCGCTGTTAAGTGTCCGAATGCAGTACATGTTTTTCCCCCATAGGATAACATTACTGCTCCCAAAAAGTGCACTGTCAACTTTTGAAAGCTGTAAAATTCATTAATCGAAAACTGCTTGCCTGATTACGATGATCTTGGTATCTAAATTCATATAAAAGTATGTTATTTTTATAAATTGGTGTTGGATTTCTTTATTGAGTTTGTGTCTCATTTACTGCCTTTTTTTGTGCAATAAGTGCTTAGTACTACCCTCTGAAAGGCCTAACTACTCGCCCACATTACCACAAAAGAGATCATTTGGGGTGTCATTTGTGCCTCTGTACTTCCTTTGGGGTTGTCTGGACTCTTTACACAATGTACCTCTTTTTGGTCCACTATATAAAGAGCCTGCTTCCTACACTCCAGCCTCCGCTGAAGAACATCTACACCAAGGTAAATATCAACAGATGCCTCACCTTGTCATCAACACAATCACTTAACGGTGGTTCACCATGCTGTGCAGGACGGGTTCCAAAAAGAACTTTAGCTACAGACTACATTTTGAAAGCTGGCACAAGCAAGGAGTCTGGAGAGTAGATCTGCTTGCTGCAGAGCCAACCAAAGCATCAAGTTACTCCACACAGATGTGGGCACCAAATTTCAAGACCCACATGTTTTATATAAAACTCAACCACAGGGTAAACTCTGCACCGTCTACACACAAAGCACATTAATAGAGTTCAGAGCTTCTCTAATAAAAGAGCCACCCCCTTCCACACCCCAGCATAAGACACCCAGGCGTATTATTAATCTGTGCTATTAAATGCAGAGGTTTTCTTAGAGTCCAAGTAATTTGTGAACTTGCGCTATCTAAAACCACGTTACATAACAAGACAGATGTGTTATTTCATACGATCTAATGCATTTTTTGAAGAATTATTTGTGTGCATTTTGCCATTTTATGTATGTTCTATATTTGTTTTGCGTAGGTGGTACTTTGCTGAATGTAGGGTACATCCTTTTTGGGTTCTTGTCATCTTAGTGACACGTATTTGACATATCTACTCTTTGTTGCAACCCAGGGTCTGAACGGGCAGAGAAAATATCAAATCCATCTAAAAAGCACAACAGGCCCGATTGAAGTTCTTTTGGTGAACAAGGATGCATATAACTCCACCCCAGTTGTTGTACCTGTACCTCCGCCTGAAGACCTTATCCAGTGTCAGCCCACAGCAACGCCTGCACAGCCTGCTGTGACATCTGCATCGCAGAGGCCATCTCTAACACAGCAACAAGATTCAGCAGAGACTACTAAAAGTCAACCTGCAGAGCACAGCCCTCAAAGCAGCCACAGTCCAAGGACACCCACAAACAAAAGCACAGGTATGTCTGCAGCTCTAGACGCATTTATTTTTTCTTCAGACTCTTGGGCGCATTCTTTTTTTTTTTTTTCTTTTTTCTTCAGACTTTTATACCACCTCTGTGCTGATTGAAAGGTATTCACAAGTCCGGCACTCCCTTCTTCGCAGTTCCTTGTGAGAGACTGGTGCCAGAATGCAGCTTCCATCCTAAAGATCATGTCTTAAAAATCAACTAAGAGGACCTCACACCTCTCTGCACACCAGGTCCCTCATCTAGTTCCATCATCACAAATAATCCAAAATCTCCTCCTGGTTATCCATAAACATGATGGGGTTAGAAAATGCTCTTTTCCAGGGCAGTCTTCCTTATCTTCTTCGTTTGGTGTCATTTACACTTCACTTATTTCTTTTATTTTAATGCAAGCGGTATTTCTGTTTTTTTATGTTTATACTGGCTTTTGAATTTGATTTCCTAACCAAAAAAAAACATTCCCCCCTGTTCTACACACACTATGTATACCACACACTGCTGGTTGAGACAACATTTTTGTTGTTTAGGGCAGTTCTTTGTGGCTGAGCTGCATAATTATTATATAATATTTCTCTAAAGAGCAAACTTGACAAAAAGTAATTTGACGCTGAACAACAGATACATTTGACAGTTCAATCCGAAAAAACAATGTTTTGCAGAGATAACTGATACAATTCTTATCTGTGTAGTAAATGTATTGTATTGCAGCATTTATATAGATCTTACTACCCTTATGTAGGGTGCTGAAACGCTTGCCTGTATGAGTAGCATGCTGCACAGTGTAGGCTGTGTTGTTGGAAGGATATCTTTGCTTTGATCCTATGTGCAAAATGTTTCCATGTCATGTGTAATGACCACTGAGGTACGGTGATAATGTTATGGGAAGCAAAGCATAGCAGTGTGTTGGATGATGAAGTGTAAGAGATGGACACACAGTTTTATGTTTTAAGTATGCTGTTAGCTTTGAACAGCTCTGCAGGTCCTTAATGGTATTTCATATGCTATAGTCTGCTTAGCTAGTTACTGCACTTGGTTGTCCAATCTGAGATTTTGTGTATGGTTGTGGTCTTGAGCTAGCTTTGTTGGAGAAAGAGTGAAATGGGGAGATCTGTAGACCATTTTTATTATCATCCCATATCGGAGTGTCTTCGTGAGATGTAATGAAGTGGTCAGATTGTATAGATATTTGGGACCTGCAGTGAATGGACTATATGAAGGTCCTCTAAAACGGTCCAGTAATGTGTGACAGATCTCTTCTGTTATTCCATCCTGTTCATTTGGTGATGTTTAGTTTTTTAGCTGTACAGTGCTGGTGATGGACAACCCTCATAGCAGATATGTATTATATGAATTTAAGGTGTAAGTTAAGAATTTTTGCTGACCACTGCGTATTATGGTTTTAGTATTATTGTGCACCATAACAGTTATATATGGAAGTACATAACTATATATGTCATAGCGGCCCATAGGTCAGCCCTTTGTTGCTTACCTGCATAATGAAACAGTTTGCTGGTTGAGGATTTTCCAATTCGTAGTTTGTAAGCGGAGGATTGCGCTTGAGGGTGTGACACTTTTTTGAGCTCTCTTGCTTGTCTGCAGGTGGTGCACTTATCTAGGAAATAGCCATGTTTTCAACTTTGGATCTTTATATGCTCCCGGGTTTTTTAGTGCTGGCTGGAAGTGAGTTCCAGAGCTTGGCATCTTGTACTGAGAAAGCAGTGCCTCCTACGGATTTCTTATGGTAAGGTGTTACAATGATAAATGGTGTACGCCTGGAGTGCAGTGTTCTGTGTGGTTTGTATTGCTTGACTTTAACTTGCAGGTATAGCGGTCCTTTACCTTGGGAGACTCTGTGGACAATGCAAAGTGCCTTGAACATTACCTTCTAGATATAGGAAGCCAGTGGAGAGGTTACAGGACTGGGTCATATGCTCTCTTGGGTGAAGGTGGAGAAGAAGCCTTGCAGCAGCATTTTGGATGAGTTGTATTTTGCATATAATGAATGCAGGTGCACCAAGGTAAAGGCTGTTGGCATAGTTACTCCTAGGTTTCCAACTTCTCTTGATTTTGCCGGGGGGCTTTAAGTTCCTTATGCTACATGGCGGTAGGCTGGTAGTTTTGCCATTGTCTGCATGTCATAAATCTGTCTTTGCGGTGTTGAACTTCAGATGGTTCTTCACTTTCATGTGTTTATGGCTCGAAGGCAGTCATCGAGTTTTGAATTGTAGCTGTCTTGGGAGCTATCCATTTTTAAAATGATTTGAGTGTCATCTGCATAGTTGCAACGTGAGGTTGTAAGATTTAATTAGATTTGTTAAGAGGGGGTTTGGTAGCTGTTGTGTTGAATAATAAAGGGGATATGATGACCCCTGAGGAATGCCACAGTGTTGTGTGTGAGGAGGTGATGGGAAAGCGGATAGGTAGACTACACTTTCTGTTAGATGAGAAGCAATCCATTTTAAAGCATTTTCACAGATTCCGATATTGGATTTTTTATTGATTGAAGTTTTTGCTGTTGGTTGTGGTGGTGGACAGTGTCAAATTCAGCCGATAAATCAAGAAGTAATAAAGCAGCTACTCAGATTTTGTCCACTGTGACTTGTAGATCATCCCAGATGGATACAATGGCTGACTTTGCACCTCTGCCTGATCTGAAACCAGACTTATTGGTCTGACAGTAAGCCATAATGTTTGGTAAAATTTGAGTTGAGTAAACACTGCTCTCTCAAATTGTGTTCCGAAGAATGGTCCATTTGATATGGGCCTGTAATTTGCTGGATCAGACGGGTTGAGTTTTTTATGGGGGGGGGGGGAGCGGAGTATGAGGTTTTGAAGTCAGGTGGGAATGAACCTTTTTCCAGGGACCTGCTGAGTAGGCATCAGGCTACCTCTCCTTCACAGGTTAAGTGAAGGATATCTTTAGGTTCTTGGTGGTGCGGGGTCTGATGGTCTGGATGCAGTGATCATATCGAAGAAAATGTTTTGTGACTGGGTATTGAAGGTATGCATTTGTGGATGGTTATTGTTGACTCTTTCTGTGGTGGTTAGGCCTCATGTTGTGGTGTTGTCTGTGTTCTCCTTCAGGTAATTTTCAGTTTTCGTCATTTTTTAAATCAATTCATTGGAAATTTTGTCACAGACTTCTTGTGATCGTCGTGTTTCTGTGATCTGTTAGAAACTATTAGTTGTAGATTCCTTACCTTAGAATTTCCCCCAGGCGCCAGCCTGGATCCGGAGATTTCTCAACAGCAGTACCCCTGCGCGTCTGTCGGCTCTGCATTCGTCTTCGGCATCGTGAGTGCCGGGATGACATCGCGGGACCTATATAGACGCCGCCCATGCGTGCTGATGTCAGTTCTTTATTTTTCCGCACCAGCATAAGCGCAGATCCGGAGGGAGCTACCCCTTAGCCGTTTTTTGGCTAGCCTTTTTTCAACTTTTTTTGAGTCTTGGGCTCCTGGTGCGTCGAGGATGTCTCAGCATAGGACCGGCTTCAAGCCCTGCGGCTCCTGCTATCCGTGACTGTTCCGCACCTCGTGTGCCTCTGGTGCCTGGAACGCAACCACGACCCAAAGTCGTGCTCGAAGTGCCGGGCCATGAATCTGAAGGCTTTGCGGGAGTGGTCCCGAAAACTGTTGGAGGCCCTGCGCTTGGCTCCTTGTCTCTCTTGTTCGAGAGGAAGGTCCAGAAAATGGTTGCGGAGCCCGCACTCCTCGTTGCATTCCAAGTCATCACAAGAAGTCATCGAAATAGAACAGGCGTTCTTCGACTTCTCCCCGTCCGTCGGCCGGCCGACGGGATGCAGGACTTATAGCGTTGTCGCTCGAAAGCTCAGTCCCCGGAGCCTCCTTCTGAGACGACTCCGCACCTCCCCGCTTTTCCGTAAGCCGGAGCGTCTCCTGCCCAGATCCAAAAGTTCTATGAGGCCTTATACCTCATTTTTGGGCAGCCCAGCTCTGCTGGTGCGCCTTTGGACCCCGCGGAGTACGTTGGGGGCCCTAGGCCTTCCACGCCAGCGGCTTCAGCCTGACTCCAGTGGGCCCCCGTGGGTCCATTATCGATGCGGCCTGACGCTGGTCAATCTTACTCCACCTTCCCCGACGTCAACCATGCCCCCGGTCTGCGTCAATCCCCCTCCTCGTCCCCGAAGTGGACACAGAGCCGGACCGGCGTTGGTTCCGATGCCGGAAGGAACTTTTGTCCCTGTGTTCATCCCTTGTGCTAATTTTATGCCAGGTGGTGGTGAGGAGGAGTGGAAGGGGCAGCTGGACCTTTTAACTGACCAGCTTGAAGATCCATGGACTGGCCCTGTACCTCATTTTAGGGCAGCCCGGCTCCGGTGGTGCGCCTTCGAGCCCTGCGGAGTCTATTTGGGGCCTTAGGCCTTCGACGCGGGTCAATCTTACCCGAACTTCCCTGATGTCGGCCCCAGCGACAACGCTTCCGACGTAGACTGTGCCCCCGGTCGGCGTCGACCCCATCCTCATCCCCGATGTGGACACGGAGCCGGACTGACATTGATCGACGTTGATTCAGACGCCGGAAGGGACTTTTGTCCCTGTGTTCATCCCTGGTGTGGATTTTGTGCCAGGAGGTGGGGAAGAGGAATGGGAGGGGCAGCTGGTCCCTTTAACTGATCAGCTTCAAGAATCTATGGACTGGCGGATGGACCTGGGTGAGGCCAGTGGTTTGGACACTTTCCCCGACACTGGCTTGCTTTCTCCCCCTACCGTGGCATGGAGGAGGGAGCTCCCTACGCCGTGGTGGTGAGAAGGGCAGCCGAGGTCCTTGGCCTCAAGCTCCCTTCAGTGGCAGTCAGGACTAACCTCCTGACAAAGGTGCTTCAGCCTGCGGCTTCCACTTCAGAACCCCTTTTGTCCTACAATGAAGCCTTCACGGATGTCCTTCTGCGCACTTGGTCCAAGTCCAGCACAGGGGCTCCTGTGGACAGTACAATCGCCCGCCGCCACCGCCCTGGGCGACCCAGCTTTCCTGACGCAACATTCCTCCCTTGAGAGCTTGGTTGTCCAAGCCTCATCTTCAAAGGGCGCATTCCCTTCTGCACCCCCAGATAGGGAATCCAAGATGCTGGATCATCTTGGGAAGAGGATGTTTTCTTCCTCCAGCCTGGCATTGCTGTCGGTGAATACCGCTTGCCTCTTGGGACAATACTCCCATACCATCTGGGAAACAGTTACGCAGGTGCTGCCTCAGTCCCCGTAGGAGGCCCAGGATATTCTCTCCCAAGCAGTTGCGGATGGGAGAGACGCAGCCATATTTACCATACGTTGTGGACTGGACACCACCGACTCACTGGGCAGAACGATTGCCTCGTCGGTAGCACTCAGACGCTACACCTGGTTGAGGACTTCTGGCTTTTTGGGGGATGTCCAATCTACTTTGATGTACATGCCTTTTGATGGCACTTGCCTTTTTGGCGACAAGGCAGACTTGGCGCTTGAGCGCTTCAAGGAATCTCGAGCTACGGCCAGATCTGTGGGCCTCACGGCTACCACCCGCCCCCTCAGTCTACCTTTCGTCCCTTTCGAGGCTACAGAAGGGGCACCCAGCCACATCCAGTCCAGACCAGCCAATGAGTCATGCAAGCTGTCCAGCTTCTGCGTGGCCGAGGACATGGGACCCAGTGTACTCGTGGGTTAGGGATCCAGCGGGCGGGCCAGTCCACTCCCCCCTCCCTCCCGCCACTGCCTCCAAACCTTCCTAGTACGACGTTTCAGACCCATCATCAGCCAGTCGGAGGCAGGATTTGCCGTCATCTCCTCAGCATTCCGTCCATCAATTGTTTCTTTTGCATTTGTCGCCCTAAGTGGGAAGGGTATGCCCAGACGTGGGTCCCGTGCTCACTGCGCCACTGGATTCAAGCTAGCCTGGCTGATGAAGGGTGATGCCCTGAAACCGGTCCCAGGATGCTTGTTTCCGATCCAGGGAGGACCTGGCTTGGCAGTTCGGGCTGGACTGTTCCCATTGGAGCAGGGTCAAGACTGATTTGCATATAGCTGGGTCCAAACTGGGGTGGCGTGGTGAGCAGAAGAACGATGGATTAAACCCAGATCTTTGTGACTGGGGGTGAATGTTTGCATTGATCAGCATTCCGTCCATCAATTGTTTCTTTTGCATTGGTCATCTCCTCCGCTGGCAGTCCTTCACGTTGGACAGGTGGGTTCTGCAGATAGTCTAAAGGGGCTACTCCCTTCCCTTCGAGACTACCCCTCATTCCATGCCACCTTCTTATGATTGCATGTCGGAGGATCATTAGGCACTTCTCCGTGAGGAAGTTACATCTCTTTTGGCCAAGGGGGCCATAGAGAAGGTCCCTGTGCCAGAAGTAGGACGTGGTTGTTATTCCCCCTACTTTCTGGTGCCCAAAGGCTTGTGTCCTATCCTAGACCTCCGGACACTCAACTTCTTCCGGAAGGAGAAGTTCAAGAAGCTCACTTTGGTCTAGGTCCTTCCTGTCCTCGACCCAGGAGACTGGATGGTAGAGATGGACTTGCAGGACACTTATTACCATATCCCCGTCCTGCCTGCCCACAGACGTTACTTATGGTTCACAGTGGCCATGAGCACTTTCAGTTTACAGTGCTCCCCTTTGACCTTACCAGTGCCCCTCAAGTGTTTACAAAGGTGATGGCAGTGGTCGCAGCTCATCTGCGCAGATCAGGGGTGCAAGTCTTCCCCTACCTAGACGTCTGGCTGTTGAAGGCAAGCTCGCCCCAGGCTGTCGTCTTCCACATCCAGACTACGGCGAACCTCATGCACTCGCTGGGGTTCACTATCAACGTGCCGAAGTTGCACCTGACTCCCTCTTAGACGCTGCCTTTCATCGGGACGGTTCTGGACATCGTGCAGTTTCGGGCCTAATCTCCTGAGCAGTAAGTCCAGGAAATTTGGGCTATGATACTGATGTTTCCACCTCTATCCCGGATTGCAGTGAAAATGACTCTGAGGCTGCTGGGCCTCATGGCCTCCTGCATCCTGCTGGTGGATCGTGCCAGGTGCCATATGCTGGCTCTGCAGTGGGACCTGAAGTTCCAGTGGGCGCAGCATCAGGGGAATCTTTCCGACTACGTTCAGATCGCGGAGAGGACTGCGCAACAACTGCAGTGGTGGCTAACAAACCAACTTTGGGTCAGAGCAGATCCCTCTCCCTTCCCCAACCAGATATAACGGTGGTGACCGATTCGTCGCTCCTGGCATGGTGTGGCCACCTGCGAAAGGCGATGATCAGAGGCGTCTAGTCTCCGACGTAGTCCTGTCTCCATATCAACTTTCTGGAGCTCTGGGTGAACAGACTGGCACTGAAGGCATTCCTTCCCTCTCTCAAAGGGAAATTGGTGCAGGTTTTCACGGACAACACCACCACCATGTGGTACAGCAACAACCAGGACGGGGTGGGGTCGTGGACCTTTTGTCAGTAGGCTCTCCGCCACTGGATATGGCTGGGAACGTCAAGGCATAACGCTGGTGGTTCAACACCTGGCGGATTCTCTGAATGCCAGAGCAGAAGAACTCAGCCGTCGGTGCCTGGTTGATCACAAATGGTGTCTCCATCTGGAAGTGGTGCGAAGTTTTTTTCAGCGGTGGGGAGAGCCTTGGTTAGATCGGTTTGCGTCTGAAGAGAACGTGCAATATCAGCAGTACTGCACGTTGAAGTTTCCAAGGTGGCACTCGCTCGGCGACAATTTTTGTCGCGAGTGGAGCTTCGGCCTTTCCGCCTGTACCAATTCTGCCCAGAGTGCTCAGGAAGATCAAGCACCACCGGGCTCAAGCCATTCTTGTGGCTTCGGTTTGGGCACGAAGAGTCTGGTAGTCCGACCTTCTGAGCATGGCCATTAATCCTCCGATCAGACTGCCCCTTCTGGAGGATCTTCTGTAGCAGCAGCAGGGGACGGTTCTTTACCCGAACCTGTCCAGTCTCCACCTCCTTGCGTGGAGATTGAGCGGTGACAGGTGACAGCTTTCGACCTTCCACCCGAAGTCTGTGATGTCATCTTGGCAGCCAGGCTTCCCTCCACTAAATCGGTACACGCCTGTAGATGGAAAAAATTTGTGGCATGGTGCACGGAAAAGACTGTTGATCCCCTTTCTGCCCCTCTTTCAGAGGTTCTCTTGTACATACTTTCTTTGGCCCAGCAGGGCTCTGGTTTGGGCACCCTTAAAGGTTATCTTGCAGCTATCTCTGCTTTTCTGAGACTTCCTGATCAGCCTTCCTTGTTCAAGTCTCCTATTGTAAATAGGTTCTTTAAGGGCCTTCCTCACTTGTTTCCTCCGTCCCCTTTCATAATGCCCCAGTGGGACTTGAATTTCATCTTGACTTTTCTTATGTGCGCTCCCTTTGAGCCTCTTCATAATTGCCCCCTCAGGCTTCTGACTCTTAAAACTGCTTTTTTGTATTGCCATCACCTCTGTTCGCAGAGTTAGCAAACTACAGGCTCTATCCTCCAAGCCTCCTTATCTGTCTGTCCATCCGGATAAAGTGGTGCTTCGAACAAAAGCTTTGTTCCTCCCTAAAGTGGGCACGCCCCATCACTCTGCCCATCCTTTACTCGTCCCGCATCCTTCCAAGGAGGAGTTGAGACCCCACCGCCTGGACCCAAAAAATGCGTTGTCTATTTATCTTGACAGCACATAAGACTTCCGGGTGTTTGATCAACTCTTCATTGGCTATGTGGGCACCAAACAAGGTCAGGCTGTGCAAAAACGGACCATCTCTTGATGGGTTGTCCTCTGCATTAAAATATGCTATGCATTGGCGAAAAAGGAACCTCCTGTGGGGTTGCGTGCTCACTCCACTAGAACAAAAGCGGCAACCACTGCGTTGCACCTGGAAACCCAGTCCTTGATATCTGTCGGGCAGCGACCTGGGCATCCCTGCACACGTTTACCAGACACTACTCCCTGGACGGCCAAGTCCGGAGGAACAGGTACTTTGCCCGTTCGGTCCTCCAGGATTTCTTAGTGTGATCCTGGTTCGCAGACCCTCCTCCGGGGTTGGTATTGCTGGGGTATCTATTCTAAGGTAAGGAATCTACAACTAATAGTCTCAGATGAACAAGTTGCTTACCTTCGGTAACCATGTATCTGGTAGAGACACATATTTGTTGTAGATTCCTTACCGCCCCACCCATCCTCCCCTCTCTGCGAACTGATTTCTAGGGATAGGGATTCCTGTGAAGGGCCCTAGTTTTCACCCATCATTGGTCAGTATGTTTCATGGTTCTGCGCTTCTGGAGTGGAAAGTCGTGTTAAGAACTGATGTCAGCGGGCATGGGTGGCGTCTATATAGGTCCCGCAACGTCATGCTGGCGCCAACGACGGACGCAGAGTCGACAGACGCCACATACCGACGTGCAGGGGTACTGCTGTTGAGAACTCTCCGGATCCAGACTGACGCCTGGGGGAAATTCTAAGGTAAGGAATCTACAACTAATATATGTCTCTACCAGATACATTGTTGCCGAAGGTAAGTAACTTGTTCTTTAGGCACTCTGGATTGCGGAGTTCTGTTAGAATTTTATGGGGTTCTTTGAAAGTTGGAAGGGCAGTCTGCTTCAGTTATGCACGTGGATTAGTGTTATCTTTTTGTGATTCTGATGGTCCTTGTAGGAAGCTGGCTCTTTATGTGATTTATCAAAACATTGATATACCGTGTAAAGAGTCCAGGGGTACCCTTATGAGTGGACAGGGGCTTTTTATGCAATCCCAAAGTGCTCTGTAGTGTGGTCGAGCAGCCTTAGGCTTAACACAGAGGAGTGTAAGGCATTTGCAAAATACACACAATGATTAATGAATGACAACACCACTCAAGAAGGAGATCCACACCAATTTATAATAATACCAAGTACCTTTATATATGATTTGGCATCAGAGAAAAATCGTTCAGGTAAGTACGTTTTTAAATATAAATTCTTTTCACTTCAGAAAGTGGACACATGTAATTTCTGCTTTCTGCAATGTTATCCTATGGAAGGAAGAACAAGTTCTGCAAACGGGTACAGTACATCGACTTACAGGACCGATCTCCAGGAGTTAAGGTGAGTGGTGGGCAAGGTCCAAGGCAGCACCCACAGTACACCAGTGACATGAGGGCAGCCGGGTGCAGGCTGCAAATCTGCATCTGGAGCCCAATGCATTTCAATGGGAATCGGTCACTGTAAAAAGAGGCTCAAGGCTCTGTCTAGGAAGCCAGTCGGGCGGAACCAGCAAGTGGGCTCAGGCCTTGTGATGCTTCGGGACGGTGGTGGCGGGGTGCACCTTTGGTCCCCTTCTCCAAGGCCCAGGGGAGATAGATGCAGGGGTGTCCTTAGGCATCAGGTTTTTCCTTACTGAATTAGTCGCGGTTGAGGGGGCCTGCATGCAGAGGCTGCAGGCGACATCGGGGAGTCCAAGATGGGTGGAACCACGATGGACTCGAGCTCTGAAGGGCTGGGAACCTTGTTGGCACCAGTGACCCACTTCAACTCTGGCCCGAAACGACAGGTGCAGTTGTGGCTTCGGGTGTTGGATTTTGGATGTTCCGGAGGCCTCAGAGTCTTCTCTTTTGGAGATTCTTGAGAACAGTTCCACTGTTCACGGGAGGTCTTGAGTCTTTTTTGAAGGCAGGCAGTCCTCCCAAGAATCGGGAGCCACAGCTGCAGGACGAGTCTACTTTGGTGCCGTTTTCGACGAGGTATGCCGAGAGGCCGGCGGTTTTGGTACCAGGTCAGCTGCTGCTTCTCTCTTCTCTGCTTTTGCAGCTCTTTGGTGTCCTCTCTCTTCTTAGATTGCCAGGATCTGCTTCTCTGGTGGCAGCAACTCCCCTAAATACTGAATTGAGGGGCGTTAGGGGAGTGCAGGGTAATAGCCAAGTGACTACTGACCTTTGGGGTCTCTACGCTTTGGGGTCACTACGCTTTGGGCATAACCCTGTCACAGAATTCCTAAGTATGCCATTACAAAGATGGCTACTTCTGAAAATTCGTGTTCACCTCACAGTAGCCCACCTTAGGGGTGGGTGGTACTAGCCTGGAGGTGGCACGCCTACTTGACTAGTTAATTTTCCCGCCTGTCTAGGGAGCCCTCAACAAAGGGGTAGGCTTCCTTTCCTATGAGGGGGAGCCAGATTCGCATTTCAAAGGCAGCAGCCCTTTGAGGCTTGCCGCCCAAGGAAGGCTAATCAGTAGGTCATACTGTGGGAGGTGGTCTTATACCCTCTTCCCGGACAGGCTTTTGTTCTAGGTCTCCTGAGAGCAGAGGCTCCCACCCTGGGAGGACAGAACAGCATCTCAGCTGGCAGAAACCAGTCAGCAAGCCCACCAGAGGCGGGTAGGTTTTCAGGGGCCACCTCCAAGGTGCCCTCTGGGTGACTGTATTGGTAAATCCAACACTGGCATCAGTGTGGGTTTACCAGAACGAGATGTTTGATACCAAACATCCCTATTTTCAGTGAAGCCATCATGTAGGTGGGCAATTCGTTCTCACCAGTTTCCAGCACATGTTTTAAAATGGCTTCCCTGTCCACTTGCACTGGCAGTAATAGGACTGACCAGCACAGGTGCATATCTGCTCATGCAGGTATGCCCTCAAATGTAATATTCAGCACCCCGCCTTAGGGGTGTTAGGCCTGCTGTAGGGATGACTTAAAAATATGACATGCAGTGGTAGGAGACATGGCACACAGGGATGTGTGACATGTTGTGTTTTCACTTTTGTATGCACCAAGACACGCAGCCTGCATTGGCAGTCTTTTTTTTTTTTTTAAACATCTTTTTTATTAAACCGTCTCGACATAAGGTACAAAATCACAGAATCAATTAGGGTTACAGTAAAATCAGGTTACATACAATACAGCATCACAATTCATTGGAATTCACGGGGATGGGGGGTCATCATCATCGGCTTCACGGGGAGGTGTACACATGTCTCCTCGGTATGCGTTCCAGGGGGCCCAAACCTTGGACCATTTTCGGGGACAACCCCGAG
The DNA here is from genome assembly GCA_963921515.1 of Calotriton arnoldi. Taxonomy (NCBI): domain Eukaryota; kingdom Metazoa; phylum Chordata; class Amphibia; order Caudata; family Salamandridae; genus Calotriton; species Calotriton arnoldi. The sequence goes on from CAWUFW010000875.1 coordinate 2,758,863, forward strand.
CCACATATACTGTTTTCTCTCTCAGCATACACCAATCTAGAGCTTGCTCCCAGGCTACTACCGTGGGCGGTTGTGGGGCTCCCCAGAGCTGTGCGATATTTCTCTTGGCGATCATGCAGCCAAGCGTGACCCATATCTTAGTATAGGTGTTGAGGTCGGTAGGTTCCCAGATGTTAAGGAGGCACCTAGGTGCCTCCGGTTTGAATTCTACCCCCAACACTGCACTGAGGACCGCATGGATTTTACGCCAGTATTCCTGAATTGGCGCACAGTGCCATAGTATGTGTATGAATGTGCCCAATTGTGCGCATCCCCTCCTACAAGAGCCGTCAGCCCACCCATGTGTACTAGCTGGGGACCAGTTATATAAATTCTATGAAGGATCTTTAATTGCACCAGTCTGAGTCTCGCTGGGATAGCGACCGTCTTAGGAGAAGAGACCGCTTCCTGCCAGGTTTCATCATCTAACTCTATTCCGTCCGCAGTCCACTTGTCACGCAATTGTAATAGGGGATTGTCGATATTGTTGATAAGTTTTCGGTATGTTAGGGAAATGGCCCAGTCAGGCAGGTGTCCATCTAATAGTCTGTCCTCTAGTGGGGAGGCGTCCGGCGGAGTCGAATCGTCGGGAATAGCTGTTTGCAGTGAGTGTCTGATTTGTAGGTATCGATAACATTCGGAATCCGCCAGGGCATATTGCTTTTGTAAGGTATCAAAGGATTTCACCCCCCCAGCGCACCAAAGGTCTTTGACCTGGGAAATCCCTATTAAGTCCCATTTAGCAAATCCTTTTGAGTTCCCCATATATCCTAGTTTTTGTGAGTCCCACAAGGGTGTGGCCATCGTCAACTTATTTTGCCATCCGACTGATTTAGTAGCAGAGTGCCAGATTGTAACTGTGTGGGCAGTGGGTCCGGTGAGCGGGTATTTCTCCGGTTTTGAGTATAGAGCTCTCGAAAAGGTCCCCTTGGGTAAGAGCCAACGATCCATCAGGAACCCCGGGTTGTCAGGGTGACCATACATGCAATGGTTGATAGCTGTTAAATGCGCAGCCCAGTAATATTTTTTAATATCAGGCAACCCGATTCCCCCATCATACCAGCTAAGTGTCAACTTTTTCATGGCGATACGCGGTCTCCCTCCTCCCCATAGGAGGTCTCTCAGGAGCCCTTCGAGATCTTTAAAATACGAGTTTGGGACAAGGTCGGCTGAGTTCTGTAGCGCATACAGGAAACTGGGCAGTGACATCATTTTAAATAATGCAGCCTTGCCCAATAGCGAGAGCGGGAGGGATTTCCAGTGTGTTATGTCGCTTTTGAGCCGTTGCAGTGGGGGGAGCAGATTGCGGGCGTATCGAACTGATGGGTCTAATGATATAAATATGCCCAAGTATTTGAAGCCGTCCGAAACCACTGGGATCGGGCAGTTTCGGGGCAAAGGTGGAGAAGTTCCCCATAGTACATATAGGAGTGATTTCTGCCAATTGACTCGAAACCCAGAGTACCTACCAAAAACATCTAGTATGTCAAAGGCTACCACTAGGGATCTCTTAGGGGACGTAAGATAGAGGAGAATGTCATCAGCGTACAGGGATATCCGATCCTCCCACTCCGCCGACCAGCGCAGTCCGCGGATCCTCACATCTTTACGGATCCACGCTGCGAGTGGTTCAAGGGCCAAAGCGAACAGTAAGGGGGAGAGGGGGCACCCCTGACGGGTCCCCCGGCTAAGTACAAAGGGTTCAGACTTCCTGTTGTTTACCACTACCTGGGCCAGCGGCGCGCTGTACAACAGTCGTATCCAGTGGCAGAAATTTGGCCCAAATCCCAGTTTACCAAGCACTGCAAAGAGATAGGGCCATTCCAGTGTATCGAAAGCCATGGTGGCATCTAGGGAGACCACAACGGCGTCCTCTCGTATCATCGGTATCCTGCCTAGGACCCCGTGTAGTCTGCGCAGGTTGAGAGCCGTGTTTCTTTTTGGCATGAACCCTGACTGATCTGGATGAACTAGATTGCCCATCACCTTGTTCAGCCTAGTGGCGAGAACTTTAGCTAGAATTTTGGGTTCTGCATTCAGCAGCGATATAGGCCGATAGGAGGTACACTGCATTTTGGGTTTCCCTTCTTTATGGATTGTGACTATCGTGGCAATTCTCTGGTCGTATGGCAATATCCCCTGAGTGAGGCTGTCCTCATACATTGACTTCAAATAGGGGGCCAGTTTATCCGGTCGAAGCTTGTAGAGCTCAATTGGAATGCCATTTGGGCCCAAAGCTTTCCCCGAATGCAGCGCTCTTATTGCCGAAGCTATTTCATCAGCAGTTAATTCACTGTCCATGAATGTGAAGTCCGAGTCCGACAGTGTCGGAAGCAATATGTCTTTAACTAAATCAGTGAAGTCTGCTTCAGGATATGGCGCCACCGAGCTATATACGGTTTGGAAATGAGCTGCAAAATGGTTAGCTATGTCTTGGGGATCTGTCACCGAGGAACCATCAGTGCCCCTAATCTCGGGCACGAGCCTGCTGGCCTGTTCTCTCTTGTCTAACCATGCGAGCAGTTTGCCGGCCTTGTCGCCCCAGTCATATATCCGTCCCAGCCGTTCCTGTCCCAGTAGTTTGGCACGGTCGGTGACCAACGCCCGGTATTCTTCCTGCCGCAGGCGTAGGAAGTGGAGGGCTTCAGGATTGGCATCCGAGGTGACATCCTGTTCTAGCCGGAATAGTTCCTGCTCTATGTCAGAAATTTCTTTGACCCTGTCTTTTTGGAGCCCGCCACCAAGGAGAGGGCCTGTCCTCGGACCACCGTTTTGAAAGCTTCCCATAGTGTTTGGGGTGACTCAACTGTGTGTTCGTTTTCCAGAAAATAGTCATCAAGAGTTTTAATTAGGCCTTTCCGTATTTTAGGGTTCTTGAGGTACCAGGGGTTTATTGGGGCGATCCTTCCTATCTGCGTGTGATCTAAGACTATGTGGACCCAGAGAGGGGAATGGTCGGAGATACCTCGTGCCAGGTGACGGATTTCATGAATGTTAGTAATTTGCGAGGCCGGGACAAGTATATAATCCAGTCGGGATAAGCTGTTATGCGCCCCAGAATGGAAGGTGTGCTGCATCTTATCGGGGTTGTATGTCCTCCAGCCATCCATCAGTCCCATCGCCTCCAAGAAACTGGAGAACGCATGAGCAGCTTGAGGGGTTGCACGGGGGGGTGTCTATCTAAAGCACCCGAGACAATTGAGTTAAAGTCGCCTCCAAGCACCAGGTGTCCGTCAGGCAACGTCAAGAGTAGAGCGCTCAGGTCAGTGAATGTTGTGCCCTGCATCCCGGGGGGCGCGTATATTGACATAAAGGTGATAGGCTTGCCCTCCCAGGTGCCTGTGATTCCAGCATATCTGCCTCGGTCATCTATGTATGTAGTGGTGGGTGAGAAAGGGAACGACTTTTTTTTGCATAATGCCTACTCCCCTGGAACTAGCGGTAAAGCCTGCATGCACCACCATCGAATACCCCCACCTGTGCATTGCCCTGCATGTGTTGCCAACGAGGTGTGTTTCCTGGAGTAAAACGATATCCGGCGACTGTCTCCTAATATACTGCAACACAACACCCCTCTTGATCTTGTCCCCCAATCCGTTAACATTCCAACTTAAGATTTTGACGGCCCTGTTGTACTGTACTCCCATTGAAAGCGCGGCAGTTACCCATATGTGGGGTCCCATGTAGACATCGTACCGTCGCGATAATACAAAAAACAACATACAAATTAAAAAACAATCCCTCCCAACAGCCCCCCACCCTGCTCCCCTCCACTCCGGGCTTAAAACTGCCCATATTATTTAAATGCAGAGTGCCTGTCGCCCAACTATTCCACTAATAGAACTAAAAGAAGAAAGTGAGGGGAGGCATTAGCACCCCGATGGCCCCCTTTCCTACCGTTACAAGGTTTAGGTACACTTTGTAGTGATAAGCCCAGAGACAGATTGTCAAACCTTTTAGTACATTAGCTTACAAGTCGACGTCCTCAAGCTTCAAAAGACTATGCATGATGTTCAATGTTAGGGAAGAGCCGACGGTCCAGAATGGTCGAGAGTCAGTTCAAGGAATGCAGATCGTCGGTTTCAGTGGCCGTTGGGGCTCCGTTCCGGTGAGGTCCTCCAGCCGTCCAGCCAGTCAGATGCCAACTCAGGTAGGTCAAAGAAGCGAGCTTTTCCATCGGATTCGACTCGCAGACGTGCAGGGAAAAGCATGGCGTATTTTAGGCCTTTTTCACGTAGCCTTCGTTTGACATCAAGGAATGAGCGTCGACGCATTTGCACTGCCTGTGTAAAGTCAGGGAAGAAGGCGAGTTCTGAGTTGTCTATTTTGATCGGAGGAGCGACCCTGGCGGCCTGTAGAATTGTGTCTCTGTCCCTGTAATTTAACAGCCGGGCCAATATCGGACGGGGGGGCCCCCGGTTTTGGGCGGCCCCCAGGTACTCTGTGCGCCCTCTCAACCACAAACAGCTTGGACAGGCCCTTTGGTTGTAGCTTCGTCAGTACCAGGTTTTCGATGAACAGGTCAGTAGCGGGACCCTCCGAATTCTCCGGCACACCTAGAACGCGGATGTTATTGCGTCTCGAGCGCCCCTCGTATTCGTCCAGCTTGTCTTCAGCAAACTTACGGAACGCCTGGAGTTCCCTGATGTCCGACCGTAGTTGTGAGGTGTCTTCCACAAGACTGGTGGTGGTAAGCTCCAGCTGCTTGACTTTCTCCCTGTGTTTCGTGAGGTCAGCCCTAATCAGCGTCACTTCAGAGGATAGAGTGTCTATGGATGTGCGCACTCCAGTGATAGCCGCCAGTAGGTCTTTCATTGTGGGCTCTGAAGGATCATGGTCCGCCCCACCTTGTTGTGTGTCACCAGTTCCTTTCCGCTCGGGCAGTTCCGCCCTCGGGCAGGTGTATCGGTCCAGCCTGCTTTGCTGGGATGTTTTGGTACTCCTCTGGTTAGACATGATTAGGCCCGCGTCCGCACCGCGAAGGCGTCTAGGGCGTGGGCCGCACTCCAGCGGCAGCTATTCTGTAGGCGCAGAGGAACTAGAGCACTGGGTGCACTGATGCTAGGGCCCGGTCCGCGCCGCGGGGGAGGGGGGGGCCCCTTGATGATGAGGGTCACGATTCCAGTCCCAGGCGCCCTCACCGGCGCTGGGCTACAGTGTCAGGCACCTCCCCTGCCGCGGCGCACAGAAGTACCTCTCTGCTGATGACCGGCCGAGACTTCCAGGGCCGATCCCCAGGACCGGCTCCGACGTTGTATGCCCAGCGGGCAGTCTCCAGGCAGTGGCGCAGACGTGCAGCGCCTCAGTATGCAGGCCGTCACTGGGTGCTTGTGAACTGCCGCGTCAATCGCCTGCGGCCCCTCCGGGAGTGGGGGGGGTCCACCGGCGCTGCAGGCGTCCAGGACGGCGGGCGTGCGCACTCAAGGTCCCGGCTTCCCCAAGGTTGTAGGCCGCAATCGCCGGGCGGGATATCTCCGCTTTCCGACGGACGTTGATGCCGAGGATTGCAGCAATGTGCACCGCTGCACCTCCGGCACGCGAATCTGGCACCGGAGGATTGGATAAATGAGGCGGATATGCGGGGCAGGAAAGGGGGCCTCAGAGGAGCCCTAGCAGGCGGCCATGTTCTTTCGCCGCGAAGCCACGCCTCTGCATTGGCAGTCTTGCATGTGCTTGGTGAGGGGTCCCTTAGGGTGACACAGTTCGTGCTGCAGTCCTTAGGGGCTCTCTTTAGTACCTCATGCCCTAGGTACCAGGGTACCATTTACTATGGCTTTACAGAGGGTGCTAAAGGTTTTGCCAATTGGGAGAACAATTGTACATTTTTGGGGAAAGAACAGTGTTACTGGGGACCTGGTTAGCAGGAACCCAGTACACTACAATCAAAGGTGCATCAAATACCTGGTAAAACGTTGGGGGTACTGTAACAAGTACCCAGCAACCTATAGCCCTTTTTAGGTCTTTTATAGTGCTGTACCATGGTTTTGTCTGTTTCATCTCCTGAATTTCTCTATTTGTGTTTTAGTATGTTGAGTTGTGTTTTCATTCTTTTGATGTTATCATTAATCCATGTTGTGTTCTTTTTTGTGGTCTGCTGTTGATATGGTTTGTGTTGGTATCTGCTTGTCCAATGCAGCGGAGATCCAGTTGTAGAAGGTGTGTATGTCTTTTGGTTGCATGTTTGTTGGGGTATTTTCAAGGTGGGTGTGGAGTTGCTCGATGTCTAATTTTTTCTTTTGTTTGTATGAGTGTTTGTTGTTGGTGGTTTTTGTGGTCTTTGAAATGTTCTTATTGATAGGTGTGTGAATCTTGAAGTTGATGATGTTTTGGTCACTGGAGCTTATGAGGGAGTAATCTGTAACTCTGGCTTGTCCTAGGGGTGCAAATATGACATCTAGTGTGTCCTGCTCAGTGAGTTGGGCCAGAATGTGCATGCCATGAGTTCCTGCTTTTGTTATGCTTAGACAGTGCGGGACGCTGTAAGTGGGACTGACTACTTAATATGGAGAACAAAAGACCTGTACGGCAGGCATGGCTTGACTTTGCTGAGGGACAGGGTCTGTTGGTTTTAGTTAAGTGTATCATCATAATGTGTTCATATACCTTTGCTTATGTGAGAGATACCACCCAGTTTGTGGATCATCAGCTACACCTTCAGTGGTCAATTCGACTTGGGATAAGCTTTCATTAGTACGTTTGTGAGGAAAAATATTGGTCATTACAGCCAGTCTTTTAGTCCTGACTCAAGACCAGGTCATCCATTTTCTGTGTAAACATTGCCCTGCTTAGGTACCAACCTATGCAAGCTCTGGGTATCTTGGAGTCGTTCAGTCTTCTTATGAATCCTTCTCCCTCCCATCCCCCTTAAAGGCTGATCGGAACCTGGATTAATCCATTGATTTTTGAGTTGACCACTCCCTGCAGTTCCTAACAAACATATCATTAACGTTTTCTCAATCTGAGGTTACATCTATGTGTAAGAAGTTTAAGGTGTGACTTAAAATTTCAATATATACACATTAGTACCTGGATCGTCTTCCCTCAAACCACATTTTGACATGCTTATCTAACATAAATGAAATGCAGAAAAGTTAAACAGAGAAGCATTCTCTATTGTTAAAGTTATTGATACACACTTCTGTTTTGGTAGCAGATACCATTTTTGGAAGCCTGCGTAGTTGGCAACAGAGTGCAACACTGCTTCTAGTGCTAGACATCTCTGATTCATAAAATATATCTGTTTCCACCTCACCTGGTATCCCGAGGAGGACCCAGACCATAAAACTCAATTTAAAGTTCCCTCCTAAAATTTGAGATCACTAATTCTCTTGATCTGGTCCATGTCCGAGTTCTGTCACACCATTTTTTTTTACAGCTCCCTCTTCCCACGCTATGTTGTTTTCTGAAATAACCACTCCAGTGAAACTGCCCCCTCTTGTTTCTCCATCCTATTTTCCTAAGGCCAACATAATTACCTACTGTTTATGCTGATTTTCTATAATTCTATCACAGCCTTTGCCAAAGTGGACAATCCTACACTTCTTTATACTCTGACCATACTTGAAATCTCTGGAAGGGTGCTCTTCTTCCACTTGTGATGTAGCGATGGTGAAAAGTCCTTCAGTTCCTCTGCCTACTTGTATGCAGAATCTAATATGATTTATATGTTTTAAATCGGCTGTATGGGCCGAGCGATGCCTAGGATTCAAGGGGCAGTTAGAAAGAATATTGAATTTGGCAGGTAGTATGGAAAGAGCATCAAGAAAGATTATGATAATAGGCAAATAAGAATTTCCCCCAGGGCACAGCATGATGGTCGACGTGTGGGTTGGAAATATTACATCTCAGCAGCTGAATGATACAGTTAGGTGGGAAGGATTATATTTAAGTAAGATCATGCTGGCTGGCATTTAAGCATCCTGGCACACAGAGAGCTTGTGGTACTTTTCCTTCCCCATCAGTCTTGTTAACATCCAGCTAGAGATTTTAGTTTTGTTTGACTAAATTGTAATTAGTGGGTGAAGTCAGAAGCCTTCGGCGAAGGCAGCTTCTGACTTTTGTACTCCTTTCCCGCTGCCTAAACTACATGAATAACTTTGGTTAAAGCGAGGCAGGTATGTTTAAAAAAAAAATCAATAAAAGAGGAAACATTTTCTTTTGCAGTGCATTTCAGACGTCTCACCTAGGTGAAGCTATTCACTGTCTGTGTTCAGTGAGGTTTCCCATGATTGAGAACCAATGTTACAATTGAGCAACATGTGTTTTTTTTGGTTAGAATATTGGAATTTTGACACTGTGTGGATAGTTTCCAAAAATGTACCAAGGTTTCATGGCCAGAACTTGTGGGTCCTTCTTGTGTGCATATCCTGCCTCCAGTGTATCATCTAAGCATAAGTGTTGGAGAAGTGTTAAGCCACGCATCTGCATGCCTTTGCATTGTAACCCCAGCCTGTGTTCGTTACCCATGGAGGAACCTAGTTTCATTTTTTAATTGAAACAGAGGCGGGCTTATATATCAATTCAATTAGTAAGGGTCCTTTTTCAGTCACGTGCTTTTATTTTATGATTCATCCAGATAAGCGTCAGTCATTTTGCCTAGTGTCTTTTCTTTATTGTTGGATTGGATGATAAAATCCATCAACAATATGCAGAGTAAACACTTTTTAACATCTGCATCGCCATGCAAGTACATTTAAATAAAACACTAACAAATATTCTTAAAATCCTAAATTCACTTGGTAAAAACATTTGAGTAAGAGAATACATTTAGGACAATAGATACTTGTTATAAATTGCAAGTGTCCGAGTTTCCTAGTGTTTTAGATTTTATCATCCACGCTGCATAGAGAAATTTGGAGGCGGAGAACACAATATGCATTCGTAAGTCAGTTTCCTTAATTCTTAGGTGTGTATCCTGTCTGATATGCCCATGATCTGACATAGCTGCACAACCCTTTTAACCCTAGGTCTTGAATAAGCAGCACAAAAAAAGATAGATATTCCTCCGATTATTCGACAATGAGGCAAAAGACCTAAGTTGTACTTAGTGACAAATGAGGACCAAGTGAATGTGAATTTAGCTAGTAGAACGCCATATATAAACTTCAAACACTAAGATCTTAAAAGTGAGGGTTAATATAATCTAAAACTTCCTCACTGTTAAACCGTTTTGTGGAGCAAAAACACTTGAGATAAAGTGCCTAATGCTGGAGAAGATTCCCTATTCTCCATGAAAGATTCCCTGTACCTGGCCTTCACTCTGGTGGCTGAAGTTGGGCAAATAGAAGAATTATACCTATAGTCGCTCAGGCCAAGTTTTATTAGAGATTTTTTGATATAACTTAGCCATGGGATCCTTGATGATCGAGGCCGAGTAATATCATGAAGCGCATTCCTAAATAGCTGTAACCCATTGATACTCCAAATGTGAATTCAATATATTATAGGCCTCAACTTAGTGAGTTCTACAATAGGCTTTGATGCGAGATCTAATTCTAGAGGGAGGAGAGGAGTATTATAAACCATTTTCGTTAAGGACCTAATAAATGTGTTATCTCCAATTGCTGACATTGCAGTGGTCTCAAAGTTCAGCGCCATAAAGAGCAGCATTAGTTGTTTGGGCGTTGTAAATTTCTATTGCTGGGGAGATGAAATAGGATGTAATATGATTAGCAAACTTAAGGATGGGCAAGGCCCTGTACTTTGAAGGGAGAGCTTTTTGTATTTTGTGACATCCATGAATTAGAGTAATTTAACCCAATACCCTGATAATCAAGTTCAGTAGCTCTCTATTGGAGGTTCTCCCCTAACCTCATAACCCCTCTGAGATTTTCCATGTGATTAAAATACATGAATTGGTCTTTTTGGTGTCTACTTCTAGTACATGTGCATCACAAAAAGTAGAGAACCAGCAGAGCAGGATTTAGAGTCCCTTTGGGAATATAGAAATGAGCAAGTTATCCTCAACAAAGAGTAAGGCCGGAATCCTCTCCCCATCTAGCCTGGGGCATCATTTTCGCAACTAGACAAAAAACAAAGGTTTTTTTTGTTTAAAATTTGTTTATTGGGATTTTTGCATTTCATGTTACACATAAGCATAGTTTATCATTGTAGTACTTTGGCATGTGACTGCCATTAGGAGACAAATGACTGTAAAAAAAATAAAAATAAAAATATTGTGTACATCAATATTGCATATCTAGCATATAAACTCGACATTGTATAAAGGTTCTGGGAGGTACCCCCTTGCCATACTATGGTGCTAGGTGGTATTGTTTTTAGGACCTGGTTGGGTTAGCTTCCCATGAGTGTGCATTGATCCTGTAACCTCACATTTATCTTTGTATGTTGTCCCTGCTGAGTGTACATGATTGCGTTCCCATTTGAAAAACGTCGGGTTCGAAACTACCAGTGAAGAGGAAAAACTTACGAACTTGGGGGGTGAACTGGGGAAGGTGTTCGGGAGCTGTCGGAATGTATGCTTAGGAAGTCAGTTGCCTGGACGGTCGTGTTGTCATTTCTCGGTGCGATGTTGTGTGTGGGTGGGGGTGGGGGGGGTGGGGGGACCCGATAGTGAGTCCTCTTGGTTCAGTTGTTGCGATCGCCTGGTTTGGCCACGAGATAGCGCCTATCTTAATCCTCTGGGCTCTGCCTTGGTCCGTCTTCTGTTGGTCCCGTGGGGGACAGGGGCGGGGTCTGTGATTGGGAGGCTACAGGCACTTCCACAGGGGTTGTTTCTTGTGTGAATTGGTATAATAATTGTGCCCACTCTAAAGAAATGGGATGTTTACGTATCCCCCTCACTTCCTCTTCTCGTAACACCTCTTCTTCCGCCATGCCCTGTTTTTTCATGGCGCCTACCCAGGCTGCTTCTGGGGGTCCTAGTGGGGCCCGCCAGTGCATGGCTATTCCCCTTTTTGCTAAGAGAATGGCGAGGGATGCAAATCGGTTCTGCACTGTTGCTGTCTTCCGCCTGCGGAAGACCCCGAGAGCACACGCTTCCCATGTGGACATGGTCGCAATGTTGGTCGTTACTCGGAGTGTCCGGTGTATGTGGTCCCAATATTTTTGAATAGTGGGGCAGTCCCAAAATATGTGTTTGAAGTCCGCCTCAGGGGCTTGGCAGGGTAGAAACGGTGGAGGCGGTGCGGTGTAAGGTATGCTCTGTGGAGGATATTGAATTGAATGTTCTTGAAACGCACGTTTCTGGAAACTTTTTTGGGATACTCTATTGCTGTCTCCTATTTATCGTGAAATACCCTCCCCACTTCATTTTCCCATGTCTGTCGTAACGATTGTAGGGGGTTGAGGATCAGTTCACGGATGGCTTTGTAGAGCCATGTAACTAAGTGTCTACCCGCTCCCATATGTAAAATGGCATGCATCACCGGGTGAGTCGGGGGCTCCCCCTCTTCTGAGTCCCAGTAGCGTCGGCTGCTGTTTAAGAGTTGTCTATGCAGTAGGAACTGGCCTGGCGGGAGGTTGTATTGGTCAGTCAGTTGGGCGTACGTTTTGAGCTGTCCATCCTCGAACAGGGATTCTGTTTCCGTGACTGCATGCTCGGTCCATATCTGGAGAGCGCCGGCAGTATAGTATCTCTCTTTTCGGGGGAATCCTACCTATGGGAGCAGGGGTGAATACGGGGGCTTCCCTCTAGACATGCGATGGATTTTCAGCATGCATGTGCGCGCTATGGACACCTGTAGCGGGTAGGTACGCAGTGGCTTGGTGCCTGGCAGGAGTAACCTGCGGATTGCCGGGAGGGGTACCCGACCTTCCTCGGTAACTGTTTCTCCGATATAACGTTCTGCTGTCGAGTGTGATAACCACTGAAGCTGGGCTGCCAGGAAGTATGCTTCGAACGATGGTGCCCCCAGCCCTCCCTGATTCGTGGGTAAATATAATGTGGTTAGTGCTACCCTAGGGCGACCTCCCCCCCCCCAGATCAACTCGGTAAGCAGGGTATCCAGTTCTCTGAAGAAAGGGCGCGGGGGTATCCCTGGGAGATTGGTGAAGTGGTAGAGCAATCTGGGGACTATGATCATTTTGGCGAGGGCTACTCGTCCAATGGGGGCTAGGGGCAATGTTTTCCAAAAGCCCACTGCTGTTCGTATCCCCGCTAGCGCTCTGCGGTGGTTCCCCTCGTACAGGTCCCCAGGAGAATGATACAGCCTCACCCCTAGGTATCAGGGCGCCGCGGCGTTCCAGGCAAGCTTCTGAGCTCCAACCTGGATGTCAAACGGTGCCAGATAAGGGCTCAGTGGATAAAGCGTGGATTTTTCCCAATTGACTTTAAGGCCGGAGGCCTCCGCGAAGTCCTGTAATGTCGTCCAAATGGGGGCGAGGTCACCCGCCGTGTCGCAGATATATATCAGGAGATCATCTGCGTATAGTGATACGCAGTGCACCGTGTCTGCTATCGGAATACCCCATGTCTCGCTCGCCTGACGGAGACGTATTGCCAAAGGTTCCACTGCCAGGGCGAACAAGAGGGGGGATAATGGGCACCCCTGCCTAGTTCCTCGTTCTACCGCGTTTGGAAGAGAGATGTATTTCCCTATGCTCACCCGTGAGGTGAGGCCTGTATAGAGCAGTTTTGTATACGCCATCAGTGTGGGTCCCACGTTTATTTTACTGAGGACCGTAAATAAATATGGCCACAGCAGGGTATCAAAGGCCTTTTCGAGGTCGAGTATCAGACATGCCGCATTTGGGAACTGCGTTCTCGCTCTGTCTTGGATATGGAATAACCTACGCAGGTTCTGTGAGGTGTTACGCCGCGGGACAAATCCACATTGGTCTGGGTGGATCAGCGGTGTGAGAATTTGGGTATACCGATCCGCTAGGATTTTGCCTAATATTTTACAGTATGAAGAAGGGAGCGTTGGGTCTCTGTGTGGTTTTGGGAATGTAACTAGTATCGATTCCCTGAGTGAACCTGGAAGTTCGCCCTGTTCCAGCGCATCGTCATACATAGTTACCATACGGGGGATCAGTCGGGCTGAGAAAGTGCTGTAGTATTCGAGTGGGAAGCTGTCCATTCCCGGCGCTTTGTTACGCGCCAATGCTCTGATGGCTTGGGTGACGTCTGTGGACTTGATCCTCGTTTCCAGTGCTTTTTTGTCTGTGGATGGGATGCGGGGTAGGTTCAGTGGGTGAAGGAACTGGGTTATTGCATGGTGGTTTCCGTGCACTGGGGCCTTATAGACCCCGGAGTAGTATTCGTGAAAAACGTGCAAGATATCCATCTGTGAATGTCGGATGGTTCCGGTGTTGTCTCTCACTTCCGTGATTGGTTTCACATCTGTGTCTTGCTTGGCTAGCCAAGCTAGGAGCGTCCCAACTCTATTGCCTTCTCGATGGACCTTGGAAGCGTAGACCCTAAAATTATATTTGCGGAGGTCTCTCATTGCCTCTGCATGGGATGTCTTGGCGTTTGCTACTTGGTCAGCGGTGGCTTCGCCCCTATCGATTTTTTTCGTTAAGGGTGCTAGTGCCAGTTCCGCGCTTTGTAATGATCTTTCAAGTGTTCTACGTACTCCCACTATTTGTTGTATGCAATGCCCTCTGGCTACGACTTTGAATGTGTCCCATTCTATCAGTCTGGATGTCGCTGTGCCGGCATTTAGTGTAAACTGCTCTTGGATGTGTTCCCCATGATCGTGACAGAACACCTGGTCTGTGAGGCAGTCCAGTGGTAATTTCCAGGTAGGTATGGGGGGGTGGGAAATTTTTCCATCTGGGGGTCACTATGTGTGCGTCATGATCTGATAGTATTCTACCTAAATAGTCCATGTGTTGTACTTTTGGGAGTATTGTTGTGGAGCAGAGAAACCTGTCTAGACGTACTCGTAAGTCATGTGGGATGGAGTGGAAGGAATATAGTTTGGTATGTGGGTTCCGTTCTCGCCATGCGTTCAGTAATGCCCAGTGTTTCACCCAACTTTTAAATAGTTCTGTTTGTTTGTGTGCAGGTGACTGCGCCGGTGGGGGGTGGGACCTATCGAGACCAATGTCTAATGCGCAGTTGTAATCCCCCCCCCCCCTAAGAGCCACGGGGCCAACGTGCGGTGGGTTAGCACTCCTGTGAGGCGACTCCAGAATTGGCCCTGTTCTACGTTAGGAGCGTATATGCTCCCTATCAATATGGACTGACCCTCTAATAACCCCTCTAGTATGGCGTACCGCCCTTCTTTGTCTATGATACGCGCCTGTTCCTTGAAGGGAATCCCCGGCCGAATCCAGATTAGGGCCCCCCTGGCGAATGCTGAGTACGTTGTGGCACAAATAATGCCCCGCCATTTCTTACGCAAGCGCTCTACTTCGACCGCTGTCAGGTGTGTCTCCTGTAAGAGAGCTATTTGAGCTTGCTGCCTCTTGATATAAGCGTATATGGCGTACCGCTTGTTCGCGGTGTGCATACCCCTGACATTTAATGTAATGATTTTTATATCTGTGTTAGGGATATTAGCGGCCACGTTATCGGACGCTTATAGGAAGACTGTCTATGTGTGGTGTTCTGCTGGGCTCTTTAGAGTCCTCCCCCCATCGAAATGGCAACCACCCATATACATGTTTCATTTCCGCTAGTTTGCTCCGCTAAGGGTAATAGGGGAACTTGAGGAAGGGGTAAGTTAAAACTGAATACCGGGAAACATTCCCAACTTGAAGGACCTATCGCTCGAGGCAACACGTCCAAACTGTATATCATGTACTGTCTTTAGTTCGTTGTTTGAGGGAGGTGGCTGTGCTTCTTCACCAGCCGCTGTCGACGTGGCTGCCTGCTTTGTGACGGTGAATTGAGGATGCCGGGGGGTTCCCCTTCATCCCCCCTCACGTGCAGCGTTCCAGTCTGGTGTGTAGCCTTGTAATGTTCGGGATATCGTTCGGCTGAGCTCCGTTTTACCTTATCAGTGTTTTCTTTCCGGACACTGCGATCTCCAAGGACACCATGCTCGATGTACACCTCTTTACGAATTAGTTATCAGATCATCGTGTCCGCCGTTTGTGGGGTCACTATTGGAGGTGTGACCGAGCCATCGCGGGAGGTGTTTGCGTCGCTAGCTTCCTCTTCTGAGGTGAATAAATGTGGGTCCCTCTCTCCGTCTGAACTTTCCCCTGTCAATCGCACCACTGCGGCCGCTTGTAGTGCTGTCCTACGTTCTGCTATGATTTGCTCCAGATCGGGAGAGCTTTTGGCGGCAGACTCAGATCTCCGGCTCATTTGTGAGAGGGTGACTCGTTGGCGTGGCCGCCGCTGACGGCCCGAGGTCCGAAGATTTTGCGTGTTCCCGTGTCCATCTAGACCCGCCAGATGTTGTTCCGCCCAGTTACTTGCCTCTGTGGGGTCTGTGAAGAAGTGTGTGGTCCCGTCGTGTATAATTTTGAGACAAGCAGGAAACATGAGAGCATATTATATGTTCTTTTGGCGCAGGGTACGTTTCACTGTCAAGAACGTGGCTCGTTGTTGCTGGACAGCGCGGGAATAATCAGGGAACAACATGACCGGTTTATCTTCCACTCTGAGCGGCCCTGCCTGTCTAGCTGCCCGGAGAACAGTATCTCTGTCCTGGTAATGGAGTAGTTTTAGTAAAAACGGTCGGGGTGATGATCCCGGTGGTGGTTTGCGGGCCGGGACCCGGTGTGCTCTTTCTACTGAGAAGAACGGGGTTAAGTCTTTTGTCTGGGTGAAGGTTTTTATCCACATTTCAATGTATCGAATTGGGTTGTACCCTTCTGTTCCCTCCGGTAAGTTCAGGATGCGAATGTTGCTTCGGCGGGAGCGTCCTTCCAGATCGTCCGCTTTGTTTTCTAGGGACTGCACCCTGGCCTGCAGATCTTTCAAGGCGTCTTGATGTCGCTGCACTTGCGGTTCCATGGTTTGGAGTGTTTTCTCTCCTTGTTTGACTTTGTCTGCGAGTTTCCTGTGGTCGTCCCGTAGTAGATTAAGGTCCGTAGCCAGTTCTCCGAATTTATTTTTCATGGTCACTCTGGAGTGTTCGATTGCCGCCAGGACTTTGTCCAACTTATCGGACATAGACTCTGTGCGGGAGGGCTCTCCTTCCGATTGGGTGGCTTTGGGATCCGGGGATGGCTGTCTCGTGGTCCCTGGTGTTTGTGATGCTCCAGTTAGCCGTTGGCGCCCCGTGTTGTTCTGATTCCGAGTTATCTCTGACCGGTAGGCCTCTGTGCTGTACCTTGGGGATATGCGGCTGAATGGCGGTGAACTCCGCAGTGGTGCTCGCTGCGGTTTGTTATTGCCGTGCCCCCTCTGTTGGGTGTCTTTGGTGCCGGTGCAGACGGTGGCGAGTGGCCTTCACTCTTGATAGTCGCCTTTTCTCAGTTCGATGGGCAGCGGTTGCGCCCCCGGCAATTTTGGGTTTAACGGTTGCTGCCAATTTTTGAGGAGGGAGACGAGAACCACAAAAACTAAAATCAAAATGGAGGATGATATTGCTCTGAAGCCCTGGTTGTGGAGTCGGGTGGGGGTTCACAGTCCCAGCGTTATTGTGGCCCTGCGCTGGCCTTCTGCCGTAGTCCTGCGCCTCCTCGTGGGTTCTGGCCGTTTCAGTGTAGGCCCCGGGTGTCGTCCTGTCTACTGTTTAAAGATAGGTTTTCAATGTGGGAAATGCTTGTCTCGTTCCGCCCCTCGTGCGCTCCGGGGCCCGGCGCCGTGCAGCTAGGGTTCCCTGAATAGATTTGAGGCTTCCGGGGGGGGGGGGAGAGAAACCCTTGTTCCGCCACCTCACGCCCAAGATGTATGTGGCCGCGATTTCTCTTGTTACGGTCACCCGGGCTGGGATCCACCGGGGCACCTTGGTGGTTTAGGGTAGCGGGTTACGATCTGTGTGAGCCCGGTCCCCCTCGTCTCCCCCCCTGCGCCTCGAGTCCAGGCGCCGTATGGGGGGGGGGGAAGTGAGCCTCCGTGATCCTATGTGGTGGGGCGCCGGGAAGCACGTCGGGGGTCCCAGCCCCGTTCGGACCGGTCTCAGTGCGCCCCCGCTCCCAAAATGTCGGTGGAGATCGCAGGCAGCGCTCATGAGTACCTCTCACCGGTGTAGCTTTATGTGCCTGGAGGGTGCGTCCCCGTCAGCAGCCCCGTGCGGCCAAGTTGGATCCGGCCTGGGCTGGGTGCTATGGTACGTGTAATGAGGCCTTCCTCGGCCGCTGGATCCTCGGTCCTTTCTGACCTCCCGCCGCGCGCCTCAAGTCCTAGCGCCGTGCGGGGGGGGTCACAATATCCGGGTGCGTCGGGCATAAAGTGCAGCACTTGCGCTTGGGGCAGGAACCTGTCGGAGCTAATCGCCGAGGTGGTTCCAAGCGGGGTTTGCGGATGGTTATGTTGATCTGTTCCCGGGGTCCCGCCGATCACAGGGCGCGCTCTCACCTGGCATTCTTTGAAGACATGGGGGTACTCTGGGGGGGGCTTTACTGCTCACGCCTCCGCTGTTGCGGCCCCGGTCCGGGTATCGCCTGATTAAGTGCTCTCTCTCTCCCGTCACCTCCGCGGCCAGCCATTAATGTCGGATGGGCGCCGCCATCTTGGCCTCGCTGCTATGCTGTGGTGACAGTCTTTCGCGGTGCGGGGATCACCTCCCGGTCGGCGATCCCGATCTCAGCGGGGACCCATTGGGGTGCTGCCGGCTCCGGTGCTGGTTTTCTGCACGTTTGGGGGTGATTATGGCATGGATATTTGTGGATTGTGCGGGCCGCCGCGCGGAGCACTAGGAAGGTGCGTCCGCCATCTTGGCTGGCTTGGCCACCAAAAAAAAAATGAATAAAGTTATAGATAAAAATGAAAAGATAGGATTAGGGCCTGGCAAAGACGTTTGTTGACCCTGTGAGTTAACCATTTGTGCCCCACCTGACCAAAATTATCTTCGTGGAGGCGAATTGTAATTTTTAAGAAGTCGATGGAACTCTCAATTCTTCAAGTACTTCCCACAGCCTCCTCCTTGGAACCAGGTCAGATGCAGCTCCGAGATCGACCAAGTCAACTTAAAGGTTCCCACCACAAATGTCTAACGGTTTCCATTTGATCATAAGGAATCTGAACACGTGGTCAACTGTTACTGTGTTTTTTCCTAAAGCCTGATTGATAGTGGCTTAAAATATTGTTTTCCTTAATCCAGTCAGTTAACTTATCTAGTACTTGTTTGGGAAAAAAAATTTGGGACGTTATCCAAGAAGCTAATGGGGTGGTAGTTTCCTGACAAGTTTCTACAGCCCTTCTTGAAAATAGGGACAATCTCAGCTCCCTTCTGTGAGGAGGGGATTGGGGCACCAGCAGCTATGGTGCTAGAAATAAGATTTATAAAAGGCATCCAGATTTTGGGCTCTGAACAGAACAAGTCTATGGGGACCTTGTCAAAACCTGGGCATTAAACTGCCTTTGGAAAATAACTGCCTTTGGAAAATAACTGCCTTCTGTGTGTCTTGAAAGGAGAAGGTAATGAAGTGTGTGGTGTCAGTTTGTTTAAAGTTATTGTTTTCGCCATGTAGAGTATCTGGTTGGTGAGACAGGGTTGCTCTGGCGTAGAGAGATTAAAAGTGGTTTACCCAATCGTTGGACTGGATGTGGGTCTCTAGTCTCATGGCAAAGTCACAACCATCATGGCTCATTAAATGCCAGAAACTTCGTATTATTAGTTTTGGCTGCATTTAGTAAATCCTCACACCTTCTCTTTTCCAGTCCCTTTTTGCTGAGCTTTCCGTAGCCTTATAAATTGTCCTCGCTTCCGCAATCATGGCCCTGTCTCCCTGTTTGATTGTCACCAACAATGCATTCTCAGCAGTTCTACAAGTCGATGTCAACCATTCTTGAAGCTTGGGAGCTCTTGGTGCAGGTTTATATTCTTTCTGGAGAAGAACTTTGCTTTTCAAAGAGTTTGTCCTGAGTTTCTAGAACTACATTGGGCTTGTCCAGTTTCTCTATCATCCAATTTTAAGGCAGAACCTACATTGTCATAAATCTCTGAAATAACCATTGGAATTGGCAAGAGCTTAGCATATGACGGTCCTGTGGTTATTACTAACTGTCAAGGCATCCAAGTAATTGGAGGAGGACGATGCCTGATCGCCGGAAAATATGCATATGAAGGGGTAGTAGATAATGTTCATTCTCGTCTCTTTGTACAACCATCATGTTTGACATAGTGCTACAAAGCCTTGTATCCAAAAGAATGTAACCTGTTGCTTCTGTAGGCCCCCCTTTGAAAGGTCAGAGAGGTGATAGTATAAGACGAAGAACGGCCATTGCATGCGCACAGGCCGTGTGTAAATGTAATGCCAATCGTTTGTAAAGCTTGTCTACTCGGTGCAGTTGGTAAGTGTGGTATACCGCATAATGCATCCTCATCTTTATTTAGATTGTGTGTCAGTGACAATGGAGCATATGCTAAATTAAAATCACTTGCAATATACTAGAGTTGGAGATCAAAAGTGCATTGAGGGGTTGGAGTGTGGCTGATTCTGTTCGAGAGTTTGTACCTCTGTTATAGAAATTATTTTAAAAAGGGCAGAACTTGATCAGGTGTAACCCCTCAGACGTCTGGTTGCCCATCATTATCTCTCTTACAGAACACCGTAAATACCACAAGGCCTCCAGAGGCTCTCCCAGCCTGTGATTGAAGAGCAGGCATAAGGAAGCTCCTAAAACCAACCCTGTGAACATTAGCTATAATACATGTCTCTTGAAACATACATAGTTCGTATCCATCAATAAAATAACCACAGTCGCTACCATTACATTTAGATTTTTGTCCAGCCACATTCCAGCAGATGAAGGATACATTACTTCCGTAATGTGAAGGGCTGATAGTAGGAGCCCTGTCGGTGCCCATCCCTTGGACCTGGTCAATACTAAATATTTGGTGGCTTTTAATACTTGCATCTGCCTCTTTCCCTCCCAAAACCTCCTCTAATAGATGCCTAGTGTTCAATTGCCGGGTTCTAACCGTCATGTGTTTTCTTTTTATCAATAACAATCAGTTTTTTTGGTTTGCGAAGTTCCCATTCCACTTAATCACATTTTTTCTGAAATCATCATACTTCAGGCAGCCATAATATTTATACTGTGATTTTGAGCCTACCACCTTTGTATTTTCATTGGAACGTTCCTTTGTCTTTACATTGTTCTGAGAAAACCAGGCACCCTATCATGTCTCATTGTCCCGTTAGAATTTTTAAACCACCTTTGCAGCTCTCTTTCCATTATTGAGCAAATATACTATCCTTGTTTGTATAGCAGAAACCTGGGACTGCACAACTGTTTTGCTTCAGAGACATTTTACGTTTAATATATAGGAAAAGAGGGATGGAACAACTCATGCAAAATGTGTTTTAGACTGGTATTGCCTAGACTGCTAACCCCTAAACTTTTGTCTGCCAAGAAGTACAAGACTCCTTAATTTATGCTAAAATGCCGTCTTATTGTATATAGATGAGCCACTTATAGAACAAGCACACGCTTGCCGCTCTGCCGCGTTCTCTGCCCCTGAGGCCTCCGGTTCGGTCCAGCTCCCCAGCATGGTAATTCTATCTCTGCTGGTTGCATTTTCTTAGCGCTGATGATATTAGGCTGTGTTTGTCTATTCTGGGTGTAACTCTGTTACATTGCAGATTCTGTTTAATTGGGCTTAGTTCTGTTTGTTTGGCTTTCTGTTGACTGCTTATTCAGAGCTTGGCTCACTGCTCCCACTGTTACTTTCCCACTCCCCCTGGTTTCCCTTCCCTCCCGGCCAACCCCTCCCAGTGCTACTTATGAAGGCCGCTGGCGTGCCAGAGGCCAGCCCGTCTGCGCCTGTCCGCGCCTCGACTACGCCCAGCGCCAGGACCCGTGGTCCTCCCACCATCCTCTGCTTCACCACCAAGGAGCACGCGGCCCTGGACCCCAGACACCGCAACAACAGCTGCTTCACGTCCTCCCCACAATCAACCAAAGGAACCTTCACCTGTCGCCACTGCTGCTTCTCCTGCTTCACAGCACCACATGCCTGCACCGGACACCACGCTGCTTTTGCTCAGAAGAATACGAACAACCCGGAAACTCTCCATTGCATCCTGCTGAACGCCCGCTCCCTCTGCAACCACACCATGGAAATATGGGGCACCATCACCACCCTCTCCCCTGATGTTGCCTTCATCATCGAAACGTGGCTTAACCCCGCCTCGAACCCCGACATCGTCACCGCCAGTCCCGACAGCTTCAAGGTGATACACTGAGACCGCACCAACAAACACGGCGGGGGCATCGCCATCATCTTCAAGGAAACCATCACTAACGACGACCCAGCGCCTCTCATGGAACACCTCAACTTCTGACCACAGGCCAACGCTAAGACCACGATCCGAGGCACCCTCGCCTACAGACCCCGGGACCTCGACCAGCTTTCTGCTACGCCATCTCCAACCTTAACGCCCCCCAAGCCATCGACTCACACCACTACATCCTACTCGGCGATCTCAATTTCCACGTCGACGACCCCAGTGACGCCAACTCCATCACCCTACTGTAGAACCTGAACAACATTGGCTTCACCCAACTGGTCACCAAACCCACGCACAAAGCCGAACACTCCTACTACTCCGTTTTTACTTTCAGCGACAGAATCAAATTCAACCACGTCACAGAACTCACCTTGACCAACCACGCCATTGTTCACTTCACCATCTCCGACGCCCAGCATACCATCGCCAGGCACCACAGGTCCTCTCACCGCAGTTGGGGCAAGGTAGCCGAGACTCTGTGGACACAGACCCTCAGCACCACACAACCTGAAACGCCAACAGACCTTGACAAGGCTGTCCGGAACTTCTCTGTCTGGATCACCAAAAGCGTGGACAGAGTTGCCCTACTCAAACCAGCAAAAGCCAACAAAACCTCAAAACAAGCCAGCTGGTACACCCCAGAGCACAGAACCACCCAGCATGACTGCTGCTGACTCAAAGTGTTGGCGCATCACTAAGAACCCCTCCAACAGAGTCGCTCACAAAACAGCACTCCGCAACTACCACCTGCGCATCAGGGAAGCCAAGAAATCCCGGTAGCAGCCGCAGTAGGTATGGACAGAGGATCTGTGACCTTGACGAGTGTGTGACTACAGGTCAGGTCCCTCTACGGGATTCATGGGGCTCATTCTGAGAATGTCAGAGCAATGAGCAAATGAAGGAATTCCCCCTCTTACAAATAACGCACCTTAGCGCGTGCGACACATTTGTCTGAATAGCACAGTATTCTGATTACCACTACCCTTTTCACTCACATAGGTCCTGAAGAAAGCCAGTTTAATTCAGGAATCTGGCTGAAACATGTAGACCGCACAGGATATTGGAGACATAACTTACCTCCACAAATATCCGCCCTTCTGTTTTCTAATACTGCCAAGGGCCCATTATTAAATTTCTCCAATCCTTGGGACCCTCAGGACAGTTTTTTAACTTGCAATCATTTCACTTCACTGCACACACACTGCACAGAACCTGCTCCGCTGTAAACAGGCTTTGAAGCACACCCGAGGTGCACTCGGCGCCTTGGGTGGGATCCGATGATGAAGCATGCCACCAACTAGGTTGGTGGGTGAGGGTCTTCATAAAAAACCAATGGGTTTTTTCTTCTCTCAGACATAAACAATTAGCTTCTACCTTAGCTAGTTCTCATTGATATTGATTAAAGCCAAGAATGCAGCCATCGCTGCCCGTATCAACACTGCGGCCAACCACACGAAGAAACCGCCACAAAGAACACATCCATCCCTACCAAGAACTTTGCGACACCTTCTCGGACCACTTCCACAGCAAGATTGCCACCAACTACAGCCACTTCGACCCCGACACACCACTCTCCACCTCGACAACTTCAACCAACCAGCGAACACCAGCCGAACAATCACAACCTGGTCTCCGCTTTTCCCCTCAGACCACCACAGCCATCATCTCATCCACACACTCCGGGGTGCCCACCGACCCCTGCTCCCACCGTCTCTTTAACCACAGAACCAACCTAATCAGCACGGAACTCACCAGCATCCCCAACGCCTCCATCTCCACAGCAACCTTCCCTGACGGCTGGAAACGCGCAGAGGTCTTACCCCTTCTAAAGAAACCCTCTGCCTACCCTAGCAACCTCAAAAATTACAGACCGATCTACCTGCTCCCCTCCCCAGCCAAAGTACTTGAGAAAGCCATCAACCAACAGCTCACCAAATACCTTGAACAAAGCACCTACTCAACGCCTCACAATCAGGATTCCGTGCAAACCACAGAACTGAGACTGCGTTAATTGCTGCCACAGACGACATCCGAACTCTCCGCGACCGTGGAGAAACTGTGGCCCTGAACCTTCTCGATCTCTCTGCTGCGTTCAACACCGTCTCCCACCACACTCCCATCAACAGACTCTACAACATCGGCATATAGCATAACGCCCTTTCCTTACAGGACGCACACAGAGCATCCGACTGTTTCCCTTCACCTCCGCACCCATAGACATCATATGCGGATTAGCCCAAGAATCATCCCTCAGCCCCACCCTGTTCAACATCTATATGACCCCCCTCGCAGACATTGTCAGATCCCACGTACTAAACATAATCTCCTACTGAGATGACACTCAACTAATCCTCTTGCTCACGGAGGACCTCTCCGACGCCAAAACCAATTTCTGCAACACCATGACCAACATAGCCAAATGTATGAGAGACAACTGCCTCAATCTCAACCCCGACAATACCGAAGTACTGTTATTCAGGAAGAATACCTCCGTATGGGACCACAGCTGGTGCCCAGCAGAGCTCGGACCAACACCGACAGACCATGCACGCAACCTTGGCGTCATCCGCGACAGCCAACAAACCATGAAACGACAAGTCAACGCAATCGCATGCCCTGCAGAATCTTCAGATGGATCTCAGTTAACACCAGAAAGACCGTCATGCAGCCCCTTGTCACCAGCCGCCTTGACTATGGTAACCTTCTTTACGTCGGAATTCCCACCCAGCTCCTCGAAGACTCCAGACCATACAGAACACTACAGCCAGACTCATCCTGGACATCCCCAAACGGACCCATCTCACCCTCATCACAGAAACCTCCACTGGCTCCCCATCCAGAAGAGATGCCAGTTCAAGATCCTCACGCATGCCTACAAAGCTCTACTTGACCAAGGACCATCCTACATCAACCATCGACTGAATTTCCATCTGCCTTTGCTCCACCTCACTCGCCCTCGAACACATCACCCGCATCTGTTGCAGCCTCATCGGGGCCTGTTCCTTCTCCTACATCGCCGCCAAGACCTGGAACAACCTACCTCTCCACCTCTGGACAGCACCCTCCCTGGCGGACTTCAGAAAAAACTCAAGATCTGGCTTTTCAACAGAGACATGGCACCCTCAGTGCCCAGATACCCCTAGGGGTGACTGCTGCGCTATTCAAATGCTGATTGATAGATTGTTTGATTCTGGGTGTACAACAAGTTAACTGCTAGAAATCAGAAGTCCTAATCCCATCTTTCCTTGCTAAAGAGTAGGTAGAAAAAGCAAAAAATTGGGTATTACTTAAGTCTGAGCACCTGATACTCTCCATGAAGTCAGTTGATTCAGGTGTTCTAACTTCCGAAAATTAATCCCTCAGATAGGAGTCTAACTATACATTGGATGTCAATGCACGGTTACCGTAGCAGTCCTTTTAGTAACAGACACAGTGATGTTAGATCCCTTCAGTGTTTGGGAGGGGGTTAAAGTTTCTGTCCAGAAATATACTGAAAGCTGATGTCTCAGGACTTTAAAATGTTTTGTCACTAATGCTCTGAAGATAAATACATCTCTGCCTTTACGGTATTCTCAAGGCCCCTTTTCCCTTCTCCTTTCACCAGAGGCAAGGATTTCTCCCAACCACAGCTTCACGCTATGCATTTGCAAATAAGTAAAATAAAATGGAATAATAAGTGCCAATGCCAAACATTTTTTGGGATTCGGCTGTACACTTCCACTACAGGCGTGACCCACTTCCACCTCAGTCACCCCTCACTTCACCACTGATATTGCCTCCCTCTCTATCCTCTACTCCTTGTTCTCAGTCCACTTTACTCTACCCCTTCTCACTTTCCAGGTTTATCTCGCCTTTCAACTTGTGTTCTCTCTCACATTCTTGTTTTCACTTATGTTTTCTCTCTCACATTCATCAGTGTTCTCGTTCAGGATCTGGAGTTTTGAAGGTCTATGACATATGTGACTAGTGAGGAGCAGGAGACTAATACTTACTGTGGGTGTCTCTCTGCAAACTTGCCTGATTTTTAAATGTCTGCCAGTATTAAAATGTGTCAAAGTTGCATAGAATTCTTTACGTAAGATTTAAACAAATGTACATGTGCCTTATACTTTAAAAAATGCACGTTTTAACATTAAAATGCAGATTTCTCAGCGAAGTTTGCCTCATTTTGTAGGAAATCACCGTGTTCACATGGTACAACGCAATTTACTGTAGCCAGTATTTTTTTTCCACAAAGCTGTCAAACTTGGCACGTGACAGTGCCCTTGATTTAGCTTGATTTACTTCAATAATCTAAGATTCCAATGCTTGGCCTGGGGATGCTTAAAAAGTCAGACTGCTCTGAGCTGCGACCACCACTGGAAGTAGTGAATGACTCGAGATTTCATTTTGAATTAATGGGATTGGGACAGTCGTCCCCCGGGACTGGTAACAAGAGTCCTAGTCCAACCACTGGAACAATTAAGTACTGATGCTAATAGGGATGATTTGTTTTACCAACATGCAAGTTGAGAGCGATAACCTGGGCATCATGAAAAAAAAATCTCCCTATGTAGCCAAGTCAAACATCTCTCTGACTCACCGAATTAATGATTATCTCCACAAAACCCTGATATGGGCATGTTATAGAGCACTTCCAAAAATACATTAATGCTCTGTATTCCTATTATTTGCAAAACGTCAGTTGTACCAAAAACATTTAAACAGAAGTTAAAAATAATGTTGATGGACGTCTTCATCCTTTCTGCTCATTCCCCCCACCCCTCCTCCTTTTCCACCCCCCATCCCCCCAATTTTTTTTCTCCTGAATGATTCTGAAATCTTTAATGAAAAGGTTTGTCATGTAGACCCCTATAATAATGTCTCTTCAGTTTGGTGCTCAGACAGTTTTATTCATGTTTGCCGACTACACCCTTCTTCTTTCCAAATCCTATATCGACTGCAAAAGCCGTAATATCAATTTGAGTGTTTCTGTAAAATAAGGGGCCTAGAGATTAATGTGAATAAAACCAAGTACATGGTCTTGAATTCAGGGCACTCTACCAGGACAAACCCAATGTTTTCTGGGATCCCTTTGAAGCGGGTGCATACTTTTGTGTACGGAGTTAACAGAGCACATGGGATGGCAAGCACATATCACACAGCAATGGTTAAAGCTGGAACAAATATCAGGTGGATTTATTAGAAAGGCCTTAAGTTCCCAGTTCCGCCCCGTACAACCTGCTCCACAGACCTATAGGCCTCAGGCCTTGGGGTTGGCCCTGTATGGTACAGAAATATAGGGTCACTTGGGTGTGACTGCGCTAACTGGTGGGGGAAGAAAAGATTTATGCAACAGCTGGTTGGTGTCCCCACTCCTCCCCCTGAGGTTGGACTTTGGGCTAAGATCACTTTCTGACACAGCAGGATTGCGCCCCCGCCTTTATTGGAGAAGGATATGGGCGACCCCAAAGCTCGAGCCTTACGAGCAAGGACTGGAGGAAATTCTCTCCCTTGCTGGCTGTAGTCGTATCCCATGGATAAAGCATGTGAAGACCACCCTGCGGGAGATGGGGTTAGCAAGTTTAGAGCGTGTATCTGGTGTGGCTGGGGGTGTCTCCAAGGCCATTATTAAAACAACCTATAGGGCATACAGGGACTTCCTCCTCCATTTTAAGATGACCCATGGTACCCTGACCGAAGCATTTTTTGTGGTAAAGGATACCTAT
This sequence comes from Calotriton arnoldi, assembly GCA_963921515.1. NCBI lineage: Eukaryota > Metazoa > Chordata > Amphibia > Caudata > Salamandridae > Calotriton > Calotriton arnoldi. The sequence goes on from CAWUFW010000875.1 coordinate 2,785,877, forward strand.
ATGATGGAGGATTGCCTGGACGAGATTGATATCCATTCTTGGCGGTAAACTTTAATGTTGCCTTTTCCTCACTGGTATTCTTGAATCCAGATAACCAACGCTGGTCCATATTCTATATTGGCCTTCACATCCTGGGGGTGTGCCTAGCTTTTGACACATGTATTGACAGTTGCCCTATAGTCTACCTTTAGAACTTCCCATTTCTCTGTCAAACCGTCCCCCCACTCCCCTCCCCACCTCCCCAATTTCTGCTGTATTTATCTTGCCATTTTGGGTTTTAGAGTAGTGGATAATTTGCAGGTTACCAATACATTTCCTGACCAGTCCTGGGCTAATGTTTCTCTTTCTCTGTATCACACCATTTTATACTTTTGGCTGCCTCTAGTAGAATCCATTCTTTCTTGAGTTTTATCATCATGTCCATTACCATCTACTTCATTTGCTCTAGATTTGAACAATTTTAGTTATACTGCTTCTCTAGTAGTATGCTACAGTAGTTTGAAATATACCCAACCAGCAGCTCTCCATTGGTATTTTGTCCCAAAATGTCAAGCAGTTCCTTTGCTGGGTGTGTTTTGGAGATCCCTGAATCTCGGTACACGTAAAGGATTCCAAGTATTACAGAGGGGGAGAGAGCCTCCTTCTTACAGTGCCCTTCACTCTAGTCCCTAAAAGGAAAATACTATTTTTCTCTTCACCCGTTCTGCTAACTAGCAGTCCAGTCCCATTCCAGTTTTGTAGCGAGGGAAGAAGCCCCCATTTGGTCAACAATGCTGTCAAAAAAGAAAAATGGACATGCCAGTATTTGCAGTCTTCAGTGCCTATCTCTGACACTGACCACCTTGTGGCCAAAAGATACTGGTGGGAGTTCAGGCGTTGCAGTGTTACAGCACCTGCTGTCAACACTCTGATGACTCGCCACCTACATTGGTCCTTCTGGGCTGTAGCACTTGTCCTGCAGCTGCCCAACTGCACTGCTTTCAACTTATCCTTACTAAATACTTAATCCCAATCTTTAAAAAGAATCTCTCAGGTACCCAAGGTGCGCCTTCACTTAGTTCCATTGGTGCAGTACCTGGTGTTAGACTGCCACCGTTTTGGGTAAGGGTTACTCCATCAGTAACTTCTCAGAATACGCAGAGCTAACAAGATAACTAGTTTGATATATAGATGGAAGTTCCAGCTGCCTGTAAATAGTTGCATCCTGGTATCCAATCACTTATTGGGTTCTTTTAGCCCCAAACTGAAGTTCAAATTAGGGTTCATCCACTTTGCGGTCATTTGAACTGAGGTTTTTCTTACAGCAGTTTGAGTTCCTGAACCTTTACCCCAGTACCTCTGATACCAATTCTTCTGGCATTGGTTTGAGTATTAGATTTGCTGCTATAACTGTCTCTGGCAAGGCCCTCCAGCAGGGTTCTTGCCTGTTGAGGCCAAGCCACCTATTCACTAGAAGCCAAGGCTGTTAGACTTGGATACCAGCTTGAACACCAACAAAGATGCTCTTTCCTCCGTCAGAAGATGTATTTCTAAAACAGGATATCTGTGGCTGGCCATTGAGACACCTGCTTTAGTGACAGAATGTCAGGTGTTTTTGTTCCTCCTCCAAATCCTTCCCTCCACATGGAGCCATAGTACTTAAGACAGGTGTAGGAACTCTGAAGGAATCCTCACACAAGCCTGCTATTTACAAGTCTTTGGCCACAAAATAAATGTGTGAATCTTTGCTCCCTACTACACTTACTCCAAGTAACTTGTTTTACTACCATTATTGAGTGTGAAGAGGGTCAATGACCCACAAAGACTACATAATAGCGTAAACTATAAAACGTGCAGACCTCAGGAGCAAGGACCTTGATGGGACATGGAACATGAAACATTGCCTTTAATCTGAGATGTGGTAACTGCCTGCTACAAACACACAGAACCAGAGCAGTGCCCCTTGCCTGACTTAAGAACTACCCAAATCAAAAAGGTTCTAGTTGTAACAGGAGCAGAGGTCAGGATTAATACATACAGAACTTCAACATTGTCAAGCCGGGCTGGATGGATATGACCGAGAATTTGGGAGTTGACTATGAACCGTAACATGCAAGACTGCCTTGCAGGGCGAACACAGAGCATGGCTCACTGCACTCTGCTGCCTTCCTGGTCGTGGAGCTTAACATGCATGCAATGTATTAGTCTCTGCACGAGCTGTAAAACAGGCAGGAAGGCTCAGAGAGGCATTAGAACTTACAGCATACGCATGCCGTTAAAGACTAGCACCATACCTCGTGACCTGAAGTCACAATAGACTGATAGTATGCGGGGAATGAAGAACAACAGTAAGCTTATTAATGATGACCTTTGCTCTCTCCTCCAAGACTTACAGAAGCAGTGGAAAATAGACCTGAAACCGGAATTGAAGGATATCTGCAGGTGAATGGGTCAAACCGTCCCCACACTCAGATAATATGTAGACCAAGTGAGAGAATATGTACTAGAATTAGAAGCAAGATTAACAACTATCCTCACGTTGGAAGGGGGAGGGGGGGCTTGGCCAACCACCTAAGATGGCGGACGCATACAATAGAAGCTCCTGGACCCGGACCCCGTAATGCAATTATTTAATGACCCTGGAAGCAGCATCGGCCCTTAAAGCAGCTTCTACACGTGGATGACCCTATAGTGCCTGCAGTCACCCAAATTTAGTGAAACAGTCAGGAGCACACGTAGAGGCTGTCTCCGGCAATGAGATGAGGACGACGGATTGAACCGGGGGGCAGCACCTGGACTGAGCTGCTGCTGGGGGGAAGCAAGGCGCGGGATGTGCCTACAACCAAGAGACCAGGTGGGGTGTGGACTCCAGTCTGGCTGCGGCACCACCACACTCGATTAATTGAACTGTCCCCGCCGGCATCCTAGAATAGAATCCCAGAAGTGATGTGTGGCGGGCTGAGCGGCCAGGGCTCTCCTGTGGCATGCCCCGGGACTGGGCTGCATATCCAGATATTGTGGAGGTCGGCTGGTGTGAAGCTGAGAGCCTGCGGTGTCGGCTTATGGGCCCTTGCGGCCTAGAAATAATCAACAGTGCGCACCTAACCCGGAGGCCCAACCCATCATATGCACCAGCAGCCTGGGACTTTAACTGCTATAATGCATATTCCATTGGCTTTTCCTGGGTGCACTGGGAGGGAGGAACACGCTGCCCATCGCTGGGCCCTTCGCGAGACCCGAAGCCCTCTGGCCTTTTCATCAATGGGAGCCCGACTTTAGGACGTCTGAAACACCTCCCTGGCAAACCTAGGATCCCTCAAATTCTGGGAATGGATAATGAAGTTTGAATGCAGGGCACCCTCGCCATAATGGAGTGACTGTGGACCAACTAATTAGGGGGCTAGACTGAGTAGACCAGCCCTGCCTCACCTGGGTCCCCAGCCCCCCTGCTCGCACAGCTTGACCCGTGATCTACTGTCTTGGAGTGCAGAGAGGCCTGTACGCAAGCCAGGGGAAGGCCATGCGGTTGGTCCCTTGGTGTGCTGATGGAGTCATTCCCCTAATGTACTGTGTAAACAGTGTTCTTAACTGCAGTGCAATCCACTCTATTGGGTGGTGGGCCCCTTCACCCCTTTGTGCTGGGCATCCCTGGAGCGGACACCCTGGCAGCACTTAGGCACAATTACTAACTGCCAACCCAACATGCAGCAGGCCTGAGAATACAGATTTGATCTGACTACCCATCTAGCCTACCTTCGACCACCCAAACACTGCATTGCAGAGTGATTTGTAGTGGTTCAGACAAACGCAAAAAACTAGAAGACAGTGCTCCGGGAGTCAAGGAGCCGGAAGCCCTTTGGCCACTGAAAGACAGAAGCTGGTTCTCTATCCCTCCTCATATTTGCAGGAATTGGAGGGCAGTTGTAAGAATTATGGGCCGCACCTCTGGACCAAGACCATTAAACCTGGCTCCCACTCTCACTCCCGGTCCACCCGCTCTGAGTGCTCCTCGCCTTGATGCCAGAAGACTGTATATCTCTCACCATGGCGGCACCCCCATGGACAAATTGGGCATTATTCTCCAGGAAGTACAAGACTCCTGAGTGGCCTTTGAACACTGCCTTGGGGGTCATCGCTACGGATATTAGCCTCCTTAAAGATGACCAACGCAAATTAGCCTGAAAGGTCAAGACCAATGAAATGACACTCTCTACCCTGTCACCATGCCAAGCGGAATCAATCTCTAGTTGCCCAGGAACGCACTGATGATGCAGACCAAAGGGCATGCAGAAATAATATCCGGGTTTTGGGTGTACCAGAAGGCGTAGAGGGTCCCCACACCACTCAATACCTAGAGGATGGGCGCAGGACAACCGTGGCATCGACTAGCCTGTTGGACCTGTTCACGGTCAAGAGAGCGCATTGCGTACCTATGAAGAAAACTATACCGGGTGCACCACTGAGACCCATCATGGCCAGGATACTCAACTTCAAGGACAGGGACGCACTACTACAAGCTGCTTGTGAGAATGGAGAACGCAAAGATCTCGTGGTTTCTAGACTACACCCTGGCTGTCCAGCACCGCTGCTCCTTTGAAGAAGTGAAACGCCACTTACGCACAGCAGGCCACACATATGCCCTTCTGTTCCCAGACAAACGTAAGATGATACATGACCAGCAGACTATCTTTTTTGACACTCCAGGACCGGCATGGGACTGGCTGGAACAGCATTTCCCTGATTCTTGAAGGCGAAGACCCCACAGCCCTCACCGCCTAAGCCCCAACGAACACCTCATAGACAGCAACGAGGCGCGGCTGCTCTGGACCCCCCCGGGGGTCATGCCATCCCGTAAAGCCCTGGCAGGCTGACAGGCGGGATTCGATCAGCCGTGTCCAGACAAACCATACAATCTGGCATGACCTCGCCACCTAGACAAGGTTTTCCCTATAGGTTTGAGACCACTCATCCCAAAAGCGCGAAGGCACATGGTATTCTTTTTTTTTTTTTTTTTACAGTTTGGTCGAACAAAAGAACATTGCTGGACCGAGTATTGGGGAAATAGGTTTAATTGTTTGGCAAAGTCAACTAACTTAGCTGATTGATGTGACCAGTGCCCTTAAATGTGAATTATTTATGCAAAATGTCTACTGTAACAAGCTGTTATAACATTATCACCTGGAATGTGAGGGGCAAGGGTTTGGTGCACAAACGGCATAGGATATTGGCCCAATTACATAGGCGACGTGCACATATCACCTACTTAACAAGAAACTTACATCACCGCTTCGAAGCCCAGAACCTGCGCACAAAATGAAGGGGGTCAGCTGTTTTACACATCATACTCAGCGTTTGCTCGGGGGTGGGTGCTGCGATATGGCTTCGGGCAGGAGTCCCCTTTGTGGCCCTAGATACTAGAATTGATGGACAGGGCCGCTATGTACTGCTTAGGGGAACCTTAGATGGTGCACCGATTGCCCTTAAGAGTATGTATGCGCCTAATACAGAACAGGACGTTTTTCTGTCACACCTGTCCTCGGTGCCGGCGGACTGGACATACCTGTGGTTTTTGGGAGGGGACTTTAATGCAGTTCTAGATATTACTCTGGACCGATCACATCATTTCCCCCCGCCTCCGTTGCCCAGTGCTGGACCAGTTAGACGAGCGAAGGTGCTGCAACAATGAGTGGCGGGCTGGAAACCTCTCTGATGTGTGGCGCAGCCGTAACGTTGCTTTGAGGAAGTATTCCTTCTATTCTCCCCACATGCAATCCATTCCCATCTTGATGAGTTCCTATGCACTTCCCACCTTCAAACTAACATTACACATGCCACATTCCTTGGTAAAACACTCTGATCACAATCCATTAGAAATTTCATTGTCATGGGGCCGGGCACCAGCCCTGATCCTTACCTGGCGCATGTAACCACTGCTCCTCGAGGATTTGCTCTTCTGAGAGACGCTCTCCAACACGATTGACACATACTTGTCTGAAAATTCTGGCACAGCCTCCTCTCCATTGGTGGAGTGGGAGGCCTTTAAAGTGATACAGGGGATATCAATAAACATGTTGGTAGGTGCTAGGAGGGAGGTCCTACAGGAGCTCACGCACATAGAGAACAGTCTGGGCCCATTGGAACGGGTAGTGGGGAAGAATGTAGACGCCACAACCGAATTGCAAAATGCTAGAATTGCCTACACCACACTCCTTGAACGTCTCCTGATAATCGACTGTAGGGCTTGTGTGCAGAGAGTGTACTCTGAGGCTGACAAATCGGGTTCACTTCAAGCCCGCTTAATCAAACTGAACCCATCACCCACATCTATCCTGTCAGTAAACACACCAGACTGTGGCACAGTAGTGCCATCCGTGGCCTGCAGCAGTGTCCAAAGTATCCCATGCCGCAGGAGGTTGTAATGTGCTATTAAGCGCGGCAGTGCAGGAGGCAGCCCTTCTTCCTGGGGCAAAGGGTTATTGGAACCGGAGCCCCTTTATTGACCCGCAGCAGTGTCCAAAATATCCTTCGCCATGGGAGGTGGTAATGCGCTATTAAGCGCGGCTAAAAGGAAAATGTTGCTATGTAAGCATCTGTTCGTGGCATGTAGTGCTGTAGATTCACATGCAGCCACCCTCATCCCCGGACACCTGTGACTGTTTGTAATCACCTTTACTATCTTTTTTTTCCTGTTTTGCATGGACATTTCTCTATACTTCACCTCACACTCCATCCTCACCCGCCGTGTGGTAAAACAATCTAATAATGGAGTTGTTCCTCAGCAATAGAGTAATGCTCCTCAATACCAGCAAGAGGAGGAGTCACACTACCGCGTGACTCGAAAGACTTCTTTGAATATAAACAACTTGCACACATCCGGGCCCAACCATAGATGGCAGGAGGATGCACAGCAAGTGAATCTACAGCACTCAATGTCACGAAGAGATGCTTACACAGTACTTTTACTTTTAGGTCAAAGCCTACCAGACATTTGCTAAAGACATCTTGGGGACATTCAGAAAGCTTCCCTGGGAACGCATTCTGCCCGTTGCTTACCATTAGCTTTGTGGTTTGTAACTCACATTTTCTGACTTTCTATTTGCTGGCTTTGTTTTAGGCTGTCCAGCTCGAGTTTGCCCCTCCCAGGGAGCAAAGCCTTTTCACACTACCTCTCCTTGCATTCTTCTACAAGTGCTCCTTTCTGAAAACAGGCCTGTAAATCTTGTTCTTATCTTGTCACATTTGCTATGCATTCAAAGACAGAGGTCAAATGACAGGCTCTGTCTTCTGAGGAAGCTTGGTGTTTATTTTTCTTTATCTGACTTCAAAGTGAGAGGATTTATGTGAAAATCTTGCTGGATACTGGGAGTAGGAAAGGGGTATCTAGCACAGAACAACATTGAAATGAACTGTGCAAGTAATTTAGAATATATTAGAATTCGGAGAGCACAAATGTAGCACATTTTTTGTTTATACTGAAGTGTGTTGGAAACAAGTACCTTAAAACGATCAAAACAGATCAGTACACTAGGTGATGCCATTTCTATGCATGATCATTTGTGCGCTGTATAGTTTTATTAGTAAAACTATTTGTCTGTGCAAATGTAAGGGTCATTTCAATTGAAAATGTGTTGTCTATTGGCAGTGTGCTACCATACCATGCTTACTCCACTTTGCACCACTCCAGATTACACTGTTCTGTTCCACTGCACTCTACTCTGCTGCACTCTATGCCACTTCACTCTATGCCTGTATACTCTACACCTCTCTACTCTATGCCAATGCACTCTACGCCACCCTACTCGACTCTCCCTCACTGCACTTTCCACTGCTCCAGTCTAGGCCTCTCCACTGTACCATGCACATGTCCATTCTGCGCCACTCCACTGTAGGCCACTCTGCAACGCTGCACTCTCTGCCGATGTACTCTATGCCAATGCACTCTACTGTGCAGCACTCCACTCTAAGCCCCTGCACTCTACACCACTTTGTCACTCTAATCTACACCACAGCCCTCTACACCACTTTACTCTACGCTCCTCTATGCCACTGCTTCTACCTTGCACCATTCTGCTCTACGTCTTATTAATCTGAAACAATGCACTCTGTGTCAATGCACTCTGTGTCAATGCACTATGTGCCAATGCACTCTACCCCATTCTGCTCCACTGCAGTGTATGGCACTACTCTACACCACTGTACTCGACACCACTTTACATCACTGCACTGTATGCCACTTTACTTTGCAACACTGCACTGCCTGCCTCTGAACTCTACTCCACTCTACTCTCTATGCCACTGCACTCTACGCCACTGCACTCTGCAGCACTCCACTCCATGCCACTGTACTCTACTCTGTACGAATCTATGCCTCTGCGCCACTCTACTCCGCACCACTCTACTCCACTGCACTCTACGCCACAATACTCTGCAACACTCTACGCCAAAGCACTCTACACCAGTCCACTCTACGCCACTCAACTGTACGCCACTCTACACGACTCCACTCTATGCCACTAGAAACAGAACACTTTATGCCACTCCATTGTATGACACACTACTCCACTTTTTGCCATTCCACTCTGACACACTACGCCACTCTCCTTTATGCCACTAACTTTAGCCATGGTGGTGTACAACTTGGCAAAGCTAATAGCTCTTGCATAGGCAAGATCTATTGGCTTTGCCAGTGTTTTTTTCATAAAAGCAAGTATCTGGCTAGATATTCACTGACTGGGGTTGCTGCTTGTGTTTTTGAGTTGTGAGGCTGCAGACACCTTGCACCTAACTCCCCACCGAGATATGTTGAATTGTACGACTCGCGCTACCACAGTGCTAAGCGCTGAAAGGGTAGTACTTGACCCAGTTAATCAGAATCCATAGTAGGCCTGGCCCAGGGACATCAGGAGTAAAAGGCTACAACCCCTACAGTTGGGCTCAGCAGCTCCTGCTTGTCCGTGGGCCTCTGAAAGGGGTTCTGGCACTATTGTTACTTGATTGAACTGCGGGTGGATGAGAGGAAATGAATAAGCAGAGAAACTGTCCATAGAACGTTCAAACTAGCGGAAAAGGCCTAAAAAGTGAGAACACTAAAATTAAGACTCTATTCAAGGCCCTAACATTTAACTTTGAGCGACTAAACTCCACAAATAAAAGATAGAATACAAGGCAGATACAGTCTTTTTATAGGAAATACATTTGAAGATGGGCGACTGGTGGTTGTGAAACGAAGCACTCTGATACATAGAAAAAATACCCGTCCCAGGAATTTTGTTCTTTGAATTTTCTTTATTTATTCATTTTCAGCATAAGGGGCAATGAGAATTTTGTTCCATTATATGATTAGAGTAATCATCTAGAATGACCATGTAATCCTCAAATGTAGGATAAAAACCAATCCTTACGGTGGCCTCAACATATGCTCACAATCGAGGACAAATTAGATTCCTGCATGACACACTGAGGAAACTTTGGTGCTTTGCGGCGGGAGAGGTCTAATACTCTGTATTAGACCATGGCCCTTTAGTAGAAATTAAAGGGATAGATAAAGCCCCCAGAGGCAGGCTAGGGAAGTATGTTATACTGAACGTGACAAATGGGAGATATGTAGTGCAGACTGTACAGGAATATCTAGTAACTATTGACACACCAGAGATATCCGGAAGTACATTAAAGGAGACAATGAAAACTATGGTCATGCACATACTTATTAAACTATCATCAGTGGGCAAGAAAAATAAGACCGTAGCACAGACCCAAAGGAAGGACCCAAAGAATCTGAAGACCAATATAAGACAACTGGAACAAGAGCAGACCTGAGAGAGCCTACAGAGCTTCAGGGTCAACTGAATACGCTCCTAGTGAAGAAGTCAAGAAAGGCACTCTTATTCCTGTAAAAGTAAACTTAAAAATATAGCATTAAAGCCCAAATACTTTGTTTGCAAATACTCTGCAAGTGAGGAGAAGTAGAGAGGCCATTCATGGAACCAAAGCACAGTATGAGGAACTGGTCGTTGGAGATGGAGAAAAGAGTGCAATCTTCTGGTATTTTCATAGACCACTCCATGAGGATGGGAAAGAGTTGTCGGCAAGTCAGACAGACATGCTTGAGGGTCCTAGTTTTGCCAAGGCTGTTCAATAGACCAGAGAGAGAGTCTTGTAGAGTCCTTCCCAACTGAGGAATTCGAACCTTTAAAGCACCAGGCACAGATGGGCTCATGGGTAAATTTTATAAGGCATTTGAAAACCATTTGACATTACCTTGGCACAGACCTTCTAATGCATATCAGACATAGGAGAGACACCCAAATCTTTGAGCAAAGCAGATGTGGTTGTCCTATCCAAACTGGGAGGCGACTATATGATGTGCCACTAGCATTGTTAAATATAGACATTAAGCTCTGTATGAAGATTTTGGCCTGCTAAATCTGTTACATGAAATCCAGTCAGGCTTCATTTATGACAAACATTTGATAAAATTAGGCGAACAGTTCACTTAGTGGAAAAATCCAATAAAAAATATACCTTCTACCCTATTGGTGTCAGATGCGGAAATACATTTAACAGGGTGAGCTGGTCCTTTAAAAAACGAGTGATGGAGAAATTAGGACTTGGTAAAGATTGAACCAGAATGATTATGGCCCAATATCAGGAACGAGAGGCAGGATTATTATCAATTGAGTTTTTCATGAAGATTTAGTATCAAAATTGGCATGAAGCAGGGATGCCTAATGTTGCCTTTACTATTTGCTATGGCACTAGACACTCTGGCATTGTCAACGTAGCACATTTTGGCTATATAAGGGTTTGAATTTGGGAAAGTCGAACATAAGATCTCATATTTTCCAGATGACGTTCTAATTCATTTAAATGAACTAACGGCCTCTATAAACCCACTATTGAGGCAGTTGGAGCAACTTTGGAAAGCCTCAGGATACAAAATAAACTCTGATAAGTCAAAACTGTTGTTGCTGAGAACAGATACGACTGAAGGTAAAACTCTAAAGAAAGAAACACTTCTTAGGGAAAATTCTGCGAAATACATTGGGGTTTATGTAACATCGCGAACTTCAGACATCTTTAGTGTTGTCGTAACCTAAACCATAATGATTATATTTTGTGACTGAGATCAGCTGGGGAAAAAATAGTGATCGTACCGAGACTTCTTTACATTTTTCAGGTTCTATCAGTTAGCGTAGAAAGGGGGACCTTCCAAACAATGCAGAAACAATTGGTATGCTAGTTGTGGCTAGGAAAAACCCTGGATGATCTCAGAGAGAGAAGAGGGCTGGTCCGTGGAACTATCCAACTATCATTGGGTACATATGTACAGAGCAGTGGTTGGTAGGACAATATGGATTTTTTTTGACTTCCTAAGACTTTCAGACCAGTAAGACTATATTCTTTCCTGATTATCAGCACCGCAGAGGAGATGTGCTACTCCATAGGTCCAAGTAAAGGACTGACAAAATTTCCCTCCCTGTTGGCTCCTATCCACCATAATGCACACTTAGTGCCAGCATACGAAGGATCTAATTTAAAAAAGTGGCAAGAAGTTGACTGTAGTACATTTGCAGGCTTAAATGAGAGTGGAAAAGCCATATTTTTTGAGATCTGCAAAAGAGAATTCAAAACATCTGTGCAGACACAACTTATATACTATTAGTTAAGACAATGGGCAACAAACACAATGGTTAGAGCTGCACCCATTAGGCCACTGACACTCCTGGAGCAATTAGTGGTTTCATTGGACAGGACTGAAGGAACAATCCTCAAAATATAAATGGTCCAGACCACCTCTATGACTCATCCTTGCTACAAAAAGATGGCCCGAACAATTCTGGGAATTGCTGCAGAGGAACATAAACTCAAATACCAAATCAGTATTACTTGTAGAATCTTCAAAAACCAGCCATAAAATATTGTGCTTTTCCTGCTCCCCAGCCACCCAGCAGTGATATTTCTGGACCTGTGGCCAGAGAATTCTATATAGGGCAAAGAATAGACTTTGACTTTCTAACTTCTGGTCTCAGCAAAAGTAGTAATAACTTACCTTCAGGACCAGGTGATACCACCATATCGAACTCTTAGTATAATAAAATCTGGGACACCATGGCAATGGAAAGATTATTCACACATCTAACTAAAGACAAAGATTACTTTCTTTCAGGGTGAATATCCAAATTGGTGTCCATGAAAAAAATGTAAAGATGTCACACCTTCACCACAAAAAAACATCACGCACACACTTGTTTGATTAATGAGGAGTGAAGTAATTTTCTTAGTGTATATATAACCTGTCCTTGATCAGCCTGAAAGGCAGAATGATACAACTTTGGCACTTGCTTTGCGGGTGTTAGGTCGAGCCACACAAGTGGGGTGCTGTTTTTATCGGGAGAAGTATGGGAATGCTGGGTAGATAGGAATTTTGTAGATCCCTGTCTATCCTGGAACTTTGGGGGCTCAGAAATGTGAGGAAAATGAGTGAAGGTTTGAGGTTTACATGGCATTGTGGGTAAGACAACATCATTAGATCCATGCATGTAAACCAACCACCCTGGACTCCCCTGGCTGTCCAGTTTTCAGAAATGTCTGGGTTTAATAGGTTTCCCTGGGTGGCGTCTGAGCCCATAAAGTTGATTCTTTCAGCATGGCAAGTGAGACGATATAGCCCCTCCCTCTGGGCCATATGTAAAATCAATGCTGACTAGAATAGAAATTTCCTCTCGCTGGCCACAGGGAAGAGATTCATTATTACCCATGGCAGCATTAAGACTGTTCAGCCTTCAAAGGTGCCACGGACTGGACACGTCATAATGAGATTTGGTTGGGGCTGGCAGCAGGGGTGGCTAAACGCAATATTGCCAGGTACTGGGGTGCGCAGGCGCCCCCCTCGTGGGATCAGTGGCTCTGTGACCTGGATTGGTGCCAGAGGGCGGAGGAAACGGTCTACAGGTCCCGGGGATCTGTGAATAAATGGAGGAAGGTGTGGGGTCCCTGGCAACGGTTTCGAGCTGTACAGGAGGGGATGGGATAGAGGACTGTTGCAATCCCTTCTCTGCATTTCCATGCATGTTAAAAAAAAAAAAAAAAATGTGATGAACTGTGATCCCTGTGAATATATTACGAACTACCGCTGTGTAACCCACTTGAACATGAGCAATGTTAATAAAAAGAATTAAAAAAAAAAAAAAAAGACTGTTCAGCCTTTACAGGTGGAGTAGACCCCACCCTTTATTTTATTAAAATATATCCCTGGCATCCAGTGGGCTTTCTGTTCCCCCTCGAAGCAAATTGAGGCAAGCCCCCTCACGTCCCCCAGGGTGGCAGAAAAACTGGGTTGCCCCTTTTGGGGTGGACTATTACCCAGTGCTAGGGTGTTAAGTCCACATTGCTTTGTTTCAGCCACATGTAAAATCCCTGGAGTCTAGTGGGCTTTTTGCCCCCCCCCCCCACCCCCCACTCACTTCCTCTAGGACATGGGTGCTCTCAAATATTTTCCCGGGGGCCGCAAAGTTTGGTCTTTGGTGTGACCAAGGGCCGCACTGATTCAAGTGGGGGGCGGGTGTAAAGTCAATGTAGAGGAAGCAAAGCATGTATATTTGGTGGCTGAACTCAATTGTGCAATGTGAAACCAGAAAACCTGGGATGAATCCCAGCTTCTCCACTTGACCAAATTGTGTGACCCTGGGCAATTGTTTTATTTCAATTTACCTCCTTTTTCTTCATTATCACATATAAGAGGAACTTAAAATACACAACTTCAGGATGCATGCTGTTTAAAACCATCTCCTGTGCTTGGATGTAATCACTAATGGCATTGTTGTCAGGATGAGGGGGGGGAAGCATGAACGTTTCTAAATTCATGTTTGAAAACCATCACTTTAAGAAAAATACTTCTGAATGCACTGCTATAATTTGATTTACTAAAGTGAAATGGTTCTACAGGTCAATGAAATACACTTTTTGAATTTTGAAAAGACTATCGTATTTTTACACATTTGCTGTTAAAAATAAAGGTGTTCCTAAAGTTAAGGGCCTAGTTACTTTCTTTCCCTAACTACAATTAACCTTTAAATAAGTGCTTGCTGTATATTTAAAAAAACAAATTGTTAGTGCTGAGTCGAGTAAACATCAGCCCAGTGCTGCTTCCCAGGGGGCCGCATGTAAAGGTCAGGACAGGAGTACCGCATGCGGCCCCCGGGCTATAATTTGAGTATCACTGCTCTAGGAGATGCAGAAAGATTGTATTGTCCCCTTTTGGTGTGGGGGCATGGCCTCACCCCTTTGTTTATTTTTCAATACATACAATCCCTGGCATCCGCTGAGCTTTCTACCCCTCAGAGTAGATTGGGGGCAAACCACCCAATTTCCCCTTGGGGGAGCAAAAAGACTGTAATGCACCCTTTTGAGGTGGGAGTATGACCCTATGCCATGGTGAGCTGCCCTTATCCATTTAGTTAAAAAACAAAATGGTATCCCCTGTGCCCACTGAAGTTTCTGCCGCTTCAGATTGAGGGCAAACACCCCTATCAGCCCTGCGGGGGGGGGGTGAGAAAGACTGTATTGCCTTCCTTTTGTGGTTGGGGTATGGCCGTAGGCCAGGGTGGGCCGCCACTGCACTTTATTTTCCCTGATGTCTAATGGACTTTCTACCCATTCCCTCCCAAGGAGGCAGATAGGGGAAAACCTTGCAATCTGACCCTAAGCGGTAGGGGGAAGGGCAGAAATACTGCCATTGTCTCTGGACATGAGTGATATGTTAGAACATATTTAAAATCAGGTGGGCACTCTGATCGCCAGAGCGGGCAAACTCAGCAGTCGATGCCAACCTGCACCATCTATTTGGTTTAATTGATTAAACTGTGCAAGAGAGAGTGAGTTGGTCTCACCATAGGTCGCATTGTGGTAGTTGATTTCACTGAGTAACAGACCACGCACCCCGGATCACCATGTCATACGAGGAGATATCTAGTCTCACTGAACACTGAGCGGAAACTTTTGGTTTTACACATGATAAAACTCAGCGCATATATTCATTAATAGAAGAAACAGAAAGTAGCATCACTAATACGGGATCAATTGAATCTACCATTAAGCAGCTATTATACATCTCCAAGAAAGAGATCAATCAAAGACTTCACGCCAGCACGTTGATTAAATATCACAAAGTACAACGCATTCCCAGAGGATTACGGATTTCATTGAACCAACTCTATGTAAAAACAATACCAGATTCAATGAGAAGTGGTACGCCATACTTAACAAGTGTTCACTGGATTTTATTTTATTGATCATTGAAGAACTTTCAAAAGTATTAGAGGATTTGAATAAAGAAGTTAATCAACTCGAGCAGGAACTTATGAAAAAAAACAACAAAGGAAAACTGTAAAGAGACACTCGATATTAATGTACATTTGGACAAATACACCAAGGAAATAAATGAAAGAAAAATTAGTAAGTTCAAGAGATACCATCAATTACAAACTCGGGGAAGTATATAACTGGGCGTACATTTATGCACGCAGAAGACAACAGAAACCATACACAGGAAGATCATCTGACACCGAGGCATCATCGTCTGATGATTCACGACATACCAGCCAACCTTCGTTACCACGAGATAATGACCGATCGAATAATGGAGGCCCATCTACATCCACACGAATTACGAAGGAGACTCCTTTTTTAGAGAGAGGCCAAGGGCCAGAAGTCGAACCTGGAAGGGGGGGCGGCACAAAAGCAAAACAACATCCAGTGGCGAAATTCATGAAAAGTCCGAAACCTTAGTGATCAACATCTCAAAACACCATCTGACACAGTTTCAAGTTAAGACTACAGAAGGGTACATCATTCGTACCTACTTACCATTCAAACATCTTGGAGACACAAATCAGCCTTTACAATATCATGCGAACCTTAAGATTGACACATTACTTTGAAAACATTGTGGAATTCCAACAACGTTCACAAAATAATACCTTGCTAGGACTAAGGAATAAGAGTTCGTTTTGTGCCCCCATCAGTCACAAAGTATTAGATGCTTTTGAAGCAGTTGTGCAACAAGATTTATTTACTATTTTCAAACAAAAGCGACCAAAATCAACTAACATCACACAGAAAGAAAGATAGGAGCTAATTCAATTGGCCTCTAACCCCGCCATAACTATCAGTCAAGCTGACAAGGGAGGTGCACTGATTATTATGGATACTGAGTTCTTTTTGGAAAATGTCAATGCACACGTGGAAGATACCAATACCTATATGAAATTGTTCTCCAACCCTACTAAGGAATTTCAAAGGGTACTTACGGAAGTGATAAGGCTATTGTCAGAGGAACTATCACGAACGAGAAGACCTACCTTACCATGAGTAACCCTGGCATCCCCTACATATACATGATTCCAAAAATTCACACAGACCCATTAAAACCACCATTTAGACCCACCGTATCAACAGTAAAATCTATTCATGAACCAATAGGAAAGTATTTGGATAAACACTTACAACCTTTGGTACGGAACATGTTCACATATTTGAGGGACACCACTGACTTTTTAAACATCTTAGAAAACATGGAATTGGATTTGACACAAGAAATACTGTTATGTACGATTGATGTAAAATCGCTATACACGTCCATAACTCACAATTTGGGACTTGAAGCTGTAGAGTCGTTTTTAAGACAATCTGACATGGACAACGACCTCAAAATATTCCTCATGGAGTTACTACACTTTACATTATACCATAGTTACTTCAAATGGCAAGACAATTTCTTTACCCAATTGTCTGGAACATCCATGGGAAATTGCACCGCACGAAATATGCCAATTTGTTCATGTATAGATTTGAACTTGATCATATTCTCAACCAACCAAAGTGGACTGACAACCTCATCATGTACCGTTGTTACATAGACAATATATTTATTTTATGGAAGGGATCACAACAGGGGTTATCAGATGCAATAGACAGATTAAATCTAGTGGACGAGAGAATTGGAATCACTTCAACGATTAGCAGGAACCAGATTACCTTCTTGGATGTCCTAATAACCAAGCAAAACAACCAGTTGGTTACCAGTATTTTCACTAAACCGACAGACCGTAACAACCTACTTCACTACACAAGTTTTCATCAACCGTCCTTAAAAAATCATCTACCATACTCGCAACAATTACGATTAAAAAGAATTTCATCCAACAATGACCTTTATCAGAACAGTTTGCATACCATGGTACAAAAATTCAGACAAAGGGGGTGTCCAACATCTACCTTGCAAGAAGCGGTAGCTAAAGCAGAGAACAGAACACGTGAGAGCTTACTGAAAAATAAAGAAACCTCCACAGTCAATGAAAACAGGGCAGTGTTTGTATCTAAATTCTCATCCCGCAGTTACAGGATAAAGAAAACCATACAGAAATATTGGCCAATGTTACAAATGGAAAATGACTTCAACAACATAATTTGAACATCAACTAAGATTCGCTTACATGCGTACCAGTAATCTCAAACAAATCCTTAACAAAAAATACGTTAAAAAATCTGTAAATTACAGAGGAACACTACCATGTATGAATTGTGGGAGTTGCAATTCTATCATCAAAGGCAATATTTTATCTCATCCCATCCGAGGGACCACGTCAAACTTAGTCACTGCTACATGTGACACCAGTAACGTCATTTATATGTTGAAATGGCCTTGTGGAAACGTTTATGTTGGAAAAACAGAGAGGAAAATGAAGATACGTTTAAACAAGCACAAAAGTAACATTCAAACAAAAAACCAAAAATCTACAGTGGCCACACATTTCAACAACAACCACCACAATGTTAGCCAACTTAGGTACATGATACTTGAACAAGTACCCATTGTAACCGGGAGAGACAATACCCGATTTCTACTTCAAAGAGAAATATTTTGGATCAACTATTTGGATACAGTGAATTTTAAGGGTCTCAACGAACATATGGATTTAAATTGTTTTTTGTAGGACGTGAGGTACCAACGCACCGAATAGTAATTGACATTTGTGATTCATCGTGCTGTATATATTTTCTTTACATTGGAGACTGTAACAGTAGTGACACTATCATTTACTTTGTGTGTCATGCAACATTGTTTAAATTACTTATTCACACATCAAGTTGAGGATGGGTTTGAGCACTTAGTGTTGTGTTCATTATTCATGTCTACGTTTTTCACATTTTCACTTTCAGCTCCTGTTCGTTGTTAACTCGAACAGCAGCATTACCACTCTCACTAGGTCTCTACATTTTGTCACTTTAGCGGTTCGTGAATTTTACGTTTTTTAACGACGCTTGATCATTTTTTCACATCGCGGTTCTCTTCATGGGTAACAGCGGCACACGTGGGCAAACGCTTCCGGGTTAGGTGACGATTAGTATTCCGGATCGCAGTAGACGCGGAAACACACCGACTTCACATCATCTCGGGAGAAGCATATATACTTCATTAAGACTGCCACGGGTAAGCATGCTCAATGTTTTATACCACGTAGTAAACTATTTTGCGGTCAACACCGCATTTCCTAATCGTTCGACATTCTCACCCTTTAGGCTTAAAAACGACGGGAACAAGTTAAATTACGTTATCGAGTAAGTCACTCTTTTTGAGAGTGTTTGGTAATTCGCGGCGCTATGGTCACTAACTTATTTCCGTTACCCGGGACACTGGAGAATTGATGAACGCACCGCCACTACTGGGTGCCACGTTGGAAATTAATTCCGGTACGACACTTGTTATCGTGTGTTGCACTCTATTTTTATCGTTTTTTCTCCCAAGTAATGTACACAAAAAAAAGGCATGAATACACTTTACAGAGTTGGTTTTCGGCAATTAGAAATCAGGAGCACAACACGCAAAAGTCGAGCATGGTCATTACGTTAATTTAATTTGTATTTCTTGGGGATATAGTAGGAATCATTATTCAGATAATTGATAAGTTTGTTTTCTGTGTACACCCACAGACATAAAAACCAAGTTTCTTCTATTTTTGTAGGAGCAAGCCCCTGATGAAGGGCGTTGCACGAAACACATTGGGCACAGTTATGTTTATGGACAAACATGTTTAACAACATATAATCAGAATGGATTCTATGAGATGAAGTAGAATATAATTCATGGAAAGGAAAACAAAATGAAATAAAATTTCACTTGATTACCTGAATACAATTGATGAATAAGTTTTCTTCGAGTGCGGTTTGGGGACGCTCCCTAATGTCTAGGGAAGCGCTACCATAATAATGGACTTTCTACCCATTCCCTCCCAAGAGGGCAGATTGGGGCAAACCTTGCAAACTGACCCTAAGGTGGGGGGGGGCGAGAGACCGTATTTTCCTCCTTTTGTGGTTAGGGCATGGCCGTAGGCCAGGGAGGGCTGCCACTGCACTTTATTTTACCTGATGTCTAATGGACTTTCTACCCATTCCCTCCCAAGGGGGCAGATTGGGGCAAACCTTGCAATCTGACCCTAAGCGGTAGGGGGAAGGGCCCAAAGACTGCCATGGTCTCTGGACATGAGTGATATTTTCGAACATATTTAAAATCAGGTGGGCACTCTGATCGCCAGAGCGGGCAAACTCAGCAGTCGATGCCTAGCGAATCACAAAGAGGGTCTCCATCCAGAGGTGGTGCAAGGTCTATTCAGAGATTGGGGAGACCCTTAGCTAGATCTATTCACCACCACCACCAAGATATGCGATGTCAGCACTTCTGCGTGCTGGAGTTTCCAAGGCGACTCTCGCTCAAAGATGCTTTCCATCGCAAGTGGAGCTCAGGACTCCTGTATGCCTTTCTACCGATAATTCTTGCCCAGAGTTCTCAAGAAAATCAGAAACCACTGGGCCCAAGTCATTCTTTTGGCTCCGGATTCAGCACAGAAAGTTTGATATCCTAAGTATGAGCATCAGTCTCCAGTCAGGCTGTCCCATAGGGAGGATCTCCTGTCGCACCAACAGGGCAGAGTCCTGCTCCTGAACCTGGCCATGCTCTGCCTTTATATGTTGAGCAGCAGCAATTGATAGTTTTTGACTTCCCTGCAAAAGTCTGCAATGCATTTCTGGCAACCATGTGTCCCTCAATCAAGACTGTATACGCCTATCTTTAGAACAAATTTGTGGCTTGGTGTGCTACCAACAATGTTGATTCCCTTTCTGCACCTTTTGTCCAAGATGTTATTTGTTCTCTCATTAGCCCGGCAATGCTTTGCTTTGAGCACAGTTAAAAACGGTATCCTTCGCCCACATCGGCATTCTTGCGGTTGCCGGACCAGCTCTCCCTGTTTAAGTCACCTATTGTGACTCGTTTTCTAAAAGGACTGCAACGCATGTTTTCTCCAAATTCCTTTATCATGCACCAATGGGACTTGAACCTAGTCTCGATGTTCTTGATGTGCTTGCTCTTCGAGGGTATGCTCAACTGCCCTCTATGGTTCCTGGCCATTAAAACTGTCTTTCTAGTGGCCATTAAATCGACCAGGAGGGTAGGCAAACTGCAGCCACTCTCCGTGCACCCCCATACACTACATTCTTCCCAGACAAACTGCTTCTGAGAACACGTGCCTCTTTTCTACCGAACATGGTGACACCCTTCCATGTCGGCCCAGACCATCACATTGCTGATCTTCTTTGCTACGTCTCACTCTTCCACATAGGAGAGACTCCTGTCCTGGACTCAAAAAGAGCATTATCATTCTACATTGATCGTACTCAGGAATACCGGGTGTCAGTCATCTCTTCATTGGGTTTGCCGGAGCAAAGAAAGGAAAAGCCATGCAGAGAAGGATCATCTCACGATGGATTGCGCTCTACATTAAAGTCTGCCATGCACTGTCCAAGAAGCAACCCCCCTGAGGGCTTGCATGCTCATTCAACTAAAGCCAAGACTGCAACCTCTCGCAGAGTCCCTGTCCTGGACATCTGTCAGGCTGCGACATGGGCATCTCTGCACAAGTTTACCAAGCACAACTGCCCAGACAGTCCGGTCCGTCTTGATGGGCACCTTGCGTGTTCGTTCCTCCAGGACTTCCTGGTCTAAATCTCTTCGCAGACCCACCTCTGGAAAGACATTGCTCCGGTATCTGTTATAAGTTAAGAAATCTGCTGCTGGAAGTCCAAATCAGATGAACAAGTTACTTACCTTTGGTAACGCTTTATCTGGTAGAGACTACTTTTTTTTTATTTTAAAGATATTTTTATTGGCATTTAACAAAACATACATAAAATTTGTCACATAGACCAAGATCTGTCCAGAAGTTGGGGATTATTAAAGGCGCCTGGGTGTCCAATAGGTTTACATCAATAGAGGTTATACAAATATACTCTCATATATTTAGTGTATTTTCCCACATTTCCACGATTTTTTATTTTACAGATGCTAGTCTAACTTTGTCCACCTTCTGGTATGTTCCCCTCAAGACACGTAGATCCTGGATGACTGCGTCAGGGCCAAAGTGAGGTGGGGGTAACTAGGAGTTGTCATAGGAGATAAACACCTAGTTTTGAAGGAAAGATGTGGTGAAACTAAACAAAATCCAGGCTTAAGAAAACATAAGTCGTAACTAAAGTGTCGGGGGGGAGGGGGGGATAGTGGATCTTAACTGCTTGAGGGCAAATCCCAGGTGGGTCGATCCTGGAGGTGCCACCCTTGTGTATGTATCCAGTGACATCTAGGAAATGGATACCCAAGTCTGGGAGGGAAAGGGAGAGGGGGCGTAGGTATATATGCCCAGGCATGGCATGCGTGTGACGTATGGTCTGTGGCACCCCCTGCCATCAAGCCTCTGACTCTCGATCAGGTGTCTCCTCATCGCTCTCCTCACCTGGTTCATCTCTCTGGGCCCTCTCCTCATGATCATCAGAGTAACCCTGGTTCTATGTCAGTATCTCCTCCCGGGTGTTCCCAGGTCTCCAAGACCTCCGTCTATAGTGCAGCCAGGGCACGCCTTCGAACTCCCCTGGCATCTTCTCAGCGAAAGGCCCTTTCTTCGGCTCCTGCCCAAGTCATGAACTCTCTCTATCATTACCTCAAGTACTGGTCTGTTCTCTGATTTCCATGCCATTGCTATTTTAAGTTTGGATAATGCCAGTGCCATAGCGGTCTGGGGATCCTTCATAAAAGGCAGGCCTTTATTGTGCAGGGAAGAGTGTGTCCCATCGCGGAGTGGAGTCGCTGGAGAACTGTGGCCCAAAAGTCTGAAGGGTAAGGCATCCCCATGTCATGTGACAGAAGTCCGCATCAGGTAGACAACACCGGGGGCACTCCGGATGCTCGCCACTGTACATTACCTGTAATCTGTGAGGTGTGTCATGTACAGGAAGTTAAATTGTATATATGGCAGTCTCGTTTTTGCGGGAGACTTTTTTAGGGTTGGCTAGCATCTTGTTCCATTACCCACCTGTGGTTTCATGGCCCAGGATCCCATTTCATATAGTCCTTAGAGCCACCAATGATCTCTGTCCTATGTCGTTCAGTGAACGGTAAAACCATAGGCGCCTTGCAGAGCCAATGAAAAGTAGAAGTTGGAGCACTACTGCATTGGGGGAGGGTTCTTCCTGTCCACCTTCCTGCAAAAGTCTGCACCAAAGCTTCATAGGTCAGGAACTGACCCCGGAGCAATGTATATTACTCCAATAACTCCTCTAATGGTATGAGGGTGCACATCGAAAAGCAATCCCTTACTGTCCTTAACCCCGCTTCTGTCCAGTCTGAATGTTAAGCAGCTGTGAAACAAGTAATAGAGTTCCCATGTGGAAGTCCCATCAGTAGGTAGAGCGGGTGCGTACAGCGGGGCTCTCCCGGTTCGTACCAGGCAATGGCGCCAACAGTGAATCGCCACTCGCACCAGGGTGCTTGGAGTGGAACAGCAACCGGGCCAGAAGAAGCCCTTGGTAGGGGGCTAAGTCCAAAAGATCAATGCTTCCTCGTTGGGTCTCATCAAGCCACTTGGCTACCCATTGCACTTGTGCAGCTAAATAGCACAATTCAAATTCTGGTGCTCCCAGGCCTCCATCATCTGTATGGCGCCTCAAAATATCGAGAGACCTATGGTCACCATCCCAAATTAGTTTACGGAGCAGGGTATCAACTTGTTAGAACCACACTGCGGGTATTGTAACCGGGAGGTTTGTAAAGTGGGGAGCATCACCATTTTGGATATGGATATTCGGGCCATCAGTGATAGTCCAGGGATCTTCAAAAGGTAACAAAGCCTTGAGAGAGCGAATCCCCCCCCCCCCTCTAATTTCCCTTCATACAAATCTCCCGAACTGTGATATAACTGAATGCCCAGTTACTTAAAGGTGGTAGTTGACCATCTTAGTCCCAAGGGGAGGCCCGGTTGTTGGGGAGCCCCAGAGTACAGGGGAACAAACAGGTCTTAGTTCGATTGAGGCATAGGCCCGACACTGTCCTGAATTCCTCAAGGTGATTGCTTGCATCTTGAGCCCCTCTATTATGTTAAAATACTTATAAAGCATGAACAGCCATCCACTTGGGGTTTCCTGGAGCTTTTGGACACAGATAGTTACTCCCAGCTCAGATTCATTCAGAACAGCCACATCTGTAATTGTCTGCGAAAGGAGAGCAGCGAAGAGCAAAATTTTAGATGTTTTGGCAGTGTTCCAAAGCTTAGGGCCTAGAAATATCGAGTAGGCGGATACAGTTTTATCAAGCCATTCATGTGGTGAGGTGCAGTCCCAGCCCTTGCTTTTAAAAACCTAGCATAAGACCTTAAATTGGACATGTTTAACCACATCCAGCCAATGGAACTCGCAACAAAGAGAAGTAGCCGAGGCATATTTTGGCAGTCTGTAGATAAGCTTAGCAGCTGCATTCTGCACCACCTGCAAGCGTCTCAAGGAGGCTTTATGAGCCCCCAAGTAAAGAATGTTACCGTAATCCAGACGAGATAAAAATAAGAACCTGGATGATGGTCCTTTGAGCAGGTACAGGGAGAATAGTGATGAATTTCCATAACCATTTCAAGGTAGCGAAACAGGTCCCAGAGACCTTTGCCACCTGCGTCTTCATGGAGAGCTTAGAGTTCACCAAGAAGCCTAAGTTCTTAACTTTAGGTGCAGGAATAGGTGTATCGCCCAAAGCGGTTGGCCAATGCTGTGGCCCCCAGAACATGGGTTCTACTCCAGGATCAGCATCTCGATTTTTCTTTTTAAATTTTTTTTCTCCCTATTTAGTTTCAGCAAGTTGTTATTCATCCATGAGGCTACCTGATCCAAACGGGAGTTCAAGGACATGAAGCTGCAGTCCTGAGCAGATGATAAAGAGAAGATGATTTGCGTATCATCCGCATAGGACACCACAACATTCCACCAGGTCAGCTAAAGGGCGCACATAGATATTAAAAAGTGCAGGACTCAAAGCCGACCCGTGAGGAACCCCAGAGGTTAAAGCATGACTCATGGATGAGGAGCTGCCTGAAGAGACCTGAAAGGTACGGCCCTTCAGGTACGAAGAAAACCATGATAGTGCCATTTCCTGGATCTCCAGGTGTGCCAGTCTCCCCAAAAGCATGTCATGGAACACAGTATCGAAAGCAGCGCTGAGATCAAGTAAAATCAGTGCTGCTGTCTCGCCCTCGTCTAGGAGCCACCTTAGATATTCTGTGACTTCCAGGAGGGCAGACTCTATTCTGTGTCCCGTTCTAAACCCTGATTTGGAGTCATGTAGAAAAATTCTGAGACTCCACAGAATCTGAAAGTTGGGTGCAGACATGCGTTTCAAGAATTTTCGATGAAATAGGGAGAAGAGAGTGAGGTCTGTAATTAGGCCAGTTGCTAGGATCCAGGTTGGGTTTGTTCAAAAGAGGAAGAACCGTGGCATGCTTCCACACCTGCATCCAACAATTAAGAAGTCTAATCAGAGGAAACTTGTTATCAGAGTCTAGTTGGGGGGAATAGGGTCTTTGGAAAAGCCTGATTTTATAGATTGTGCCAGAACCACAAACAACTGCAGCTCCAACAAGTCCCAGGAACCCAACATCTGCCCTACAGGAAGAGAATTGCCAGAAATCTGGATTTCAGAAGTCAGAAATAGATGAACAGTTATTAGTCTGAGAACAAACCCTGCTTATCATCGTCAAAGAATGCTGGATGACTTGCACTTTATTCACAAAAAATGGGCCAAATCCTCACATTGGGCCTGAGATAATGACGATGCAGGAGCAGTCTTGCTCAGGTCAGAAAGTTCATTGACTGTTCGGAAGAGTGATTTAGGACAATCGTGGGCTGATCTGATAAAAAGGAGGCACAAACTAATCTGCAGCGACTGTGATGGTGCTTCAGTGTCAGTTTGTATTTAAGCTTGGATGTGTCATCACTAAGCCTCCAAGCCCTTTCCAACCTCTTACAGCTTGTTTTCGTTCCCTGTACTTCCTCAGTATACCATGGGGCTGGGAAATGGAGTCTAGCAGAGCGTCAAGTTTTAAAGGCAGAAAATGGTCTAAAGAGCTACGTAGCCAGTCATCAACTCAGGGCTAGTCTTTCTTGACATCTTCCAGTGAGTTAGGAATCAACTTCCTCAACTGGCTGTTCAAAGTACCTATGTCAAGCTTTGACCAAGCCCATACATTGATCTGAGGTTTATTCAGCTCCTCCTGCATTCTAACAGGAGGAAAAGCTACATTAAAAGGGACCGCCAGATGATCCGACCACACAAGAGGTACCGGATAAGCGAGAGGAGATGTTTAATATTGGAAAAGACTGGATCTAGCAAGTGACCTGCTTGATGAGTGGGGGAGAAGTTCGTCAAACTCTGGTTCAGTGCCTGTAAGTTTTCCATAAGAGTATGGCCCGTACTACATAACGGGTCATCGAAATGGACACGTCAGGTCCCCAACACTACAAAATTGGCCGATCTAAGGATTAAGGGAGCTAAGATATCAGGCAGTGATTTGGCCCAACTACTTGCATTACCAGGCGGGCGGTAGATCAGAGTTCTGGAGAGAGTGAACTTAGAAGAAAGTTTACGTGCAAAACATATAGCCTCAATCAATCAATCAGGGGTTTGTTAAAGCGCGACTACTCACCCGTAAGGGTCTCAAGGCGCTAGGGGTGGGGGGGGGTGCAGGTTCCATTCCATCAAGGAGGGGGTCTGTCGAAGAGCCAGGTTTTGAGGTTTCTTGCGAAGATGGGGAGCGATGTTGTCTGTCTGAGGTGGAGCGGAAGGACGTTCCATGCTTTGGCCGCGAGGAAGGAGAAGAAGCGACCTCCCGATCTGGTCTTTCTGGTGCGGGGGACCACGGCGTAGGAGAGCTGGGCTGATCGTAGGGTCCTTTGGGGTGCAT
Source organism: Calotriton arnoldi (assembly GCA_963921515.1). NCBI lineage: Eukaryota > Metazoa > Chordata > Amphibia > Caudata > Salamandridae > Calotriton > Calotriton arnoldi. The sequence continues at coordinate 2,812,180 of CAWUFW010000875.1, forward strand.
GGAATTTGAGTCGGCTGTTCAGGTATGCTGGTCCGGTGCCGTGGAGGGCCTTGTGTGCGTGGGTGAGCATCTTGAAGGTGATTCTCGCCTCGACGGGGAGCCAGTGGAGTGTGCGCAGGTGCAGGGAGATGTGGCAGTGTTTTGGCAGGTTGAGGACCAGTCTTGCAGCGGCGTTCTGTATGTTCTGTAGCTTGCGGGTGAGGTTTTTGTTTATTCCGGCGTAGAGTGCGTTGCCGTAGTAGAGTCTGCTGGTGACCAGGACGTGAGTGACGGTCTTTCGGTGTTCGAGGGGGATCCATTTGAAGGTCTTACGAAGGAGGCGGAGGGTGTGGAAGCAGGAAGATGAGACAGTTGATCTGGCGGTCCATTTTGAGCTCGGAGTCCAGGATGATTCCCAGGTTGCGTGCTTGGTCCTTGGGGGTTGGCGGGTTTCCGAGGGCGGGGGGCCACCAGGTGTCGCTCCAGGCGTCTGGGTTTGGGCCCATGATGAGTACTTCTGTTTTGTTGGTGTTTAGTTGTAGGCAGCTGTTTTTCATCCATTTGGCGACGGCTTCCATGCCTTCTCGAAAGTTGCGTCTGGCGGTGTTGGGCTCGTTGGATAGGGAGAGGATGAGTTGGGTGTCGTCTGCGTATGACACGATGTTGAGTCCGTAGGTTCTGAGGATGGGGGCGAGTGGAGCCATGTAGACGTTGAAGAGCGTCGGGCTGAGGGAGGAGCCCTGGGGGACTCCGCAAGTGGTAGGTGTGGGGTCCGAGAGGAAAGGGGGGAGCCTGACCCGCTGCGTCCTGCCAGAGAGGAACGAGCGGATCCAGTCGAGGGCCTTGTCCTGGATTCCTGCGTCGTAGAGTCTGCGTATTAGGGTGCGGTGGGAGACTGTGTCGAACGCCGCTGATAGGTCGAGGAGGATGAGGGCTACTGTTTCTCCTTTGTCCAGGAGGGTGCGGATGTCGTCTGTTGCGACGAGGAGGGCGGTTTCCGTACTGTGGTTTTTTCTAAAGCCGGATTGGGAGGAGTCGAGGATGTTGTGTTCTTCAATGAATGTGGCGAGTTGGCTGTTGATGGCTTTCTCGATGACCTTCGCTGGGAACGGGAGCAGGGAGATGGGTCTGTAGTTTTTGAGGTCGGTGGGGTCCGCTGAGGGTTTCTTTAGGAGGGGGTTGACCTCAGCGTGTTTCCAGTCGGGGAACGAGGCGGTCGCCAGGGAGCAGTTGATGGTGTGGCGGAGCATGGGTGCGATGGTGTCGGCGGCTCTGTTGAAGATGTGGTGGGGGCAGGGGTCCGTGGGGGCCCCTGAGTGGATTGACTTCATTGTCTTCAGTGTGTCTTCGGTGGTGAGGGCTGTCCATTCGTCAATCGCTGGTTTCCGGGTGTCTGGGGTGGTTGGTGAGGGTTCAGTGTGTTGGTTGTCTTCGTCGAAGTTGTCGTAGATGCTCTTGATTTTGTGGTGGAAAAAGGTGCTGAGTTTGTCGCAGAGGTCTTGTGAGGGAGGGATGTCGGTAGACTCGCTGGTGGGTTGGGCGAACTCCTTGATGATGCTGAAGAGTTCCTTGCTGTTGTGCGCGTGGGTGGAAATTCTGTCTTCAATCGCTTTTTTCCTCGTTTCTCTGATGAGTTGATGGTGGGCGTTGGTGGCGGCTCTGAAGTTGTTGTGGGCTTCTGTGGATTTGCCTCACAGGATGGAATGGATAAATCTTGTGATTTATATATGTCTTTTAAAACTATCACTAGTCTACCCCCTGGCCTATCTGCTCTGTCCCTGCTTACAATAGAATAGTTCGAAGGAAGAGCAGCAATTACATCAGGCGTGGATGGCTCATGTTTCTGTACTGAACAAGGCATCCGGAACATGCTCCTCGGCTGTCGGGCAGGTATAGAAGGAGGTCAGCTGCTTAGAGCGAGATAATATGTTCATAGCAGTCTATTAGTATGCTGCTACCTCTACCCGAAATAACTCTGCCAAAGGCTCTATGGCCTTGGCAAAGAGTAAGGGTGATAACTGGCAGCCCTGTCTGGTACCTCGTAATATGTTGCACGTGGTAGAGATCGTGGAGTCTATCCTGACTCGGGCCATCGGCCTAGTGTAAAGTAGGGTAACCCATCTACTCCAGTCCCTCCCCATTCCCATGTTCCGCATGATGTTCAACAGGAAGTCCCACCGTATCGAGTCGAAGGCTTTCTCAAGATCCATCGACATGAGCAGTGCTTCTGGCCAGGCCTGTAATTCTGGGTGGTAGAGGACGGTCTTCTGAGGTTGAGGGAAGTACTGCGGCTGGGTTTAAAACAGTTTTGATCCCTATGAACTAGAACCGGCATATGGGGAACCAATCTACCTGCCAGCACCTTACTAAGGATGTTGAAGTCCATGTTCAATATGGACAGTCGGCGGAATGCTGTGGTGGGCGCCCCTGAGACTTTGGTTTTGGGAAGGGGGATCACAATTGCACTCCTTGTGGAGTCGAGTAGGTGGCCTTCCTTCATGGATTCAGCGTAGAGTGTTTCTAGTTTTGGAGCTAGGGTACCTATGAAAGCAGAGTAAAACTCTGCTGGGAGTCTGTCAGGAACCTGGAGTCTTGCCAGTGGCCATCTCCTTAATAGTATTTCTTGGACTGTGACTGGTCCCCTGATAGACTTGCGTGTCCCATGAGGTAGGGTTGGGAAGGGTAGACGGTCCAGGAACCTGTCTTGCAAGCTCTCTGGCAGCGCCTCTAGGCGACGTTGGAGTGCTTCGTAATGAGTTAGAAATTCATCATCAATGGTCCCTGGGGAATAAATGTGAGCGCCTGTAGCAATGTGTGATTGGTGTGCCACAGAGCTCAGGGCGAATGGGCCATGCCAGTAGTCTCCCTAATTTACCCACCTCATCGTGAGCTCTAGCTATGTAGTTTGTATAGACATGGCATCTTAGTCGCTCTAAGGTAGTAACGTAGCGTTCTCTGGCTTCCAGAAGCTTTAGGTGATTAGCTGGGTCTGACCTTAAGTTATTGTCCAGTGTAAGAAGGTTGCCCTCTAATGTTGTAATTACCTATTGAGATCACAAATCCCTACTGATTGGCCTATGCAGTGACCTCGGATTACGACCTGAAAGGTTTCCCATTCTATCGGGGCAGATTAGGCAGAGCCTTGATTATTAGCAAAGTACTCTGTGATGGCTGTATGAAGTGACTCTCTGCAGCAGTCATCCTCCGGAATCGCCGGCCTGTCATCTATTGGGCAAAACCTCAGAAGGAGGGGACTGTGGTCTTAGAGGCTGCGTCCCAAATATTCAGTTACGATCGCATATTGGCTCAACCTCTCCGAACACAAGAACCTGTCCAGCCTAGGTGTGGAGGGCATGTCTGTGGGAGAAGTATGAATAGTCTCGCTGTAGACCGTGTTGAGAGCGCCATACATCTGTTAATTCCCATTGGTATAGGCATTCACGGAATCCCGCTGCTGTTCTTTGAGCCGGTGCTCCAGGTAAGGGAGATGTGGAGCTGTCCAGGAGGACATCAGAGACAAAGTTGAAGTCCCCTCCCACTAGTTGCCTCAGAGGAGCGGACAGTGACTAGAGCACGGGTACTCATAATACGGCCCGCGGGCCGCCAGCGGCCCGGCAAGCCTTCCTTGGCGGCCCGCGGACCTTGCAGACATCGATCGTACCTGTGTTTGCAGCGTGGACTCCGAGAGACTCTGCTTATGGGGGCCGGGCGATTCCAGGATAGTCAGAGTGGAGATGCAGGGGCGCTAAGAAGACGCGAAATACAACAAAGCCTCATTAACATTTAAATGGTCTTTTAAGGACCCGTGAAGTACTCGAGTGCGGCTGTGTGTGTGCCCGGGACGCTGTCTCAGCCCGGGCTGACACACACAAGGGGGGCGGGAGGCTGAAGCCCTATGAGGCCAATGGGCGTTGCGCGCCTGGTGTCCAGTGCTACTTATCATTCGTTCACCAGACAGATGTGACTGAATCTGAACCAACCCACCCCCAGCCTTTTATTGTCACACAACTCACACTTGCCACGCGATAGTGGTCTTTTCCAGGAGAAAAGAGCTGGCTTTTACATTACACAGGGAGAGGGGGGAGTGGGGGGGGCTGTCTCTGGGCTGGTGACCGGGACGTGTAGACACAGTACGTGTGCACTGCCCGACGCCCAGAGACAGACAGAGACAGAAACAGACAGATAGAGACAGAGATAGACAGACAGACAGGGACAGACTGACAGATAGAGGCAGAGACAGATAGAGGCAGAGACAGATTGGGGCAGAGACAGATTGGGGCAGAGACAGATAGAGGCAGAGACAGATAGAGGCAGAGACAGATAGAGGCAGAGACAGATAGAGGCAGAGACAGATAGAGGCAGAGACAGATAGAGGCAGAGACAGATAGAGGCAGAGACAGATAGAGGCAGAGACAGATAGAGGCAGAGACAGATAGAGGCAGAGACGGAGACAGATAGAGGCAGAGACAGAGGTAGAGACAGACAGAGACAGACAGCGATAGAGAGAGAGAGATAGAGGAAGGGACAGACAGAGACAGATAGAGGCAGGGACAGGGGCAGACAGATAGAGGCAGAGACAGACAGAGAGACAGAGATGGAGAGGGAGACGGAGGGAGAAGGAGGGAGACTGAGGGAGGGAAACAGAGGGAGGGAGAGGGAGGGAGACAGAGGGAGAGGGAGGGAGACAGAGGGAGGGTGACAGAGGGAGGGTGACGGAGGGAGACCGAGAGAGAGGGAGACAGAGGGAGGGAGACAGAGGGAGAGAGACAGAGGGAGAGAGACAGAGGGAGAGAGACAGAGAGAGGGAGACAGAGGGAGAGAGACAGAGGGAGAGAGACAGAGAGAGAGAGAGAGAGAGAGGGAGACAGACAGAGGGAGACAGACAGAGGGAGGGAGACAGACAGAGGGAGGGAGACAGACAGAGGGAGGGAGGGAGACAGACAGAGGGAGGGAGACAGACAGAGGGAGGGAGACAGACAGAGGGAGGGAGACAGACAGAGGGAGGGAGACAGACAGAGGGAGGGAGACAGAGGGAGGGAGACAGAGGGAGGGAGACAGAGAGAGAAGGAGAGAGAGAGAGAAGGAGACAGAGGGAGAAGGAGACAGAGGGAGGGAGACAGAGGGAGAGAGAGAGGGAGAAAGAGGGCGACAGACCAAGGGAGACAGACAGAGGGAGGGAGACAGACAGACAGAGGGAGGGAGACAGACAGAGGGAGGGAGACAGACAGACAGAGGGAGGAGGGCGACAGATAGAGGGAGACAGATAGAGGGAGATAGAGGGAGGGAGACAGAGGGAGGGAGACAGACAGAGGGAGACAGACAGAGGGAGGAGGGCGACAGACAGAGGGAGACAGAGGGAGGGAGACAGGAGGGAGACAGACAGAGACAGACAGAGGGAGGGAGACAGAGGGAGGCAGAGGGAGGGAGACAGAGGGAGGCAGAGGGAGGGAGACAGAGGGAGGCAGAGGGAGGGAGACAGAGGGAGGCGGAGGGAGGGAGAGGGAGAGAGAGAGAGGGAGGGAGGGAGAGAGACAGAGTGAGTGAGACAGAGGGAGACAGAGAGAGAGAGAGAGAGAGAGGGGGAGAGAGAGAGAGAGGGAGACAGAGAGAGAGAGAGAGGGAGACAGAGAGAGAGAGGGAGGGAGACAGAGAGAGAGAGAGGGAGGGAGAGAGACAGAGAGAGGGAAGGAGACAGACAGAGAGAGGGAAGGAGACAGAGAGAGGGAGGGAGACAGAGAGAGGGAGGGAGACAGAGAGAGGGAGGGAGACAGAGAGAGAGAGAGAGAAAGAGAGAGAGAGAAAGAGAGAGAGAGAGAGATGTGTGTATGCCGGGTCTGGTGGCTCAGTGGACGAAGGCGTCCGCTGCAGGGGCCTGTGTTCAACCTCATGGTCACAGTTTTGTTTTGTGCTCTAGCCCCGCCACCTCCCCCACTGACCCCGCCCCCACCGGTGCGGCCCCCGGCCACAAACCACACTGTAAATTTGGCCCCCGGGAGAAAGTTTGTGAGTACCCATGGACTAGAGGAATGCCAACTGTTCTTGGTTAGGCACGTAAATGCTCCCCAGGGTCACCTCTTTCCCTAGTAGTCTGCCTTTCACCAAGACATACCGCCCCTCCTTATCAATCAGCAATTGTGTATGTTCAAAATAGGTCCCATCCCTGACCCCAATTAGTGCCCTCCGTGCGTAAGCAGAGTAAGAAGTGGCATATATTTGGTCACGTCATCTATGGCTCAGGCGTTCCACTTCTATACCAGTGAGGTGGTCTTCTGTAATATTGCAATGTGAACCCATCTGCGTCAAAGATAACTGTGAATATTGTGTCACTCAACTGCAGAGCCCATCCCCCAGGCATTCAAAGTCATACAGATGAGTCCCGGAATCCTATTAGCTATTTAGTGTGCATTGCTGTTCACTGTGTCCAGACAAGGCGGAGCTAGCCACGCCTGAAGATGGCCGCTTTCTGAGTGAGCTCCTTCGGTCACTCCAAAATCCTGCATCTATCCTGAGCTACTATCCTGCTGATGAACTAAATAAACGGTAACAATGGACCGGAGCATTTCCCCGACCCAGTAAGCAGACTCCCGCGCCCTGAGGTGCACTGTGGGCGAAGAAATCACTCCTGTAAGCTCTCTGCTGTGGTGCGGCCTGCTCAACGGCTGTGCGCGTGACCTGGCTGCCGACTGCATCGGACCGTGGTGGGCGTGCACTACTTGAGCCGCGCACTACTTGAGCCGCGCTGGAGGAGGCGACTGGAGCTCTGGGAGACGAGCTGCCGGCTGCCTGCGGAGCGCTGCGGCTGACTGCCTTCAAGTATCGGGACGAGTGTCGGTGATCGCGGGACCCGAGCATAAGGTAACCGGTGCCCCGGGGGTGGAGACCGAGCGTGTAACTTGAATACTACACGCGGCCTGGGTCCGGCGGTTAAAGCCCATCGGACATTCCACAGACGACGCGCTCCTAATTAGTCATATTGAGGCCGACAGTGAGGGGCACAAGCATAAACGCCCCCGCCCGTACCTGCACAGTGCTAGCTACAGGACCTCCGGAGGTGCGGTGAAACGAGCTGGAATGTAGAGACTGCCATCCTGCGCTGCCTATCCCTGTCCCGTTGATCGGCGGCGCACCTGCTGCACACAGTGTGAAGCTCCATCTGTGTCACCCATACGCTTGGAAACCCACAAGCCACATTGCCCTGGAAGGCCCGAGCCACGCCACCTGCCCTAAAGTGCTAGGCCTAACACAAGGTACATGTGCTGAGAAGGGGGGCATGTGAGGTGAGTGCACCCCTTGCTTGGCAGTGTGGGAGAGGACGGCATCGGCCATTTTCATTTTCAGCTGGGGGCACCTGCTCCCCTATAAGATCCTATTGGGGGACACACTGCGAGGTCCTCACCATTAACCCCAGAGATGCACGCTATACCAGCGCCATGTTTGCAGTACTCTCGCTGAGGGTGTGTTTCCTCTTTGCGTGTCTCTGGGTGTCCGGCGCAGCATACTCCACCGGCGCCCTCACTGTCGTTGTGCCTAACTCTATTACGCCTGGGCTCGTCTCCTGATCTGGTTGCTGGTGACCCGCGATGCTACAACGTCCACAGCGCCTAGATTGATATACTATACTCCACAATGGGTAAACCTGATAGAAACCAGCCAAATATAAACTTTGAGCAAACCAAGAAAGGTATGGAAAATGACCAGGATGGGCAAAATGAAACGCGGCAGATGGCGTCCAGTACAGGCGGACCCGCTACTGTAGATATTCAGGCCATGTTTTCAACGATACAAGCCTCCCTCACTAACATAGACGGCAAAATAGACTCCCTTACATATCGGGTAGATCCCATGTCTGAGAGGTTGGACAGGCACACTGAAAGAATAGACATGGCGGAACGGCGCATCTCAGACTCAGAAGATGCCCAACGACAATTAGAGACCAAGCAAGGGAAAATGGACACCCACCTGAAGACACTCATGGCAAAGGCTGAAGACCTAGAAGCGAGATCGTGCCTCGGTAACCTACGCCTTATGGGAATCGCAGAAACGTACAATACAGGTCCCACGGAGCGATATATTGAACAATTGCTTATCACCCTAATGGGCAGAGACAATTTTTCAGATGTCTTCATTGTGGAGCGGGCCCATAGATCGCTTGCTCCATCTCCGCCGCCTGGATCCAGACCGCGCCCAATAATTGCTAAAGTACTGAACTACAGAGACCGTGACGCCGCCCTCCGCAAAACCCGTGAGTTGGGTAAACTAAACTATCAAGGTATGGACATCTCCATATACCCTGACTTTACCCCGCAAGTACAAGAGGCCCGAAAGAAATTCGTTACAGTCAAAAAGATGCTCAGAGATCACAATGTACCATATGCAATGCTCTACCCAGCTAAGCTGAAAATAACAGAGTGGAAAGGCAGCGATTTACACTGACCCGAAAGACGTGCTCAAGTACTTACAACAAAAAGGACTTCAACCTCCACGCCGAAGATCGCCTAGGAGCAGCCCTGAAGACCACACGAATACTTCAGATGTTGAATGATGGCCCACTCCCTACTTCGCTGATCTACTTGCATCGTCGCATGCCACGAACTGTACGCACACATCTATGCACCGTTAGAGATAGATGTGTGCTATGACTCTCTGGGTGGGAGCCGGCTGGGATACAAACTCTACATACTGATAGGATGCTTATGTCTTTCCTTAAGCTGTGTTCAAGGTACCGTGTTAATTTTGATAACTGTCAGATTGCATTATATTACATTGGTTCTGATGTTTGGAATGTTGCCATATGTTCTAGAGTGACCCCCTGGTGGACATTTGTCACTGGGGTAGCCGGCTGGCAGCTCTTGCCCCAGTGTGTATACCACACCACTCCTCCTCTCTGTCTCATTAGGTTGGGGGAGAGGGGGAAATCTCTGGTTACTTATGGGGATTGTCTTCGTCACTGTTGGGTTGATGAAGTGGGAGGAATGGGTGGGGGGGGTGGGGCGGGACTACTGTTGTGTTGCATGTTCTTTCATGTCAAGTCACGATACAGTCACTAGTGTCCACGGGCACTGTGAAAGCACAAGCTATGTACATTACTAGGCTCTGGATAACATTGCTCATTTACATTGCGTACCAAAAACAATCTGTTAGACGCTATGTCTGGAAACACATTGACACACACTAACGGTAACCCTATCCCGCTGAAATTGGCCACCTGGAATGTACGGGGTCTCAACAACCTTAGGAAAATCCGACAGGTATTAGCGTACCTAGACAGGCATGCTATAGATATAGCCATGCTCCAAGAGACACATTTGCCATCTGCTAAAGCCGATAAATTAGGAAAGCGCTGGGCAGAGCTAGTAATTTCCTCATCATACTCCAACTATCCACGTGGGGTCATCACCCTGATAAGGAAAGGTACACAGTTTACGCTGGAGCGGACCGTCACAGACACTCAAGGGAGGTACGCCATTCTGACTGGAATATTACGAGGCACCAGAGTATGCCTCATTAACACATACGGCCCTAACATAGATGACCCTGACTTCTACATGCAATTATGTACAGAACTACGAGGGCTACCAACAATGGAATTAGTCTGGGGCGGAGATCTCAATGTAGCACTGGACAGTACTTATGACAGATCACAAAATACGACCGAGAGACACTAGCGCGCGGCTGCGGTGATTTTAAATAGTATGACAGAATTCAAAATGCACGACATATGGCATATGCGTCATCCGTATACCTATGAAAGCACCCATTCCTCGACGGTCCATAATAGCTGGTCCAGACTTGATTATTGGATACTCACAGATCAGATGTGCACATGGACCACTGATGTCCGACACCTCCCGAAAACATTATCAGACCATAAACCTGTTTTGCTCTCCCTGCAAATACCAACATATACTCCGCCACCATTTATATGGCGCTTTAACTCTAACTCCCTTCTCGATCCACTATATACTGAGACAATCCATTTGGCAATAGAGGACTATTTTACCACTAATAAACTATCGGTTGATAGTGCGGGCAGCCTCTGGGAGGCTTTCAAGGCGACCTTACGGGGCATTTGCATAAGCACCACGGCGGGGATACTTAAAGATCTCTGCACGCAACTGCGGCAATGTGAATCATGCATTAAACGACTGGAAACAGAGTATGAGGCTACTCGCAATGTAAATCTATTAGGTGCAATACGAGACGAAATCAGTAATTATAATGCCCTAGCAGAGGATGAAATGAAGTACATCTCAAAACGCCACACGGCACGAAAGATGGGTGAGGGGGGGGCAGACCAGGCCGTATGCTCGCAAACAACATTCGCATAGAGCATAAACAGCATACTATTCTCCAAATGGTGGATGATGATGACATAATACACTATGACACAGCCGGTATCTTACAGACCTTCGTGGACTCATATAGCTCATTCTATAAAACACAAGCCACTGCACCCACACCAGAAATTTTAGCCTACCTAGATGACATTGCACTAGCTTGGCTCTCCAATGCACAACGTGACTTCCTAGCGCAACCAATCACAATAGAAGAAGTTCAGGTAGCGATAAAAGCACTGCCGAGTAACAAATCGCCAGGTCCAGATGGCTACACAGGTGAATTCTATAAGGCGTATTCAGAGTTATTGTGCCCATATTTATTGGAAATGTATGATGAAGCATATCCCAATCAAACTCTTCCACCTACACTACGAGAAGCTTTGCTAGTGGCACTGTTAAAACCGGATAAAAACCCAGAGAAAGCAGACTCCTATAGACCGTTATCGTTAATAAATACGGACACTAAGATACTGGCTAAAATAATTGCAACTCGCCTACAACCGCTTATGACGAATATTGTGTTACCTGACCAATCTGGCTTTATACCAGCTAGGTCTACGGCACATAATCTCCGTACCATATTTGCCCTCCTACACCAATTGAACCCCGACCTAGAAGCTGTGGCGGTACTTCTCGACGCGGCCAAAGCATTTGATTCGATTGAGTGGGTCTACCTATTCACTATTTTACAACGAATTGGTCTTCCCCCGTCGTTGCTGAATTGGATCAAATTATTATACACGAAGCCATCTGCACGCATTAAAGTAAATAGACAAATATCAGGTGTAATACAGATACAAAGAGGGACGCGGCAGGGCTGCCCGCTCTCCCCCCTACTCTTTGCAATAGCCCTAGAGCCACTAGCCTGCAAAATTCGCCAACGATATTCACATACGGCCCTGAGATTCACCCTGCGCCTTATTGGCATATCGTTATACGCTGACGATATGGTGTTATATATCAGAGATCCCAATGCCAATCTATCGCCACTCATCAGGGAATACATAAAATTTGGTAGACAATCAGGCCTTCAGATAAATTGGACCAAGTCTGCAGTAATACCACTGACGGAGAAAACGACATCTCCGCAGATGGACTTTCCCCCTAATATGGCAGGAGGACCCTATTAAATATTTAGGTATCTGGATACATCGAGATTCAGAACAGGTATTGCAAAGAAACTATGGCACTGCACTTGTCAAAATAGAGACACAGGTTGATCGGTGGATAACATTGCCCCTATCTCTAGCAGACAGGATCTCCCTGGTTAAAATGGTAATTCTGCCTAAGATGCTTTATCTCTTCACCAACGTTCCCATACCCCCCCCCCCAACACCTATATTTAATCGCCTGCGCGCCACTGTAACTAAACTCATATGGACGGGAAAACAAGCCAGAATAAGTCTTCACACACTGACGCTACCTTACGCAGCCGGGGGATTCACGGTCCCTAATTTTTACCTCTACTATCTATGCGCGCAAGCACAATATGTGCACTACTGGTTTCACCCTGTGCGTTACATGCCACATCTAGCGGTGAAAGACGGAGACGCCCATCCCATTAAATTAACAAGTATCCTGCCACATAAAAGACCTCACCTGTCCAAATGTGAGATTAATACTGTGCGGACCACATCCCTGGCATGGCAGCGTATTGCCAGCCTCGCAGACAAAGATCCAATATATGCTCCAAATTTCCCACTGGCCCAACACCCAGCCCTGTCGGTAACACAAGAGAAAGGAAGTATGGAACTACTGACCCAGGTTGGCATCACAGTATTGGGTGACATGTACCCTAATGGGAAATTCATAACGCCGAACGATTTGGCATTTGTGAGTAATCAAACACTTCTGTTCAAGTTTGCTTATTATAGACTACGTGCAGCTGTACAGGAATACTACACGTCATTCCCTGATGAACCCCCTACACTAGAAACACTACAACTATTGATAACTACCCCGAATCATACACATATTGTGACGAAACTATACAGGGCCTTGCAGAGGGAAATTGGCGCTGACACGCGAAAGGCGCAGGACAGATGGAACAACATACTTGACAAGCCCCTAGAGCTAGACGAGTGGCAATCATGCTGTGCGCTCACCGAACTGCTTACTCCAAACGGCAATTTGCGTATAATTCACTATAAATATCTCCACCAGACATACCACACACCGGTTAAATTACACAAACACGGCTTGAGAACGGATGCGAAAAGTAAAAGATGTAAACTAGACCGAGCAGATTTTGGTCATTTGGCATGGTATTGCCATAAAGTGCACTCATACTGGGTACAGATGATCCAATTATTGAATGACATACTGCAATGTAAGCTAGAGTGTACACCGCGGGTATGCCTATTGGGTTATATGACATGCTTAAAATCTACGAGAAAGAAGCTAGCAGCCATACTGTTGCTACTAGCGAAGCGGAGAGTAGCCATGCATTGGGACAGCTCGACAGCACCAACTGTAGACCGCTGGATATCGGACTCTATATATTGTAAGGACAATTTTTTGATCTACGCAGAAGAATTACCAACAGCTGCTACGCCTGCTAATTTCTGGGAGCCTCTTTCAGACTATTTACGTACACACCCTGATCTGTTTAAACCTAATGCATGATTCCTGTCTGTGTTCTCTCCTTGGGGAAAGAATAAGGTGGACAATGGATAGCTTCTTTGTTACGTAATGCTGTATCATGTACAACTGCCGATCATATAATGTACAAGGTGCGATTGACTTGATGATGTATGTAAACATGCTGACTATATCTTTTGAAAAAATTTATAAATTAAAAAAAAAAAACTGTGTCCAGACATTCCCAAGCTATCCCTGGATCTACAAACCCAACCACCCATGCAATCCCCCCCGACATACAAAAACAAGTGTCCCAACAACAAACTCCCCATCCCCAGGGCAGATCAGCAATGGCTGTCTGCCCAAACTTGATGTAATCAATAATGATAGTCATTAGCAAAGCTCCACCAGACTCCTACAAGGGGTCAAGTGGTAGGGTGCAGGCAATTGCAGACTAATGTTCAGGCTCCTGTTCCGACCCACAAACTGCTTGTTTACCAGGGGTAAGCGAATGCCATCGTTGAGACTGTAACTGGTCTTAGGCTTAACTGTCTAAGAGGCCTAGACTTAGGCAGTTACCTCACCTCTCGTTCGTGGGGCGGCGGCGGCGAAGTCCATCACCATGTTGCATGTTGTGGGTCGTGTCCATGGATCTCTCTGGCATCCCCCCCAGCTGTCATATGACCTCTTGGTAGAGGATTAGGGTTAGTTTAACAAGGTGTGTTTGGTGTCTCTATGTCAATCCAGTTCATCAACCGATTGTGGGGTCACCACTGGGACCCCTCCCCCATCTAGGACTGATCCCTCTGACTCGGAGTCTGCTGCCGATTGCTTCTCTGGTGTGGAGCCGATCTCCGACTCCAATATGGTCTGTACTGTGATTTCCGCTGCCTGAAGTGCTGCCGCTCTTTTTTGTGCAGCCTAGGTCTTGGTCGGTTTCTTCAGTACGCCTCTGCTCCTGGCCCTGCGGGGTCTTTCCTTGGGTCTGCATTTGTTTTCTCTCGCTTCACGCTGAGGCCCGCCAGTGTCGACCCCCACCCTGTAGGCCTCTAGCCAGTCCCAGGCCTCCTGAGGTTCCTCATAGAAGTAGGTTTTACCATCCAATATAATTCTCCATTTGGCTGGGAACATTAGAGTATTGGAGGCCTTCATCTCTTAGCGCTTTTTTCACTTCTATGAAGGAGGCACTCTTAGCTTGAACTACGGCAGTGTAATCTGGGAATAGAGAAAGTTTCCAATGTGGTATGAGCAAGCTACGTGAGCCCTGTGTAGTAGAGTATCTCTGTCCCTAAAGTGGAGTAGTCTGGCTAACACAGAGCGTGGCGGTCGGCCAGGGGACGGTGGTCGGGCGGGTACCCTGTGCACTCATTCTAAGACAAAAAAGGGTGTGAGGTGATTCGAAGCAACTTCAGTCTGTATCCAGTTCTCAAGGTATTTAACCGTATCACCCCCTTATGTGCCCTCTGAGAGGCCCACTATGCAAACGTTGTTCCTCCTGTTACAGCCCTCCTCATCTTCAGCACGATATTCCATCGTATGCACCTTGTCGGATAATGCTACGACCTGCCGGGTGAGTTCCAGTTGGGCAGGGCGTAGTTCTTCAGTCCCCACCTTTACCTCCTGTCCTCTGTCAGCCAGCTTATTGTGTTTAGGTCTCAGCAGGCCCAGTCCCACAGAGACAGCACTTGCATCTTGTTGGAGTGCGGACTTGGTGTCTGCAATGGCCGCTAATATTTAGTCAAACTGCAATTGCATGGGGGAGCGCCATAATGTCCGATTCCCTCAGCCTCTCCGGGCGTGGTCGCCGTAGGCTCTATCACGCCAGCTTGGGCACGGGTTTGTTTGACTCTTGGCTTCCCCATGTCCATCAGGCATTTCGTTAGCGCAGGTGGCATCTACAAGGAGGGGATAAAGAGTGGGCCAGTTGAGTAGATTAGCCAAGTAAAAGTCTGTGGCGCTGCCCCACACTCAGGTTGTAGATGTCTTATCAGTCCTGTGCACACTAGACAGTCAGGTGCTTTTGATCGGTGCCCTCAATGTTTTGAGGTCTCTATGCTACTGCAGGTGTCGCACAGGGGCTCCTCGCTTGCAGGGGATATTAATGTCACCCTGGCAGATCCTTCTGAGGACAGCACCCTGCTCCTTTTTTTGGTGGGTGACTCAGAGTCCAGTGGAGCTCGTGGTGTGGGAGGCAGCGGAGATTCCCTCGCTGTTTCGCCAGCAGCCCTGGTACCCAGTGGAGCCCTGAGTGGAACATCAGCGCCATGTGGAGGCTGCGACTCGATTTGCTGATCACCCCAGGAGGTGGCGACTCCTCTCTCACTGCCCCACCGCCGGCCCTAGTGATCACTGAAGGCGAGAGGGGAGGCGGAAGCCAGGGCTATTTCGAGGCCCGTAGCAATGTCTTTGTAGGGGATCACATCCAGCCCCTTTAGTCTCTCAATAGCACGGTATGCAGGTTCCCCCCACTCACAGCCAGCTTTAGTGCAGGAGGCACACATAATGTGCTCTCCCGGTCAGGGCTCCCCAGTGTCCTACTCAGGGATTTAGGCGAGCCCTCCAGGGTTTGGCAGTCCAGTGCCAAGTCTCCGGGGGTGCTGCTGAGTCCCCCTCTGCCGCTGTGCCCACACCATTGTGCTCCCCTAGGCAGGGGTGATCATTGTGGGTAAAGCAGGGCATGGCCAGAGTTTGCCAGGGCCTAAGATGGATTCGGGGCCACGGCTTTCACCTCTCTCAAGCAGGGGCTAAGAGCACTCAGCAGCCCACAGGCACAGACCAGTCGGCCGCCGCAGGCACAGCCACGCCTTTCATCCCAGGTGCCGCCTTTCTCCACACCAGTCTCTGTATGGGCGATCTGCTGTGGCAGGCCAAGATTAGTGAGTCGGTTCTCAGAGCTCTGGTGCCTATTCAGGCCGGGGGTCTGTTACTGCGTGCCTGTGGTAAGCGCTCCCCCCGAGCAGGTAGCGCGGTCCACTGTCGTCCCGGCAATGAAGCGGTCTGAGGGCACAGTGGTGTGCAGTCATCTCTTGCCACCACAAAATCGCCCCGAGCACAGTCCTGTGCAGCACAAGGTGGGGTGGTGTGCATTTAAAGCCAGAGGGGCCCTTGGTATATTGATTACAGAAGATAATTGTAAGGGCCAGAGCATAGCGATGTAATCCCGCGTCCGCCATCTTTGGCTCGCAAGCCACGCTCCCTGGTAGAGAGACTACTTAACTGCAGATTCCTTACCGATCCTCCCCACTCTGCGTACGGATTTCTCCACAGTGGGTGACCCTTGTAGGTCATGAGTGTCTGCACTCTGGTCCATCAGCATTCTGTTGTGGATCCATGCTTCTGGCGCTGAAATGTCACAAAAAGAAACTGGTGTCCGCGCACTGTGGTGGCGCCAATGTGGGCACTGCTCACGTCACTCACGGAGCTGAACGACGCCACCTATCAGCACGCAGATGTACTTCTAGAAAATTTTCAGATCCAGTTTGATGCCTGGGGAATATTCCACGGATCCCGTGTTTAAATTTTGCTTTAAAAGACGACGCATCAGGGGTAAAATGTTTCTACAGTCTACAAGTATATG
Organism: Calotriton arnoldi; assembly: GCA_963921515.1. Taxonomy (NCBI): domain Eukaryota; kingdom Metazoa; phylum Chordata; class Amphibia; order Caudata; family Salamandridae; genus Calotriton; species Calotriton arnoldi. The sequence continues at coordinate 2,828,653 of CAWUFW010000875.1, forward strand.
CATAGTAGAGCACCATACTCTTAAACCAGAGCAACATTTACCTTCATCGTTTATTAAGGATATTATTCCCTCCTGTCTAGCATGCAAGGGGTGTAAATCTAATCTAAATGTTAATATAGCATTTATAATTGTTGGATTTTATACATAAAGATACACAGTTAAATCTTTCCATGAGTCACACAAATGGAGGGTGGACTCTTTTGGGTGAAGTAGAAGTCTCTAAATCCTGCCAAACTCAGTTGTTTAAATCGACCATTATAGGGTTTTCTGTCATAAAATTATTAAAATCAAAATATGTAGAGATCAATATCATTTGAGTTTCAAATGACCTTGCCAATCCTAATTCTCTGCTAATTATGTTATTTCTGCAATAGCTAGACATTTTTATCTCAGGGGCAGTAAACTGTGTATACCAAAAACAAAGGCTCTGTACTAATGCAATACAATTCCACCTTAACTGCGTAAATCGTACATTTCGGCAAGCAAAACATAGTTTTCATTCAATTCCCTTCCAGTTTATCCCAATCAGATTTCCCACCCCTACTTGGAATATCTTACCATATAACGTGTGATGGCAATATAGCTTAATATGCTGTTGATATTGGCTTTGAGGATTGTAATCTCATAAATTTCCTTAACTCTCATTCATTGGTGTATTTATAAGATGGAACTTCCTCCACTTTCATTTTCCAGTAGCCCAAAAAAGGTTTACTTTTCTTGTTGAAAACCAAAATGTTATCGTTTACCATGTTAATCACCAAAATATCAGCCTCACCATATTTTTCAAATGCATTTAATTTCTTTTGAAGGCCAAATTGTGTCATATCCATTAAAACTAAGTTATTGTCATAAAGTAGACAGTGGACATGGTGGGCCCCCATTCTTGGAAAAAATGAATAAACCTTTTAAAAAAGAGAAGAGGGTATATCTGCAAGATAAGGTGCGAAAGGGTGAGGCACTAATACACATCCCTGATGTAAACCATTCTCTGAAGAGATTTTACTTGATAGTGAGCCACATCCAGCTCCAATCTTGCCCAGTTATCCCCGTTTAGTTTTTTCAAAACTCAGTGCAACCCTAGGGGCATTTTAATACATTCAAAGTTTTCCCACCAGATTATCCGGTTAACTAAATCAAAAGCAGCTTGAAAATCCACAAAACAGTAAAATCAATTGCCCTGTATTTTAGTGTCTTTTTGGACATTGTCCAAAGACTAACACAGTAATCTGCGATCAAGTGCCCTTCCTAAAATCCTCCTTGTTCAATCGGGATAAGATCAATATGAGCTATCCAATCTTTCTACTATATTAATATTGCTTAAGCATAAACACTTGTTTGCTTCACCATCTAACAAACTAAAGGTAATACTTTTTAGGGTCCACCGGGTCCCACCTTGTTTTTTTTTGTTTTGTTTTTATAATGGGCTTACCTATTGTGCTTCCAACTTTGATTCATTTTTTGTCATAACTGAAAAGGCTGGTTAAGGCCATCTTGACAACCAATCTATATTTTTTCAAATTATAATTGTAGGAAAATTACCTGGGCCTGCTTCCCTTGTAAAGACTTGATTTTTTTATTGCATCTACCTGCAAGTATGTGGATAATTCCTGGCATCAACTGAAACTTCACGGCTTCTACCCACAAATGGTTCCCTCAGGTTCATAATCCTGCTGTCGTTCGGTACCTTGCAAGTTAGTGCACGCACGCAAGTCAGTCTCTGTACTTTTCTGAACTTAGCACATAAATGTCACTATGTCCATATCCACGATTACCATTATCATTCAGGCACACTTTGAGTTATAATATTGGATCCAATTCCTTTTTATCAGGGGATTATATTCTGCGCTACATTCACACACATTTTTGATCTCCCACTCATCCTGATTATGACCCATGTTCTAATTTAGCTACCCCAATTGTGTTTTTTTAAATATTGACAATGGACATAAACTATATCCTATTCTTGTTCTATTTTTGTGATTGCATCTTTGTGATAACACTAACTTTGAGACAATTAACAAGTTCCTTTATAACTTTGGTCTACAAAACCATGTTATCCATCTCATTTTCCTCCAAATTCTCAAGATCCAAGTTATATAAATAACTGCATGGAACTTGCAAAATCAGTATTGCGCAATCCTACTTGGGACTAGAATGCAAAGAAATGGCATATATAGCAAGTATGCTAAATGTTTGTCCTTTATCTGCGGACAATAACTGTTGAAGCATGAAGGTTGCTAGGCACTACAGTTACAGTTGAATAACATGTTTTGTTTCTGTATTACGTTCTGAAAGGTTTTATTTTGTCACAAGTTTGAGCTGTAATTTGTTGTCATCCTTCTCCAGGTCCGAGAGCTGCAGAGTCCCAGAGCAGTAGCAGCACAAACAGTACACTCAGCTTTGACTCTCCAAGCCCTTTATCCACGAAGAGCCCAGGAACATCTTTGGATACTCAGCCTCTCCAGTCATCTGCCTCCCTGGACAGCTGTACAAACCTGCCTAACTCCTCTACCTCTTTTGTGCCAATTAAATCCGAGCCCTCAGAACGTGAGTTCAGATGTTGAGAGGGGGGTGGGTGCTTCCTTTTAGTCAGTTGACATGGTAAGCGGATGTTCTTCCCTTAGAGATCTGCACAGCTTTCTAAACAGTGTATCAACGTATAGGTTTATCCAATTAACTTTCTAATGGATGTTCTATTCATTTCAATACCATAGCATTTGGTGTCTATTGTTTATCTGTTTTGGTTACCCATCAAAGGTCATTTTTGTTATTTTGGCGTTTTTGCGTTCAGTTGTGAAGGTGTGTGGATAACTCAAGTAAGCTAAAATAACATTTATTTTCAAGATTTATCTTTAACATTTATCTCAACAGGATTATAAGCACACCTGCATTTAGGGACCAGGTTTAAGGATTGCTTTACCATTGCAGTACTAATTTAACCCTTTGCGTTATCCGACAAAGCTGAGGAGGGTGGATAGTAAATTGTTTTTCTTTTTACCTGAATCATTTGTGAAAGAGATCCCTGGCTAAGAGCAATGACTTTCTCGAAACATTGGTGTTAAGGACGTCTTAGGGAAGGGCAGCAGGAGCATGACGGCTGACTATAGTTGGGTCTAGCTTGTGCTAGTTATACCTACACCAGCCTGCCAGCAGTCTTCTTTGAATTTGTTTGCGCTGCCTGCTCATTCAGTGGAGCTGGAAGGCGTTATTCTTTAGCTTCCAGAAAAACAGAAGGAAATGAAAAGGGGAGTGACTAGCACTGTAGGTTGGTACCAAGTCCTTCCTTGACATAAACTGCCTTGGAACATACTTTCTTTAGCATGAGTCTGTTATAAAGTGTGGGATTTAGTGCTTACCCTCATCGATGACTAAAAGCATCTCTTGGATTGACCAGCAAGCTCAGGATTCTCTATTTTCCCTGATGCTTGTGAATCCTTTCTATTTCAAGCATTTTGTTCCTTCGATCTAGCTGGTGTTATCTCTAGGTTAGTCTCTACTAGTTGGGTGCTTTTCTGTGGATGCATGCTCCTGTGGATTCCTTACCATATGAATGTCCCTTCACGCGCTAGCGGTATCCAGAAAACTGTTCTACAGCAGTAACACTGCAGCGCCGCTGGTGGCATCATTTGGCTTAAGCTGCAGCTTACCCCATTGTATGTGATGACATCCGAGTATATTAAATGCCAGCCTGCACATTGACGTACGCATGTGATGACATCTTCTGACATTGTGACTCCTCAGGTTTCGTCGCCTAGGAGGTAATTGAAGCTTGCCAGGGTGCCATCACCACTTTTGTCACCTCATCCGACACAGAGCTCCCTCAGATCCGAATATAGTTCTGCCTTTGATGTCTTATGAGTGGCGAAGCCTTATATGGCAGTGTATCTTCCTAGGGCCTAAAGATTTGCCCTGAGACTATTGACATGCATGATGAGGATTATGACCGCCTAGGTTATGACTCGAAGGTTGATAATTTCCTTCCTCCTTAAAATACTGATGCTGACATATATCTTGATTTTCAAAATGCAAGTGGATGGCATACTTCAACAGAAGGGAATGTCTCTTATCCCCCTGTCCCTCCTTCAGAAGAGATTGTGTTGTTGTACTTTCCTGGAGTTAAGATTTATTCAGGCAAATATGTTTTGTTTTCCGGTTTTTAAGCTTTCATAGAATCTTTCATAGATTCTCATGCTTGAATCTTCCCCGCTGTCGAGGTTGTAGTCCCACGGTAATTTTAACCAGCAGTAAAAGCCAACAGCACTAGACAGTAAAGTCCAACCCCATGAGATGGTATACCAATTTACCACAAAAGAAGGGACCTATGGCCAATGTTTATTAGGTCCAGCATACAAGCCCAACACGTGATACAAAACGAAAAAGGTATGCCGTTCCTACTCAGTAATGCAGGTGACAGTAAATCCAAGGAGCACAACTGTACTCACTCAGGGTAGGAGAAAAGATTCCTCCTTTCGGAAAAAGACCCCCACACACCCAAACAACTAGGCGTCTTGCATCATCATTGGGTCTGCTCCTTATCGGGTTGGCTCTGCAATACCCGATCGGCACCCATGATGGGGCCTTTTGGTGGAGATCTTTTTTCCTTTAGCCGTTGGGTGCAGTGCGTGTGAGGGCCCTAGTGAGTGTAGATGTAAAGATGTAGAAAAGGTGAGGCTAAAACAGGAGTTAGTGGTCCACTCAGAACAATTTTAATGAATGTGGCCACTATCCTGATTAAAAATGATAAGGTGCGCACTCCTGCTCTTAAGGTTGCAGGGCTGGGCGCTAGAGAATCAGGCCAACATGTTTCTTGCCTTGGGTCAAGTAGACGGCAATTCATCAGGACCGAAGTGAGATCTATCTACACTTTTTGGTGGTGGTACTAAAATAGTGAAAAATCAGGGACCACGCATACAGCACCCTAAAAAGTGGTACCTGTAGATCTATATCATACCTGCAAAAAGAGAGATTAGTTAGAATTAATATATCATTATCCAAAAATTTATAGTGCAACAGTCATAGTGCAACACTGCAAAAAGTGTGCAAACGCATGCTTCACACTCAAGTGTCATACCAATTCACATCATTTTCAGTAGAACCAAACTTCAACTAATCCTAGAGAAGCCCTTGCCTCATTCCTCTCCTCCAGCACCACCACACCTCAGATTTCTAACCGCACATTGCGTGAAAGGGAGTCCCTCGAAGCTCTGCTCAGTTCTTTGTAGAAAAAGTGATACTGTCACAACTTTTCTTACTTCTACTGAGGAATATTATCCTGCCTGTGCTTAATCCTGACAGAATCTCACCATGTCCGAGAGATCGAGAAAGGGTTTATTTAGAACTTTTAAAACCTGTGATATTATTCCCTAGTGTCTGGTCCTGGTAGTGAGCAAACAGGAAGCGGAAGCTGGTCACGAAGCTGAAATCCGAGAGAGCCGTGAGCCGCAGCCGTGAGCGGGGAGCTGAGGTTGCCGCCGCAACCGTTGCCGTATTACTTCCGGCTACCAATCGGCATTTTCCCCGATCGGACCTCCCCCGCTCCACTTGCAGGAGTAGGTGTATGGGTAGGTGTACTGTCTGGCGGGCCAGTGGCTTGGCGGCAAGAGTGAGTGCTGTGCAGTGCCGATGAGCAGTGGCTCGCAACTCACGCCTACAACGCCGCATATTCAACACACATCGACAGCCCGGAAGTGGCCCGGCCCCCTGCTCCCCACGCGTCTCACCCCCACAACAGCACAGTGGCCTCAAGGTGCAACAAGACGGTTTGGGGCACCTGGGCATGAGCGCAGCAGCTGTACTCAGCTGCCGCTATGTGAGGAGCTCCAGGAGTCCCACGGAGGTGGCCCGGCTAGTGCCGGGTGCGGCTTGTGGGCTCCTGTAGTGAGCCCCGCTTGCGCCCTGGACAGGGGCTTCTCCAGGCTTCTCCAGCTGTCTGTCCACCCCCCCACACGTCCTTATTGCCAACTTGCTTCACCTCAACAACATTTAGGCGCTGAATCACCTGCTTCAGGAGCTGCAGCAGCAGGACCAGCATCACCGCTGGTGGGGCCCGGGCGGGCGGAGGGAGTCCTCCTGAACCCTCCTTGAATTCTTCTCGAGCTGTACCGTGCATTTACGGCAGGGATGGAGGCCGGCGGCAGCAACAGCAGCAGATAGCGGGGGCCCGGGGAGTTCAGTTCAGCGAGCGGGGAAGGAGTGGTGACTAGATCTCCGGCAGCCTCTTGGGGATAGTTGTCTCTGACCCAATTCATACACACTCTACAATTCTGCCTCCCGCTCCTAGACCCCCCCCCCTCCCTACCCTCCCCCCCTCTCCGTGCCCCTGGACAAGGTCCAGGCTCTGGTCCGCAAGGCTGACAGACCCATTGCGCCCATAACGCTATTAAGGAACCATTACCCTGGTAGAAGGCCATCGCAAGGGCACCACAAGGACGTCCCCAACAGTTCGGTTCTCCTAAGTGCGTACTGGACCACCTCACTCCTATCCATCATTTACCCAGCTCGCAAGCTTACCCAGCCAGCCAGGAACACCTTCAACAAAAGTCGGCACAGCGCCCACAGCTCACAGGAGGATATAGGGAGTCTACCGCTATGAGATCTGGAAAGAACAGAGACCAACCCCTCCCCCCATTGCAGGGACCAAACGCAAAAGGAAGACCAGGGCAACAAAACTCGACCAGGCGACCTCTTCCGAAGACCTAGTGGATGTAACCCCTCCAGGCTCAGCACCACGGGGTGCCTGGCGTAAGCTGCCAGGGATCCCCGATAGTAGGTGCTCCCCCGGGGGAACGCCTACTTCACACCTTTTCCAGCCAAAAATCTATTCCAAATTCTACTTCCTTGAGAATGCAGGTTCCTCCATATTCTCCTCAAGCGGTGAAATCCAAGGCCTCCAGGAGCCTATTTTCCCTAGCCAATCAAATACTCAACCTGTTGCCTCACAACCAAGCGAATTAACACCCTCAGAGTAACTTATGACTACACTACAACCATTAGAGAAGCAAGCGGATTTAGCCAAAACTAGCAATGCCAACCAACATATGAGAGTAAAGGAAGAGAAGGTCAACTCTCCAATCCAAGCCACCCCCAGTCTGCCACCTAGGCAACTAGCCCTCGGTCTGAGTGCACCTGCCCCCTCACCCATCCAAGCTAGCATGAACCAGGACGGGGAAACAGCCCAAGCCTCCATATACTTGGGTCCTAAAGCACACAGCCCTGATGAAGTTGCCGAAGCTCAATCCACTGCAGTGGAATTAGCCGGAAAGGAGAAGGGACTAAAGCATGGCACTCTTGGTGAACTACACCCAAACTCGCCATCTCCATCATACCCCTAAAGTATACCCTAGATCGGCTCACACAGCTGCAAACAAACATGGCTGTCATGAAGCATTCCGAAGTAACGATGGAGAGGGATGATGCGGTCCTAGAAGCCCGGGAAGCGAGCATGAAGCTCTCTCATATTTCGGGTCCCAGGAGTGGGCCGATCTAGCTGCCTCCTACAACGTGGACTCCCCGAAAAACCTGGCCCCACACACAGCCAGTATACGCGTAGAACAAGGCCAGGTTCATAACACTGCAAACAGCACAACACCATCCAGACACAGGGCCATACCTCGCACCACGGACTCGTCGAGCCGACCATCCAACACTTGGGATACCTTATTAAACACCATGCAAAGAACTGTTGACGCCCTTCAATATCAGTCCGACAAAATGGACCTGCAACTGACACTACTTGACACTCTGGCTCTCTTTGTAGGGGGGATAGATGAAAAACTGGGACAATTAAACTCACTAATTAGTTGAGCCCAACAGGAGGCCAAATTGACCTGTAGCTGCGGTCCCATCGTCGACAAACCATCCTCACTCCCTTCAATTTTGTCCACACTGCTAGAGGGCTTACAAAGGAATCAAATGACAAAAAAACCTGCTACACTAGAAAAAGAAGTATCTAAGAAACCAATCGCAAAGGAATCCGCTGCCAAAGGCTTTACCCTTTTTAAAACAGTGAGCCGCCCGGGGGGAAACTACGGCACAGCGTCAACACAATTACAAAGAGAACCAACTACAGCTCAAAACGTCAACTTCGGTGGAAAGGCCGTAACAAAACAACCATCCTCAGCCACGCAGCAGTATACCCCCTCTTCATCAGTCAACTGAAATTCCTGGTGCTACAACTCGGACTGCCGACCAATCAGAAATAGCTTCCAGCAGGGCCACCATGGAGGCTTCAGGCAGCCTAATTTATACACTCCAAAAACAGACTCCACACAGCCCCAGTGGCATAGCGACCACAGCAGAGACACATCGACGCCCGATGAAAGGGAGTCATCTGCTATACAGGAATACAAACAGACGAGAGTACAAAACAAATACCCGATGGAACACGGGGCCCACACACAGACCAAGACTATATTCAACTTCGTCCCACCACAAACAGAAAATCTATCACAACACAAATACGACAACTGAGACCTCAGCACCTAGCCCTGCTAACAACAAGGGAAGTGAAAAGAGAAAATGCCGGGCATAGCCTAACTTTAGCTACGGCACAGGGAAAGCCCCATGGCACAACCATAAAGACCATAAAGACAGCGGAAAATCTGGACCCTCTCCAGACGCTACATCAACAAAAATAAAACCCTGTTCAGAAGGTTCCTCTGGCTATTCCCGTCCAGAAAGTTCAGGGTCTCACAGTCACAACGGGACAACCCGGCAGTACTCCAGGCCCAACGGTCAGATATACACAGGGGAGTAGCCTCCCAGAGCAACCCCTGTCTGGCAGCCAATACATTCCAGTACTTTACTTTTTACCCTGGAGTTCAAATCGAAAGGGAACTGCGATACTCTGAATAGAGGGAATATTCTTCAACTACTGGCTACTGTACCAACCCTGAGTGACATCAACACAACTGAGTTCCTTTCCATAGAATTTATAAACGCTGACTGGGCGCTGGGCGGGGAATCCACCACGGCAACCTGGGGATCAATCCAACTCGCAAACAAAGTACTGAATGAATGGGAAATCTTTAAAGCATGGGACATACATATCTCACCGTACCACAATACCTGATACCCCCTCCCACTACTTGCCACCAAGCAGCTGGAAATTGGCGACAGCAGAGAAAAAACATCGTCAGTGCTTAAGGAAACACTAGGCCAGTCGCCCCAAAGGAAGCAGGTACTCTGCGCCCAAACGGGTCAAAAACCGCATCATCCCACGTATCCGGCGACCCTTCCGATTCTTAGGACTGTCAACATAAACAGATCCACACAGTGACAAACCATCCAACACACAAAACGGCCACACCAGGATAGAACTACTTTGAGATTATGCTCATGGAACATCAATGGGCTGAACAGTAAGGCAGTCGATCCTGAGTTTATAACATACCTCAAATCCTTTGACATTGTCCTACTACAGGAAACGTGGTCAACAGATCCATTCCAACTACAAGGGTACATCTGCTTCCACACGCCAGGTCTGAGGAAATCAAAATACGGTCATCTTTCAGGGCGGCTAGCAACTTGCATCTCTATAACAAAATTTGACACTGCAAGGGAAGTTCCACCTCCCCAACCATCAGTAAACTCAGTCAAGTTATACCTAAACCTTAAAGGGCTCAAGGAGGAGGTGCTAATTGTCAACACGTATATAAATCCAAAACGGAAAAAACAGGAATCAAGATACCTAGTAGACCACCTGCTTTCAATTATAAGCTCGCAGAACACCTCCAACCTCATCCTCTCCGGGGACCTAAGTCAACAAATCCTAGGCTCATCAGAAAATGAGGACGTACAAGCTCAGTCCCTCCACTGCAACCTACCAGCCCAAACTAAAAGCAACCTTGGTAGACCAACCAAGACGGGGAGGAAAATGCTGGAAGACCTGGAGCACATTAACTTATGCTATAACTAGTAAGCGGGACCCCCTTTAAGAGAACTGAGGTCAGGGAGAAGAGGGGAACACAGCTAAAGAATATATACAGAACTCCCTCACAACCTATATTTCTTTAGTTTATGTGAACATCAGATATGGGCTACACTTATAATTTATACAATTTGACACTTTGACCATATGATTTAATTATCATCATTTTATTATTCAAAAATACATCTAAATTTTTTACCTTTTTGTTTTTTTTAGAAGTATGAAACCATAAAAATATTCATTTACATTTATGTACACTATTTTTTATACATGATTATACACTCATAACATTTGAGGAACACATAAGATATATAGTTCCAGACCCCTACAAAAATATATAATCGACTACCTATTTCTTTACATCAATTCTCAAACTCACTCGATCACAACCAAACACATTCATACATCACCCAATATCAACCACTCTTCATATCTGGATCATGGGGAGACCTAGAACTAATTGTTCTCCACAGCCCTATTGTGTGATCTAAATACAACAGGGTTTGTCAGAAGGTCGACGCGCGTTTCGGTGGGTTGGAAACAGACGATGGACCACCTTCCTCAGGACCATGACAAATGAACTGACAACCAAACAAGGGGTACCTAAAAAATGTAAAACGGTAAATTTTATTAGTGTAAGCCCGTATGGTAATAACTTTACTTATATCTTTCGATTGGACTCAGATAAAACAATTTCTAAGTTTGTTTGTCACACGACCTCCACCAACAAGGACTACCAACATTGAGTGTGTCACATGCAGACTCATCCCGAGGTTTCCCCTACTTACATTGGGGAACACCAAGGGGAAATTCATGCGGAAGAACAAACTCTCAATTTAAATCTAGTTTAATTAATTCACAGTTAGTAGGTTATGGTGGAACCAAGATGTATTATGCAGCAGCAAAGATAAAAAAGAAAGAAAAAAGGAGGAGGAAAAGTGAAAGAATTCATGCATTTACGTGGTAATGTTAAAATATAGCAACAGTTAATAAAATTTTGCACCCGGCACATGGAGGACTAGCATCCCACATCACAGAGGAGTCCTGGACAATCTTTTTGGAATCTCACTTTAACCAGCCAACGCCTGGATCAAACAAACCCGGACTCCCAACTGACACACCCTACCCAATTTGAATGGAACCCAGATGAAGCGGGTAGTCTAACCTGCACAACAGCTATTAAGAAGCAAATTTTGAAAGGAAGGAGAGAAGGAGCTCCGGGGCCAAATAGGATTCCACCAGCCCTTTTTAAACAAGATCCTGAGTACTGGTCAGACATACTGGCCCCTCTCTCTCGTAGCGTCAGACAGTCCAGGCACCTACCAGCTTCCTGGAAGGGTTCTATAATTTCCCCGATCTACAAGTCGGGCGATAAAACCTCCCCGAAAAATTGTCTGATTGCATTACTAGACATTGAGGCAAAATACTTCACCAGTACACCTACTGACAGAGCTCCAGGACTGGGCTAAAGAGAAGGAAATAATCCCCCCCCCATATCAAACTGTGTTTTGCAAAGACAAAGGAACCTCAACCAACATATTAACTATGTCACTGATCATCGACTAGGCAAAATCAACAAAACAGGTGATTCACTTTTGTTTCATCGACTTTAAGGCAGCCTACAATGTCAATCAAGCAAGATTATGGAGGAAACTGGCGCTTTGGGGAATCCCGCCCGATCTCTTGAACCTTCTAATACATCTCCACACCAACACATGAGTACAGGTAAAACTAGGCAATGGCAAACATCTTTCGAGGAGCATACCGACCTCCAAGGGGCTCAAACAGGGTTGTGTGCTTCCACCAACCCTGTTTAGCCTGTACGTGGCAGATATGACATCAATTTTAAGTACCTGCAACGCGCATGCCCCTTGACTCGGTGGCAAAGCCATCTCCAGCATCTCATATGCCGACGATATGGTCCTGGTAAGCCATACCCAAGTGGGCATGCAACGCTTACTCAACAAAATGCACGGATACGCTGTGGAAAACCACCTAGAAGTGAACCTTAATTAAACAAAAACCCTGGCAATTAAAAACGGCAAACGATGATCCCATACTTGGTACCTGGAAAAAACACCAATTGCAAACACCCCCGCCTACAAATATTTAGGGGTAATCATCTACGAGGGTGGTCAATTTGCCAATCAACTCGTGACAATTAGCAGTAAGGGGATGGCAATAGCAACAACATTAAGGCAGCTAAAAACAAAACTCACAGGCCCTATCCTTTCCCCCCTCCTCCGGGTAGCACAAGCCACAATTCTACCCACCATTGCCTGTGGCAGCGAAGCCCTGAGGGGCAGGGATTCAAACATGTTGGATACCATCAGGGCCTATAGAGTCAAGTTTAACATTCCAACTTACGCCTCACCAACGCAGATCCGGTTAGAATTTGGCCTAACTAAACTCCTGGCAAGGCTCGTACATATTGCGCTGGCATAAAATCAGGAACTCTCCCCCGAATACATTGAACCACCAGCTTTGGCAAGAACTTTGTAATACATCCAATTCGCCGGCCAGACAATACTTGGAGGACTCCCTGGCCACCACCGGGCTAACTGACCTATGGGAAACTCAAACCACCCACTCAGTCTTCAAGCAAGTAGTCCAAAAGGCAATAAAGAAACTCTCCCTTGTAGAAGACAAGGTTGCCTTTGCACGAAGAAGTCATGCCTGGGTTACAATGAGTGGCTACAAATCACTTGGCACACAGGCATATTTCAACCTGGGGTACTCGAGGAAGACAAAAGAGCAATTTTTAATATACAGGGTAGGAATGCTGCCAGCTACTCCACACCTCCAACCATGGCAGAGGGGGCAACTTGCCAGCTTATGTCGACTATGTGGCAACGGTATTGAGGACATGGCACATTTAATCTGCTCCTGCTCCAACTTAAAGGAGGAAAGGGTACGTTTACTCAAACCACATTTTAATGTACGATGGATTCGCACCCGGAGACAGGCGGTGATCGCATGCTTCAACTCAAAGGACCCGCAGCTAAATGGGAAACTAGTGAAGTTCCTGACTCTAGTAGACGTTAAGCAGGGAACTGCTGCGCACCTTTCAACTGCATAAATGAATTTTAACTCCCACAATTGAAAACTTTACGACCAGCCGCAAGAATTTCTTCAAGACATGCTCTAGCGCTGCCGACGCAAAAAAAAAATGAAACACGCCGACCAAGTCGTTGCTAAACTTTGAGACCCTATGGCGTTTCGAAACCTACTTTTAAAATACCTTTCTTCTCCTTTTCAATATCTTTCCTTTTTCTTAAAAAGTATGAATTTTAAAGTGTATATTTTGTAATGGTTTTAATTAATCAAATACAATAAATTACTTGCCTTACCTGTGATAAGATGAGACTATTTTCTGAGGACTCGCACAAGGAGTGTCTGTATTTTTTGTACCCTGATCATAAACCTAAAGACGACTGCAAATACTGCATAACTTTTTCTGCTAATACATTGAAAGAGAAGCAAGGCTTCTATTATGGCTTCAAAAGAGGAAAACGACAAACACCAGCCTCTGCAGATGAAGGATCCAAAACTCCTGAGAAAGATGCATTACAGAGAGAAAAACATGGTAAAGAGTTGAGTTGGAAACCACCTAATAAATTGCCTACGTTGTCATAGAAAAAGAAGTCCGATCCAAAGAAATTTAGCCATTCAGCAATTCAAGACTCAACTAAACAAAATAAAATCAAGGTCCGAAACTTTCACTCCTTTTGAAAGGGCATTAGTGTCTGCAGATCTAAAACAGCCTACCTCAGATCCTTCTCTTAAATCATGCAAGTTGATGGCAAAATCATCGACGGCACCACTGACAGCTAAGACGACTGCGCCGATGATCTATACTGCTCTGGTGTCAACCACGTTGCCAACATCAGGACTGATCTTCACGATGTCTTCCTCGACAAGACCGTCCACGACCACGTTGTCATTGACACTGAAGACGGCTGCTCCGTCGTCGACACCGTCGACGGACGATCCATGGAAGCCCTCCTCAATGGCAGCACCTACGACCACACTGTTGACTGCTACACAGACGACCAAGGTTTTATTTTTGAAGACAGCTCTGTTGACGGCCATTGTTGAGCCATTATTAAGAACAGAACAAACATCACCAAGCAAAGTTTCTCCTCTGCCACCAGTACACCTTTTAGAGGTAGGAGGTTCAGAAGATGAGGATGATGACAGACCTTTTGGTGCTGCAAGTAGCCCATCACAACTGCAGGTAAAATGTCTGAAAACAGACTAGGATTTTAACCAGGATGAGCCATTTTATTTACAAGGGGATTTCTCCTTTAGGGAAAGGTAATATGATAGAACAAAATCATATGAAGAGTTTGAGACCTACCCTTACGAGGAAATTATTGAGGAATAGCCTTCTCAGGAACCTGTGATGCAGTTTCCTATAGCCCTTGTTACAGATTGTATGATGCTTCAGGATTATTATAAGAGATTTCCTGAAGAGGAAACTACACCACAAAGACCACTACAAACTAGAAAATCTCCAGCTGACATTTCGTCATGTTCTCCCAGGATAATGACACAAAAAGAAGCCCGGTTGCACAGCAGAAGGACCATCCACAACCAAAACAGTTAGACCCAATTACTATTCATAATGACTGTGCGTATCAGGAAGATGATGTTGATGAAGAACCTGAAATATAACCGGATCAAGCCACAAACACAGTAAGTGATGGGGATGATTATGTGGTACCGGTATCAGCCCCTCCAATGCCTCCAGCGGCTTGCTCGCCATCAGGTGATAACTGGGGATTCCATTCTGTTTTAGAAACAGCTGCCAAAATGTTTGATCTGCCAGTATCTGTCAGCAGACTGTTTCCTGTATGCCTTCAAAGAAACAACGAGGAAATCTGTGAGATCTATACCCATTGTTGAATATATTTGGGCAGAGGGCCTTAAGGTTATGAAAAACACTGCTACGGTGGCAGAAGTAATACCCAGACTTGACAAGAAATACAAGGCCCCAAACAGCTCCCCAGTTTGTCTGATAGGTCACCCGAAACCAGATTTGGTGGTTATGCAGGCAGCACAACGACGGTCAAAAAACGCAGCACCACCATGTTCAACTCCTCCTGAAAGGAAGGTAGGAGTTTGAATACTATTGGAAAGCATTTTTCTGCTCTGGCAGCGATGACTAAAAGGGCGTTCAATGCATTAGCCATACTAGCAGGTATTACCGTCAAATTTGGTCAGAGGGCGCAAAGACATCCTCAGAAAATCTAGATACAGCAATGGATGTGGCGTTGACTGGATTTAGACAAATGGCTGGAGCAGCAGTTTTGAGAAGGCAAAGCTGGTTAAAAGCGACTTCATTTACACCTGAAGTACAATAAAAAAAAAAAATTGTAGATACGCCATACAATGGAGAGACTTTTTAGGGGAAATATATCGAT
The DNA here is from genome assembly GCA_963921515.1 of Calotriton arnoldi. Classification (NCBI taxonomy): domain Eukaryota; kingdom Metazoa; phylum Chordata; class Amphibia; order Caudata; family Salamandridae; genus Calotriton; species Calotriton arnoldi. The sequence continues at coordinate 2,844,007 of CAWUFW010000875.1, forward strand.
GATGTGCTGCAGTCACTAAAGTCTGATACGAAGACAGCAAGTTCGCTTGGAGTACTTCAACAGCGAAGGTGTCAGTCATTTCATGGCTCATGGGGAAGAAGCCAATACTCCTTAGGAGGAGATTATCAGTCTAGCATATATCAACCCTATATCCATGAGCAACAAGGATATCATTAGCAATTCTCTCAGCAATATCGACCTCCAACAGCAGCGGATTTTTCTAGGCAACCAAATAGTAGAAAATCGGCTGGTACAGGTAGGGGGCAGGAGTCCTCTTGAAGACAGTGACAGTCATGACACCAGTCGCCTCTCTTTGGTTAGCTCCCTTGAACGTAAGAGACACTCTCAGCAACTTTTACGAAAATTGGAAGACCATCTCTTTGTACAGTTGGGTGTTGAATATCATCCAGTATGGACACATACTAGAATTTATTCAGAAACCTTCTCGTAGGAGGTTGCTTCAACATCTACGTCTTTCAAAGAGAGTAAATAGTCACTTATTCTGAAGGGAGCAATAGAAAATGTCCCACAAGCTTGCAGGAACACAGGTTTCTACTCCCAACTTCTTCCTGCTGAAGAAAAAAAAATGGAAAATGTAGACGTGATGGATCTGAGACAGCTCAACAAATACATCAAAAACAGTCATTCTATATGGCCGGCTGACAGACCCATATGATCGTACCTCTCCCTCAGTGAGGTTGAGACATAGTGGTAGGTCCCTACTCTCTGCACGATATGTGCGTACATGGCTGTCACTGATGTATGGGGTTCTGGGGGGTAGTGTCATGTCTGTGCTTGTTGTGTTTGATTATGTAATACTAGTAACATTGAGGCCTTTTGCATTAAAGTATATGTATTCATGCGAGGGCCGCTCCGGCCTTGATGTACTAAAAATTTCAATAACATTTGTTAAAAAAACAAACAACAACAAAAAAACAATCCCTCCGAGTGGTTATGCAGCAGGATATCATTCAGCTGATAAACCCAGGGTATCCTATGGCATTGTTAGATCTACTGGATGCCTATTTCCATATTCCCATATGTCAAACACAGGAGGTATTTCAGGTTCGAGGTGACAGGATTTCACTACCAATTCAAAGAAAATTCACCAAGTGCATGGCGCCTGTAGCAGCCTACGTAGGAGAAATGTCCATTAGATATTCCAGTACCTGGATGACTGGCTAATTAAAAGCAACTTTGTACCAGGCTGCGATGAGTTCCACAAAAGCATGCCTTCAACTTTTCAAGAATCTAGGTCTCGTACTAAACAGGGAGAAATCATGCCTGATCCCAAATACAAGAATCACATTCCTTGGGCAATTCTGGACACAACACTTTGCATGCCTTTTCGTACAAAAGAGAGACTTATAAAGATAATGAGACAATCATCTACCCTCTTGAGAAAAATGTCCACTTCAGTCAGGCTGTGCAAACCGTTTCTGGGAATTATTTCATTATGCATTCCGCTGATCCCCCACCTGTCTCTTGTTCATGAGACCACTACAGGAGGAAGTGGACAAACAGTGGACACAGGAGACTGGTTCATTCGACAATGCTCTCAGTATAACGCCAGAAATGGTAAAGGCTATGAAATGGTGGATGACAAAGGACTAAGGTACAACTTTTCTCAGCAAACCACTAAGTTAGGTCATGACAAAAGATGCACCCATGGAGATTTGGGGAGCACATCTCCTAGACTTGGAAGTGAGTGGCAAGTGGTCCACCAAATGCACATAAATTTCCTAGATTTGAGAACTGTGGCTTTAGGGCTCCGGGCTTTCTTGCCAAGAATAAAATGTTTGGAGGTATTGGTTTGAACGGACAACACAACCACAATATTTTATTCAAGGAGGAACGAGATCACATCTACTGTCCAAGGAAGCACAGGACATTTGGAATTGGTATCTGCAACACAAGGTCTCCATGAGAGCGGAGTAAGTACAAGGCAAGAAAACCAGTGGGCGGACGATCTATGCAGATCTCTAAGAGAATGCCACGAATGGGAAATGTCACAATCTCAACTCTACAAAATATTCGGCAAATGGAGAAAACCGACCCAGGACCTGTTTGCTATCCCAATAAATCGAAAATGCCAACATTATGCAAGGAGCTTTCCACACAGGGGATCATGGAGGAATGCGTTCCAAATCTCTTGGACAGGTATTTTCATGTACGCCTTTCCTCCTCTGCCTCTGATCCCATGGATTCTAAACAAACTGAAAAGAGAAGCAAGTTGAATTATACTAATAACCCGGCCTGGCCAAGACTGTTTTGATACACGGAACTCATACTAATGTCTGAACAGCAACATAGTCCACTCAAACCAGTCCCAGGATTGCTCTCCATGAACAATGACCAGGCAATACATCAGAATCCGGAATCAATCTATTTAGCGGCCTGGTTCCTGAATAAGAGTTCCACAAGCTAAATATTTCTCAACAATATGGAAACATACTAGCAAAAGCCAGAGCCGAATCCACAAATAAATCGTATAATGCAAAATGGTTAAGATTTTGCAATTGGTGTTCTTCAAATAATTGTCATCCTTTTTCTTTGGCATCAGCACAGGTATTAACGTACCTACTCAGCTTGGCTCACTCTGGATTATCTCCTAGCTCAATCAGAGTTCATTTTGCAGCAATATCGAGATTCAGGAGATCTAGAAACAGAAAGTCTCTATGGTTAGACAGAATAATAAAATAATTTCTAAAAGTACTATTTAGGGGGCGTGGCCAAGATGACGGAGAGCTAGGACGTGTTTTGTCTTCGCTCCTCCGCCCGCCGATCTTTAGCACTAACCAGGGCATCAAATCACGCCGAAGGGGGCTCATTCTAAGGCGCCGAGACCAGGAGAAGCGGGCGCCATCCCGGGGGTGCCTCCCGGACCACTTGCAGCACTGTTCCCTGCCCCGGGCGAGCACGGGCCCGGTGAGGCTGGAATGCAGACGGGAGTCGGGCGCGACGCGATCGAGGCATTGGGAGCTGGAGCCCGCCGCATCAGACTCCGGGCGGCCTCTGTGCCGTGAGACCAGACTCCGGGCGGCCTCTGCGCCGTGAGCTTAGCGGAGAAGCAGGGAGGGTCGGCCCTGTACCCGGCGGGGGCGACGAGCGGTGTGCGGCTGCTGACCTCCGGACGCCATCTTGGGCGACATCGAGGCCGGACCAGGGGCGCGATCAGCAGCGGAGGTCAGTGGCGGGGACGAGGGCCATCGGGAGGCGGAGCGGCCTTCAGCCAGTGGTGGCGACCCTCAGCGACCAAGCGGTGAGAGGCACCTGCACCCGCGTCTTGCTGCGACCTACCCCTCCCCCACAGCACACCCGGGTGGCCTAGCGGGCGCTGGGCCCGCGGTTCCCCTGAGCCCTGCCCTGGTTGTAGCTCCGCTTGGGTTCCGGCGGGAGCTGCTGCCCGAGACGCTGGGGATTGGCACGCCCGCGGAGAGGTATGGGCCAAGGGACAACCTGGCTGGGAGAGGGACGGAGAACAGGCGCTCGGCCCTGACGTGTCCCGGGAGAGCTGGGAGGCCCGCGAGGCACTACGCCGCTACGCACGGACACCTCACAGCAGAGGCCTTGAAGCCATCGGCACCCTCGGACACCGGTCCCCCTCAGTGCGGTGTGGCGCTGACCCCTGGGTGCTGAGAGGGGAGAAGCATTGGGCGCCCACCGCCGTAGGTTGCCTCCCTACCTTCAGAGTGCACTGGCGGCACCCAACGGACAGCAAGCCGCCATATCTTCGGCGCCCTGCCTCGGCCGATGACTGACCGAGGCCTGCATCGCAGCAACAGTCCCCGGGGATCAAGGGGACGATCGCACGATCGGAGGCAGCTGGCCAAGTAGAGGCCGAGTAGCGATATCAAAGGAGGGCCCTTGCAGGACTGGAGGGAGGGCTGCGGGGGTCCGGACTCTGCACGCGGCCTGTCTAGCACGCCACGACTAGGCCCTGAGACTAGGGGGCGACACTGCACTTTGGCGAGCCGTGCACAGAGAGACCCGACTCCAGACCGAGGCTGCTGCGGCCCCTACGAGGCGCGGCAAGGGTATGTCAACCGCCCGGGGCCGAAAGGACAAGTCAGCCACCAGGGAGAGGTCACTAAAGGATCTTTTCGCCAGGGCACAAGAAGGGGGGCCAGCGGAGATGGAGAGACGGAAGGAGCACACGCCAACGGATTCCACCTCGGCGGAGCCGGTGACACGGGCATTTCTTGAATCTCTGTTCGCCAACCTGAAGGATGACCTACAAGCGGTGAAGCGCGACCTCACTGCAGAGATCAAGGACATCTGCAAAGATGTCGACCGCATCGGGGGAAGAGTGGCCACCCTGGAAGACAAGAGTGATGCTAGAGACACCGAACTGGCCGCCATGCAGCAGGAGGTGATACGCATTCATGAGCAGCAAGTGGATGTGCAATCCCACCTGGAGAACCACTCCCGGCGCCACAACATCAGAATTCGGGAGTTGGGGCTTCTGAGGAGGCAGGCAACATCTTTCTCTACGTACGGGAGCTGTTTAATCACATACTGGGCAATCCGCTGGATTCTGCGCTACGCCTGGACCGAGCACACAGGGTAGGCCCGCCAAGAGCGGCAACGGCACCACCAGCAGATATTTTGGTCTGCGTCCAGGACTTTACCACAAAAGAAGACATACTACGGAAAGCCAGATCGCTCCATCCAATAACTTTCAGAGGCCAATCGCCTGTCCTCTACCAAGATCTCGCGGCCATCACTCCAGAAACGTAAAATTTTCAGACCCATCACAGAAGCTCTTCGGCACCGTAACATCTCCTATTCTTGGGGCCACCCGTTTCGTCTCATCTTCCGCCATGAGGGCACATTGTACCAGCTCCGCTCTGTGGCCGAAGCTGGTAAGCTGCTGGGGATCCCTCTCCCAGAGGACTCTAGTGATGAGGAACAGCCGCGCCGTGGGTCCGGGGATGGTCGTCCCGGGTGGAGGAAACAGCGTTGCCGCCGCCGGGTGCGGGGGCTGGACCCTTCACAGGTCAAAAGAGAGCAACAAGCTGCCCTTGATGCCTTACCGACAGCTCTGGCCAAATCTTCGACTTCCTGACTGCACCTGTCCTATGAGGCGAATCCTCTCTAAGGCCTTCGGTGGGACGGAGAGGGGGAAGCTGCTGCTCCCAGAGGCCACACGACAACCCCAATGACTTTTTTTGCTGTACATCTTCGGATGTCAGACTACTCTCTATTTTTATGTTTTTCACTGTTGGCGCTTTTTGTGCCTTGTTCCTTCTGCTCTTCTGGGGGTCTTTGGACTGTCTCTTCATCTCTTTCCTACTTTCCTGCCTTTCACTGTTTAGGGGTCCGATCCAAGCAGTGCTCTTACACACCTAATCCGGCACAGGTGCCCAGAACCGTTTTTCCACGTCCCTTCCCGAGGCTGCCCCAGTGGGTTCATATGCCCAGCGACCGGCCCGCTATGGGAATTAGATGACACCGCCCTCTGTTCGGGTCCTCACACTCAAGGTGAGAGGGCTCAATAATCCCATCAAACGCAGGTCTCTCCTTTCATACCTAGAGAGCTCAAGGGCGGATATCTGCCTCCTACAGGAGACTCCCCTCCTCCACAAAGACTGCCATAGGCTCAAATCCCGTGCCTTCCCGATACAATTCTTCTCATCCCGAACCACTAAGACGGCTGGGGTAGCCATACTGGTATCCAGGACTTTCCAAGGTAGGGTAGTGCAGAAGGGGACTGAGATTAGAGGCCGTCTTCTCACTTACCATTTTGCAGTGGGGGGGTCATGATCTGATAGTGGGGTCCATCTATGCCCCCAATGAAAGCCAGGAACGATTCTTACACAATGCCCTCACATAAGCCACAGCGACTCCAGAACGCCATATTCTCATAGGGGGAGATCTCAACTTGGTGTTTGACAATGACCTAGATCGTTCAGCGCACCACTCAAGTGGGCGCCCTTTCACACGCAGGGCTCACTAGACTGACTAACCTGGGGCTTACGGACCTATGGCGCCACCACCACCCTCAGACACTAGCTTACACATATTACTCTAATGCACATAAAACGTACGCGCGATTAGACTACCTGTTAGGATCCAAGGCAATCCAAGACATTACGCTCTCAGCCGATATTCTGACGGCTGCTCTTTCCGATCACTCTCCGGTGGAAATTACGCTAGCTCTCCCCCAATTGCAGCGACCCACCGCACACTGGCGCTTCCGAGACACTTTATTACACAGACCGGACACTGTAACACAGCTACAGAAAGCCCTAGAGGACTATCTTACGCACAACGATAACTCGGACACTGCTCTCTCCACACGCTGGGCAGCCCTTAAGGCAGTCATCAGGGGGGAGGTCATTGCTATTTCCGCAGCGGATAATGCGGACCGTAAAGCCAAGCGGGAAGAATTGACACACAGGGTAAAAGAGCTAGAGCAGATGCACCAGCGCACCGGCGCTCCACGAATATGGCGACAACTGACGGCGGCTCGGTCACAATTGTCCGCCCTTGATCGTGACAAGGCGGAATATGCGGCTGCGGCACACTTTCTACACCGGAGGGGATAAATGTGGGCGGCTACTTGCACACAGACTTCGGGAAGCTCGACACCGCGGGGGCGTCCAAGAGGTCAAGAACCGGGCAGGCACACGATTAACTGATGATGCGGCTATTGCCGAGACCTTCCGAGACTTCTATGCTCACCTCTATGATGCACAGATGTTGGGGAATGCAGACATTGAGGGATACTTAGATCAGGCCCATCTTCCCACTTTAACGCCGGAACAGGCGACGCACATAGAAAGGGATATTAGAGTAGAAGAGGTGATAGCGGCTATCACTCGGCTCAAACTGGGCAAATCGCCCGGCCCTGACGGCTATACTGCGGCATTTTATAAGCAATTCTGCTCCACACTCTCCCCCCTGCTTACCAGGCTATACAACTCCTTTGCAGAACCAGGGGCGGTTCCACCTTCCATGTTGGAAGCGGCGATAGCCGTCATTCCGAAACCCGGCAAGGACAAGGCAGAATGCGGGTCATATCGGCCTATCTCTCTCCTCAACATTGACTTAAAGCTCTATACCGGAATCTTGGCATCCCGGTTGGCGCCATACCTGCCGGGTCTAGTGGACCCCGACCAGGTGGTTTTATCCCGCAGAGGCAAACAAGTGATAATTCGAAGCGTGTCACGCATCTCATAGAAAAGGCCTCCCGAATCCCTGGGGATTACATGCTTCTAACTATAGATGCGGAGAAGGCCTTTGACCGGGTCCACTGGCCTTATCTGGAGCAGACGCTGACCCGAGTTGGTCTGGGGGACAAGATGCGGACCCATATTTTCAATTGCTACCGGCTGCCCACAGCAACTGTACGGATTAATTGGCACACGTCCACCCCTCTCCCTATTAGCAGGGGCACGCGGCAGGGGTGTCCACTGTCGCCTCTGCTGTTCGCCCTTTACATGGAACCATTAGCACAAAGGGTCCGGCACCACTCGCAGATCATGGGCATCCATATGGGGGGCGACACGCATACCATCAGCCTGTATGCAGACGATGTGCTGGCCACCCTGGCCCGGCCGGCGGAGTCACTGAAGGCCTTTCTTGAGGAATTAGATGCATTTGGGAGGGCATCGGGCTTCAAGGTCAATCTGACAAAGTCACACAAACAGATGAGAGGGGCCCCTTTACCACCAAAGGAGTAGGGCACCAAGTAGACCGTAGTCAGAGACAAATCCCCTTTGGAATTATTTATTACAGTAGATCAAAACCACTCAACCAATCCGAATTATCACCAAAACATGGCACCATCACCAATCTCAGAAGACCAAGCGTGTCTAAGATATAAAAATATTTTATTTAAAAATAAACGAACAATATTCAGCAGATAAAAATCATCAATATACAGTATTAAAAATAGACCAACATATACACACAGTTAAAAATACACAATTAATCATAGGGAGAATAAACAAGAAAAATGCTTTCTATTCGTCTAAAGGCACATAAATTTGATCCAGATCATGGTGCCATGTTTTGGTGATAATTCGGATTGGTTGAGTGGTTTTGATCTACTGTAATAAATAATTCCAAAGGGGATTTGTCTCTGACTACAATCTGACAAAGTCCACAGCACTGAACCTCTCCATGCCCCCGCAGGAGCAGGCGGCACTACAGGCCCAACACGCCTTATAATGGTCCGATACCACAGTCCCTTATTTAGGCAACCAATTGGCTCCGACCTTACAAGCCATGAGGTTAGTCAATTACTCTCAGCTTCAGACTCACGTTCGCTCTGACCTGCGACGCTGGAAACATCACCAGATCTCGTGGCTCGGAAGGGTCGCCGCGATCAAAATGACAATTCTCCCCAAAATTTTATAGATTTTTCAGACGCTCCCACTGCCCCCCCCTGGATGGCTCCAGAAGATGCATTCTGAGCTTTCGCACTGTATCTGGCAGGGACGTAAACCGAGAATGAAACGATTAGCCAGTTTCCTCCCACCTCATGAGGGGGGCCTGGGGATCCCAGATCTCACCCTCTACTTCAAAGCGTCGCAACTACGATATTTAGTTGAGTGGAGCCGGACCGAGTCCAAGAAACATTGGCTCTTTCAGGATCGAGCCGTAGCGGGCACGTCTCTCATGAAGGTTCCCTTCCTTCCCAAACCACATCGGCCTCCCAACTTGTACGCCGCACAGGTGACGCGCACCACCCTCACCGCCTGGGATCATACTAACACGAGACATGAGCTCACCACTTTCCCCTCCCCACTCACACCCTTATTCGATAACCCCGATTTTCACCCTTGGGTGGGAGCGCAGTCATTCCAGCGGTGGAGAGAGAAAGGCTGCCAGGCCTTAGGCTTACTATTTACGAAGGGCGACATCCTTTCCTTCGCGCAGTTGCGGGCCGACTTCGGCCTTCCAGAATCTTAACGCATGCATTATCTACAGGTAAGGCACTGGGCCATGCACCCTGACAATCGCGCGCAGGCGACCAGGCCTCTCACTTCCTTTGAGAGGTGGTTGGTCACACGAACTTCAGATAAAAAGCTGATCTCCGACATATACCAGATGCTTCTCTCTCGCTATACCCATACTTATCATGCAGTTAGGGCACGTTGGGAACGGGACCTGGGTTGCAGCCTCAGCACAAAGGAGTGGGAGGGCGCGTGTTACAGAGCCCGTCACACTGCTACACAAGTGGGGCTCACGGAAACCCTCACTAAACTGGTGTGCTACTGGTACTATACCCCCGAAAGGCTCCATCAGGTAGACCCGTCGCAGACACCCGACTGTTGGAGGGGGTGTGGGCAAAGGGGTACACTGGTCCATCTCCTTTGGGACTGCGAACATCTCCAGAGCTATTGGACCCACGTTTTAGATGAGGTTGACAAACACCTGGACTGAGATCCCCAGACTCCCGGCATACATCTTATTAGGGGTGCCCAACCGACTCACCTACCCCCTGAAATCTAGGAGAGGGAAGCAGATAGCTATGGCCTTGGGCTTGGCAGTCCAGAACATCCTCATTCACTTGAGGACACCACGCCTCCCCACACACATTGGGTGGTACCATCGATTGTGGAACATATTAGGTATGGAGAAGAGCTCACTCGCCCAGGCTGGGAAGGGCTCCTCCTTCAGTGACCTTTGGCAGCCATTGTTGACGTTTTTCACACAGGAATTTCGGGAGCTGACCTGCCCGCGCTACTTACGCTTGCTACGCCTCGCGGAACCGGCCTCTGCCGAGTGAGCAGGCTTCTATTTGGTACCGACACTACGCCAGATTCAGCACTAATGGACAGATTGGACTGGGAAGGGTTGGGGGTGGCTTTTCTCTATTCTTTTTCTTTTTCCTGCTTTTCTTTCACTCTCGGGGAAGGGGGGGGGAGGGTATTCGTCAGCAGTTGTTGTTTTAATTAACCAATTCATCATCTTGTCGATATGATGGGCCCTATGTGGCCTGAGTGTAGCGAATTCGTTCTTTGCATTGTCTAATAAAATATTTAAACCATAAAAGTACTATTTAGAATTTATCCCCCAATAAAGAAACCACCAATTCCTTGGCAGCTGAACACAGTCTTGGTTCACCTGATTCAAGGGCCTTTTGAGCTTATACATAAGGCAGACATCCAATGTCTTTCATGAAAGACAACTCTTCTCACAGCCCTTACATCGGCTAGAAGAATTACTGAAATGCATGCTTTTACAATGCAAAGACCATGCTTGTAATTTACAAAGGACAGAGTTATTTTACGTACTAATCCCCATTTCATACCTTAGGATCCAACAGACTTTCACCTCAGTTAACTTATTGTCTTAAAGTCATACTTTAAGAAACCTTCAAATGAAGCAGAAAGGGTGCTTCATTTATTGAATGCCAAGAGGTGTTTGAAATTGTATATTGAATAAACTAATACCTTTTGAAAATCTGTTTAGCTTCTGGTTCCTTTTGCACCTCCACAAAAGGGTCATGCTGTTTCACTAGGTGGTATAGCAAGATGGGTATCGGCAGCCATAGCCTTCTGCCATGAAAGAGCAGAAAAACAGCTTGCATCTAAAGTGCCTTCTCACTCAATAAGAAGCATAACGACCTCTACAGCTCTTTTTGCCAGAGTATCATTACCCGATATATGCAGAGCAGCCACATGAACAAATAGACATACATTTACCAGGCACTATTTTGTAGATGCAACCACCAATAATGCAGCAGTGGGTCAAGCAGTTCTTCACACCTTATTTCAATGATGAGGTGAGCTTGTGGTATAAATTGTAACATGGTTATTATTGACTGCAATTTATATATTTATGTATATTATTCTATCCGCCTCTATTTGAATTCAAGCATGTGAATCTATGAAAGATTCAATAAGGGAGAAATAACAAGTTACCTGTACACTGTGGTCCTACAGTATTGATATCTATCATAGATTAACATGCGACCCATCCACCTCTCCTTCAGACGCTCACCTCATTGAATGATGGACATTCTAGTATTTGGTATTTAGGGCACTCGTGCTATGAAATCTGAGGTGTGGTGGCTCTGGGGGAGAGGAATGAGACCAGGGCTTCTCTCTGACTGATTGAAGTTTGGTTTTTACTTAAAATGATGTGGATTGGAATACAGTCTCATGAGTTTGGACTTTACTGTCTAGTGCTGTTGACTTTTTCTGCTGGTTATAATTACCAAGGGACTCCCACCTCGACTGTGGGGAAGATTCAGGCATGTGAATCTATGAAAGATATCGATACTGGAGAGCTACAGTGTACAGGTATGTAACTTGTTTTTTTGTAGAGGCAAATATTTGTCCTGCTATAGTGCTACCAACCCTGCATTCAGTAGTAGTTGTACATTTTCCACAAATCTATCTTTAAGATCTAGTCCACCAAAGTTAAAGTAAAAAGTTAGATTGCTGTACCTAGGAGAGGGGTGATAAACACGTGTTTCACACTTAAGTAGTTATCTTTTCAATAGTCTTGCAGTATAAAATAAACCATATTCAATTGAGGAATAACCCATTCAAACTATATTGGATTTTTCTTATGCAGTTCAGTGTGACATCATAAGGAAAGATATTTGATCAGGGCACATAGGGGGTAAGCAAATACCATGTGATCAAATTGTATAAAATAGACCCACTTGTTATCGCCTGCAACTCTTACCTGAAAGCAGTAGATGAATGGGCAATACCAGTCAGTTTGCTGGATCCCCTGCCCCTGACCATAGTTAATCAGGAATTCCATAGATTTGCTTTTGCACCTAAAATCACCTTTATATTGAAGTCTTCTCAACCCGAAGGCTCAGAGCTTCGATGTTTTAGGGTGTAAACAAGCCTTCTTTTCGAGCCAGGCTACCTATCATTCCAAGACCTTTGGCTCCTAAGAAGAAACCATATCTTAGCTGAGAAAGAGGAGATGGTGAATAAAAGTAAGAACAAGTAGAAGGTGAATATGAGCTAGAGGGAAACAGTGGAGACTAGTGAGATGACTGTATGTTGTTAGGGGTGGTCTAGTAATTTTCTCTCCATTCTGCCCCCCCCTTATTTCCTCTTCTGATTGCCTCATTCAGTTGGATTGTAAAGAATCAGATCTCTGATCTCAGTCCACTTGTCATAGAAATGGAAGCTTATCTCTTCTTCTACTGACCGAGGATGACGACCATCAGTCTTCTGTATGCTGTGAAGGCCCTCTGATTATGAAGACCCTCATTCCTTCTGATTGAGAACAAATTCTTGTTGACCCTTTACTTAAGACTTCTACACCAATAGCTGCAATGGCTATGAACACAGCCAATACACCTGCTATCATTGCTGGTTTCCTTGAGTGTCTGGCGTAAGACAGTGGTCTAAGCAAAAATTATCCTGATGTGCCAAACTTTAAAATGACTTGACTTCTTCCCTTTCAACTCAACTCAGATCATTATTTGTGATCTATTCATCAACAACTTTATTTGATCGCTTAGATCTTAAAACGAAATTATTTGCGATCTACAAAGCTATCCACACAAAAGAAAAGACTAATGGGGGCAAACTTCACTTATTCGACAGTACAGCCCATAGTATGTCCGTAACCAGGTTAGAGATACAGAAGGTGCTGAAAGAGCAGACACAACATTAAACTTTCTCTGTCTGTGCCTCAAGAATGAACTTTCTCCTCAGCATAAGCTTTTTTCCTATTTGTAGCACTTCAGAAAAGAACTAAAAGGCTGCTATTTTTCCTGCCTACTAACTTATTCTTGCACCCATTAAGCACCTTTCTGACCCATCCAGCCGCCCCTCACTGTTCCTTATTACCTCACTGTTCTGATGTAGCTTCTTTAGGCATTTCCAGCCATTCTTGGCTTTAGCTCTTACCTCATCCAGAGTGTTGAGAACAGGATACTAGGTTCCATTGGTGGAGCTGTACAGGTATTTGCTTTTGAATCAAACTACAGCCCAGGATATTTTGAGGTAAACTGTTTTTCTACCTTAAAACTACTTCTTACAACTCAAAGTTTTGTATAACTATGCCGCCCCCCTTATCTGCTGGTTTTATGATGATGTTACTGTTACTTTGTAGGCTGCGCAAAGCTTCCCATTCCATTCGTTACATTGACGATATCATGATTTGGTCAGGAAAGGAGGATTCCTTAGCAACATTTATGACTTGGTTGAATAACCGTGACCCATACTTAAGATTTACCAGCACAGCAGATGACACAAAACTGGCATTCCTAGATCTGACAGTTGAAGCCAAGGAGGGATCGCTACAGACTATCACCTTCTATACACCGATGGCAAGGAACTCGCTACTTAAGTTCGATAGCTTCCATCCGCGCCCATTCAGAGAGAATCTACCCTACGGCCAATTCCTCCGCATTAGGAGGAATTGCAGCAAGATTGAAGATTTTCAGAAACAATCAACTGATCTGTCTGCTAAACTTACCCAACGAGGTTACCGGGACAGAATCATATGCCTCATGAAAAAGAGCGCGGAATCAAGATAGGAAAACCCTAATAGAAGACAGCCCCAGAGAGGACAATACCATCCCCCTAATATGTGTCACCACGTACAACCCGGTCTCCAATAGAGTAGCCAAGATCATAAGAACTGGCGGATCCTCAACACAGGAAGACTAAAATGGGAACAACCACTTTTCTCATACAAAAGAGCAGGCAGCCTAAAGGACAGATTGGTCTCAACCCGCCCAAAACAACCAAACACCCCGAGGGACAACTCTGTCCTCAACGCTTGGGGCCTTTCCAATGTGGTGGGTCACTACCCATGTGAGAACTGCTGCGTCTGCCACCTCACCCTAACCACGAAGTCACTAGAGTTAGAAGAGGGTAAAACATGGCATCTCAGAAAACACACTAACTGTAACTCTACACATGTGGTTTACCTAATTGAGTACCCGTGCGGCCTCCGCTACATTGGAATGACCAGCAGGAAGATCAGGATCGGGGAACACCGAAGCAACATACGCTGCAAAAGAAACACCACAAGGATGAATGACGGAGCACTACATCCAGACTGGACACGCGCCCAATGATTTAAGATGGGTCGTGATAGAGCAGATTGAAACCACCATCACGACAGACGAGAACCTCCTGTTGCAAAAATAGCAACGTTGGATTTACCGCTTATCAACCCACAAAATCGGGTTAAATGATAATATTCCCTGGAATGCTTTAAACAACCGCTAAAACGACATTCAACTTATAATAACCCCTTAATTGGTGGCACGCATAACACACACTAGCCACCTCAGACATAAGCACACAACTGCACCCTCTCTCCAGTTCTGTATCCAGGACCCCTGCAATAGGGAACACACTCAGCAGGTGGCCTCATGATTTGGGAGCAGACCAGTGTGGGGGCACTCATTCGGGCTACCTGCCACCTTCTTCCTCTTTTACTACTTGGTAGACCCAAGGTAACACATTACCATAAGCCCGTCTGCGAGGGGTGATTGAGGGCCAGTTCCCCTTATCGTTACGGGACACGGTTTCTCTTCATTTTTATTACTCTTGATTCCCCCGTAATATCACACACATAAATTCCGCATAATGTGTATTTTAAATCCATAAAAAAAAAAAAAAAAATGTTCCAATAAGTGACACAAAACACAATAACTGTCCAAACACATGGTGTCTCGGCTCTCAGTTGAGCGAGAACCCATAGTCTGTCTTCATTTTCCATGCCGACACGCCAGCCTGCGCAGTGACGCGCACGTTGGCAATCATGACCGCAGCTTGGCGGGAGAACACAGACTTAAAAGCCGGCTCCCCTGAACACTTCCGCATCTACGGAATCCCGAATAGCAGGCTGAAGCAGGTATGACAAGCGGGCAGACGACCTTGACAAAGTAAGTGGGGCGCAGGGGTCTGGGAACTTGATCCACAACTTGGAGGATCCAAACGAGGCTGGGAACGCTTTCAGTAACGAGTCTCTTTTCTCTCTCCCCACACGCTAAGTGTGTGACTACAGGTCCTGCCCCCTCGCGGGATTCATGTTGTCCGTGATGACAGTTTCATCGTAAGCATTTCTGCCATATAACTTCGCAAAATCGTTGTAACTACGGATATTTTCACAGTAGCGCATAATAATTCGGTATTTCAGAGCGGTCTCACGCAAGCGCCACTTACCGCTTCACTTCCGCAGTATACCGTACAAAACCAGACACGGCGCGCACCGTGTCACAGCATGATTATGCTAAAACCAGAAGCTAAGATTACTTTATGTTCATGTTCTGTTTGTGTTTATCTTTTTTTCTCCCTACAGGCACTAAGCAACTCTAGGAGGACACAACCTCCCTCATCACCGCACCTTAGCGAGTGCGGCATCACCAGTGGCCACGCTAATTTACACCTGGCAATTTCACGTTCTAGCACTTAAAGCACTCTTACACATAGGTCCTGAAGAAAGCCAGTAAACGTAGCTGTCTGGCTGAAACATGTAGACCTGACCTTGCTTTTAGGATACGAGAGACGTAATTTAATCTCTACCCAGATCCGCTTCTCTTTTTAATACTGCCAGTGGGCCCATCATTAAAATATTTACTTTTAGTTTAAAGGGACCCAACGGACAGTTTTTAACCATCACCACTACTGCACCACTTTGCACTCACCACACAAGTAACCAGCTCCGCTGTAATCCGGCGTTGTAGCACACCCGGGGTGCACTTGGCACCTTGGGTGGGACCCGATGATGAAGCATGCCACCAACTAGGTTGGTGGGTGAGGGTTTTCATATAAAACAAATGGTTTTTCCATACATGAACAGCTCGACTTCTTTGATTTCCCTGAAACTTCCAACAGGAGGCAAACTCTACATCAAGCCCTTGGAGATACTTCAAATGCAGAAAGAACAGTCCAGTTCTTTCCCTGCCCAAGACAGAAGCCGCAACTGCAGGCCAACCCAGCAAAGCACACAGCAAAGTGGTAGTTTCTACTCCCAGTTCTCCCAGCTCTTCACTCTGTGCCTCTCTTTTCCACTCTGCGCCCTTTCTTCTCCACTCTGCGCCCTTTCTTCTCCACTCTGCGCCCTTTCTTCTCCACTCTGCGCCCTTTCTTCTCCACTCTGCGCCCTTTCTTCTCCACTCTGCGCCCTTTCTTCTCCACTCTGCGCCCTTTCTTCTCCACTCTGCGCCCTTTCTTCTCCACTCTGCGCCCTTTCTTCTCCACTCTGCGCCCTTTCTTCTCCACTCTGCGCCCTTTCTTCTCCACTCTGTGCCCTTTCTTCTCCACTCTGTGCCCTTTCTTCTCCACTCGGTGCCTCTCTGCTCCACTCGGCGCCTCTCTGCTCCACTCGGCGCCTCTCTGCTCCACTCGGCGCCTCTCTGCTCCACTCGGCGCCTCTCTGCTCCACTCGGCGCCTCTCTGCTCCACTCGGCGCCTCTCTGCTCCACTCGGCGCCTCTCTGCTCCACTCGGCGCCTCTCTGCTCCACTCGGCGCCTCTCTGCTCCACTCGGCGCCTCTCTGCTCCACTCGGCGCCTCTCTGCTCCACTCTGCGCCTCTCTACGCCACTCTGCGCCTCTCTACGCCACTCTGCTCCGCGCCACTCTACTCCACTCTGCGCCGTATTACTCCACTCTACGCCACTCCACGACTCTCTCCTTCACTCTAAACCATTCTTTGACACTCTACTCCACTTTATGCCACTCCGCACCACTCTGTGCCCCACTCTGTGCCTCTTCACTCTACGACACTCCACGACACTCCACTCTACGGCACTCCACTCTACGGCACTCCACTCTACGGCACTCTACTCGATGCAACTCCACTCTCTATGCCTCTCTATGCCCCTTCACTCTAGCCCACTCTGACACTCAACTCTGTGCCACTTCACGACACTCTACTCGATGCAACTCCACTAAATGCCATTTAACTACAGGCCACTCTGATCCTCCACACCACTGCACTCCACTGTACTCTGTAACACTCTGCACCACTCAACACCACCCTACGCCACCGAATGACCCTCTACAACACTTTACTCTGCGCCATTCTGCTCTTTGCCACTCCACTCTTTGCCACGCTACTCCACTCCTCGCAACTCTATGACCTTCCACTTTGCAACACTTCACTCTGACACTTTATGCCAATCCATGCCACTTCACTCAACGCCACTATACTCCCTTCCACTCTGTGCCCCTCCGCGCCCTTCCCCTCCGCGCCCCTCCTTTCCGCTCCACGCCCCTCCCCTCCGCGCCCCTCCCCTCTGCGCCCCTCCCCTCTGCGCCCCTCCCCGCCCCTCCCCTCCGCGCCCCTCCCCTCCGCGCCCCTCCCCTCCGCGCCCTCCCCTCCGCGCCCCGCGCCCCTCCACTCTGCGCCCCTCCACTCTGCGCCCCTCCACTCTGCGCCCCTCCACTCTGTGCCCCTCCACTCTGTGCCCCTCCACTCTGTGCCCTTCCACTCTGTGCCCTTCCACTCTGTGCCCTTCCACTCTGTGCCCTTCCACTCTGTGCCCTTCCACTCTGTGCCCTTCCACTCTGTGCCCTTCCACTCTGTGCCCTTCCACTCTGTGCCCTTCCACTCTGTGCCCTTCCACTCTGTGCCCTTCCACTCTGTGCCCTTCCACTCTGTGCCCTTCCACTCTGTGCCCTTCCACTCCGCGCCCTTCCACTCCGCGCCCTTCCACTCCGCGCCCTTCCACGCCCTTGCCCTTCCACGCCCTTGCCCCTCCACTCCGCGCCCCTCCACTCCTCTCCACTCCGCCTATCCACTTCACTTTGCGCCCTATGGCTCGACGCACGGCACTCTACTCCATGACACTCCACTCTAGTCTATTCCACGCCATACTCTACACTCTACTGTACACTCTACACTCTGACACGATATACCACTCTAACCCACTTTACTCCACTCCGACACTCTACTCCACGCCACTCTATGCCACTTTATGCTAGTCCACGATACTCTACTCCACTCTATGCCACTTTACGCTACTCCACTCCACTCTATGCCACTTCACGACTCCCCATGTCACTCTCCTCTATGCCACTAACATTAAGCCATGCTGAACAGCAGCCATGCTGGTGCACAACATGGCCGAAACAGTTTGATAAAGCCAATAGTGAGACCTACTGTCTTTGCCAGTGCTTGTTATAAATAGGAATCAACTCATGCCTTTTCAGGAGATTCGAGACCAGAGCACCTGCTGCTATAGTTAGACAGTGTATTTATATATGACACTGAAAATAAGGGTTCAGATCAAAAGAGCTTAGCTGGACTTTTATGTAAGCCTGGGGCCTTACTGGTCTTTGGGCTCGGATAGCATTGAGGGTGTCTATCAAAGAAAAAATAGATATGCAACTTCTACCCAAGGCTTACAGATCATAATTTGTCTCTGCAAGGTTAACACTGTTTCACCTTAGGATGGGTCGGTATTAAGGGACTTAATCTGTAACCCAGTCACACGATTGGAAATGGATGTTGGGACTCATTGTTTCATTGCGACCTCCATGTGACACTGTATTGCAAAACATTTTAGCATCTTTTGCTTTATCCACTTTTAACAGGTCATTCCAAATTCTGTTCTCCTACTTAGTTTTATTTATTCTAAGGATATTTTTGTAAACAACCCTACATTCAGCTATTCTTCCTTTGTCTCCTTTTTGAGTGCTGTATTGAGGGGGTTCTGCAATTGGTGTTGAACCACCAGTTGTCTAAGAAACTATACAATGGTATTTTGTTTTCTTCAGGAAGAATTCAAGCAGTCTGGCGAGTAATAAGTTATAAGTTTCTATTATTGATGGATCACAATGCGATATATACTTCAAATAAACAATACAGGAGTTGTGGTTTTATATATTGGTTTAATAACAAAGGGGAAACGATTAATGCCCTCCTATTCAACATTTCTTCTCTTGTTTGTGATTACTGTAAAATCTACATTTGATCTTGAGTATCCAGAAAATCCTTAATCAAATTACCTTTTTAGTTTTAATACCAGTGGCTCATGGTCACTCTCAAAACTGCTTTACAGTCATGTCAACCGTTTCTTGCTGTTCACCTAAAATCAGTATGATGCAACCTATATCACCTGTGTAATGATCCCTTCTAAAAGTAGAGGTGGCACTGCTATCCAACATAGAGCAACCATTACAAGCTTGCATATAATGGGATAGTGTTCTGTCCATAAGCTGAAAGGCTGATCTACTCATGAATTTCCTACAGGGCACTGTTAATGCAGGTATTCCCCAGTAATCATCCTTGGCCAGATCTAACGTTAAACCCAACGGTTCAAACCTTATATTAAAATACCCAGCAAGAATAGCATAATGATTTTTTTCTCTGGAGTTTAAGACATTACAAAGGAGCTGGAAGGTAAGAGTTTTTTTTTTATTTTAAATTTAGCAAGTCTCATGTTAATTAAGAGAAATGGATTTCCATACTGGGGAGAGATCGCCAGCCCCTATACATTTGGGGAGCCCTTGGGAATCTGTTTAATTGAACAGGTTATGTATAGAAGATCTTACCCAAACAATCAAACCTCCCAAGGCTCTGCCAGCCTTTGAGTATTGGATCTCAATACTAGAACTCATAAACCTCAACCTGTGAACTGGGTCGGTAGCCCAGCTTTCTTGGAATAGATACAGGTGTAAACCATTAATAAACTGCCTCCAGTCGCTAGGTGATAATTTTGCTTTTAAGTCTACAGTTTTCCAACTAATCCTGGAGATTTTCAGAGTAGCTGCATGATGAGCCCATTTCCCACATTTCTCTCCGTGATATCTATACACATAGAGGTTAAAGTATTACTAACCGAACTGGGGGATTGCCAAGCCCTACAGTTGGAGTATCTGTTACAGAAATTCTAGGAAAGCGCTCCTTAGACTTTAAGGGGCAGAGGCTGGCAATGAGTTTCTAGACGGAGGTTCCACAGGGTCTCTCGGACTGTTGTTTACTACAGGGTAAAGTAAACTGCTTCTGTTATAGCCCTCTCCAGGATTTCTAAATTTGGGCAGGTAGTTATTTTATCCAAACACCCCAGATACTTAAGCATTTGGGAGGACCCAGATTAAACTGGATCTCTGAGTCCACAGGTGGAAAAGTCTGAAGATCGAACATAATTTGCTCCCATGCAAGTCCCATTCCTACTAGTTACTTCAATGAAGTCCCATCTTTCCTTTGGATCTCTGTGGCGCTTAGCAGAAACAACGTTTGAATAAATGATCAGATGATGTCGACATTGGAAATACAATGTACTACCTTGTTCTTCAAAAGCACCATGCGGCAGCTTAGGGAGTTGTACCATAAAACATCATTCTCGTTAGGTAATCAGGACTGCAGCAGTCTTGCAAGTCCGGGGTTGATCTACCTGGATATAACTCTTCACAGATTATCTTGTTCTTGGGCCTTTAATTGGTGCAGGCACAGTTGTGGAATACATTTATTGCAGGCCACAATTTTACTTTGCTTCTGCCAAGTAAAGACTCTGGATGTAAGGGGTGATCTTTCTTTTGCAGCTTATGGCTGTAAACCCTTTAATGACAGTTACTTATTCCCATTCCAGCCTGTATCAACTTTTGACCATGTATGCAATCAAGAGTGCCAGTTGACAAATGGGTCATATGGTTAAAAAACTGACAACATTTAGCAGACTATTGAAGCTGCCTAGGCATGATTGAAGCAGTGGTAACGCTAAAACAAAAGATCCTTTTTCATTACTTTTGTGATGTATCAGGAACAAGAAGAAATTTTACAAAATGATGGGCGGAATAATTGAATTAATCTCAACCACCGTTAAATACTCGGGCAGAATCCCAGTCCATCCTATTTTATGTCCCCTGTGCCACCTCAGATTAGACCCAGCCATATGCCAATAGGAGCTCTCCAGCCCAAACGGCCAGGCCTCTCTCAATGGGAGCACAAGCAACCCTAGACCGGTTAAGCCTTTGTCAGTAGGGTGCAACTTGAGTCTTATGGCACAGTGACCCGTATATGGGCATACCAGTCATACTTTGGGCGTCACACTGAGGAAAACAAAACAGTGATTGCCGGATTGATTTAATCTCAGCCACTGAAAATTCCTCTAGGCTGTATAATCGAGCCTGAACTGCTAGGCCAGATACCCTTGCAACAGAAACAACAAGCAAGTCCAGAATGCGTTCGGCCTATTTTGGCTTCAACACCTTTTTATTTTCCTTTTTCAAAACAGAGCATAGCACCCTGGTTCTCAGCGTGTATATCCTACTGCCATGCTAAAGCTGGTCGCCCTCTCAGAAACAATGCAAGTGCATTCAATGAGATGCGTGACTGCCACAGCTGCACTGTTCGCTGGTGCGTCCTTGCTGAACCTAAGTAACCAGAGACTTGGTTTTCAACTCCCTTCTTCACAAAGCATTATCGTCTGGACATCAAGTCGAAATGGTAGTGGGACAGGCGGTGGTGCGCAACCTATTTATTTAAGGTGATCTTTATTTCCGCCTAAGCCTTATGCCTAATGTGATATGCTAGTTTGGTATCTTGTTTCAAGCATGTGAATCTATGAAAGGTCCAATTCTGGGTAAAAAAAATGTTTTATAACTGTAACTACAACTCTCTAGCAGATTCCCATAGATTCTCATGCTCCCATCCTCCTTTCCCTTCATGAGGCCACCGACAACCCTTTGCATCAAGCTATGAAAATCTGACAGCTGGTGTATCTAAAGAGGGTTGGCGCTAGACTAGCAGTCATAAAATGAGGTGGGTGGGCTAGTGGTAGTCTACTGTTTCAGTTTTATTTTCAGTGTTGCTGTGTTAACATTGACTGCCGATGGTTCCACAGCATGAAGGCAGGGAATAATTTGAAAGGTTCCAGTGCTAGAGAACTGTTGTAATAGGCAAGTAACTTTTTCTAAGCTCGGGGGGGGGGGGGGTGTGGGGTGCTAGAGGGCGCCAGGCAAGATGGCCGCACTTTGGTGCAGCTCCGCCCGGCTGATCTCTAATCCGCCCAAAATCGACGCATCACAGCCTGTAAACGGCTGCCCAGCATAGTGCCCACATCCTGAGGCTGGTGGCGAAATTGCGGCTCCCCGAGAGCATTACGGCGGCTCCAAATTGAAGATCGTGAAAAATGAATGTCGCGCGGCAAAATGGCGCCCGCCGATACCTGATGCTGACTGGCCCCGCTGCCGCCGCGCTGTGCGCAGAGATCTGATCGAGGGCTGTGGGTCCTGCCTGTGTGGTTCCCGCGGGCCGGAGCGTGCTGTGACCGCCCGCCTGTGTCGTCCTGGGAGAGACGGAGAGTGACTCCTCCTTGCGCCGCCTTCTGTTGCCCACTTGTGAGCGGCCGCTGCCGTTGCTGAGGATTCCGGTGGGGCCTGAGGCGGTGGCTGCGGTCATCGCTCCCGCCTGGCGCGGTGTACTGGGGTCCCTACCTGTGGCTGCCGGAGCTCTCGTGGGCTGGTGGAGCCACAGCTTGATTCGCTGCACGCTTCGGTGCAGTCTCTGCCCTGCGGTCGGGCTGGTGGTGCGACGGTCTCCTGGCGTGTTTGGGCCAGCGCTCCGTGAGGCTGACGACATCTGCTGCAGGCGGTGGTGAGTGGGGCCTTTCGCTGCGGAGGCAGGTGAGGGCCTGAGCGGGAGGCCGCGCTCTGCGGCCTGTGTGCGTGGTGGGAAGCGGTCAGCGGTTGCGCGGCCCTGCTCATCTGATGTGCCTGTTCTGAGGTCTGGGACGTTTCCATTTACGGTGTGCTCTGGCGGATCCTGCTGTGGCTTCCCTATCCTTCATACTTGATGTGTCCGGGCCCCCTGCACTACCTGCTGTGATCTTGGGAGGCTTATCGGGAGTGCTGGTTGTGTATCTGATCTGGCCCGCACCTCAGCAGTAACCAATCTGCGGCATCGTGGTGCCTGGGGCCACTCGGCTGAGGCTACTGGCCCTTGCCGCCTTGGAACTTCAGCGCCTGGTACCTTTTGAGTCCTGCCTGGGGCTGGCCTGCCTCTGTTTCTTCCCCATGTCTGCTTATCCGCATGGGTGATCGAGAATTGGCGCTGTGATCTGCTGCGCAATAGGCCTACACCTACCATCTGCTGTGCTTTTGCTTCTGGGGCCCACGTTGGAGGAGTGGGGACCGCATTTATTTAGTTATCGGCAGTCATGGGGAGAACTGACAAGTTGCAGCCTCGCCTCACGTTTGAGACGCGAAAGACCACCAAGTTGCAGCAAAGGGCGGCCCCTGACTCCGAGGCGGATGCCCAGGGCGAGGGCTCCTCCATGCTGAAACAACTCTGCTTGCTATGCAGAAGAGCCTCCAAGCTATCGAAGGGAATATGGCTGCGATAAATCACAGGCTTGACCACATGGCATCACAACTGGAGAAGCAGAATGCGAGGATGGGGGAGATAGAGCAGCGCGTCTCAACAAACGAAGATGGCCTTAGCGAGGTGGCGGACAAGACGCTTCACATGGAGAAGGTCCTGGCGCTTATTCAAGCGAAGAATGAAGATTTGGATCCCCGGTCTCGCCTCAATAACATCCGCGTCACGGGACTGCCGGAGTCCACCAATACCGGCAGGATGGAGACCTTTATTGAGTCCCTGCTCAAAGATATTTTTGGCCCTGAAAATCTCTCGCCTATGTTTATAGTAGAGTGGGCCCACCGTTCGCTGGCGGCGAGACCGGTACCAGGCGCCCCACCTCGCCCTATAATAGCCCGCCTATTGAACTATCGGGACCGAGATGTCATTTTAAGGCTTGCAAGAGAAAAGGGCACAGTTAATCATCAAGGGCATGTGCTGTCTTTCTTCCCTGACTTTACGGTGGCCGTCCAGTCAGCAAGATGGGAATTTGGCGCATTAAAACGTTTTTTGCAGGCTGAAGGCATTCCTTATGACATGCTGTACCCTGCCCGCTTACGGGTGGGCCAGGATTGGGACTGTAAAATTTTCACCTCTCCCAAGGCCGCAATGGATCACGTCAAAAAGCTAAAGCAAAGAAGAACTGAGTCAGCCGCGGACCAAGACAACGAGGAGCAGTGATTGTGAGCCTGTGGTACTCTATATTTATGGCCACTGTTCGACATGTGACATACTTTGAATTTTTATGCTGTGACCCTATGCCCATACTGATGTCTGGTCGCTTTTATGCTGGCCACTACAGGCTGACTCTATCTGAATTGTCTATGATCTACATGCTCACCCTCCTTTGTAGCAGGGCCCGACTGTGTTGAGGGGGGCGGACCCCACCTCTGTTTTTGGTCTTCTTAGTGAGCCGGATTCCAACTTTCCGCACTGTGCTGTGTCTTTCTCCTTTATGGTCTGGCACTCAGAGCTGTGGAGCGGGTGGGTGGCCGCTGCCTTCTTCCCGTACCTCTCCTGATGATCGGGTCCAGACGCTGGCTGCTTATATGGTGATTCCTTATCTCACTTGCTCGCTCTTCCGCCTGGGAGATGCGATTTTACACACATCCACTGTGGTCCTCGAACACTCGCACTAGCTGTCTGGTAGGGGCAGCAACAAACTTCGCTATGATTGTTTTTTTTTGATGCAATGTTTATTGATACCTGTTCCTATATCCTCGCACATGTTTTTTCGACCTGATCAGCCACCTCCTACTAAGTGGGAGGCTAGTAGCACTCTGGTGTCCCCCGCGCCCCCCCCCCAATGGGTATTCCCCGCAGAATGTTGGCACCCGCTGGGCGGGGCTGAGGGTCGCTTCTACTTACTCTTCTTACGCTAGGGGAGCGATGATATTGGTTAAGAGAGGGGTCCCATTCACTGTGCTTAACACAGAAACAGATACACAAGGCAGGGTAGCACTGGACCATGGTAACCTTGGCGGCGTGGTGGTCATTCTGGTGAATGTCTACGGCCCAAACGTTGATTACCATTCTTTCTTTACAGATGTTTGGCGCCGCATCTCAAAATTTCCTCCGGCTGAATTGCTTTGGGGGGGGTGACTTCAATACCTGTCTGGACGGGCAACTAGACAGACTGGGTAGCGGGGCAGCGCGACACAGACAGGCCACTGACGCGTTATTGGGTTTTTTAGATGCAGGGGCTGTACATGATATTTGGCGCATGCGGCACCTGGGTATCCGCGAAAGCACATTTATTTCCACTGTACATGGCACATGGTCCCGCTTGGACTACTGGCTCCTCTCCGAGATTGCATGCACTTGGGTTGTTGACGTTCACCACCTGGCCAAAACATTGTCGGATCACTCCCCCGTGATGTTGGAGATGCAGGCTCCCACTTGTGAGTGTCCCCCTTTTCAGTGGCGTTTGCAGCCTTCCTCTCTCACTGACCAGGTGTACAGTAGGCGCGAACATTAGTAACTTTTTTAAGGAAAACACTGGCTCTGTAGACAGCGTTGGGGTTCTTTGGGAGGCATTTAAAGTCACCATCAGAGGCGTCTGCATGGGAGCGCAGGCAGGTGTCTTGAAGGATCTGCGTCGCCGGATAGCTAAACTGGCCGGTGATATCTCTGCATTTGAGCGTGAGTATGCTCAAAACCCTGTTCCACATACACTTGCTACAATACGAGAGCTGGTAACGGAACATAACGACACAGTGGATCAGGAGCTGGCTCATAGATCGCAGCGCTATACTGCTCGGTAATACGGGGAGGGGGGTCGCCCCAGTCGCTCGCTCAGAAACTGTCCGCACCCCGTAGTCAGGACTACATCACAGAGATGCTAGACTCTGAGGG
This sequence comes from Calotriton arnoldi, assembly GCA_963921515.1. Taxonomy (NCBI): domain Eukaryota; kingdom Metazoa; phylum Chordata; class Amphibia; order Caudata; family Salamandridae; genus Calotriton; species Calotriton arnoldi. The sequence goes on from CAWUFW010000875.1 coordinate 2,869,619, forward strand.
AATAGCACACTACAATTCCCCTGAAATTAGCGAGGTGGTGCTGGATTTCTACTCCAACCTCTATGGGGATCAGGCGCATGTGTCAGCTGCTGACATACATGCCTATTTAGATGATGTCGCGTTGGGGTGGCTGTCTCTCAACCAATGTGAATATCTTACACAGCCGTTTGACGTGGAAGATGTAAAATTGGCCATTATGTCGCTGCCCACGTGTAAGGCGGCTGGTCTGGACGGACTCCCTAGCGAATTCTACAAGGCCTATGCTGATGACCTCGCGCCCAGACTCTTGGATGTCTTTGCGGAGGCATACGACGGGTGTACTCTCCCCCCCTCGTTAAGAGGCCCTCCTGGTTATGCTTCTCATGCCTGACAAACCTGCCAATCGATGCGACTCCTACCGTCCTCTTTCCATCATAAATATAGATGCCAAAATTTTGGCAAAAATGGTTGCCAGTAGGCTTCAACCCCTCAGTCCAAACCTGGTCCTCCCGGATCAGTCTGGCTTTGTCCCTGCCCGGTCGACGGCGCATAATTTACGCACGGTCTTCTCCACCCTTCATTATTTCAAGGCTGATTTTCAAGCTGTTGCTGTGCTGCTTGATTCAGCAAAAGCATTTGATTCCCTGCAGTGGGAGTTCATGTTCACAGTCCTACTCAGAATGGGGCTACCACCCTTTTTTCTGAAGTGGATACAACTACTATATGAGGCGCCTGCGGCACGTGTGCGGGTCAATGGTTGGGTCTCGACTGCGATTCCTATTCGACGTGGCACGCGGCAGGGCTGCCCCCTGTCGCCGATGCTATTCGCGCTTGCATTGGAGCCACTGGCTTGTAAGCTCCGCCAGCGTCACGCACACGCATCGTTACGATTTAGACAGCGTCCATTGGTAGTCTCGATGTACGCCGATGATATGCTTCTGTATGTTCGAGAGCCTGCAACGTATCTCCCAGAACTGCTACGTGAATATATCAAATTCGAACGCTTTTCAGGGCTTGGCATTAATTGGGCAAAATCGACGGTGTTCCCTCTGACGGCTGGTACGCAGCGCGTGGAGCAAGATTTTCCATTGGCATGGTCGACTGACCCAGTAAAATATCTAGGGGTATGGCTACACAGAGACCCGGAGGTGGTGGTTTCTGAGAATTATGGCCGCGCCCTGACCCACATCACTGAACGAGCATCAAGATGGGCGAAACTCCCGCTTTCGTTAGCGGACCGCATCGCAGTGGTTAAAATGACAATTTTGCCCAAACTACTCTATTTGTTTATTAATATTCCCATTCGCCTCACTCTTGCGGTGTTTAATTCACTTCAGTCAGCACTGCTGTCCTTTGAGTGGGGTGGTAAGAAGTCTCGATGCAGCTGAGAGGTGCTGGTATTACCGTTCGAGCGGGGAGGCTTTGAAGCCCCTGATATGCGCTTATACTATCTCTGTGCACAGGCCCAGTTTGCACATTACTGGTTCTTTCCACAGCGATTCCAACCCCACATAGCTATTGAGGCTGATGCTGTTCTGCCGTTGGACCTTGTCGCGACCGCTCTATCTGGTGGGGGAGGTGGACCCAGGACCGAAATTAACCCCGCACTTTGCACAGCGTGGGCGTGGAAGATGCTGGCGGCGCGTGCACAGTGGCAGTATCTCTATGCCCCAACATTACCTCTCGCTGCGCACCCGGATATCTCTGCTGCACGAGAGCCGGTTTCCCTTAAAGCACTGGGTGCGGCCGGAATAACACATTTAGGGGACCTTTATAAGCAAGGTCAGTTTCGGTCGGTCGCTGACATACAGGGTGGTAGGGACCGGGGGTTGATGCTTGGGTTCACTTATGAGCGCGTGCGGCAGGCGATCAGAACCATTTATCCTGATTACCCAGCTGAGCCCAAGCCGCTGTTGGCGCTGCAGGCGGTGCTAGCAGGTGCGGATTGCACAGGCCTGATCACGAAGTTATACAATGCGTCCCTTAGAGAAAGAGAACAGCCTGATTCCCTTTCATATAAAAAATGGGCGGCGCTACTGGGAACTTCATTGTCGCCGGATGTGTGGAAGTTCTGCTGTACCCTGACCGGTCGCCTAACGGCAAATTCTAACCTCCGCATCATCCATTTTAAATACCTGCACCAGTTATACTATACCCCGCTTCAATTGCTGTGCTTTGGTCTGCGGGAGAGCGCTTGCTGTGTTCGCTTTTGGGTAGGGGGATTGCGGATTTTCTGCATCTCGCATGGAATTGTAAGGGTATATATAAATTTTGGAGTATGGTCACGAACATGCTTACGAAAGTGGTGTCAGAACCTGTGCTATGTACCCCTGAGGTTTGCCTGTTGGGTTGGGTGAAGAATCTTAAACCCTGCAACCGCAGATTGGTGGCTGTTTCGACCTTACTCTCTAAGAGAGCAGTGGCCCAATGCTGGGGCTCTAAACTCACCCCAACATTGAAGAAGTGGTTCCGAGATTTACTTTACTGTAAGGAACAACTTGAAACCTATGCCGAGGAATTGCCTGAAGCTTCACGCCCTAAAGATTTTTGGGCTCCACTATATGTGTACCTTCTGGGAAACCCTGATTTGTAATTGACGCTGTAACCTGATGCTCTTGATCTGTTTAATCTTGGGACTGCCACTTGTTGCCAACCGCCGCATGTGATGCTATGCTTCGTTGACATCACAATACCTTTTTTTTTTTTACAGTGCCGTGAGGGAAAGGGGGATAAGGGTGGTGGGAAGTTCTGAGGGATGTTGTTTATTCTATGAAAAATGCTTGTTCTGACTTTGATCCTTTATGACTGCCTTGGCCCCCATTAGGGGAACCATTGTGTAATATACAAGCTGTTCAATAAACAAATTTAAAAAAAAATTAAAAACAAAACTTTTTCTAAGCTCACTGGCCAATAGCACTCAGGGTGCAAGACCGAGGCTGTTCTCTAGGGGCGCTAAAAAGACCATCTATCTTTCACATCACTGTGTAGTACGGCAATTAGGGCTGCACTGGGTTGAATAAGTTACTCTTTATAAGAGGAGGAAACTACTGTTTCTCCAGGGTTGGATCTTTCATAGATTTACATGCATGAATCATTACCTGTTGGTAATGGCTAAAGACATCTAGCAAAGGCTAAAAACACCTTCCAGGCCAGGATCTGAAGAGTTGTCCACGACAAACACCAACCCTACTTCCAGTGCATCCCACATCAGCGGAGTCAAGACAACAACCCATTACTAAGCCCAAGACACCGGAAAAGAGTATACCTGCAAAAATGTTTGATTCTCCGGTAAACACATCGTCTGACACTCATAGTGATTTATCAACATCCGAGGATGAACGCCCGGGACCATCAAGTGCCTTGAACTCACCACAGGATACGGCCGGCACTGGCTTGGTGCCTTCAGATGGAAGGAGTGATGATGGAGATGACGCATCTCATCAAGAGAATCAGATAACTCCGATGGGGACCCAGACTGGAATGATTTTGAAGTTCCAGAGGATACAAGTCCTTACCCCAAACCAAGAGATTCCCCACCTGATGATATTGGAGATATTTAGTGCTCTTAACAAAAAGGTGCCTCGGTGCTTTAGCTTACCAATTTTGAAAAATCATGTTTCCTTTTCAACTTCAAAGAAAAGGCACAGAGACGTTCTGGATCAATACCTATATTAGACCATTCATAGGAAGAAGGCCCGGTAACCATGCAAAATCCAGCAACAGCTCCTGTTACTATAGGAAGCTGGCTCTGTATATACTATACCAAAGCAAGGTATAGTGTGCAGAGTTCAGTGGATCCCCAGAGCTATAGCAGAGGATAAAGTAGATAATACCTTACTCAAGTTAGTGGTAGCTGGACTGAGCAGTTAGGCTTATCAGAGGGTAGTGTTAAGCAGTTATTTTACACACTCGGGCAAGAAATGATAGCACACACTCAAAGACTGAATCCAGACCAATTGTTTGTATAAAAAGTTATTTTATTCTAGAACCAAGAATCACTTTTTTACAGTTTTGTAGAAGTAGCAATACTTTTCAAGAATGCAGTCATGTTTTATACATGCAGTTACACACTTTATAGTATTAAGAATGTTTTTTCTGTAAATGTCAATCAAGTACTGTTGTATGTTTTTGGAGTGATAAGATTAGACAGTACAATGCAATAGATAGAACTTACAATGCAACCCTATGGAGGAAAACAATGTTAAACAGTTAGGAGGTAAGTACTCTGCTTACTTCCCCAGGCTTTGGTGGTTTGGGACAACACAGGGCAAGGTTCAAGACCAGGTAGGTACTGCACCACCAGCGGGTCTGGGGCGGCCGGGTGCAGAGGTCACTAGGCCCAATGTTATCCAGTGGGGCCGGGGGGTACCTCGAAGAGGCACGGTTTGCAGGTAGGTAGCTGCAGTCTCAGGGCAAAGGCCCTGGGGGTTGAAGCGAGCACAGGGGGGGCCACAAAGCAGCACCAAAGCTACACCACCAGTGGCATTGGGGCCCACCAGGTGCAGGTCAGCGTCGGGAGCCCAATCCTTCTCAATGGAGGTCGACGGTTTCTGAAAGAGGCTGCAGGCTTGAACCAGGAGGCTGGACGAAGGCGACCAATGGCTGGGCAGGTAAGTTGGGTAGCTGGGGGGACACCTGTGCACCGTTGGCTGGGCTCCCCAAAGTCAGGGAGCGGAGGATGCAGGGGTGACTTTTGGGGTTGGGTTTCCTCGGATGGATCCGGTCACGGTCGGGGGGGACCCTTCAAACAGAGGCTGCAGGCGTCGAGAGGGAGGTCCTGGCGAGGTCAGCCACTGATGCAGATGAGGTCAGGATCACCAGGGAGACTTCACAGGATAGGTGAGTCACTCGAAGTCAGGCGGTGGGTGTCTGGTGCAGAGTGGTCCAGTGTCACGGATCCGCCTGGATCCGAAGACTTGTGTTGGTTTCTTTACTCGACAAATCTGGTGTCCACGGGAGACAGGATTCTTTGTCCAAGACAGCACAGGTTCTGCAGGGTTCTTGAGGTTGCTGGCTGTAGGCTATGTGGGTTTCTGGAAGCAGGGTCGCTGGAAGATGAGACAGGCCAGTAGGGCTGTGGCCAAGTAGGTTGTCGTCATCTTCTCCACTGCTGCATGGCTCTCCGGTCCTCCTCCTTAGTTCATCGAATACAAAGAGCAAGGTTCAGGGTTGCCCCTAAACACTTAGATGTAGGGGTGTTACAGGGGTGTGCAGGTTTGGACCAATGGGTCCCTTCCCTGAGGTGTCTACACCCCCTCTTACGCCATCCTCCAGGAGGAGGGGGGCATATGCCTTGTCCTGATTTGGGGAGTCCCCTCATCTTCAAGATGGAGGAGACTGAGATGAGTGCTTCAGTTCGCCCACCAGGCAAAGGTGGGCACACCTTTATATTTCTAGGTTTTTCTGCCCATTCTCCCACCCAAAGTGAGGGTCAGAACCGGTGGGAGCCAGCTGCTGATAGCAGCAGAGGCTGGGGGTAGCTAACAAAGGCGGCAAGCCTTTGAAGCTTCCCTTTTGTGGACCCTGCCCATCCTGGGGAAGGAGGCATGACACATTTGCCCAGGATAGGCTTTGTTTCAGGACCCAGAGAGCGGAGGGCTCTCTCCCCAGGGATCCAGAAACCTGTCTGGTGGTGGCAGATGGCAGGTAGCCAGTCACGAACCCCACCAGGGCTGGTCGTTTTTCAGTGGGCATCTCTAAGATGCTCGGAGTGCCTTTTTATATTAAATCCAACACTGGCATCAGTGTGGGTTTAATGTGCTGAGAATCTTGGTACCAAACTTCTCAGTCTTCAGTAAAACCATCATGAAGCTGTGGAGGTCGTGCTGACAAACTCACAGCCCAGGTACTCAAAATGGCTTCACTGCACTTATAATGTCTGGGAATGGCACTGACACTGTAGGGGCACATTGCTTAGGCAGCTGTGCCCTAACCTCTTGTGTGGTGCACCCCGTCTTTAGAGCTGTAAGGCCTGATGGTTGGGTGACTTACCCATGCCACAGGCAGTGTTGGTGGGTATGCACACAGGGATGGGTGCCATGTCAACTGTTCAGTTTAGTCTACACCAAAACACGCAGCCTGCTATGGCTGTGTGTGGGTGCTACGGTGAGGGGTGTCCGAGGGTGGCATAAAACATGCTACAGCCCTCTGAGGCCGTCTCTGGTCACAAGGCCCTTGGCACCAGGGCTACCTTTTACAAGGGACTTACATGTGGCTCAGAGGTGTGCCAATTGTGGAAGCAAAGGTACAGTTAAGCGAAAGAACACAGGCATTCTCTTCTTGATATCAGATCTGGTACGACTATTCCAGACCTGACAAACGCCTTCTCTCCCCGGACCATAGTGCATTACTTTTCTCGATGAGATACCCAACCTTTGGACATCCTTTTTCAATAGCTTACTTTCCCTCATTATACTAATTCCCCTATCATCTTATCACTTCTGCTCAACCTAACCCTATCTTTTCTCTAATACCCGACTCCTGCCCGCACCTTGGCTCACTTTCCTCTTCTCCACTTCTCTCAAAAAACTAGTTTCATGTCATCACGTCCAAGCATGCAGGCTACACGCCGCTCCCGGTAACTTTCCATGACGTTTCTATTTACGGCAAGCCGCCGTCACTCACAGCCTTGCCTTTCGGCCCCAGATGCTGACAGCTCACCAGGCTTCTCGGCCTATATTTAGACCAGTAGGAGCAGGCGCCCTGACTTTACCTGACAGCAGAGAACGAAGCATTTCCTTAATTGTAAGTTTTACCCTTGATCTCTTTATGCCGCTCACCGCGCTAACTGTCCTCCATGATTAATGCTTGCTACCTTGCTCCCTCTGCCCGGATTGAGTCTTTTGTCAGAATCATTTCGGCAAATGTTTGCTGCCTGTCATGCCCCTGAACTCTCTCGGCCACCGCACCTTGCCGACCACACCCTGCTCCCAATGCCTGGATCTAATCTTTTATCAGATTTAATTTGTCTGCCACTTAGCGTGCATTTTCTTAGGCTCACAATTACATATCGTATACCATGAACCGGACAATGCTATTTATCTATTACGCCCATGTCTTTTCCCTGCCACTGCACTTTCCAGACCACACTGTGTTAATTTAAGCATCACCATGACTCCTGACATTAATCATTTGATAAATACTCTGACGCCTTTCCAAACGGCGGCCACATTTCACGATAAGACCCCCTTCCGTTACGAAAGTCACTGTCACCCACACAATACACCCTTCTGCTAAAGATCGCTCTCCAGACTTACAAGCTGTTTCTCCTCTCCTTGCTCCTATTTCCTCCGCAGACCACTTGTTATCAAGACACAATGAGCCTTAAGCTACGTGATTCTTTGGCAAGTATCAGTTCTCTATTTCTGATGGATACTTCTGCCTGTCGATTCCTCGCCTTATGAATATCCCCCTGCGCCAGCATTCCGCGGAATTTTTTCCTAGCTCTCCACGCCGACGAGGACGTCGGCTCCGCTCGCGACTCCGTATGACGTCACCGGAGCCATAAGAGAGCCTCGTCGGCATGATGACGTCAGTTCCCTTTTTTCTGCACCGTTGACGCGTAACAGTTTTCTAGCACTCTCCATATTTTGTGGAGTTACTTTGTTGTTCTTCATCTTTAACTGTTGCTAGAAGGGATGTCGTCTTCGAAGAAGTCTGGTTTTAAACCCTGTAGGGAATGTGGGGGTCGCATGTCCATCACTGACCCCCGTGAAGATTGCTTATGGTGCTTGTCGTCGGATCACGACGTGGAGGACTGTTCCTGTTGTAGGAAAATGAACCCAAAAGCACTTAAGGAACGGGAAGCCAAGTTGTTTCTGGCCAAGGCGAAGGAAGAGGGCGTAAGCGTGAAAAGTCGAGGTTGTCGACTTCACACACATTGAAGTCGAAAAAGCATAAGAAAAAAAGAAGACATTGGATCTCGGCGCCGCTCGACCAAGAGTAAGGCTTCAAGGTCGCCTTCGCCAGCTCCTCGACGTCGCCATAAGGACTTTGTATCTCCTTCGCCCTCTCCTTCTCCTCGTGTGACTCCGGCTTCGCCTAGAGGTACTCCGGCGCAGTCTCCGGCGCCGAGGGATTCAGCTACTTCAGATGTCGAGCTGGTTCAGGATGTACCACCTTCTCCTGTGCCTGAGGTTGAACCGGTGGATTCGGCAGTGGATCCGGTAGGTCCGACGTCGGAGACTCCCCGTTTGCATACTGGTTCGAATCCATATCCTCAATTCCCGGCTCCAGAGGCGGATCCGTCGCATTTTTTAAATGCCATGTACGGAGTTTTCGCAAGGCGGCCTTCCCATCCGGAGCACCTTCGGGTTCCGTGGGTCCGCTGGCATTCAACTTGGGTGTGCCCCAGCACTATGCCCAGTCACCCTTCATGCCCTTCATGCAGATGGTGCCGTCATGGCAGTTTCCGGCGCCGAGAGTCTCGACGCCGTTGGTGGAATCCTCGGCGCCGTCTGGGGAGCCCTCCTCTCGACCTCGTGTGGAACTCTTGCCACCTTCGGAGCCGCCCTCGACGCCGGCTTTGGAGCGGTCGGCGCCGCGTTCAGCGCCACCGACGCCGCGTACGGCGCCACCGACGCCGCATCCGCGGATTCGTTCACGTAGAGAGGCTCAGACTTTTAGAAGAGGAGCAGTATCGTACAGAGGTGGTTGAGGAGGGAGAGTTGGAAGAGTCTCTGGATGAGTTTGAGGGCATTCAGGAGGCGAGCGGTTTGGATACCTCTCCTGAGTGGGAACTCTCTTCTACAAGGGCTTCTCCTCAAGATTTAGCTCCCTACCATTTGGTGATAAGGAAAGCTGCGGAGCTGTTGGATTTGCAGTTGCCCACTGCTGAATATAAGCCAAATTTGTTGACGGAGGTGTTGCATTCTCCTTCCTCCACAGTTGAGCCTCTTTTACCCTTTAATGAGGCCTTGTTGGATCCTATCCTCGAGGTTTGGCTTAAGCCACTCTCTTCGCCTGCCGTTTCTAAATCTGTGGCTAGGAGGTATAGGACTGCACCAGGGGATCCGGATTTTCTCTCATCCCATCCATCTCCAGAGAGTTTAGTGGTGCAGGCATCTTGCTCCAAGCAATCTTCAGGTGCTTTCCCTCAGGCCCCAGCTGACAGGGACTCAAAGAAAATGGATCAGTCGGCTAAAAAGGGTTTCTCCTCTTCTAGCATGGCACTGAAATCGACCAACGCCACTTGTCTATTGGGCCGTTACATACACGCCTGGATGGACTCTGCAAAGCAATTGGCACCTAAGTTACCTGACGAGGAGAGGGGAAATTTTATGGAGGTCCTGTCAGACGCTCAAGCGGCAGTAGGCAAGTTATTCAGTCAGGCCTGGATACGGCTGACTCAGTGGCCAGGGTCATGGGCTCCTCCATAGCTGCAAGAAGGCAGGCTTGGCTTCGTTCTTCCGGATTTTCCCCTGATGTCCAGGCCACTCTTTTTTTATTTGCCCTTTGACGGGTCAAAGCTCTTTGGGGAAAAAGCGGATTCGGCCTTACAAAGGTTTAAGGATAGCAGAGCCACAGCGAAATCCTTGGGATTGCAGGCCCAGTCGAGAGGTTTTGGCTACAAGAAGTATCGGGGCTTTGGAAGGTCTTCCTTTCGCAACTTCCGTTCACCTCAGCAGCAGCAGCAAAATCCACTATATAGATCTTATAGAGGAAGAGCCAGAGGTCGCCAACGAGGTTCTGCCCGCAATCTCTCCTCCTCCTCTTCTTCTGCCTCCCCTGCTCCCCCTGGTACCGCAGGAAAGCAGCCCTAGATCCCCCATCCTGGATCATGTGGGTCCTGTAGGGGGTCGGCTGTCTCACTTTCTGCAAGGTTGGACATCGGTCACGACAGACCTTTGGGTTTTGAACCTTGTGGAGAATGGGTACGCCCTTCCCTTTCGGGAGTTTCCTCCTCTTTACCTTCCTTGCCAGGGTTTTTGTTCAGAGGACCATTTGCTTCTTCTGCAGAAGGAGGTTCTTCCATTACTACAAAAAGGTGCGATAGAGGTGGTTCCAGAGCAGGAAAGGGGTCAGGGATGCTACTCCCGGTATTTCCTGATCCCCAAAAAGGACGGCAGGTTACGTCCGATCCTGGACCTCAGGGTCTTGAATATTTACCTGAAGCAGGAGAAATTCAAGATGCTGACCCTTGCTCAGGTTCTTCTGGCGCTGCAGCAGGAGGACTGGATGGTGTCGATCGACTTACAGGATGCGTATTTTCACATCCCCATTCTGAAGTCGCACAGGAAGTATCTCCGTTTTACGGTTGGGTCGCAGCACTACCAGTTTGCGGTCCTCCCGTTTGGTCTTACTACTGCACCTCGAGTCTTCACAAAGGTGGTGGCAGCTCATCTCAGAAGGTCGGGGATTCCAGTTTTCCCCTATCTGGACGACTGGCTGCTCAAAGCGGAGTCGCCGGAGATGGTGCTTCATCATCTGCGGGTAACATCTCAACTGTTGTTCAACTTGGGTTTTTCAATCAATGTGCCCAAATCACACCTGGTGCCCTCTCAGCGCAACCTGTTCATAGGGGCGGTACTGGACACTACTGTGTGTTGAGCATTTCCTCCTCCACAAAGAATTCTCGACATTCAGGAGATGATCCCTTTGTTTTACAATGGAGCAGATGTTCCGGTCCTGAAGGTCCTTCGCCTGCTCGGTCTGTTCGCCTCCTGCATTCTGTTGGTCAACCATGCACGCTGGCACATGAGGGCGCTCCAGTGGTGTCTCCGCAGGCAGTGGTATCAGCACAACGGAGATCTCAGGGATTCAGTCAGGATCTCCAGAGAAGCTGCAGCGGAGCTGACTTGGTGGAGCGTGGAGGGCAATCTGTCTCAAGGAAAGCCCTTTCATCTTCCTCCATCGGTGGCCACAGTGATAACGGTCGCCTCTACCCTAGGGTGGGGTGCTCATCTGGGGGATCTGAAGATCAAGGGTCTTTGGTCTCCAGAGGAAAGGTTGTCTCATATCAATCTTCTGGAATTGCGGGCGATACGTTTGGCGCTCAAGGCCTTTCTCCCTTCCCTTCGCGGTCAGTCGGTTGAAGTCCTGACGGACAACACTACCGCGATGTGGTATGTCAACAAGCAGGGAGGAGTAGGGTCGTACCGTCTCTGCAGAGAGGCGTTGCGGCTTTGGTCCTGGGCTCAGGACCATCGGATTTGCTTGATGGCGAATCATTTGGCCGGAGTGTTGAACGTGCGTGCGGACAGTCTGTCGACAGTTCTCCGCCGACCACGAATGGAGGCTTCATCCGGAGGTGGTTCGACCTATCTTCCGGACGTGGGGGACTCCTCGGGTGGACCTGTTTGCCACTCACGAGAACGCGCACTGCCCGTCGTTCTGCAGTCTCCAGTTTCCGTTGCAGGGGGCGTTGGGGGACGCGTTTCAGTTGTGTTGGGACTCTCGACTCCTTTACGCGTTTCCTCCCATACCCTTGATTCCTCGGGTTCGGAGGAAGATTCGCCAAGACCGGGCCCAAGTCATATTGATCACCCCGGATTGGCCAAGAAGGGTGTGGTACACAGATCTTCTTCTCCTCTCATCGCACCCTCTGCTCTGTCTCCCTCTCAGGGCAGACCTCCTCTCGCAGTCGCAGGGGCAGGTTCTACACCCCCACCTCCAGAGCCTGCACCTTCATGCCTGGAGATTGAACGGGGCAACCGGAGTTCTTTCTCTCTCCCGCCTGACGTGGTGGATGTTATTTTATCGGCCAGGCGACACTCCACCAAGTCCATTTACTCCTACAGATGGTCAAGATTCGTTAAGTGGTGTGGAGAGAGATCCATTGACCCTTTAAATGCCCACTTGTCAAATGTTCTTCTGTTTGCCCTTTCCTTGGCTCAGCAAGGTTGTGCTGTGGCCACGGTTAAGGGTTATTTGTCAGCCTTATCGGCTTTTCTGTGTCTACCTGATCAGCCGTCTTTATTTAAGTCTCCTATCGTTTTGAGATTTATCAAAGGCCTTACCAATAGGTTTCCGCCTACTCCTTTTGTTATGCCCCAATGGGATCTTAATCTTGTTTTAACTTTTTTGATGGGTTCCCCCTTCGAACCCCTTCATAGCTGTCCTTTGAGGCTTTTATCTTTTAAAACTGTCTTTCTGGTAGCCATTACCTCAGCAAGGAGGGTGAGTGAGCTTCAAGCTCTTAGTTCAAAACCCCCGTTTTTGACCATACATGCTGAAAGGATGGTCCTCAGGACCAGGGCTGCTTTTCTGCCTAAGGTAGTTACTCCCTTCCATCTAGGGCAGTCCATAACTCTCCCTGTGTTTTATCCTCCCCCTCACCCTTCCAAGGAGGAGGAAAGACTTCACCGCCTGGACCCTAAAGAGCGATGAGCTTTTATTTGGACATGACAAAGGACTTGCGTTTGGACGATCAGCTCTTTGTGGGCTATGTTGGACGCTCAAAAGGCAAAGCTGTGCACAAGCGCACTCTATCCAGGTGGATCATCTTGTGCATCAAGATCTGCTACGCCCTTGCTGGTAAGGAACCACCTGAGGGTATTAGAGCCCATTCTACTAGGGCTAAGTCTTCCACCTCTGCTCTAGCCAGAGGTGTTCCTGTGTTGGATATTTGTAAAGCAGCGACCTGGGCCTCCCTCCACACTTTCGCTAAGCATTATTGCTTGGATTCCGAGGTGAGGAGGGAGGGCCATTTTGCACGCTCTGTCTTGCATGACTTTTTGGTATAAGAAAGGTGGACACCCTCCTCCGGGAGTGGGACTGCTGTGGGAATCTATTCATAAGGTGAGGAATCCACAGGCAGATGTATCCATCAGAAGAACAAGTTACTTACCTTCGGTAACGCTTTTCTGGTGGATACAGTATCTGCCTGTGGATTCCTCACTGACCCACCCTCCTCCCCGTTGTCCACCTTTGTATACCTTGAGGTATGCCTTAATTGGCTTGTTGTTGTTTTACAATTGTATCTGGTACATTTATAGGAAATGCTGATGTTCTTTAGCTTTCCTCTGTGATTTTGTACTGTGTATATTGGTTCAAATGTTGTGTACTGTGTATACTTTAAATCTGTTGTCGGTCCACCTGTTCGCCTCGGAGGCACGGAAAAATGGGTGGAACTGACGTCATCACGCCGACGAGGCTCTCTCATGGCTCCGGTGACGTCATACGGAGTCGGGAGCGGAGCCAACGTCCTCGTCGGCGTGGAGAGCTAGGAAAAAATTCCGCGGAATGCTAGCGCAGGGGGATATTCATAAGGTGAGGAATCCACAGGCAGATACTGTATCCACCAGAAAAAGCGTTACCGAAGGTAAGTAACTTGTTCTTCAGTCACTCAACTTTACTTGCCTCTAACGATCTTTCCTCTGCTTCATGCTTAAAAGCCCTTCTATTCTAATATCTGGCTAGACAAATATATTCTCCAACTTTAATTTTAGCCTAAGCTATGAATGCAGTACACATGTATTTTCGTTGTCTTTTTTCCATGTTAAACTAATTAAGTATTATTTTTCCTTACCTCAATATGAGATGTCTCTCTCTGGACACTTGCATACCCTGCACGTTAGTTGCCAAATGTGTTGTCTCTTTGCATTTTGTTTTGGCTGACCATACCGTGTTACTATTGTACATATTTATTGATTATTACCCTTCCTTGCACTTCTGTTCTCCCAATCTTTTCCCCTTTTCTTTCTCCTTTTCCCCCATCCTTCCCTACTTTTTACCTCTGCCCCTTACCTATCACTTGCTACTTATTCCATATGTCACCTTGCTTACCCTCATGCCTAATTCACTCAACACAACCTCATCTTATTGATCTTTTTTCTTTCCTTCTCATTTTATCACATCACTTTATATCTCTCAAACGTGTTCTTTTATATATTCTCTTTACTCATATGTTTTGTACAATAATATACTCACCTTGCCTAAATCAGCTTTGAGAAAGCCCTTGGCCCTCCGGCCACATGGGCGAAACACGTGTCGGCTGCTTGTTTGGTCTCTCTCTGGCAACTAATAAAATATAGAATATTATATCTCAAACAACACCAGACTTTGGAATCTTTTACCCCAGGAATTTAGGTATAAACATTAGGCACCAACCTATCACACTTTCATAATCATTTCTACAAAGTTTTACCATTTTCTTTATCTCAAGATGGCTTTAGGTGTGCTACACTTTTGTCATCAATAATGTTGGTACTCTAGTTGTCATTAGAATGCATGTCGGAGACTGTAGTAAAACACTGAGGAATCAACTGGCAGGCTGGTGCTGTTGGAAGTACATGTTTTACACAGCATGTCATACTTAATTTTTACATTGCTGCGGAAGTTAGTGAGACCACACAAAATATGCTCTCATTTTACTTCTGGAGCATCTTCCATAACCTCTGAGGTTCATCAAGTCCCAGCAGAGGATCAATGTTTTACACAGGGTAAAATCACCGTAGAATATACTACAATCCCCAAAAATTAGTTTGGTACCTCCAAAAATGTACATTGTGACTAAAATCTGTTATCACCCTTTATAGGAGCTCCTTTTTGTGATCTTCAAAAACAATGCACTTCATTTGGGACCATGCCCCCCACACACACATGCCCTTTGGGGTCAGTGTGTGCTCAACTTACCACATTATATATATTTGAATTCTTTTTCAGGGCACATGGACCATGTCCCTGAGTCCTGTAATGGCTGCCACAACATCTTGATCAGGTTGTGAACAACCATTCAGACATGACAAGTCCCCTTTAAGGTGGCCAATCAGAGCATATCTGGACAGCAACTGTCAAGATATAGTTAACTTTTGAACCTTTAATTTCTCAAAAAATGCTTAACGGTTTTACACTATAGCACAGAACGCACACTTTCTGAGTAAAGATCTAGCTTTCTGCCAAATTTGGTGTAAATCTGTTTAGCTGTTTTTTTTCCTAGAAAGCTGTCTAAAATTCCTATTGGAAATCGTTCTCCCACTGCACTGCCCTATGTGGTCCATTGTGCTGCCACTGCCTCTCCCGCCTGCCTGGGTGAAATGCGTTTTGAGCCCCCCCTTTTTTTCCTCAACCCCTGCTGGACTGATGATCCCAAAGTTTTCCAGGAACAAACCGAGGTGGATGAACTTTTTTTGTATTAGCAAGTATTGTGACGATTCAGCAACAGTTCCAAAGTTATGAGCAAAACAAAAAAACACTCTTCCTGTGGAATGTGACCTAACTCTAACTACATTGTGGCGACCGGTACTGTGTAATATGAAGGTATGTGTGAGGTCATAAGCAGTTAATGAGTTGGCTTAGTAAAGTATAAAAGGGGAATTTCTGAGTTTCTTTTGTTTTTAAGTTTTACTTTTTGCCTTATTTCAAGAACTTACTAGAATGTCAATTTAACCTTTGTTTTTTCAGTAATATATATATATGTTTATATATATATAGTTATATATATATATATAGTTATTCTGGTCATGCTTGTTAGTGCATGGATGATTGGTGAATTGTTTTCTACCAGTTGCTAAATAGCCTGTCTCTCTTCTTTCAGTGCTGGAATTTCCCAAAGACTTATCAGACATGTTTGATCCAACAAGAGGTTTGTCCTTCCGTCTCCTCATGCATTCTTCCTTACACCCGCCCATAATCTGTGAGCAGATTGTTCCAAAGGCTTCACACTTCATTAATCCCCCTTAAGTGCCTTGTATAGCACCTCTCTCTAAATTACTGACCCGTCAGTCTTGACACCAGCTCACTGCAATGTACATCAGTCTGGCCATTAGCTGTCTTTTTCGCCCTACTTTCGTGTCATGCACCTACCTTGTTGTAGTATTTGCTTCATCACCTCTGCCAAAGTTGTCATTTTAAAAAATGTGTCATGTTCGATTCTTTTCTACTTTCATAAATTAAAGTTACTTTATTATGTTGTCTGGAACATTTCTTAATGACCTGTTTTCTTTCCCAGAATGTATGACCTCAGACCTGTTAGAAGAATTGATGTCCTCAGAAGGTGGGTATTCTTCCATTCTCACTTGCCTTTTCAGAAGTATATCTCCATGTGCACCTTTTTTAGTGACTTCTAATTTCACTAATCTGTTTCCTATCGGTCTTTGCAGCACCCGTAAATCCCTATCTGATAGAGACTTCTAACCGCAGATTCCTTACGTTAGAATTATCCCCAGGCGTCAGACTGGATCTGGAAAGTTTTGGTGAGCAAGTACCCCTGTGTGCCGGTAGGTGGCGTCGTTCAGCTCCGAGTGGCGTCGTTGACGTCTGTGTCAGGAGTCACATTTGCGGTGCCTATATAGGCGCTACCTAGGCGCACTGACATCTGTTTTTTTCTGTCCGCGCCAGCCAGCACAGGTCCAGGAAGAACTACTCGCTGGACCCTGAAGTATACTAGCCTGATGGCTGCTTGGGCTGGTGTGAGGATCTGGGTGAAAACATCATACTGGATACTTCTCCAGATACTGGCATGCTTTCTCCCCCTACGGTGGCTACGGAGGAGGGAGCATCATTCCCAATGGTGGTGCGAAGGGTGGCTGAGGTCCTGGACTTTAGCTTGCCCTCTGTGGCAGTCAAGACTAATGTATTGATGGAAGTACTTCAGACAGGACTGTCCACTTCCAAACTGCTTCTCCCATTCAATGAAGCACTTACTGATGTCCTGCTTGGGACCTGGTCCAAGCCCAGCACAGGTGCTCCTGTGAACAGGACTATTGCCCCCCGCAACTGCCCAGCTCCTGGGTACCCCAAATTCTTCACCGAACACCTTACCCCGGAGAGCTTGGTTGTCCAAGGCTCCACTTCTCATGTAAATTATGCCGCATTCCCAACTGTCGCATCAGATGGGGGATCCAAAAGGCTGAACAATTTAGGCAAGAAAATTCTTTCTTCCACCAGCCTGACATTGCAGTCGGTGAACGCCACATGCCTTTTGGGCTTCTATTCCCCTGGCCTGTGGGATATGGTTGCGCAGGTGCGGTCAGCGGTCCTGGAGGAGGCCAGGCCATGCTCTTCCAGGCTGTTGCCAATAGGAGGGATGCAGCTAAGTTCGCCATTCACTGTGAACTAGACACCACCAACTCACTAGGCAAAGCGGTATCGTCGACAGTGGTCCTGCGTCGCCAGGCCTGGTTGAAGACTGCAGGCTTTTATGGGGGTGTCAAGACATCCCTCATAGACATGCCCTTTAATGGCTCCTGTCTCTTCGGAGACAAGGCGGATTCGGTGCTGGAGCTTTTAAATGACAGCAGGGCTATGACCAGGTGCTTGGGCCTTTCTATGGCCCCTCGTCACCCTCAATCTGCCTTTTGCACCTTTCGTGACAACAAAAGGGGTGTACAGCCGCATCCTTACCCACCCATCCACTGCGGCACGCAAGCTTTCTAGCCTCTGCGTGGCTGTGGATGCAGTACCTACCGGCCCTGTGAGTCAGGTGGCCAGTGATCGGGTCAGTTCACCACCTCCCCAGCAGCCTCCAAACCCTCCTAGTCTGCCCATTTACCATCCGGGGCACCCAGTGGGCGGCAGGATTCACCATCACCTGCCCCGCTGGCAGTCCATAATATCGGACAGGTGGGTTTTGCAGATTGTCTGACTGGGCTACTTCCTCCCCTTTGACACTGCCCCTCCCTCCAAGCCCCCTACTTACGCCAGGCTGATGAAGGACCAACTTCTTCACCAGGAAGTGTCAGCTCTTTTAGTCAAAAGAGCCAAGAAGTGAGTCATCGTTATTCCCACTACTTTCTGGTGCCCAAGAAAGAGGGTGACCTTTGTCATGTCCTCTCACCTACACACACTCAACTTATTCCGCAAGAAGGAGAAGTTAGAAATGCTCGCTCTTGCTCAGGTCCTATCTGCTCTGGACCCAGGAGACTGGATGGCAGCATTGGACTTACAGGAAGCATATTTCCATATTCCCGTCCTGCTTGCCCACAGATGTTACCTACGCTTCACGGTGGGCCACAAGCATTTTCAGTTTGCTCTGCTTCCCTTTGGCCTCACCAGCGCCCCTCGGGTGTTCAACAGGGTGAATGCAGTGGTTGCAGCTCATCTGTGGAGATCAGGTGTTGCCAGTCTTACTCTATCTCGACGACTGGGCTTTGAAGGCAGCCTCACCCCAGGCTCTTGTCTCCCACCTCCAGACTACAGTGTTCCCGGACAACATCACCGCCATGTGCTACTGCAACAAACAGGGCAACATATGTTTCCTCCCTCTCGTTTCATTATGCCTCAGTGTGACCTTAATCTGGTTCTGGCGTTCCTGCTGTGCGCTACGTTTGAGTCCTTACATAACTGTCCTCTCAGGCTCCTTACCATCAAGACGACCATCCTGGTGGCTATAACATCTGCCCGGAGCGTCGGTTAGCTTCAGGCCTTGTCATCCAATCCTCCTTATCTTAACATCTACCCAGACAAACTGTTGCTTGGTACAAGGGCTTCCTTTCTCTCTTGAAAGTGGTCACTCCATTTCACGTGGGTCAAACCATCACTCTGCCTACTATTTATGCTCCGCCTCATCCCTCCAAAGAAGAGGAGCGACTTCACTGTCCGGACCCAACAAGAGCGTTGTTGTTCTACCTTGACCGCACAAAACCATTCTGGGTGGACGACCAACTCTTCATGCGGTATGTTGGAGAGAAGAAAGGATGGACCGTACAGAAGATGACTATGTCTTGATGGATTGTGCTCTGTATTAAAAGCTTCTACACATTGGCTACGAAATAATCCCCCGAGAGTTTGCTGCTCATTCCACCAGAGCTAATGATGCAACCCCAGTGTTTGCTTGCAGAGTTCCAGTCCTGGATATCTGCCAGGCAGCAACGTGGGCTTCCCTGCACACGTTTAAAAATACTACTGCCTGGACAGTAAGGTTCGTAGGGATGGATATTTTGCCCGTTGTCCTGCAGGACTTCCTCATGTGAAATTGGCCACAGACCTACCTCTGGGGAGGTATTGGTTGGGTATCTATTCTAAGGTAAGGAATCTGCGGCTAGAAGTCTCTATCAGATGAACAAGTTACTTACCTTCGGTAATGCCTTATCTGGTAAAGAGACTATCTAGCCGCAGATTCCTTACCGGCACACCCATCCTCCCTGCTCTGCAAACTTATTTGTAGGGACTGAGCTTTCCCTTTTCAGGGCCCTAGTTTTCCACACCAGTGGTCAGTGTACTTCGTGGCTGGGCACTTCTGACGTGGAAAGTCGTGAAAAGTAACTGACGTCTGCGCGCCTGGGTGGTGCCTATTTGACACCACATGTGTCTTGTCCGGCTGGGACGACGCCACCTGGAGCTGAACACCACCACCCACCGGCGTGCATGGGTACTGCTCACAAAAAAGTTACGGATCCAGTCTGACGCCTGGGGATAATTCTATGGTAAGGAATCTGCGGCTAGATAGTCTCTATCAGATAAGATATTACCGAAGGTAAGTATTTTGTTGTTCAGATGAATTGGGGTATGCTAGGGTGTAAAGAAAACATATGAAGTAGCAATTTTGGTACCAGTTGAAAACCAACTGTGTGATGAATTCATAATGCAGTTTCACAACCCCATGGGTGTGTTTGGTGTAGGGGATGAATAGGTATAACACAGAATTTAGGTAGTTATGGATTACATTTAGATGAACCTTGGGTGGTTGGTGATTTTGGAGGCACATAAAGGGGCGTCAATGGTGTAAAGATGCAATCTAAGTCAGCGGTGTTAGGAAAAAATGGAGAGAGTTGATTGGTAAAAGAGGATCAATGAGAGTTAAATGCATGCAAGGATGTAGGGAAGGGGCTAGAGATTTAGACAGTAGTTGGGGGGGGGGGGGGTTGTGTATGCTGGTGAGGAAAATATTTATTTTCCGATTTTACTTTGATTTTTCATGATATATTGTTTATTATATTCATCCATTCTTTTATCCCCCTCCATTCTTCCTGTGTCCCACATTCCTAATATCTTCCTTTCAATATTGTAATTCCACTTGTTTCTTTTTCCCATTGCCCATACACTTATGTCATGTATCCCTCCTTTCTGAATGCCGGTGCTATTTGGTTACTGCCTTTTCTGATTTTTCTTTGTTCTTCCATTTGGATTGCACACTCTTACTATATCTTTCCTTCGCTCATGCACTCTTTATTTTCCATTCCTCTCCAATAATTTCTTCCTCTATCCATGCCTTTTCTTTTTCTTGTCCTCTTCTAATTAAACGGTCTTAATACTTCCTGCCACATACTTTTCCAACCCCTTTTTCATTGCCCTCCCTTTTATCTCCATTTGTCCCAATCCTTTTTCTTATTCTTCCCCTTTTGGTTATCTTTTAGTTTCTTCTCCTCTTACTCGCATTTTGATCCTCTTTTCTTAGTGTTTATCCCTTTGCTTCGACTCTCGCCTCCTCCTGGAGATCATGACTACATCTACAACTTGGATGAGAGTGAAGGCGTCTGCGACCTCTTCGATGTACCGATCCTCCCCCTCTGACCTTTGAACTGTGCCATTTGGCTTTGTGAATACAGACTGTTTTTTAAACGTTTTTGGATAAGATATATATTTTTGGATTCCTTGTGTGAATGGCGACTTAGCAAAAGGAAATAATCCTTTATTGCTTTTCGTTTTGCCTGAACTGGAAATCTCTCTTCTGATGAAACATGGAGGAAGCTCTAGCAGACCCCTTTGGGTGTCCTGTCTTCACTGGAGATGCAGATCCTCTCACCACTCACATTACAGCCTAGGTTTGCCATGCATCTGCAGGAGCTGCTTCTGATTCACCCTGGGTGTCGCAGATATCTACATGGACCAGAGGAATTGCTCGTGCTGGGTGTGACAAATCTCTTATGACGCGCACAGATTGCTCCTCATTCCCATAATTTGACTCTTCCATTGCTTTGCTATACAACAATCTCTCACATTGTGCTCTTTACCGGAGTTGCAGGAACAACACATTTTGTGTGATGAGGAAACATTTCTGATTCAATCCAGTGATGGTGTGTCCTCTCCTGTTGCAGTGTATGTCTACAGTTTTACGTTTAAGTGACATCTCTTCCGGTTGAACATGTAACAAGCATACATGCTGAAGCTGATAGGAACGTTAGCACTCCCAGCAGATTCCGGAACCGTCCTCTAATGGCTCTGGCTGAGATTTCTCGTACTGGGCTACATATAAGTCGTTGTATTCCCATAGACATTGATGAAGCTGTTTTAGGGATCCAATCGCAAACTGTCCACACTTTCTCCGAGTCGGTTTCCTTGCCCAGTGCATTCACAGTGCTTCAGGATCAAGAACGACTCTCAATATACACTGGCTGTGAAGTCTCTTCACCTCACATTGTTGCCTATTCATGAGGCTTTCTGGGTAACACATCTCTTAACTAAATACATGCATAAGCTGCTCTTTGTGTGTGACAAATCTTTTTGCATTTTTGCAAATTCTATACATGAACTGTTGATTTTTTCAGTTTTGGGAGCCGCGTAGCAGGGTACATTCAGAGACTGTGCAAGTTTCCCTCCAGGAAGTATGAGACACCAATATTAAAGATCTGAAACACCCATCATTTGACAGCCATGCATTTTCAGGTATCTACTGGAGGAAGGGCACGGAGAGAAAATCATTAGTATCACACAGTTAATTTCCTGTTCTGCTGCCCTTTGCTTAATGAAATATGTATTCTGCAGTCCTAGTTCTGTGATAGAATGTGGCACTGAAGCAGTTGTGGTGCTATTAAGTAGAATGTATGCCCTACTGCTCCTTGATCAAGTGAGATTGTTCTGCAGGTTTGGTACTGTGTGATAATGTACGGTATCATTATGTTGCAGTCCTAATGCTATGTGATAAAAGTGGATATCCTTGCACTGAAGTCCTGGTGCTCTGTGGTTGAATGGGATGCCTTTACAATTCCCCCTAGTGATACAATTGCCTGCTAGTGTGCTACTCATTTTTGCATTGTTATGCAGTGGAGTAACCTATCCATCGCTCTACGGTCCTGATGTTCTCTGCTGAATTGCTTATACCCGTGCTTTTTTTTTTTAATACCTTTTGGGTATCTTTATTTTTAATACAAGGTTTCCTTATTTTGTATGTCCCTCCACATTTGCAGAATAGAATCTGAAGATGGGCAATATGTATGTAAATATACCTGCTCGAAATTAACCAGTACAAAAATCACAACCATCTGTAACTTGTTTCTTTATTTCTGTTCTGCCTTAATGGCATTCTAATTCCCTGAATCAGCGGTATGTTTTCTATTTTTAGCCCCCAACCATTTGTAGTGTTTTAAATGATGCAGAGACTGCATTTTCCCATCTTTTCTTGCATGTGCAGCAAGAAAAATACTTCAGATTGACTACTTACTTTAACAGTCAAACCAGTGAACATTTTATGACCTTTGTCTGGGGAGATCATAATACCAAGAGAACTTTATTTTATTTACAGGTTTAGCTTCTGTGGCTGAGACTGCACCAATGACCCATCAGTCGGGGAGAGCAGGGTGGATAGAACATGTGGTGCTCTCATGTGGGTGTCACAGCCCTCTAGCTATGAAGGATTCTTTGGAACATCATCCTTATTGAGTGCATCATTCTCCACAAAGTACATTTGTCTTTGGTTCACCACAGAAGTAGGGCAGTTGTCTCAAGTAAAGATGACGGGTTGCAGGAAAGTACGTGTACAAACGTACTGTAGTAGCTGACCTGTAGTACGGTGCACAGGAGAGGTAGTTCCAAAGGACACTATATCAGGAATCTGTAACAGTCTACTCTAACTCTTAGAAACCACTTAACTCTCCAGTCACATAACTGTATCCTTGCATTTGACTCAGTAAAGCACTCGGCTGACTTCAGTTAGGTTTGCACTATACAAATGCCATTTGCGTGCAAAGGCTCAGTGCCCCACCAGAAGCTTGCTCCAGGCAACTTCTACCAGATCCCAACTGTTAGGAATGCCATAGTGGGTTAGAACCATGTAACCTGAACAGTACCACAAGCACACTTGGATAAGACCTAGCACTAAACATGAGCCAAGATATTTCCTTCTGTTTGAAACAAAAGAAATAAAACAACCACCTCACACCACCATTTCAGCCAAAGACTACTATTGTGGACACCACAAAACACACTATACCTCTGTTCTCGTCTTCTTGTTGCCATGCACACAAATTAAACAAAAACTCAAACTCCACACCTGGACAGTGGTACCCTCTGTATGGCTACATTAATAGGGCAAAAGCCAGTGACTTAATGAACAGCCTGAGCCCATGGCAGCCTCCCTTGAATCTAGAAAAACATCCGACCTCCTTTCATTGTCTTCCGACTGCACCATCCGAAAAGACTCCCTCTGTAGGATAAAGACTGTGTTCAGGTGCACTCATAAACACATTACACCATTCCCAAGTAATGCAGCGGCACATAGATGCATAGTAGAAGCAACCACCAGCCAAGGCGTTCAATTGAAAGGAAATGCCGAGCTCATCTGCACAGTGCATCCACCTAACTTAAGCTTATAAAACTTAATAAAACTTAAATACTCATCATCATCATTTAACTTCATTCAAATATTTTTTCGATTAATAAAAGTACAAACAATTAAAATCTCATTTTCAGTATTATATATTACATTTTAAACTTCATAATATTACAATTAAATCTTCACCTGTACACATCGCCTTATTGTCCCAATTAATATTATTTCTTTTCGCCCAGGGGTCATCCTTCATTCAGTTTCATACACTAATTGGTCTAAAAGTGTAAGGGATTTCCTTCTTTGTATAGCCCGGCTTATAAAATCAATAACAGGCTAATTCATTATAAAGGGCACAGATGAAATTCATAGCTTCTTTATAAAAAAATAATTTCTGTACAATAAAAATTGGCCGTAAAACTTTTTTTCTGATATCTAGATAAAATCTACAAAACAGCATAAAATGCGTCATAGTCTGGTTTGCTTTCCCATCACATGGGCTTTTGTGTGCAATTTTTTGCCATTTTTCAAGTTTTGGGAAAGCCACCAGTTCATGAACTGTGCCCAGACGCAGTCTTGTCAAATAAAATCTGTCTTGTGTATTCGTAACTTTTACCAGATAGTTTGGTAGACCAGTCGACTCAATATTGGCCATATATCTTAATACACTTGTGTTTCCTTTCTCCCTCCTAGCTCTATCCTGGCTTAATTTCTCCATGTACAATTTTTTTATATCATTTTTGCTAAATTGCAAGATAGCTGTAGGGTTTTTTACCGATAGATGTTTATCAATATACTTTAGTAGGTTGTCTATGTATACTAGCCAAGGGATTTTATTACTGTGTTCCAGAGCTAGAAAGTCCTTTATAATATCCCTGGTAAACGTTAGGCCCTCCTTGCACCAAATGTTGTGCCATGAGCACAACGCTCTTATTTGGATTAAGTCGGTGACATATGGAACATCCAATTCTTTATGCAAGAGGAAAGTTGACGTTGATCTTGGTACGGCCAGCATACGACAGAGAAAATAATTTTCACACATTTGCAATACCTTGGGATTGGCATTGCCCCACACTACAGAACCATAGGTTGCTACCGATAGGCATTTACTACCATAGATTTTAAGCATATCGCGGATGGGTTTACTACCTATCTTATTGCAAAATCTAAAGATCGCCTCTATGGTTCTGAGAAATTTAAGTCTAGACTGGTCTAAATGGTTAACCCAATTACTATTAAAAGAAAATGAGATGCCTAAATAAGAAAAATTCTTGACTTCTGTTAGCTTATAGATCCTAATGAGATGGGACTTTCTCTTGGCCCTACCTTGGCCGCAGATCAACACGAACGTTTTGGAAAGGTTTAATTTTAAATCCCTCTGCTCCATGTATGAGACAAAAGCTTCAATTAGTTCTTGTAATCCATTTGCAGTTCTCGAAATAAGAACTGCATCGTCTGCATACAGAAGCAGCGGGGTTGGTCTCACACCTATTTTCGGGGCATCTGTGTTTAGATTCCGAAGGGTTTTGTCGATCCCATTTATGTATAATGAAAATAAAAGTGGTGCAATGACACAGCCCTGTCTTATTCCCCTGGATACATTGAAGTTTGGGGTGCACTCACCTCCCCTTCCATACCTCTCTAGATGTCAATCTCGAGTATAATTGTGATAGGAAGGAAATAATATCATCAGGAGCGCCCATATCCATCATTGTTTCCCACAGTTTGGCATGATTTACACAATCAAAAGCAGAGCTTAAGTCTGCAAAGCAAAGATGGATATGTTCTCCCTTAGCCATTGTGTATTTATTGATAATCCGGTGTAGATTTATACATTGTTCTACCGTCCCCATCTCCCCCCTAAAGCCATATTGGGTTTGTCAGGATATTATCATCGTTGATTCAGTTCTCCAGTCTTCCGAGAACTATTCGCCCCATGATCTTAACCGATGAGTCTAGGAGGGAGATGGGGCAGTAGCATCTTGCGTCGCCCCGACTCCTCTTTTTGAAAATTGGGACGATAACACTATCTGTCCAGGTCTTAGGGACGCTACCTTTAGCAGCTGCATTGCAGACATGGGTTAAAATAGGTGCCCATAGCTGAATATATTTTTTTTGTATGCATCGGCTGGAACCCCATCTGGTCCTGGAGCCTTGCCCTGTTTCATCTTATTTATTGCTATGGTAACCTCCTCCCTAATTTGTTGGAGGGGTATCGTAGCAATAGAGAGGGGCTGTTCTATATTATTAATAGGTGCATTAAAAATCTTACTAAAATGGGTGAACCAGTCATTTGGGGCAATAACTGTTTCAATAATGGGATCTTTATCATCCTTCCACATAGGTGAGTTTATCACTTTCCAGAAAAGGGTAGAATCCCTGGTGTCTGCGGCTTGGTTCAATTTCGACCAGGCCTCCTCTTGCACCTCCCTCTTCCTATTTTTTAAGGCCTGCTTATAAAGAGATCTGAGTTGCTTAATTTCTGTACTATCTCTAGGTATTGTATGTAGGGCCTTATTTAAATCTTGTTTTGCCCGCGTGCAATCATGATTAAACCAGCCTCATTTACACAGTGTATTAGGACAAAAAAGCTACAAATCTCCTACCTACTTCGTTTTACGACAGCACTTTCTTTGCTCAGAAAATACAATCGTTCCTCCCACTTACCATGCAGCCATATGTAAACTGCAAACTTCGCACAAGCTAGTCTCAACAAAACACTTACAATGTACAACGCATGTCCACAAAATCACCTTTAGCAAACAACCAGTAAGGGCTTAATATTCAGAATTCAATACTAGTATGTACAATCTTTTTTAGATACAGCACTCAACCTCCACCATATAATGGATCTCTGCAGGCATCAATCAGAAAACCCAGAGCTTACGTTTCTCAATGAGGACCAGGCAGCTACAGACCTAGCAATAAAATGAGACTACGGAAAATGTATATCTCACCTGAAATTAAAGACCATCACACAAACTCACCAAATGCATGCATTTACCAGCACCGAAGATACTAACCAATGCTATTTCACAAATGAAGTAGCCTGGTGAAAACCATATAACAGGTAAACTACCCCTGTGAATGAGCAAGGCACAGGCTATAAGAATCTTAGGAAAGATCGTTCTGTTGGCAAAGGTGGTGGAGTAGCAATCATTTTTAAACAGTATATTTCCTGCAACATTGTCCCTATGGGGGAATTGGACGGGGCAGAATGCCTGGGTTTTCACTGTGCACTATCAGTACTCCAATTCCTGGCTGGAGTCTTAATATATAGGACCCCAGGGCCAGCTGGGAATTTCCTTAAATCCATCAACGAGGTAATCTCGCCCTTAGTTCTCAAGTACAAGCACTTTCTGGTACTGGGAGACTTTAACATTCCTTTGGACAAACCCTCGGAACCCGAGGCCATTTCATTGACCGAGTCCCTTGCCATCTTCAACCTGTCCCCCCTATGTCTTTCACCCCACTCATGATAAGGGTCACACTCTTGACCAGAACTTTTCTAACTCTGAGCTCAAGTTGGATTTGCCCTCGCCTTTAGTATGGTCAGACCATTTTCTTATAGGTTTTAAGGTTTGTAGGACGGCAAGAAGTCCTCAATTTCTTGGTAAGCAAAGGGCAAATACCTCAAGCCCCTTCCACCGAATAACTTCAGCTGCTCTGAGTGAAGTTTTAGAGCATCACCCGCTTTCATTAAGTGGCAACCCGGAGAGTGGTGCTCTTTGCCTGGAGAATTGGCTGGAGCAACGCACCCATGCGCTTGCTCCTATGTCCACCTGCTCTTCCAAGGCAACCAGAATTTCTGCCCCTTGGTTTAATGAAGTTCTCAGGCAGAGTAAACGCTCCTGCAAACGCCTGGAAAGGGTATGGCGCAAAAATTTTAATCTAGAGGACAAAGATATTTATAAACAGGCCTTGAAAGCCCACCACAATAAAATTTATGAGGCCAAAAAAAGGTTTTTTGCGGCCAAAATCGAGTCATCTGGCAATAAGGGCAAGGAAATTTTTTAAATCGTGAAAGCCTTTTCTTCCACGCTTTCGGCCGCCAGGCCTTTTACACCATCTATGGAATGGACAAGCCAACTTGCCGCCTTTTTCCATGATAAGATCAGAGTCATCCAAGACTCGTTTGCTGTGAACCTCCCGGCAGAGGGCATGGACTCCAAATTTCTAACACCTGGAGCACTTGCGGAGTGTCCATCGCTAATACAGTTTCCCCCTCTTCAAATGGAGATTTCCTTGAAGATTATGAAAAGCCTCAGGTCTGGCACCCCCCTCGGACCCCTGCCCAGCAAATTTGCTGGCCTCGGTGGCCAAGATCATTAATACAGCTGCTAATCTGGTCCTTAATTCCTCGCTGAGGACCGGCCACGTGCCCAGCAGATAGCAAAGCGCCAAAATCCTGCCATTGCTAAAAAAGCCCTCAGCCGACCCCTTGGTAGTATCCAATTATAGACCTATCTCACTGCTCCCGTTTTTTCTAAGACTCTAGAGAAATATGTTAATTCAGTCATTTCGGAATATGTGGAAAAAAACAATCTTCTCCATCAGAGCCAGTCTGGTTTCAGATCTAATTTTAGCACAGAGACGGCTCTGCTCGAAATCTCCATCAAGGAGAAGCTGGATAAGGGGGGTAAAGCGGTGTTAATTTTGCTGGACCTCTCCGCGGCTTTCGACACCGTGCCGCATGACCGACTCCTGCACAGATTGCAGGAGTGCGATCTGGGTGGCACGGTTCTAAAGTGGTTCTCCTCCTTTCTGGAGGATAGATACCAAGAGGTCTGGTCTCCCCCTTTTGCCGCTCCCATTCCTTCTATGAAGGTGGGTGTCCCTCAGGGCTCAATTTTGAGCCACACACTTTTCAACCTTTATATGTCTCCCCTTGCTCCCTTGGCAGAAGCTTGTGGTGCTATAATAATCTCCTATGCTGACGACACGCAGCTTCTGTTCACCTGTGACAAGGGTGAGGACTTTGCAGGCGAGAAGATCAGCCAATGCTTGATTAGGGTTTTTGCATGGCTTAGGGAGAACCAGCTCAAATGCAACCCAGAGAAATCAGAGGTAATTTTCTTCGGCTCTCCACCTATGGATGAGTGGAAACAATGGTGGCCATCAGACATGTCGCCACCCCTCTCTTTGGTTAGCACGGTTAAGAACCTGGGTGTCAAGTTGGATGATACTCTGTCAATGAAAGCCCAGATCCAGTCAGTCGCAGGATCCTGTTTTGGCCTCTTGCAGATGCTCAGGAAATTTCTTCCCCTCCTGCCTCTTGCCCACAGGAAGACCGTTGTCCAAGCTCTTATTGTTTCGAGACTGGCCTATGTTAATGGCCTATATCTAGGCCTCCCGGAATACCTACTGAATACATTACAGGTTGTCCAGAATGAGGCCGTCCTGGCTGTCCTCCTGCTTAAACCTAGAGCCTAGATCTCTCCTCACCTTAAAGCGTTGCACTGGCTTCCTGTGAGGAAAAGAATTTGCTTTAAAGCCTTGGTCTTGGCCTTTAAGGCACTACAGAGTACGGGCGCAAATTATCTCAGAAGGAGAGTCATACACTTTGCCCCCCCGCAGAACCTTGAGGTCATCTTCACTGCATCTGGCTGCTGTCCCCAAGATTTTCGCACCCGTACAGGAAGTCGCTCTTTCCAAGTGCAGGTCGCACGCGCCTGGAACCTCCTGCCGGTGACACTCAGACAGGTGACGGACTTACTTACCTTTAGGAAGATGCTTAAAACCTGGCTCTTCCGACACTTACCTTAAGTTTCCCCCACCCTCTAGGGACAGCAGCAGACTAGTTCTGAGGTTCTCTAGCGCCGGGACACTCTTTCTGAGTAGCTGTGCGCTTTATAAATACCTCTCATTCATTCAAGGATAAAACAAAACGTTCACTGCTCAAAACCTGCGCTCCAAAGATAAATTCAGCACAAATAAACACATTCAAATGTGTAACGATTGCAAAAGAAAGTGCCTTTCCCCACCTTCCCCACAACAAATAAAACATTTCTATTTATATACTTTATCAAGTAAGCTAAATCCCATATAATATGGTCATGTGGCAAGTAGGAAGCATTGAATGTAATGAAAACTCAACTCATTTTCAAAAGACAAAAGCACAGCTTTTAAATTGTTGGAAAGCTTAGTTCTTACACACCAAAGAGCCAATAGCAAGACAGTGATACTAAAATACTACTCTGGGCTGAGTCAAGAAGTGATTGACAGTGTCTCAAGCCAATAACTGAAGCAGGGGAGCCAGTGGTTTGAAGGAGACTGATCCAAAGCCCACTCTTGTGTTCAGCAAATACAGTAGATATGATGATCACTTCTTCATACCTAAAAAGTAACAACAAAAAAACCAAACTTCTGTCATGTATAATCCACTGTTTTATATTCTTTCTCCAAAGCCCCACTTGCATGCTTCACGCACATCTTGGTAATAAGTTTACTCTGTTTTTATCTCTCAGCACTGAAAAGAGGCAGGTGGCGTTTTCAATAGCAAATGAAAGTAGAAATGAAAGTCTCTGAGTTACAATGCTGGTTTATTGGAGCCTATATACGTAACACATTGACACTTTCTCAAACATTCGGGTATGTTTTGCAGATATCCCCCTATAAAGACTCTTGTATGCTGTTGAAAGACTAAACAAACTACTTTTGTGGACAGAGATTTGTCAAGCTCACAAAGTGGCTGTGTTCTAGTACTGATAGATACATTATCCAGAAAATTCTTCACCTAATCCATATTATTCCAGGTGTTTAACTGGCCTGTAACACTTTTCTTTGTATAGCCACAGCTCTCTAATGCTGCCAGAGGGTGCCATAAGGCTTCAGCTGCGACTCTGGCTGTGAGACATTACAACATTGTCATGTGATAGATGCCAGTTGGCGCGCTGAAGTCTGTTCCTGATTTTCTGCAACTCAGCAACCCAGTCTATGTGCTGTCTTGCTCGGTGGTTCACCGAAAAATCATTCTTGGGCTTCGACAGCGACTAGGTAAAATGTCTCCACAATATTTGGATGTCTTTATCGGATCCACATGACTTCTACATGTTTTCTCTTCACTCCTACCATGACTCTACAGCATGTAACTCATATTTCCCTGATGTATTGGATCAAAAACGGGGAGCCGGGGACCAACTTAATTTTGACAAGTACCCACCAGGATTCGTCAAAGTGTACCCCTTTCTCTTAGGTAAGTTGCCTGATAGGGAACCTCCAAAGAAGTCTGTTCATGTAAAGCTTCATAGCCCAGAAACCTGGATGGTTTCCTCAACACAACCTTTATTCCTACTAACCATATTCTTGTTTTCAGGCTCCTGCTATGCGTCTTCCCTCCATATCTCTTTTTGCAGCACAACAGGCTCCCCAAAACTTTCTGTTGCATTGGTGATATCTCTAAATAGTAGATGTAAAAGCAATATTCAATTACCATAACCAAGGTAAGATCTATTTTCCCCCCACTACCGTTGAAACCTGTTGGCCCACCTTTAGCCAGAATTTCCGACTCGCGGGCATCTCCACAGAGTATATTCTAGTGTACCAGACTGGTTGCAACCTCTAAGGCATCTGTTGTTGTCTACTCTCCCCATTTTGAACAATTTAGTTCTAGTTTAATATCCATTGTGCAATATTTTGAGTTTGTAATATTGTGAGTTGTACTGGATGGAACCTGGGTCTGACAGTAACTTCTCTTGAGTATTTACATGCCTCCCCCTAGTCTTCCTTCTCTAGGATCCCAAGATCATTCTCCCATCTGCTCTCCACAGTGTCCAGTGGGGTCTGACTATCATTTAGTAGTGTTATGTATATTTATGAAATGTCATGTTTGTGTAATAGTGCCACCAATACTCTGTACTCTATGACCTCAGATGGTGTGCTTCTAATATGTCACCTAACTTGGAGGTACCCAAAATGTCCCATTTCTTAAGGCCCTCCAAAATCAAGTCTGCGAGGATGCCAGAGTCCCATAGGGTTGTTTCCAGGTTTAGCTCCCCACCCACTTCCTGTCTTTTGAGTGGTCCTCCTCAAAAAATGTAATTACTGTTGGAGTGGGCTGTTGGGCAATTTGGCCCCTACCATATACTATTGTTACATGCGCTCTAGGCTCTATAGTCCGCTTGGTTCTTGTTGTGTAGCAAAAGCCCAGTAGCTCACTACCAATAGCTGGGCTGCCCAGTAATGAAACTTCAGGTTTGGCAAAGTGATGCCACCCTCATAGGTTATCCTTGTCTGAGTTACCCTGCGCAATCCTGGAGGCAACCCAATCCTAAAGCAGGGATCTCATCACACTATCTATTGTCCATAAGAACTTGCCTGGGACTGCATACAACGTGTTCTGTAGTACATATAAGAATTTAGGTAGTGTGATCATTTTTTATAGAGCTGCCCCTCCCATTAAAGAAGTAGGGAGATTCCTCCGGTGCCCAACATATGCTTTATTTTCTTTCCGGTTTCTGCCCAGGTTATACCGCATGAATTCACCATGGAACGTCTGTTGTGTAGACCCCCACATATGTGAAGTATTCTTGTGTCCATTTCAGTGGATGCTCCCAGTCGTCTGGCAGCTGCCAGGCATTAAGGGGAAACATTATTTACTTGTTCCAGTTAATACACCCACCTGACTAATTCCTAAAGGTATTCAACATCTCAAGAGTTCTGAAAATAGTCATTGGGCTTTGCCAGGTATAAGAGCAGGTCATCCGCATAGAGGAGATGACGACATTCCAACCTGGGTCCCATGTAAGGCCTTGGGTCAAAGCATCCTCTCAGCCAGCTCACCAGAGGTTCCATTACATAAGCAAACATGGGAAAGAGGGGACAGCACGTCCTACCCTGACCTATGTGGAATTTTCCAGAAAGAGTGCCATTATTCCGAACCATTGCTACCTGGTTAATGTATAACCGCTCAATCCTGGACAGGAGCTCTGGACTGATGCCAATTTTACTTAGATTTGCTATGAGGTATGGCCATTCCAGTGAATCAAATGACTTTTTGGCACCCAAGGCCAGCAATACTTCTGGCTCTTGCATTCTGTGCCGCCTTGCCAGGCACCCATACAAGTGCCTGAGGTTGACATGTAGACCTGTGGGGCATGAATCCTGATTGGTCTTTTGCTATTAATTTATTGGTCACCTGCTATACGCGATTGGCCAGCACCTTAGGCACTATTTTGGCCTGACATTGAGAAATGAGAGATGGGTCTGTACGTTGTGCATTGTTCTGGTGGTTTATCTTTTTTTGTGCATGAGTACTATGATCGCTGTCCTGAGGTCCTGTGGCAGGATGCTCTCTTGCCTCTAGGGCTACCTACAGAACTTCGGAAGTAGGCCTTTGGGTCCTGGGGTTTTCCCCACTTATAAGTTGCTTGATTGCCTTTGTAAGTTCCTCTACTTCTATTTTGTTGTCCAGTAGTGCTCTATCGTCTTTATTAAAGCAGGAGTTGGGAAATCCCCCACAACTTTTCTCAGCTCATCGAGGGAGCATATTGTTCTGAACTGGTGTAATTGACTAAGATATACTGCGAAAGCCTGCACTACCTCCTCTGCCAAATCTACTACTTTACCTCCTTCTGTGTTCATTCTGCAAATCCACCTCTGAAGCTCCTCACTAGGCGCAAGCCAGGCCAAGAAGTTTGCCTGCTTTGTTTCCCACTTAAACAATTTTTTTTATTTTGCCCGATATTGTGCCCTTGCTTCCTTCTCCACCAACCACCTGTACTCATCTCTGGCTAGAGCAATCCAATGGCATAAGTTGGCTGTCGGCTCTAGTATGTATATTCTGCTTCCCACTTCCCTAGTCAGTGTTCCAAGTTGACCACCTCTTTCGCTCTTTCTCTGCATTTAGTAGCAGTGAAGGCTATGAACCGACTGTTTTGTATGCCTCCCAAATGTCCATCCCTGATTGCACCATTCCAATGTTTACGTTAAAATAGTTGTGTTGTTTTTACCAGGTAACTCCTGGTAGCCCAGTTTTTCAGTTCCCAGGGGTCCAATCTCCATTCAGACCATCTTTTAATGGCTGGAGTTTCAAGCCTTATTCATAGTGGGGAATGGTCTGCTATCCCTCTTGGCAGAAAAAGTGTATCCCATTTCCTTCCCCCCTCTGCATCAATGGCACTAGGTTATAGTACAGTCAGGAAGATTATTTCCTACACTTAGATACAAGTTTTGCCGTATGTTGAGTTGTGCCCCCGCCAGAGGTCCAGTAGCTCCAAAGATGTCATGAAAGTTTACAGTTTCTTTTCGTTCATACCCGTCTGTTTGATTATAGTAATCCTGTCTATTTCCTCCTGCATTGTAAAGTTGACATCCCCCTAATAAACAGGAGTGTGCCTGGACATTGTTCTATTTCTCTATCTTTTCCAACATCTCAGATCGAGATCTTGCCTGGAAAAATCGTTAGTATCACTCCTCTCTTTAGCTTGTGGCTGAGGCCGTTAACATTCCATGGTAATATATAAAAGCCCAGTCTCTTAGGTCTTGTCTTTCTCAGTGTGTTCATCACCTAAACCTACAAGGTAGTCATCCATTCATCGCTGTATCCCCCCACCCCGCTCGTACCCAGACTATACCCCCCTCCCTACTGCCTCATGCTGCAAGTTTAAAACTACCTTCTTCCCCCAATGCTTGAGGCACCTGTCGTCCCCTATATCTAATATCAAACCTTCAAGTAATCAGAACAACACTGTTCGTGTCCTGCTGTCAAAGAGAAGTAAGCACAGTTCCTTTTGGATGCGTCTGGTTATCTTCCTCCTGCCTGCTACTTTCTCCAGCCTTTTCAATCCTTTTAGTCTGTGGTTCACCACTATCCAGTCTGGGTTCAAAAGGACTCTGGTAACCCTGTACTTTCTCCGTCCCTCGCAGTATTCGTCACTTATACCGTCTGCTCATTCCCGACCATCTCCTGGTTCAGGTTCTCAGGATGGTGCTCATGCTCGCCTTTGTCTCTTGCTTTCAATGGGTCGTGATACCTCCAGCAATCGCCTGGTCGTCCTCCTATGATGTGAGGAACCATAACTATCCCTTTGACAGAATCCGCAGTTTCACTGGAAAAAGCATCATATATTGTATGTCTTGCCGACGCAGTTTTTTTTTTTGCTTTACCGAAGGATCGTCTTTTGGCTTAGACGTCTTGGGTATAGTCAGGAAATATAATGGTGTGAATTTCGAATTGCAGTGGTCCGTTTTTGCGAGCCGCCCCCAGGATTGGGTTGCGGTTCCTAAATTTGAGGGCCCAGGTGATGACAAGTCTCTGCTTAGCCCTAGGTTTTAACAGCATCCCAGGAACGCGGTGTGCCCGCTCAATCACAAATGTGGCAGGAGAGATCTCCAGGTTTCTCTATGGTGTCAATAAAGTTCTGGATGAATTGCTCTACAAATGCACCGTCTGACTTCTTGGGGAAACCCACCAGGCAGATATTATTGTGTTTGGATCTCCCCTCAGCATCTTTTGGTCTGACATACAAGCATTTAGAGACATCTCTAAGGTGGCGAATCTCTTATATCTATCTGATAGACTTTTATCCACAGATTCCTTACCATAGAATTATCCCCAGGCATCTGACTAGTTCCAGAAAGTTTCAAGCAGTACCTCTGCGTGCCGGTAGGTGGCATCAGTTGGCTCCACATCAGCACTGTCCACGTCAGATGTGCTGTGCATGATACCTATATAGGCACCACCCAAGTGTGCTGACATAAGTTATGTTCTATCTGCGCCACCAGCGCAGCCCCAGAACGAGCTACCTTAGTCCATTTTTTGGACTACAGTTTCAATGTTTTGTCAAACACTTTTGAGCTTGTCTCCCAGTGTGCTTAGGGGTGTCCGCTAAGTAAACCTATGGGGTTTAAACCCTGTGTTTCCTGCCACAGACAGATGTCTGTGACAGACCCCCACCTGGTTTGCCTCTCGTGCCTGGAGCTGTGCCACGACTCCCAAGGTCTGTGAAAACTGTTGTGCCATGAATCCCAAGGCACTTCAGGAAGCCCTGTGTAGGGCTTGGCCCATGCCCCAAGCAGGATATCCGTGAGGGCTTCACTGAAAGCGTCAAAACGTTCTGTGGGGGCGGCTCTTTCAAGACATTTGTCTTGACTGCTACCGAAGGCAGCGTAAGGTCCAGGACCTCAGCCACCCTCCTCACCACCATGGCAAGGGAAGCTCCTTTTTCTATAGCCACACTAGCAGGAAAGACTAAGCCAGTGTCGGGAGAGGTATGCAAACCAGTGGCATTTGCCAGTTCCTTGTACCTTGTATCTTCGGGCTCTTCCAAGAGGTTATGGTAGCCAAAAGGATCCTCAGATGGTACTCCTCACAGAGCCCGCAAAAAATTGGGCCCTGGCTCTAACTCTGAAGTTTGAGTTCCGGCCGGTGCAGAGTCGGGCAACGCCAGTACGGCTCCGTATCGGAGTTGGGTTTGAGGAGGGGATCAGCACCGCTGGGAACAATATTGGAACGGACTCTGGGGAAGGTTGTGGTCTTGTGACTGGAGCTGATCTGGATCCAGAACCGGATCCAAGGGGCTCGACTGGCACCAAAGGCAGATATGCCACTAGGAATCCAATGGGGGTACCTGTTGAACCTGTGAGGCTCAAATGTGCTCCAGAGGGGTCTGCCTGCCTAAATATGAGGTGCATTGCCTCATAGAACTCCTTTAGTTGGGTGAGGGTTGCTCAGGCTATGGGAAATTCTGTAAGGTGTTTTGACTTCGATTATTTTTGTGGGACTTACCCGATGACGACAACTTTGAAAGAGATGACCAGCGCATCGAGGGGCTTCGCGAATGGGACCTTCCACGCGATCAGGACCTGGAGCATCGCAGTGTTGACTAGCATGAGCATTGGTCCCCCAATCAGTCTGCCCTATCGGGAGGATTTCCTGTCACAGCAATAGGGCATGGTCCTGCACCCGAACCTGCACACACTCCATCTTAGTTCATGGAGATTGACTGACAGTCTTTGACCACCCTTCTGAAGTCTTCAATGTCAGTCTGCCAGCCAGGTGTTTGACCAAGACAGAATACGCCTGCTTTTGGGACTAATTTGGGGCTTGTTGTGCTACTAAAAATGTTGATCCCCTCTTGGCAACTTTGTCCGAGGTGTTGTTCGTTCTGTTGTTAGCCCGGCAAGGTTTTGCTTTGCGCACTGTTAAAGGGTATCTTTCGGCCATATCAGCTTTCATGACGTTGCCGGATCAGCCCTCCCTGTTCAAGTCACCTGTTGGGACTAATTTTCTAAAAATACTCCAGCACACGTTTCCTCCAAAACCCTTCACTTACTTTTGATGTGCTCACCCTTCAAGCCTTTGCACATCTGCCCCCTATGTCTTCTGACCTTCAAAACAGCCTTTCTAGTAGCCATTACATCGGCAGGAGGGTTAGCAAGCTGCAGGCACTCTCCATGTAATCTCCATACACTATATTTTTCCAGATAAACTGGTTCTGAGAACACGTGCCTCTTTCACACTGCCGACCTTCTTCCAAAGAGCAGGAGAGACTCCATTGCCTGGACCCAAAAAGAGCTTTATCATTCTATATTTTTCGTACTAAGGAACACCAGGACGATGATCAACTCTTCATTGGGTTCGCCAGAGCCAACAAAATGAAGGCTGTGCAGAAATGGACCATCTCCAGATGGATTGTACTCTGCATTAAGATCTGCTATGCACTGGCCAAGAAGCAACCCCCTGAGGGGCTTGCAGGCTCATTGCACTAGAGCCAAAGCTGCAACCACTGCATTAGCTCATGGAGTCCCCATCCTGGACATCTGCCAGACTGCAACAAGGGCATCTCTGCACACATTTACTAAACACTACTGCCTGGACATTCAAGTCTGCAGTGACGAGCATTTTACCCGTTCAGTCCTCCAGGACTTCCTGGTCTGAATGTGTTAGCAGACCCACCTCCGAGGAGGTATTGCTTGGGTATCTACTCTAAGGTAAGGAATCTGCGGCTAGAAGTCTCTATCAGATAACCAAGTTACTTACCGTTGGTAACGCCTTATCTGGTAG
Source organism: Calotriton arnoldi (assembly GCA_963921515.1). NCBI lineage: Eukaryota > Metazoa > Chordata > Amphibia > Caudata > Salamandridae > Calotriton > Calotriton arnoldi. Next base: position 2,906,965 of record CAWUFW010000875.1, read on the forward strand.
AGACTATATTTAGCTGCAGATTACTTACCAACCCTGCCATCCTCCCTGCTTCTGCAAACTGATTTTTTCCTACTAGAGAATGGCTGCTGTAGGCCCTTAGTATCTGCACAATGGTCCATCAGCATTCGGCAGTGGCTCCGTGTTTGTGGGGCAGAAATGTTGCAAAAAGAAACTGATGTCAGCAACCTGAGGTGGCACTATATAGGCACCTTGCACATCTTATTTGCTGATGCGAAGCTGATCAACGCCACCTACTGGGGCGCAGAGGTACTACTCAAAAATTTCCGTATCCAGTCTGACACCTGGGGAATATTCTAAGGCAAGGAATCTGCGGCTTGAGAGTTTCTACCGGATAAGGCATTACCAAAGGTAGTAACTTGTTCTTCAATTCTTTAATTGACTTTGTGTGGTTGTTCAAAGTGAGTTCCATGTTGGTGACTCTGGCCAGTATTTTCTTAAAATCTCTGCCCAAGATATTGATGTCCACAGCCACCATGTCAATTTTCTCTTCTAGGGTGGACCTAGTGTCCCTGATTGCCTGGAACAGCTCTCTGGAAGAAGGATCTTGATCACCACAGCTTCTTTGATCTGGTTTAGGGGGCAAATGGGAGTCATCTTTTGCCACACTGCTCTGAAGGCATATTTTTCCTGTTTGCTGGACGGCAGCATTTTGTGACCCTTGTCTTGGAGTATCTCTTGTTTGCCATAAGGAGGGGCTCCCCCTGTGTTTTCAGAGAAAAAGAAGTGGGGTTCTGGCGAAATGAACACCACCCAGACCAGCTACAAGGAGCCTTCCAGCCAGTCCTCAAGCCATCTTGTGGCGGTGCTACACTTGCAGCCTCACTGTGTCCCCTGGAAGCCTGGTCCCGCTTGCCCACTGTTGAGCTTCACACATGGGGGGAGGAGCGGCTGCTGTCCCAGTCCTGGCATCTCCCTCCGACGTCTGCAACCAGGTCCAGTGGTCAGCTCCCCAAGGACTGACAGATGTGTGCCGGATCCTGTCTTCCTCCACAGCAGGTCTTCAATAAGGTGCTATCTTGTTACAGTGCCTTGGGCACCCTTCCTAATAACATACTCTTGAGGAGTCTGGTTTCCCTAGACATGCTTCTTTTCCAAGGGGGTTTGGTTTTAACAAAAACAAATAGTACTTTCCTACTCCAACCCCAGGATGCATGCGTATTCACAGCGTATGAATCTCGAAGAACTTCAAGCTGCAAAACCATTGTTACAGGGAAGTAACTTATTCTTCCTCAAGGAAATTATCCTGTTCCTGAGACAGTTCAGGTTCACAGTGCCATTCCCCAACATTGGACTCTTCCTCGTCATTGGCGCCCATTCCAAGGCTACAAAATAGCCAGCTGGAATTTTTCTCTCCATCTGCCAAGGATGCATAGACCATAGTTTTCAATTCAGCCATGTTGAATATCTTTAGAAAGGATCTAGTACCCAATGGGCCACTCCCCAAGGGCTGATCTCTCACTCGGGCTTGGTGGCTCCAACCCTAAAGCCCCTAGACTGCGCTCCTCCAGAGGCTCTGGCCTAAGCACCTACAAGGAAATCATGGACCACAGAGCCATGCCCAATCTGTCCCGCATGTCCACGGCATTGCACTCGAAGTCATTCTAGGTGCAGTCCTCGTGTCCTTTCCTTTTCAACAAGCGCAGCCAATGGAAATTTTTATTAACCCTTTGATTATTTAAAATCATTACAGTAACACGAGCATAAAAGACGAAGAAAAAAAAACGAGTTTTTGTTACCCCCACCCCACCTGTTCCCCAAGTTTCATGACTTCTTGCCCCCTCGATACAAATGCCTTCTAAAATCCTTCTTAGTTAACTTGTGGAAAAGGACATCCTCAATTTATCTTGTGATAATTTTCATACATTAAAATTGTCCCACCATATAAGCAAGTATGTTAAAAGCATTCAACCGAGACCAAGGGAGTGATATAAAGTGATTCAAGCAGGTAGGAAGATTATAAAGTGTGATTGCCCCTGTCTTAGTTCGTTAAAGCATTCTACAGAGACCAAGAGAGTAATGTAAAGTGCTTCAAGCAAGTAGGAAGGTTAATAAGTGTGATTGCCCCTATCTAAGTTTGTTAAAAGCATTCTTAGGTTATTACCTAAGTGCTGAAATAGCATTTATGACCTCCCTATTGTTAGTATTCATCCCTCAGCTTTCGTTAGTATGCGATTGGTCCCGCTTGCAGGTTCTAGGTGCATTATTAGGTCTTATTCATGGGCTTTGTCCATGACTCTTGGTGTTAGCATATAAATTAATGTGCTTTGTGCTAGTTAGTGCATGCAGTGTCTTAACCTGTCCCCGTTGTATTAAGCCTGAGACTGCTCGTCAAGTGCCAGTCTGATTATGTGCGTGAACTTTGCCATTCTTGCTAAATTGGTTGCATCAGTTTCGGTGAAACTCAAATCCGAGGCCTCCTTGCAAGTTCTCAATCCCTTAGCCTTAAAGATTGGGCGAAGCAACAGTTGGCGATCCTCGGCCAGGGTAGGGCAGCAACACAACAAGTGCAACCACGTTTCTTTTCTGTATGAGCATAATCTGCATGGAGCATTTTCCCCCTTACATGCCCATGCTGGGTTAAAGTTTGTTATTCTTGGAGCTGTGAGCTGCAAAAAAGAATTTTCCTGTGTGCCTGAACTGACAATGCTTCACATAGATAGGGTTGGGCTTTCCCCGGGATATATGGTGTGTCCAGTGCCGCGGTGATGGGTTTGAACTGAGATGTTCCCATATCTATTTCAGACGAGATGATCTGTACCTGCCTCTTCACTTTTTTCCATGCTGATATCGGGATTGAGGGTAAGTGCAGGCTTTTAGCTTGTATCCTCTGGTTGCCGATTGCTTGCTTCAGCTCAAGGTGCCAGGGTGAATGTTCTTCCTTGAAGATTGTTCCCAAGTAATGTTTGAGTAAGCTTTCTGGAGCTCTCGAAATTCTGATGTACAACTTGATGAGATCCCCCTGGAGCTCCAACTCGGGCCTCCCGAAGCCAAACTCCAGTCTTAGCCTTGCTCTTCTGGCTTGCCGCTGGGCTAGCATCACTAATTTGTAGGCTTTGTCCTATGCTGCTGTTATAAAACTGTTCAACGCACCCGGAAAGGCTAGGTGGCCGTAACTAATTACCGGGGTAAGTTTCGCTTTCAAAACTGTCAGCATTGGATCAGCTGTTGTACTTAGCAGTGGTTGCCCCAGTTGCTCAATGAGCGGGTGGTTTGGTCTGCCTTTCCCCTTAGGTGTTTTAGATGTGTGCCAGCTCGTGTATTCTCGGAAAACCATACCCCAAGGTGATTGTAAGCTGTGGTTGTCCCAATTTGATAGTGACCCAGCTGCCAGTGCGAATGCTTCTTTTTTGGGTATTTTCCAAACACAAGTATCTTGGTTTTACCTTGGTTGACTTGCAGGTGGTTTTCCTGGTTAAAGCAATGGAGTACATTAAGGGCTCTCTGGAGGCCCACCCTTGTGTGATCCATTATTACTGTGTAGTCTGCAGCTTTGGAGCAATTAGACTAGCACCTTGCACAGCGGCCCCAGGTCTGCGGTGTATAGATTAAAGAGTAAGGGGGCCAAGACACAGCCCTGCTTAAGACCGTTGTTAGTGTCTCAGAGCTTGTTTTGATGTACAGCCTTTTTCTAGGGCCCAGAATGTGCCCTGATGGAGGAGTTATTCTGATCCGACTGGCCAGATGAAGAAGATTAAAAGGCTGACAATCTGTTTCCTCCCTCTTACTCCGATGCTAGCCTTTATTTTTACAAAATGTCAGTGGTCTAGATACCGCTCCATGTGGAGACATTTCCTATTCCTCTGGGCCCCAGCAGAAGAAGTATCCTCCTTTACCATAGGGGTGCTGAAATCTACAGAAAGTCTAGGTCTAACTTCGCTCTGAGAAGAGCCAAATTCATAACATTGTGACAGAAATCTTGCAAACTACTTCATCAGTTGCGGAGCCCTTGCTTCTATTTTGTCGGGCACCACTGGAACTGTTTTAGGTTGTATGACAAAAGCCATTCTTGAGCCCAACAGTTCAGACAAAAAAACTGGACAACAATCACCAGCTCTAGGTGACCCAAAGTTCTTGTCCTCCAACTATCACCAGAGAGCATGGTGGTTCAGGTTTAAATCGCCATAATTCTATTAGTAGGTATGACGGATGAACCTTCAAGCACATACCACAAAGGTCCATCTAGGCATAGGCTGCATAGGATTTTGTAAGCCTCTGTTGCACAGTTTCTTATTAGCAGAGAGTAGAGAGATTTGCATAAGAATATGCTGGTCAGGCTGCCATAAAGACCCCATGAGAGCTTGATGCACAGGTTCCCATAAACACTTGTTTCACTGGCACACATAAGTGAATGTCTCAAGGCCTTACGTTATCGCTTTGTGCACAGGTAGGGTGACCAGGTGTCCTGCATTTGCCCGAACTTTCTTTTGTTTTCACGATCTGTCTCAACAGATTTCACTAAATTTAGCACGTGTACATGTTTAAGAGATTAGACTTAACAAGAAGGTAGGAGGTTTTCAAGTGTCCCTATGCAGAATTAGTTAGCACCTCCTAGCCGAAAGCAAGTTAGTTAACACAAAGTGTACTGTGTGTAAACGTTATCTATCAATCCCCTCGTCTGTGTTTTCGGTCAGTGAGTGCTGTCAGATTATTTTCTACCCTTCAGCCAGTTCAAAATTGAAGTGCTTCTTCTGTCTTTGTGAAATATTCCTGTTTTTGGTTTTCAGAGGATGTAAAGGTTTGCATAGGCTGTCAAAAGCTTGTATTGAACAGACTGCATTAGTCAGTGTTATACGGGCTAACAGTGGGTGTCACACAGGCTCCCTTTAATATGTAGCACAGTCTTAATAACGCCCAGTTGCAGTTTCCCATTACACTCTGTCATAGTACATAAACCTGAGTAAAACGTCAGTGGAAATGATCTGTATGGCCACTGGTACAGGGTGTGAGGCCTGCCTTCCCTTCACTAGCCCTACTGGTATCCCTTCTGCAGCACATTGCCTGCCTGGTTCTTTATGGCTCTCTTGGACGACCTTGACTTCACTTGCTCCAGGTAGACTCTACCCTGATCCATAGCCCTACTCTTACTTTCCAAATTGTCCTCCTCTGTGATTAGTTCCAGTTGCCCACAGCACCAAGCATCAAGGGACTCCTGCAGTGCATGGGAGGCTGCAATGAGCACAAGACAAACCACAATTCTCAGAACATAAAGCCATCTTTGTGTCTGCACCATTTAGCGCTGTAAAATGCTGGCAGCACCTGGATGCCTACTATGATGACATTGTTGTTTGGACTCCCAGTGCAGTCATGCTTTACCCACCAGCTGTGTTAATGGCCTTCCTTACACACGTTAGGGGTGTTTAGGCTATTTCAATTGCATTTCTAGAACTCATTGCTCTAAAAAGTACTTTTTGATACTTTTCCAATGTCACAGGTTTTCAGTGCTTGGTTTTGCTCACAATAAAGTATCACACATAAGCAACGGAATGTCGGACAGAAGCAGATTTGAGACCATGGGAATGTCACACATAAGCAAACTAAACATTTGGCAGCAATGATAAAACATTGATTGCACTCAACAGGACAAAGTTGATGATGTGTTCTTTACAGGAGCCAAGAAAGGCAAGGTGGTGACCAAACGCACCATTTCGCTTTGGGTCTCCCCATCTATCAGAATCTACTACGTTTTTGCCAAGAAATCCCTCCAGAGGTTATTTGTGCCCACTCCAATAGGGTTATGGCTGCTTTCACAGCTCATATGGGAGACATTGCAGTGTCTGTTATTTGCTAGGCGTCACTCTGCATAGGGTTACTAAACATTACTGCCCATAGCCCAAGCACACAGTGACGGATGCTGTGCTGCATGACTTCCTTGGTTAATCAGCTGCACTCAGTTCGGCTTCTGGAGAGTACTGCTTTGGGTCTCATCCCTAAAGTGAGAAATCTGCAAGAAGATTTATCTATCAGAAGTAAGTAACCTTTGACAACAATATGTTTGATGGAGTCACATTCTTCCTGCAGATTCCTTACCGCTCTCCCTATCCCCTGATGAACCAAGACCTTAAGTAATAAGGCATAGAGAAGATTTCAAGAACAGATGCAACTGCGCAGGTTTCCACCAACTATAAGCTAATACTGTACTATACTGTGCTGGAGAAGTACTGTTGGGGACTAGGTTTTCTGGGTCAGTCTTGACGATTTGGAGGGTAATCTTAAGGTGAGGAATCTGCTGGCAGATTTATGTATTAAAAAATATATCATTATTGAAGGTAAGTAACTTCTACTTTTTGTACATACATATACATGCATATATATTTCCGGTGGCAGGATAAACCATAAGGTTTGTAAATGTCTGCAGAACCCTAAAATTGCTGTCTAGGAACATATCGTACGTTAACTTTTATGTATTTTTAAGTCAACCCTATTGGTAACAATATCCATATAGTACAATTTAGTTCTGCCCCTTTGAACCATCAGCTTATTTCGCCAGCCTCTTCGAGCCATTGACTTGAGACTTTGTAAGTCACGTCTTGGCTCAGCCCAGTGGAGTATTCTTTATTCCCCTATTGGTATTGGCTGTTTGAGTATACCCTTTCGTCTCCACTCGAATGCTTGCATTGAACTGCAAGAAGGACTACGTTACAATTTTAGCCCTCACTCTCCACGCCTGATGGCTTCCTCCTGTGTGTGTTACTCTAATGTGCTAACACTGTTATAAATCCAGACCTACTGGCATTGTCAATACTTTTTTATTTTGCATGGCTTTTTGGTGCAGTTTACATGACAACTATGATTCTTTCCCAAAGCAAGAATATTTTTATTGAAAAAGGTGAAATTGTGACCTATACAGATGCCTATAGTAAAAAGAAAAGTAATTATGTAGTTAATACATGCTAGTATAAAATACATGCTATTGTTTGTTAAAGAGCACATTCTTTTATTCTTGAAGCTGTTGCCTGCAAGGTAGCGCTCACAATTGGCCCCACTTGCAGTTAGAATGATCGTGTTTTGCTTAGATTTCATGAAGAGATTGCTAACAATGGGCAGTGGTAAAGCCTCGTAGAGTAGTTTGTGGCTGTCTTTATCTAAATGAACTGTCATGCATAGCAACTAATTATCTGGAGGTAAGGAAATCAAATTGAATCTAGGCTTCCCATTGAATGGAATCCATGTTTCATGTCTATATGTGACATAACACCCTTAGCCTGTGAAATAAGGGTTTTTATTTCACGGCTTTTGTGCAATAAAAAAAAACCATTTAATATATATTGTATTATTAGACTGGCAAAACTAATGTGCATGCCGCAAAGCTTGTGCTTATGTTTGCACGTGGGTGATACATGTGACTACGGATTTGCACTCATTGCTACTAGAGTGGTGATGCTTGTACTGATATGAACAAGCCATAAAGTGACTTCGGGGAACTGAACAGATGGCAGACAGGAGAAGAATTTTAAATAAACTGGGACGCATAGAAAAAGAAAATTAGGCATGTCACCAGGTAAAGTATGGACTGGGCTCCTACCGCTTACAGCTTCATAGCAGCCTCTCTGGTAAGTTACACTCATGGCTATGTAAAGAGGAAGATATTTCTTCATTAATGGGGTTTCTGTGGAGAAAGACTCTTGACTTGAAATCAGATGCAGCCTTCTAAGAGCTGGCTTATCCCTCGTTAAGATTTAGCAATTGCAAATGTGGTCAGCCACGCCTTGGGGCCAAACCTCTACCTCCTAACACTCTCTTAATTTCCTATTAGTGGGCCTACAGGCACTCACTGGTGTAGGCATAGCCATGTGATCGCTGTCGGGGTGGATTCACTCAGTCTTTCAGCCCCCTAGGAAGATTCTCTTGTTAAATAATTGTTTTAAAGGGGCAAATATTCAAAAAGCATTGTCCGTCAGCTAGCCAGAAATTTATTTTATGGCCAAATGTTTTTTAAATTTTTATATAAAGACAAAATAGTAATCCTCATTGGTCAATGCGACTGTGATCCTCTGCCAAGATTTAGGTGGTATCAGTAAAGGGTGTTATAAAAACCATCTGGCAAACTCTAAAAGTTTTGTCTCTGGAATAGGTCACAGAGCTAATACCATAATTTAAGGTGCCTCTCCTCAAAGAGAACCACCACACATAACTCCGCTCTAAGGAAACGCAGCTCTCTTCCTTCCAAACATGATAATGAGCATCATTTTTATGCAGTAATATGCTGTAAAAATGCCAGTTTTAACTTGTACACGCATGTTGCTAGTGCAGTGATTCAGTGTGAAAAAAAGATAAATGAAAAAGGGGTTGTCGGGGGTGAGGGATCAGTAATTCACTACCTGCTTGTTGCAGCATGTAAAAGAAAATGTAAGAGGCATGTCCACAACCACCAAACCAGAAATGTGATTTACTTGTTTCACTCAAGTCAATAAATATTATCTTGTGTGCTTTAATAATAGTTGATCATCTCCTTCCATCTTGGAAATATGAGATCATGATACTGCGATATGTTAAGCTGCGTGTACCACTACCTATAAAATTTGGCAATGTCAAAAAATGTCTTGTTTTATCATGAATACCAAAACCTGAATCTTCCAGCTCTTTCTTATCAGAACAAGATAAGTTATTAACTTTCCTGTTGACTGCTTTAGGTGTATAGATCACAAAAAACTTAAACCTAGAAAATTGGATCCAATTGAATTTGTTATTGGTTTGCTTTTCTAGCGGTCTTATAGAAACATTAATTGTGCCATAAGTGAGGACCAGAACCAAGTACCTTTCCCTATCCACAAGATATCACCAAGTAAGAAAGGTTTCTGGTGGATATTTCTAATCGCAGATTCCTCACCTTATGAATATTCCTCCAGACATCAGACTGGATCCAAAAACTTTAAAGCAGTACTCCTTCGTGCCGGTAGGTGGTGTTGTGCAGCTCAGTGAAAATGTCGCTCCACTCCAGAAGTGACAAACGGAGCTGCAAATATGCACTACTCATGCACACTGACGTCAGTTCTTTTCTTTCTGCACCATCAGATGCAGAACCAGAGCTGCTCCTTGGTGTTCTAGACCATTTTTCTTTAAAAATGTGCCATTGTGCAAGCGAAAAAAATCACCCGTAAGACAACAGGGTTCAAGCTGTGTAGGAAATGTCTGTGACGGGCTCTTACGAAGTGTCTCGTTGGTGCCTGGGGTTAGAGTATGACTCCAGGACTTGTGATTACTGCACCTAGGCAAATCCGAATGCTATACAAGACAGCAAAGCCAAACTTTACATTGCCCAGTATAAGACTACTCCACAACCAGTCATGGTCAAAAGGAAGGTCCTGCTCCCGAAGTCGTTCCTGCGACAGATCATCGTCCTGGTCGAAGCCTTCGGGTAAGTTGAAGGGACAAAAAGTTGAAGCAGTAATTGGCCCCTTCCCACCACTCTCAGACTCCCTATAGGGCATCAGCGTGTCTCCTGGTCTTGCTCCCGATCTCCATCAGAACCGATTCCGACTCTAGTCCTGATGCATTCCAAGTTCCTGGGTTCGTCACAGCAAGTAGAGGCCTTCAGAGACACCATGCTGCTAATTTTCGCCACTTTACTGGTTCCATCTGGCATGAGGGACATCGAATCAGAATTCAGCTGGCGTGTTTGTCCTCTGTGCCATCTTTGCGCCTTTGGGGGGTTCAGCACCGGCTCCAGTACCAATTTTAATCCTGACGCCCCCCCTCTGTGCCACTTCCCTTTGCATAGACGCCAGAGGAGAATTTGCAGCCCATTGTGTTATATGGCTCCAGACCAAATCTACCACTACCGAGGCCATTCCTGGCTCTGACTGGCACACAACCAACATGCAATGCTTTCACTTCTGATACTTTGACCTTACCATGTGGTAGGACCCAAACTTTGCACAATCTTTTTGGCACGGACTCAGACATTTACAATTATGTAAATAATTCTGTCCCACAATATGATGAGGAAAACTGGTATGAAGAACTCCAAGATGCCAGTGGTCTGAATATTTCTTCAGATACTGGCTTTGTTTCCCCTCCTGGTCCTGTAGTTATGCAAAGGGCAACAGAAGTCTTAGACCTACATCTCCCTATTATGGAGAAGACTTATGTTTTGACTCAAGTACTTCAGCCTGGTTATTACTCAAGTACTTCAGCCTGGTCAGGCCCCTAGTGAACCTCTATTGCTTTCTGGCTGAGGCCCTCACAAATACCCTTTTGGGCACTTGGGCTCAACCATGTTCAGTTCCACCTGTTAATAGGCATGTCATTCATCTCCATCATCCTGCACTGCACCGTTTGACCCTACCTTACTTTCACAACTTTTGATGCCATCGTGTTTGGTGGTACAGGCATGCACTATTGAAGTCAATCCCAATGCCTTCCCTGCCACCCCGCATGATCGTGACAGGAAATGATTGGAAACATTTGGCAAGCAGCTATTCTCATCTACTAGCCATGCTCTGAGGTCAGGGAATGTCAGGTGTCTTCTAGGCAGTTACTCCTATGCCCTTTGGGACACAGTGGTTTAATTGGCTGTTCCATACAACATTTACTCAAGCTATTCAGGATGGTTGTGATGCAGCAAAATCTGTAATATGTTCCGTCTTGGACACTACTGACTGTTTAGATCCAGCAATGTGTACAAGTGTGGCACTAGGGGCCACGCCTGGGTGAGGTCTACGGGCTTCTCAGAGGATGTTGAAGCATCCCTGATGGGCATGCTGTTCGATGCCTCTCGCCTCTTTGGCAACAAAGCAGATTCAGCTCGTAATGGTTTAAGGAAAGTGGGGCCACTGCACTTTGCTTTCTGGCCCCCGCTAGACAATTTCGCCTTCTCCATGGCTGTGGTTGAGGGTTTTCAGTTTTGCCAATGCCAGACGCCTGCAGCAGCCCTTTCATCCCTTTAGTGGCTGAGTCTGCAGTTCTCTATGATTACACCTGGTACATCAGGAACAACATGCAGCTCAGGCCCCCTCCCATCCTACATCAGTAGCTGCACAACCGCTTTAGTGTGCCTTTACTGACACACATCCACCCTGTCGAAGACAGTATCCTATATTTACTTCAAGGTTGGCTGGCCATCCCTTCAGACAAGTAGGTTCCCTAATTGTAAATTGGGGGTACGCTCTGCTATTTCTTTCCACCCAGCTGCACCTTCCACCACCATCAGGGCAGCTGACGGAAGACCACTTGTCCATCTTGCAGGATAAAGTGCAATTCGTCTTAACCAAAGGGACTAGTGTGAGAGTTCTGGCATCAGAAGAAGGAGCTGAGTGTTACTCCCACTACTTCCTTGTGCTGAAGTAGGACTGAGGCGTTCGTCTTATGTTAGATCTTTGCCCTCCAAACCACTTTCCTGTGGAAGGCCAAATTCAAGATGCTCACGCTAGCGCAGGCCCCGTCTCCCCTGGACCTTGTAGACTGGATGGTAGCATTGGCATTGCAGGACTCTTATTTCCATATCCCCGTCCTGCAGGCCCACAGGTTCTACCTTCTTTTCACAGTGAGCCAGGAACATTTTAAGGTTGCAGTGCTCCATTTTGGCATCACCGGTGCCCCCCGGATGTTCTAGAAAGTGATCGCAGCAAACATGCAGAGCTCAGGGTACCAGTTGTCCCCTTACCTCAATGACTGACTTTTAAAGGTGGGCTCACCCTAGGCCAGGTGTCTGCAACCAGTCAATCATAAGCTACCAGTATCTCACAGAAACCTTCAGAGTAGCTCCGAGTCTTGAGCTCATTTTTAACTAAGAACTGCAATAAATAAGTATTGCGTTTTCCTTTTAAAGTTAAGTAAAGGCTATGTTTATTTTACATTATTAGCAGGCTGCAGATAGCAGAGCCTGACAATGTGCAGTGTTCCACTCAGATTTATGACCCAGGTGAATCACAGAGGTTCAGAACTGAAGATCTGAGGTAGTTAACTCAAATAAAAGTTGTTCTCAACTCAATATTGGAACATGAGAACAACATGTTTCTGTAAGCTTTTAAATGAGAGGAAAGTAAAATGACTAGTTAACTTATTGATGGAGTTCACTCTTAATTTTTAATTTTCTCCCTTTTCAAAGTGTTGCATTTACAAACAGCAGGCATCTTGCTCCCATTGACTGGTAGACACAGTGCCATATTTATCACTGAAAAATACAGTTTTGTGTTAAGTGGGAGAAATTTATAGTGAAGAAAATGTTCCTATGAAACATTGTCTTAATGTGTTTCTTTACTTTAAATTGAGCCACTTAAGGCCTAATGTTTTATTAAGCTTGTTTCTGCACTTTAAATTCCTAACATTTAAACAAATGAATATATTTTCCTATTATAAATATGGCACTATGCCTACAGGCCACTGGAAGTAAAATGCCTGCTGTTTGTAAAGACTTTTTGACATGGGAGAAAATTAAAATGATGAGTTTTATGTAATGCATATAAACATAAAGTTAACTCTTAAGTTGAATTTTCTCCCATTTCAAAGTGTCGCATTTACATATAGCAGACATCTTGATCCCAGGGGAGGGTAGACAATCTGCCATATTTAAAAATGAAAAATACAGCCATTTCTTTTAAATGGGAGAAATTTATAGTGCAGAAAAATGTTCCATAAAGTGCAGAAAAATGTACATTATTATGAAAAATGTTCTGCACTTTATATTTCTCCCATTTAAAATAAAAATGGTTGTATGTTTAGGTTGTACCTATGGCGAAAGGTATGTCCTGTGCCACAAGTACATACAACACAGGCTCTCAGTGAACCATACACATATAGCCCATTCATTCACACACATGTTCATACAGACCATGCACTCACTGACACTCATGGCAACCCTATCATAGTACCCCTAGTCACAGTATTTTGTTCAAACCATAGTATCGAGCTCCATGGACATTAGGTTTAAAGTCAGTGAAGCTGGGGGAGGAGGTGTCTGGTAACAGTGCATAAGTTACTTGGCCTTCAGTACAGTAGCTCACGATTTTCACTGATCAAAAATAGCTCTCACAACAGAAAAGGTTGGAGACCCCTGCCCTAGGCAGTCATCAGCCATCTCCAGACGAGGTCAGACCTGCCATAGTTGTGGTTTACTGTCAATGTGCCAGAGTCACACTTGACTCCTTCGCAGATGCTCTCATTATTGAAGCCATCTGAGATATGGCTCCACACTGACGCTGTTCAGCTCCCAAGAAGACATGCGGACCCATATAGGATCCACCCCTGCTCGATGACGCCAGTTCCTTTCTTTCTGCGCAGCCAGACGTGAATCCGGAGATCATTTCATGTCTCTCATAGACATTTAGTTCGAAATTTGTTCAGAGTGCAAGGGATGTCTCTTTCCCCCCCCCCCCCATGACATGTTTCAAGCCCTGTAGGGAACAAATGTCTGTGACAAATCCCCACCAAGTATGTCTGGGGTCAAGCCACAACTCCAAGGCCTGCAGTGACTGTGCATCGATTAACCTGAAGGCCATCCTGGACCGTAAGGCAACACTTTACATTGCCAAGCACAAAAAGACTCTTTATTGGGACCTCTCCAAGTTGCTGTCTGCGTCCAAAGTTCGATCCTGTTCTTGCTCCTGCAGTTGACTGCACCGCTTAAGAAGGCGGTCTTCGTTGTGGTCCAAATCCTCAGGTAAATCAGAAAAGAAGCATTAGAAATGGAAGCAGGATTCTGCTCCCTCCTGCCACTCTCATTCGCCTGAGGAGTTACGGGGGCGTCAACACAACTCTCGATCTCGCTCCTGAAGTCTGCAAACTTCAGAGCCGATCCTACAACTAGTTCTGGCACAACCGGAGTTTCCTGGGCCTACAGCAATGCTACATCAGATCAAAGAGTTCTGTGCAGAAATGCTCCGGTTCTTTGGATTCTTACTGACTCCCTCTGGCCACAAGGAGCTGACGGGCCTTCCATCTCGAGTACCGCCAGTGGGTTCGCCCTCGCTACCAGTTAGACTCTCCTAGTCCATCTTGCTTCCGACTCTGTGACCTTTAACAGTCCCCGACACTTAGATGGCAACTCAATCTTCACCGGAGGAAAAGGTCCCAAAAGCGCTCTCTGATGTCAAATTGACACCTGTCCAACCTCGACCAAAGTTGCGCCCACTTCCACCTGAGATGCCACTTCCCCTTCACTTGCCTTACCACCTCTGCAAGGGAGACAACACACTCTGCATCTGCATTCTCTTTTTGGAACGGACTCTGACAATGACTATGCTTTGGGTGATGAGTTCTCAACCCAAAAGGAGACTAATGTCACAATGCCTACAGGAAACCTGTCTCCTCTCGCACCCCCATTACCACCCATAGAGGACTCTACTTCCTACACCATGGTGATGAATAGGGCGGCTGAATTCCTTGACCTCCAGCTCCCCACCTTAGAGGTTAAAGCCAATGTCTAGACAGAAGTCTTCCAACCGGGGCAAACATCTTCTGAGCTCCTTCTTCCTTTTAACGAGACATTGACGCATACCTCATTGGGGACTTGGGCCAAACCCTGTTCTGGTCCCCCCCAGTCGATCGACAAATTGCCAAGCGCCATGGCCCTGCTGTATGCCACCCTGCTTTTCTTTTGCAGTACTCTTCACTTGAAAGCCTAGTGGTGCAAGCCTTGACAAGTCGCTCTAATCCCAGCACATTTCCTTCCACTCCCCCCAGAAGTGGGTAGAAACATTTGACAAAGTGTGTACTTTCTTCCATGACTTTGGTGCGCCAGTCTGTTAATGCCAGCTGCTTGTTGGGACGTTACTCCCACATCCTTTGAGATTCTGCAGCACTAGTCCTCTCTGGCCTGCCTGAAGGCCATCTGTTAGTTCCATTCAGGGGATTCAGAATGGCCGTAATGTAGCCAAGTGCACAAATCACCATGGCTTGGGCATCACCGATTTACATAGGACGAGCCATATGCACCAGTGTTGCCATTCACCGCCATGCGTGACTGCGATTGACTGGGTTTTCAGGCAATGTCCAGTAGTCCCTGATGGACATGTTCTTTGACAGGACTTGCCTTTTTAGGGACTAGGCTGATTCCACAATAGAGCATTTTAAAGAGAGCAGAGCTACCACACACTCTATAGGCCTTTCCACGCAACCTCGCCAACAGCAGCAGATCCACCATTCCTTTCGTGATTTTGGCCGGGGTGCCCCATACTGTCAGCCTCCACAGGAAACTTAGCAGTTTTGTAGTCGAGGCCACGTTGACCACCACCTCCACAGCCAAGGTCAGCGGACCGTCCCGTCTGCCGCCTTCAGCTCTGCAGGGCCCCACCTGCCAAATCTTTATAGTGTGCCCTTACAGGAGCACAGCAACCAGAAGGAAAGCAGAATCCACCGATTTTTATCTGGGTTGGCAGGTGATAAATACAGACATTTGGGTTCTACAGGTCATTTGCAAGGGCTATGCTTCACCCTTCCTTTCTTCCCCACTGCACCTTCCACCATTCCCCCAGTGACTGACAGAGGATTTCTCTCCATTTTGCGGCACGAGGTGCAGGCCCTTTTGGCCAAAGGAATTATCGAGAGAGGCCTGGGGTCTATTTTAGACCTGCACCCTCTCAACGCCTTCCTCCGGAAGGAGAAATTCAAAATGCTCACATTAGACCAGGTCTTGTCTGCAATCAACACAGGAGCCTGGATGGTGGCATTGGACCTGCAGGACGCCCATTTCCATATCTTCATTCTGTTGGCCCACCAGCACTGCCTGCAGTTTGTGGTGGGAGATGAGCTTTTTCATTTTGAGGTGCTTACCCTTGGTCACACCAGTGCCCCTCAGGTGTTCACGAAAGTGATGGCGGTAGCAGCACTCCTTCGGATATCAGAGTCGCCAGTCATTCTCTAACTCGACGACTGACTGGCTGACAGCGGGTTCACACCAGGCAGTTGTCAGCCTGCTCCAGACTACAGGGAACCTCCTGTCATCTTTGGGATTCACTATCAATGAGCCGAAATCACACCTGACTCCTTCTCAGATGCTCCCTTTCATTGGAACCATTCTGGACACTGTTTGGTTTAGTGCATCTCCACGGGGAGAGAGTACAGGACATTCAGGCTATGATCCCGATCTTTCAGCCCGTGCCTTGGATTTCAGTGAGGTCGACTTTGAGGCTACTGGGGCTGATGGCCTCCTGCATCCTGCCGGCCGAGCATGCCAGGTTGCTTATGAGAGCTCTGCAGTGAGATCTGAAGTCCCAGTGGGCCCAGCATCCAAGGGACCTCTCTCCAACCACATACAGATTTTGGAGGAGACTGCAAAAGTTCTGAAGTGATAGTTGCTGGACAGCGATGTTGTCAGCAGCAGACCCCTGTTCCTTCCTCACCCTGATAGGACAGTAGTGACCAATGTATCTTCTGATGGAGATATCTAGCCGCAGATTTCTTACGTTTCAACTTCCAGGTGTCAGGTGCAGCGATAGGTGGTGTCAGTCGACTCCGCGTCACGTCGTAGGCGTCTGGTTCATCGTCATGACGCCCGCGTCGTCTATATAGGCGCCACCTCTGCACACTGACGTAGGTTCTTTTCTTTCCGCGCCAGCCAGCGCAGATCCATCGAAGAGAACTACCCCCCTGTCAATATTTGACAGACTTTTTCGACTTTTTGTCGAATCCTTTTAGTGTGTAGGATGTCCAGCAGGAAAACCTCGGGGTTCAACCCGTGTGGCGCCTGTCACCGTGCCATGTTGGTCACGGACCCCCATCTGGTTTGTCTTTGGTGACTGGAGCACAACCACGACCCAAAGTCATGCTCCGACTGCAGGGCCATGCTGCCGAAGGCTTTGAGGGAGCGGTCCCTAAAGCTAATCGCAGCCCGGCGTACGGTGCCACGGAGGTCGCCTCGTCGATCTCCCTCCCGATCTCGGTCGAGAGGAAGGTCCGAGCACCGCTCCGGGGGCTCAGTCTTCTTCCTGCCAGTCGAAGTCATTGGGGTCAGGTAAGAAGCACGAGAAGTCGAATGGTGCTTCGACTTTGCCCCGTCTGTCGAGTGACGAGACAGAGGAGCGGGTGCCTGGGTCGGCTTCACGTTTCCCTCCCTTTCTGGGGCTGGGAGCGACCCCCACCCAGCTAAGAGAATTTTATGACACCTTGAGCACCATTTTTGGGCGGCCTAACCCTGCCGGCGCTCCTTCGGGCCTGCAGGTCCAGCAGAAGGAGACCCCGTGGGTTCCACGGCTCCACCCACAGCCTCCTCCTGGATCCGGACGAGCGCTGGTCGCAGCAAGTCGACCTTCCCCCGGTGCCACGTTAGACTTCTAAACACTTGCATCGCTGGCACCCACTGACTGCACCTTCCCCATCGTCATTCCAGACGACACAGAGCCGGTTTGACGTCTACCGAGACCGGCACCGACAGAGCCATACGGCTCCATGCCGTACACCTTGCCCTATTCTGAAGGGCTAGGAATTGATGATGATTGGGAGGGGCAACAGGATCCCTTATAAATCCCACAACCAAACGAAGAACTGGACTGGTATGAAGACCTGGGTGATGCCAGCAGCCTGGACACCTCCCCAGATTCTGGCATGCTGTCTCCTCCTAACCTGGCTACAGAGGAGGGGACTTCTTTTGCAATGGTGGTGCGTAGGGCTGCGGAGGTCTTGGACCTGCAGCTTCATACGGTGGCAGTCAAGACTGTCTTGACGGAGGTCTTGCAGCCTGGTGTCTCTACCGCGGAACCCTTGCTACCTTTCAACGAGGCCTTGACCAACGTTCTACTGGGCACCTGCTCCAAGCCCAGCACAGGGGCTTCTGTGAATAGAACTATTGCCTGCCGCCACCGCCCTGCACCGGGTGACCCAGCTTTCCTCTCCACCCATCCCACCCCACAGAGCTTGGTGGTCCAAACCTCCACGTCCCATTGAGCGTTCCCTTCCGCACCCCCGGACAGGGAATCCTAAAGGCTAGACAGCTTTGGCAAGAAGATCTTTTCTTCCACCAGCCTAGCATTGCGGTCTCCAAGCAATGCATGCATCTTGGGCTGTTACTTCCATTCGCTATGGGATATGGTTGCGCAAGTGCTGCCCAGAGTCTTGGAGGAGGACCGGGCTCTCCTCTCCCAAGTTATTACAGATGAGAGAGATGCCGGGAAGTTTGCCATTCGATCTGCCTTAGACACGACACTCACTAGGCAAAGCAATTACCTGGACAGTGGCTGTTAGGCGCTACGCCTGGCTGAGGACGTCTGGCTTTTCGGGGGATGTCCAAGCTAATCTCATGGACATGCCCTTTGATTGCTCCCATCTCTTCGGAGACAGGCAGTTGCAGTGTTTGAGCGCTTCAAGGACTCGCAGGCTACGGCCAAGTCCCTGGGCCTCTCCACTTCATCCCGGCCTGTGTCTGCCTTTCCCCCATTTCGTGGCTACGGAAGGGGTTTCCAACCGCGCTAACCCTATTCCAGCCAGAGGACCCCGCAAGTCCAACAATCTCTGCGGGGCCGCGGTTCATCCAGACCTCGCATCAGGTCAAGCTACAAACCCCTCCTCCACCGCAAAACCTTCCTTGCCCAATCCTTCCAGATCATGGCCGTCAAGTTGGTGGCAGGATACACCATCACCTCCACCACTGGCGAGCTACACCTCGGACAGGTGAGTGTTGCAGATAGTCCAAAGGGGCTACTCCCTCCCCTTCAAGACTACCCCTCACTCCATTCTTCCAACTCACGATTGGCTGATAAAGGATCACCTAGTTCTGCCCCGCTAGAAAGTCAAGACTCTCTTGGCCAAGGGAGCTATACAGAGGGTTCCAGGGCCAGAAATAAGCTGTGGTTGCTATATCTGCTATTTTCTGGTTCCAAAGAAGGACGGAGGCCTTGGTCCTATCTTCGACCTCCGAGCTGTCAACTACTTCCTCAAAAAGGAGAAGTTCAAGATGCTCACCCGTGCTCCGGTCCTGTCTGTCCTGGACCAGGGAGATTGAATGGTAGCGTTGGACTTGCAGGATGCCTATTTCCATATCCCCGTCCTGCCTGCCCATCGCCGCTACCTGAGGTTTACGGTGGGCCAAGAGCACTTTCAGTTTACCATGCTCCCCTTTGGCCTCACCGGTGCCCCTTGGGCGTTCACAAAGGTGATGGTGGTGGTTGCAGCCTATCTGCGGAGGTCAGGGGTTCCAGTCTTCCCCCTACCTCGACGACTGGTTGTTGAAGGCGGGCTCGTCCCAAGCAGTCGCCTCCAGACTACAGCGAACCTCCTGCATTCGTTGGGGTTCACTATCAACGTGCCAAAGTCACATCTGACTTGCTCTCTGACACTCCCTTTCATCGGAGCAGTTCTGCACATGGTGCAGTTTCGGGCTTATCCTTTCGAGCGGCGAGTCCAGGATATTTAGGCTATGATACCGATGTTTCAGCCTCTATCCTGGATTTCGGTGAGAATGACTCTGAGGCTGTTGCTCCTCATGGCCTCCTGCATCCTGCTTGTGGATCATGCCAGACGCCACTTGCGGGTTCTGCAGTGGGACTTAAAGTTCCACTGGGCACAGCATCGAGGAAATCTCACCGACCTGGTTCAGATATCGGAGGGCACAGCAAACGACCTGCAGTGGTGACTAACAAACCGCGATTGGGTCAGAGGCAGACCCCTATCCCTTCCCCAACCAGATCTCACAGTGGTGATGGACGTGTCACTTCTGGGATGGGGCGGCCATCTGGGAGAGGTGCTGATCAGAGGACTCTTGTCTCTGGTTGAAGCCAGGCTCCATATCAACCTTCTAGAGCTGTGTGCGATTTGATTGGCACTGAAAGCCTTATTACCATCCCTCAGGGGAAGGCTAGTTCAAGTTTTCACAGACAACACTACCACCATGTGGTACTGCAACAAACAGGGTGGAGTGGGATCGTGGACCCTCTGTCAAGAGGCCCTGTGTAGGAAAGTAGGATCTGCTTTCATGGTTACCCCCACTCTTTGCTGGTGTTCCTCTGTATCTGAAAGAGACACGTTAGTGACAGATTCCTTACCTTAGAATATCCCCAGGCGTCAGGCTGGATCCGGAAAGTTTTTGCGTAGCAGTACCCTTGCGCGTCGGTAGGCGGCGTTGTGCGGCTCCGCGTCAGTCGTTGGCGTCGTGATCGCCGGGATGACGTCGCGGCCAGTACTTAGACGCCGCCCCTGCGCGCTGACGTCAGTTCTTCTTTTTCCGCGCCAGCAAGCGCAGATCCGGGAAGAGCAGTGCCCTAGTCATTTTTTGACTAACTTTTTTGGTGAATTTTTTCACTGTTTCTTCGAATCGACTCCAAGGTGTCGTAGGGATGCCCGGGTTTTAACGTTGCGGCGCCTGTGCTCGGATGATGTCCATCACAGACCCGCATCGGGAGTGTCTCTTCTGCCTCGGCCGAGGCCACGACACGGAGTCGTGTTCCGACTGCCGGGCCCTCAACCCGAAAGCTTTGCGAGAGCGGTCTCGAAAGCTCCTAGAGGCCCGGCAGTCGGCTCCGCGCCACACCAAGCCCCGGTCGCGTGAGAGGTCGAGGGGTCGGTCGCGGAGTCCTCACCGGTCGTCGGGATCCAAGTCTTCGTCGTCCGGTAAGTCTAAGCACAAAAAGTCCAAAAAGCATCGTCGCTCTAGGACTTCGCCTCACCGGTCTCGCAACTCGGCTGAGGCCCCTCCCGGCACCGTCCCCGCGGCCCCGGACATGCCTGTGGAGTCGCCCCCGCAATACCCGTCCTTCCCGGGTTCGGGGGCGGATCCGGCCCAAATACAGGAATTCCTGTCGGCCATGGCCCCCCTCTTCGGGCCTCAAGGTCCCTCCGGTGCGCCTTCGGGCCCCGCGGGCCCTGATGGGGTTGCCCCGGCGTCGCCGACGGCTCCGGCGTCGCCCGTGCCTCCAGCCTCGATCCCGGCCTCGATCCCGGCTCCGCAACCCCCATCGACGCCGGTCGACCTGACCACGCCTCCGCCGACGTCTCCGGTGCCGTTCTCGACGCCGCCTGGGGCTCCGGGCGGCGTCGTCCCCAGTTCCTTCCGGCTCCGGACATGGAACCGGACCGAGCGTCGCTCGACGCCGATGAGACCTTGGGTCCCAAATGTCCCTCCTCCTTATTTTGAACCGGAGGAGGACCAGGAGGACTGGGAGGGGTCTGAGGACCCTCTGGCACAACAGTGTCAGTATGATGAGGACTGGGCAGAGGAACTAGGGGATGCCAGTGGTCTAGATACTTCCCCTGACACTGGCATGCTGTCTCCTCCCGTGGCTACGGAGGAGGGAGCCAATTTTGCAACGGTGTTGCGTAGGGCGGCTGGAGCCTTACATCTCCAACTCCCTACTGTGGCGGTCAAGACTAATCTCTTGACAGAGGTGCTTCAGCCGGCAGCCTCCTCTACGGAGACTGTGCTGCCGTTTAACGATGCCCTCACTGACGTTCTTTTGGGCGCCTGGTCCAAGCCCAACACAGGGGCTCCTGTGGATAGGAACGTGTCCCGACGCCATCGCCCAGCTCCGGGCGACCCCTATTTCTCTCTGTCCACCCCACTCCTGAGAGCTTGGTTGTCCAAGCCTCCGCTTCCCAAACCGCCTTCCCTACCGCCCCTCCGGATAGGGAATCCAAACGCCTGGATCAATTTGGGAAGAAGGGTTTTTCTTCCTCCAGTGCTGGCTTGCGGTCCATCAACACCGCTTGTCTTTTGGGCCGATATACCCACTCCTTGTGGGATTCGGTGGCGACTGTTTTGCCCCAGTGTTCTGAGGAGGTCCAGACACTGCTTTTCCGCGCCATTGCGGAAGGAAGGGATGCGGCCAAATACACAATACGATGTGGCCTTGATACCGCCGACTCGCTGGGCAGGTCTATTGCAACGACGGTGGCGCTGCGTCGCCACGCCTGGCTGAGAACCACTGGTTTTTCAGGGGATGTCCAGAATACTCTCATGGACATGCCCTTTGATGGAGTCGGTCTTTTGGGTCCAAAGCAGACCATGCGTTGGAGCGCTTTAAGGACTCACGGGCTACTGCCAAGTCCCTGGGCCTTTCTGCTACACGCCCTCCGCTAACTTCTGCTTTTCGCCCCTATCGTGTCCACGGAAGGGGCGCCCAGTCACGTCAGCAGCCCAGCCACCGGCCCGCGCAGCAGGCGTCTTCGCGTGGCCGAGGACGTGGATACCGCCGTGGCGGTTCGGGCAACCAGCGTGCGGGTCAGGCCACCATCTCCAACCCGTCCGCGGCCTCCAAGCCCTCCTAGTCCCTCCTTTCCGGTGCACAGCACGCCAGTAGGGGGCAGGGTCCGCCATCACCTTCACCACTGGCGTCCCATCACCTCGGACAGGTGGGTCTTGGACATTGTCCGAAGGGCTACTCCCTCCCCTTCGAGACCACCCCCCAGCCATGCCACCTCAATTCCACCGCATGTCAGGGGATCACTTGGTACTTCTGCAGAAGGAAGTCACGGCCCTCTTGGCCAAGAGGGCCATCGAGCATGTTCCGACCCCAGAAGTAGGACGTGGTTGCTACTCCCACTACTTCCTGGTGCCCAAAAAGGACAAGGAGGACATGCGTCCTATCTTGGACCTCCGGAACGTCAATCGCTTCCTCCGGAAGGAGAAGTTCAAGATGCTCACCCTAGCTCAGGTCTTGACTGCCCTCGACCCTGGAGACTGGTTGGTAGCGTTGGACTTGCAGGACGCTTATTTCCACATCCCCGTCCTGCCGGCCCACCGGCGTTACCTACGGTTCACGGTAGGCCTCGAGCATTTTCAGTTCACCGTGCTCCCCTTTGGCCTTACCAGTGCCCCTCGGGTGTTCACGAAAGTGATGGCGGTGGTCGCAGCTCATCTGCGCCGGGCAGGGGTTTCAGTCTTCCCCTACCTCGACGACTGGCTGCTGAAGGCGGGCTCGTCCCAGGCAGTCGTCTCCCACCTCCAGACTACGGCCGAACTCCTGCACTCGCTGGGGTTCTCCATCAATGTGCCGAAGTCGCATCTGATTCCTTCTCCACAGCTCCTTTTCATCGGAGCAGTTCTGGACACGACGCAGTTTCGGGCCTATCCTCCCGAACGGCGAGTCCGGGATATTCAGGCTATGATTCCGATCTTTCAGCCTTTATCCTGGGTTTCGGTACGGATGACCCTGAGGCTGCTAGGCCTCATGGCCTCCTGCATCCTGCTGGTCAATCATGCCAGATGGCATATGCGGGCTCTGCAGTGGGACCTGAAGTTCCAGTGGGCGCAGCACCAGGGCAACCTGTCCGATCACGTCCAGATCTCGGAGGGGACTGCAAAACAGTTGCAGTGGTGGCTCTCGAACCGGCAATGGGTCATGGGCAGATCCCTCTCCCTTCCCCAGCCAGAGCACACAGTTGTGACGGACGCGTCCCTTCTGGGATGGGGCGGTCACATGGGAGAGGCGGAGATCAGAGGCCTCTGGTCTCCGGCGGAGTCCCGGCTCCATATCAACCTTCTGGAGCTCCGGGCGATCCGACTTGCACTCAAGGCATTCCTTCCCTCTGTCAAAGGGAAGGTAGTGCAGGTGTTCACAGACAACACCACCGCCATGTGGTACTGCAACAAACAGGGCGGGGTGGGGTCGTGGACCCTCTGTCAGGAGGCTCTGCGCCTCTGGACATGGCTGGAACATCAGGGCATGTTCCTGATGGTTCAACACCTGGCAGGTTCCCTGAACGCCAGGGCGGACGAACTCAGCCGCAGGTGCATGATGGATCACGAATGGCGTCTTCACTCGGAAGTGGCGCAAGGACTCTTTCTACAATGGGGAGAGCCTTGGTTAGATCTATTCGCCACCGAAGAGAACGCGCAATGTCATCAGTTCTGCGCGTTGGAATTTCCAAGGCGGCACTCGCTCGGCGACGCTTTTCGTCGCGAGTGGAGTTGCGGTCTGTTGTACGCCTTTCCGCCTATACCACTTCTACCCAGAGTGTTGAAGAAGATTCGGCACGACCGGGCCCAAGTCATTCTTGTGGCTCCGGACTGGGCTCGAAGAGTTTGGTATCCCGAGCTACTCAGTATGAGCGTAGATCCCCCGATCCATCTGCCTCTTCAGGAGGATCTTCTGTCGCAGCAGCAGGGGACGGTCCTCCACCCGAACCTGTCCAGTCTACACCTGCTTGCGTGGAGATTGAGCGGCGGCAGTTGATTCCTTTCGACTTGCCTCCCGAAGTTTGTGATGTGATTCTGGCAGCCAGGCGTCCCTCCACTAAGGTGGTATACGCCTGCAGGTGGAACAAATTTGTGGCATGGTGCACAGCAAAGGCTGTGGATCCCCTTTCTGCCCCTCTCTCTGAGGTCCTTCTGTTCCTTCTTTCTCTGGCCCAACAGGGTTCTGCCCTGGGTACCATCAAGGGTTATCTTTGTGCTATCTCGGCCTTCCTCAGGCTCCCTGATCAGCCCTCCCTTTTCAAGTCCCCTGTTGTTAACAGGTTCTTAAAAGGCATTACACACCTCTTCCCTCCTGTTCCGTTTGTAATGCCTCAGTGGGACTTGAACTTGGTTCTTACCTTTTTAATGTGCGCTCCCTTTGAGCCTCTACATAATTGTCCTCTTCGTCTTGTCTCTCTGAAGACAGCCTTTCTGGTGGCCATCACCTCCGCTCGGCGGGTGAGTGAGCTCCAGGCTCTATCTTGCAAACCTCCCTTTCTGTCTGTTCATCCAGACAAGGTTGTTCTTCGGACGCGTCCGTCCTTCTTGCCAAAGGTGGTTACTGCCTTCCACATTGGGCAGACCATCACTTTGCCTACCTTCTTTCCGCCTCCGCATCCTTCCAGAGAGGAAGAGAGGCTCCACCGTCTGGACCCAAAACGTGCGCTCTCCTTCTATATCGACCGCACGAAACACTTCCGGGTGGATGACCAGCTCTTTGTTGGCTACGTGGGCGCCAAAAAGGTCGGGCGGTGCACAAGAGAACCATCTCCCGCTGGGTTACCTTGTGCATCAAGACCTGCTATTCTTTGGCTAAGAAGGAGCCTCCTGTTGGGCTGCGTGCCCATTCCACCAGGGCAACGGCTGCTACCACGGCCGCTACCACGGCCTTGGGCCGCGGTGTTCCGCTGCCGGTTATCTGTCAGGCAGCTACGTGGGCCTCGCTGCACACGTTTACAAAACATTACTGCCTTGACAGTCAGGTCCGGAGGGACGGCTTCTTTGGCCGTTCTGTCCTCCAGGACTTCCTTGTCTGATCTTTGTTCGCAGACCCACCACCGGGGTTGGTATTGCTGGGGTATCTATTCTAAGGTAAGGAATCTGTCACTAACGTGTCTCTTTCAGATGCACAACTTACTAACTTGTGTAACGATATATCTGTAAGAGACTGTAGTTAGTGACAGATTCCTTACCGCCCCACCCATCCTCCCCGTTCTGCGAACTGATTTCTAGGGTTAAGGACATCCCTTTCAGGGCCCTAGTATTTTTCAGACACCTCTGTCAGCTTCTTGCATGGCTCTGCGTTCCTGGCGCGGAAAGTCGTGTACAGAACTGACGTCAGCGCGCAGGGGCGGCGTCTAAGTACTGCCCGCGACGTCATCCCGGCGATCACGACGCCAACGACGGACGCGGAGCCGCACGACGCCGCCTACCGACGCACAAGGGTACTGCTACGCAAAAACTTTCCGGATCCAGCCTGACGCCTAGGGATATTCTAAGGTAAGGAATCTGTCACTAACTACTGTCTCTTACAGATATATCGTTACACAAGTTAGTAACTTGTGCTTTATGACTAATCTGACTGGGATCCTGCTAATCAGGACCTCAGTCACTGTGCTTTCGCCCTAAATTGGGCAGTGGTAAGTACTTTGGTACCTACCCAATTGGCTACTGGTGTACCCTTCTAAGTCCCTAGTATACGGTACTAAGGTACCCAGGGCATAGGTACACCAGGGGTCTCCCATGGGCTGCAACATGTATTGTGCCACCCATGAGAGACCACTCAAACGGTGACTACATGCCTGCCTTGGCAACCTGTTTAAGCTAGTGCTAGCACCATTTACAACAGATCTAAGTTTTCTTATAACTGAGGTCACTGCACTTAAAACCTATAAGTCACCCCTAAGGTAGGCCTTTCAATACTGAAGGCAGGGTGCTAGGTTATGAGTGTGGCCTGCACAAGCAGGACACCCCCTACAAACCCTGGAGTCGATTCTCCAGGCTTTGTAAGTGCGGTCAGCCATTTTGATACATATAGAGTCCATGCGTCATTACGCGATGGCTAACTATATATTGGCTGTGCCAAACCTGGGCATGTTTGGTATCAAACATGTTGGAATCATACCCCAACTCCGTTACCGGTATGATTCCATGCTTCAGGGGGCTTCTCTAGGAATTGCAAGGTAAAATCAATCAGATCAAAGCACACAAAGACCTATACACTTTAAATGCCTCTCACTTGCTAGAGACAGCTAGACTCACCAGCACCTACTCTGCACAGACACAGCAAGCACCGATATCCCACTAGAAAGGAAAAACAAACGGAAATTACAGACAAGACAACACAATACACATTGTGCACAAATACAAGGAGAATTTAACACACAAGAAAACAGAAGCTAAATATTCTGCTGTTACAGCATTTACAAAAACTGCATTCATGCAGGGCAATGATACTCATTTGGAGGAAACAGTACAAAAAACATTTTTATACCAAAGAGATGCAACTACACAAACTGCAGATCAACCAGTGATAAAACCACAAGCACGAAACTCAAAGCATCACAAAAGCTTTGCACTAGAATAAAAAGGAGAAAAAAACATGATCACAAATGGAAATGGTGACAAGAAATAAAATAGATAACATTATAAAACACTATAAAGTCTGCCCATGCCAGCCAAGCGCCAGTCTACACACAGCCAGCCAAATGCCACAACACGCAGAGCATCAGCCAAACTACCATTCACACACAAACTTTCCCTGGTGTCTACTGGCTTCGGCAGAAATGGGCAAAATATTCACCCCAAAAAGTGGAGCGACCCTTGCCCAAGGGGCTGCCCCCCAAAACATGATGCACCACATATAATAAAATCCCTGGTGGTCTAGTGGCTTCTGCCCTCCTTGGGGCAAATGGGCTGAAATATATAAGACCAATCTGCCCCCAAGTGGTTCAGAAACGGCCAAAACATTCACCCCTGTAGGAAGCTGGCTTTATACCATACCAAAATAAGGTATAGTGTGCACAGAGTCCAATGGATCCCCAGAAGTATAGCAGAGGCTAAAGTAGATAATACCTTAATCTCAGTCAGTCAAATATCTTTATTCGGCTGACTTGCAGCCATAAAAGAATGCATCATAAAAAACGCGCCTACCTTACTCTCTTTTGTGGTAGTGTGGTTGAGCAGTCAGACTTATCAGGAGGGTAGTGTTAAGCATTTGTTGTACACACTCAGGCAAGAAATGATGTCACATACTCTGAATCCAGACCAATTGTTTGTTTAAAAGGTTATTTTGTTGTTTTATTTTTAGAACCAAGTTATACTTAGTAGCTAGTAAATTAAACTCTTCATACAATGTTACTTTCAGTACTAGAGTGAACACTGGAGTTGTAGGAACATTCAGATTGTTTTTACAGTAGAGAAAATGATTGGCAACCTGTTCACACTTGTGATTACTTTTAGATTATTTTGTGATTACATTTTTAGTTTGGCATGAAACACACTCCTAACAGTTTAAGCAACACAGGACATTGGTAAACAGGTTAACTCTGGTGAAGGTACTAAGTTGCTTTTTGTTGCAGTACAAGACAGTTCAACAGTTAGAAGAATTTTCATAGAAAACTCACCATTCAGTCCTATGGAGAAAACGAAGTGTTAAGGTTACAGGTGAGTAAAACGGTTTTAGGACTGGAGTTTTGAGGGGCGAGAACCAAGGTTCCCCAAGCTTCAGATTGGCACTCAAGGGGCACCACCAGTGGCACTAGGGTGGCCGGGTGCCAATGTTAGCCAATGGGGCTAGGGGGCACTTTGGTTGGGGACTGCTCACAGGCAGGTCACTCAGGCTCGGGAGCCAAGCTCCTAGGGTTAAGGTAAGGGCAAAGGGGGTCCCAGGTTGGCACCAAGCCCGCACCACCAGCAGCACAGGGGCGGCCGGGTGCAGGGTGCTCAGGAGGTGTTGGTAGCCCAATGCTTTTCAATGGAGGACGTCGGTCACGGAAAAGAACTGCAGGCTGGAGCCAAAAGACTGGATGAAGGGAACCAACGACTGGAGGATGGAGATTAAGATTTGCTAGACACCAGGACACCGTCGGCCGGGAACCTCAGGAGGTGCAGTGCAGGGGTGTCCTTTCATGTTGGATTCTTCTCATTGGTTCTGGTCATGGTTGGAGGGGACCCTTCAGGATGAAGCTGCAGGTGTCGAGGAGAAGGACGGTGGAGGTCATTCAACGCTGGCACACAGGTCAGGATCGCTGGGGTGTTGGGCCACTCAAACCCAGGCTGTGGGCGTCTGGTGCAGAGTGGTGAGGACTCGCGGATCCTGCTGGATCTGGAGTCCTGGCTTGGGTTGGTGTTGAACAAATCCAGTGTCCAAAGGAGAAGAGTTCTTTGGGAAGGCAGGCCAGGTCCCCGGGGTTCTTGGAGGCTGCTGGCTGCAGGAGACGCCTGGTTCAGCTTGCAGGGGTTCAGAGCAGGAGACAAGCCGGTAGGGCTGATACCAAAGCAGTTGTCGTCGTCCTCTTCTGCAGCACGGCTCTTCTGTCCGTCTTCTTCTTGTCACGTCGGATCTGAAGAGGCAAGGTTCAGGAGTGCCCCTAAATACTAGATTTAGGGGCATTACAGGGGTGTGCAGGTCGGGACCAATGGGTCCCTTCCCTGGGGTGTCTACACCCCCTAGTATGCCACCCTCCAGTGAAGGGGGGCATAAGCCTCTTCCTGATTGGAGGGGTCCCCCCCATCTACAAGATGGCAGGGACTGAGATGTGTGCTTCACCTCGTCTCCGCCACCTGAGGGGTGGGGTTGGCAAAGGTGGGAACACCTCCCTTCCTGGCTAGGTTTTCCCACTGGTTCTTGCACCCAAAATGGGGGGACAGAACTGGTGGTAGCCAGTTGCTGATAGCAGCAAAAGGCTGGGGGTAGCTAACAAAGGCGGCAGGCCTTTGAAGCTCCCTCTTCGAGGACCCTGCCCATCCTGGGGGAGGAGGCATGACACCTCTGCCCAGAATGTGCTTTGTTCCTGGACCCAGAGAGCGGCGGGCTCTCAACCCAGGGGTCCAGAAACCTATCTGGTGGTGGCAGATGGCTGGGAGCCAGTCAGAAACCACACCAGAGTTGGTCGTTTTTCAGGGAGCATCCCTAAGATGCCCTCTGTGTGCATTTTTCATTAAATCCAACACTGACATCAGTATGGTTTTAATGTGCTGGGAAGTTTGATACCAAACTTCCTGGACTTCATTAAAGCTGTGGAGCTCGTGTTAACAAACTCCCAGCCCATGTATTCAAAATGGCTCCACTGCACTTACAATGGCACAGGCACAGTAGGGGCATATTGCTCATGCAGCTATGCCTGCACCTGTGGTATGGTGCACCCTGCCTTTAAGGCTGTAAGGCGTGCTAGAGGGCTAACTTACCAATGCCACAGGCAGTGTTGGTGGGCATGGCACACAGGGTTGTGTGCCATGTCGACTCTTCAGTTTGGTCTACACCAAAACACCCAGTCTGCAATGGCAGGGTGGGGGTGTTAAGGTGAGGGGTATCTTAGGGTGGCATAATACATGCTACAGCCCTCAGAGGCCCTCCTGGTCACAAGACCCTTCTTACCTTTTACGATGGACTTGCAGGTGGCCCAGAGGTGTGCCAATTGTGGGTAACAAAGGAACAGTTTTGGGAAAGAACACAGGTGCTGGGGCCTGGTTAGCAGAATCCCAGCACACACTCAGTCAAGTTGGCATCAGGTATCTGGCAAAAAGTTAGGGGGGGGGTAACAATGCAAAAAGAGGCACTTTCCTACAATCCCCAAAAGGGGAGCGACCCTTGCCCAAGGGGCCGCTCCTCAAAACATTTTGCACCATATACAATAAAATACCTAGTGGTCTAATGGCTTTCTGCCACCTGTGGGGGCAGATGGTCCTAAAAATATGGCTGATCTGCCCCGGGAGGCAGTAAACGACCAAAACATTTCCCCAATAAAGGGGAGTGACCTTTGCCCAATAGGCCACTTCCCGACAGATGCAACATAATATCCCTGGTGTCTTGTGGGCTTCCGCCCCCACCAGATGTCAGATTGGCCTAAAACCAGCTGTTTTGCCATCAAGAGGGGGCAGGGGGGGCGGAATTCCTAAAATAAAATCATCCCCCCAATGGGAGTGACCCTTTCCCAATGGGTCGCTTCCCATATAAATTTGAATAAAAAACATCCCTGGTTTCTAGTGGAATTTGACCAGCCCCCCCCCCCCCCCGCCCGCCAGATCACGGACCCACCACCTTGGGAGGTATTACTATGGTATCTATTCACAAGGTGAGGAATCTGCGCTTAGAAGTATCCTTCAGAAGAACAAGTTACTTACCTTCAGTAACTATCTTTCTGGTGGGTACTCCCTCTCTAAATGCAGATTTCTCACGTACTCTCCTGCTTTTGTATTCTGTAAACTGGATTGTTTTTCCATCTAAAAAGATCCCAATTTAGAGATGTGCACTCTGGGCATGCCAATCCGCTGAAAGGCTCTTCTGATGGCTCTGACGCCTAAGAATGCAACTGATGTCTGCTCACATGTGTGTCGGTTATATGCGGCTCCGCTCGTCACTTCTGGAGTGGTGTGACATTGATGCGAAGCTGCATGACCCCACCCACTGGAATCCTGCTTTTAAGTTTCTGGATCTAGTCTGACCCCCCTCCAGTAAATATTCACAAGGGGAGACATCTACAGTTAGTGTCCACC
This sequence comes from Calotriton arnoldi, assembly GCA_963921515.1. Lineage (NCBI taxonomy): Eukaryota > Metazoa > Chordata > Amphibia > Caudata > Salamandridae > Calotriton > Calotriton arnoldi. The sequence continues at coordinate 2,937,740 of CAWUFW010000875.1, forward strand.
GGAAATATTGGTACTGAAGATAAGTAATGTGTTCTTCTCTGATACAGTGCAGTTATATCTTAGTTTCCACAATATCTAATTGTTTGTGTTACTAGCAATAAGAGCCCTTATTCTGGCACTTCCAAGCCGAGTTCACAGGGCATTAATTGTGACAACTGAACTTGTTTACCACTAATGCCACAGTATTTTTGGACCCCAAACTGGATTACCAAGTCTCACCTGAGCTCCAGTCTCGCATGATGGCAAAGTAGCGCACTCCAAGGCTTACATAAAGATATGGCCGGTGGGGAGGGGTCTAGAAAACATTTCAATGCTCCTTAATAACCGAATGTCTAGGTGGTGCTTTAGCGTGTAAAAATTCAATTATACAAAATGAAATATTTCTCATAAATTAAGTTTCTTCTTAAGCATAGATGTTATACTGCTTAGGCCCTATGCTCTAGTTTTAATATTGGGTCTATGTCAGTGCCTTTCAGATATGCTCAGGAATATCTAGGGCAGAGGTCCTAAGCATTATCTGCCTACATTCAAACGTGCAGACTCAACGTCTCACCACAGTTCAGTGGGTTGCTGCTCCGGTTGACATTTGGAGAAATGCTTCAGTTTCACTAAACTGAAGAATCACACACCACTTCAAATGCTTGTCGGGTGTTGTAAGGTGTCTGCCTTTGCACAAAAGCTTTTCAGGGCTGAACCAATGCCCACTGTCCACACTGGTCTGAAGAGCACATACAAACTTGATGATGCTGCTCAAACAAAGGAAGGTGTGATGGTACAGGGAGCACCATCCCATGACGCACATAAGAGTCAATGATGTTGGGAAACTAAATATGATTTCAGCACCCGTTCACTGGTGTCACAGTTTTTTGGTGGATTTTAACAAAAAGCACTATAATTTTGAAACAGTTAATCGCAGTTGAATCTTTTCAATTTGCTGGACGTGTCTCAGCTCCAGGGGCACTGACTTTTGTTGGTGGGGGACAAATGCAGTTTAGGAGATGGGGATTTAAACACACCTATCCTTGCAACAGCACAATAAATATGAACGGGGTCTTAGTCATTGAGATCAGCAAATGCTCACCTACCTACCTCCTTGTCTTCTCCAGGCTGGGAGATCAGATCGCGGTGTTGTGCTACAGATGGTGCACACAGGTTTCCCTGTAGCCCTGGTGGGGTCAGCAACAAAAATGAGGATCAGCAAACACCCTACAGGCTACTAGCGTTCCCAGGTAATGTGAATTTTGCATGGTAATTGCTCCTCCTTCACAACAGCTGGGCTGCCTATTGTTCTGGAAAAACGCAGCCTCCATGACCGGTCCCAAAGATCCTCAGGCACCTGGGCTGGTGTACTCCTTCCATGCACGTTGTCCTCTGTAGGATGCATTTCTAGCAGGAATCTTTACGCAAACTCAGCCCAATGTCCTAAAGGAGGACAGGTGTCAGCAGATTCGTGCTCTGGAACTCAGCAGTGCCTCCACTGTACAGCTCATTGCTTGGTCAGTGAGGGATGGTGGAACAAAGTACTGGTCAAGCTGGCCAGTATTGGTCCAGGCATCTAGCATGGTTCAAATTTTAGAAGGCTCCTCTAATCAAATACTGCATGACCTCTGTATAATCGCACATGCCAGAGTCAAGAGCAACAAGAGGCCTTCATGACCTGGTTCCAACTAGTGCAGGTGTTTGTATGAGAGTCCAGACAGTAGGATGAATCCTTTATGGGGCCGATAAGGCAGGAAAAGAGGACAGAACTGCCGAAAAATTACAAAGGGAGGATGCAGACACCCCCTCCCACAAGACATTATATCCTCTACAGCAGGACAATGGGGGAACGAAAGGAGCAAAAGTACTGCCTGGCTCCCAGGTCAGCAGAGACATAAGCAGCCTTGCACAACTTCCTCCACTATTTTGTGTTGCCATATGCACAGGAAAGCCAAAATGTATCCACACAGAGTACATACAATTGTGTACTCCTTACGCAAATAAAAGTGATAATGTTTCGGTAAAAGGAGACTGTCGGAACGTTTTAAACATAAGGCCGGTTGGCATCTTCCCTTTTAATACAAAGGTAAAAATGCATCTCTCCGGAATTAAATAATTCAGCTACCACGACCACCATGGTAACAAACCCCAGTTAGAGATGTCATTACCCACTATTACAAAGAAGCAGCCTTTTGGGTACCCACTTTCATGTTTGTGTGCATAAGTCTTCTAGTGGTCCTTGGCAGCCTCCTTACAAGTATTACCTAATCTGGTGAGTGTGACTGAATGTGGTTATTAAAGTTTGTGATGCAGTGCGTTCTGATTAACGGTTGCATGCTGAAGAATAAAGATGTGCAAACCAGAGCACCGTGTGTGGTGGGATCTGTTGCATGCTCCCGGGCTGGGGAGCTATCTACGAGTGGCAACGAGATAGGGGATATGTGCCCCCAAAGGTACAAGATTGCTCTCCCTGAGATTTTGCTGTAGTCCAGCAAACTGCTTGTGCATGCCACGTGCGCCTCAGAAAGCGGTCTACAGTTGACGTATGAGGAGTCAAAGTGCAACACCAGCTTTTGAGAGGCCCTCGTAGAAGGTGAAGGCCCTACATAGGAGCACAGTCTGTAAGCCCACCAAAAAATCTTCTGGTAAGGCTGAAAGAAGAGATACTGTGTCACAGCATAAATTAGAGCCAGCACTGATACAAAGCAGAAACACTAAAGACCGTAACAACCAGGCACGAAGAAGCGCTAAAGGCAGCGATAGGCAGGTATAATGCATAAAGTCGAGAGCGGTGAACGGCATATTCAAGAAGCGAAATCATCACTGTAAAGAAGGAAGATGGCACCCACCGACCTCAGCTTGGGTGCGACAATCCGAGTACTATTGAGAAGGCTGATGTTTGCAGAGATACCACCGGGTCTGAACAGCACACACTAAAACAAATGGAGAACGGGAAAAGTGGCAAGTACAGCACAGCCATGTTCCTGAACCCATTGCCTCCATTCGACACCACCAAAAAGCAGAATATTGGTGCCAGATAGACAGCCTGGATCAAAACGTTCAATTACTTCATAGAGGATATAGAATAAGCAGTTGACAAAAAGATCATCAAAAACTTAAAGAACCTTGCAGGTGACAGACTAAAAGAAGTGATAAAGAAACGCTCAGTTTGGAGAAAGTGTTCATGGCTGCAAGAGCATAGGAACATGCTGATCAACAAGCTGCTGATATGGAACAACCCAGAATGAATCAACGTTGAGCATGAAAAGTAAGCAGAAAGCCAAGGCAGAGGCCCATAGAGTGATGTCTCCGTAAAAAAGAAATTGTTTCTGCTGTGGATTCTCTTTTCTACATGAAGGTAAATGTCCCGCCATCGGACAGATATGCAAAGGCTGCAGGAAATAAAACTATTTTGTAACGGTTTGCAAAGCAAAAGCGAAACTGAATGCGTCGTCGGACAGACAAGAAATTGGATGCCAGAAAGTTCCTGAAGCACTTTAGCCTCTCCCACAAGGCCAAACGGCAGCATCGACTAAGGCAAGCGGAAACTAAATCAAGTTGACTGTTATCAAATTAATCTCTCAGCGGTTCATTGACGTCATTATCGAGTGACAACGAGGAAGATGGATGTGTAGTGGTGATGTCCATCACAGACCGACGTGTGCATGTAGGATTGGCCGCTTACAAAGAAAAACACAAATCTAAAGAAAATCGCCACACGAAGCAGCAATGTTCGTTTGAAAATTGTCCCAAAATCCCGCTCAAGGTGAATGGTTGCCCTACAACTTTCATTATAGACAATGGTGTGTTGATAAATATCATGCCAGCAGACAAGTACAAAGAATGGTCTCCAATACCATGTCTGGCACCGTTGAGAACAAAGGTGTACACTTGAGTAGCTTCTACACCCTTGCAGATCAAAGGATCCTTTATGACTACCATGCAGCACAAGAAAACAACATTGCAAGCGTCAATTTATGTCCTCCCAGGTACTTCGTCGAGTGCATGGTTATTAAGTTTAGATACTGCTGCTGACATTGGACTTGCCTCTATTTACTACAACTTGAATGCTCATTCTGAATTAGTGAGTCAATTCCTGACATTGCTTCATGGAGTTGGGAAACTTAAGACAATGAAGGTGCAGCTTCACATTAATGAACATATTTGCCCTGTTGCACAACGACACCATCAAATTGCTTTTTATTTCAAAGAAGCCATTGAGAAAAAACTAGAAACACTGTTAAAGCATAACATCATCGAGTGTTCTACTGGTCTGACACCATGGGTTTCTCATGTGTGACATGTGTGACATCATCAGCCAGGCACTATGCATGCTGGGAATTTTAAGTCAATGTGTATAATAGTATAAACAAAACTCAGTTCTAGAATGCAAAAGTGCTGTTGACAAAAACAGACAGAACTGGCTGAAAGTATCACACATGAAATCAACCCACTTGGCAGCATTGAAAGGTGGTGATGTTGTTCACCAGAACAAACATGCGTCAGGAGACTCAGGTGTTGGTTAGAGTACTGGGATAGCAAAGTGAGCTGTGGACTCAGTATTGAGGTTATTAATTCAGCTGTATGTGGTACAATGCAAGACAGCCGTAGATATTTTATAGCAGCAGTGATGTGCATTGCTAGAGTTGTGGGAGGTTCTCAGTGCTGAAATAGGAAACAATGTTGCATACTAAGACTGAGGTGCTTGAATAATGTGGTGGGTGACCAGTTACTAAAACAAGAGGTGATCGATGAAACTAAAGTGCCTAAGCAGAAGTATATATTGATCCTGTTATTAAAATAGCAGGGGTGTCGGGTTCGGGTACCTCATTCCAGCAGTATGGACTGCTTTGGGACCACTGTGGGTGGATATCTGCTCTGGAATAGCAGGAGGTGCTGGTTCAGGGCTATAATTGTTGCAGGGTTTCTGCTGGTGAAGCAGAACTGTGCCTTGGGATGACAGGACGTCAGAATGTAGGGACTGGGTCTCTCTACAACGTCACTATCTGTCAGCCCAGATCCTGGCTATCTCACTGTGCCTCCCCTGAACTCCTAACCTTACCAGAGTAGCAGGTGACTTTGGCAACCTAGAACATGGCCCTCTAGTCCCCAAGGGAACCATGGAAACAGATCCTCACCTTTCATCACACACTCCTGCATGTCCGTAGTAAACATAAGAAAGACTCAAAGTTTACAATACATGTATTAAAGCTATCATAATCTATTATGAAGCAAATATGCTTGCACCACTAGCCAGATGAAACCAAATAAAGTAATTAGCATTACTATTAGGCTGTATAAAATAAACATCCCCACCATGGCAAATTATCAATGTGTCTAGGCCTACCCTTACTGTGTGAGCGCAGGGATATATACGATCTCTGGGATTGGCAACAGACCCCATATCTGGTGTATGTAGTTAGATGGTCTGCATCATGAGTATAAACTCAGTTTACGCAAGGCTGCATGTCAGGCTCTGCATGCGTTTGTTCCAGGACAAGTTTATTTGCTGGAATTCTCCTCTTTGGCCCCCAAGGGGACGAGACAGTGTTTATATGATAAGAACTACTGTGTAGGAAAGCTGCAGCTGTGCTACTGTGTTATGTCTAAAATGTTAGGAGCTGTGGCTGAATGAGCAAAGAAACAGTACACCATGTTGTTATGTATTCCAGGCAACCTTGTGCCAAATGTGCAGACTGACTCCTAAGAAAAATCACTAAATAGCAAATAATATGTACAGCGTATTCCTAAAATAATGTCACGAAAACAAATGTGTTATGTGTGGCTGTGCAGAGCAGAGGCAGCTCAAAACATCTACTATGCAAAACTGAGGGAAAACAAAAGTGGGCCCAGAAGGGACATCTTTACACCCCCTCCTTGGTCAGGAGAGTAACTTAACGACTAACAAAATAATAAAGATCACTAGCCGAGCAAAGTCAATGCGATGCTAATAAGCATGATATTCAAATTTAAAGGCATAATAAAAATGGAACATGAAAATTTAGAGAAATGGGCCAAGTTAGGTTGAGCTTGGGGAACCCAAGATTTCTTCTACAAGATCAAGAACGGATTCAGTCTCCGCAGACGATGATTCCTCAATAGCCCCATTCAAAAGCTCCAAAGAACAGACATGATTCTTATCAGCCAATGCTGAGGAAATATTCTGTTGTCCTGCATGCATGTTATTAGAGCTGGAGTTCGGAAGTGCAGGGTCTGAAGCACCTGTCTCCTCTCCCTAGTAGGGAGTAGCTCATACCATGCATCTTGAAGCAGCTGCAAGTTCATGGGACAACTCCGAAAATGGCTTGTTATCGGACTCATCAACAGGTTTATGTCCATAGGAACAGGCAATTGCAGTGCAAGGCAAACATCAAGTGCCCATTTGAAGGGACACCATAGGCAATGAAACACAGGTTGTATGCAGGTAAACCAGGCTGTCAAAATGACAATGACCAGACAGTGTTCAGTTCCTGGAGCAGAGGGACTCCAAAGAATCGTATCGGGCGTTCACGGCACAGTTGGACCAGTGGTAATTCCATTACCAGTGGGCTTTGGAAAGGAACATCCATTGTGGAGTAACAAAAATAGAACCAAAATGCTGCAAATGAGGAATATCACAAAGGGTATGGCCCTGAAAACACTTGGAAACGGAATGTATAAAGGCCGGTATCACTCCAAAGATTTTCTGGAAGGTACTGACTAAGTCTTTAAGATTTAAAAAAGTGCTCTATTGCAGTAGTATTGGAAGCGTTAAAGATGCTATGCACAAGCTTGCCGAAATGCAGTGGGAGATTTGTGCTTAAAAGTGACTGTATTTCGCAGGATGTCCTTGCAACCTGCAGTTCAAAGGTTTCTCGGGCAGATGTTAATGCCACATCTTTTTGAAACAATAAGGCTTTGAGTTGGCTTAGTTTGTTGAAATCTGCCTTCAAAGTTGGAAATGAAGGCCACAACAAAATATCAGAAACCTCATACGTTGGAAGGAAAAATACGTTATTGCAGCAAGTCACTATCTGGGAAACAGAAGGACATACAGGATTCTGGCCTTCATCCCACAACAGTCTTGGTCGCTTAACATCCATTGGAAAGGCTGTAAACTGAAATGTTGAAATTGTCAAAGATATTATGCATGTATTAGCCACACTGCGGAGGGTGTTTCCGCTACTGTGAAAGGCAGTTGTTCTAACTTCTCAATGTGTATGAGTCTCTGCTTACATGTGAGGCTGAAAGACAAGAATAGTTGTGTAGAATTTAAATAATGCCATTGCACGCTGCTATTTTTCAGGACCTGAAGTGTCCAACTAAACTGCATAATAGATCTAAGCTGACTTTGCCCATGGTATAATAAAGACATGCCTTTTTTTTTGCATAATATCGATAACAGAAGACAATGTTATTCAAACTGTAAATGCGAGAAGACAACGTATTAATGCTATTATCAACATCAGCAAGTACTCTATCCAAATGATCTTGATCAATTTGTCTTAAATGTGTAGCAGCTTCAATTTGTGACAATTTCTAAATTTCATTGTAAGTTGCATAAATAAATCTTTTAGAGTGCAGAGACTTAGGACCCAACAAGAAATCACATAGATCCATGTCTTCCGCCAGGAGGGAGAGATGTTGTTTTACTGCAGACAGTGTAGAATGTTCCAACCATTGTTGGCACAATTTCCCTACCGAATAGGTGGTGCTATCCTTGAGTGTTGAGACTGAGAATAATGAGGATTGGGTCTGCTTGCCTTAAACCCCAGTGTGGAATTAAAAAAACAAGCATAAAAACCATTTGTGTTCACTGGCCACAATACCCATCCGTTTGGATCTCAAAGTGTTGAGTTAAATGTACCATTCTACACCATACTTTTGAGCTGTTCTTCACTATAATTTGTTAAATGTTGTCAATTATCAAATCGTACAATGGAAGGAATATTGGGTGAATACATGTCTTTAATTTTAGCGAGTACTAGACAAGTAGTCTGTTGAACTGTTATTTACTAAAATCATTTGTGTTGGAATGAAGCAGGCTCTAAATATGGTATCTGTTCCCTGAACCTGCCAATGTTTCGTACCCGTAAATTGATTTCATTTCAATGGTATCCTTAAAATACTCATAGCCTTTCAAGGCTAATTGTGTAATAATCAAATATGTATATATTAGCTTGGTTTGCATTAGCATATATTTCTTTGCTGGTGTGGGGACAAGTTTAAAATAAAAAGATTTTGGGTCTATAGAACCATGGCCAGAAAAATATGTGGATGTATCCCTATATGTTTTTCCTATATGTTTTTGAGTTTCCTTGTGGGGCAGTCGGACAATGTTTCCATTGTGTGTCATTAAAATGTGTGTGTTGAACACTAGCTCGATGTAAATAATGATGTCTATAATGATGCTAACAGAACATTTCTTCATAATTAGCAGAATTTATATACAGGTCTTCACTTTCAAAAAATGGTATAATATTCCAGCTCCGAGAGCATGGAGTTAAGTGTCAACATCTTATTCATCACAATGTAACCCAGGCACAATAACATCTCCCATTGACACCTTGAAGACATAAGGAATCTGCAGAATTTCTGTAGGGCCGAAAATATCATAGGGGACCTTATCCCAAACAATTCCATCAGTTACTGGGACAGCTGAAATGTTCACAAGGGACAGGTCTCTTTTCAGTTTATGTGAAGATGAGTGAGGGGTTAACACCTCGTATACCAGTTCTGTGGCAAGAGTGTTCTGGCAAATACTGGCCATTGATTAGCAAGAAGAAAACAGTCACAAATCCAATCCAAAGAAATAGAAAAACCAAGGAAAGTGTTATCCAAACATATATCCAAGGAGGGACCAGATAAGTGTGTTTCAGCCATGAAAGGAAAACACAGGCCTGAACAGGCGGAGTGCCTAGAACTGTAGAACTGTCAAAAGAGTTGGATGAAAAATCATCTGTTCCCACATAATAACCAGAAGCAGTATGTTGAAAAACAGGAGCCAGGGGTGTATTAAAAGAACTGGTAGCTTCCATGAGGGGTGGATCATTATAAATGACATCATCTGCAGGAGATGCAGCAGTAAGTGAAGTACGCACTTCCGTCGTGTGTCTGGCATTTGTAGTGGCATTAGGAATTAACTGAAGTTTATTTTCCGCCCCCCCATCAGCTGGGGAGAAACAGCTTTGCTGTTGCTCACAAGCTGTAGAGGAATTTCAAGTATGATAGCGAGAGGAGTTACAAGGACTCCTCGTGGCCTACTGTTTAGAATTGGCCACATGATGTAACTTGATGTCATTAATGGAGACAAAACGATTGTCTTTAGAACCTGCAAGCGGTGGCAATATGACAGTCCTGATACCTTGAATGCCAAGGACTGGCACCTGTGTATGGTTTGATGGGCCGAATTCTTTTTCACCACAACCTTTTCTTGAATAAGATCCCCAATTTGTGGAATCCAGCCAGAAGACCCTGGTGGCTTTTTGATTCCAGTAGAGGTAGACTCTTCAACTGTTTGTTAGATTGATGTCACAGAAGTGTGGCAAATCATGTAAGACAGCAGAATGATAATTTACATCTAAGGGCGTGGCTGCTGCTACAATGTCTGGACTGTCAAAGTCTGGAACATACATTTTAATGCCAAAAAGGACCTCGTATGGGGTCCGGCCACCCAGAGACCGTTTAGGGAGATTATTAAGTGCTCTTTGTACCCCATATTGGTGATGGAGCCAGCTATTCCTTGGACCTAATACTCTAGTTGTTAGGGATTGCTTTAAGTCACGGTTCATTCTCTCAACTACCGAATTTCGCTCAGAATGATAGGGGGAAGAGAATTGCACCTCTACACCGAGGGATGCCATAGAAAACCTATATGGTTTTGAAGTGAAAGCAGGGTCCTGGTCAGAGTTGAATGTAGTGCATGCATACGTTCCATTAAAGACTTGCAAACCTTTATTAACAGTGCAAGCGACAGCCGAACGTTGTGACCACACCCAGAGAAACCTTGAGCAAGTATCAACTGCAAGTAAGATAAATGTGAATGCACCATCCGAATTAAGAAGACAGGAATGGTCCACTAAATGCAGCTGAAAGGTTTGTTGTAATTCAACAGGTTTGTATGCGGTGGGTGTGCCACGGTAGAAAATTTAATTTGTTGACACATGTCACAACAAAGAACGTATTTCTTGGCCTGTTTAAGCCATGCCACCAATAACGCTGCTGTAGTAACGAAATTGTGGCCACCACACCTGCGTGTGCAGAAGCAACACCTTCATGCACACATTACGGCTAGCCTGCGGTCTTGGTTGGCAATCAAACTATCACCAACTCCTGGAATCGTAACGAAGGGCACATTTTGGTCGCTTAAATGGTATGTCTATTTAGCAGGAAAGCCGCTAGGCAAAGGGGTGCCGTCGGGTGTAGCATTAACGGCAGACAATATATCATCTACCCTCACATGAGAATGAGTAATTGCAGCAACTGTTACAGTCGAAACTGCTGATTTGGCCGCTTCATCTGCCAAAGAATTCCCTAAAACGTGTGTTCCCACATGCTGATTATTTAATGTATGAATGACAGGAGTCTGTGGCAACCTATATTTTAGGTCTGCCACCTTCACCCAAAGCAATTTATGCTTTAGGGTTGCCTTTAAAATCTTTGAATCCATTTTGGTGTCAGTATTGCAAATTGTCATTAAAATACTGGACACAATAATATGAATCCCACACTATAAATGTGGAAAATTCAGGATCCATATTTTCTAATGAAAGAAGCAATGCTTTTAGCTCAGCCAAATGCGCAGTGCAGTCCCCTAAAGACTGTATGCGAGTTTTTTGTGGTTGGAACTGACCATCCAACATCACACCATGAACGGAGGCGCATGCCGCTAAACATTGATGCTTGGTCCCTATAGCAAGCTGGGTGGAACCATCAGTATAACTAAAATGTTTATACTGCTCAAGAGGCATAACATTGCTGGGCATGGGATAAACATGCTCATATTGAAGAAATTCTTGTGTCTGTAAAGATAGGTCAAAGACAAAGTCTACATCCGTAGCTGTTAAGGATATTGCCCATTGTATCCATCTAGAATGGAAGGCTTTAGCATTTGGAACGCTTGCTTTTGTGACAGCCTCTAAGGCTGGAATGGGAGTAACAACCATAATGCATTTCCCTTGTGCAAGTGTGTAGAAGTGAGATTCCTATCAGTCTCACTGGTGCAGGGACACCCTTTGTCTGCGGGTTCACAAATGAGGATCAACACTGGAGTGGAAACAAAATACAAGTTTATTTCACTCATGAGAGGAGTCCCATCATTCAGACACTGCAAGTGCCCAAGGGAGGGAACTGATGAGCACAAGTTCAAGCATGGCATTTATACAGTTTGGTGCCTCGTGAAACACATTGGAAACCACTTTGTCATGATGAAATGCAGACTGCGAACTCCTGATAAACCCCTACCCACGTCATCTTTGTAGATAGGCAAGGGAGGTTACAGGCGTTGGTGGGCTTATAGATTAAACATCTGTGTGCTCGGGCCTTTCGGCAGGGCAGGGCCTCTACTCTGGCACGCAATATTATCAGCACAACCAGATTTTCAGTGAACACGTAACTCCTGACTTTGCAAAAAGTCCCCGCAGAAACACAAAATGGGTGTTCACAGACAAAATGGGGGAGAGCGGAGGCTAACTTAACAGAATACATTTTCACCGTTTAACAAGTGGCCTTTCTTTAATTATAGCCATCTTCACTGCAGTCAGTATTTTTTCAGCGGATGCAAAACACATCTCCGCGTTGGAATATAAATGTGATTTATATGCAATCTGCACTGTTTCACCTTCATTCAAGGTGACCTATGTAAAGCCAATGGCAACGCCAACTATACAGATGATCAGGTTTGTAGTATTTACACGTGTATGTAAGTGTCGTGTAGCAAGCAAGTCCGATTGTAGTGAACTGGGTATGACTGTATGTTCCGATGTCCAAAATAAACTGGAAAGATCAGTATGAATTATTTCATATAATGATTTAATGTGCTGTGCATACTCGGGTATGTATGTTCTGACAAAATTAAGGAATCCTAATAAGGACTGCAATTTCCTAAGAGTGTTTGGTGGTTGTAGAAGAGCACACTTCTCTAGGAAGTGTGGTGCAAGGCTTTTTCCCTCATGGGTAAATTTGTATCCTAAAAATAGGACACTTAGAAATGCTATATTAGTTTTCTTGAAGTTGAACTTGTAGCCAGATTCTTTAAATCCCAATATTATAGGAGCTACTCTGGCTAAATGTGTTTAACTCATCGTCCGTCAGGTAGATATCATCTACACAGGACGATGTGTCTAGGTCAATATCATGTAGAAGTTATACAATGTGGGCGGCAAACAGTCCTGGACTGTTCTTATACCCCATAGGGAGTCGACGAAAGTGACGAAAGCCTAGCGCCGAGAAGGCAGTCCAATCCCTGCTTTCAGGCGCTATATTCTGGCAGAAAAAAATCCATTGGAAATATCCAAGGTTGTTTTAAAATTTTTACAGACTATATTATTTATAAGTGCCATACTGTGTTTTTTTTGTATTGCAAATGTACTGGTATGACTATCTAAATGTCTGTAATCCAAAACTATACGATATGAATGATTCGGTTTTAAGACCAGATAAAGGGGTTTATTCATTTAGGAGACGTAGGGTTAAATTAGTTCCTGGTACTCTAATTGTGAGAGTATTTCTCTAACAGGTGCTTTAGCATTCTGTTTTATTGGATATTGTGGCTGCACTTGTGGGCTGGACCATATAGGTATTATATGAGAAGGACTGTCCTTATCCTAGCCGACATGATTGTGATATAAAGCTGGAGCATGTGCAAGAGCCCATTCTGCGGCATCGATTTGTTTGACCTCATATGGGACAAGCGCAGAAAATGATGGTATTATTACATCCTCACTTTGTGGGGATGTTCGTACAAACTCCAGGGGCCAATTGACCTCCGCTAAGAGAATGTCGTAGGATAATGTTCAATTTTCCCAGAATATTACATGAATGGTGCGCTGTAAATCACCCTCAATTTGTATATCCAAATTATATCATCTATCTGGAGGGGCTACGCGCCTGTCTGGGGTTTCAACTGTAACATATTGATCAGTCCAATGCTTAATTTGAGCTGGCGGTTTCCTGTGCTTGGCACTGGCATTTAATTGTCAACACCAGCACTTCTGACTGTATGCCACAAGGTGGCGCTGTCTGGCTAATTTAGAGATGGCCACAACAACAGTCAATTATTAATTCAATATACATTAAAATGACTGTAACCCGCCGCACAAGCCATTCTTATAGATTTCGGGGCCTAGAATAGTTTGAATTGTCACACTTGTAGGAGTGTGATGGTTAGTAGTTGTGTGTTACTATCACTGGCAGTATGGCAGGGAAAATGTGTGGTGCACGCTGCAGTAGCCTCCTGATGAGAGCCCTGGCACTTATTTTTTTTTTACAAATTAAGCATGAAATCAGTTGCTTTCGCCACCAGAAACTTCAGGAGTTTCTGGCAAACTATATTGATCTCTGCCTCGCTGTCGAGGAGAGTTCTCATTGTCATTGGCATATTTTGCTGTTAAAACCGCAACTTTCTTTTTCCTGAAATTGGGGTTTAAATTGTGGAGGATTCTCTTCCTTCTTTATCTTTACGTCACATGAGCGTTGCAAGTCCTTTTTTTTTTTAGTTTCACGTACTCTTCATGTCTTCACTCAGAATGCCCTCCTCTCTCATATTGTTTTTTTGATGAGTCCTGAAAGGAATGAGAAGGACGAGTATCAGACTGCTGAAACCTATCATGTGCTTTCAACTGTGTGAGATCACGCAAATTATAGCGTCTGTCGGAGGGCTCTGATGGCAGAGAACCTCCTTGAGACCTAGACTTTTCTTTTGGTTTGGATTTGTCCCATCGTATTTTAGCAAACTCCGGGTTCTACTTGGCAGTATCCTTGTCGGAACCAGGTTTGCCAAGTTGTTGTTTATTGGGTCTGACCCCCAAATTATTGCGACCTATAGAAGTATATACTTCAGCAATAATTATAGGTAGCTCGTGTTCCTGGTTGACTTTTGCAATTTGCAGGAGCCGGTGGCATAAAGCCAAAGAAGCTGCTTTGCCTTTGATGTTCGACAGAATCATTGAGAAGACCACAGGAAATTTCCCTTTAATTTCATCCCCAAATCCAGGGCAGAAGCTCCCCCATGTTTGCTCTGTATTTGTTTTAACACTTCCGGCTAGACTGACAAAGAAGGAGTGTAGTGTAGCTCCTATTTCCCTAATAGGCTCTGCGCATTGGAATAATATATCCTATAGGTTTGACATAGGACTACGGTCAGTATGTCCCTATCGAGTATATTAAACTTAATTACTTGTGCCAGCTAGCTCAGAGGCCACTAGAAACTCCTTGACAACAAGAAGGGAGTAGTTTCTGGCAACCGCAAAACATGACCACTTTGTTTCCCTTTAGAATCAGAACGTGTCCCAGAGTCGTGGAAACAATAGATAACTATTTCACTCAGCTCAATCGTGCATGCTTAGTTTTCTCCAAGTTACACAGAAAGAAATAGACGGGCGTTTCAATAAAAGATTTATTGAACAGTCTTGTTTCTGGTGTAAGTAAAATGTGCTGTTACGATCACAAGACAGTATGCGAGATAAATAATGTACAGTGTGAGCAGTAGAAATAAATAATACTGCGATAGCATTATCTTTTAGTACATATGCCTTTACATAAATAACACAGACTAAAAATGCGAGTACTCATACGATGCGTTTCTAATCTAGTTCTACCCCAATGTACCTAACCTAGGTGTAGGGAGAGGTAGGAAGTAGGTGAAGCATTCCTTACTATGGTATACTAAGAGTATGTTAAGCCTAGTATGCCAAGAGTCCCTCTAGGTTCTTGTCAGCTCCATACCTGAAGAATGAGAGAGGTAGGAATCTCTTTGCCAGACTCGAACTCCAACACCCCGCAAGGGAAGTCAGATCACTGGAAGCTGGACTCTATGCGTGCAGGGATGACAGCGTCTTCTCAGTGCGTCAGGCCGGGAAACGGGCTCCTCTGAAGTCGAGGTCTCCTCTAGTTTACAAGGGCTAGGGAAGGTATATTTATACCTGAGAGTACCTAAGAATGTTAGTGTTGACGTGAGTCGGACAGCGAAAGACGTCATGAATGAACCCCTAAGGAATAATGGTTCATGCATAATATATGAGTCCTTGAAGAAATCAATAGTCCTGGACTAGGGAAACTCCCGCAGCCTAAGGGTCTGTTCTTCATGAACTCGTTGTGACGTTAGGGTGGACGGATGTCAGAGACCATGCCTGTATTTGGAGTGCACGGTTTAATGCCTAAATAAGGGCTGGGATTTTATGCCTATATAAGGGCAGGGCGAATTGTGCCTATATAAGGACATGATACTGGAAAGCCTGTTTATGGACACCCTAAGAGGAATACAACACCCACTCCACTTTCGTGTGTACGATAATACTAAAATGCTAAACATTTAAAATGCTAAACATAAAATGGAGTACCGCATGTGAGAAGTTGGCCTGGCATATGCTGTCCACTAATTATAGTGGGCACCTTGCACCAGTCCAAACAACCCCTTATTGGAGATAGGTTAAAGACAACCTTTATTGAAAGCTATCCTAGTGGTAGCTATGGAGAGCAGCCTTCAGGCTAAGTCTTGAAGGAATGTAAAGCAGCTTGTTTTACCAGTCTATAATCTCTTGAGTGACTAAATGAAAGAGCACCACACCAGGTATATATTCAAAATATATGAATTTATTACTAAACACACCCCTCTAGTCTCTTTATGAGGCTAGAGTTCGAAGTATATAAGTTATTTAAACACAGTAATAGCACAAATACATGTTTGGGCCCTAGGGGCGTACCAAACCATATACCAATAAAGTGGTATAAGAACCACGACTGAGCTAGACACTAGGCCTAGAGCCTCTAGAAGTGCTTGGACCACAAGGAACCACCCAAGGTAGTGACACAGGGGACCCACGGGAGACGCGTGCAGTGTAGTAACACAGCCGCGAATCGCCGTTAACTTCTATGGAGAAAGTCGCGGTTGGGAATTTAAAGAAAAGGGACACTTAAAGAAGGACTTGGAGCAAACCCTTTGAGAACTAGGTCGTTCTAGAGTCTCTACCCACGGGAGCACCGGAGTACTCTTGTTACCTCACCCAGGAAGCCGGGTGCATAGGTGCCTTTCGGGGTCGGGTTTCGTCGTCGATTTGAATGGCGATCTGCTGCAAAGTGCTGCTGGCGACCAAGTGAAAAGTGTCCGGGTGGATCCAAGGTTGGATCGGAGATCTGAAGAACCTGAAAGCAGAGGGGACAGAGTCTGGGTCACTAGCCAGTGACCAGGAAGGCGATGAGCAGATGCCCACCGATGTCGAGTGCTTCAGGTAGGTTGACGGTCGTCTTGACTCTTCAGCCACGAGGTCCAGGAGGCGTTGTCGGCGACCAGGAGCAGGATTCGGGCTGGTACACGATGTCTGTCGAGTGCTGAGGTGTCGGCGACCGGATTGGACCCAACAAGCCTTGGCAACGGCAAGTTTCGATGACGATGAAGATTGACGATTGTGCAGACCAGCAAGGTCTGAGGAACTCACCCAGCAAGGGTAAGTGAGGGCAAGCCTGGAGCAACCAGGGAGCCCAAGTAGAAAAAGATTGGCCTTTGTGAAGGGCTACTAGCCAACGGGCTAGCGACCGCGAAGGAGCCTCGAGACGGTGCACGTGGAGCTGGCTCACAGGACACGCGTGGAGTGGAGGCCAGTGATCTTCGGTGCAGTTGGTGCTGGAGGCTAGGGCTACTCGGAGCCCAAAGCACGACTTCGTGGGAGACCCAGAAGAGGATGCACTTGCAAATGCGTGCGGTGTCCAGGGGTCACGGTTCCACGTTACCCACGACAGCTATGGGCCTCTGCTTTGCTGGGGACTCAGGGCAGCCTCGGGGAAGTCTGGAAATCCACCTCTGGTGATGCAAAGACTTCGGCGTCCGACGGGAGCTTCAGCGATGCAGACCGGACAATTGCTTCTTTGGTGCCTGCCAAGCAGGGAGTCACTCCTTGACCCCAAGGGAGATTCTTCTGTCCTCTAATCTTTAAGTAGAGCGTCGAAGGTCCAGGATTCTGTGTCAGAGTTTCGTCCAGGGATAATCTAAAGTCCTAAGGACTGGGTTCCTATACTTATACTAAGTTTAGGGGTTGGACTTACTCTGTGGCCCCACCTATGGGTGGGTCAGGGCAGAGGGGTGGCTACACCCCTTTCCCTTTGTCCAGTTTGCGCCAAAGCAGGGGCTGCAAGCCCCTGATCCGGTTTGAACTGGGGTATGCACAGGGACACCAAATGTGCCCCCAGTGCAGGACTTCAAAGCACCCGAGAGTGCTCCCGCCCAGCCCCAATACACACTATCCTGTCTGGGGAGGAGGTCACACCTCCCTGGGACAGGAAACCTATTGTCCAGGCCTCCCCTGCCGGAGTTTCGGTCAGCAGCAGGAGGCCAGACTTGTGTCTGTGGCAGCAGCATCCATTTTGTGATGCCAGGGCTTTAGAAAGAAGTTACCGGGCAAGCCAGGGTTAACATGTCTCTCCCTCTAGAAGGGTGGAATGCTACCCCCGCCGCCAGAATTGGCGGGGGGGTAGTATTCCAAGATGTTTGACACCAAACACAACATGTTTCGGTGCAGCCATTCCAAAGTTAGCATTTAACGCGAGGTTATAATGCGCTTAAGAGTATATGGTCAGGCTGCACTACAAACAGCATCAGAGAAGGGTCTCCGAACGCTGCAGAGGGGCCCTGCTCATGCAGGGGCACCCTCTCACATAGGAACCACGCACTCTGCCTTCAGGATTGATAAGGCCTGCCATAGGAGTGACTTATAGGTTTATATGTGTGTATGTATATAGTGATATAGGTAGCCTATATCACAGTAAGGGGTGCATGCACCACCTTACCCAGGCTGCAGTAGCAGACCTGTGGTGTCAGTTTGGATGGCCTTCCAGGGGTGGCACAATACATGCTGCAGCCCCTGGTAGGCCTCTGAGGTACCTATGCCCTGGGTACATAGTATACCATATACTAGGGACTTATAAGGGCACTCCAGATTCCAATCAGAGATGTGCCTAAGGCACATGGAAACCATTTTAGAGAGGAAGCAGCTAGGCTGGGGTTCTGATTAGCAGGGCCCCAGCCAGACTAAGGTCGAAAAACAGTGAAGCATCAGCAAAAAGTGGGGGTACCCATGTGAAGCAGATCCTACTCTCCTACACCGCATATTTAAAAATATTTCTTAAAAGTATTAAACATAGTAAAGAAAAAAAAATGCAAAAGGTACTGTACATTTGAAGCAAACGCTTTTCATTTCAGGCATAAAGTTCGAAAATAAATGCAATTGGAATGAAAGAAGCAGTAATATTTACATGTGACAGAAAATGATCGAGAAGTTGTTCAAAAATCAGTCATTTCATGTCATGAAAATTAATGAACTGTTTTAGACACACAAGATGACTAAGTGTCCGTGGAAGTACCGCGAAGTCTGTACTATAAGGCTAGTTCTACTTTAAGCAGATTGAAGTGCCATTTTCGTTCGAAAAATGGGAAAAAGTTCAATTTTGGTAGAGTTCCAAGTTGTTTTGAAAAATGAAGGCCAAATTGTTACTGCATCTCTGGAACATTGTATGCTGAATCAGAGTCAGTTTACGGGTCTGGTGTAAACATGAGATCATCTATTTCTATAGACAAAACATCATCCACTGTAGTTGGTGTCAGTTGGAACACCTTGTGTAGTAGATTAATTGCACAGAGATGAGAAGCATCGCTTCCAGCATAGGTTGTCTCAGCAATGTTCACGTCCGTTGTTACCTGTGTGCCTGTAGATCTTTCTCGTACCTCAGCAGCAGCTGGAAGCGTCTGTGAGATCTCAATGAATGCTGACATCAGCATAGGAAGCCTCTGGGGACAACACAGAGCATGGGCCGTTATCGGGACCAGCAGAGTATCGACATCCGTTGGCGTAGCTGATGGAAATGTTAGACAGGTGTCCAACACGCATTCTTCACCGCATAGCAGGCATCGTAGAACAGGTAAGATGCAATCTTGCCAGATTGGTCTGAATGACAGGAACCAAGTTGTATTAAGGTCCCGTAGACGAGTCATGCCCAAAAGCTGTACTATTCGCTCACGGCACTTTCGTTCAAGGAGAGCTTTCTCCATTTCGCTCGGAGTGATGTCTGCGAATAGGCTGGCCATAGCGCAATAGCAGGAAGAGAAATAGAATTCCGGCAACAAGTGCTAGAATTAATGGTATGCCACCAAACACCGAATGTGCAAAGTTCAGGATGATTCCGAGTATTGCCTGGCAAGGTGCTAACAGACCGGAGCAGATGCTCTTAAATACATGTACAATTCCGGTTGTATCAGACATATTGAAGATACGTCCTATCATTTCTACGAAATGTATAGGGCAGTTTGTACGTATTAAAGTCTGCATCTCAGCCGAAGTCCTTGCTACTTGTAGATCATAGGTTTCTTTGGCCGAGGTCAAAGGCACTGTTTGCTGTAAAAGCATGGCTTTCATTCTGCTCAAAGTATCAAATCTTATAAAAGAGACGTTCAGCGAAGGCCATAGAGGCGACTCCCTGACTGTGTCTATTGGGGCAAACAATACTTGCATACAGCAAGTGACCCTGGAGTTGACCGTTACTAGATATGGGATGCCTGGCAGCATGCCGCAGCAACTCTGATCATTCAACATGAGGTAACTCCCATTAGAAAGTTGTCCAAACGTTGGATTAATCACAGCAGCTGGTGTACCCTGCTGATGGCAAGACAAATTTGCCACAGAACCATTACAAGCCCCGTGTAAAGAAATGTCCTGACATATAAGTGAACCGCTCAGTGCACGTTTACAGTGTGTACCGCTCAAAAACACTTCACGATCCCCACTCCAACATCTATATGTATACGGTAAATCCCAAGATGTCTTAATGTATTCCTTACCCAACCTTTCATATTTGCCTGCTTGCATTTGTCTGAGGCAATACTGAAACTGAAAAGTACTCACAGGTAATGTTGTTTTGCCATGAATAAGCCATTCTGTAGCTGGCTTTTCTGCCACTGTGAATGGTAACTTTTCCAGTTTTTCAATGCTCAGCACTGTATACTTTGCTCCTCTTTGTGCCAGTTCGATCTGTTTATCAGTTAGATTGTATTCTGCAAACAGAGCTGATGTGTTGATGAAACGCCAAGGCACATAGCCCGCTCGCAAAGATTGCAGCGTCCAGCTTAATAACACAATAGAACGTAATTGAGACTGGCCTTGCTGTAACATCGCCAAATCTTGTTCTAGTATGTCGATAGCAGAGGATACAATGCCATCCAATGAATATATTCTGGAGGACAAAGTTGTTAACCCATTGTCGACCACAGAGAGTGTTTTCTCTAAATTAATACGATCAAGTTCACGTATTTGTTCTGCAGCCTCCATCTGTGATACTTTCCATGATTCATTATAGGCAGCATAAATGCCGGCATATATGAAACGTTTTTGACGCGGTTTTCTTGGTCCAAGCAAGAATTCCCTAAGGTCTGCGTCCTTTTTAAGTAAGGTTAAGTGTTGTTTCACATCCTGTAGTGTAGACTTATGCAGCCAATCGAGGCATAATTTTCCTACACTGTATGTTGTTACTACCCCCGGATGTTTTCTTTGGACGTATCCTGGCCTATGAATAGTAAAGCCCTGAGTTTTATTCAGGAATCTTTCCTGACAGTTATTCGTGTCTGTGGGCCAGATCAACCATTTTTTCCAATCAGGATTAGATCTGTTGAGTTGTAGTATATTGTCAACTGTCACCACTGCCCGTGTATTATTATCAGTGGCAGGTATTGGTACAGAAGGTGTGTTCATCGCCTTGATCTTGGCTAATCCAAGACAAGATGTTTGTTGGATGGTTTCATACAAAACCATTATTTGTTCAGGGATGATACAGGCTCTAAATAAAGCTTCTATCCCCTGCACTTGCCAATCTTTAGTACCCCAGACTGTTTTGGTGTCTATTGTGTCTTTCCAAAAGTCGAAACCCTGTCTAGACAGTTGGGCATTAAATAATGCAGAGTAAATCTGTTTTGTATTTGTTAACATAATTTTCAGCCCTGTCTTGTTTACATTTTTATAGTAAAACATTTCTGGATCAGATGTATTGTAACCTGAAAAATATGGAAACTTGTTGGCAAATGTTTTTGAACTACCTTTAGGTGGTGTAGGACAATGTTCCCATTGGTTAAACATAAACACATTTCTTGGATATGCAGATTTATGCAAATAATGATGACCATAGTGGTTATAACAATACTGTTGTTCATAGTCTGATGAACCCTCTAAATATTCATTTTTAGAAAATGCAGCAGATTTTTCTAGGTCAAACATTATGTCGTTAACAGTCTCAAAGTCCCAATCATCAGAATAGGTACTGGACAAAATTAGATCACTTAGTGATTTTTAAACAAATGTGGAATGTTCAATTGTTCCGTCGGGCCGAAGATGTCAAAATCTGTTTTGTCCCACACTATACCATCCTGTATAGGAACAGCTGTGATGTTCACTGATGACAAGTCTCTTGCTTCACGATGGGAAGATTTATGAGGTTTCAAAAATACGTTCACGCCTTTTCTTTCAGTAGTCACATGGATGTATCTGCCACTTATAAGCACGCTCACAGTTGTAACCAAAGCTAGCCAGAGCAGGAAAACAAAAGTCCAGATATAATCCAGAATTCAATCCATGGAGAAACCAAATAAGTCTTTTTCAGAAAGTGAAGAAAGTCTTGTACTTGCTGCTTGAATTTGAAAGATGCTGGAGTCGTTTCAGGCTCACTCGGATCTTCTGAGAACGTATCAAAGTTAATGAAATAGCCAGAAGCAGTTCTGTCAATTGTTGGAATTGCATCAGGATTTGTAGAAATCACTGGAACCAGTTCATCACTTGCTACATTGGTGTAGACAGGTGTATTTGGACGAACTGTTACTTGGTGTTCAAGAGGGATGAGTTCCATAGCGTTGTTGCTTAGTCCTCCATCTGTTACAGCTGAATTCTCGATTGTTATCAGTCTTTCAGTCTGAACCTCTTGGATAGTAGCGAGAGGAGTGCGTCTGCTACTAGGTCGGAGTCCACGAGGCCTACTATTTAGTATTGGCCACATACTGTGGTTTGATCAGGTCGATGGACACAAATCTTTTCTCCTTTCTTCCAGCAAGGGGCGGCAGAAGTACTGTTCTTGTTCCTTGAACTGCTAGGACAAGTACTGGTTGTCTGTAAGAAGGTCCAAATTCCTTCTTGTCCACAATCTTTTCTCTGACTAGATCCCCAACTTTTGGAATCCAGACAGGCCTTGCTGGGACCGCCGATTTTTCCCCAGTGGTGGTTGGCTGTAGGAATACGTTGCTTTGTTTCGTTCTTAACTCATTGAGTTCCTGTAAAACAGCCAAACGATCTTTGATAACAAACGGTTTATTTTCCACCACTGTGCCTACGTGTTCAAGGTCTGGTACCCACATTCTTGTCCCAAATAGGACCTCATATGGAGTGACCCCCACCCCCCTAGAGAACTTCTTGGCAGATTATTCAATGAGCGTTGGACCCCATTAAGGTGTTTGACCCACCCATCACCCGAACCTAATACCCTAGCTGTTATAGACTGCTTTATGTCCCGGTTTTTCCTTTCCACAACCGAATTTCCCTCCGGATTGAATGGAGAGGAGTACCGCAATGCAACGCCCAGACTGGCCATGGCTTCTTTGTAAGCCCAAGAGCTAAACGCAGGACCCTGGTCAGAATGTAGCGTGCCTATTGCGTATGTGCCGATAAAGACTCGCAAATCTTTTATAACAGTTCGAGCGTCAGCTGAGCGCTGAGGCCATAACCATAGGAACCTAGAGCATGAATCCACTGCAACCATGATATATTTATAGTTACCGTCCCTTTGCAAGGGACCGCAGTGGTCCAGGTAAACACAAGCTAATGGTTTGTCTGAAATTAACAAGGGTGTCTGCGCAGGACGTTTCACTGTTGAGACTCATCTGTTGGCAAATATCACATTCTAAAACATAGTTTTTAGTTTGTTTCCGAATGGCAGGCCACCAATATCTTTGCTTGAGTAAAGATACTGTCGCTGAAACACCTGCATGGGCAGAAGCTATCCCTTCGTGTGCTGCTAGGATTAGTCCTAATCTGCGTTCCTTGTTTGGAATTACCCTATCCCCCACTCCAGGGATTCGAGCAAAAGGAACGTTGTTCGCATCAATTACATAAGAGTACTTGAGTGGAAACTTTTTTGGTAACGCTGCACTGCTGCCTTTGCTTGAAGCATTGACAGCCAACATTATCTCACCGTCTATTTTTGTTTTTGAACGAGTGATCGCAGCTACGGAAGCCGTCTGAACAGCCCCCTTTGCGGCTTCATCAGCCAATGAATTCCTTGCAACGTGAACGCCATCACGTTGATGTCTCAGTGTGTGGATCACGTGAGCCTTTGGTAGTTCGTTTTTCAACTGAACTACTTGTTCCCAAAGCATTTTGTGCTTTATTGTGCCACCTTTCGCATCTTTGAAACCATTTTCAAGCCAGTTTTGTATATATTCATTATACGACTGAACACAGTAAAAGGAATCGCACACTATTAGTGTGGGGAATTCTCGATCTGTACTTTCAAGTGCCAGTTTGAATGCTTGTAGTTCAGCTCGCTGAGCTGTTCAATCACCTAGAGATTGAGTTTTTGTGACCATAGGTCTGAAGATGTCATTTCGCATGCGACCTTTAACGATTGCACATGCTGCACTGTAAGCTTGCTTACTCCCCGTTGCGGGCTGTGCGGATCCGTCAGTGTAAATTATGAATTCGTATTGATCGAGAGGCAAAATTTCAGAAATCTGTTTTTTTCCACTAGCCAGGGAATTTTTAAACCCCCTTTTGTATTTTTTCACTGACCCTACCACTCTCACTCCCACACTACACATAGCCTATTTTCATAAACACCAAGTGCTCCCGCATATTCGTAGGTTGTAGCACGCCCCGCCCCGTAGAGGGACGGGAAGACCCCTATGATGAAGCATGACACTATGGGATTCGTAGTGTGTGAGGGGTATTTTAAAAACACGTAGTGCTTTTCCCTGATATCTCAAGGATCAGCAAAATGCATCCCTTTTTAGAATCACTAATTTGTTTTTTTAATTAAAAATAATTCACTGGCTACTACACAGGGTAGAATCTCATTGTTTATAAAAAGTTGTACAGGAGGTAGATTCTATCTGTAGACCTCTTTACTCCCTCCTTTTGTTATTTTTTCACAGAATTTCAGTAGGCAGAGGACATTCTTGTTCATATTGCAGGAATGCTTGTGTTTTTAAATCTGGATCAAAAACATATTCAACATCTGTTGCAGCAAGAGAATTAACCCATTGTATCCATCTTGGATGTAATGCTTTAGCATTTGGAATGCTTGCTTTTGTGACCGCTTCTAAAGCTGGTACTGGGGTTACGACAATAATGCGTTTCCCTTGGGCTAAGGCTCTTTCTTTTGCTACAGCGGTTTGAACTGCTGTTAGAATTTTTCAGTTGAACTGAAGCGCATTTCCGCTTGTGTGTACAAATGAGATTTGTATGCGATAGGTATTTTCTCACCCTCATTGAAGGTTAAGTAGGTGAATCCGCATTGACCCGAAATTATTCGGATCACCAAATTGCGTTGACTTACGCGTGTTTGTAAGTGATTTGTTGCTAACATGTTAGCCTGGAGTGAACGCAAGTGTTCCTGTGTCCAGTTTCTGATCGAAAAATCAGGTTTGATTAATGCGTAGAGAGGTTTAACCCTTTCTGCATAATTTAGAATGTATGTTCTTCCAAAGTTTAGGAAACCCAGGATGGATTGTAAGTTTTTTTGCGTTTTTGGAGGTTGGAGCAGCGCACACTTTTCTAAAAAGTTAGCTGCCAAGCTCTTGCCTTCACTTGAAAACTCATATCCTAGAAATAGGACATTGAGATGGGCAATTCTGGACTTTTTAAAGTTGAACTTGTAGCCCTCAGAGGCGAAACCCAGTATAATGGTGCTCACCCTGTTCAAGTGTTTTTCCAGGTCATCGTCTGTCAGATAGATGTCATCGACATAGGACAATGCCTCATTGTCATAAATTTGTAGTAACTCCGTTACCCTCGCTGAGAATAAACCTGGGCTGTTCTTGAACCCTTGTGGGAGTCGACAAAAGTAACGCTGGGTCTCCATTATGGAGAATGCTGTTAAGTACCTGCTTTCAGGTGATATGTTTTGACAAAAGAAACCATTTGAGATGTCTAATGTTGTTTTATATTTTTTACGCACAATGTTATTCATTAATGCTGTGCTATGTGCATTTTGCACTGCAAAAGTTTTAGAACAAGTGTTTAGGTGTCTGTAGTCCAAAACTAGACGATATGTATTGTCTGGTTTGGAGACAGGAAACAAAGGATTGTTCATTGAGGAGGTGCATGTTTCAATCACCCCTTGATATTCAAGTTGATCTATGATCTCCCTGACCTGTTTTTTAGCTTCTTGCTTTATAGGGTACTGCCGTTGTGCAGTTGGTTCATGTTTCAGATGTATTTTATGGTGAGGTGAGTCCTCATCCCATCCTACATGATTTTTATATAATGCTGGGGCCTGGGCCACTGCCCATTTCCTTGCATATGTATATTTTAGATGAATTGGAATATGGTTGGAGAAGGCAGGCATAATAATGTCCTCGCCATGTGGGCACTCCCTGACAAATTGTGGTGGCCAGTCCTTTTCTGCTAGAAGTATGTCATAGCCCCTTGATAGTCTTTCCCAAAAAGTGCTTTCACCTGTCTAGGTTTGTCTCCCTCCATCCGGAGAGTTATTTCATATAACTTTTGTGGAGTACTAACCCTGGTGTCTACAGTCTCGACTGTAATGTACTCATTCAAGTCCACTATCTCCAGAAGTTCCTTCAGGTTCTGGCGAACTATTGTGACTTCTGCTGCACTGTCCAGCATTGTCTGAGCCCATTCTCCGTTCTTGAGTTGTGTTCTCAGTATTCTCGGCATGTCTGATCTTTAGACCTGCTACTTTCTTTTTGGAGAATTGAGGTTTTGTTTTATTTTTTGGAGCGTGTTTTTCTTCTTTGGATTTCACGCGTTCTTCTCTATGTTCCGATCGTCCTCTTCTTTCCGAAGTCTGTGATGAGATCTGAAAGGGACGAGAGGAACGTGTATCAGTATCTTGATACCTGTCAGGTTTTCTCAAATTATCCCTATTCCTGAGGTTCTACCTCCTTTCAGAGGGCTCCTTTTGAGGAGACCTACCCCGGGATTGAGAACGTTTCTCGTTTGATTTTTGTTTAGTAGACTCCCACTTCTTTTTAGAAGATGTGGGAGTTTGTTTAATTGAGTCCTTCTCAGGACTTTCAGATAGCTTCGGCTTCACTGGTCTTCCACCCAAACTATCTCTGCCTAATTCTGCATAAGATTGTTCAATTATTCTGGGTAGCTCAGTTTGATGTTCTGTAACATCAAATTCCCTTAATTTTTGGCGGATCGCCACTGCTGCTGCCTCCCCTTTAATATTAGATAATATTATTGTTGAGACCTGGTCGAAATTTTTCAGTAACTTCATACCTACATTTAGAGCAGGCTCTGCCCCGTATTCGTTTTGAATTTGTTTCAGGACATCAGGTATTACCGCAATTAACGGAATGCCATGTGTTTTAGTATAGATGGCAGCAAAGACTGAGCCCCAAGTGGTGCAGTCTTCCAGTTGTGTTGTGATCCCCATTGGTAAACTGATTGTCAGTATTCTGTGTGTCTCATACGGGCTAGTATTTGGAAATACTGCTTCGATTTGAGTAATTTTTTGAGCTATCCAGAATGGAATTTGCTCACGTTTTGTGGGCATTTTACCCATGACTGCGTATAGAGTCTGTGGTGTAATTTTTAGTGTATTCCCCTGTTGAGTTTGATTTGGAATTGTTAATGGTTGCTGGACTGTGAAAGTCCGCATGACATATTGGACCAATTGTCTGTAGATTTTTATTAACTCTGTGAGTTGAGTAAGTAAATCCGCGTCTGACATCTCTTCAATGTCAGGATGAGGTGTGTAGCTGGCTAGAATCGGCCATGTTGCTCCTGGTCTACCTAGTGGACCGAGCCTAGTAATGTTTTTGTGATGTTTTAGGGCGCCTTTAAACCAGAGCTGATGCTCCTGGTATGTTAATGGAATTTCAATATCCTCGAAAGGAATGTACTCCTCTGGTGGATCATCTTCTTTGTAGAAGTGAAACATGTGTGTTACTGAATTGGATTCAGGAAATATTACCCATGAATAGAATACCTCTGTCTGAAAGGATTCATGTGCCTCTATCACGAAAACTGCTCTACTACCTCTTATGACACCCTCCTCGGTTTCATTTAAACCTGTAATGTTAAAAACTGCTGCTTGGGCTGGTCAGCCGCAGCTCCACCATTTCCGGCTTCATTGTCGGAGTCAGGCATTTTGTTGTTTGAAAAATGTAGAACAAGTTTCAAGGAAACAAAGATTAGGTGCACAATATTTTGGAACACTGTATCCTTCAACGTTGAGCAAACTAAACAGCTAATATATAGGGTGTTTCCCTATGTAGCCGTGGTGGATACTTAACCCTGCCCACTCCAGACGTCTTTTGGAGTATATGGGTAGGGGTCTTTGAGAGAAAAAGCACGGCTGAGTTACTCAGTATCTAACGTTGAATTACCGCCTTACCAAACCGTTGGGCGCCATGTAGTGTAGCTCCTATTTCCCTAATGGGCTCTGCGCATTGGAATAATATATCCTATAGGTTTGACATAGGACTAAGGTCAGTATGTCCCTATCGAGTATATTAAACTTAATTACTTGTGCCAGCTAGCTCAGAGGCCACTAGAAACTCCTTGACAACAAGAAGGGAGTAGTTTCTGGCAGCCGCAAAACATGACCACTTTGTTTCCCTTTAGAATCAGAACGTGTCCCAGAGTCGTGGAAACAATAGATAACTATTTCACTCAGCTCAATCGTGCATGCTTAGTTTTCTCCAAGTTACACAGAAAGAAATAGACGGGCGTTTCAATAAAAGATTTATTGAACAGTCTTGTTTCTGGTGTAAGTAAAATGTGCTGTTACGATCACAAGACAGTATGCGAGATAAATAATGTACAGTGTGAGCAGTAGAAATAAATAATACTGCGATAGCATTATCTTTTAGTACATATGCCTTTACATAAATAACACAGACTAAAAATGCGAGTACTCATACGATGCGTTTCTAATCTAGTTCTACCCCAATGTACCTAACCTAGGTGTAGGGAGAGGTAGGAAGTAGGTGAAGTATTCCTTACTATGGTATACTAAGAGTATGTTAAGCCTAGTATGCCTAGTATGCCAAGAGTCCATCTAGGTTCTTGTCAGCTCCATACCTGAAGAATGAGAGAGGTAGGAATCTCTTTGCCAGACTCGAACTCCAACACCCCGCAAGGAAGTCAGATCACTGGAAGCTGGACTCTCTGCATGCAGGGATGACAGCGTCTTCTCAGTGCGTCAGGCCGGGAAACGGGCTCCTCTGAAGTCGAGGTCTCCTCTAGTTTACAAGGGCTAGGGAAGGTATATTTATACCTGAGAGTACCTAAGAATGTTAGTATTGACGTGAGTCGGACAGCGAAAGACGTCATGAATGAACCCCTAAGGAATAATGGTTCATGCATAATATATGAGTCCTTGAAGAAATTAATAGTCCTGGACTAGGGAAACTCCCGCAGCCTAAGGGTCTGTTCTTCATGAACTCGTTGTGACGTTAGGGTGGACGGATGTCAGAGACCATGCCTGTATTTGGAGTGCACGGTTTAATGCCTAAATAAGGGCTGGGATTTTATGCCTATATAAGGGCAGGGCGAATTGTGCCTATATAAGGATATGATACTGGAAAGCCCGTTTATGGACACCCTAAGAGGAATACAACAGGAGTACCCCCAAGTGGCGCAGTCCCCTATTTTGGGAACCATCCCATGGGGTTTGCACATAGTCAATATTCTGTACTTGTTTTGTGGTCCCGTAAGGAGAAACACGGCTTCAATATAATCAATTTTTTGGGCTACCCAAAATGGAATTTCCTCACAGTTTGTGGGGATTTTATCTTTAACGCCTTCGCTGCGAGCGGAATTCCAGCCAGGTGCTGGACATTCCAATCGCGGGCGTGGTCGTGACGAGCTCAGCTCGTCATGCGCACAGCCCGCCCGCGCAGCTCGTCATGAGCAGGGAAGGGGTTAATTGAATAATTACAGGACTTATTGAGGGTACTGCAGGCAACTTTTACCCTGCTAGTGCTGCCCTTGCTGGGACAGCAATCATGGTGCGCGAAACATACTGAGTTAAGAGTCTATATAGTCTAGACCATTGTATTATTGCTGTAGCTCATTAACATTAAGGTTTAGTAGGCCAAGCCAGAGTATGGTGTATAACCAGCTAGTACTGGCCAGGTGGCCCCATCATTACTAAAGGGACCCGTGCATACAGGAGCAAGTACGTGTATTAGGGTGCCTCAGAACCAATTTTTATGTTTCCAATATGAAAGTGAAATTTCTAAGATCTGATATGTTGTGGTGGTGCAACATCAGTGTATTCATGAAATGTCTGTGTATTAGCATCCACAGCTGGAAAATTGACCCAAGAATACAATACTTCTAAACAATAGGCATTGTGGGCTTCAACCACGAAGATTACATCACCGCCTGTATTGCTAATGCCATGTAAAAGTAAATGAGCATGTTCTGCAAGTCTGCAATTGTCAGCTATAGGTATAGGCTGTGGCTCCACCATTAATAAATCAGTAATTCAAACTGAGTGCAAACACTAAAATGAGTAATTCTTTCAAAGGGGAAACGGCCTTTACAACGACTACTTGACAATAAAGGACCTGAACCACGACTCCTTAACAACAACCTGAACCTGAATCACGAGTCTTTTAACCACTAATGCATTTACAACTACCAAGTCTTAACCACGACCTATAATATTACTAAGTTTAAAATGACCTCATAAGGCCAGTAGATGGCACTCTTGGATTGTATGACAGATGTATAAAAAATACATAGTAAAAAAAAAGTTACATTCAAATGTAAGTATTTTGGTAAGTGTTAAAGGTAAGTATTACGTGTATTATATATTTATATATATATATATATATATATATATATCTATAGGGTTGCAAGTGTATTTTTAAGGGTTTAGGGTGAGTATGGGTTTTTGGGTGGCAAGGGTACTTTTTAAGTTTTGGGTGGGCATGGGTTTTTGGATGGCAAGGGCAATTTTAGGGTTAAGGGTGGGTATGGGTTTTTGGGTGGCAAAGGTAATTTTAGGATTTAGGGTGGGTATGGGTTTTTGGGATTGCAAGGGTAATTTTAGGGTGGGTATGGCTTTTGGGTGGCAAGTGTAATTTTAGGATTTAGGGTGGGTATGGGTTTTTGGTATTGCAAGGGAATTTTTAGGGTTTAGGGTAGGTAAGGGTTTTTGGGTGGAAAGGGATTTTTTTAGGGTTTTGTGTGGGTTTTTGGGTGGCAAGGGTAATTTTAGGGTTGTGTGGGTATGGGTTTTTGGGTGGCAAGGGTAATTTTAGGGTGGGTGTGAGGTTTTGGGTGGCAAGTGTATTTTTAGGGTTAAGGGTGGGTATGGGTTTTTGGGTGGCAAGGGTAATTTTAGGGTTTAGGGTAGGTATGGGTTTTTGGGATTGCAAGGGTATTTTTAGGGTTTAGGGTGGGTGTGGATTTGGGTGGAAAGGGAATTCATAGGGTTTAGGGTGGGTATAGGTTTTTGGCTGGAAAGGGAATTTTTAAGGTTTGGGGTGGGTGTAGGTTTTTGGGTGGAAAGGGATTTTATAACATTAATAGTGAGTATAGGGGTGTGTGTGTGTGTGTGTGTGTGTTTGTGTGTATATATATATGTGTATATACTGTTAATACTTACCAATATTAATTTTACAACGCATATGTCTTTAGCATGCATGCCTTTACCACGAAATTTAAGTGTTTCAGGTACATAAAAACCCATTACACACATATATATATATATATATATATATACTTACCTGTAAAATAGATCCATTAATGGGGTAAAGGCAATCGTGGTAAAGGCATAGTAGTTGTAAAAAATAGTTGTTGTTAAAACTTTAGTGGTTTAGACTAAGTAGTGGTTAAGGAGTAGTTGTTTAGACTGTAGTTGTTCAAGTGGTCGTTGTTCCATCATACAACCCTTTCAAAGGTTTCAAGCTTGAACAACCGACAAATTAGGTACTTCCTGAAATACTGTGGAGGATTAGTCCCCAACACCACAGACGTCTCCGGAGGAAGTGCAAGGGTACTATGGCACACACAAGTACTACTCAGGAGACCTGTTAAATAAGTACCTGACCAATGTCGATGGCGCCATTTCGCAGGGATTCTGCTGGTAAAGCAGAACTGTGCCTCGGGATGCCAGAACGTCAGAATGTAGGGGCTGAGTCTCGTCACACAAATCCTGGCTAGCTCACAGTGCCTCACCTGAACTCCTAACCTTCCCAGAGTAGCAGGAGATTTTGGCAACCTAGAACATGACCCTCTGTTCCCCAAGGGAACCGTGGAATCAGAGCCTCACCTCTTGTCACTCACTCATGCATGCCTGTAGTAAACATAAGAAAGACATGACAAACGTTTATAATGCATTTATTGAAACTATCGTCGTCTAATATGAAACAAATATGCTGCGAGCACAAAGCAGATGAAACTAAACAAAGTAATTAGCATTACTATCAGGCTGTAAAAAATAAACATCCCCACCATGGCAAATTATTGATCTCTTTAAGCCTTCCCTTACTGTGTGAGCACAGGGATATATACGTGATCTCTGGGATTGGCAACAGACCCCATACTTTTTGTATGTTGTTAGGTGGTCCGCATCATGAGTGTAAACTCAATTTACACAAGGCTGCATGTCAGGCTCTGTGTGCATTCGTTTCAGGACAGATCTCTCTGCTGGAATCCCTCTCTCTGGCCCCCAAGGGGACAAGACTCAGTTTATAGGATAAGAACTACTGTGTTGGAAACCAGCAGCTATGCTGCCAGGTTATGTCTAAAACATTAGGAGCTGTTGTTTAACGAGCAAAGAAAACAGTACACCAAGTTGTTATGTATTCTAGGCAACCTTGTACAAAATGTGCAGACTGACTCCCAAGAAGAATCACTGAATAAAAAACAATATGCACATTGTTTTCCTAAAATATTTTCACGAAAACAAATGTATTATGTGTGGCTGTTAAGAGCAGAGGCAGCTCAAAACATCTACTATGCAAAACTAAGGGAGAACCCAATTGGGCCTAGAAGGAACATCCCTACAGAATCATAGGCAGAACCAAAATTAAATGCACTGATAATGTTATTTGAAGGTCACAGCACTTAAACAAGGCTCAGTGGAACCAGAGAATAGTGGCATTTGGGTTGTGGGATGGAGTGAAGACATGGTTGGGAATAGGGCAGAGACAGCACTCCTGCACAGGAAGATATATGAAGGAGCTTCACAGTGACCCATGGTTTGTCTCTTGAGAAAGACGCGCACCTGAACCACTGCCAAAAAGTACATAAAAACAATGTATTAAAAGTAAAAAACTGAAAAATCATTTAAAAATCATCCGTTTTTGAGATACATTTATTTTACTTAATGTGTGTTGAGTGTGCAAAAAGTTTACACTATCTAGCAGCAACTGCAGTGTATAAATACTCTGTACCAGCGGTTCTTTACCGGTGGTCAGGAGATACCTGGGGCTCCCTGAAGCTTACTCAGGGGGTCCACGACTGCTTAGAAAATTAAATAATGTTAACCGATTAATAAATTGCATATAAATAAAGAAGCCAAATATAAAACTGAAAATGTTAAAATGTTCTGTAAATCTGAAGGAATTTGAAATTAGAGGCTAAAAATTAAGTTAGTATCCTCAGATTGATTTGTGGGAGCAGTGCAAGAGCATCAAATAGAATATAGTATGGACGATGAGTGGCCTGAACTGAATTTAGAAAAGCTCCAACCTTCCCATTAAAAGTTTAAAAAAATGTTTTGTTTGTGAATTAAATATAATATTTCATCATTTGTGTACTTGTTTGATGAATGCATTTTTTGTGTATTGTTTTGCGGTTCAAATAATTGGAAATACTTAGGTCGGAATCACCGGCTTCCAGTAATGACTCAGTAGGGGTCCCTGGATTTCAACAATGATTCAGTGGGTGTCCCTGGGTACCAGTAATGATTAGGTGGGCAGTCTACAGAAGTCAAAAAGTTGAGAACCACTGCTCTATACCAAGAGTCCTGACTTTTTGTCTTGGGGTGCACCATACACTTGCATCAATGTCAAGATGCATCAGCCTTTTATACAGCAGGTACATGAAGTACAGAAGTACAATTGAGAAATGTGTATTATGCAAAGACCTGCAATTGAGGAGAGTTCAGGAAACGGAGATCAGCTCTAGGCAGTATTCCAGAAGAACAGTTTTGTACATGGGGATACTGCAAGAAGCACATGCATGTCAAGTAGGAAAATCAGGTCTAATTGGTGCCAAGGGTGTTAGGTAGCACACGCCTGCTCTACAGAGGGTGCAGCATTTACAGGCCTATCCAAAAAATGATGCCCTGGGGAGAAGGAGTATCCAAACAGGCTCACTTCTCTGTACTTGTTAATCGGCAGTCCTCTCTGTCTGTTGCATGCTTCCATTACTGTTCTTGCGAACGCTAACTAGCACGGAAAAGCTCACAAAGCTTTAAAATGCCTTAATGTCCATAAATGTTTCTTAAATTTAGCCGTTGGATACTAACCAACAACGTTTCACAAAGGTTGTGATCTGTGAATGTGGCCCAATTATTTTTTGGTGCCCAAGCCGACTTTTGGTGCCAATCCAACCCTGCAACTACCCACCAGTGAGCACTCATGTTGATATTGTGCTACCCAGCAACTTTCTGCCCTCTACATTTGGACCTTCTAAAGCAGTTAAAGGTGAGTTGTGTGCCCTGTGGATTCTGGACCCTGCTCAACAACATAAAAGCCTCTCCTAGTAAGTTAAGTCTTAACTTTCCAGCTCCTGCATGGGTTTAAGGGTGATAGCTTTCATCAAATTATGAGTCTCGACTCCATACAGTACTCCAGGAATCTGTCCCCCTATTGTCTTCCTCTTGTTTCCTAGAATTATCGATTCCAGTGAACAAAATATAGCTCTCAAGTGGACCCAAATCAGGTGCGAGACAATTCTCAAAGACAATACCCTTTCCCCCATACATGCCACAGTTTGCAGCGTGTGTAGGTTAATTTCTTTCAGTGCCACACATAGCGGGTAGTAAGTGCTATATGTAAGTAAGTTTTATTTGCAGATTAATTTAAATCATTACAAATTTGAGCCATACAGGACGTTAAACAAGAGTTATTACTAAAAGAAAACATTGTTGATTAAAAAGGAATTCATAGTTAAAAGCATCATGCAGTACGAAAACGATGGTCTAAAACATTATGACCAATAGTTCAGTAAAGTGCTCCATGCCCAGGTATTTACAAGTGAATTTATACCAACGTCTGCTTGAGGAGCAGTTGCAAAAAAAAATGTGAATTAAAAGGAGTTCATTGTTGGAGCATCATACTGTGCCAAAGGGGTGTCCTTGTACATTACAACCAGTAGTCCATAAAGTGCTCCATGCTCCACACCGACGACGCTGCCTGCAACCTCAGACGATGGATGGACGACTGTGCCAACACCCTCGCCCCGCTGAAAAAACTCACCTACAGTGACACCACCAAAAGAGCCAGCTGGTTCACCTCGGAACTCCTAGCTTCCAGCGTACCTGCCGGAAACTAGAGAAGAAATGGCACAGTGATAAGACACCGGACAGCCACGCAGCCCACAAAGACGCCATCCGTAACCACCACCACCTCATCAAGTCCGCCAAGAGAATCTCCTTCAAAGACCGCCTCGACAACAACGCACACAACAGCAAGGAGCTTTTCAACATCGTGAAGGAACTCTCCAACCCCAGCTCCAACGACATCCCGCCGTCGCAACCCCTGTGCGATTTCCTCGCCACCTTCTTCCACCGCAAGATCGCCGACATCCACGACAGCTTCAACACCCAGACAGCCCCAACTAAGATCGATGCACCAGACCCGCCGCACACCATCGACCACGACCCCCTGCCAGCCTGGGCCAGCGTGAACATCGAGGACACCATCAAGACCATGAGCACAATACACTCCGGCTCCCCGTCAGACCCTTTCCCGCACCACATCTTCAACAAAGCCAGCAGCTCCATCGCACCCCACCAGTGCAACGTCATCAATCTCTCCTTCGAGACCGCGACCTTCCCAGAGAGCTGGAAACACGCAGAGATCAACGCCCTACTCAAAAAACACAAGGCGGACCCGAGAGACCTCAAGAACTTCCGGCCCATCTCCCTGCTTCCGTTCCCAGCCAAGGTCATCGAGAAGATCGTCAACAAACAGCTAACCCGATACCTCGAAGAAAACAGCATCCTGGACCCATCCCAATCGGGGTTCCGCAGCAACCACAGCAATGAGACTGCCCTCATCGCCGCCACCGACGACATCAGGATCCTGCTGGACAACGGTGAGACCGCAGCCCTCATCCTGCTGGACCTCTCCGCCGCCTTCGACACTGTCTGCCACCGCACTCTACGCGCACGCCTCCACGACGCAGGGATCCGAGACAAGGCCCTGGAATGGGCCACCTCCTTCCTCGCCGGCAGAACCCAGAGAGTCCGCCTCCCACCATTCCGATCCGAAGCCTCCGAGATCATCTGCGGCGTACCCCAGGGATCGTCCCTCAGCCCAACACTGTTCAACATCTACATGGCCCCGCTCGCACGCATCGCCAGACAGCACGACCTCAACATAATCTCCTACGCCGACGACACTCAACTGATCCTCTCCCTCACCAAGGACCCCTCGCCGCCAAATCCAACCTCCATGAAGGAATGAAGGCCGTCGCCGATTGGATGAAGATCAGCCGACTAAAACTGAACACGGAGAAGACAGAGGTCCTCATCCTCGGCTCCAACCCCTCAGCCTGGGACGACTCCTGGTGGCCAACGACGCTGGGAGCAGCCCTGACACCCACCGACCACGCACGCAACCTGGGAGTCATCCTCGACTCAACGCTCTCCATGGCCAAGCAAGTCAACGCAGTCTCATCCTCCTGCTTCAACACCCTCCGCATGCTTCGCAAGATCTACAGGTGGATCCCGACAGACACAAGAAGAACAGTCACCCAGGCCCTCGTCAGTAGCAGACTTGACTATGGGAACGCCCTCTACGCGGGAGCCCCGGCCAAGCTCATCAAGCGACTGCAACGCATACAAAACGCCTCTGCACGCCTGATCCTCGATGTACCACGCCACAGCCACATCACCCCCACCTGAGGAACCTGCACTGGCTCCCCGTCGACAGGAGAATCTCCTTCAAACTCCTCATCCACGCACACAAGGCACTCCACAAGATTGGCCCAGCCTACCTCAACAGACGACTCCTCTTCTACGTCCCCAACCGCCAACTCCGCTCCGCCGACCTCTCCCTCGCCACCGTCCTCGCATTCGAAGAACCACCACCACCGGCGGCAGATCCTTCTCCCACCTCGCCGCCAAGACCTGGAACACCCTTCCACTAAGCCTACGACAGACCCAAGACCTGCTGACCTTCAGGAGGCTACTCAAGACCTGGTTGTTCGACCAGTAGCAGCAC
Organism: Calotriton arnoldi; assembly: GCA_963921515.1. Lineage (NCBI taxonomy): Eukaryota > Metazoa > Chordata > Amphibia > Caudata > Salamandridae > Calotriton > Calotriton arnoldi. The sequence goes on from CAWUFW010000875.1 coordinate 2,974,542, forward strand.
CCCCCCTTTTTTTCCCTAGCGCCTTGAGACCCTCGCGGGTAAGTAGTGCGCTTTACAAATTCTGTGATTGATTGATTGATTGATGTTCGGGTGCTCCAATGAGGCTTTCTAATTTCTGCTTGGGGGACCTCAAACGGTTTGCAAGCTAGGCTTGTCCGGGCTGGGTTAGGCGCAAGGGCCTCCTAATTGATGGCTATATTTTAAGTGGTGATGGAATATAAGTGCCCAGTTCAACTAACAGGTTCCAGTTGCTTTGTCTAAAATGTCCCTGCCCAGCGACTGCCATTTTTTATCTAACGTGACCGGGTTTTCTATTAATAATTTGTTCACTTGTAATAGGAACTTGGCGGCCCTACAAGAAAGCTGAAATAATTTGCTGTTCAATTATGTCAGCACTGCGTAAGGGCATGATCTTAACTTAAGAGCCCGAAAGGCGAGGTAGAGTAGTTTCTGTCTTAATTGGTTAACGGTGGGGCAAATACACAGGAAATGTAATAGGCTATCATCAAATTGGCCGCATAGATGGCAAACAGAGTTCGACCATCTTTGTTTCCAGGACGGAACCTGGTAAGACTGTCCAGCCGTGCTTTTTGCCTGCCATTTCCGCTTTGTCAAGGGACCACGATTTTAGCTTGGCAGCTTTGTTGGCAATTTTTTTTTAAATGCTGTATGGCTGATGTTTAACTCCCAGGCCTCATGGAGGTTAAGAGATGTCAAGGCTTGGTGGAACACTGTTGGCCAGTCTTTTTTATTGGTATGCTGGCTTTCCATTTGGGACCAACACAAAGTGGCCAAGGACTCGAATGGAGCGGCTCTCATCTTCCAGCACAGTTTGATTAAAGCGGCCATCCTCACCGGGAGCTGGTGAAGGAACCCGAATTCCAGACACACTTGTGCTTGAGAGGCGTGTCATGGTAGGCGAAAGATGCGTTTGAACAAAGCGGACTGTAGATGATTGAGAGTCGTTACGTCTTTGCCCTTAAGAAGTTTGGAGCCATAGGTCAGTGAGGGTAAAACTTAAGCTCCAATGATTTGCAGTAGGTATACTGAGACAAGCTCCCCATGCGAAGAATAGCTTATTCGCTAGAGCCCTTTGTTGTGCGAGAAGCTTTTTGAAATTTAATCGAGTCCATTTCCACCCCTGAATATTTGTAGGTGCTGACCTGGTCGATCTTGTTCCCAGCAGCTTTCCATTTGAATTTTGCTGTCAATTTTTCGGCAGGAAACAGATGACTTTAGTTTTGCTGTAGCTTAGCTTCAGGCCTAAGGATTTAGTGATGCTGAGGATGGCAGTTATTTGGCGCCGCAGGCCAACGGAAGTCTGGCTACATTGAACAATATTGTCTGCATATTGTAAGCTACGCACTGGTCTGTGTGCGAGTTTTGGTGGATCACTCGAGACTTCTGATAACAGGGCTCCAAGTCCGATGTATAAATGTTGAAGAGGCAGGGGGCGAGGATACATCCTTGTTTAAGACCAAAGTATGTGGGGATCTTTCTGGTCGTTCTATCACCCTTACCTATTTTAATTTGTACCCAGGTATCAGAGTATAAATCGATGATGGCTTTGAGGAGGTTTGGGGGTACAGCCCAACTAGCCATTTTTGCCCATAGGAGGCCTATTGGAACTGTGTTGAATGCTGCTTTTAAGTCGACAAAACAGGTGTATAAGTTGGAGGCCTTGTGGTTTGCCTTTTCGATCAGGAGAGTAAGGGCCAGAAGATTGGTGGTTGTACTCATGCCGGCCCTAAACCCCATTTGAGTAGCTGGGATGATGTTTTCGGCTAATGCCCATGCTTTCAGAACTATTAAAAGATTGCTGGCATAAAGTTTAGCTTCGACATCGATCAGGGCAATTAATCTATAGTTCGTGGGGTTTGTCTGTAAGCCTGATTTGAAGATGGGGTGAAGAACACTGCCTCTCCATGATGCTGGAATTGTATTGGTGGTAAATGCCAAATTAAATAGGGGAGTAAGATACGATGCCCAAATGCCCTGATCGTACTTAAATACGGCGGTGGGGAGACCGTTTGGTCCCGGTGCCCCGTCTGGTCTCAGTTTCTTCAAGGATTGCCCAACCTGCGATTCTTTCGGCCAATTTACCACTGGCGAGCTTGCTGTGGGCGATGGGCCCTTTGTGGTTGCACCTTTTACTATTGCGCTATGGGTGGTTTGCTCTGGGCGGGCTACTTCGATGTACATTATCCAGTCCGATTCTGATATTCCGGAGTTATAATGACGAAAGTTACCATTTGCGAGTGTATTAATTTCTGCCCAGAACTGTTTGCTGTTTTTTATTTTACTTGTATGTAGCAATTTTATCCATATGTTTTCCTGTGTTTTTCTAGCTGACCAGATTGCCTTTTTGTAGGCACGCCTCAGTGATGCAATTTGGAATGAATGCTGCAATACAATACTATACATAGAGGTGGGTGAGCTACCTAAAGCTAAAGCCAGAGGCCTGGCTCTTGCTCCACTCGAGGTCCTCTTGAACACTTGAGTCGAGATTTAATGCGGCTTCTGCCTGCCACCCACACACTACCATCATGCACCAATAATTAATAACAAAGCATAAACCTTTGATGTTGAAAATGAGAGAAATAGGTAGCCACATAGTGAGTGAATTGCATAATTTGAAATGAGAAAACCTGGGACCAATCCTGGCTTCCCGCTTGATCAACTTGTTTGATCCTAGGTAAATACTGTACAGAGCCTCCTTTTACTTTGTTGTCACATATGAGAGTAACTTCCAATACATGAATTCAGTGTGTGCGCTGTACAAAAATAATCTGCTGTATTAAGGTGACATGCTTGTACATGTTGAAAGAAATACCTTTATTTTTTTAATTTTAAAGAGAATGTCATATTTGTTGCATGATTTAGATGCCAACTATTTTCAGGGTTCGGAATGTGCACAGGCCTTTAAAGCCCAGCCAGACCGTTGGTTCGTCTCTGGCTTGGCTCTCGCTGTTAATTTGTTGGGTCACACACTTCTCACTGTACAATCCTGATTTTTAGCCAACCGTTCACACACTCTGGGACTTGTAATTTACTTCTTACCGTTGTAACTGCGGGCTTACACATATAAGGACACCAGTGCTAGTTGGATAACAGCCACAGCTAACTAGAGGTGGGCGAGCCAATAAATTAATAGAGAGAGCCGAGCTCAGGATCTGGCTTGGCTCTTAGATCCCAAACGCAAGCTGAGTCCTGAAAATGTTTGCCATGTAAATCTTACAATGAACATCACATAAAATATGATAAAGTCTCTTCAAATTTCAAAAAAGTATTTCCTTAACGTTTAGAAGCTTTGACATCAATACGTCACATTACTGCACTGCAATGACAAGTAATTAATAAAAAGTTTTTAAACATGAACCCAAAACCATTGCTGCCCCTACCCCATCCTGACGTCAGTGCCATTAGTGAACTAAGTAGCAACAAAGTTGTCATGTGAACCCTGTATGTGGCTTCAATTCTTATAGATAGAGCAACATTATAGCCTATTAAATTAAACACAATAGGTTTTTGTGCAGCCGGTATTCTGAACTAACGTTTTTGAAAGTGCTTTCATATGAGATAATGAAGAAAAAGGAGGAAAGGTTAAATAAAATATTTGCCTAAGATAACACAATATGGTTAAGCGGGAAGCCGCGATTAAGGGTTTCTAGTTTCCCTTCGAACCAATAAGCCACTAAATGGGCATCTATTTGTCTCTCCACCTTAGTTCAAATGTTAATGTTTTGTTTTTACTTTGTGCATGAGGATACAGCGAGGGTGGCAGGCAGAACCCACATGAAAGCTCTGCTCGTTATGAGCTCGAAGTTCCCTGAGGACCCCGAACTGAGCCAGAGCCAGGCTTCAGGCTCGAGCTTTCAGTGGCTCGCTCACTTCTATGGCTAACTGAAGGTGTCACACACATGAGGCCACTTTGGAACAGGATAATTACCTCTATATCTCTATATATTCAGATCCTGCAACGGTCTTCCGAAACGCTTAAAGCGCTCTGTGGACGTTCTAAGGCATGGGCAAAGTGTGCTTTGGCCCAGGGCCCCAGACTTTCAGGGGGCTGCCTGATAGATCCGGCTCTGTTCTTCACACAGTCCTGCCCTGGTGACCTTGAACGCCTTTTAAACATAGATAGTTTTAAATACCATTTTGCTTTTTTTTTTAATATTGGTAATGCATGGGAGTCTGTTACAGATCTTCTGCAGAGAAATGTTGTGTTTATGTTCTTAAACACCATGCAACTGTCATAAAAAAAAGTTCCTTTTAGATCAAAACACGACCTCACATCTGATAAATGGCAGAGGGTCGCAGAGACTATTTGAAATAATATTGGTGAGCTGCTGCTATGTTACAATATTGAAAACACACATCACTATTACAGAAGATTAAAAGAAAACACATTTACAATTTGGGCTAGTGTCCCTCCGACCTAGCTAAAGAGGGCATGAAAAGTAGAAATTGGATCATGAATTCAAAGCTGTTCCGAACAGGGAACCCAAAATATGTTTGCCCCAGGGCGCCCCAAAATCCTTAAGTTGTCCCTGCCTCTCCCGGGTGTCTGACCATCCACTTCCGACTTCCCTTCCGAGACTCCAGACTTTTACTATACATAGTATGGGCCCCTGTCACCCCACTGCCCCCCCGCCTAGGATTCTTTTTCCTTCCTCCTATAAATCCATTCGTCTTCCCTTTGTAACCCTCCCATTCTCTCGGAATCCCCGCTCCTAAACCCTGGGAATCCATCTCCTCCGTCCTCTCCCGAAACCCAACCTTCTTTCAGCTTCCCTCTCTTCCCGGGACTCCCACACTCCTCCCTCCCCTGGGACTCTCCACCCACTCGCATTAAGACTCCCGGAAGTGCTGGCAGTGCACTGCAGTGAGGGATTTGAAACTTGTGAGCAGGGCTCTGGAAGATTGAGGGCAGGCTTAGCAGAGACCGGGAGTCGAAGCGAGGGCTCGGTCCTGAAGGCGCGGGCTTTTGGTGCCCGGGCAGCGGTAAGTGTATTGCCAGCTCCAACTAATATATAACAAATGCTCAGGCATTTTTCAAGAGTGTTCTCTGGCTGCGCATGCGCAACTTAAAGCAACTCTTGACAGAGGTTGCAAAAAAAAATTCTCTCGATATCTCTGCTGCGCATGCGTAACTCTTGCAGGGGTCAAATACCTAGAATACTCATTTGGGGGGCGAGGACTTAAAAAAAGTGTAACATTGAGTATGAAAGACGAGTAGCAGATAAAACCACTAAAAAGGAGCAAGCCAAGGGAAAGAGATACAGGAAGCAAGCTTTAAGAGAAAGACGTAGAGCATGAAATATGAAACCATGGTAATTGAGAACAGACCCGACAAATGAAGAGAAATATCTGCCAAGAAAGAAAAGGGGTAAGAATCCCTCTACCTTTCCTATTGACTGCCTACATCTATAACGCGCGTACAACCCACCTGGGTCTTTTGACGCGGTTCATACAAGATACCTCTATAGCCACTGATTGCTTTAAAATAAGTAGCTATCCAGATTTTACCAAAGACATCAGGAGTTAAGATTGACTCAGTGTTCAGCGCTGTGTTGATCTCTTCCTTAGGTTGACGCTATGTGACTACCAATGCTTTATTTGTAATTAAAAAAATAAGTGCAGTGGTTCAAAACCTTTTCCTGGGAGCTCATCACCGCTACTGGCAGATGCCGGGGTTGCCCAAGATCAAGGCTGCCTAGTATTGGTTCTACCACATGCCTCTAGTCCACTTCCTTGAACTTCTGTCTCTGTATCTCAGTCACTCTTGCAGGTACTTTTTTCTGTGTTTACTCCCATTATCCCTTTTCACTCTCTTTTTCTCCCTCCTCTCTTTTGCTGTGATTTAGAAGTCTGATGATGGAATATAAGCACTTGGACCCAAAAATGGTTGCCATTGGACACCACCTATAAGTACTGACCGTAGTTAAGAACTGTGAGTACCTGCATACCCACATACATTTTCCATATGTGGGTGTGCCGGTTCCCACAGTTCATAATTGCGCTTACTGTAGTTATCTTCACGAGTCGGCCATGCATTTATTGCCTACATGCTTGGGTTTTAAGGAGGGGAGAGCTCACTGCTAAAATCAACATTTAACACCTTGCCAATAAGACCCTGCCTGCAAGCTCGGATTGTTAATATAAAGTGCTCTAGCATTCAACTTCACTATCTTCATCACATTTTTCATGGTATTTGACAAGCAAAGAAAGTAATTAGAACTCAGGCAATCACCTAACTTCTGAGGAGAGCAATTTGGAATGGCAGCACGAAATACGGACTTGATGCACAGCCTTCACACCCATCATTTGCTGTCACTTCATTAGGATAAGTTGTTTTTTATGTCATTCCTTTACCACCTTGTCATTCACCTGGAAAGCACTTGAATAGTCTTGCACTTTCCTCCTTGACTTTCATATCTGCTGTCGCGTCTTCTCAATATGTAATTTTAATAGGCCGAGGTCTTTTATAGCTGCTCATATGCTTTTAAATTAACTTAATTGTGTTGTCTGATCCAATTGGGGTTTCCTGACTTCTGAGTTTATGAATTTATTGCTTATTGCAAGGTTCGTTATGAATATAAAAAAATTTGTTTAGATAGCTCTTAGAGTAAGGAAATGTTAGAGACTTGCTGACGGACTTGCCATGTTGTGAGTTGTACATTTTGTCTTTTGAACTGTTTTTACACGTGCATAATGTATTCAACTTTTTATTGATTTGTATATTAATTTTATGTGTACATTGGTACACTTTTATAGCTTTACCAAGCCAAATAGAGTATTTAATCATCACATACATTTCTGAGCACATCAGAAATTCTCCAGCTCACACGTACCATTGACAGTAGAGTGCGCATCCTATATTACCATTCAAGTCACTAATGTCTATCTAAAGTAGCAACACATTCTTAGTACACTGAAAAATATCAATAATAACGTACTAGGTAATTCCCCTCTCTATTTTCAAAATAGTCACATTATGACAAAACAATAGTCAAGGCAGACCAAAGTATGATCTTGCATTCACAATAAGTGCAACTGGTGGGTCCCATATTACCAAGAAAAAAAAAACTTAAACTCGAGGCTCACCCTGTATATTCCAATCCTAACAAGGGAGGACTTATCTTTGTTCCGATTCTCTCAATAGCCATCTTAAATCTGTGGTCCTCAATCAAGTAAACCTCATGAACACAGACATGTCCAATGTCCAACATAATACAGTCAATACATGTACAGAAAATATAAAAAGATATATCCCTACAGTAACAAATAACAGAATTCTAATAGGCAGCCACATGGGATCAAGAGCTAGATATATATGTGTGGTGTAAAATAATATCTTAAGTGTTGGGTGCAAAGGCACGATTATGTCACTTACATAAGTTCCATGAGTCTCCTAAAAAATACTGTGGTTGATTATCATTAGTCTTACGATAAATTTAACTCTGAAGTGGCATATTCCTGGTGTACAATTCTGCCTCCCAAAAAGTTTATACTTTCATAGCTGTAATTCAAAGTGAAGCTCCTATTATATGAATTAGAGCTAAAATATGATACAAACTTAAACAATCCATTTAAAGGCCCACTCCAAATAATTAGGACATTGTCTATAAAATTTCCTCAATAATATATATTTTCAATCCATTTTCTTCTATCCGGGGCCCCAGATGTGCCTCTCCTCGAGCCAAGCCATAAATAGGTTTGCACAAGTGGGGGCAAATCTGGAGCCCATTGCAGTTCCGCAAAGGTAATGGTACCGTTGTCCATTGTAGATGAAGACATTATTTTCAAGGATCAAACGAATCATACGTAAGATCATATGTGTGTGACAGGAGTTCAATGGATCTATTAAGAAAATGCTCCACTGCCTGTATTCCAAAATCATGTATAACGCTGGTATATAGCGAGACAACATCTAAGGAGACCAATATTATCCCTTCTTCCCAGGTGATAGCACATAAAAGATTAAGGGCATGTTTAGTGTCCCTAATGAAAGATGGTAGATTTAGTACATATGATCTTAAAAACACATCAATAAATCCTGAGATTCTCTCAGTTGGTCCACCAGTACCAAAATAATAGGCCTACCCGGGGTAAAGCGACCCTCCTTATGTATTTTGGGAAGGATGTACAAGCATATGTACCTAGGTTTTTAAATTTTCAGATACAAATATTCGTCATCCAGTAGTCATTCTTTCGCATGCAATAGTTTTAACTCAGTATTACGCAAGGTGCTAATACCAGAGATAGGATTATTATCAAGTTGAACATAGCAAGAAACATTCAGTTGTCTGAAAACTTCATTGTCATAGTCACTCCTGTTCATAATGTCTATTTTGCCACCTTTTTCATCCTCCCTAATGATCAGTTCCTTGTCATCTTGAAGTTGTTGTAAGGCTGAGTGTTCAGTGTGTGACAGATTGTTTTATGCAAAAGCTGCATTTGTTATTTTTATCTGCCATTTTCCATTCATCAATATCCACACAGACATTCTTATAGCATAGATCTCAACTGTTGCCACTCGTAAATTGAGGAGTTCGTTTGGAATTCAGTCATAAGCCACTATCAATGCTTGAATTTGAATAGATATCCAAATCGGATAAGAGTAGCATAACTGTAACCGGATCATTTTCACATTCTGTGATAGACAGCAACAGTGATGTATCTAGTACATCCTGGATCAATAAAATGCTTAAGTCAGAGTTCATTGCAGTACTGGTATCACATAAAGGATACACCCTGAAGTTTTTGTAGATATGATTAGAGTATTGAAAAATGGGCATGAGGTTTTGTCACACTGCTGATTTTGATCTGTATCATGTGATAATTTATATCTTTAAATTAATTCGCAAATTAGTTTTAATTTGCGAATTAATTTAGAGATATCAATTTTCACTTGACACAGATCAAAATCAGCAGTGGGACAAACCTCATGCCCTCTTTTCAATACTCATATCTTATCTTGGTTCAAGATTTCATCAGACAGATTCACAATCATTACATCTGAGATTAATGGTGATAAGAAATGATTGTTTACTTATTGCGAGTCCACAATCTTTTTGCATCTCTGTTCTGCCCCTTGGTTGGTCCCCCTTCTCTTCTTCCTTTTTGTTTGTCTAGATTTAGGTTTTTTTTCATATTCTTGTCTACATTTTCTTACTTTGATTCTCCGTAATTCCTCTAAAAACCATTACTTCTCACTGAACTGTTTGATGTGCCCTCCTCAGGATCTAGTTGTTCCTCAGTATCACTTCTAGAAGGTATACTAGAGGAGCTAGTACTGTTATCCATGAGGGTGCCTTCTACTGATCTCGATGTATTATTTTTAGTGATTAAATCTCTTGGCAAAGATAAAGACTCGTCCACCCAAATAATAATTTTCATCAAGTTTGAGTTGTTCTAGCCTTTCTTAGTTTAATTTCATCCTGATATTTACTCAAGATCCAATAAGATTATCATAGTTTTTCTTATTAGATTCAGGGAGATTCATTTTATTAATCTCTTTTTCAATGTCTTTAGTTTCAGTTTGCAATTTAGCTATTTTACTATCTGCAGTAATTATCAAGGTTTCCATCAACTTCATTGAACTCTTAATTAAATCCTCATCCAGATCGTCATGCGTCCAAAATATTTGAGCTGTAAGTCCTCTGGTGATTCTTTTGAGTTTCATATATTGTTTAAGAGATATGGAATCCCACCATTTGGATAGTTAATTCATTTTGAGTTTTTCCAGTATTTTACAATTTTCTTTTAAACCTTTTTTCTTAATGCTATTCTGTTCTACAACTTTACAAGAATGCAAGTTACTAAACCGTTCCTCTGCTCATTTTTCACTCTCTTCAATAGATGATATGATTATTACAATAGTAAAATAGAGGATGGTGCAGCCAACCCAAACGAACGCTATAGCTGGAAGATGGAAGCTGGGTAAAATACAGCACACACAAACCCAGTGTGATAAGAGTGATCAAAAACAATGCAAGTAATTTATGTTGATGAGAACTCGAATCAGGTGCTACAGGGTACAGGAAAGCCACAAAATTGTCTTCAGAGGACAAAGTCCATGCAGAAAAATGTTGAAATAGAGAGAGGAATTACTTATTACATGTTATTATTGATATTTTTCAGTGTACTAGAAATGTGTTGCTACTTTAGTTAGACATTAATGACTTGAATGGTAATATCTGTGACTTGTGAGCTCCCATTCAGGCCATGCGCCGTTATTTTGCTACTTTTTATCCATATAATTTTTATTTTACCGCTATAGCTACTAGTTCATTATTTTGGTTTGTAGGTGTCAGCAGCTCTGGTGCATCACACCAGGAAATATAATTTGTATTCCAACACATCTGGAATTCTAATTAAGCTTTTATTAACATTTGATATACTGTTTTTATTGAAACATAGATTAACTTAATGAGTTGTAAATTAATATGCCGGATTTCAGTTCTGTTTTTATTATAGATGCTTCATTTTAATCACGTTTTTGGCTTCTGGTAAATGGTGAAGGTTCTCCTTACAAACTGGGAATATTCGTTGTATTATAATGCCCTTGTGTTTGTTACTTTATCTAGCCCTGAAGAAGTCAGTTGGAATATAACTATCCATTGACGAACCACTTGTTGGGTAGCTTATGGCAAAGTCTTACATCAAGGATTTGATGAATGTTGTTTACGAAGAAAGTACACAAGAAGATTGTTCACACAAGACTGGGACTTTTTTTGTGGTGGAGTGCTCGGGGATCAACATTTACAGCATTGTCATCAGGGCGAGGGCAGGAATGTTTTTGGGTTCGTATTTAAAAACACTCACTTTTAATGAACATATTAATAAAGCTTTATGTGGTAGCACACTATCATTTGGAGAAAGAAATTTTCTTATATGCTGTTCTGTTACGCTGATAAAACCATATTGAGTACAAACAAGAATGTGTGGAAATCAGGTTGCTGCAAATATTTATTATTTGCACATTACCAAGTTAAGTATTCTGATTTCTTTTGATCCTATTAAAATCTTTCAATCTCACTTCAGAATTACAAAAAGTGCTTTCCTAACTACTGAAATATATTTTCATATATTTGTACAGTCTGCTTACATGCTGTTTCAATTTTGGGTGTCCTCCACAAATGCCCGACCGTCCACTTTACAAAATTGTCTAGCTTTGAAGTCAGAGAAAGAAATGTGAACACTAATCTTTGTGATAAAATAAGCAGCAACTTGTTAGAAGACATAAGCTGACATTTCACCCCCGTCTTTGAAGCACAGCAAATGTGTCAAGATAAAAATACGATTTAAAGCCATCTTTAATGCTCATTCACTTTCTGAATGATCATAAAACCTGTTCTTTGCCAGCTCTAGCTCTCTTGCCAGCTTGGACCTGTAGGCCCTAAACATAGCTCGCTCTGATTAAATCTGACTTGCCATAGCGAGTAGATTTCTTGAGCCCTGCTATGTGCTCATATTGAACCACCATTTTGTGACCCATGCTATTCACATCCTAAATTATTTACTCCCTGGGCACTGTCATTCACACACTTTACCAAATTCTGAACTACTTCGGAAGCACTCTGCATACCCCTAATCACGAGCGGCTGCTCCTTCGCTAAGGCGGAGGACTGTTGCCCCACAGGAAAAATAATATGATCATAACACCATGTTATTATCATTTTATTTTTCCTACCTGGCTTTAGGTGCGGGGCGGGGCTTAACTGCCCACACAGCAGGAGGAGGAGTGGTGAGCACTTTCTAAGTGCCCATGACATTTCGGCCAAACAGTCATGCGCACTTAGCATGTTCTCCACCTGGCTGTATTGCACAGCTTGGGTGGAGAACATGCACAGGCTCCCAGTCCCTGTCTGAGCGTCGAACCACGGCACTCAGACCAATCACAACGCTGCTGTCATGGTGACAGCAGCATCATGGTTGGCTAGGGGAGTCTGGAAGCCTGTGGGCTTCATGTTTCCTGGACGGAGGAGAGGAGGCGGCTTGTAGGTAAGTGGATTTTACCTTAGCTTAGGAAATTCATAAAACTGAGACAAATAAATGCGTGTAAGAGGAGTCGTTTAAGTTTACTTCAGCAAGTAAGGAGAAAACTGATTGATGGCAAAGGTTCCATTGAAACAACAGCAAGAAGTCAGGATGCAGGCCAAGCTCCAGGGAGCTTGGGAAAATAATTAAACAGGCAATAGAGACTTTAGTGGCAATAAGCATAATCCCAATTGGCTCATTTAACTGGTAAACTTTCTTTATATTCTCCAGTCATAACCATTACATTTGATGTATGAATCAAAGAACTTAAGCGATACTGTTGAGGAAACTTGTAATTTGATTAAGGCAGCACAAATGTGAGTGCCAGGGCCCAGATATAGTGTGAATTATTCTCTTAAAGCATGCTCCAGAAGTCTGGGCATCATTCCTGTACCGGTTATTTTCATATTGCTTAAAAACTTTCACCATACCTAGTTCATGAAGGGAAGCTTGGTGACAACTATATAAACAAGCATGTGAAAGGTCAAGTCAGTAGTTTTGGCTTTGGCTACTGAACTATTGGCTTTGCCAAAGATTGTTTTATTTATTTTGTGTAATTATAGTCTAACAGAAACCATTTAAAGATGGCCGTCTGTGTGTGGGCATGTGGCATACGCATGGGTTGCCAACCTGTAATGATGTTTTTATGCTTTGTCAGAAACCATTGAAAGGTGGCCGCCCATGCGTGCTCCACTACGTACGCAAGTGGGAGGGGGGTAATCTTTTATAGGAAATTTACTTGTGATCCTGCCTGTTGTATATTTTTAATTTTTTTATAGAAATAGAACAGTTGCTCTTCTGGAGTTAACAGCTTATACATGGTACAACCTAGTCCCTCTCCCCCCATTGTAGCATCCTACCAATAAACATTATCGAACTGTTCCATTCCAACCTCATCCGTGTGGGCCATAATGTGTCCATCGTTTCTTCCAGATTTTCTCATGTTTACAGGGACATCCCCTGGCTATTGTTTCTACCAATTTGGCACACCAGTCAATACTATTCGTCTATGCCTCTATAGATGAGACTACTGGGGAGTTCCACTGGCTGGCTATGTCTCTTTTAGCCACCAGTATGCCCAGCCCCACCAGTGTCCTATCTCACCTGATACCACCCAGATGACCCAGTATGCCCAACAGCGCAGTTATCGGGTGTGCCTCGATATGTATCCCCACCACGCTGGTTAAGGTAGATGTGACGATGTTCCAGTACTTGCAGAAAACAGGGCACAACCATACCATATGGTAGAAGTCCCCCTTGGGGCATTGGCATCTGTAGCAAGCAGGGAAAACTCAGGTTCCGGCCTTCCATAGCCAGAGGGGTGTGAGATAGGCCTGGTGAAGATATTTAAACTGTACAAGCCTCGCTGAGATCGCCAACACGCGGGGGGCCAGGCATGCGTCTCGCCAGTCGGCCTCAACCAGGGCTTCTACCCATCCCTCCCATTTCGCCCTCAAAGAGTCCATCCGTCAGGGGATTTTGACACCAGGGTTTTGTAGATCTGCAACATTACGCCCCGCTCCAGATGACCCATAAGCAGCCGGCCCTCCAGTGGGATACGCTCTGGATTTTCGTCCAACTCTCCCTGGTATTCAGGTATTGCATGTCAAAGCTGGAGGTAGCACAAAAGCTGGGAAGTCCGTGCAAAGGTCCTGAAAGGGCTTGATATGGTCCCGGTCCCATACATCTACCAGACGGGATATCCCTATACAGTCCCATCCCCTGCAACCCTTCAGGTTTGCTACATGGGCCAACCATCAGCCTCCCCGTTAGGGAGTCTCAAGTCTGAAATAACAGTCCCAGTCTATCCACCTCAGCGCCACCCTCCACACCCTGACCACCACCTGAGTCAGTTCTGGGAGGGTTGTTGGAATGGGTGCCCCCTAAAGGATACCTATCACTGTATTCAAGTCAAGGAGGGACAGTTCACCCTGGTATGGTGGGTCTCCCCGTCCCCCATGCATCCAGTCATTTATGGTCAGTAATTGGGCCTCCCAATAATAGAGCTGAATGTCCGCCATGGCGAGCCATCCCTCATATACGGAGAAATCACATTTGACAAAAGCCACTCTCAGGGCTTTGTGTGCCCATAAAAACAGTCACCCCATAGCCGCGAAAGAGTTGAACTAGGCCTGTGGAATATGGATGTGTTAATTCTGAAGAACATAAAGTAACCCCGGAAGGATCATCATTTTGAAAAGGGTTATTCTACCCGTAAGGTATAGGGAAAACGTATCCTACCGAGACCTGTCCTTCCTCGCTAGGGGACAAAGATTAAGGCTCCAGGTGAGTCCCGGCTCCCAGGAAATATGTATTCCAAGATGGAGAAAGCTGAAGCAGCCCATGTGGATCGGGGGCACCAAGTTTCATCATGACGGTCGCCCGTATTCCCATTGGTGGGACTTGTCCCAGTTAACCCTCAGGCCGGAGGCCGCTCCAAAGGTGTCTAGGATGAGAATTAAATAAGTCCCGCCTTGGCGAGTCGAGAGAGAAACAGCAACACATCATCGGCTTATAGGGCTATCCGGTCCTCTTTCGCCAAGCCTCAGTCCAAGCCCCAGACTTGTTCATCGCATCAGACCGCCAGGGGTTCGATAGCCAGAGCAAAAAGAAGGGGGGAGAGGGGACAACCTTGTCTGGTGCCCCGTCTGATGGGAAACCTAGGAGACAAAACCCCGTTAATTTGCACTCTCGTCTGCGGTGTAGCATAGAGGACCTTGACATATGCCCAGTGTTTGGGCCCAAACCCCATCCTGGTATGGGTTTTGTCTAGGAATGACCAGTTAACAGTATTGAATGCCTTCTCAAAATCTATCTGCAGAAGGGCTGCCGAACCCCCCCCCCTCCCCCCCGAGATTTAATACGGGCTAGTGCCAGGTGCACCCTCCATATGCAGTGACTTGTGTTGCAGTGAGGAAAAAAACGCATTGGTCCGGGTGGACTAGCTGGGGTATTACCTGAAGGAGACTTTTGGCTAGAAGCTTTGCATATACTTTAACCTCCATGTTGATGAGGAAAATGGGCCGGTATGAGCACACTGGCTCTGCGGGCAACCCGACTTGTGTAGGACGATCAGAGTTGACAGGCCTATGTCTTGCGGAAAGGAGCCCTTGGTGCTCGCCTCTGTAAACAAATTCATAAGGAGGAGGAGGATGTGCGGCCGGAGTTTCCAATACTATTCCACCGAACAACCATCTGGACCCGGTGTTTTCCCAGAGTTTGTCTGCTAATGCGTCACCCACCTCCTCAAGGGTAAGTGCCTTGTCTAAGTCTGCTCTGCCTGGTGCATTCAGCCGAGTCAGTGGGAGGTCTGTGACTAAGGGGGCGGTAGATTCACGATCCGGGCATACCTGGTCCGCATAAGAGTTTCATAGTATTGAGCAAAGACAGAAGCAATTCCCTTAAGAGGCCTCCTCTACCCGTCCTGCTCCATCTTCTATTATAGGCACCACCCTGGACTCCGTTTCTTTTGTGGCTAGCCAGTGCAAAAGCTTGCTTGATTTGTCACCCCTTTTGTACACCCTCCGTGTGGAGGCCATCCAACTTTAACGGGCTTCCTCCACGCAAGGATGCCCTATCGATTGTCAACTGGCGTTGCCTCAGCGCCATCTGTTTACTCATCTCCACCAATTCCCATGACAGTATTGAAGCCTCTAGCTCCACAATTTGGGCCCAATTTTCACAGTCCATCTCCCTGGCATAGGAATGGGCGATACTCCTCATCGAAGCTTTGCATGCCCCCCCACAGTATCCCCCCCGATTCCACAGTACCCTTATTCAGGTCAAGGAATGCTTTCCGTTCGTCAGATAAATAGTCCGCAAAATTTTCGTCAATGAGAAAGCCAGGCATTGAGTTGCTATATCAGGCGATCTCCTGTGACCGGGCCCCCAAAGTGAGTTATTACCAGAGAGTGGTCCCAAATTCCTTGGAGGAAGATTTGCGATCCTGTGATGTTGTAGTGCTAAAGGGACACTCTTTGAAACCACGTGATGACCTTCGACTACCATGATTTTAATTGACTTTTGGTGTTTTATTTTACCCTAGCCTGAATGTTTTACATCATTTCTCTGCATGTGTCTTTCTTGCCTTGAAGATTTCTTTCGAATCTCTTTGTAGTTTTAGCAGAGTGGGAGCTGTCACAGAGTAGAACAGCCTTGCCAGGAACAGAACATGTGGGATGTGCATTTGAAAGCATGAGAGAGAGAGCGATGTGGAATGTACTTCTTGGTCTCGAAGTGCAGTGTTATAAGCAGTGGTGCTCAAATGTGCATTATGTTGTACATTGGCAGATGAAGTGTGTGGTGCTATAGGCAGTGGTGCACATATGTGCATTGTGTTGTACATTGGGAAGTATTATGAAGTTCTTACTATTGGCTTTGACATGCCCTCATGTCATCTTGAATTCTGACTCTGTCTTGCTTGAGCTTTTTGCGCGCACAGGCAGGCCCCCAGATTACTCAAGTTGTTTAGGTTATTCACGTTCAAGGTTGCTTTGTTTTTTGGAGATTGTTGAATATACCGCCGGAGACTTTTGTAAGCTTCGTTAAGATAAAGGCTGGAACACATGAGAATGCAGAAGGAACGTGAGAACTCCTTTGCCTTTGGAATGCTTGCATTGAAAGTGGCCAATTACAGTAAGTTTCCTTGGCGCAGAGTGAACGCCTCTCGGAACCTTCTAGTGTGTTTTGAGATTATAAAGCTGGGGTTTGTTGATTTAGAAATGGGATTGTTTTGAAGTCTGAATGGGGATGGATGCATCTACTTCGGTACAGCAGAACCCCGGTTTGCTGAGGCTCTTAACCCCGGCTGTGAATCCCCCAGTCTGGAGTGGGCTAAGATGCAGTGTTTGCAGCCAGTGAGGTGATTTGTTTTTGAGGATTGACTTTGTGATGTGTGAGAGTCTGTGTGCACATCCAAGTTAATCATCTGATGTATTTAGTGTATATATCTTTCTGATTTCTTGCAGGATGTCCAGTATTATCTGCCTGAGTTTCATTTCATATTATTATCCAAGTGTGTTATTATTGCTTGTGTGTGTGTGTGTGTGTGTGTGTGTGTATATATATATATATATATATATATATATATATATATATATACACACATTTGAATGTTGTTCATTTGACATCTGGGAAAACCTTTCTGTTAGAGAACATTGCATAAATAAAACCCCAAGCCTTATTCTGAAAACAGTCTTTGATGTGCTTTATTTTATAAAGTGAAATCCCTTTCCAGGTGGTGTTGTGTGTATTGCTTCATCGTGTTTGAGCCTCCGTGTGGGAGAGTGGTATCCTCCATTTTTTGGGTGTGCGAAGCAATACAGATGTGTAAAAGGTCCGAAGCTGGGAAGAATAGGTAATCCATGCGGAACAGCGACCCATGCACCACTGAGGCACGAGTATATTCATGTCTCTCAGGGTTCCAAATATGCCAGGAGTCACTAAGTCCCAACCCTGCCGACCATGCTGCAGACCCGCACCTGCCTTGGGAGCCCGCCCATGGGTCTGTACCAGTCCTGCGCATCCATGACATAATTAAATTATCCCCCCACAATTGTTACCCCGTGAGGCAGGGCGCTTATTAGCTCCCTAAGGGTAGTCAGTGTAGAATGGTGTGTCGCCATTTTAAGGGGCACCTTCCATAGAGCCCTCAAGGATCACGTGTCTGCCTTGAGCATCCCTTGTGCCTATAGTTACTACCAGGGGCAGTGTTCTAAGTAAAAGGATGGCCCCTGTGAGCCTCATGAGTATCCGGCATGATACACACTGTCATAGCCCCTGCGGGCCAGGAACGGACAGTTGTGTCACTGTAGAAGAGTCTCTTGGAGCAACAGAATTCTTGGATTATGTCTATGGGCAAATTGTAGTACAGCTCCCCTCTTAATCCGATCTACCAGGCCATTGTCATTCCATGTCATGGCCGAATGTTCCCCCATGGTGGTGGCAGTGGATTGACATGTTGAGTCCCAGTGTGTGGTGTGTGTGTCCCCCCACCAATGGGGAGGTTCCAGTGGGGCCCATGCAGGCAATGATGCAAAGCGCAACGCGTGAGCAAGCGAGGACTGATCGCTGCACCCGTTGTTATTGAGCAACATAACAAATCAAACAGCCAAGAAAATCTCAAACGAAGAACAAAACCTCTACCCCCTCCCTATTCTTCCCATTCTTAAGAATGATCTGTCACCCGAATCCAACATAAACACAGAACTAACTTGGGATTGATGTAGTTAGATGGTGTAGATGATCCACCCATCCACCGCCCCGAGGAACGTTGTCCAGTAATCTTGTCATATGATACATTGGTGCTGGCGTGCAAGAAAAGAGTCTCAGTCCTCATCGGGGTTCCGTCCCAGGTGCCCCGTCCCTCGGCAGAGTCTGTCCAAGGCCCTTCTTGGTCCGTGGGCCCCACGGCCGCTGGATGTTCCCGCCGTTCCCCTTCGGACTTCGTGGAGGCATTAGCTTCTGACGTTCCTCCCTGCCACCGCCGTCAAGAATGCTTACATCATCGTGTATCCTTCGTCTCTTCTGGCTGACGCCTTACAAACTTTGTGGGGGTGGCCGATTGCTGCAGCGGGGGGGGGGGAGGGATGGTTCACGGTCAGGGGCCATTGTTTGGTAAACCAGACCCAAGCCTCCTCCGGGGTGTCAAAGAATATGGCCTTGGAATCAACGATGACGCGCAGCTGGGCAGGGTAAAGAAGCATATAGGATAAGTTCATAGTGCGTAGTTTTTGCTTCACTTGGACATAGGATTTGGGTTGTGTCTGAACCTCTCGAGTGTAATTGGGAAATATCATGATACGACCGGATTGGAACATCATGTGCCACTTCGCCCTTGCACCTTTTAGAACAGCATCCCTGTCTCTATAATTTAGAAATCTTGCAATCTCCGGACTCTGGGGGGCCCTTGGGAGATATTTTTGAGCCAAAAACCAGTGGGCCCTCTCAAGGATAAAATAAGGGACAACCCCTCTGCATCCATCCAGGATTTAATTCATTGTTTTAGGAAGGGTTCTGGGGCCAAACCCCCGGCTCCCTCCGGAAAGCCTATGAAGCGGAGGTTGCTGCTTCGGGCCGAGTTTTCGGCTTCTTCCACCTGATCGTGTAAAGTCTTGGTATTTTGTGAGGGACGGGCGATCTCCGAGGAGAGACCCTGCACCGTATCTTCCAGCTCCGCTATCCTACCTTCCGCTTCGGTCACCCGGTCCACAGCCTGCTGAAGATCTTGATTCAGTAAGGCTACAGCAATGCCAACTTCCCCTATTTTAGTCTGCAATGCTGCTTTAGCATCCTGAATGGCTTGTAGGATCACCAACGTGTTGTCACCGCACAGCGGAGCAGCAGACCCCTGCTCCCCACCCGGGGCCCCCTTTGCTCCCCCAACCGGTGCTGTATAGTTGTCCATTTTGACCTGGGCCTGTGGGGCCCTGCCCCGGCTCGTCCCGTGTGGTTCTGTGTCTCCTGCTGTCCCAAAGAACGCCGGCCCTGGTAGGGTCCCGGGGTCACTCCCTCTTTCAGCCGCCCCCTGCAAAGTGTCACCAGTGCTCAGGGAGTGGGGTCCAACTCGCTTTCCCGAATAACTCCCAGGCAACACGAGCATTCTGCTCCCTGCAGGGCCCTCCCTCTTACTTGCTAAGTTACTCACAGTCCAAGGAGGAGGCCCCGGGCCCCTCTGCAACAACGCTGCTTCTCCCAGGGACCCTATCTAGCACGGCCCTCTGGCTCCGCGAGGCCGCAGGCCACCCGGCCCTGTTGTCAGTTGCAGCAGGGTTGCTCAAGTCCGCCCCTCCTCCATCAGGTAGTCTCTCAACCCCCAGCCCAACAGGTACGATCGGGCAGCCAGGGGGGGGGGGATCCTCCTGCTGCAGTCACTGTGGTGCCCAGGGGCCCCAGTACATCACTCCTGGGCCACCATTTTTTGTATCGCAGCCCTATGGGATCATGGCTTGGGGCCCGTGTCTCCTCCAGTGTCAGGGGTCTGTTGCCCCTCCACCGCCTCGAGGGGATGTCGGGGAGCTCTTCACGCCCCGCACTGCCCCTTCTGGGCATGCCAGTACTCAGAACACTGGCTACTCTGCGGAACCAGGCGGGAGCTCACAAAAGCGTGTCCGCCACTTTGGCTGTCCAGGCCATGCCCCTCATATTTTTTAAATTTAAAACAAGAATTCTGCCTTCAGATATTTTTTTGCCAATACAGGCGTTCCCTCAAGGGAGCAAATTTGCCCTTTATGTAAGCAAGGACCTCAGAAATTACCTGAGCCGTTCTCAGCAACAGTGCTCTTGTGCTGAGCACTAGCACCCACCAGGAATTTTGTATGGGAGCGTCCTCTTGAGCAAGGGTTGCTCTCCTTGAGGGTTATATTATTTTTCAATTTTGGGGTTTTTGTTCTTTTTTTGAGTGGATGGGCCCCAGGGTGGGTGGAAACACTAGAGTGTCCTGGAAGTTAAGTTATCTGTGTAGTGGGGGATCTTGCTTCTGGGATAAGGTTTGCTTCCATCTGGTGGTGTGTTTTTTTGCCTTTGTCACGCCTCCTTTCGGGGGATTATCAGTGTCTTTTGATTGATATTTTGTTAGCATTTTTATTTGTGTTTTAATTCTTTTTTATTGTAGAGCCAATCGTTTCCTTTATCTTGGTGGTGAATCCTGTTTGCGGGTGGAGCTTTGTCAGATCTGTAGTTTTTGAAGTTGTGTTTGGTAAGCAACTCATTTTGTAATTTATTTAATCTAATGTGTATCTTTGGCCTGTTTGTATAATTTTTTTGACTGCTGTATTAATGTTTGAATCTTTAGCTTTTTGTTTGATTGTCTTTCAAAGTAACTTATTGATTTGTGCACTTTCTATACTGCCTTGTGATATGTGCAATGTGTTTTTTTCTCCTTCCAGTGGGACTTTTTGGGTGTTTGCTGTGTCTTTGCAGAGTAGGTGCAGTTGATCCTCGGTTTTGCTGTCTCTGGCAAGTGAGTGGTATCGTTTTTGAGTATATAGGGCTTTGTGTGCTTTGTATTGATTGACTTTTTCTTACAGATTACTATATGCCAGTAGTTTTACTTTCTGTTTGATAAAGCCACAGTTTGTTTAGTACTTAATTTACACAGTGTTAATTATTGTTGACTTAGTTGTTTATTTACTTTTATTTGTAAGGATTATGGCGAACCGCAGGTTGACCGCTCAGCAGGTTGTTGATTTGCTTTTCGAATCTTCCTCTGACCATATTCTGAGACTGACTGCATCTGAGGCAGAGGATAAAGTCTAAGAATCTGGCAGTAAATTTTCTGTCCAAGAGGAATCATCACATGATGAAGCCACTATGAGTGTGGAGGAAGTGCCTCTTTTAGAGGAGGACACTGATATGCCGATAGTGAAGCAAGAGGAATCTGGATTGCAACTTGGGGCTGAAAGGTTTCCCATTGGAAGTGCTGAACTCTGGGCTGCCCCAACCACAGTGCCGCCTGTGTTGCCTGCCTATAGTGGTGTAGAGTCAATACTGAAAACTTTTTGCCTATACATTTCTTTCAGTTGTTTATGGATGATGTATTTTTGGATGAGATTGTTGACCAAACTAATTTTACACGCACAAAACCATAGAATCAACAGTTCTAGTTATACTCATCTCAAGAAACCATAACTTGCGCCCTAAGGTAATTATTACTCGCGGCCGCACCATGCACAGTTTTCACATCACTAATTTAATTGCAAATGTGGGAGTTATATTATGAATGATGACATACAAGATCTCATTACTGATGTAATACGGTAAGTAGCAGTGCATGGCGAGGGTGTGAGTTATAGTTTTCTTAGGGCACGAGTTATAGTTTTGTGAGATAAGTAGAACTAGAACTGTTGAATTTCTATGGTTTTGTGCGTGTATAATTTTAATCTAACTATAACGTCTCTCTAAAAAAAATGTTCCAGTGAATTTCTAATGTTTTTTTAATTCTGTTTCAGAATTATAACGTCCCTGTAACCTTTCTTTTTTCAGTGAATTTCTAGGTTTTTTTTTAACTTTAAGTAATATTTAATTACCTTATGTTAATCCAACCCGAACTGACAAGACTAATTTGTATGCTGAACAGTATTTGAGGGACAACAGTGCCAGACTTAAGTCCTACTTTAGAGTTGGCTGGTAGAATCCCACAAATCTGAATGAGTTGAGGAAGTTCTGGGGTTTACCTTTTTGTTGGGATTGATAAGGAAGCCATTACTGTCTTCATATTGGTCTACTAGACCCTTGATGACAGCTGCTATTTTTCCTGTAACCATGAGTTGTGATCGGTATGAGCTTCTGCTTCGGATGCTATATTTTGTTGCTAATGCATTGCCACAGGATCACCCTGATTGTGACTATCTCTTCAAGATTCGGGCTGTCCTTGATCATTTTGTAGACCTTTTTTCAGAGATCTGTGTCCCAGGGAAAGAAATAGCTGTGGATGAGTCTTTGGTCTGTTTTAGGGCAGTTAGGTTTTTTGGTAGTATATTCCTAGCAAGAGGGCACGTTATGGAATTAAGATGTATATGGTATCTGAGAGTAGTACTGGATATGTCTATAATTTCAGGGTGTGCACTGGTAGAGATTCTTCCATTGACCCACCTTGTTGTCAGTCCACTTCTGGAGACGGTGAGAAAATTGTGTTGGAACTTGGTAGGGGACTTTTTAACAAAGGTCACCATTTATACGTACGTAACTTCTACACTGGTGGACAACTGTTGCATGTGGCACAATCTGCTTTAAGCGTAAAGGTTACCCTAAGGAGCTTGTATGTAAAAAACTCCAGAGGGGGCAGTACAGTGTCTTGCGTAATGATGAACTTCTAACTGTGAAATTTTCAGACAGGAGGGATGTCCACATGCTGACAATCATTTGTGATGAAAGTACTTCACCTGTGACTCTGGTCAGGTTGCTGAAATGCACAAACCTGTGCATGTTAGACTTCAATAAGCACATGGGTGGTGTAGATGGAGTAGATCAAACGTTGGAGCCCTACAGTGCAGTTCGTAAGTCATACATTTGGTGTAAGAAGTTGGCTGTTCATATGTTTCATTTGGCAACCTTCAATGCTTTTGTTGTAGTCAAGGATTATTCTCCAGATTCAAAGATGACTTTTGTTCAGTTTCAGCATTCTGTAATACGCAGCCTTGTTATAGTTGAGCAGGCAAGTGTTCCTAGAGTTGGAGTGATGAAGGATGTAGCTAGATTGAAAGATCACTACTTTCCTGTTTACATTTCTCCCACACCCAAAAAAAACTTTCCCTGTAAGAGATGCAGAGTTTGTGTCCGAAGAAGCTTGCGAAAGGAGTATGTATGCCCTGAGTGTCCTTCTAATCCTGGGCTATGTGTGCCTGCATATTTTAAATTCTTTTTTTTTAGTTAGACATGTTCTCTTTGAAGTCATAGTTGGTTTTTCATCTTCATATTGGTTTGTGTTTTCTTGTGTGTTAAAAAAATGTAATGGTGTTCGTGGACTGGCGCTTGGCTGGCGGTGTGTGTGGACTGGTGTTTGGCTTGCGGTGTGTGTCGACTGGCACTTGATTGGTGGTGTGTGTGGACTGGCGGTGTGTGTGGACTGGTGCTTGGCTGGCGGTGTGTATGGGCTGGTGTTTTGTTGGTGGTGTGCGTGGACTGGCACTTAGCTGGCAGTGTGTGTAGACTGGCGCTTGGCTGGTGGTGTGCGCTTGACTGTGGTAAAAAAATTATTTTTCTGAATCAAGTCTGACTGTTCCTGAAAGCTGAGAAGATGGTGATTTTAGCACCGCAAACCTTTCGTTGACGCTGTTTTTTGCAGGAAAAAGACACTTTATTCTGCAGCACTCCCCCAAAATTGGAGGCCTATGTGCGAACTATTCCAAATAGCCTTAACACTAGGGGGGAAAGGCCAAGCAGAGAAAGGGTAACCGACATTTTGCTTGTATGTAAGAAACTAAGTCAGGCCCTTTACAGATATTAGAGTGCCTATATTTTGAAGCAAGGATGTGTATTTGGCAATAGAGGCTTTAATATTTTCAAACTCACCAGAACTGTAGATACATTTTATCGTTAATTTTGATTTTTGTAATTCTTTTTTTCAGTGGTAAAGTGTTATGTTTAATGTATGCTCATGATTTCATGTGCGAATTGGATATTTCATAAAAGGTTACTTGGCTCGAGATTGAATTAACTGCTGAAAGATATAGGCAAGTATCCAGCGAATACAGAGAGGGCCTTTTGTTTACTTTTATGAGTAGCATCACATAATTCCCTGTTTGACTGCCTGCGGAACACGCACGGTGCCGCACTAAAGAGTGATGCATTTATACAGTACAAAATATTAAATGATGATCACTAGTAAAATAAATATAGAAAACCAGTGGGGAATTTAACACAATGATACACCCACTGCTTTGAAACATAGCAGACTGCTCTTTTATTTATTTAGTCGTTTATTTGTTTTTGGAATCGCGCGGTCTGAAAATGTAGGTTTTATTGTCTAAAAAGGTAGTGGGAGACTTCAGAAACATTTTTCACTGCTATGTATGTCACTGAGGCCTCTCGCTCACTTATGATAGGATGATAAATCTGAGTTACAAGTGTTTTGGATCCTTGTGTACTGTGACAAATCACATTTGACAAAGTTTCTTTTCTACATAGGGCCTGGTGCATTGTCGAGGAATATTCCACACATCCTCCGCGTGCATTGGCAGCGTCCCAGAGTCCGTGATGTAGCCCTCGCGGCGAGGGATTCGTGCACACGAGGCGCCCTTTCCTCAGCCTGTGGGGCGCCTGCTGATAGGCAGGTAAAGGTGTGGCGAGTTACGCACGCCTCATAACAAGTCACAGCAAGCTTCCCTTCTGGCTTTGTACTGGAAGGTGAAAGGGAGGGAGCCGGACCTCCCTGGATACCCACATCCAGACTGCGCCCCTCGCAGCCGCGGTGCAGTTATAAATAGTGCAGCAGATGCAGTGACACTGGCGTTCCACTGCACTCCATTTATGGCTGTCTTTTACTATTCTACTAGATGCCACTCCTTCCTATGCCTATTAAAACATCGTTTTCTGATTAGCATGTTGTGAAAGGACGCGAGCCTGAGGGGAGTGGACTCGGCGCCAGGCTCGTGGATTTTGTGGCAACCTGGAAGGATGAGGTCAGCCTGGTTGGTGGTGAGAACTTAAGCAACGTGAGGGAGGGCAGTGGGAGAGGGAAGGCGCGTGCACTTCTCTCCTGCCTTTAACCGTTCTGCATTCCTTACATTCCTACAAGCTTTGCCACCTCCCTCCTGTGAAAGAAAAAGCAACAGAGATGTAAAGCTGCCTTTTATTCTCCTCTGTGGAGACGTGTTTGTTGTGCAATGTGTCCCAACGCCCCCCCCCCCCCCCCGCATAGATGCGCACTCCCGAGGGTTGTCTCCAGGGAGTAAGCTGGCCCGTCTCCTGGCCCCTTGCACGTCGCCTGCCAGCGCAGGTTGTTCAGCAGTCCAGGTAAGGGGGGGGAGTTGCCTATGCTTATTCCAGTCCTTAGCCTCTCTGTGAAGCAGCCCCCTTTTACGGATCCCTCCGCGCCCGTAACAATTCAAAAGAAGTTGAGCTTTTCTAGGTGGTGCAAAATAATACCACCGGCTGAGTGCCCAACCCTGGATCTCAGAGCATCGACGGGTTGCAGGGTTGAATACAGGCAGCCAGACTCGGCATCTCCCGAGATCCAGAAATGCATCCGACACCAACTGTTTTTTTCCCGTAGTTTTATATAGCGCGAACTTGACCCGAAGGTATCGTAGCGTGTAACATGGGCACCAGTTGCGTTACACAAGGACACATTCATTTTTGTTAGGCAGACCTTCCCTTTGACCTCTGCACCCGGCCGCCCCTGTGCCGCTGAGGGTGCACCCTTTGAGCCTTCATGACCCTTGCTCAGTGTAAGTGCCACAAACCCGAGACTGAACTCTTAAATCAAGTACTTACCTGTAAGTTACTTATCTATCTTTCCTCCCATAGGATTGCATTGCATTTACTCACCTTGCATTTAAATGTGTATGTTCCTGTAAAACAAAAGTGTGCTCGTCTGTTCTTAAAGGTTTCTTGGCGTTGGGCTGCTGATCTGCTGGGTCCTAGAATGATTAGCTGTTTAGTGGCTGGGTTTGAGACGTTTATGAACTCAACATGTCCATTGAGGTGTCTGGTGATGTGGGCTGGATTGGAATTGTTTGTTGTGTAAAAGTGTGGTTTGGAATTGTGGGGTGTTGAGCTGAGTTGTGTGTAGTGGAATTATGTGCCATGATGTGCAGTGGAATTATGTACATAGAAATTATGTGTCAACAAGTGTATTGGAAATATGTGGAGTGGGATTGTGTGTTATAGAGTGTAATTATGTGGAGTGGGATTGTGTGTCGTGGAGTGGTATGAAGTGGATTGGAACTTTGTGGAGTTGAATTGTGTGACATGGAACTGTGTGGCGTTGAATGAAATTATGTTGAGGGTAATTATGTGGTATGGTGTGGAGTGTTTTTATGTGGAGTGTTATGTGGCATAGAGTGGATTTATGCATGCTGTATTCATGTAGTATTGAGCAGAGTGTAATTAGGTGGAGTTGAACTGTGTTGTTGAGTGGTATTATGTGGAGTATAAATATGTTGGGTGGTGTTATACGGTGGTCTGAATCATGGTTGCATTGTCGCGTCGCCGGCATCCAGGTCAGTACTTATAATAAACTGCTCAAGAATGCCGATTGCGGTATCGGTTGCCACCCAGCGTTAAAAGACAGTCCTAAGGACATACTTCAAATTATGAAAGGAACAAACAGAAAAATGAAAGGCTAGAGTATTGGTATTCCGTGTGAAAGTAGGGGATTTCTCGTGTTATTGCACTATTTTCAAAGAAAAGCAGACGGCTTCCAGTCGTATGGTAAGTGAAAAAATCAGGTGCATCAAGTCTCAGCACATGATTTATCACTCAAAAATCACCTTTAAATATATTTTGGAAATTCAACCATTTTTCTCCAAACATCAGCTTACGAGCTCTGAAAATACACAAATTTTCATCCTTGAATAAATATTTTTGTCATACATATGTTAATTTAAAAGAACAGTTTCGATTTAAAAGGCTGGGATGCACACAGGAGAGCAACCGAGAGGCAGCTGGAGATCTACCAGTAGCTCACGAGCCACTCGTTGGAAAAGCCTGATGTAAAAACTTCAAAAATCAGTTCCCCAAAAGTGGATGGATACAGTACTTTACCTGCTAATGGTAAACTGACAAGAAAAGCAACAGGAAGAAAAAGCATTGGTAAATTCAGGAAAATATGCTACAGCAACTGAACGCATTCACTTTTTTCACCAGCATAATTAACAAGAATTTACAATGCAATAGGTCTCGCATTTGCTAGAGTTTAAGCTATTGGCATTGTAAATGACAATGCCTTTTATTTATATGTTTTGATAATTAGCACATAAATAAAAAGCATTGTCATGTACAATGCCAATAGCTCAAACTCTTGTAAATGTGAGACCTATGCAAAGAAGCGGCCGCTGTTGTCCCGGGCGGCTTAGAAAGTGAAAGCGCGCATGTTGCGCAGAATGTTGCAGGAAAGCATGTCGTGCCTGCAGTAGGAGAAACTACTTAAAGTAAATAGTGCTTACAGACTAAAAAAGACTCCCTGTGTAACTACCGAAGTAAAAGGGCTAGTCCTCATGAGAGGTTAGGATTGAAGACAAGGCGGTACTAAGGAGGGACTAACAAGCCTATTAACTAATCAGAAGTCAGCATTTATGAAGGACAATGACACAAGCCAATGACAAATATGGGCGGAGAGTAGGAGGGGCTTCTATTCCATACTCCAATACAGCATGGCTCGCAGAGCAGCGCATGCGCTGCCCAGGCTCGACCTAAAAAGCAATGCTACACCATACAATCACCGCCTAGAAAAAAATCATCACACAAACCAGGCATTACGCATCCTTTAGGTCTTGTAAGCCTTCAAAAAAGTTACCATACACACATCCTCCCAGCTGTAGAGCCAAAGGTCCAGCTATGGGAGGGAGAATTTAAAAATTCATCACATAGTGGGAAAGGTGATTATTTTGGGGTCACCCCACCTTAGGGTGAGGACCCAGAAGATGGCCTGGAAAGGAAAAGTGCGCTGTGCTGAATTATTTGGCGGTGGTCCCATCGTGCTAGGACCACCACAGGCTGAGTTATGGGCAACAATGTGTTTTGAAAAAAGGGCCCAGCAAAGCATTATGAGGTGAGTTTCCGTAGTGCAGTGAATATTTTAGTATCAGCTCTACCCGCTGAGCCAGGGAGAGCCGCAGTAAAGTTTTCTTTGCATTTTCTTTCTTTTCTGCAGCTTTGTGCGGCGTTTCCCTTTTTTTAATGGGCGCACTACTGTGTGCTGCTGCGAGAACCGGCGGCCTTTCCTGGTGTTGCCGCTCCAGCAGAAGCACACTGGGGTCCGGGGGATGCGGTCTCGACCCCCTTTAACATAAATCTGCCCGGAAGCGCTTATATCGCATACATGATGGTGACAGTGTAACGAGGCCCGAGCCGGGGGGGAGTGTGGAATTGATTTTTGAATTGGTGCGTGGGAGGAGGGAAAAGGTGTGGGGGAGCAACATGAGGGACGGGACATAATGCTCAGAACTCGAGAGTCCAAATAGCATGTCCCCATGGAAGCAGGTTGTTTTTCAAGTAAGATGTGGCCTAAGAAACAGAGCTGCTGATTTTGAGTCTGGGGAACTCGGTTCAGGTCTCGGGTCGGCTGGTAACACTAAAAAAATAAAAGAATGTTTGAACAGTTACAGGATCGGGTGAACAAACATGAGCAAAAGAAGAGCAGGGGAGGGAGGGGGAAGTGCACGGAACAGGCGCCCGTCTGATGATCAAGAAATGCAAATGCCGTGTGTGTTTGCTGCAAAGCGCATACAAGATGGTGAATGGGGGTGAGTGTCTGAAAAGTTTCAGCGCCCCGTCCATCATCATATTGTGTTTGCTTTGTTCACCCTAACTTGGCAGGGTATGCCCAGACGTGGGTCCCTTGCTCACTTTGCCAGTGGATTCAAGCTAGCCTGGCTGATGAGGGGTGTTAACCCGAAACCGGTCCCAGGATGCTTGTATCTGGTCCAGGGAGGACCTGACCTGGCAGTTCGGGCTGGACTTTTCCCATGAGGAACAGGGTCAAGACTGATTTGCATATGGCTGGGTCTGAACTGGGGTGGTGAAGTGAGCAGAAGAACGATGATGGATTTAACCCAGATCTAATAGTGACTGGGGGTGAGTGTCTGAAAAGTTTCAGCGCGCCTTCCATCTTCATTTTGTGTTTACAGTGTAACGAGGCCTGAGACGGGGGTGTGTGGAAAGAGTTTTTAAAGTGGTGCGTGGGAGGAGGGAAAGGGGTGGAGGAGCAACATGAGGGATGGGACACACTGCTTAAAACTCGAGAGTCCAAAGAGCATGTCCCCAGGGTAGCAGATTGTTTTTCAAGAAACAGCTGCAGACTTTGAGCCTGGGGAACTGGGTTCGTGTCTCGGTTCGGCTGGTAACACAAAAATAAAAACACATTTAATCTCAAAACAAATCGAATTAAACAATGTTTGAACAGTTACAGGATCGGGTGAACAAACGGGAGCAAAAGAAAACAAGGGGGAGGGAGGGGGAAGTGTACGAAACAGGTGCCCGTCTGATGAGCAAGACACAAAGAAATACAAATGCCGTGTGTTTGCTGGAAAGCCAAAAGTCAACAAAAAAAATAGTGCCCAGAAGGAGCGCAGGAACAAAGTAATGGAGGTAGTCCTCAAGCCCATATTCTGAATACAGCATGTCTCGAAGAGACAGCGCAAGCGCTGCCTAGGCGAGACCTAAAAAAATGTAAACAAATCATATATGTAAAACATTTTTAAAACACTAATACACTATATTTCACAAATATAGGGGACTAGATTGTATTTTTTATTTTTTACATATTTAATTCTTTATTAAAAGAAAGTGTACGGAGTACCATGGAAATACCATGAAATTACAGCGCAACTTAAAACAATTAAAACTTTTTTTGCATTTCTTTTAAAAATGGTACTCCATAGGTACTACAGAGGTAGTCCAAAAATTAAAAAAAAATATAGAGAAAAAGATAAATTAATTTCCTTAACTACTAATACTTAAATAAAGTGGTAATAGGTAGGTAATAATAATAAAACCTACTTACCTATAATTAAGGCCCTAATCCAGTATACAGGTAAAGTGTATCAAAAATATCCCTGCATTTAAATTTGTAAAGGCTGCCATTAGCCAATTATATACTTCCTTGTCATCAGCATGTACCGCGGTGTACCGCAAACTTAGCGCACTATTCCGTGACACAGTATATAAGTAAAGGCCAGATGTATTATTGTATTACGTTACCCATGCGTCGCGCATGGTCTCGCACGGGCAAGGCAATACTTAATTGACATTTACAAAGCAACACATGGCCACCATGCTTCGCCCTGCGTTGCTTTGTAATTCTGGAGTAACGCAAAGCAGCACAAATCGCTGTTTTGCGTTAATTTGCACACCATATTGTACATTCCTGACAAATGTAATCAACATCTGTACACCACTCCACTCTGTGCCACTCCAGTCTACTACACTCCACTGCACGCCACCACACTGTGCGCTACTCCACTGTACTCCCCTCTACTCCATTGCACTGTACAACACTCTACTTTACACTATTCAGTTGCATGCCACTCTACGCTCCACGCTATTCCATTGCATGCCACTGCAATGTACACTGCTCTACTTTACGCCACTGCTCTCTACGGCACTTATGTCACTCCACTGTACACTACTCCACTCCTCTATTCCACTGTATGCCACTATACTCTAAGCTATTCCACTGTATGTCAGTCCACTTTATGCCGCTCCACTCTATACTATTCCACTGTATGCCACACCGCTGTATGGTACTCTGTTCTGACACTCCATTGTATGCTATTCCACTCTACCCCAATCCACTGTATGCCATTTCAGTCTAGGCCACTCCACTATACGCTACTGCACTGTTACTTCAATGTACGCTACTCCAGTCTACGCTATTCCGCTCTACGCCATTCCACTATACGCCATCCCACTCTACTCTATTCCACTGTATGCCACTATACCGTATGCCACTCCATTCTATGCTATTCCACTGTATGCCACTGCACTGTATGCTACTCCAGCCTTTGCTACTCAACGGAACACCTCTGCACTGTACGCTATTCCACTCTACCCAACTCCACTGTACTTTGTTTAGCTGTACTTAACTAAACTCTACGCAACACCACTGTATGCTATTGCACTCTACCCTATTCCAGTGTACACCACTCCGCTCTACTCCCCTTTATGCTACTCCACTGTACACCACTCCACTCTACAACACTCCACTGTACGCTATTCCATTGTATGCCACAACAGTGTACGTAACCTCATTATATGCCACTCTATGCGAATCTACTCTACGCTATTCTGCTGTATGCAGCTCCACTCTACGCTGCTCTACTCTATGCTGTTTTACTCTAACCCACTCCACTGTATGCTACTCCACTGTACGCTATTCCATTCTGCGTCACTGCACTGTATGCAATTCCAATCTGTTATTCCAGTGTATGCCAATCCACTCTACACCACTCCACTCACGCTATTCTACTGTATGGCACTCCACTGTATGCTATTCCACTGTACTCCATTTCACTGTACGCCACTCTAGTCTAGGACACTCCACTATATGCTACTCCACTGTATGCAATCCACTCCATGCTATTCCATTCTACGCTACTCCACTGTACGCCACTCTACACTATTCTACCATATGCCACTCCACTATACGCCATTCCAATGTATGCCACTGCACTGCAAGCCACTCAGCTGTACACCATTCCAGTGTATGCCACGCCACTTTACCCCTACCCACTCTACACCACTCCACTGTACGCCACAATACTGTATGTGAGGAAGCTCCCCAAACTCCTACCCGCGGTCTCAATCCGATTCCGATGTTTCTGCCTTGGGTTCCTTCCTTCCGGGGTCAGGATGACGACAGCGTACGCATGGCGGGGACACAGAAAATAAAAATGGACTATCGTTCCTCCGCACAGGACGGAACGACAACCGAAGAACCAATCGATGTAGGGAGAGGCAGAGACACGGCTCCAACGGCCCAATTAGCGCCGGAAAGAGAAATCAAGGAGGAGAAGATTAAGACGGAAAAGACGGCGCCCAGGGTCAACA
The DNA here is from genome assembly GCA_963921515.1 of Calotriton arnoldi. Lineage (NCBI taxonomy): Eukaryota > Metazoa > Chordata > Amphibia > Caudata > Salamandridae > Calotriton > Calotriton arnoldi. Next base: position 3,006,795 of record CAWUFW010000875.1, read on the forward strand.
AGATCGGGAGAAGAGTTACGGAAGAGACGGGAAGGCGTGCCATTTCTGGAGAAGGACTCGTGTTAACAAACGTGGGTGAAGACGACGCCGGAGACAAGGAAGACCCCGAGCTGTGGTGTGAAGACTGGTAGACTCCTTAGGACGCGCAAGAGCCGCCGCAACTCTGGAGAGTTGCGGCAGGAAGAGGTACGTGACTTGGGAGAGGGAAGGGTTGGGCAAAGTGGGTGGAGGGTAGTTATTACATTCCCTGAGACCCGCTTTGAGAAAAACCCCATGCACAGAAACTTTTTTTGTTTTTGATTTCAAATTACACCCCTTCCTTCACGGTCCATTTCATAATCCTTCACGGCGGTGTGGTGGAAGCAAATGGTACTAGGCGAAGAGCATATATTTACTGCTCCCTTCTTGTTCTCCTTTTCTTCCCTTGTTGGTGAGGCAACCCTTGGGACTTCCACCAGAACTCTATAATCCCCAGAGGACAACAGGACCAAAGACGAAGTGAAGAAACTTCTCCACAATTCCCCAAAGCCACGAAAGAAACAGAAATAAGCTACAACAGTTTTGAGGAACTCTGCACGAACCTGAGGCTATCTGTTGTTACAAAATAGTCTAACCCACTACAACAATAAAACCTTAATTATTACCCATATACGACCTCCTCGCTTCTGTTTCCGCCCGTCCCTCCGACACTGTACAGTACTGTTCAACACAACACCATATGACACTGCAATCTACGCCGCTTCAGTCTATTCCATTTGAGTCTACTCCACTTTACGAACCTCTACTCCACTATATGACACTTTATGCCCCTCCATTCTACGTCACTCTACTCTATTCTTTAATACTGCTCTGTACAACACTGCACTCTTTCTGTCACTATAAAACACTGTACTCCACTGTATGCCACTCTACCGGACAGTACTCCACTCTACTGCACTCTATGCAACTTTTTTTATGCCACTCGACCAGAATTTACTCCACTTTACTCTATAACACACTACTCCACTCTACGCTACTCTACTGAATGGCACTGTATGCCACTTGACTCTATAACACTTATGCCCCTCCACTGTACCACACTCTAATCTACCTCACTTCACTCTACACAAATGTATTCCACTCTATAACACTTTACTCCCTCTATGCTACACCACTACACTGTACTATACGAGATGCCACTACAGTATATGACCCTTTAGTCTACTCTACGCCACTCCACTCGACTCCACTGTACAACAGTTTACTCCATTCTTTGCCAGTGTACTATACTCCAATATATGCCCATCTACCCTACAACACACTACTCTATAAAAGCGTACTCTGCAACACCCTACTATACCCTATACCACTGTACAAAACTGTACTACACTGTATGCCCCTACACTCCACTGTACAACACTCCACTTTATGCCACTCTACTTGCCGGCACCAAGAACACGCAGTGCCCCAAGAGAGAAGCACAGAGCGCGAGCTGGCACCGCTCTGAGCTGCATGTCCCAAGGTGCGATGCGTGGCAGCCGCCTCGTTAATGTACGGAGAAACCTACATGCTTCTGCTGCCATCTCTAACATCCAGGGCAGGGCTGGTTGGGCGTCCAAACGAACTTCAGCATTGGGATCGATTCATTTCAATGCGGATGCTTTCGCAATGTTCAATTTGACATTTTGGAAATCCTCTTCACATTGTGTAGAACAAACAAACTTATTTTTATCCTTAAGATGCTGGCTCATTTTGGAATGTTTTCTCTGCGAACTTGGAAATGTACTTAGCACAATATTCTGCCATCCAAGGAATGACCACACATCTTCTTTACGTGTGGGTGCCAGTGCATCGCCTATCGCACTCACAAGTGAGGCTTTAGGGTGTACACCTTCTGCACTAATCATGTGCCCAAGATATGAAACGCTGTTCTCAGCAAACCCACACTTGGACAGTTCTACTGTTAAACCCTTGGATTCAAGAATGTGCAAAACCTTTATCAGCCTTTCTTCATGTTCCTCTCTGTGCAACCGAAAACCAAAAGGTCATCCTGAAAAGATTTCACCCCACTCTCCTTCCCAAACAATTGAAACATAAGTTTCTGAAAGAAGCACAGCAGCTGGCTCATGGGCCAAATGACATGCGCTTAAATTGAATACACCCAAAAGGGGTGATAAACGATGTAAATTTCTTGGACTCCTTGGCAAGGGAAATTTGGTGGTGCGAATGACGTCTCAATGGTAGAAAACTACCTGGCCCCTCTGATGCATGTTACCGTTTCATTAATTTTCGGTAACAGGATTTGGTCAACTAGCATATTGTTGTTAAGGTAACGTAGGTGAACACACAACCAAATTTTCCCGTTGCTACGCCTGGCCACAACTAAAGGGGAAATCCAGTCAGATGCTTCAATTGGTTCTATGACCACACAAGAAACCAACTTCTCAAGTTTTATGGAACCTTCATCCCTTACCGTGAAAGGAATGTTTTGTACCTTGTGGAGTTTGGAAATCACATTGTCTTTTAGGACAATCTTGTGCTCGAACCCTTTCAATTTCCCTAATTTGCCATCAAAAACATAGGAAACTTATTTGTCAACTCTCTTTTTTTCCCATTTGTGCACCTTCGTCTATTACCAAAACTTGTTCCTGATTGTTTGGATTGAGGACCATGTGCAAATTAACCTGGTCAAACCACCCCAGCAATCGGGGTCCACTCTTAGAGACTTATAAGTTGCCTCTAGCATGCCTGTTCTTAAACTTAAAATTAAACCATCGGAAACCAATAATATCGATACGTTCTCCCCTATAACCTTGAGGGTTGATGTCTGAGTCCAGAAGTTTGACCCCCACTGTCTGTACAAATTTGTTTTTCCAAAGATCCTCATTGATGATTTATTAAGGGGATCCAGAATCTGCGTAGATTTTTAAAAGACCCCCACCAATGGTCATCCAACATTCTGGTTTTGATTGTGGTGTAATTTTCTGAACAAAATTACTACTTGGACTGGCTACTTTGTTATTGCACTTATCTTCTTCCTCCAAACTCTCGTCCTCTTCCTTACCAGCGGTTTCATTCAGACACTTAATTAATTTCTTCTTCCTTCTACACACTTTTGCAAAGTGTCCTACAAGACCACAATTACTGCAAAGTTTGGTTCTTACATTGGATTTTACTCACAATTTCATTCTCCTTCACTTCCTCCGCGTTAATGCGCCAGCACACCTACTAGATAGCTCCGCCTCGCGAACAATAGCTAAGACATCACTCAGCTCGGAATCCCCATAAACGCTCTTGTATGGCAGGATTATTGGCATACATAACAGCTTGATCTCTTTTAAGGTCATCATGTGGGATTCCAAAATTCCAGTCTAAAGCCATCTTCTGCAATTCAGCAACATAGTCCTCGACCCTCTCTTTCTTCGCCTGTTTTCTTTGACAAAACTTGTACTTGGTTATACCAATACACACCTTTGGCGCATAATAATTATCCAAATCAGAAATAGTTGCACCAAACACATTTACATCCCCCACTACTACGCTTTTAATTACTTGAGAATACACCTTGAGGCCTAAAAGACCCAATGAATGCAATAAAATTCTCTTTTTCTGTTCTACAGACATAGTATTCTTTTCATCGATTGCTGCAATGTAGTTTAAAAAATAGTTCTTCCACTTCAACCATTTAAGAAGTGGTTCACTTCCAGATGACCAGAAAGGCGCTGGTAGGCTGATAGTAAACTTCTGGCTAGCAACCGTGATATTTGAATGTGTAGGTTCTGCTGTGCTCATATTTGCACTGAAGTTGGCCAGAAAGTTCAAAGAGAGCGCAAACTAAGGTTAGTAAAGTATAATTTCCACAAACAACACTAAGTTCCTAAAGGTGACGCAGTGTTGACTATCCAACTGGAAATAATCAACTGCACCTTTCATTGTATGCACAGCTGTGCACCTCCGTTCTCAGCTGGTACACTCCTGTAATCCCCCCATGACAACTATCCACGAGCCCCCGAGCCCCAATGCCCTCAGGTTCCACACCTGGAACCTGATTCCATCACTACACATCTTTCCGTCAGTGTAGCAAGTAAAGCCTTTTCCCTTGTGTACAGTTGATGTGAGAGACTAGCTGTTACTCTGCCTTATGAATGGACTTTGACCAGGAAAGAACCCGCTGGTTTTGCTGGCCCCATCAAAGCACTAACGTTTGCCCATATTCTTGTCAATGCAACATATAGGCTGTTTTAGTAAATGTAATAATACCTGAAGATGCAAGAAGCTTTGTTTTACCACTGAATGTATGCAGAATTGCAAAGATACTTAGCACAGTAGCACGGCTAAATTTAAATGGCGAAATTCTATAATAGGGGTTATATGTTCCATGCTGCTGGACCAGTGTTGTCCGCTAAAGCTGATAAGAATTTTCAGCGGAAGAAACAACTAGCTAAAGGTTCTCTTTATGGGTTTGCATTAGATAGAGGTGCAGTGCAGAGGACTTTTGAAGACCCTGAATTGGTCTTTTTCCCCATTTTTGTTTTAAAATAAAGCAGACTAGGCAACCAGGCCAAAGGGGCTATTTAAAACTGAATCTTCCCACCCTTATAATAAGCATTATGTTATGTGTATTGTGGAGAAAGAAGAATGACATTTCAAACAGAACCCTTTAGAGCAATTAGGGCTACACATACAGATACATGTGATGAATACATTAATTTAAAGTAAAACAACACTTGAAAGCCGGAGTTTATTAAATGCATCTTTAATCTACATATACTACCTTCCTTATGCATATATATATATACCTTCCATGTACTTATGTATCTATATATTTATTACTTTTCTTCCAATTCAGCATATCCAATGCACTGCCCTATTTCTCACCCTATACCGCTCTCAATACATCCTCTGCCTCCACTGTCTCATTCATCCCAAAACCCATACCACTACTATGATCCCCAAAATAAGCCTTTCTAGACTCTTCCTTACTCTACCCCTCCTTGCATCATCTCTTACCTCTTTTACTATTCATATCTCCCAAACAAGCCTTTCTAAACCCTTCCTTCTGACTTTTCCCCCTCCACCTCCCTTTTACTCATCCCAAGCCTTCTCCTACTGCTATGAGCTCCCCCAAAAAAGAATAATGTAAATCCTTCCCTCTTCTCTCCCTCCACTATCCTTTTCAATCCAAATAACAGACTAACATGTCCACCACTCAAATTAATTTCCTATTTCACTATACTAATTCACCACTAATCCTTTATGGGTTCCGGAATAGCTGCTCCTCGCCGAAAAAGCGCTTCAACACCTCATCGTGGGTAGTGAGCACTATATAAATGCAAACCTTTTCCCTCTTCTATCCCTCCACAATCCTTCTCAATCCAAATAACTGACTAACATATCCACCACTCAAATTACTTTCATATTTTCACTGTATTAATTCACTACTAATCTTTTATGGGTTCCGGAGTAGCGTGCTACTCGCCAAAAAAGCACTTCAACACATTATCAGGGGTAGCAAGCGAAATATATATGCAAAGCTTTTTCCCTCGACTATCCCTCGACTATCCTTCTCAATCCAAATAACTAACTAACATGTCCACCACTCAAATTACTTTCATATTTCACTATACTATTCACCACTAATCCTTTATGGGTTCCGGAGTACCGTGCTACTCGCAGAAAAAGCGCTTTGACGCCTCGTCAGGGTTAGTAAGCGCTATGTAAATGCAATTACAATACAATGCTCCACTCTAAGACACACTACGCAGCTACCTCTACGCCACCCCACCACACTTTACTTCACTGTACTGACGCACTACTGCACTGTACTCCAGTACTCAACTGTATGCCACTCCACTGTATGCAGTGTTATGCCTCTCAACTCTACAACACTATACCACTACAATCTACAACACTGTACTGTACGTCACGCCAATCTACAACACTGTATGCCACTCTACTGTGCCACACGTTCCAACACTATATCAATCAATCAATCACAGAATTTGTAGAGCGCACTACTTACCCGCGAGGGTCTCAAGGCGCTGGGGAGAGGGAAATGGGGGGGGGTGGGATGCTGCTACTGGTCGAACAGCCAGGTCTTGAGTAGCCTCCCTGAAGGTCAGCAGGTCTTGGGTCTTTCGTAGGCTTAGTGGAAGGGTGTTCCAGGTCTTGGCGGCGAGGTGTGAGAAGGATCTGCCGCCGGTGGTGGTTCTTCGAATGCGGGGGACGGTGGCGAGGAGAGGTCGGTGGAGCGGAGCTGGCGGTTGGGGACGTAGAAGAAGAGTCGTCTGTTGAGGTAGGCTGGGCCAGTTTTGTGGAGTGCCTTGTGTGCGTGGGTGAGGAGTTTGAAGGTGATCCTCCTGTCGACGGGGAGCCAGTGCAGGTTCCTCAAGTGGGGGGTGATGTGGCTGTGGCGTGGTACGTCGAGGATCAGTCGTGCGGAGGCGTTTTGTATGCGTTGCAGTCGCTTGATGAGCTTGGCCGGGGCTCCCGCGTAGAGGGCGTTCCCATAGTCCAGTCTGCTACTGACGAGGGCCTGGGTGACTGTTCTTCTTGTGTCTGTCGGGATCCACCTGTAGATCTTGCGAAGCATGCGGAGGGTGTTGAAGCAGGAGGAGGAGACTGCGTTGACTTGCTTGGCCATGGAGAGCGTTGAGTCGAGGATGACTCCCAGGTTGCGTGCGTGGTCGGTGGGTGTCGGGGCTGCTCCCAGCGTCGTTGGCCACCAGGAGTCGTCCCAGGCTGAGGGGTTGGAGCCGAGGATGAGGACCTCCGTTTTGTCCGTGTTCAGCTTTAGTCGGCTGATCTTCATCCAATCGGCGACGGCCTTCATTCCTTCATGGAGTTTGGCTTTGGCGGCGAGGGGTCCTTGGTGAGGGAGAGGATCAGTTGAGTGTCGTCGGCGTAGGAGATAATGTTGAGGTCGTGTTGTCTGGCGATGCGTGCGAGCGGGGCCATGTAGATGTTGAACAGTGTTGGGCTGAGGGACGATCCCTGGGGTACGCCGCAGATGATCTCGGAGGCTTCGGATCGGAAAGGTGGGAGGCGGACTCTCTGGGTTCTGCCGTCGAGGAAGGAGGTGGTCCATTCCAGGGCCTTGTCTCGGATCCCTGCGTCGTGGAGGCGTGCGCGTAGAGTGCGGTGGCAGACGGTGTCGAAGGCGGCGGAGAGGTCCAGCAGGATGAGGGCTGCGGTCTCACCATTGTCCAGCAGGATCCTGATGTTGTCGGTGGCGGCGATGAGGGCAGTCTCAGTGCTGTGGTTGCTGCGGAACCCTGATTGGGATGGGTCCAGGATGCTGTTTTCTTCGAGGTATCGGGTTAGCTGTTTGTTGACGATCTTCTCGATGACCTTGGCTGGGAACGGAAGCAGAGAGATGGGCCGGAAGTTCTTGAGGTCTCTCGGGTCCGCCTTGGGTTTTTTGAGTAGGGCGTTGATCTCTGCGTGTTTCCAGCTCTCTGGGAAGGTCGCGGTCTCGAAGGAGAGGTTGATGATGTTGCACAGGTGGGGTGCGATGGAGCTGCTGGCTTTGTTGAAGATGTGATGCGGGAAAGGGTCTGACGGGGAGCCGGAGTGTATTGTGCTCATGGTCTTGATGGTGTCCTATATGACACGCCACTCCACTCTGACACTTTACTACATTGTATGATACGGCAGACCACTCTACTCCACGACACACCACTCTACTGTACAACATAACAATCCACTGTATTACAGTTTACTACACTGTATCCTATGCGACTCCACTCCACTATATAATACTTTAGCCCACTCTGACACTCCAGTCTACACCGGTCCACTGTTCAACAGACACCCTATAGTACTCTCTGCAACTCCACTCTACAAGACTCGACTACGCTCTGTGCCACTAAATGATACTATACTACACTCTATACCCATCCACTCTACGCCACTGTACTACATTACATGACACTGTAGTAGACGCCACTTCACTCCTATCTAGGACATGCACCTCCACAAAATGACACGGCACTCCACTCTACAACACTCTCCTACATTATACCACTGTCCAATGTATGACACACCGCTCTGCATCACTCCAGTGTACAGCACTACACTGTACGTTACTCTCTGCCACTCTATGGGACAACACTCAACTCCACAACACTGAACTATACCATAGTTTACTACAATGTACTCAACTCTATGCCACTAAATTGTAAAGCACTCTTCACCACTCTGTGTGACACTATACTCAACAACACTCCACTCCACGATACTGCGTTCGACGACACTCCTCTGTATGACACTTAACTGTACTGTACAACACGCCACTCCACTGTACAACACCCCACTCCACTCTACGATACTCCACTCCACTATACGACACACCATGCCAGTCCACTGTATAGTACTTTACTCCGCTATATGCAACACCATTCTACTACACTCTACACTCTGACACTACACTGTACGACACTGCCCTTCACTATACTCTACGACACTGCACTTAACAACACTCAATAAATGACACTCAACACAATGATTTGAAACCCATTTTTATTAAAAAATAAAAACCATTTAAATTTAATTATAAGACCAAATGTTAAAGCTTAGTTTTCGTTAGGAAACCTTTATTTATTCTTTCTATACAAACCCAACTTAAACTATACAAACTTTAGAAATTCTAAAGTTATAGTTCTAACTTACATTTCTAAGTTACACAGGGGGGCGTGGTCTTCTGACTAGGTGGCCGATAGCACGCACTAGGCGCAAGCTCCGAGTAGCATTGGTGAAAATCCTTCCACATCCTGATCCCTGCAACTACAAAAATGCATGAACGTACACAAAATGCCTGTGAGATTGCTGCCAGTCACTTTTTGCTGTTGTTGGTGCTGATGGAACGGACTGTCTCCCGACTTGCGCGCTGAGGCCTGCAGCAGCGTGCGGATAAGCAGCCCGCAGGGAGCCGTGGGAGAAGGGCAGTGCATCCGCTTCCGGTGTGGCCAGCAACCTTGCTGCTGTGGTGCCAACCCGTGGACAGAGGAGGCAGGAGTGCCGTAGTCTGAGTGCCTAGGCTAACCTGCACGGCGTAGGAGGTGGGCCCGGCCTGCTGTCTCAAAGTCGTCCGACCGGGCTACTTCATGGTCAGAGTGTGGAGTGGCAGTTGCTGCCTGCGGAGGCCTAGTTGGAGGTACTGTGCACAAATGGCTGGCAGAGTGGTGGTCCAGCGGATGAGGAGATATGACCGCCGGAGCCGGGCTGTGCGGCGGAGAGGGCGTGGTTGCCCAGGAACTCGAGCTTTTGATCCAGACTGCTCTGGGGCAGGTGATTGTGCCAAGCAGCGTAGGTGGCAGATGCCTTAGAGCGGGTGAGAGGATGGAGAAGAAGCGCCAGCGGCACACACTGCTGGGGAGGACGCTGATGAGGTGAGAGCTATCCTGGTCCATGCTAAGTCCCCCCAAAAACAGGGCACATGCAGTGAGTGCTGGAGAAGAGATCTGTACGGCGCCGGAGCCAGGGAGCAGTGGTAACTGGGGTGTGCATGGCGAGTTAGAATCAGGGACTTAACAGCATCCCTCCAGGGACAGTACAGACAAGGTTGCATAAAAAGAACAAGCATTTGCAATGCAATAGGTCTCTTTTTTTAAGGTTTGTTTTTTAAAACATACATAAAAGGCATTGTCATTTACAATGCCAATAGCTTAAACACGCGTAAATGCGAGACCTATTGCATTGCAAATGCTTGTTTATTTTGAAGCTGGAAAAAGAAAAAAAGATGAAAGCAACCATGCATGAACCGCTTGTTCGGCTATTTAACAAACTATATGCTTGTTAAGATATGCTGCTGATTAGCTTAGGTGAAATTTATCTTATCCAGTTATCAGGCTGGTTATTGTTAAACGTTATAGTGCGCCTACCACTCGCCCCACCCCCCAAAAACGTAAGTAGGGTTTGAGAATTTTTTTCCCTACAAAATCTATTCTTTCAGGATTTGTTACCTCCAATCATTTTTGTTAATGCTTTACTTTCCTAAGTGTTGCAGGTTTTGCTAAAACTCTTCAGGGAACTTGCAGAAGGCAACTGCACACATTTTGTACACACCCAATAGCAATGAGTCACTTTTCCTACATTCTACTACTCGCACATACTCCTCATAAACAGGAAATATTCCATCGTGAGTGCCAATATTCCATTGTGAGCGACAATATCCTCGTGAGTGCCACAATTTCATCGTGAGTGCTGCTTGGCCTAAAAAGGGATGTGCTGTTTACTCATGTTTTCTTTCTTCGTGCCCTTGTTACTTGACTATGGACTGAGTTTGGGTGGTGGGGGTGAGAACTTGGCACTGTAATCAGTCTGTATAGTCAACAACATAAACTTGGACGCAGATAATTACTGGTGGTCCGAGTGGCACTTGTGATGGCGCCTCAGGTCTGAGTGCTGTAGTCTGACAGGAGGGGGTTACTGAGTTAGGCGTGAGGCGCTTGAAGCGTTGCACGAGCCGCATAATGCAAACACGTCTCTGGTCTAGAGAATAAGTCTGTGATATCCTCGTACAACCGTCTCCAGGAGCTCCCTCCCAACTCCGTTCATCAGGACGCTCGGGCCTGCTGTTAATTGGGATTTAGTGAGCGCCGTTACTCACTGCCTGGTGTGTGTATACATCTCCCAGTCACCAAGTTAACCCAATGAGAGGGTGAGGGATGGTGCGTTCGAGACTCCCTCCGTCTGCCCCTCAGGAGCAACACCTACTGATTAGATGTACTCAGTCAAGAGTCTTGAAGAACGGTTATTATTGCTTGAGCGTTGGCAAGGCACACACAGGGGTTACACGCTGCTCCCTCCACGACACTGGGGAGCAATGAGAATGACAGCGTTTTTCCGGGTTCCTCCCTCAGTAAGCCCCGCCCACAGTCAGGCTTGGCTCCTGCCTGGCTTCCGCCCACTCCAAATATACCCCCTAAGCATGCAAAAGAGGACGTCCAGACAACAAACGTGCCATTAACCTATCTGTAAATAAGTGAAAAGTCCTCACGCACATTGCTGTGTGTACCCCCTCATCTAAACACACTCTCAGCGCCCTGAAAGCGCCCCCAAGCGCTCTGTGCCTAGACGTCGGCGTGCATTTCCGAACGGCTCTCCTGTGAACTTCTGTGGCTCTCTCAGCTTGTGTCTAACACCGAGCACATGATGGGCAGCACTTCTAGTGAAAAAACAAACAGAGTGCAACATAAATGTAAATTATAAATAAATAAAGTGAGCGCGGTGCCCCTAGCGGGCGCCGCGCTCATTAAAGTAATAAATAAAAAACACACAATTTAGAGCGCATAGCGCTGCAGCCGCCATTGTCCCCATTTTCCAAATAGTGCGTGCCGACCGACTAATAAAGGTGTAACGCCGCAAGTAAACGATCCAGTCCGGGTGGGCGGAGCCAAAAGGAGACAGGGCGGTAACAAGGAGGGACTAAGAAGCCTCATTTACAATGAAAAGCCAGCGTTTAGCATGAACTATGACGCAAGCCAATGGAAAGAAGGGGCGGGGCTTAAACTCCACTTCTGAAATCTGCTCGATTACAAGAAGCCTCGCAGAGCGAGCAGCGCATGCGCGCTGCAACGCTAGGCGAGACCTAAAAAGGGGGTCCGCACACTGTGATGCCACGCAGTGGCCTGTCTGTTATTTCGGATGGGCCGGGACAGGGCTATGCATGCCTCACAGCAAACCAAGATGGACAGGTACCCTGAGAGTAACAGAGACGCACTGCCATCTAATGAGAGGGACTCTCATGGCTCCTCGCAGGCCGCTGGCACTAGTGGGGCTGAGATCCTAGCAGCCACAGAGAAAACGCAGCCCCTATTGAAAACAAAAATAGTCTCAGTGTCTATAGGAGTAAATCTCTTGCGTGCAGATCTACGCAAGGTGAATGACAGGACATTGGCCACTGATCAAACGGTAGCTGGACTACAGGCGGAGGTAGCGAATCTGAGAAGCACAATTAAATGCCTCGCAGACCTCTTCCACCTACTGGATAACAGGCTGGAAGATGCAGAGAAAAGATACCGCAGAAATAATCTCCAGTTTGTTGTACTACAGGAGAAAGGAGAGAGGAACATGCCAGAGCGCTACATAGAGCGCTGGATCACGGAAACGCTGTTCCCACCGAGACTATCCAAGATTTTCACAGTGGAACGTGCACATTGGTCATTGGTGCCGGAACCCTCTCCTGGAGCCCTGCCTAGGGCCATTATAGCTCGGATTCTGAACCACAAAGATAGGGATACTATACTGCAACATGCACGAAAAACTGGAAAAAAACAATGTGAGGGCCGTCCGGTCCGCATTTTTCCTGATTACACCCTCAGAGTACAGAAACAGCACAAATTCTTTGACACTGTTAAGCAGAAACTTAGAGCAATAGGGGTACAGTACACCCTGCTGTTTCCAGCAAAGTTTAAAGTAATCTACAATGGACACGTTTTTTTCACATGACCGGAGGAAGCTTGGGAGTGGCTGAAGATGGGAGACAGAACCAGGCGAGAAACGAGTATGCCTACTGCGGCGGAAAGAAGGCAACTGTGGAGGTGGACAGGCGGAACCCATAGTGCAATGCTGATGGAGCTGGCTACCCCCACTCAAAGGGCGCTAATTACGGTGGGCGAGGATGGCACACTAGTGACTGAGACTCCTGCTCCTAGCGCTGTGGAACTATCATTGGACATTAGTGAGCTGGAACGGCACGGTGAAGCAGGAGGAAGCAAGGCGGTAGATGCAACGATTCCAGAGACTGTGATTTTGGAGGAATAACCCGCTCATGCGGAGGCTCCTAGACTTTAGTCTGGCTCCACCTGGGGGAAGGGGGAACGCAATTACTGCAATGTCCTAAACGTTGCTGTATTGTTTGTTATTCTGCAGTTGCCAATGACAGAAGCTTTCCTGCGACACGTTTGATAGTTTAGGGCCTTCAGGGGTGTCTGGTCCTGGGCGGGAGCATGCACCTCCTTTTGAGTGGTAGGTGGGTTGCTTGTGGAGGACTAGAGCCCCTGAGACACGTGCGCACAGTAGTAGGATTTGTATAAGAATTTGGTGCAGTAGGTCTGTTTATGTTTCATTATTGTTTATCATATATGTGGAGTAACACTGTTCGGGGTTGAACAAAGTGGGCAAACGTGCTTACAGGTTTACAGGTGTACACCCGAAGGGAGGGCAGGGGTTGGTTTTATGTGGGGGATGTTCCACATGAAAGAGCTAATGCGACACATGACTATTGAAACTAACTGGGAGCATGGGACACGAACGCCATACACGGTGATGATCATGGCTTTATCACTGAACAGGACACTGGGATGGTCAGAGGCCCCACACCCCATAGTAAGAATTTTTGAGTGGCACATGCTAATAGAAGCTCTTTGAGATTGGCCACTTGGAATGTGTGGGAGGCCTAAATGAGCATGTTAAGTGATACAGGGTGCTCACATAACCTTAAAAGCCAGGCGATAAGAGTGTCTTTTCTACAAGAAACAAATTTAACAGATTAGAGGTGAACAATTTGTGCAGGAAGTGGAGGGGCCAGAAATACTCTTCCACGCACTCGTCCTGTGCAACATTGGCCAGAATCCCAAAGGGCTCTTCCGAACTTGTCCCCTAAGGTTAAAAAGTTTGGGCTTTTGGATGAATGAGAATCTTTCTATGAAGCCTCAGGTAGTCAAGATTACCTCCACTTATTTTGCAGTGCTCAAGTGGGTGAAATAGATCTGGATGATTCTCCAATCAGCCCAAAGAATAGTGATCCAAGCTCAAATCCTGTCGAGATTAGACTATGGTAATATCCTGTATCTAGGAATAGATCAGGCCACCACCTGACGATTACAGGTAGTTCAGAATTCGGCTGCCAGACTTCTGTATCATCTCCTGAAACATGCTTCGGTCTCAAACTTCCTGCTCAAGTTTTATTGGCTCGTGGTTACAAAGCGAATAAAATTCAAAGGCTTCTACTATAAGTAAGAAGCTAGAGCTGGAGTAGGACCACAATATATTCAGGATTTGGTGGTACCTTACCAGCCACATGTATGCTGAGATCACCTAATCAGGCCTTGTTTACTGTGCCTAGGATTCGTTTGGCCCGTATGGGAGGCAGCTCCTTCGCATTTCTGGCCCCGAAATTGGGGAGCACCCTCCCGGAGACCTTAAGAAACTGTACCTCACTACTTGCGTTTCATAAAGACTTGAAGACCTGGCTGTTTTAAGCTGACAATCTGGGCATCCCTACCTCTGCGCCGAGAAACCCTTTTTGGGTAGCTCTGCGCTTTACAAGACGATATAATAATAATTCACAAGGGGTGTCTCTGTGGATAGCTCTCATGGTCCCCTTCCAACACTGTGGCTTGGAGGCAGATATAATGGGGAGGTATATACTAGTGCATGGACTGTTGGTCGGGCAGGAGATTTGTTTTGTTAATGTTTACGCACAAAATGTGGATGGTGGGTAGTATTTCCGGGGACTACTGGAGCTGCTGGCGCTATATGTAACTATATCAATCATATGGTCCAGGATTTCAATTGTGTGTTGAATGGTGAGCGGGACCGGCACCCTCCCCACCTTCACGCAAAAGCTAACATGGCACGTAGCTTAAGAGAGGTGATGGATATCCTGGCTTGCATAGATATATGGATGGTGCTTCATCCAGACCAGAAGGACTACTCGTGCACTTAACAACTCGCCACACATATAGCAGACTAGACCTCATGCTGATTACTCCTAGAGTGGAGCACAGCGTAGTGAAGGGTTGGTATCACTATAGATATCTGTCTGACCATTCTCCTCTGATTATTGACTACTCAGGAACGCAGAGTAGGTCCATGGTGCCCACATGGAAGTTGCGGTCGGAGACACAACAAAATTATGAGTTTAGAGCAGAAATAGAGGAACTTCTGACAGTATACTTCGAGCAGAACTGGGCCAAGACAGAATCTAGGGCAGTGGTGTGGGAAGCGTTTAAGTGTGTGGTCAGGAAAGGGTGCATCGGAACAACGACAGCTGCGCAAAGACCTGTTGCGACATAAGGAGACAATGAAAGCTCTGCAAATAGGGAACCACTGGCTTTTGCAGACAGCTTAGACTTGCTGGCAGCAAGCAGGACGCTCTTTGCCCCCTGAGATCAGTTGGACAGACTCACGCTGCAAGAGAATAGGTAGCGGTTGCACAGAGAGGAGGATAAAACTGGTAAACTCCTCGCAATGCTCCTGTGCCATGAGGTGCCACACATGCAGATCC
Source organism: Calotriton arnoldi (assembly GCA_963921515.1). NCBI lineage: Eukaryota > Metazoa > Chordata > Amphibia > Caudata > Salamandridae > Calotriton > Calotriton arnoldi. The sequence continues at coordinate 3,022,006 of CAWUFW010000875.1, forward strand.
TCTCTCTCACGACGATGGACGGTATGCAGGTTAACACGCAGGTGGGCATTACAGAAGCACGAAGCCACTACCTAGCCAATTTATTTAAAAACCCACGGGGGTGGACGAATAGCATGGAGGAATATGTGCAGGGATGCTCACTGCCTCGGCTCTGAGGAGCAACGAGTGAGACTTTATGGCGACGTCACACAGGAAGAGCTGGGATGCAGGCACTAAAGGAGATGCCGCACAATAAGATGCTGGGTCTGGACGGCCTACCTCTTTAATTTTATAAACCCTTCGCGCCCCTGGTCACTGACAAATTACTGGCAGTGTACTTCAAGGCTAAGATAGCATATAAACTCCCACCCATGCTGAGGGAGGCGGTGATCGTAATGGTCCCTAAACTTGAGAAGGATCCCAAGCAGATGGGATCCTACAGACCCCTTTCCATGATAAATGCATATGCCAAAATATTGGCCAATATTTGGCCAACAGACACAACCAATGGTTACTACCATGGTGCATGATTATCAGTGTGGTTTCATTTCTGGGACGAGCACCAAATATATTCACAGGCTTACGCATGTACTTCATGGCAGATATGGACATAAACAGGGCCCTGGTGGCTCTGGATATAGAAAAAGCCTTCGACCTGGGCGATGGGACTATATGTTCGAAGTGCTGCAAAGCGTAGACCTCTGCCCGCACTTTTGAGAGTGGGTGCGACTGTTGTGTATGGTGCCCACAGCAAGGGTGCAGGTGGGGGGCATGGTGTTGGAGGCTTGGAATATAGAGAGGGGGACTGGGCAGGGATGCCCTCTGTCGCCCTTGCTGTTTGCGCTGGCATTGGAACCGCTAGTGATAAAGCTTCTAAAGATACTGGCCAACTGAGGGATAGAGATCGGTAGCGTGAATCACATTGTCTCGATGTATGTGGATGACATGCTGATTTACATAAGAAACCCCCTAGCCTCAATGCCAGTGCTGCTGAATGCATTCGAACAGTTTGACGGGGTTGCTGGACTACGCATTAACCTCACTAATTCACTCGCCTTTCCACTAGGGCGGCTGATGACCTCTTCAACAGCCGGGCTACCAAGCATCGGACTTTGCTGGAAAACACAGCAGGTTAGATACCTGGGCTTAAAGGTATTGCACCAGAAGGAGAGGCAATACAAGCTTAATATGGGCAGGAGAGTGGAGGGACTGAAAAAATCTGTAGTCTTCTGGAATACTTTACCACTATCGCTGGTCGGATGGGTGGCTCTGGCAAAGATGGTTTTGGTGCCTCGTTGCCTTTTCCATCTTTAAAATACTCTCCCTAGAACCCCTTTCAGAGAAGCCTGTTGGTAACACTGGTCTGGGCTGGTAGATGCAGCAGAGTAGCGCTGACGACCTTAAAGCTGGACAGAGAAGAGGGGGGGCTTGACCTTCCTGATCTAGAACTATATTATCTTGCGGCCACCTACAGCATGCATTAAATTGGTGTACCCTGATAGCTGGGAAAACAGCTGCTTGATGGATGCTATGGCAACCATGCATTGCAAACAGTACTGATGATGGGGAAAGAAGCATCCCGGAACTCCCCTATGTGTTATGGCACAAGGTGACGGTATGGGAACATGTGACGCGTCAAGTTGGAGCTAAAATGGTTACAACCTGTCCAGAAGATATCGAGAGGCATGACCATGGCACATTGGCATGCAGGGGGCTGTACGACACTAAGGGGACTTGTATCCAGGAGATCAGCTTCTGACATTCGCAGAGGCGCAAGACCAGTTTAGGTTGGGACCGGATCAATTCTTGCAGTACGCAAGGCTGATCAAGGTGATGAGTGAGATCTGGCTGGGATTCCCCGCCACCTCTCCCAACTTCTGGGACCTTAACAATACTCCTGGAGTTGGATACGGCCGCTCATGGGGTGTCTAAATTATATAGGGCACTAAGGGATGAGATATCGGGACCCTTGCTCGGATGTTAAGAACTCAGTAGCCCACCCTAGAGGTGTGGCTTCCTGGGACTACAAGTCCTCGGGGAAAACCGGTTTGGGGATGAATTTTCCCTCTCTGGCCCTGTTTCCAGATAGTCAGGGAAACGAAGAACAGCCCCCTCGGGAGTGTTATCGCCATTTGCCCGTCAAAGGCTGCTTTCCCTTTGAAGCTGACCTTTTGGGCTAACACCCGAGTGGCTTCCTGCGAAGGGGAGGTAACACTTCACTCTGCATCAGGCTGCTTTTGATTCGAAGCCTAGGAGTCATTCATAGTATGCCCCAGGCAGGCAGAAAGCTGTCTGTGGGTCGTAGCCCCTGTGAGGCTAGTGGACACTGGTGCCCAGAGTGGGCACCTCTCTAAAAGTTGCCATACTTTAATAGTGACATTAAATTCGACCTGGGCATCAGGTCGGGTTTAATGCCACGATTGAGTTGATACCGTACAGTACCCAGTTAGGCAGTCCCATTCAGAAGTTAGCCAGGCTGGGGTGCCATCCGGTAACCCTGTGTTAGCCAATGGGACCACTAACTTATCCACAGCAAAACAACAATTTAAGGGGTTTTGCTGCAAGGACGTATACAAGCATACATGTCCCACTTAATAATAAATAGCTCCCTGCCTCAGGGCTCTGTAAGCCTTCCTTTGGGGAGACGTACACATATTGTTAAGGGAAGTGGTGGCTTTGCCATTGGTTTGAATGGCAAAGTGAACTGGCAGTGTACACACTGTCTTTCCAGTCTGCCGTGGCAGGCTGGGAGCCATTATGTACCTTGTCGAACACAGGGTGGCACAATTAATGCTGCAGCCCTATGCCCTATGCCCTAATGCTGCATTCTAATGGTTTTACTGTTTCTTACTGCCAGGTTTTACCTGGCGGTAAGAAACAGTAAAAAAAATGACTACATGTCCATCCAACCAAATTGGGCGGGCAGACATGTAGCCATTTACTCCCCAGGGCCTTCGGAGAAGTTTGGTCGCGGCGTAGATAGAGTAGTCTCCACCTTGGTCAAACAGAAGTTCTGTCCGGATTTAATCGGGCGTGCAGACCTTCATATTGGTGGTATGTATGCTCCGTCGTGACGGAGTATAAACACCGTCAATATATCAATCGGGCCCTCTGTTTCGAAAGCAAATGGTCTGAATATTTCAGTTTTCAGCAGTTTGCAATAGCACCATAACTGGGTTTAGATCTCAAGGCGAGGCTGAGGGCATTCTACAGTCTCGGGCCCTAGGCTCCCACTTATCAGCATTTATCTGCTGCTATCTTTTACATTAAACACTCTATAAGAGTGATTTGAAGGTAACATTCTCTTTTCTGCTCAGTTAAACAAGAGAAGAGCTTCAACTTGTGGTTTAATCGATTAACATTTGCAAAAGTTATTTCATGCAGCAAGATTTCTAATGCCATTAAGAGCATTTGCATTTCTAAATATGCAATTAAGCAGTCTTGAAGATGCATACTTTCAAACTTGTATGGTTATATGGGCATTACAAAATAGAGTAGTAGAATATCTTGTAACTAACATTTATTTATTTAGGTTCGGGCGTCCTGGATCTGGGATTATTGCCGTAAAAAAGCTTAAAGACCAAAGTTTTCTGTTGTTTACTGAAGGCAAGGTGGTTTGTAGAGGTACACAGAAACCAGGGTACAGAATTTAAGTTTTGATAGTTTGAATGGCAAAAGATGATTTACTTTGCATCGTTTTGAACCGACTAAGAACAAATGTAGGAGTCAATCAGGTTAGAAAAAGTACTGGCAAATTTCGGGCCTTGATTGGTGACAACTTTATTGAAAATACAGAGGGGGCTTGGAAGTCTACACTTTGTAATAGGAAACTAATGGGGTCTCTTTAAATGAGGACTAATTGACACACACAAGGATTATGTAGCAGTATAGGATCGGCCACATTTTGTAGAAATTGAGGATGATGTGTCACGTAGTGAGGAACCCCTATATAAAAGGTATTTCTGTAATCAAGACTGGAGCTATTACATTATTGAACAATGTCTTTCTATCAGCTAGAATAGTTTGCATTTCTTTAAACCCTTCAATAGATGGAAATAACAAGCTGATATGTTAAACATTTATGAAAAGGATGTGAAATCCTAATCAAAAGTAATCCCTAAATTATGTGCTTAAGTCTCTGAAACCTGCCTGAGACGGATCTAACGACTGATTAGTCTTAATGAAGTAAGAGATTTAGGTATTTACCTCACTCTCCGCAACCTTAGCAGCCAAGGTGAGCTGTGATGTAGGACAATAATTGCCTGGCACAGCAAGATGAGCAGATGTTTTTTTCAGAAACAGAATGACTTGAGCATAAGCATTTGAGCAGTATGAGCCATGAATTGGTGAAAAAGGTATTCCTTGAGCAGGTACATTTAAAGGCAGCACTTAATTTGACTGAAGGAGTTAATGAATCCAATGAATATGGGATGCAAGTAAGGAATTCCTTAAGTTAAGCGCATGGCCTGAGAAAGCAAAAGAAATGGTGGCGCTTTACTCTAATTGTTGTATCAATAGTGTCCTTTCCTTCTAAATAGGTGAGATCCCCTGAATATGGTAAATCTCAGTCGTAGATGTGTATTTACGTGTAGAGCATTCTATGTTTAACAGGCAGTGTTATAAATGCATATTGCCTTAATCAGAAGCTATTTTAATAATGAATATGGACCAGTGTGATCTGGCCATGGTTAAAGGAAATTGAGAGTAGCCTAGCTGCAGCGAATAGGACAGCTTTTTAATGGTGCCGGCCTCCTTCTTTTGAAGTCTTTCAAAAAGACATTGGTGTGGTCGAGGCAGTAGAGAACAAGTGACAACAGTGCAGTTTTTAGGTCAATATGTTGCAGAAAAGGTTTGCAGTTACGAAGTAATTTGAGTTGGCTGAATGACCCTATGGCCAGATTTTTAATGTGGGTTTTATGGTTATGTTATTGTATAATATAAATGCTAATGATTTGGCCGAGTCAGCAAGTTGAGGCTGAAGGACTTTGTCTGAATCACATTTATCCAATTTTAATTTGTATAGATATTGTTCAGTGAGAGAAGAAGAAATTTAGTGTTTGGTTCATGCACTCTCAGGTCTCTACTTTACGGCCTCTCTTGTATGTTGGTTGAACCAGAGGACTGAATTAAGTGGCCAGAGTTTCAGGACAGTTTAATGTAGATTATTCTCTGCATAGAGATGATACCGAAGCCCAAACCCCTAATCTGTGTCCGCGTTGTCCTTGCTCTCTACCAGTGGCTCACTGTGGCCAAATCCAACTCATAGTTAACATGCATTTATTCGTTTTTACATCACATTAAATATTCTAGACCTAACACAGCTGTCCAAGAGATGGTGCATTCTTCAGGATCAAAAACCCCAGAACTCTAAAAGCTCAACATAACTTTTTCAGCTTTAAATATCTTTTCTCTCCTCTTTTTGGTGTCTGTCCCATTGCTCTCCTACGTCCAATCATAACTTTTATGAACTAATAAACTTCAGTCATCCTTACTGTGCTTGTTTTCTTCTCCTGACCAGGAACGCCTGTTGCCTGCACCACTGTCCCTGAGTAGAGATGGCACCCACCAAGGACATTGTGAAAGTAGCAATACAAATGATAGGGGCTTATCCCCAACTCATTGAACTTGACCAGGTAAGAGGAACAACATACTCATCTTTGCCAATATAGGATGTACCATTCTATAGAGGGAATGTGCTTTAGAGAAGAGATAGGGCCTGTATAGTGATATAGTCTGTAGAGGATTGGCAGACTAGAGAAAAGATCTGGCTGAGTGAGGCAGTCTCTGCAGTGGAAGGGCGGTTTAGGAAGGAGACTTGCATTATGTTTAAGGCATTTGTAGAGCGCTGTCAACCCCATAGGGATATCCTGGCGCAAACCAGCAAAAAGACAAAAACAGTACCCTACCCTGCAGAACAAGGAAAATATCCCCAGCAGCTTTGAGGTATTCCTATTTGTGGAAAATAACCACGCTTTAAGTAATTTTCTAAACCTCACAAGATTTTAATCTTCCTAACATATGCTGGTAATTCATTCCATCTATGTGATGCAGCAATAGAAAAAACTGGATTTTAAAGAGCGAGCGTGGTTAAACCACTTAAACAGGCTAGACAACAAAGGGCGACTGTGGAGTATACAGCTTTATGCACCAGGTATAACGATTTGAATGTGATTTGCTTCTTGACAGTTTCCCAATGGAGGGTGGTGAGATCGTGAGAAATCTGGTCTCTAGTTCTTAGGCCTAGCACCAGTGTGCTCAGATATGGTTAGGAAAGAGTCATGGTCTACACTAGAAATGAGGTTTATGGAGAACATTTGATCTACAGATATGTGGTTTGTTGACCTAGAAGATGTGATTTAGGTAGGAAATTGAGATAGAGGAGATATGGTCAACAGACTAGATGTAGTATGTGGAGAAAATATGGTACATGGACGGACCTTCTGAAGAGTAGTGATTTATGAAGGAAATTGGATCATACGAAGAGATGTTATGGGAAGAGTGATGGTCTAGGGGAATTTGTGGTATGTAGAAAGAGATGTGGTCTAATGGTTAAGTTCGCAACTGCAGAAGAGTGGCAAGAGACTTGATTTATTTATTTTAACAATGTTTTAACAAGATGGAAACTTGCTGGCTTCTCTACTTGCAAATTATGTGATCCTGGGCAAATTATGTAATCTCTCTTTGCCTCAGTTACATTACCTTCCAAAAAGGAGCATATTTAGAAACGAACATTGGCAAAGCCAGTAGGTCTCTACTTTGGGACCTATTGTATTTGCCAATGCCTTTTAGCCATTCTGTACAGCATTGGCAAGATGCTGTGCAGTCTGGCGAAAAGCTTTAAAAAAAGGCTCAATGACATAGCTGTGCCATCGTGTAGACTTGTGTATGCTTTATTAAGCATTTTTTCAGGCGGACAGGCCAAAAATGTGCGACTTTGTCCTCCGCATACATTTTTTTAATAAAAAGACCACGGGTAGGGGGCAGTAACTTGGTGAGAGAGGGCAGCAACAGCAGTTGAACCAGCACCGGAGGGAGAAGCACACAAGCGAGAAATTAACACAAGAACGAGTGCAAAATGAAGTATGGTAGGGAATGAGCACATAGGCGAGAGAGACCAACACGGAGTGTGGCAAAGGGGAGAGGAAGAGGTACAAGAGCGAGACAGCTAGAAAACACATGCACTGTCATGGCGTGCTTAACCAAAAAGAAAAAAGTAGTTCCTGAAGAGTAACCAGTGGGAGCACACAGGTAATGAATGAGGTCATGCTCCAGTGGAGGGACACACAAAAAGAGGAAGGAAAGCCCACTAACAAACATTAAAACACAATCAAATGAGAGTGGTAAGCAGTGGATGTGGCCCAAATCTACTGTAAGCTTACAATAGGTCTTTTGCAAACAGACTGCTTGTGCTGTCTGCTAGGCGAGACCTAAAAACCTAAAACTGCACTTTTGCACACATTTACTGACCTTTGAAGCAAAGCTAAGTGAACACTAGCAAATAGCCACATACAGCATGTGACTAAAATGATTGACTAAGAATAATAGTTTAAATAAAGGTGCCACGTGGCCAATTATAGCATTGGTTATGCATCGGTTTCGCCTATGTAATGAATAAAGAGCTGTTTTCATCAATCATCATGTGGGAGAAGGAAAGAGCTCTCTGACAGATAACACAGGATTGCAGAGGATGTGGCACAGTGGCCAGAGCTGCTGGCTCGAAAGCTGGGGATCCCGGGTTCGAGTCTCAGCTGCGCCACGCAACATCCTGTGATTCTATGCAGCTCACTTTATCTCTCTGGGTGATACATTGTTATATAAATATGCTGCAAGAGTAAAAGGCAATACTTTATGAAAATATGGTTCCACCAAAGCAGATGTTAAAAGTATTTCGGCAGCTGGAAACTGATAAGAGAAGCAGAGGAGGAACAAGCATTGGTAAATGCAGGAAAATATGCTACAGCCAATAGAAATGGAGGAAAGGTAAGTGGCACGCACAGGAACCAATGATAAGCCAGGAAAGAGAGGAGGGATGTAAACCCCTTTTAAGTTTATATTAAAAACAATAGATTTGTAAAGCACAGCGCAATCGCTGTGCAGACGAAAACCTAAAAACATGTTATCATCTTCTTTCAATAGGCCATTTCTTAGCCAGCTTCACACATGCATAAATGGGTGGCTTGTTTGCTTCAAATACAAAAGGTGATTAACCTCTTAAGTTCTTCTAAAAGTCATTTAAAAGGTCATCCAATTACTAAAGCTTGACTGCCCTTTCAAAAGTGGAAAACATCACGCATTGCTCTAATTGTAACAGCTAAGCAAAAAATACCAAACCGTGCCTCCCGGTATCCACACCCACAATCAATGGGAATGGAGTGAATAGACATTTGCTAACAGTTCTCCCACTCTACCTTTTCTACTATATGTCAGTTGCAAGATGCGCCAAGTAGCTATGACCATGATCCTTATTGCTGGCTCATCAGCCAGGGCATTCACTCCTAATATAGATGTCAAATGCATAACATTGCTCTGTCCTACTTTTTCATCACTGAACCCAGAAACACTTACCCCCTAATGAATGTGAAGGGGGAAGAACATATCTTTAGTTGAACTGGGGTCTCGTTATGGGCATAGGGTCTTGTTTGTGCAGTAAAAGTAGCACTTTTGTCTCTTGATCATTACTACCCCATGTTGAGGAGCCTTTTGATCATGATATCATAGACTAGTATTCATAGAAAAATATTTTGCATGTAGAGGTGAATCTTGGACAGTGCTGGGGAACATTGTACTGGTGGAGAAGGACTGCATGTTCCTGTAGCACTGCTCGGACTATGCAGAGTAGTTACACTAGAGAATAAAGCACTTTCAGAGTCTAGTAATCTGGTATCAATGTCAAGTTCCGTTGTCAATATTCTTTTTTTACATTGCATTTCTAGCCCAACTCTACATACATATAACATAATCCACCTGTGATGCAGATGAGTGTTTTCTTTGACATAATATAAGGTGCAGCACTAATTATATGCTTTCTTTTTTTAGACCAAACCACTTGTGTCTGTCTTGAAAGAAATCTGTGATGTGTAAGTAGATCTTCCCGGTTTCCTATGAATGTTCTAGGGCCTATTTCCATCTAGATTACACTATATGTTTCACTGAGACCTATATAGATTCTATCCACCTCCTAGTTACTTTCTTCCTTTTTGCTTTAAACATTCAGTGCCTAAGTCTCCTGCATTGACAAAGTTACTTCTTTGTTTGCAAACTTGGAGGGTTCTTTGCCATAAACCGAGGGTCTCTTTTCTCCGAAAGCCAGGTGTGGTTTCCATGGAGCTGTGATGCCTCTTTTCCTGATCTTTCTGATTACTGTTTTCATCTGCACTGTGCTGCCTTTTTTCTTCTAAGCTATGCTGTCCTGTTTTCTCTCCACCATGGTTACTCTGATATATCTAAAAACAACCCAATATCTCTTTCCCTGGATAACATTATCTCTCTGTCCATGAATAATATTTCTTTCTAGACCTTGACATCGCAGTTCCTGGAGACCCTGAAATCTCTTTATCTGAAGACATTGATCTCTTGTTCCTTCATCTTGTAGTCTGTGCCTCTCCTTTCAGATCCTTAAATCAGTGATGTTAGGGATGGTTGTTGGCCTTTCTGCAGCAAGTCAATAGAGCTTTGTTGGACTCTAGAACTAAGTGCACATTTAGAGGAGAATTGGTTGGCCTTTCGGTTTGACTCTTCAGGAGAGACCTGCTAACCTCTTTGCTAATGTCTTTGTTTTGCCTGCCAGGTGGAACCTCAACAACTCAGAACAATATGCACTTCAGTATGTGGACGGATCCCAGGCCTACATTACTGAAACGGTGAGCACTCAGCCGGTAAAATTCTTTGACTGTATCGCAAAGACGACATTTTGTAGTATCTGGATTGTAGGGAAAGGAGGTTGCTGTGATCTGGGGATTGCTTATATGAAGGTACAGTATTACCACTATGATGCTCCTAATCTTAAATGTTTCTGGAATAACCAGGCTCGTCACAATCTGACGTAGAGAGGAAGCAGGTGAGTGTCTAATTTCATGCTGCTTTTTGGGAACAGATCTGAGGGTCTACTGAACAAATTTGTTTCCCAAGAGTATTTGGGAAAAATTGAAAGTATGTGACCTCTCTGAGACCGAATGTGTAACCGACTTTATGATGTAGTTATCTAGGCTATAGACGTTGTTAAAAAGTGAGGCATCGGGGAGGGGACCTGGACAGAGGTTCCTTTCATAATCCCTGTCTTTTTGCTCTTTCAGTTGAACCATTAGCCAACCGCATCCGAGGATTCCAGGAAATATGCTATGAATTGTGTGTGTGTGTGAGGTGACATGCACAGTTATCAATACTTGGAATGATTTGGCAATGGCAAATAAACTGATCACATATCGGTCACCTTTGATTCCGCTGCATAGAACATCAATTTTACTCCCAGCTGGTGGGGGATGCATTGAAAAAGTGGAGGAAAGGAGACTATTGGATGGTGACAGACACATTTGATAACAGAAAAGTTAAAACCTTTGAGCAGTTTAATAGGGAATTACATTTAGATGAAAAGTGAGACTCTAGTATGCCCAAATCTGTCAGTGGGGTCTACTCCATCCTATAATAACTGTAGTGACTGGGCAACTAGCAGCCTTTGAAAATGTATCCAGTCATTCACGAGCTCGAAAGGATTGATCTCAACCGTTTATAGACTGCTCTATGGAAGTGAGATGATACATTGCTGATAATATCACAGTGGGAGAAGACTTTAGGGGAAGAAACAAAGCAGAAAGAATGGGAGTCAAATCAAATCAAGCTTTATTCGGCACATACAAAATGTCCATAAAAGCATACTATAATATAAGATCAAAAATACATTTATGTACAATTGTTTCAATATAAGATAAAAAATACATTTATGTACAATTGTTTCAAAGATTATTTTTTTAATTTTAAAAATAAAGACCTTATCCTCTTATACATTACAAGGAAATCTTCTAACAGGTAAAATCTAATCTATTTCATAATTCAAATTTTCTAAATATGCAAGATCCTTCCTTTGTTTAATGGACAATAATATAAAGCAAATTACCGCATTACAAGTTAATACATTCTCCAAATTTCGAATATAATTAAAAGCAACTTTGCTAATCAGATCGTGAATATATGGAGTGTCAGTCTCCCTATGTAATATAATAGTGGCTGTGGAAGCTGGTACGGCTAGCAATCTTCTTAAAAAATTATTTTCCAGGGTTTGTAACTGGGAAGTATCTGCCAAGCCCCACAGGGCTCCCCCGTAACAGCTCCCGGTAATGCACTTTGCCCCATATAATTTTAGAATTTCCCAAACTGGTTTTTTACCATTTTTTGGGGAAAATCTAAAAATGGCCTCGACCGATTTCACAAATTTCATAGATTTATGTGTGCGCTCCACGTGCCCTTACTATTAAGAAGGATCCCCAGATACGAAAAAGAAAAGGTCCTCTCTATCAGTATACCATCGATATAATGTGATTTATTCTTAATATTCCTTTTCCCGCATGACATGACTAGGGTTTTACTCAAATTAATTTTTAAATGCTTTTCCTTCATAAAATTAGTAAAATTATCCATCAATAATTGTAGGCCGTTTGCTGTCCTAGAAATTAGGACAGCATCATCGGCATACAATAATAATGGGGTGACCCGCTTACCAACCTTAGGGGCATCGACTCTTAAATTCTGTAATAACGAGTCAACCCCGTTAATGAAAGCGAAAATAAAAAAGGCGCAAGAGTACAGCCCTGTCTTATCCCGAGTGTGTTGCTAAAGTGCTTTGTGCATTCCCCATTTTCCCCGAAGCGTATCTTCGAGGACAAATGTGCATACATTTGTGATAAAAAACTAATAATATCCTGTGGGGCGCCCATCCCTTCAAGCGTCTGCCATAACTTTGAATGATTTACCAAATCAAAGGCGCTTGACAAATCAACAAAGCAAAGGTGAAGAGAGCCATCCCTTGCAAGGGTGTATTTTCCTATCAGCAGCTCAAGATTCAGGCACTGCTCAATCGTTCCGATGCCCCTTCTGAAACCATACTGTGCTACAGATGTGTTTTTTTATTTTACCCAGTGTTCCAGTCTGGCCAGCATCATTCTGCCCATTACCTTGGATGTTGAATCGAGAAGAGATATTGGGCGATAGCAGCTCGCGCTACTTCTATCGCCCTTTTTAGGTCGAGCCTCGAGTAGCGCGCAAGCGCTGCTCTGGCGAGACTTTATGTAAGGGGGTTTCAGAAGCTGACCACACGCTCGTGCGTCGTGGCCTTTTTCGGGCGGTTACGCGCGAGCAAAAGGCCATGGTGCACGAGCGTGTGGTCAGCTCAGCAGGCTGCCGCGCTCGCTCGCCCCCGCTCCTCTCTTCCCTGTAGTTGCTTTCACTTTCGCGGCCGCATTCTTACAGCGCGCGCAGGGGCCATCTGGGTTTAATTATTTTCTTGTTTGAAAAACTGGAGCTGTGCAACACAGGAAGTGGCCGGGGCTGGAGCGCAGACTGCCTCCCAGGCCGAGCCAGCGCCCCGTCCCGTTATCTTTAGCATGTCAGGCCCCCCTCCGCTCCTCCTCGGCACACACTCACTGACACTCACTCACACACCAAAGACAAAGAGAGTCTCCCGGCCCTCCGCCCTCCCTCCCGTCCGGCTTCCTCGCAGCGTTTCCTGAGCTGCTCCGGGCAGTGATTTTAACTGGAGAAGGAATGAGAGGGAGAGCGCGGGGGGCAGGAAACTCCCCCAGCTGCTGCCCCTGACAGAAGGCAGGCGCACCGGGAAGGGGCCCGCAGCCTGACAGACCTCCGCACAGCCCCTCCGAAGACGCTCGGCTTCTGCGCTCCAGCGATGTCAGAGGAGTGTATGTGTCTTTAAGGAGCGTCTGTTTAACCGGCTGCCGGGTAAATAGTGCAGAATCTCTGCTATATGATTTTTTTACATTCCGCATCTCAACTTCAAAACGTGTGCCAAGTTTGTTTCTCACACCCCTGGGGTGTGTTATTTTTTTTTAATTCCAGGAGCCGTGTTGAAGACGGGCACAACCTCACCCAATTGTCTCTGAGAATTGTAGCAACTAGAAGCCGCCCTGTTGCGCAGCATTTTTCTTGTTCACTACACACAGCCAACTGGAAGAAGCAAGCGCTTGGATACCTGGGGCTTTAAGCGCTATATAAATAGCACATACATATCCCCCACTCGTTGTTGCTCGTCTTCCTCCCGCACCCCACAGCAGCCGGGCATCCCTTGTTCATTTGGTGATCATGAATATGTGCCCGACAGAATCAGAAAAACAAGGTGTTTAAAAATAGCAAATCGTGTTTGCTCGGGTCACGTCACTTCGTCAGCACTGGCATTCTGGGAAAGATCATGCCGCTGCCCACGGGGAAACGTGTTTTGATTAATGAGTTCAGGTCCAGACCCCTGTGTGCTGTGCTGGATGGTGGCGCTTTACTCAAATGTTGGCATGCCATTTCCTGCCTGTTGGTGCGGTTTTTGCAGATGAGTTGCCTCCGGATTAGCTTCTTGGAAAAGGATCGGAAGTGAAAGTCCATGATTAAGATTATGAATTTGGAATTAAATATGAGTCAGGTTGTTGCAAAGTTCTGCTTTAACTAAGTGTTTGTTTTCAGTACATTTTCTGTAGTGAGTTAATCCCGGAATTTGCGCTACACATTGGGCAAAGGGTACCCTGGCATAGTATGTTGGCTCATGGCTGTGTTGCCCTGTGTACCATTTTGTAAGGGTGTTTCTTTTTCCCCTCTTTTTGTTTGAATAGGGCTCGGTTTTCAAGAATGCATTTGGGAGTTGAGGTGAGGCGTAGGGTGGTTTGGTAGTTCTTAAATCGGAGAGGGGACAGAAATTGCAAATCATTTGACTCAGCCGATTCTCATACCATGAAGTGGAAAGTTGCTGTGTGCCATGAAGTGTTATAGATCATCCTTTCTGAGATGACAAATATTCAGTATACCTGATTTCTAATTTTGCTTCAGTATCCTAGAACAAATTTATTATTGAGACAGATAAGTGTATGCCTCCTCTGCTTTAAAGTCTCCGATGGCCCCAGATAGCCAACACTTCAAACAAATCTTGCAAGTCACCAAGAACAAGAAGCAACAAGCTGGGCAAACTTGGCTCAGTAGCATGAACCTGGATGGATTTGAAACCCAACTTTATGCCAAGTCACTTGGATTTACCCTGGGCAGCCATCGTGCAAATCACTGAAGAAAGTGAAACCTTTCTTCTCTGTAAGAGACTTCAGAACTGCCATTCGAGCCCCTATATCTTCTGGATGGTGGCTGAACACTGCTCCGCAGCCTTCCAGACTCTACACTGGCCATAGGATGCCTCATAAAGGGCCCGAAGAAATCTCACTAGAACAAAGCAACCCTGATGGAAATACACTGGCTCCCAGCCTGCACCATCTTCAAAATCAACTGAATCTTCTACAGAGCCATTGGACCAGTAACCCAGCCCATCTGATTTATGAGCTCACCACCTGCAGTGACTCTGCACACCTGCAGATAGGTCACATCAGATGGGAGGAGTGCAAAAAAAAAAAAAAAGAAAAGCATAAGGTCTTTTCCATCTATGCAAACAGGATTTACAGTGATATCCTCGTATCTAAGAAGGCAGCCCAAACTCTGCTCCAATCTAGGGATGAGCTAAAGACACACCTCTTTTAGAGAACACTACATCACAGTGAAGTAACTGTATCTAGGCCACGTTTGCACTTTGCAAATACTACATCTAAACATACAGGTAGGCTATTTGTTTGCTGTAAATTTCCCCAAGTAAAAAAAACTCCGAGTGCTATCTTCTTCTGCAACGAGAGTATTTGGATATTTGAATTGGGTTGTTAAAGAAAGCCTGCGTTTTTGTATTGATTTTTATTTTGCAAAGTGCAATATGTGGCTACGTGGTTGATTCAGTAAACTTGTCTAACAAGACACCCTAATTTTAGAATACTGAAAAAAAATCAAAATAAGTAATGCAGACTGTTAAAAATGGAGGAACTCCAGATCTAACGAAACTGAGAGCATTCCACTGAGCATAAAACAGGTTTCCCTGCTTTCTAAGTTCCCATAAAGGTGTTGGGTTCTTGGTTTGAGGGAAGGCTATTCATGAATCTGCATCCCTAGCCATCCCCCAACAAAATCTGGATGGTGAAACTCCAAACTTCTATACAAAGGCTAATAGGTTAACCGATTCTGGTCCTGCTGCCGCATCTGCCTTTCTTATCTCTGCTTGTTTGCAGATGAAATAGAAAATGCAGGCAGCCCATTTGTACTGGAAAATCAAATACTGTTAAAGGTGTCCAGACATTTGGCACTTTCAACCTTACTACTCTCTGCTTTAATTAATACCACATCTACAGTGACATCTAGTCTCGCATGATGTCTCAGTGAGTTAAACAAAGGATGTGGCATCTCTAATGATCTCTAGTGAATTTAAATCGCTGCAAGGTTACCTCAGCCATCT
The DNA here is from genome assembly GCA_963921515.1 of Calotriton arnoldi. Classification (NCBI taxonomy): domain Eukaryota; kingdom Metazoa; phylum Chordata; class Amphibia; order Caudata; family Salamandridae; genus Calotriton; species Calotriton arnoldi. The sequence goes on from CAWUFW010000875.1 coordinate 3,037,508, forward strand.
ACCGTTCCAAGTTTGATAAACTGAGCACCATAAATTGTATTAGGGTAATAGCTCCACCTGGTATTTACATAAGTGCATACCGAAGAAGTGCTGTGTGAAGCCTGTACACAAGAAAGCAGATTGTTATTGTTTAGTGAATACTTTTCTTGATGTGTTATCAGTGTTCTTACGATGGGCAGTTCACACAGAAATGTGCCTACAAGACCTGGTCAGGGGGAGTAAGCGCTATATAAATACAATTTACATTGATGTCTGCTGTTTAGTAGCGTGAAAGGGTCCCTGCCAGGACGACAGGAAATGGAAGACAAAGAAAAGCAATGACCTCCTGAGGCTGAGTGACAGCATCATTAGAGGGGAGGGCTCAAAGAAAATGGTGCACTTTTGTTGTGAATTACTGCCAGTCTCCAGCAAAAGGCACGTCTAAACATTTAATCTTCACTTCCCGCTCACCAGCTTGTTGACTGTAGTCGGAAGGAAAGTGATCCGTCTTTGGTGGAATCCTTGTCCGTGCCCTTTTTGCCCCTAACGTTCCTCCCCTGCCCCTTGCTTTTGTCATGTCTAGAAGACAGGTACATGGACAATACCTCTGTGCTCCGTGGTGCTCTCATGTGGATTTTGCAATGGGTAACCGATTAATGCCAACAATGCTGTTCAAAGCTTTCTACAATATTGGCTGTTCCGTCCCCGCCACTTTTTTTTTAGAATAATTAGACAAAAACGTGACTGTATTTGCAGTTGCTCGCATGAGCGGCCTTTCAATCACGCCCCGTACACATCACTGTGTCACACGCTATGCGGCCTCTGCAGGTCTTCCAGATGCCCTTTTGCACAACTCTCCCTCCCATGTACTCTGGCTGCAAGAAGTGCGAGCAAGCACCAGGCCTTTTCCCCCCCTCCACTGCTCTGTCAATCTACTGGGCATCTGGGTGTTAGCAAGGGTAAAGGTTGGTAAACAAACTGCCATCTTTCCAGCAGAGCTACGCTTTCATGGAAGAGCTTCGATTTTCATGGCAAATCGCCTTTCCTGCGGCACTTGGAGAGGATGGTGGTTCCCCAGTGGCGTAGTGCAAAATGATGCCCCCTCCTGCAGAATGTGACGAGGGGCTCCCAAGTCTCAAGATCTCTCAAATATTCACAGACTTTGAGCTTAATGGGGCCCCTGAAGTGTCGGGGCCACCTGAAAGCCCCTCTGCCCCCCTGCAGTGCAGGGCTGCAATGACCTGTGATACGCCCCTGGGTTTCCTTTAATATGCTTGTAGTCTCATTAAGGCTGGGTTTAAGGTCTTCAGCTGGAAACCGAATGTAAGCACATTAAGAAGACCGGACACATCATGTCTGCACACATGAAATAAAATAAATACTAAAATCTTAACTAAAAGGCAAAAAAAAACCTAGATTCACAAAGTATATATTGTTGGCATTTTTTATTTAGATATTTTGCGCTGTAGATCAAGGAAGGTCTGCTGTATCTCGGAATACCCAATTACCCTGTAGTTTCTTAATGCAATTTCGACATGGTCCATAGCTCTGTGCAGTCATTTTGAAAATGCACAAGCAAGAGGAACAAGCATTGACATAGCCAATAGGTCTCGCCTTTGGGACCTTATAAGTGTTTAGTTATCCAGCACAATATCCTTGGTGCAACAACATAAACTGTTGCATGGCTAAACACTTATAAGGTCCCAAAGGCGAGACCTATTGGCTATGCCAATGCTTGTTAAATATAGGGACTATCACGCTCTCAGCCCAGGTTGCAGGTATCACCCCATTAATTGTTGCATTAAAAAATGTATGTAAGATGGGCACCCAAAAATCCATATTGTGTTTAAAAACGTCAATTGGGACCCCGTCCGGGCCTGCCGCTTTCCCACTAGCACTATTCATAAGAGCTGATCTAATCTCCTCATGACTTATACTTTCTGGTTTGATATTATTTAATAAGATGATACTATTATTCTCAACTATTGTAGTACACTGACGTGTCGCATTAAAAATAGCTTCAAAATGGGATAGCCACTCTTCAGGAGTCACTACTGTATCAACTTTAGCAGACTGAGCATCTTTAAAAAGTGGCTGATCCAAAGTTTTCCCAAAAAGTATTGAATCTTTGGTCTCGGCAGCTTTAATCAAGTTGTCCCACGCGATATCTCTAATCTCCGTTTTTCTTTGATTTAAAGCTTGTTTATATAATTTCCGCAGGGTACTAATATCTTCCCTATTCCGGGGAATAGCTTTTAAATCTACCTTTAAATCCCTATTTAGTCTGGAGCACTGCTGGTTAAACCATCTTGGGCAATATACCCTGTTTGTCCTAGGCTTGCGTTTCAAATTTCTGGCAATTGCAGCCGAGATATTTAAAAAGGCCATAACTATGTCAGTGCTACTAGAAGAATTGTCTAAACAGGTTGCTATATGATGATTATTTTTTGGGACTATCCTTTCTGAAAAAACATTTGGATCGACTCCCGCCCATTTAATAGAAATCCCATTTTCACCCTGTGTCTTTACTTCAGCAGCATGAACACACGGTTCATCTATTTTGAAAAGTGAAGATTTTAATATTAATAACAAAGGATGATGGTCACTTAGTAAGCTGGGGTGTACACTGCATTTATGAACAAGAGGCCTACAATTTCTTGAAATAATAAAATGATCAATACATGAGGATGACCTCGCTCCCTCAAATGTATAGGTAATACACCTTCCCTCTCGGGCGTTCTCTTGGGCGTCCATCTCCATAATTTCCAGATTATACTTAAACATAACATAATTTATAATTTCCCCATAGTTATGTGGGAAATGAGAAGGGTTATCGCCCAATTCATCCTCATATCCGCATTGGATCCCTGATATAAATTTACAAAGTTCGATATTAAAATCACCTTCCCAGATTAAAAAGCAATCGGTCCCTGCACTCTTTATAAAGTTAGCTAACTCTTCATCTAATAATGTAATAATCTCGTGTCTTGAACCATTAAAAATGTTATTATAAAAATTGATCACTATCATATCCTGTTTTCCTTTAACTGAAAGAAGTAAAAACTGAAAATGTTATGATTTATTATGTTTTTTTTAGAATCAAGGGCGAGGATACTGATATTAATACTGCTAAACCTCCACTTGCTCTCCCTGCCTTTGAAGGAATCGCATTGGTAAAAATTGTCTTAAACCCATTAATGAACATTTTTTCTGTAAGCCATGTTTCTTGTATTAATACCAAGTCGCAATTTTGTATACTTTTAAGCCAAGAGATATCACACAATTTACTCCTTACCCCTGCAACATTCCATGTCATGATATGTAATGATTCCTGCAATGTATAGCTAGGAGAATTACAATCAGCCACACTGATAGGCGGGGTGATTTCATTTCTAAAGTTTTGTGTCTCAGATTCTACAAAAGTTACACTATCAGTATTGCTGGTGGTATTAACAATACCTTCACACGTTTGTTCCTGGTCCGTATAAACTGTTTCTTTCGAAATATTAACATGGGCTCTTACATCATAAACATCTTGTACAACAGCTTTTGGGCATACTATGTTTCGTTCCAGTCAATCCACCTCACTGCACCTCCTAAGTGGTTCAAACCTATTTAACATAGACGGTATCATGTAATGTGTTTGATTACTGGTACTAGCTTGGGCTCGACCGAGGGGTGAATCCATTCTGGATCTGTAAAAATATCCCAGGGGTAATGCAGCAATGTTTCCTTCATTACTATTAAATTGTCGATCCTGGTTGGCTGTAACCTCTTCTAATAATGAGCCCACCACATAGGGCCGACAAAAATTTACAATTACACAATCCCCCTCGCACGTTTTTACGGATTTGCCCACCCAGCTGACTCTTCTTACCATAATAATTTCATGTGATAAACACCCAATACTACAAGTCGTATTCACAGAGAACCAATGAATCACCCTATGGATGGGAGTCATTGTGGGAAGACATTCCCAAAAAATTGTTATGGCCCTCCAAAATAGGGAAATACCCTAATTGCAACACATGTTTCTGAATATGTCTGGAAGATGATGGTCATGTTATCAGGAGGCTGGCATACAAATACACATATTGTGGAGATCCAGAAAGCCTACTCTGTTCTGGAAAACCGTGTTAACCAATTTAGAGGGACCTTATGGTACACTGTTCATGAAGACTCTGAAATGAAGCAAAGGGAATGTCAACGGCTGGTAGAATCCTGCTTGCCCATATGCTTGGCTCATCAACGTTTGCGAGAGCAGGGATGCTGAACCGAGTAGAGTCCACAAATAACATAGTTGCTTAATATGAGGCGAAATGCTGAAGCTATGGATATGTTTTTTATGAAAAGAATTGTAAATGTATTCATGTAGGGAAACGTTTGTTGGTGCACATTGATGGATCTGGCAGGATGTTAACATGCCCCCAACACTGAGGGCTTTGAACATATTTAAGTAATCAGGCAGTTGGGGGGCATGGCTTGCCTGACTCCAAAATGGCCGCATTGTAAGCGAGCTCCTTTACCCGCCTTAGCTGTCCTGCAGACACCACTTTCATCCTAGCCTACAATCTCGCCATCAACGTATGAGGAGGAGCGGGTGTACGCCAGACACCCATGGAGACCTTTATCTGGCGATTTCATGAGTGCTGCAACGCAAGAGAGCAATTGTAAATTTGCGGCCTAACATCATGGCGGCGCGCTGCACGGTGTAACAGAAGTGCAGCAGCAGTACATCCCACCTACAAGATATCCGCGTGGGCCAGCCTACCTTAACTCAATCCTTGGTGGGGCGCGGAGAGCGTTACCGGTGGCGACTGGGAGCTGCGTGACGCCGGAGACCCCCGACTGGTGAAGCCCGCTTCAGAACGAAGTGTAGAGATGGCAGCCTGCTGAGATCCCCGACCGGAGTCGCCTGGGAGCGGAGCGTGCTGTGTCCGGGGGCCTCGGGGCTCGAAGTCGGCCTGAGACCTGCCAGATTGGCCGTGGCTGCGGGGCGTAACGATGCCGGATCCTGCCTGGGGCTGTGCGAGACGTGCGTTCCCTGGGGCGCGGCCTGGCCCACTGCTGACTACTGTGGGTGGCCGGTCTGGTTCACTCGCGTGTTGTCGGAGTGGCTGGCCTGCTGCGGGGCGCCGATGAAGGGCAGTGTGCGCTGCGCTGAGGACCCTGTGAAGTGACCCTGGGGCCCATGGAAGGAGCGTGGAGCTTGAGCTGCGCCTGTGTGGCATGCCCTTTGAGGTAGGAGCTGCCTGATATAGCACGCCATCTGGGAGTATTGCCCAAGCCACAATACACCCATAAATTGCCTGTGGTCCAATACTTGTGTACGATGGACACAAATATCCTGCACTTCCCCAGGCAGCACCAGAAGCAAGATGGGTAAAGCTGACAAGACACAGACCAAAATTCAGTTTGAGCACCGCAAATCATCTAAAAACAGGGAGGAAGTAGATGACGCTGCGCATATGGAGACGGGGCAGTAGGCCCCGATAAAGAAGACATTTGCCATATCCTCTCTGCCAAGCAGAAAAGCCTAGCTACAATTGATGGTAAGCTCGATTCGCTTTCCTATAGGATGGACCGCATGTCTGAGTGTGTGGATAAGCATGCTGAGAGGCTTGACATGGTTGAGCGCAGGGTGTCTGAAGCTGAGGACGTGCAAGCCGAGACAGCGGCCGCGCAGAAACAGTTGGGGAAGCAGATGACCCTATTTCGCGATTGAGGACTTAGAGACGCCTCCAGGCGCAACAATGTATGGATTGTGGGCCTGCCAGAGACGAAAGTGACCGGCAATATGGAACTGTTAACTGAGCAATTGCTTGTATCTTTACTTGGGCGCGATACATTCTCCCAAGTATTCATTGTGGAAAGCGCCCATCGTTCCCTGGCCCCTAGACCTCCTCCGGGGGCCCCCTCCCGGCCTATAATAGCGCGCCTACTCAATTACAGGAACAGAGATGCAGCTTTACGCAAAGCCAGAGAGTTGCGTGTGCTCCACTATGAGGGCTCGGAGATCGCGCTCTTTCCTGACTTTACCCGGCAGGTCCAAGAGGCACGTAAGCAATTCGCGCCCATGAAGCGCAAACTGAGAGAGCTCAAAATAGACTATGCTATGCTCTATCCAGCTAGATTGAAGGTCACGTGCGAAGGAAAAACCAAAATCTACAATGAGCCCAAGACTCTGCAACAAGACCTCAAAAAAATTGGTAAAGTCAGGGCTGACAGGGTTGCCCAGGAACAGTCAGAGAGCGGTGAAAGAGCGAACAGTGAACAAGAGGAATAACTGCACTGCTGCGAGGGGGAGAAAGCGAAAACATCGCCTGCAGCACGTAACGCTATTATTGGCTTCACAGGGAGCGGCGGTGTGTAGCCTCATCACAGACTAGCGTTGGTTGCTGGGTATGGACCGCACTTTGGGCCGAACAAGTACACCAGTGGAATTGGTCCTCTCCATCCTGTTTCAACAGACAGCGACTCCACAAGTGGGAATGTTGGCTCACAACCATAAGGGAACTATGTCCTAGATGGCTTGGATGGTATATCCTCTAATAAGAGGCATAGGTACTAGCAGGGAGTGTTCGGGAGGCGGTCAGCCACCGCCCCAGCGTGTATTCCACACACAGGGTTTTTATAATAATTTTCCCTGTTTTGCTTTCTTTGTTTATTACATGTTTTTGTTTAGAATAGGGGTACGGGTAACAATGTTCCAAGAAAGCCATGTTAAATATTTCGGAACATGGCATGGGTGGGGGATAGGGGTAGTTTAGTTTTGCAGTCAACGGGCAGGGTGTTCTATTTAGCGCATTGGCACACAGTCTGGTCATGGGGGTAAGGGAGGTTTATATCCACCTCATGATAAGGTAAGACTATGACCATTGAAATCATATGAACTCTTGCACACAACTTAAATTTATGTCTTGGAATGTACGGGGTCTTAATGACTACAGGAAGATCCGCAAAGTGGTGGCATACTTATATAGGCAGCATGTGGACGTAGCCATACTGCAGGAGACCCACCTGACCCCCCCACACCGGGCTGTTAACACAAACGCATGAGGGCTATGTGCGTGGCATCTGGTTTCACATCACATGCAAGGGGAGTGTTGATCTAGGTCCGTAAAAGCTCAGGTTTGCAAATACATGGGGTAGAAGTGGATCCCGGTGGCAGATACGTTATAGCCAGATTCCGCAAAAATAGTTTCAATGTGACACTGGTTGGAGTATATGGGCCCAACCATGATGACTCGCTATTTTATCATAATTTACATACCAAGATTGCAAGACACTCCCATGCACCTCAGTTGTGGGGGGGCGACTTCAACTGCATACAGAATCCAGATATGGATCGGTCGAAGGGTCCGACTAGGCGCCCATCTAGGGCAGCTGCTGCTATTGCAGCTATAGCAGAGGCCGAAAACCTCACAGACGCATGGAGACATCTGTCACCCCTGGTTAGGGGATACACGCACTACTCCTCAGTGCATGACAAACACACCAGGATAGATTACTGGTTTATCTCGCGCTCACTGTTGCCTTACATGGTAGATTGCATACACTTACCACGCACCTACTCAGATCATTCGCCAGTTTTACTAACGTTATCACTCAGTAATATGCCACGAGGGGAAAACACTTGGCGGTTTCCACACTTCTCTTTACTAGATCCAGTCTTCAAAGACGAACTCAAGAAGGCGATAGATGAGTTTTTTGCCACTAATATTGGGAGTGTCCCCAAGATGAGTACAATTTGGGAAACGTTCAAAGTCTATATCCGCGGCATTACCATTTCCAAACACTCGGGTTCTCAAATCGATTCGCACACAACTGGACAAGGTAGAAAAGGACTTAAAAAGCCTAGAGAGGCAATTTCAGGAGGAGGGTGATCTGAAAATTTGATCACAAATCAGGGCACGTGTAGCGGACTTTGACGAGCTCGCTAGCGACAAGATAAAACATTTAGGTAAATATGCTACGGCCAAGGTGTATGCTGAGGGGGACAGGCCAAGTGTCACGCTGGCTGCCTTGACGCGTCCCGCTCGTAGTGATACAGATATATCACACGTCTACAATGAAAGGGGGGAGTTGATGCAGGACACGCCGGGGATTGCAGAGGCCTTTCGTACATATTCTAGCCAATTGTATACCACACGAAATTCCTCCCTGAGCGAATCGGACAACGAATATCTGGAATACATTGCAATGCAATGGTTGAGCAACTCCGATAGAGAGAGACTCCTGGCCCCCCTACGCCCAACTGAAATTTTATCTGCTCTCAAAGATATGCCCAATGATAAAGCCCCGGGGTCCGATGGACTGACGGTGGCCTTTTACAAAACATTTCAAGATCGCATAATTCCGCATTTATTGAATCTTTTTGAAGAAATGACACAGGATGGAAGCTATTTTGATTACTTTACTGAAACCAGAGAAACAACCGAACCAGTGCTCGTCCTACAGGCCACTCTCATTGCTAAACACAGACGCCAAGCTATTTGCAAAGATACTCGCCAACAGGCTGTCTCCCCTGCTACCCAAATTGGTGGGTCAGGAGCAAACTGGGTTTGTGCCTGATCGCTCCCTCACAGGCAACCTGCGAGAACCCTCTTTGATACGATTAAACGCATAGACCTGAAAATTAACGCAGCAGCCCTCTTTATCGATATAGAAAAAGCATTTGACGCAGTTGAGTGGCGATTCTTATATGCCGTACTAAGGAGAGTGGGGGTGGGCGAGGTGTTTCTAAAACTGGTCGAGGTCGTTTACACTAACCCAACTGCGCGTGTGAGAGTCAACGGGACTTTCACTCAGCCGATAGCAATAACAAGAGGCACTAGACAGGCTTGCCCCCTGTCCCCACTGTTATACGCCTTGGTGGCGGAGCCTCTCGCATGCGGTATGCGGGACTATCACGCCCACAGAGGCATCAGGTCTCCGTAATACAATTTAGTTATTGCAGCGTACGCAGACGATACGTTGCTATATATATGCAATCCGGAAGGGAATTTGCGCCCTATGCTCAGCGAGGTGGAGAGATTTAGTCAACACTCAAGCCTACACATCAATTGGCACACAACTTCCCACACAGTTACTGATTACCCTATAGTGTGGACTGAGGAGCCCGTACGCTACCTGGGGATCCAGGTCCATACGGACCCGGAGGTGGTAATACGGGAAAACTATGGACGAGCAACACAGAAATTGTCTGAGACCATAGAGAGGTGGATTAGGCTTCCGCTGTCCCTTATAGGTCGCATTGCATTAATGAAAATGATTATACTCCCCGGTTTCTTTTTTATTTCTACATATTCCCATTCTTTTGCCCGGGTCGTTCTTTCGCACCCTGCGCACTTTGATGATACAGCTTGCGTGGGCCGGGAAGCAGCCTCGGATTAAATGGGAGGTACTAACCAGGACATATGCGGAGGGGGGACTCAACGCGCCAGACCTAGAAAAGTATTACACGGCCGCGCAGCTACTGCATGCCCATTATTGGATCCACGGACCCCAAGGGCTTCCACCGCTCTTCATAGAGAGCGCCGAAGTCAGTCCCACTGCTTTGGCGGCAACACTATTGTGCGGGCCCCGGGGCAGAACGGGAGTAATAGATCCGACTGGCTGTACAAGGGCGCATCTACACAAAGCAGCATTGACACAACGACTTGCACTGAAATACTCACCTGAGCTCCCGATAGAGTGGTGCGACTGGGCTCAGTTCAGGGGGGACAGAGCGGTCTTACAAACGCTGCATAAGCTGAAGATAACACTGATGGGGGATTTTTTTGCAGATGGGAAAGTGAAAACGTGGGCTCAAGCTACAGGACACGCTCCTCAGACGACCATACTAGATGCATACCAATACCACAGTGTGCGGCAGGCGCTTAAGGACAAACTGGGCGTTGACTTGTCGGAGCCACAGGAAATGCTCTCCCTTACTTATCTCCTTCAGGCTAACACCCCAAGTTGGGGCTTTGCGGCACTATACACACTTATTAAACGACACGACATGCAAGCCCTGGGTAAGACACATGAGGAGTGGCAGAAAGAGCTGGGGGTCATGATCACAGAGGCGCAGTGGGCACATTGCTACGCCAACACGAAGTCGATCTCACAGAATGGGAAGCACAGGCTGGTACATTATAAATACCTCCATAGAGTCTATTACACTCCAGTCCGTCTATACAAATATGGCTTAAGAGAAGATGATAGGTGGCCGCGCTGCGGTGCTCATGGGCCCGGATTTACTCACCTGGCATGGGATTGCCCGGGCATCCGTGCATTCTGGAGGGAAGTGTTTCACACCATAACAGAGATGCTGGAACTCCAGATCCCAGAGACCCCCCTGGGGGCACTACTGGGCTATGACAAGGATATTACCAAATCTGTCCGTAAATTGGCGTCCATTAGTTTATTATTGGCAAAGCGGAGAAAAGCAATGCGCTGGATGCGTGGGCCAATACCTAAAGTAACTGAGTGGCGCACGGATTTGGCCTACTGCTCCACGCAATCTGATAATTATAATGCTCTAGTCCCATCCCGCTGTAGACCCAAGAATTACTGGGGACCATTACAAGAATATCTTATTCGGAAATCTACCTCGGAGGGTGAACCGGGTGGACAGAGTGATCAGAACCAGAACACCACAGAAGATCAGTAGGCCAAAGTGCGGGGTGGCGAGAACGCGGGGGCATGAAGCAGTGTGGCCACTATGTATTAGGCTCCTAACGGGCCACGGACCCCCCCACTTCTAATAGGCTTAAGTATTACGCACAGACATAAGTGTTGTGACATATGTTGGTGAAGCCCTTGCGCATTGTAACCCAATGTGTATACTTGAATACTTACACTGTATTGCTTGTTTCACTGCAACTGTAAAAAAAAAAAAAGGTTTACCAAAAAAAAAAAGTAATCAGGCAGTTGAGATAATGCCAGATGTAATGTGTCGAGTGCAGTGAGGTTTGGTCAGGGGTAGAGCAAAGAGGTAACAGACCCTTGTTATACATTGATAGGTGCCTTTCTGGAAACAGAATATAGATCGTTCCTTCGCTGTCTATTTTCAAAATCCTCCAGTTTCCAGAGTATGTCCATCATCTGGGATTGATGAACATCAGTTTGACCCTTAAGTGCCCCTACATTGAGTTCCAGTGCCACAGCGCACTCTTACACTGAGAAAATCCTATCCCCTATTTCTGCACAGGTTTTGCTAACCTTTCTAATGGCCCCTTGCAGTTTTTTTGTCTAGTCTGGCCCTGCGGCTGTCATTACGTGTTTCCTCCTGAAGTTGTTTTATGGAGTTATAGATGAGCCCAAGCAAAGGCTCTCCTGACCCTACCACAGGAGTCAGGTGATTTCTCTCCCGAGAAGGTGATATTGTTTGCTGAGTGAGATCCTCAGAATAGACCTGTCGAGTTGCAGAATAATCCCATTTCAGGGCCGGGGACACATGGGATTTGTTTTTCAGTCTGATACCCCCCCCTCCCTCTTTTGTCCCCCCCCCACCTTTTTTCGATACTTCACTCACTTGGCTTTGACACAAGGCTCGTCAAGTGTGCTGCTCGAGCTAACCCCTGAGGCAGAGGAGTGCAGGTCGTCCTCTAGATCGCTGAGACTTGGGCTGGAGGATTCTGATCCATCGGTGAGTGAGAGGAACTTATCCCCGTGGTCTAGGTAATCCACCAAAGTTTTTAATCATCCAATACTATCTTCGCGGGGCATGGGCCTAGATTTGGGGAGGCCATTATCAAGAGACACAGGGGCTAAGATTTCTGGGGCTTGCAGAGGGAGTGGACCGGGAAGCAGCCTCGGATTAAATGGGAGGTACTAACCAGGACATATGCGGAGGGGGGGACTCAACGCGCCAGACCTAGAAAAGTATTACACGGCCGCGCAGCTACTGCATGCCCATTATTGGATCCACGGACCCCAAGGGCTTCCACCGCTCTTCATAGAGAGCGCCGAATCAGTCAGCGACATTAGGGCCTTTATGCTAAACCTTCTTAAGGGAGCCTTTCCTGAACTGATCACATGGAATTGGGACTTGGACGTTCAGCGTGTACATCGCTTCCCACTGATGCTCAAAAAACAACGTGATGCTCAAGCTGATAGACCCAGAGCTATCATGCTGTACTTTGGTAGTTATCTACTCCGGCAAGAAATCTTCGAAAAGGCTCGGCCTGATGCCCAACGGAGTTACAATGGTCATACCTTTTTTGCCCGGCCTGATTTTTGTCATGCCTCATTGGAGAGGAGATGGTGGCTCAGACAGCTCATTAAGGCATTTCAGAATCTCAGGGGTGAGGCATTCTTGTTGAATCCAGCCCGGTTGAAGGTTCATTTCAAGGTGACTCAGACATTCACTTCTGAGGTCAAGGCTAAGGAATATCTGAATGACCTCTCTTTCAGGACCAGAAAGGTCTTCTAGCTGGGAGGGTCTCCTATGTCCTATGTCAGGATGTGTTATTAACCTAATGTTGACTCCTATTCTCGCTGATGTTTAGAATGAAAGCCTGTTATTTCTGTGGGGTCTAGTGGGGTTTTTAGGTGCCACTACGGGTAGGAATTTTTCTACAGGACTAAGGGTGGTGTGCCTCCATTCCTCTATCATTCTTAGGGGTATCTGTTCTCCTTGGTATTTTTTCCTTTTTCTCTCTTTTCATCTTCTGCTTTCTTACTTATTACTTTTGAGCTGGGGGATCACGTGGATGGTGGTCTCGGAAGCCATCACTGAAGCGGACAGTGGCTCAAGACTTAAAGGCATTACGGGCCGACGTACTCTGTCTACAGGAGACTCATAAAGAAGGGGCAAGGAAGCCTGGTTGAATCTCTAGGCTTTCAACTAGTAGGGCGTACGACCCAAGGGGTAAGGATCCGTCGGGTGGCCATCTGGTGCGGAAAAATGCATGTAAGTTTAATCGCTCTCTGGCTGTTAAATCTAGAAGGTGGGTGATTTACTCTGTGCTCTGTGTATGGGTCAATCACGGATGACCCTGCACTCTGGCTGACCTTGATTATAGTCTGTGGTGACTTTAATATCAATGTAGTAGGAGGGCTATTAGAAGATGGTATAGACTCCTACTCTGAGCGGAAACCCAAAGTATTTAGATCTCTGGTCTGCCTGGGGAGGGATCATGGGCTGGTTGATGCTTGGCACAAGATCAAAATGTCAGACCCTAGTTTTACCTATTTTTCCGCCCCACATAGATCACATGCTCACCTGGACAATTATTTTTATCTCATACAGTCTGCCCCGAGGCTGTAAAATTGAAAAGTTTCCCCGGGTCATGCATAACCCGCTGGTCTTGGAGATAGCAGTGGTGGGACTGGGTACGAACACACGGGATTGGTCGTACCCGCAGGCACTACTCACAGACGAGGAATATACCCGGCATATACGGAACTGGATCTCGTTATTTATCGAGCATAACAAAAGGGGCGCCCCGTGGGGGTAGTGTGGGATGCTTTTAAAGCTGGCGTTTGAGGTGAGACCCTTAGCTTCTGCTTGAATTGGCAAAAAAAAAAGACGCAAATGCTGGTGGAGCTGTATAGGGCTCTGGGGAAGCCGAATCACAATTCATTGTGGTGGCGTCTGAGAGGCAGAACATTGAGGGGACACAACACAAAGTGGTAATTGCTAAAGGCGTGATCAGTGATATATCTGCAAAAAAAGCACCAGATAAATACTTTGTCTGGAAGAGGGAGTGTTGTGAGTATAGCGAATGGGTGGGACACCGGTTAGCCGTTCGTACTAGACAAAAAGTGACGAAAAGGGAGATAACTGAACTGAGAGATTCGCGGGGTGGCCTGGTCACTGAGCCAGAGGAGATACAAGAGGTTTTCCGGGGGTATTATGAGAGACTCTACAGAGAGGAAGAGGGGCAGGAAGATGGGGATTTAATGCAGTATCTGGAGTCAATCCCATTTGGGAAGTTGAATGCTGAAGATTGGGATTTCTTGGACGCTCCTTTGTCTTGGGAAGAAGTCTAGGCTGCCATAAAAAATTGCCCTCAGGGAAGGCAGTCGGAATGGATAAGATCCCCCTGGAGTTTTATAAAGTGTTTCCCTCCCTGCTAGGGGCAGTCCTGACGGACATATTTTTGTAGATACAAGGGGGGCAGTGGGCCCTAGATTCATCGTCTTCTGCAAATATAGTTATGTTCCTTAAAAATATAAACTTCCACAAGAGCCTAGGGTCGTACAGGCCGATCACTCTGATCAATAGTGACAAGAAAATATATTCTAAAGTATTGGCTACGCGCTTGAGCCAAATTATAGGCAAGGTTGATTCCCCTAGACAACATGGCTTTATACCAGGGAGGGGGACCACGGAAAACACGCGCCAGGTTATTTTTCTCTTTGATGCCTCCGCTGTTTCTGGTAACCCTTTGGCTCTGATTTTATTAGACGCAGAAAAAGCGTTTGGTAGGGTCTCCTGGAAGTATTTATGGACATCCGTGGGTCAGTTTGGAATGGGGACCGGATATATCAACCCAGTAAGAGAAGTCTATTGTAGGCCCACTGCTAGGCTTCATCTGATGAGGGGGTCAGTTAGGGATAATTCAGAGGGGTACAAGATAGGTGTATCCCTGTTCTCTCCTGCTTTTCGCATTATATATTAATCCCCTGATTTGAAAGCTTGATACTAATCCCTTGATTGTACCTATGCGATATCATGTCTGGGACACTAAAGTCCTTGACTACGAAGACGATGTCACTGTAGTTACGCCTAGGCCTGGGATTGAGCTAAGCGAGATTGAAAGGAATGTCCAGGCCTTCTGGAGATTCTCTGGGTACTCACTGAATCTGAATAAAACCCAAATAGTCCTCAATAGGTACACACAACTCAGTGATAATTGGGTAGTTGAGAAAGTGGTGTATCTGGGGGTTAATATGGTCGCTGAGGTGGACTAGATAGTAGAAACTAACTTAGCCCCAGTCATCGGAAAGGCAAAAAGGGATCTATGTAGGATGGACAACCTACATTTCTCGATGGTCAATCGTACTAATGTTGTGTAAATGGTATTTCTACCTAAGGTTTTATATTTTTTCCGGGCTATCCCACTGGAGTTCAAGGTTGATTTAAAGTCATCGATGATATGGTATCTCGATTCATCTGGGCGTACTCTAAAACTAGAAGGGCCATCAAATATTTGACATTTCCTAGAGATAGAGAGGGTTGGGCCGTCCCAAATTTTAAACTTTACTACTGGCCGGCGGCTTTTCAGTATGTGTGTTCTTTGTTTGGCAAACAGGGTGCGGATCGGTGGGTGGGTGGGGAAAGCCCTCCTATCTTTGACTTACTGCTGGGACAAGAAGCTAGAGGTTTTATTCCTCCAGCAGGTAGAGCCTAGCTACTTTAAGAAGGTTCGATTCAAGACTCTACAGGGAGCTTTCAAGATTTGGTCTGCACTTCGAAAGAATTTGGCGCTAGGACTTAATTTTAATTCCCTGCTGCAAAGAAACCCTATACTCCCCTGTATCTTTTGGGATTCTTTGGCACTTGGCTGGGAGTACCAAGGGCATGAGAAAGTAGGTGATTTTTTCCTGAGATGGCATAATCTCCTTTGAGGAAGTACAGGCCAATTTTGAGGTCACTCAAAAGAAATTTTTTAAATATTTGCAAATTCATGACTTTCTATCTAGAAAGGGCGGGGCCCACTAGGTTTTGCGAAAGTTGAATTGGTGGATTTGTGGGTGGGGGTTCGCAGTGTACAATTAGCCAGATTTATAGATCATTGAATTCGCTCTCGCAAGACGACTTCGATAGGTAAGTGGAGAAGAGGCAAAAGAAGCTGGGGTCTTCAGACTGTTCCTTTTTAGAATCTCTGGAGCTAGCTCGAACTTTATTACTTTCAGCTAATTTACAAGCACAACATTATAAAACCATATTCGATCTATATTACACGCCCGGGAAAACCGCCTAGTTAGGTGGGAAGGGGGTCGGTTGGTACTCGCTGCCCACTTGATCAAAATCCAGGGGCAGATCTGATACATATGTTTTTAAGCTGTCCCGCACTAGAACCGCTTAGGAGTGAGATCACTAGGTTCTTTGACACTAGGTTAAGAGTCAATATCACCTTAACCCCCCAGCTTATCTTACTGAGGGTACATGGCGGCATAGTCCCGGGGCCCTCTCAACTGTTAACCTTTGTTGCCATGGCTGCAGTCAGTCTGTGTATTGCATCGGCCTGGCTTGATCGCACCCCCGACCTTCCACCAATGGCTAGCGCGCTTGCTAGCGATGTATAATCTGGAAATGTCTCTGTACACCGGAAGAGACGAGAAGGCTAGCAAGAAAGGAAAACGAGTTTGGGTGCCTGCTTTAGACTTGCGTTCAGGCCAATCTCAGGACCCAATTGGCAACTGAATAGTAATGCCAGCTAACATTGTACTACCCCTAAGCATCTCTCTTACAGCCGGTATGATGGAATTTGGAATAATAATAGACTCTAAAAAGGGTTGCACTTTACTGTATGTGTGGTTTAAGGCCTATTGGTCTACAGGGTGGAGGGGTACATAGCTACTCAGGAGAATAATTTTGGGTATTTTCTGTCACACGGTATGCACTTTATGGTTCGTTTGTACTGTATACCACTATGTGATGGGGATAGAGGTTTTTTTGTGACGAATTTAAAGCATGCTTATCTATATTCAATTGTATCGTTCCTCACTATAATCCTTGGTATGTATCAGTGGTATCCTCCTCTTGTGTTGTTTTTATGTTAAAATCTGCAATACAAATATGTTTTTTTTAAAAAGGAAACAGTATAGAACAGGTTTATGTTATGTCTTTTTTAGTCTTAAGGAGAAAAATGAAACCTTGGCCTAGGGAAGAAATTAACCTCGACCTCAGACACTACCCGCTCTTCTGCATAGAGTTTCCAAAAGTAGTCATTAAAAGCTGCCTCTATTTCTGCTCCGTTTGTTAATTTGGCCCCTTTCTGACTGCCCTCAATTTACTTTATCAAATTCCTATTTTTATCTATTTTTGCCTTCCAAGCCAGCAGCTTCCCAGCACCTTCCCCATATTCAAAGTGTGTAAGCTTACTAGCCTCCTAACGTTTGTTAATCCGAGTCTTTAAGATAGTTTCTAGTTGTTCTCTCAGAATTTGCAGCTTTTTCTTTTCCAAGGGCCTATGCTCCTCATCCTCGCCCCTCATTAGACTTGCCTCTACAGCCTTCATTTCTGTTTCTAATCGACTAACCTGGGCCCTATAACTCCTATTCCTAAAGCATAAAAAGCTTGTAGTTTTACCCCTTATATAGGCTTTGAATGTATCCCAAACAACTGTGATAGAAGTAGAACCTATATTATGTGTCAAGAACTCATCCACCTCGTTTTTCAAGTGGTTCATTGCATCCGTGTTTGAGAGTATGGTGCGATCTAACGTCCATTTGTTTCCTAAAGGCCTGCCTTTTAAATCCATACCCAATGTCACCGCAGAATGATCTGAAAGATGGGCAGTCAAGTAAGTAATATCCCGAATGCAGTCCCTCAGGTTCAGACTAGCCAGAAAGTAATCAATTCTGGACCTATGTCCATACTTTTTATTGTGGAAGGAGAAACCCGGCAAGCCGCCAGACCTCTCCCTCCATAAATCACAAAGTGAATTTAGCTTCATCATTGACTGTAAATATGCACGTGATTTAGGTGTAGCTATTGCTCTGCTATTTATAGATTTATCTAATTTAAGATCGATATTACATTAAAATCACCTGCCATAATTATTGGATCTGGAAAGTCTAACAAATAAGAGAAGACTGCCTTTAACGGCTCTGTATTGTCACCATTCGGGCCAAAGTATCCTACCAAAGTTATTAATTCCTCCTGTATTTTAGTTTTTGCAATGATCCACCTGCCATTTTTATCAGCTACTGTATTTAAAATAAGGGCCTTCACCTGTTTCTTAATTGGTGTTGCAACTCCTCTTATATTAGCACTTTGCTCCGTACATACTACTTGCTGAACCCATGCTTGACTATTGAAGACCTCTATAAATTCTCTCTTTACCAAGTGTGTCTCTTGTAATATTATAATCTGCGCCGGGGAGTGCCTTAAGTATTGCAACATTTTTTCCCTTCTCACTTTCATACGCAAGCCGTTGACATTCCACGTTAACAGCAGGATGGCCATCTCACTTGTCCTATCTCTAAGCTCGCTGACTGAACCCTTGAGTCTATTGCCACTAAGAACTGCTGTACTAAGCTGTATGAGGTTATTTTTTGGGGGGTTTCTCCCCTATGCTCCCCACCCAGTGCTCCCCCACCTACCCTCAACCTCCGCCCCCCTCCCTAGAGAACCCATCCCCTCTTTCCTCAGGACTTGATGTTAGTCTGTTTATTATATGCCTCAGTGCGTCACGCCACCACTTACTGAAACAAAAATTGGTAAACCGGTGCTGCCTCACTAGTACCTCAATGCCTCCGTGCCCCCCCAAACTCTCCCAGAGAAACTAGCCAGAAAGCCTCTCATACTACTGTTTTTTTTCTCCTAATATTCAATTATAGGAGTGGGCTAACCACTCCCCCCCCCCCCCACCTTTTTTTTATAGTCTCCAAAAGGTCATCTGCCTCCTGCTGACTCCTAAAGATATACATTTTGTTGTTAAACATAACCCTTAGCGTTGCAGGGAATTTGAGCTGGGCTGTAGCCCCTAGCTTTTTTTTTTAACTCTTCTAGGCATTAACCCAACTCTCATTCCCTATCCAAAGTAGCTCGTGAGAGATCAGATCTGATCTCAAATGAAAAATCATTTCCTTTTAAAGACTTCATTTTCAAAGCCTTAGTCAGGATTTTTTCCTTTAGTGCGTAGGTGTGAAAGTTCAGGAGGATCTTACGTGGCTTAACCTTATTTGGGGTTCTTCGGAAGGGGTCCCTTTGCACCCTTTGGATGTCCCTGATTAACTCCTCCTCACTTTCCTCTATCTGAACACCTTCCTTTATTAAGGCAACCACAAAAGCCTTTGTCCTCCCCCTCCTTTCCTTCCGGGACATTCAAGATCCGCAAGTTATTCTTCCTAGAATTATTTTCCAAGTGTTCCAGTTTCTCCTGAATTTCTTGATCTTTCCACCTTAGCACCTGAATATCGGTTTTACATTACACAACTCTTCCTTCAGCTCTCCAACAGAATTCTCCAGGATCTGTGTTCTTATGTAGAGGAGATCAATTTTTTTCTCCAAGGCTTCGCAGAAACTCCTTATTTCTCCCTGATTAGCTTCGGACACTGCAAAACCTTTTCAAATGTCCCCTGACAATGAGGAGAACATACCTTCCAAGGACTTTATTGCGGTCTCTGGATTTACCTTGCTATCCTTCAGGGGTATTAGGTCTGCAGGGAGCGAGATCATGCCATGGAAAGAGTTCGGAGGTATGCTCGGTGGTATGTTACTGCTAGGACCTCTAGCACTTTCTTCTGTTGTAACTTGTTTAGCATTTACGCTTGTGAGTGCCACCTCCTGGCTAATGCTAGCCCCCAGTTTCAGTATACTCCCCTCTGCAGACCCTAATGTCGACATTGTTTGATCTGTTAACTGCCCAGCCGGCTCCATAGCTTGTTTCCTAGTGTCCACCACCTAAGTGAAGGTGTCATTTTTAGTCTGAAATCCAACCCTTCAGAATTTTACCTTCGCCATTACTTTCCCTAGCCTTTAGAGGGCGTTCCTTAGGTCTGCAGACTACCACTCGAGGTGGCTCACAGGTGTCCACGTTACCGATAACACCAAGTGGAGGGGGGGAGCCCTTGTAGTTTTAAGGGGACTACTATTGATTTGATCTGCGTTAAGGAGCTGATAACTCCCCCGTCTTGGCAGATTTTTCAAGTTCTGCTTTCCTTTTTTACCCCCCTACCTTTATTAGAGCCTGGGGGGTCCAGGGGCTCCAGGTTGCGGCCCCTGGGACCCTGCTCTTGATGCTCCGGCTGGTCTTAAAGGTCCAGGGACTCCACAGTGGGAGAAAATGTCTGACGCGCTCCAGTAGCAGCCTGTGCAGAGCTTGTGCTGCCACTGCCTCCCACGCCCCGAAGGAGACCGCGCTCAGCTGCCCTGTGGCTCCTCCTGCGCTCCAGGGCAGCCGTCCCCCAGCGAGAAAGCGCAGTTCGGGCTGCCCCGAGTACAGGAAAGCCTTTGGTGCAGCGAAAAAGCACATCCCAGGAACGGTAAGCGGCGGGGCGGGGGTGTGTGGCTAGCATAGTACGGCTGCCGTGGCTCACGGTTACCGTGCTGCTACATCTATTGAGTTGGTGGTTGACGCCGTCAGCGTACTAGCAACCTGCTGGTGCAGCCGCCATGTTCTCCCCAAGCATGTGAATCTTTGAAGGATCCAATGCTGGAGAAGAAAAAAGTTACCTGTTCTCCAGCGTTGGCATCTTTGATATATTCACATGCATTCCACCCTCCTGCCGTTTGAGACTGATTGCTAATACATGCTTAGACAATCAGAGCAGTTGAGCCTCCTGGGGGGGGGAGTAAAGCTTTATCTCTCTTCAGTTACTGGACCAAAGTTCAGGTCATAAAATCAGGTGCATAAACTATATATAGTCTACGGATTCTTTCAATGTTGCTGGAGTATAGGTGTACACTATTTTGTTAACATTGATTACAGAGGGTTCCCAGCTTGACGCTGGGGAGTAATTCAGGCATGTGAATCTATGAAAGATACCAATGTTGGAGAACTGTAGTTACTGGTAAGTAACCCTTTTGTTCTTGACTCTGCTTTAGTATGTGTAATTGTATAACTGTGTTGGTTAACCTGAGGTGGAATATGACCCATTTCAAATATTAGAAGTTTCTGCAATTGTAAGCTTACAGTGAATGTTTCTCTTTTCCTAGAATCGCATGGAGATCAAGAATGGAAGTATTCTTCGACTCACCACTGCTCCGGTGTGAAAAACATTCCACATTCTTACTGTTTACAACCTATCCTCCTTCAATTCTATCTTTTTCTTTAGGTCCAGCTCTATATCTTCTCTTAATCTTATTAGCGCTTTACTTTTCACTTTGTCTCTAGTATTTGTTTGAGCTCTAAACCCTTGTTTCCTCTAACTCTTAATTTTTCTCTGTGGCTTTTGTTACCTCTATATAGGTTGTTTTCTACTTCTAGCTCCTGTTCTAAAGATTGTTTGTTTTCTCTCTCTGAATCCTGCTTCTTCCCTCTTGCTTTTAGTCTCCTTCATTTTAGCTC
Organism: Calotriton arnoldi; assembly: GCA_963921515.1. Lineage (NCBI taxonomy): Eukaryota > Metazoa > Chordata > Amphibia > Caudata > Salamandridae > Calotriton > Calotriton arnoldi. The sequence continues at coordinate 3,058,663 of CAWUFW010000875.1, forward strand.
TTGTTTCCTCACTCTGGCTCTTGTTTCCATCCGAACCATGTGTTTCCTCTTTTGAGCTGTTGATCTTCTCTCTATCTTTTGCTTCCTTGCACTCCCTCTTGTTTCCAACTTGTGTTCCCTTTTTCTCTGAAACTTGATTCTTTACTGTAACTCATGTTTTTTCTCTTTTGCTATTTTTTTTCTCTCTCTAGCTCCTGTTTTCTCCTTCTAGCTCATGCTTCCTTCTTCTACCCCTTGGGCTTGTTTCCTCTGTCTAGTTTTTTGTTACCTCTCCGTCCTGTTCTCTCCCTCTGGCACTTTTTCCTCTCTATACGTTCCCAAGATCTAGCCCTAGTTTTATTTCTATATGTTGTGTCCTCTTTCTAGCCTTTTGTCCTTTTCCATAGCGCTTATTTCTTCTGTTTAATTCTTATTACCCCTTCTAAAACTTTGTTCTCTATTTCTAGCTCATGTTTCCTCTCTCAAGTTCTTAGTTTCTTCCTTTGGCTCATGTCCTCCTTTTATTTCTTGTTTTCTCTATCCAGTTCTTCTTTCCCCCTGCTCTTCTTTCCTCTTTCTAGAAATAGTTTCCTCTCTTCAGTCTTGTTTTTTCTTTAATGACATGGTTTCTCTCTATAACGTGTTTTCCTTTTCTAGCACTTGTTCCTTTTACTGTGTCTCTTCTTTTAAACTTTTTATTACTCTTTCTAATGCTTGCTTTCATCTCATGCGCTAGATATTATTTTACTCACTCCATTTTTGACTCCCATTTTTGTTTTTTTTTGTCAAAAAGTTTTGTTTTCATTTTAATCATAACAACACAGGCATATACAAAGATACACAGTGTAGACGTTGTAAATGCAGCTGGATATAACACATACAGGGGACAGTCAAGCACATGTTGTACAACATTATAATCCGACATCATCTTGATGGTGAGTGCACCACCAAAGCGTAGCTCAAGTATTCAATGTAATCCCTTGGCAATGGTGCCAATACAGGTCGCATATCTATCTGCCAAGGGGGATTTTAGGAACTTTGGTGAAGGCCTTCTAAATACGAATGAAGCTGGCCCATACGTCTCTGGGTCTCAAGGAGAGTGGGAGGAGCATGCTATAGTTATCTGCATGTTCAGAATAGGTGGTGAGGGCTTGGAGCCATTGAGCATTTCTAGGGGGGTCTGCAGCTTCCAGGACATGGTTATCCTGCATTTCCTCAAAAGTAGAGCAAGGGCTAGAAGTTTGCGATAGGGTTTTGGAACATCTTTGACATAGTCGAGGAGCACGACCAGGGATGTTATGTGTACATCTGCGACAGTCATTACCCTCCAATTAGGTAGTGAGTTTTGGCCACTAAGAGGATATGTAGGGGCTTATCCAGGTCATATGGAGAAATGTGGCATCAGGAGTTCCCACATCTCCAGCAGTGTGCATTAGGGCAGAGGCCGTGTCTAAACATGGCAGCGGGTTTATAGTACACCATCTGCAGGAATGTGAGATGTAAAAATCTGAACCGACCATTGGAGGATACTCTTTGGATCTGTTCGTAACAATAGGCCCATTGTGTTTCTGTGAAGTCATGCCCAAACTCCCGCTCCCATCTGGATTTGATATGAGTGGAAGATTGTGGGAGCATAGATGTAACTGTGTCATACAGTCTGGTTACGAGTGTGGGGCCGTGGAATTTGTGGTTAGCAGTTGACACTGGCGGTTCCTCTGGGAAAGATTGGGATAGGTGCCGCATCGCACTGCGTAGCCGATGGTATGTCAGTATATGCAAGAGATTAATGGTGTTGCTGCACAAGTAATGGCTGTTTGATAGGAAGCCTTTATCTAGGAACAGATCTCCCAGTGTGTGTAGTGCTAGCTCACACAGCAGCTTTTGCACTCCTGGTTCCACCATAAGGGGCATTCAGGGATTATTATATAGTGGGATGTGTTGGGACATGTGCATGATCTGCCTGTCTGGTCCATGCACAGCACGTACATCGGACCTTGTGTATTTTGTCACGTGGTTGCGGGACCTTAAATAGTATTGCTAGGCGCAGTGGTGTGGAGTGGGCTAGCACTATCTCTCCACATTTAGGTAGGAAGGATGCCTCTTTTCATGAATCCAATGGAGTGCATACTGTGCCTGTACTACTAGGTGATAGATTTCATAGTTGGGCGCAGCTAAACCGCCCATCTTATACGGAAGTTGCATTTTCGACCATGCAATCCTAGGTTGTTGGCTGGCCCATGCCATTCTCAACATGAGCGTTTTAAGTTGGTCAAAGAATGCTCTGGTGAGCGGGATTGGTATGTTTTGAAATAGGTAGAGTAGCTTGGGGGAGGATCACCATTTTCATAAGGGCCACCCTAACCGCCACTGATAATGACAGTTTGATCCAGCGGTCCACCATATCAGTTATGTTGGCTATACATCTCCCATAATTCGCCCATGTTAGGACTGTGATGTTGGTGTGGTAGTATATACATAGGTATTGAACCAGGTCAGTCTGTCAGGTGAGTGGGTAGTGTAGTGTGGGCTGTTGAGTATGCGGTGTAAGAGGCATCAAAATGGATTTAGTCTAATTTATTTGTAGGCCAGAGCAAGCGTCGAATTGTGTAATTTAGGCTAATACGGGTCTTAAGTGCTGCGATAGTTGTCTGATTATAAGTAGGATATCGTCTGCATACATTGACAATAATAGTTTTCGTGTTCTAATTGTTCTGCCATGGTGGTTATGATACTCACGGAGAATACAGGCTAAAGGTTCCAATGCTAAGGTGAAAATAATGGTGTAAAAAGGACATCCATGCCTGGTCCCTCTGCTAATAGGGAACGGCCCGAGAGGTGAGAATTGATCCTAACTCTGGCTATGGGTCCGGAATAGAGTATTGTTAGCCATTTTAAAAAAAACTTCCCAACTCCCATATGCTGAATCACAGTCAATATGCAATTCCATTTGATCGAATCAAAGGCTTTGGCAGCTTCAAGGAAGGCTGCAGCTTCAGGCAAATTCTCATCTATCTGGTGATTGATCGAGAACAGGGTGCGGAGATTGACAGCAGTGGATCTGCGAGGGAGAAAGCCTGATTGGTCCGGTTGTATCATGCTAGGCAGTAGTGGGAGAAGGTGGTTAGCGAGAATTTTGGCCACTATTTTGTCATCTATGTTTATAAGGGAAAGGGGCTGATCTGAATCACAGTGATATGGAGATTTATCAGGTTTGAGTATTGCAGTAATCACCGCTTCACGAAATGAGGGTGGGAGGGAACACAGTTTGAATGCTTCATTGTAAACTTCGAGCAGGAGCAGCGCCAATTCTTCCATATAGATTTTATAGACCTCAATGAGGAGTCTGTCCCTGGTAGGGGCACAGCCATTTTTCATGGATCTGATCCCTCTCCTGTTCTTCTGGATGGTGATCGGTTGACAAAGAAGTTCGCGTTGATGGGGCTCCAGCCAGATGAAGGTGGCCCTGTTTAAATAATCAATAATGTCTGGTACGGAAGTTGTAGTCTGAGCAGTGTAGAGCTCTGAGTAGTTTCGGGTGATTAGGTGATTAGGTTAAGTATGTGTGGCATAGTGTGTTACGGTATGCCCTCAGGCAAGTCCACCCTAATATTCTCGGAGACGGCCCACAGAGGGCATATAGTACCAGCTTGTGTTTTCCCTGGCCGGTCACCCTCTCTATATTGGTGGGCTGCTGTGCATTTGTTAAGGAATTTCACCTCTCTCTCGGCCTCTTTGTAGAACTCCACTCTTTTTCAGTTAAGTCTGGCTAGTCTAGGAGGGGTTGGTCTACAATCACCGCTCAATTCGAGCTGTTGTATTTCGGCTTCTGGTTTGTCAAGACTGATGTGTATTGATTTAAGTATGCTGTGCGCTTTGGAGATACACTCTTCTCGGATCACTGCCTTGAAAGCTTCCCATGGGGAAGCCACAGTTGCAACTGTATTCTGGTTTAGTTCAAAATATGAGAGTATAGCGGTGTGAGTATCAGAAACAAATACTGCGTCTAACAGTGCCTATGGTCGGAGCCCCCACATGCTACCGGGTTGTGGAGAGGCAGGGATACTCAATGACGACATGGCCGGGAAGTGATCAGACCGTGTTCTGGGCAGATATGCTATGGAGAGTAACCAACCCGCCACATCCCTAGAGCCCACCCAATAGCCTAGCCTGGAGTGGAACCCGTGGACCGCAGAATAGAAGGAGAAATCTATGGTGTCTGGGTTGTGCTCCCTGTAAGAATCTGTGTGTTGGAAGTGGGAAAGTGCTTGTTTAAGTCTGTCCTGAACTGTCTTGTGTCTGGTGTGCCACCTTTGTAATCTAGATGTGGCATTAACGAAAGATTGAAGTCTCCCCCAAGATTATTGTGCATGGTGAGATTGTAGTGACATCCAGGTTCGACAGCAGTAAAGAACTCGGGATCATCTAGGTTTGGCCCATAAATGTTCAGTAGTGTGGCATGTATACCGTTGAGCAGTCCTTGCACCCGAATATCCGTGCCCTGGCCATCCATACTGCGAGTGAAAGGTCTGAATTACGTTCCCCTCCGGTTTATCAGAATAGCAACCCCTCTAGAACAGGTTCAGTATGAGGAAAAGTATCTATATAAACTACATTTGCTAGTGAAGATACTCTCCAATGGCCTAGTTAGGTGTGTTTCTTGGAGAATGCAATATCGACCTTATGTCGCATCTAGTTTGTCAGTATGAGGCATGCCTTATGTGGGTAATTAATCCCTGTGACATTCCATGGCATAAATTTGATCAGAGTTGTTGGGTCAGTGGCACGAGGCACGGGAGAACCTGTTATTACAGTGGTAGCAAGGGGGGTGTCAGCCAATTTGTGTTGGTAGGTGCCAAAGGCGCAACTAGAGCCAAATTTGGGGAGGGGGTAATAAAAATTTCGGGGGGGGCTAATTCTTCCAGCAGTAGGCAGGGTGGAGATGCAGGGGCTCTAAGAAGGGGTGAAAAAAACAACAAAGCCTTGTTAACAAGTAAATGGTCTTTTAAAGACCTGGAAGTACTCGGGTGCGGCTGCAGTAAGACGGACACCAGCCTACAGCAGCTCAAAAACTGGCTGTGTGTGTGCCCGGGAAGCTGTCTCAGCCCGGGCTGACACACGACGGGGGGGGGGGGCTGAAGCCCTTTGAGCCCTATGGGCATTGCGCGCCTGGTAGGTGCTGCACGTATGTGTCACTGGTTCACGCAGAGTGTGTATTGTGCCTGAAGTCACATCCCTCCTCTCCCCTCCCACATCGACCCCAAACTTGTCGACTGAAGGATCCGTCCCAATTAACAAAACTGGCTATCATATCTCAATTCAGTATAGTTACGGTTAGCACTCAGTACTCTGAGGTCGACATGAGGTTTCCTTGATAAATATTTGGTCCCAAGCAGGCAATATATAGCACTGATATAGGGGACTGAGTGCAGCTGGTGGGGCCGTGCAAAGCGTCTCTGAATTTCTCGTACAGGGACCCCGTCACCAGCATCCCCTCCGAGTCGCGGACATTGTTAATTCTATATCATCAAAGATGTTGGAAGGTGAGGTAGAGTTCTGTGATCCGGGTATATCTGCTGTCTGGATAGTTGCTTGGCAAGTTGGTTGGCTTCATCCAGGGTATCCAAGATCCGAGTTTTTCCATTGATACACAATCTAGCCTGATAGAGCATGGCTTATGGTATCTCCAACTCTCGCAGTTTTTATTTCACTGGGAAAAATTTCCTATGGGCCTTTTGGACAGGTTGAGTGAGGTCCGGGTATTAGGAGATTACTGCGTCATCATAGCTTATATTGCACTTTTCTTGGGCCAGCTGCAGCATCATAGCTTATATTGCACTTTTCTTGGGCCAGCTGCAGCATCATAGCTTATATTGCACTTTTCTTGGGCCAGTTGCAGCATCATAGCTTATATTGCACTTTTCTTGGGCCAGCTGCAGTATTTTATCTCTGTCTCTATAGTTAAGCACTTTTGAAATGATTGGGCATGGCAGAGCCCCTTGCACTGGTCTTGGGAGCAAGTGAACAATGCGCTCTCTCGACAACAAACATCTGGGACAGATTTTCACGACCAAACGTTGCAGTTATCAGTGTTTCCACATATGTTTCCGCTCTTAGCATGTGTGTGGTTTCAGGAATACCAATGATGTGGAGGTTGGAGCAAAGCATTTGTGTTTCCAAGTTGTCTGTTTTGGCTTTGAACTTGTCACTCTCTTGTTGAAGATCTTTGCATATCTTAGCTGCTAACGCATTGTCGTCTTCCACATCAGAGATGCGGTTCTTGGCCTTGTCAATTCTAGAAGTGTGTCCCTCTAGCCTCTCCTTCATATCATCCAACCTTTGTGAAAGTGAGTCTGTTTTCGTTGTAATGGTGGATAAACATCCTTTAGTTCCAAGCAGAAGCGTTCTGACATCAGTGGCATCCGCCAGAGCTGCATCCTGGGCAGCTCTGGCCGAGTCCTCCACATCATGATGTATCTCTATTGAGCGCGTGCTCTTTTTAATGCTGTCAAAAGTTAGTTTAGCTTGCCTGCCAACCGACTTGCCCATTATCAGCAGTGATATGTGGCCTCACTATACTGAGTACCTGAGCTGAGTCGCCGCACCAGTAAAGGGCAATATGCCAGAGGAGGTGTGGCAATCAGGGTGAGTTGTTTTTAGTAGACACCACAGCAGTATGGGCCTACCGAAGGCGAAGCTGTTCCCCCGCTCTAGGGTGGTACCCCAACACCGGGCAAATGGTGGTGGGGGGACACTCGACGCAAGGAGAGAGCGTGGGCCCAGTTGTGGCATGTGCAGTCCCCTTGGCTCTCACGGTGAATTGCAATTGGTAAATGTCCTAGCACCCTCGGCAGCACAGTTCTCCCGAGGCCGATATGGTCCCCACATTCCAAGGCGACACACCAGCCCCTGGCAAATTTTAGAGGGCGAGCACACGATTTATGGACGAAGCACAGGTCCAAGTAGTGTGAGTGCATGCTCCACAGCCAGCGGCAGTCTTGGCATTGGCGCCGATGCAGCCTAAACGTGGGCACGGCTGACGTGCTCACGCTTCGCAGTGCTCACCTGGAACTTTGGGAGATGAGCAAGCAGTGTGTCGGTTCCGGAGCCGCCGGGTCCCCCACGCTACCACGAGGTAGGCGTGGGACCAAGATATCAGGTGCCGTCTGGTCATGACTGCGCACAGACCGGCGTTACGGAGTCCGGCGTGGGCATATCTCGTGTCCTCATTGAAGTTTGCCCGGCCATCTCTTCCTCCGCCATGGGGAACCGGCCCCCTCAAATCGCTAATGTCAGTTGCTCTGGTGCTTGCCAATGGAGGATGTCTGTTGATCGGGGGCTGTGTTGTACCTAAGTAAGATGGGGTTGTAAATGCAGGATTTGAAAGGATTTTAAGCTCCGACATCGAGAGCAAGTTGTTTATGTCAGCATCTTGTTAGACTCCCTTTAGCAGCCTCCCTCTCCATTTCTGTTTCTAGTCGCTGTCCCACTTCATTCGCTGTTGCCCTTGCTTCTTTTCCTCTCTGTAACATACACTTATTTCATGTTCTTGGCATTCTTTATTCATTCATTTTCTTCCTTTTTTTCATACAATTGCGTTTTGGTGTCTAATGCTAGCTTTTCCTTCTTCTATTTCATACTAACAGCCTCTCTTCCACTATCTTTCATTCTTTCTTGCTTCCTCTTAAATTGGCATTTTTCCATTCTCACTTGTTCTCTTCGTTCCTCCACTGCTATCTCATTTCCTGTTTCCGGTCTCTAGCTCGTTGTCTAGTTTCTAGTTTTCATGTGATCCTACACTGTTTAAGCGTTTGCATCTACTTTGTCCTACACAAACTAAACTTCACACTCCTGCACTCTTGATTACTTCACCCCTCCATAATTTGCTTGCTCACTTCCCCTCACCTGCTCACTATTTCCTACTTCCTTTATTTTATTTGTTGACTAATAGTCATAATATGAATTGCATTTTCTCTGTGTAACTAATTGAACATATGGCACCACTCTGCCCTTCTTTAATCATTCTGGTCTGATTCAATTTTTCCTGGGTGTCTGCAGTTTCTGGACTGATTATTTCAAGCCCTGCACCTTATTGTTGACTAATGTTCCTCTCCCTGGGCATTCAGCTGTTTTGGTTTGATTTTCTGTTGCTCTGGGAATGTCATTTATGTAGTCTAATTTCTCCTCCCTTTAGATGTGTGATCACTCTGGCCTTCCTTGCACTAGGTGTTTGACCTGCTTTAGCTTTAGGTATGTGGTTCCATCTAATGCACCTTTTTCTGTAAATATGTGATTTTCTGTCATGATTCCCTCTTGCTTCTTTATAATCACATTAGTTGCAGCTCGCAGTTACCCATTTCTTCACCTGATCTAATCTCCCTTCTTCCTGGCAGGATCAAGAAGCTCTGAGACTCTTAAGCGGGGCTCAGAGCAATAACCAAGATGTGAAGTCTGACTCTCTGAAGAAGCTCGCCGGCCTGTCCTCTGACATCACATTCGCTCAGGAGTTCATCAGCAGGGATGGACTCCGAATCCTATTCCAGACTGTGGAAGAAGGAAATGAGTATGCCTTTTGTGCTTCAGTCTTTCACTGTCATCCCTTAAACGCTCCTTTTCTTTTATTTATTTTTAATCTCCAGTTACCCTTGCAAGCACTGACCCCCATAAAACCTCAAAAGTATTTTTAGAGCATTTGGCAATGTACATATGACCTCCCCCAGTTCCATGTATAACCTGTGCCATGTTCCTTCCTTCCTTTCTGCCCTTTGGCTTCTTCCTGAGATTTGCACATCACTACTTTGCCTTAATGGCTCTCAAAGTCTGTTGTTTGGCAATAACTGTTGTCCCTCACAATATACACAAAAGTCTCCAGTTCCCTATCCTTCGCCTATCGGTGCTTACCATGTCTGATGGTTTAAATTCTTGTATCCCAGTGAATCAAGTCTATGGTACCTGAAAGTACTCTAGCCATAATCAATTCCCTTTATTTACACTTGCTAGCATCCATTGGCTACTGGTTGCTCCAGTGTAAGGTTCATATCCGCATACTCGATGCCCTCGTGCCCCCAGATGAAGGTCACACTGGATTAATCACATGGCCAGTTCCATACTCTACATTGGTCTCATCTCAGCCCCTCCATTTTCATATATTTCACAGTTGGATGTTCAGCATAGTGGAAGGAAAATCAACCAACCAACCCTTGTGTTTTTCTGTCATTCAGTTTCCTTAAGTTGGTTATTTCTTTCTGGAGTCCACCACTGATTAGAGTTTTGTTGAAGGGGAACCCGCTGTGATTTTGCGATTATTAATGATTGTCTGGTTGTGATTTCTATTGAGATTCTCTCAAAGAAGGCTTAATTTGTTAAGTACAGCATTTAGAATCTGATTACATGTCCTTAAAAAGAAGTAAATATATATAGCATGCAGATGATCACCATTTCTGCGAAGTTGCATGAACAGCCTGTGATCAACAAGCAGGAGCTCCGAAACGCGTAAGGCATGAAAGCAACCTGGATGCAAATGCCAGTTTTATTTAATAATAAATAATAGAGAATTCAGCAGAATTCATCTGTTGCAGAGTTCATCTTTGTCTTTGGACAAATCTTGAAGTAAACTATTCCGGCTATCCAGGCTGGGTAGACTACACCACCACGGAACTGAAGTGTGGGGCCGCAAAAGTTTAGAACCATCTGAATCTGCCAGCTGAACAACAGATAAGTGGAGAAAATGAAAATTAACCCGTCATGTTGCATCTGGAGGACTAAGAGGCCCACCGGAGGACAATAAAAGTAATTAGCATGCAGACGAGTTGTTTCTTTCACCATTTCTGCGAATTTGCATGAATAGCCTGTGATCAAGGAGCAGATGCTCAGAAACGTGTAAGTCATGAAAGCAATATGGATGTAAATGCCGGTTTTACTTTATAATAAAGAATTCAGCAGGATTCATCTGTTGCAGAGTGCGTCTTCATCTGTGGACAAATATATATATATTGGTTCAGCTTGGGGAGCATCGAAGGGAGTGGCTGCCTGTGTGAGATGACAGGGCGAGACTGGCAATGAGATGCAGCCGTAATTCCAAAGCGGGAACTGCGAGAAGCATTGATTGATCCATCAAGGGAAGATGCATTATGGGGCATTGAGGCCCATTTATAAATCATCTGCATCGTTGATGCTAATGCAGTGGTTTCACGCTTAGGGCCATAACTAAGTAGTAACTGTTGCCGTCCGCCTATTGGTTGCAGCCCCACCAATAGGAACTTCATTTGGATATTCAAATAGACCATACACTGTGCTTGTTGTATAATGATTTTATTGCACAGAAGGCACCACACCGAACCGCGCCTGCAGAAATAAATCATATTAATGACCCTGAGAGTGCCCTGGATTGTTTTTGAGTTGTTGTGGAAGAGAGGCGGGTTTTATCACCGTCTACGGAAGCACCCACCTTGTGTTCAGGAGCCTGGCTGGAATTGTGGAAACGAGTCTATTTTGGCATGCCAGAACCGACGCTGCCAGATCCCATCGACCATGGAGGTTCTGGATTATACAAGTGTAAGGTGCCCAGTCATATGAGGGATACCTGCGGTGACTTTGCATGTAAAAACTAGCGGCAGGCGAAGGACACACGCACAGTGATTCAGCTTGGGGAGGTTCGAAGGGAATGGCTGCCCGTGTGAGGTGACAAGGCGAGACTGGCAATGAGATGTGGCCGTAATTCCTTTGTAGGAACTGTGAGAAGCATTGAATGATCCATCGAGGGAAAATTCATTATGAGGCATTGAGGCCCATTTATAAACCATCTACATCATTAATGCTAACGCAGTAGTTTCACACTTGGGGCATAGGAACTAAGTAGTAACTGTTGCTGTCCGCCTATTGGTTACAGCCCCACCAATAGGAACAACATTTGGAAATTTAAATGGACAATCCACTGTGCTTGATGTATAATGATTTTATTGCAGAGAAGAAGGCACCACGCCGAAATGCGTCTACAGAAATAAATCATTTTAATGAATTTTAATGGATTGTTTTTGAGTTGTGGAACAGAGGCAGTGTGGTAAATGCTTCATCTATTCAGTTTTACATTGGTCTGTTTTATGTAGAATACCTTTTCACTGTGGCTCTAGAATGTAGAATGCTTGGTCCCTGTTGCCTAGCGCTTGTGGCCAGTTGCAGTTGGGAGCCCTGTGGATAAGACGTTATTTTATGAGAAGCTCAATAATCAAGTTCTTCTCTTCACCCCTGCTTGATGAACTTCATTACACTGGCGACGAGGATGGGATACAGCCAACGCAAGACCAATCAAGAAGAATCTACTTGACTCTAAACATCCTAACACAGCTAAGTTTCATTTGAAACTTTAAGGTACTGTACTTGCTGTTTTGATGCTTAACAGCTTTCTATACTTTACTCTTCTGCCTCCCACTTTCGCAACGCTTTCTCCTTGTGATACCGACCAGCGCGACTCTTCCCAAAAAGCGCATTTTAACTGCGGACTGGAGGAAAGGAGAACCGAGGAACCTCTGCTTTGCCTATTTTATCTGTAATGACTTTGCCGACAATCCTGCACGCCTTACTTCTAGTCCTGAACTTCTGGGACGCTTCACTCCTCGCTTGAGTTCGAGGCAGGACCGGCATTTTCTTTCAAACGCGCTTTGCTCTTCCCTTGCGCGCAATGTTCGTCTCATCTCCATTTCTCCGCACTCAGGCCATGATTACACTGTGACGCATGACTACTTACACGTCATGACGTAAGCTTGCTGCCTCGCAACCTGAAGATCGCGCTTAACCCTTTATGCGCTTTTACTTATAGTGTGTCAGTGCTCTTAACTCCGCTGATACACACAGCTTTCATGTCCACTGCTGCGTGTTGAAACCACGCACCTTGCATTTTCTTCACGTTCTGCTTGCCAACTTCACGCTGACACGCACAGCAAGTCAATTTCTTTCAACTTCGCTGATACGCACAGCAAACGTATTCATTTTGCGTGTCAAGTTCAAAGTCATCCACCTTCTTGGATATTTCTACGTTACTACTCACTCATTTATGGCCACAACGAGTGTACTTCTTTAATCACGCTGACACGCACAGCGAATATAACTTAACCCTTTGTATTAAACCTACAAGTTATTATTTTTTTTTATTTTTTTTCTCTTTTCATGTCTATGTAAGAGAAAAATCAACAATGCTATCACACACAGCTTTATTACTTGTCTTCTTGTACTAATTTCATTTGGTAATTTTCCCATCAAGCATGCTGTCATCTCTCAACCTCCGCTGATACGCACAGCTTTGTCTCAATTACTCTGTCAAGCATAAACATAACTGTGACGTGCCAGCTTTACCTCTGTGACTTATTATATTGGAATTCCTGTATTTGTTCCACGATTGCAAAATGTCACTCCTCCACCTTTTTTCCTCTCTAACCCTGGTGAACCTACACTACGTTGGTCAAAATGGAAAAAAGTTTTTCTAAATTATGTAAGAGTTTGTGGGGTATCTCTGAGCGCTGAGAGAAAATCTGCATTATTGCTACATTGCCTCGGTTCTGAAGGACAAGAGGTGTTTGAACACCTCCTGATTTGACAGATAATGAGTCTGATAGTCTTAATGAATTTGAAATATGTCTTAAGAAACTCGACAAACACTATCTTCCGAAAATCAGTACAATTTTAGAGCGGTACCATTTTGGGAAGCGAGTGCAAAAGTCCGAGGAATCAGTTGAGGCTTATATTACTGCCCTTCGTAAGTTGGGTTCTACATGTAAGTTTGATGGGTCTCTTAAAGAACGTATTCGTGATCAATTTATGCTAGGATGCAATATTGAGAAAATCAAAGATGAACTTTGGCAAAAAGATGACCCAAAACTTGATGAGGTTGTTGTTATAGCCAAGAGGATAGAACACTCCCTTGCTTGCGTTGAAGTCATCAAAAAAGAGAATGGGGTCAAGGAGGAGAAAGTTCACTCTGTTACCAAGAACCCGGTTAAGTCTTCTTGGAAACAACGTGAACATTTACATCCTACTTCTTCTTTTTCTTCTTCTTTCTCTTCTGTTAAACCGAGGGGAAATTTCAAGATGAAGTGTTTCCGATGTGACTCGAGTGGACATCTTGCCAACGACAAGGCGTGTCCTGCCCTTTCCTCTAAGTGTCTCGATTGTGGGAAAATTGATCACTTAGCCAAAGCTTGTAGAGCTCAAAAGAACAAACAAGGAAGACGAGTCAAAGAAGTTACTCTTGATTATGAGAGCGATTCCGACTATGATGAACTACATTGTGGGGAAGTTGTATTAAAAGAGGGTTTGAACAAGTGTAAAGGACCTGTAGATGAAGTACAAGTGAATGATTGCAACATTAAAATGCTTTTTGACTCAGGAGCAAAAATCTCCCTTATCCCCAAAGAATTCTTTGACATGAAATTGTGTGGGAAGGTGAGGGTATACAAACCTGATATCAAGCCATTGGCCTATGGTGGTCAACCCATAAAATTGTTTGGTTATTTCTTAGGTGAGATTAAATACAAAGGGAGGATAACTGCCTGGAAAATTTATATTTCATGTAGAGGCGACAGCATAATTAGCTGGTTTCACCAAGCTGATCTAGGTGTGTCATTGGTTCCTGGACGTGATCCATGCATTGTTCTTAGAGACTTCACTCCTGATCCAGTTCCTTTGAATGTTGTTTCGAATGATATTACTTCAAAAGTTGTTTCAAATGTTCCGAGCTGTACTTTACGTACCGAATTTAAAGAAGTCTTCAATGAGAAGTTGGGTTGTCTCTCGGGCTAAACTCACACAATCACACTTAAGCCTGACGCTGTTCCTGTTACATGTAAGGTGCGCAATGTACCTTTGACCATGAGAGAACCCATGCGCCTAGAACTGGAGAAATTGAAAAAGGAGGGGATCATTGTTGAGACAGATGCGAGTGAGTGGCTGGCTCCAGTGGTTCTTGCTTGCAAGGCCTCAGGAGAGGTACGATTGTGTGTGGATCTCCGTGCTCTTAATTGTGCAGTAGTGGCTGATAGGTACCCTCTTCCTAACATCACGGAAATGTTAGCCCAATTAAGTGATGCACGCGTTTTCTCGACTCTTGATCTCAGAGCGGCCTACCATCAGGTTAAAATTGATGATGAGTCCATGAACCTGACTGCGTTCATAACTCTTTTTGGCACCTATAAATTCACGCGCGTCTGTGTTCCAAAGAGTTATGGAGGACGTGTTGAATGGTGTGGAAGGAGTTAAGATATACCAAGATGACGTTCTGGTTCATGGCTCGTCACAACAAGAACATGATGTTAGACTTAAGGCTGTTCTCGAGCGATTTGGAGCGAGAGGTTTAACCTTGCGCGAGAGCAAATGCAGGTTTATTCTCTCGGAAATCGATTACCTGGGTCACTGCTTGACGGGGGGTGGAGTCAGACCCAAGGATCGTCTCGTTGGGACTATTGAGGAGCTTCCCGTTCCTCAATCCAGAGATGAACTCGTCACTTTTTTAGGAATGGCGGAGTATTACAATAAATTTGTTCCTCGCTTTGCTTGCCGCACCTCCATGTTGAGATCTCTCTTAAAGAAGGGTGTGAAGTTTTCATGGTCTCCCCAGTGCCAGTTAGAATTTGAAGGGGTCAAGAAAGCTCTGAGTTCGGCTCCCTCTCTTCAGAGCTTTGACACCTCTGCTAGCTCTATACTGATTACTGATGCCAGTTCAAAGGGCCTGGGTGCTGTCCTTAAGCAGACAAGAGATGGGAAGGAAGTAACTATCATGTTTCTCTCCAGAGCTCTTAGTGGTCCAGAACTTCAATTCTCCGTAATTGAGAAGGAGGCCCTCTGTATCTTCTGGGCTATCAAGAAATTAAAAAAATTCCTCTGGAGTAGCTCCTTTGTTGTTCATTCGGATCACAAACCATTAAAGGATGTGTTCTGTAAGAAAGGTTTAGACGCTGTCTCCTCTAGAATATGCAAGTGGGTAATTGCCCTACAAGATTTTGACTTTGTCGTGAAGTACATCCCCGGGGTGGATAATAAGGTCGCCGACTGTCTTTCTCGTTTAGTGCCTAAACAGTGTGGGGAACCCTTATCTGACCCCGAAGATTCTTGGGAAATTGATGACTTCAGGGTGTGTGAAATTGTTGAAGGGATAATCACCGAGGCTGCGTGGAAGGACGCAATGAAGAGAGATACAGACATGCATGAAGTGTGCACATTAGTGTCTGATGGTTGGACTGGTATCAGGTCTTTAAGTGAAGGTGTCAGGAAGTTCTGGAACATTCGTAGTGAACTTTCTGTGTCTAGAGGCTTACTCTGGAGGGGCACCAGGCTTGTCCCTCCATCACCTGTTAGAGAGTAAATCGTTCATTTGGCTCATCACGGACACCAAGGTATTTCCAAAACCAAAGAAAGGGTTCGGTTACACTTTTGGTGGCCAGGCATTGACATCCTTGTTGAGCGATTGATAAGAAACTGCACTGAGTGTAATGCCTGCGATAAAGTCTACAAGATTAGAGTTCAACCTATGGTCATTCGAGAAACACCTACACGATGCTGGCAACATGTAGCCTTAGACCTCTTGGGACCTGTTCCCAGTAAAGCTGGGCAGTCCTATGTTCTGGTGTTGATCGACATGCACTCTAGATGGCGTGAAGTTAAGGTGACACAGAGTATTGAAACTAGGAACGTTACCAAATTCTTGGAAGACATTTTCCGTAGTGAAGGACTCCCTGAGTCTCTTCTTACGGACAATGGTGTCCAACTGGTGTCAAGAGAGATGGAGGAATTTTTAGCAAAAAAAGGTATTGTACACAAACGTTGCTCTCTCCCCCACCCCGAATGCAATGGAATGGTAGAGAGATTCAATCGTGTTCTGAAGGAGTCAATTCAGCTGGCCAAAGATCAAGGTAGGGATTGGAGATCTGTCATACTTGAGATAGTTATGGTTTATCGCTTGACTCCTCACCACTGAGAAAGTTCCCTTTGAATTGTTCAGAGGTCGTATCCCTAACACGTATATGTTTCAAACTTGGATGAGGGGAAATGGTGCTGACATTGTTGGTAGTGAGGATTCTCAGTGGCGGGAGCTTCAGGATCTCAAGTCAGCCAAGAGGAAAATTAATTTTGATGCCAGGCATGCTGTCTCTCACACGATTGTGGGTGTAGGGGATCGCGTGAAAGTACGTTTTCTCCAGAAGTCTTCTGGTGCCAAGTTTTCTCCTCCTTTTAGGGTGACTAAACTGTTTTGCAACGCTGTGAAGCTTGATGATGGTCGCATTTGGAATTTGAATAGAATTGCTCCAATGCGTTCAAATGCCTCTCTCCAAGGAAATCAATCTCATGGCCTCTCTCTCCAAGGAAATCAACCTGTTCCATTCAAGGTTGTCTCTCCTTTACGCAAGAGCTCTCGTGCTCGGAAAACTCCTACTCATCTACGAACATTTATTGTAAATTGATGTTTTATTGGTCACCACTTTCCATGTTTCTTGGAGCTCAAAATCCTCTAAATGCTTATTTAAATGCTTTTTTCTGTTGTTATGCTTTTCTTTGTGTTAGTGGGAAGGTGTGTGGTAAATGCTTCATGTATTCAGTTTTACATTGGTCTGTTTTATGTAGAATACCTTTTCACTGAGGCTCTAGAATGTAGAATGCTTGGTCCCTGTTGCCTAGCACTTGTGGCCAGTTGCAGTTGGGAGCCCTGTGGATAGGACGTTATTTTATGAGAAGCTCAATAAAGAAGTTCTTCTCTTCACCCCTGCTTGATGTACTTCATTACAGGCAGGTTTCACCCCTCGAATACTGAAGCACCTGGCGTGTGTTTGGCAGCCTGGCTGGAATTGTGGAAACTAGTCTATTTTATATATATATATTGTTTTTTTTGCCTCAGGACACTGACCAAGCTTGCATTATGGTCAGTTATACCTTAGAGTGGTTTATTTCTCAGTTGAAGAAATTGCATTTTGGAGTTTGGGAATTCAACAGTAGCAATAAGTTGCAGGCCTTGGCAATTCAATCAGATTTGTATGGTTTGTTCGTTGAGCGAATGCCTGTTCATTTTAAAATGGATACTTCAATTGCCCAAAATCATTTGCAAACAAATATTGTAAGACTACAGAATGTCGTGAGGAGGTGCATGTAGTCATTAAATGGCCTAGGTGAGAACGGAAATCCGTGGAGCTTGCCACTTGGACTGCTACCCTTTGTTAAATGTGTTTACCCAGTTGTATCTTATGTATCTTTGGGGCACATATTGACGATGCCCATCTTCATAGTGTATGCTCAGTCTCTTGGTGATTTTCTAGTTCACGCAGCAGAATGGAATGTCTTTGTGGTTATACACAGCTGACTAATGCAGGAGTCTCTAGATGAATTTCAAGTCTACATCTTGGGCAGGCAACAGGTCTTCCTTAAGACTCACCAGAGTAGTTCATCTCCCAAACCTGAAGCCCCCTGACAATTGCTAACAATTGTAACTTTTTAAAGGTGTAGCTGGATTTTTCGGGTGATATCCCTTTTGCCATTTTGCAATTGTAGGTTATGTCAGATAAACGTTTTTAGTTAACTAGTTTTTTGTTTCTTCATTGGGTTACTATAAGAGTATCATAACTTGAATTATTTTGTGTCTGCTTGTGATTGCTTCCTTGGCCAATCAGTTGCTGATGACTGGGGTTTGTGTTGGGGCAATGGTTATATGTTCTTTCAAACAGCTTGCTGGGCAGGTGCTGATTAGGACGGCAGATGTTTTTATATTGCGAATGGCTTTGGGCAGGTCCTTAAGTGACAGTGCTGTGAACTCGGTAAAGCAATTAAATGAAGGGCACCAAGTGTGCGTAGCTTATACATATGATGCAGTGACTAACTTGTTTGTATATTGGCTCTTATGTTGTCAATTTTGGTCTGAATGAACCTGACAATGTTGTTGATTATAGTGTCTAATAGTAGTTTTCTGTATTTTGGGGTCATATGTTGCTTGGCTTAATTAAATTGGGTTTTATACTTAATTTTGCAGGCTGTAAATATATTGCGCTATATAACTGCTTTCTAGTAGCATTCTATGTGAATAAGGCACAATAGTTTGTCTTTGAGGTTATTAGATCTCCCCATTGGTTTTCGGAAGTCTTCTATTTCCTTTTCAGTATGGGTAGCTCTTTTTTGAACCAGTGTTCATTAGTGTGCGTGACTGATTTTCATCAACAGCCATATAGCTGTCTGTCTGCCATTGGTGGATTCAAATGGCCAATACTGAATATGGTAATCCCTCTGCCCAGGAAAGTTTCATTGAAATTCTGGAAAAATGTGTTTTTGATTTTGTTCAATAGACAGAATGAAAGTGAGATTGGAGGTTCTGAGATTCTGGCGTTTAAATAGTGTTGAGCTTTGACTATGGAATAAATGAAATGAATGAAAGTAACAGGTCTAGTGAGTTTGTCAATGTGTGAGGCTAGTTGTGTGCTTGAGGAAGTGCAGAGTGTGTCCAAGTTTCACATCAGCTATTGTGCCTTGTTGCCATTCTGAGAATTGGACAGAAGGTTGAAGTCCCCTAGAGTTAGCATCTTGTGCATAGGATTTGTAGGTAAATTGCTAATAAAGTACATGGTTTAGAAACAATGTATTGTATACAGAGCATCAGTAAGTACACCACAGTGGAAAAAAGTATGATAGTGGCTGGTCAAACCTTATGGTACGACTGACTCTGACATTTTGGCGGCAAGCCTCCCATCACACCACCAGAAGTGATGGGGTGGGACCCAGTGGAGGACTGCCCTTCTTGCCCCCGTCCACTATAGGCATTGATTAAATCTGGATTATAAACCCCAATGTGCAATCTTGGCCAGTTGACATCACACGACTGGAACTTCTTCACTAATGTGTTTATATATGTTCAACCTCCAATGATAAGCTGCTTCGTGGATGTGTGCAGAGTATTTGGCAAAATAGTAAAGCTAAATTATGGCTGTGTGTTGGAGAGTGGATTATTAGTAGTGGTAGATATGCATCTACCACTGGCAATAAGGCCACTAACGCAGTCTAGGGCTCAGAATAGGTCTCAGAAAATTATTCCCATGCTCAACCCTTGGTAGCTTGGCTGTGAGCAGGCAGGCTTAACTTCAGAGATAGGTATGTAATGCATTTAAAAACACCAATTCAGTAAATTAAGACACAGCACACAATAAAAATCCCACACCAATTTATAGAAATAGGAAATATATTTATCTTTAAAATGACACCAAAACTAAAAGAATCCAATGTAGGGAACCAAAGGTATGAATTTGTAAAGAATAAACACTTTCTAGCATGTAGTCACCTTATGGAGTTTTTTCCCCAAAGTTGCTCCAAACTACTGGAACTTCTTCCTGAAGTTCCTCTTGAGGGTCCAAAGGGTCCAACACACAATCCAAGGGTCTGGAAGCTCCAAGATGGTCCTTGAAAGTTTGGGACCACAATTCTCAAAATGCACCTGAACACTGGATACACTCCAGGCAGGGGACTCTTGGTGGAGTTGATGCAGGTGAGCTCTCTTAACCTGTAGCTTGCACAGAGTCCACTCTTTAGTCATTTTGAAGCAAGGTACATCCAAAGGGCTGTAGTTCCAGAAAATGCAGCAGGCGCAGTCAGTCAGAATGCAGGGCCTGATGGTGCAAATCAAGTTTCCAGCTTGGCAAACCTTCTTCTTAGTTTCAAGCAGCAGATCTGAGAGGCTCTGCCCCTCTCAGATACTTATTCAGTGTTCTCTAGGGTCATGCAGGATAACACTTCTATTGAATGAGGTGCAGGGGAATACCCCAGAGCATGGTCACTTTGTCCAAAGTGTGGCATAATCTTCTCCCAGAAAACACTATTTCTCCAAAATGTCTGAAATCTCAGTAGAGCAGCAAGAGCTAGTTAAACCAACCTCCAGTGTGGCTCAGTTCCATTGCTCTCCCCCCCGGCATCTGCCAATTCCTCCCTTAAGCCTGCTATCTGGCTGGGACATAGGGGATGGGGCAGATGGACTTGCTCTCTTCTGCCTGTCTTCTTCTCCCTTTGAAGCTGATGCTTTACGACCCCTCCTCCCTGCTCTGGCATTCCTGTGGAGCAGAGCTCATTATAACAGATAGCCCCTCTTCAGGGTGAGCCACTTATCACTTCATCAAAGCAGCCTGGCTGATCCTGTTAACTCTGACCAATCAGAGGTGACCCCAGGCAGGCTGAATTTTGACCTACAAACAAGAAAGCTTATAACTTTTTTTCTGTACACTTTAGGATAAATTCAACAATAGCATATTGTTGGATTTATCAATATCATTCTCCTAAGTCCTTGAATTATATTTTTCTTTGGTTCCTATCAATATTTCTGCATTGATAAACTATTGCAATGGTATCCTATGGGGCTAGGCATCTACAATGGGGAAACTGCAGTGTGCAATTTCTCCAGCATCAGGGCATATAAAACATTTTTATAGGCCCTCCTTATAGTTACACGAACCCCACCCCTGAAACACCTAGGGGAGACTTTAGTGGTCCTGAATATGCAAAAATAGTGTAGATCCTCACTTCAGAGTGCCCCTAGCACCAAAGTCGATTTTGGGAAGCACTTTACTACAATGAGGGAAGTGAAATGTGCGATTTCTCTATCCCCAGGGCATGTAAAACTTCTTTCATTGTTATATTCCTGGGTTAGGCCCATGTAGCGAAGCAGCTTATTTCTTACATTGTCATCACAATAACATTTCAGCCATGAACTTTTGCACATATTTGTATGTACAACAATGTTGGATTAGTTTCTCTGAAACTACTTTTTTTACATCTCCAGCTTTGTACAACATTATCACGATGCCTCGAACATCATGTACTAGGCCTCTTTACTCACAAATGTCGTCCTATCTTCATCCACGGGGCGACAGAGCTATCTACATATGCATAACATCGCTAATCTACATCGCAAGGCTGCTTTCTATTATAAATAATGAGCATCCCAATAGATTATTAGAGGAGGTACTTCAGCTGACACCAAGGGTACCTGCTTGCTGAGACTTCACCACGCAGCTGTCTGACGTGAGGGGTGTCCAGTTCGTGACCAAGACGGGGACCTTCATTCTCTCCCAACAGGTGATGGGGGTGGATCGTCCCTTGGGGGGATTCCTGGCTTCACACCTACACACACTCTAGGTACACTCAGCGTAGGACTCTGCATAGTAGGAGTACGCCAGATTACTGCCTTTTTATATGCCTGCATATATACACTGTTTTAGCACCATGGTATAACTATATCTACTATTTACGCTTTTGTTGCTTGTAATCACTTTCATCTGGTTCTGTCTACTGATTATCGCAGCACATGTATTCTACACAAGAATAACGTTTGTTCAATAAAGGTATTGAAAATGTCCCACTGTGTATTCTCCGTATATTTCACTGGGAATAAGTAAGCACGATTGACTGAGCGAAAGGTTCTGAACTGTTTCCATGATCCCTGAGGGGTCAGGGTTGTCATGTTCAGTGGTTGTCAGAAACCATTCGCTCCCTGATAAGGTTAGGGGGGCTTATGGTGGCACTGTAGGATAGCTGGTCTATATACCAACATATCCTGTGGTGGTGTCCAGAATCAGCCTAGGCACCAAGCCCTTAGTTTATGTTGTCCAACAAACTCACAGATCCTATGGATTAGTAGGAACTACACAACATTATAAGGGTCCTCCTTATAAGTACCTGACTCCCCACCCCTGGCACACCTAGGGGAGACCCTGGGGGGTACCTAATATGCCAAAATATTGTAGTTTATCAATTTGTAAGTGCCCCTACCACCAAAGTCGAGTTTAGCACAATTTACATTTAAGAGCAGTCCTGCAACACAGGACTGCTTTTAAAATTACCTTAGGCTCTCAGCAGTGCACACATGCAAGTGCAGAAAGGGCTGCTGGCCTCTAAACAGCCATGCCGTATTATATACTAGTGACTTAAAGGTAGTTTCAATCCCCCTGCTCTATTATGTACTATGGACTTATAGGGTAGGTCATGCCAAGTACCCTCATGTATGTATGTATGTAGGTGTTTTCACTGTATTCTAAGTGTGTTTTCACCATAGCACCGGAGTTACAAGTAAGTAACTTATTTCCTTCTCTTGCTCCACTTCGGTACTAGTCGCATGCATTCACTGGACTCTTATTAGGGCAGGGACCTTTTTGGTTGTCTCTGTCAGAAAAGGTTGGCCCCATGAAAAATACCTGAGATTACTCTGAACATACTGAGGCTATCCAGGCTGTGGGACTAATATGCACTGCAAGATCCAGTGGAGCCAAATTGTGGCTGTGCCTGTTTGTTGTTTCCTTCTTGCGTTATGCGTTTTGAATGGCAAACTAAGGACATGAAATTGGGCCCTCCTAGCCCCAAATAGATACCAGAATCAGCAGTCTAAGGCACTGGGAGAGCCTTTGCAATGACTCTGAAACCTCAATTTCTGCCATGGCCAGTTCCAATCCTTCCAGCACAATTCTCAGACCCAGACCCTGACCTCATTCCATGTCCGACAATAAGTCAAAAAAGTTTTCCCCTTGGGTAACCTCACAAGTGAGCTTTCAGTCATTCACTCCAAGGACCAACCAATAGCACCAAAAAAAGAAGAACCTAAAATATATCTATAACAGCTATTTATTTCTATAAAAGATTTATTATACAATGGTTAAAAACAATACATATGGAATTTTCTAATCCAAGCATATTTAACATGTAGAAAAAATCACATTGATCATATCGCAAATGGGTAAAAAGGACAATCAAGAAGACAATAAAAACATTAAAAAAAAATCATCTGCACAACATTAAAACATAACGGGAGAATATATTAGACAATTAGTTTTGTCATTAGAGGGACACCAATCACAGATAAATCATTATTTGAACCAAACCCTTATTAAAATGAGGTTCTTTTTGTCCTTATTCTTTAGTTCAATCAAATGTTTAGGTGATCTAGTGTACAGGTTTTCATAGCATTGATGCGTTTTCCGGTGGATTCATTAATTTCTCGACCACCTTCCTCAGGAAAAAACGATATCGCCCACCAATGTTATTCTATCAAAACAATATTTAAAAAACATAAACCAAACATAAATTAATTTATCCTAAATTTACAAACAATGAAATTCATTACAACATTAAATATATTCATATATTTAGGTGAAAATAAAGGTTCCTTAATGAAAAGCCTCTTTCACACTCCTCGGTCTGCAAGCCAATCATCCTATCATTCCATAGTATAGATTCTTAGACAGAGGGTTTAGATATATAACCCTTCCAAATGAATATAAAAATTCCTTATGTCTTTGTGTATAGACTTTTATCGAACAATAGGGGAATAATCCTCCACTCCTTAAACCAATTAATGCTGGTTAGAATCTCTAAACGTTGTATCACAGGTTCTGCCCAACAAATACCTAAAACAAGGGCACAAACCCCCCCAGATATACCTCACTCATATTTGATTTTGTAAAGTAGGGCACCTCTCTTTTTGTTTCAATTCAACTAATTCCATGTCCTCCTGAAGGCTCCTGGACCTGTGGTTACACCAGCCAATCTTTACTCTCAGCCTCCACTCGCTTGCAGTTTGAGTACAGAAAACTGACACCATTGACAGGACCATGAGCACTAGCATTTCTATGCAACATCGATAATCAATGAAGAAGGCCGAATATACAGTTATTGACTTGCCCTTTGATGAGAAGAATGTTCTTTATTCCTTCCAAAAGAAAGTGCTGCAGTCATACAAAGTTGGTATGTTGGCCAGTGTCTCCTTTTACTCAGCTTTGACCTCAGAGACCCAGAAGAGGCGCACTTTCAGTGGAAAATAATGCTTCTGTCCAAAACGTAGACTAATATCCAATACCTTCCTTGAGGGAATGTCATCCTAGGTCACATAGTTGAGAGGGCACAAGCTACTCTATTGAGGCTTTTCCTCCACTAACACTTTAACTTTGACTCCTTGGTCCGCCATGTGGTTGTCGGGATCGATGGGCTTCAACTCTACAGCTGTGTTGCCACAATTTTGGCTACCTCTGCCTCAGTCTGTTCCCAAGGACCTTCTAGAAGAGATGTAAATGCTTGCCCTGTGATGCATAATAAAGGCCAGTAGTAAAATAACTCCTAGTAATTACTACTACTGGTGCCATGTAAAAAAACAAAGCTGTTGGAGTTGTCCTGTATTGGTTTTTCAGAGCCAAATTGAGTTCCTCTCCTTCCAGATATTCATAATGTTCACTATAGCCAGGGGGGTTGGCAGAAATTCAGACCAACAACTAGTACTTTCCTCTGGACCTGCTTTCATGTTCCCATCCAACAGTTCATCATGTTCACCGAAGTGAACCAGCACCTGCCTATGGATACATTGACCATGTTTGAAATTTACAGAGCTTCTTAGTGATAAGACAACTTTAATTGATTCATCTAGTAGAAAACGTTGCTAACACAGCCACCTGGCTTAATTGTCTTTTAATAAGCCAGTTTCATGCACCATCTGAAAGGTCAAACATCTCTATTTTGTGCAGTCAAACCGCTCTATTTTGTGCAATCAAACACTATTTTGATATCAAGCACATAAGCTATGGCATGTGTTAAAAGAAAATAGCATAGACATATGTATTATGTCACATGACACTTTGTCTGCAGATATCAAACATACAAATAAAATCTGCATAGCTATTCCATAGACTCTATTTACAGGGGAGCATAAACAATCAGGCGTAGGGTTCTAAAGCAAAGTTACATTGGAAAATGGTACGTGGTGCAGGCAGGAACACTTAATAGAATATGCATCCAATAAAGTAACGTACTGACAATCCGTTCCATGAAAATCTTGTGAAGTAAGTGGGTGGGGTGGACAGAAAAAAAAATTCTGAATGAGTGCCATCTTGTAGATACTGTCATAGTGTCCCTCTGCAATTGTGAGAGGAGCGCATATAAAGTAGTTTGGGGACATTAAAAAAAGAGGATAAAATGCAATTTATGTGTAGAAACATCTAGGTTGTGAGGGAAGCCAGTTCATTTGGGTAGATTGACCTGCTGTTCTTATGTATAGATTCTAGTCACTGGGGTAGGGAACATGCCTCACATATTGTGCTTTTCTAAAAGTCACTAAGGAATGCTTTTTGAGAATGGATTTAAGAGTGGAAGCCTATTTATGAATGTTCCATCTCATCATACCTTGGAAAATTTTAAAGAGCGCATGGTTTATAGTGAGTGACAAATGTAACTTTACTACTGTTGTCATCTTAACTTCAGATCAAAGTAAGTCTGAGCAAGCACACTTTTACTGTAGTCATGTGACAAGAATATGGCTTCGGCTTCATTAGTCTGGACTTTAGAGCTATTTCTACTTACGTATAAATTCACCTTCTAGGATATTGAAAAATTAAAATTGATAATGAACATTCCTGGTATGTAAAATAGAGTTTACAGCCATTGGTTTGCAATCTAAAGTCAGCATGTTCAACATAATAAGTGTCAAAAACAGATACTCTGAGTGGTATATTCCAATATGAAACCGATATTAAAATCAGCATGACATCATCATTGTCTCATAATGAGGTTATCATACACAAAATTGTTATTATTTTAATTACAGTGTTTTCAGAAATGTTTCTGGTGGGCTCACTCTCATACCACCCATAGAGAGGATCGCATGTGAGGGAGCAAATTTGGTGCCCTGACTGTGCCAAAAATGTGTTTGACAAGACATTATTCCCCAAGTATAAAATTGATTGTGAGTTTTTCACTCACTTTTGTTGGGAATGTTTGTCCTCAACATTTTAAATATTTATTGCTTCTAATTTAAAAAATGCACTAAGATTATGTCCTTAATGTAGGTTACCTTGTTAAGCTAGATTTACTTATAATTTTATAAAATGTTTTTCCCTTCTACAAAATTGCAAAACATGTATTGAGAATTGTCATAATGCCCTGATTTCATTATGGTGAAATATGGAAGTATATTGGTTTCATATATTAAGAGACCAGGGCATAATCAGGCTAGCAGAGAACATTGTCATTGCTTTAAGATATCAGTAGATTGTTTCAGATGTGAGAACAAATGTGTGTATTATTCAGAATCTAGAAACGGAAATGAGAGTTATATTTTAAGTGTTTGCTGTCAGTTTTAATGAGAAGAGTGTGTAATTGCTGGTTACCAGTTTAGATCCAGGGCATGCATAAATAATTGGCTATCAACATATGTCAGCAAAGCAGAGTCTGTGGCTATCATTCTTAGTTAGGCTGCTGGTTTAGTCTGTGTTCTTTTCTGATTTCAGTTCTGGGGAGATTATGGCTCATACCCTGAAGGCATTCATGGAGCTGATGGAGCACGGCTTTGTTTCCTGGGAGTCTTTGAGTCCGGTGTTCATCAAAAAGGTAAAAGAATCCCTTCAACTGATGTTTGTTGTGAGGTGAATGATGGCTAGGAGGCAGAGCAGGTGATGGGGACAAATGAATACAAAACCTGTTAATATAGCTAAGGCAGACTAAGATGCTCCTTGTATAAATAAGAATTGTCAGCTCCATTTTGAGGTTATTTTAGAGGTAAGCTTGGCCTGCGCTTAAGGCATTTTGAGTTTAAGTGATTTTGAGTGTTCAATCAATAGCTATTGTGATATGATTAGGATCAAATTAATTGATTGGCCTCTTTATTCCCCAATCAGTGTTTTGGCCATGGAGCAGGTTTTCAAAGTAGTGCACAGTATAGCGTTATCATTTTATTTAGACATTGTTTGGGCAGCTCTGATTCTTAAAATCACGGTGTCTGCACCCATTATAGGAACCACAGTTTTTGAGCAAGGCAGCTGTAAATGGCTTTCCTTCGGTCATCATCACCTCAAACCAGCATGGTGGAAAAGGTAGCAGTGAAGGCCAGAGGTGTTGCAGACCCTACCTAGCCCCACCCGTACTGCTCTTCTGGATTTATGAAAAGATAAAGAGCTTTTGCGATCAGTCTCCAAAACTGTATGTCAAAATATTAGAATAATTCAAAGGTGATCTTCAAATCTCTTCCTGGTTCTTTCCCATAGGCATTTTTGATTCCACAATGCTCATTACAGTGTTTCTTTGCAAACTAGTGTTTTTTTCAAGCCTTATGTTCGCCCTAAAGGTGAATAATAAATCCCAACCTGGATGTCAGAATGACAGTGATCCTTTAATTATGCATGTGTTAAGCTCAAGGCAACCACCCCACACTTGCAACCTATGGAAGAAATTATTTTGGGTATATGACTAGAAAGCTGTACATTGCTGTCCTCCTATGACCAGTGCACCACTCTATTTCCATAGCCTATTGTATCGGATTGTGTTCTTCAGCAAGGGACACGGACTGGGGTATTCTGTGGTATCCTCCAGCACTTTATTTGCAAGGATAGATATGACATCCACTCATGCTTCCTGATGGCACTGTATGCTTTATTCAGTACTTGCACTAACATTTTGGTAAATTGTATATGCTGTGCCTAAGCAAACATGCAAACAAAATACTGATACTATAGGCAAGGTCTCTCTGTAGCCTAGAGTGCCTCAGTCTCTCCTCTATTTATAGATGACGCCATGAAATAAACAGGAGAGGCTAGTGACTCTGGCCCTTGAGGCATTTGGTACATACATGCTTTCTGTGTGAGGTGCTTTCATGTAAACACACTGTGGTCGGATCAATATCGCAAAATAAAAATGAAAATGTGGGAGTTGCTAAGTAACGTTAGTATAACAGTATGTCTTGTTCACAATTGGGTTACTTTCAGGAAGGTTCAAAACAGCACTAAACATTTCTGCTAAGAATATCACTTGGTAAATTTATAGGATTCTCATAATAGTGTTTAGGATGTATTCCAGTATAACTCACAAAGACAGTTATACAAATGTAGAGTATCCCCTAGGAAATCTCTAAGTAATATATTTCTTACATTGAAGGCCTCTAGCAAAGTAAGTTTTGGCATTTATCCGTGCGTTAGGGTTTGCATTCCGTAGCCTAGAGCTCTCTTCTTCAATAGCCTGGAGGTTGCTTTCCATAGGTTACAGATCTCTTCATTGAAGGGCGGCAGTCAAGTGGGTGGTAGAGAATAGATCAAAGAGAACATGCACAATTCCATGTAGAAGATGTGCAGTTCATTGTGTCACTAAACTCCTGAGGGACATTATCATTTATTACTTTCCTTAAAAAAAAAAAAATTCTATCAATAGATTTGAACAGTGGAATATTTTGCATTATTCATTATGCAGTGAGAGTATCTGTAGCTCTAAAGTAGATGTTCCTATAGAAATTCCTATCCTCATTCTGTGGCTCCTGGTTCTGTAGACTTTGGCATCACAAAACAATTTCTCTTGGATAATTTCCCTCATTCACCATATCTCACACTCTATTATCCGTATATTTTCCACATATCCTCAAAAAACTCTTGAGATAGGACCCATCAATCAATTATAAAGATCTGTTTAATAACACATTTATTAAAAACAATTATAATCGTATGGAGAACAGTTCATGTACAAAACAATTTTTTATAGTTAAAACAATCCTAAAATTGATTTCAAATTCATTAAAATGTAATACAGAGGCATTAAAACAAGAGACAATCAAAGTGACAAACATATATCATCACAAATATGTTAATTCGATTGAATCAATGTTACAAAAGTCAGTGAACTCTGTTATGCATAGACTTCAAAGTTCCTTATAGGTTTAATCCTCCTGTAGAGTTAAGGGATACCGATTATATCCCACTAAGGTCTACTCGGTATTGCCACCCACCATGATACTTGGGCAATATACTCCGATTAGTCTCCAAATGTATAGGAGAACGTAATGTGGAAGGCCCCGAAAAATACAGAAGACCTATATCCTTACGATATAAAGGTGGGGACTAGAAAGCCCTCCAATGGTTTCCGGATAATTACCGCAAAATCCGCCCCATCTATGTCGTGCTTTCTTGCACCTCGGGGACTCAATAAAATCTCTTTCGGGCCGCTACATACGTCCTGTTGTTTATGGTATCGGAGAAAGCCAATACCATAAACAACAGGACGTG
Source organism: Calotriton arnoldi (assembly GCA_963921515.1). Lineage (NCBI taxonomy): Eukaryota > Metazoa > Chordata > Amphibia > Caudata > Salamandridae > Calotriton > Calotriton arnoldi. The sequence continues at coordinate 3,087,657 of CAWUFW010000875.1, forward strand.
CGTAGTGGCCCGAAAGAGACTAATCGGAGTATATTGCCCAAGTATCATGGTGGGTGGCAATACCGAGTAGACCTTAGTGGGATATAATCGTTATCCCTTAACTCTACAGGAGGATTAAACCTATAAGGCACATATTATATTATATTATTTTATCCTTGAGAGGGACATTAAAGAAGGTGGTTAGCAATACGTTGTCCACCGAAACGCGTCAACGCTTCGTTTGTTGTCTATTGTTAAATTCAAGTTACTTTGAAGTCTATGCATAACAGAGTTCACAGACTTTTGTAACATTGATTCAATCTAATTAACACATTTGTGATGATATATGTTTGTCACTTTGATTCTCTTGTTTTAATGCCTCTGTATTACATTTTAATGAATTTGAGATCAATTTTAGGATTGTTTTTAACTATAAAAAATTGTTTTGTACATGAACTGTTCGCCATACGATTATAATTGTTTTTAATAAATGTGTTATTAAACAGATCTTTATAATTGATTGATGGGTCCTATCTCAAGAGTTTTTTGAGGATATGTGGAAAATATATGGATGATAGAGTGTGAGATATTGTGAATGAGTGAAGTTATCCAAGAGAAATTGTTTTGTGATACATTATTTGTATAAGGTACCCGGTCTCTTGGATCAGTGGGGCCGCTCTCTTTCTTTCTGAGAGTGTCTGTAGACTTTGGCCCCCCTTAAATCATATTGTAGCCTGATTGTGCCCCTACGATGACATCATATTCTTTGTTTTTTTTTGTCAGATTGTGAGTTTCGTGAACATAAACCTAATGGATATCACTGTTCAGCAGCTGTCGCTGGCCATCCTGGAGAACATGGTACTGAGTAGCCCTACACTTTTCCAGTTGGTGAAACGGGAAGTGACCCTGGATCGACTTGTTACACATCTGACTGTGTGAGTTTAACTGCTGTCTTCACTACAGGCACTTGGCTGTGTATTCTTGGTCACCCACCCACCTTTGTACAACTCATTTTCAACCTCCAACTGAACAGTTATCCATTTCCTGGGACTTTTAACTCCCCCTGCCTTCTTCTGTGGCCTTTCATCTTCCATTATCCCTTTTTTGTAACATCTAAGGTCCCATTGGTCCCTACTTTCTAGGCACCACACTCTTACTTGTACGCTGTGCCACCGTTTTGATCATCCTCACTCTGTAGAAGTGATTTGTGTTGTCGGGAATATCAGAGATCCTTAACACATACATGACTAGGGGTCTGACTACCCAAGCCATTTCATGCACGAGAATTTGTTGTCTGCAAGTCTTGTTAACCCTTCTCTTTCTTTACTTTGTAGTGTGTGTCAGTTTCCATAGCACTTGTCATCTAGCTGTTCCCTCGATGCCTAGGTCTAGCGTTTCTCTTCTCTATAATCTGCAGTCCTGAACAACCATCTTCATACAGGGTATTACTTAGTATGCATCTCTACTTTGTGAAACCAGTGTCCACACAGATGGAACAATGGAAAACACCACCTCTATCACCACAGGAGAACTCCAAGTTAGATCACTTACGGTTAGATATGAAGATCCATGCTATAAAGGATGATTGCTGAGGAACCATTTGTATCGCTCAGCACATATTTAGCTTGGAGTATTCCGCTGGTAAAAAACATTTTCCTGTACCACCTACACAGCTGTCTAAGGTGCGCACAGCCTCTCTAGAGCATAGTGGAAGTTTATGCAAGTAGAACTCTGGATTGTCTAGCAGGTAGAGTAGGTACAATACTAACAATGAGCAAACCTGGCAAGTGGCAGCCTAAACAGGAGAACCTGAAGAAAAAGTGACCTTCGATAGAAGCTGATTTCAGGACAATGCAACCCTATATGGTGTATTTGAATTAAACTGGGCTAGGATGTCAGGCCACAGGAATAAGAAACAAACATATAAAGCAGATCTCTGGATGACGTAATCCCTGTACAGTGATTTTTAATTACACTGGTCAAAGATGACGGGCGCCAGGAATAATAACAAACATATACTTTAAGTGTGTTTTTGATTCGCACCAACATCAAGTTGTAGTCACAGAAGCTGGCTATGGAGCACTGCTTTAAAAAGTGAAAACAGTCAGCAGAAAAATTATGCTAAGGTCTGATCAGCTGGCTCCGATGACGGCGACGCCGCTCAACGGCACACCACTCCCCTTTTCCAACTCCAAGGCATTGCAACTTTTGCGCCGGACGGCATCGAATGCGGCACCGGTGGAGCCGCCTGTCTCAGGCACTTTTCCTTGGCTCTCTTTGGAGCCCCCTCCTGTTTTTCCTTCTGAGGAACACGATTATAGAGGTGATGGAGAGGTATTTGGAGTTTTCCCACCCCATCTCTAAGACTACCCATCCTTCTATGGAGGACAGCTGGCTGACTGAGTTGGCTGAAGCTAGTGGCTTGGGGTCTTCCCCAGCCTCGGGCCTCTTTTCCCCTACTGGCCTTGCCACAGAGGCGAGCTCCTCTCTAGCTGACATGCTCAGATGAGTTTCCGTCATTTTAGATATGACACTTCCTTCTGTGGAAATGAAGACTGATCCCTTACTTGACGTCCTCCATCAAGGCCAGACAGGGGTAGAGCTGGTGCTTCCTTACAGTGAAGCTCTATTTGACAGTTTGGGGGCTTGGGCTAAACCCGATACAGGGGCCCCTTTGGTTTGCTCTATTACTCACAGACACCATCCAGCTCCCAGTGATTCGACCTGTCTCCTCTGCCATCCTACTCATCACAGTTTTGCGGTACAGGCCGCTTTGGCCGCCCAAAATATCAACCATCTTCCTACTGTCCCTCCAGACAGAGAGTCAAGAAGGCTAGACACTTGTGGCATACATATTTTCTCCTCCACCAGTTCTGCACTGTGATCCCTTAATACTTCTTGAGTCCTTTTGAATACTTTTCCCGTACATTGTGGGACTCATTGGCACATCTGCTGCTCTCCCTTCCGGATGAGACCCTGAATGATCTCGCCCCGTTAATACAGGATGGGCAACAAGCAGCTAAACTAATCATTCAATGTGGTATGGATACCACTGACTCCATAGGCCAGGCTATGGCTTCTTCGATAGCACTACATCGGCGTGCCTGGTTGCGCACCTCAGGTTTTTGGAGGCTGTTTAGAACACCTTGATTGGCATACCCTTTGATGGTGCCCGTCTATTCGACGCCCATGCCGACTTTGCATTACAGCGATTTCAGGACAGTCTGGCTGTGAGGCCTCTTAATTCTGTTTACTCTCTACGTCCTCCTTCCCAGCCGACTTGCTTCCCTAACTCCCCACGGACTTAGTTATTCGGGGGACAGTCTTTTTTCTTTCTATTGAGCCATTGGTAGGCTTCTGGCTTCCAGTTCTTTTTAAAACATTCCACCTTCAGTTTGCACGCAGTGAGGTGGTCCTGCCTTCGGCAGGTGTTATTTCTTTCTCCCTACCCGTCAAGATGTATTGGAGTAAATTTCTCTTGTTTTGTGACCCTGAGTGGGTTTCAATCTCTATGGTATAGGGGTTTTTCTTCTTTCCAGACTTCATGCAAGTAATCATTATTATGGTATTTTGCTCTATTGCCTTGTTCCGTGTTCTTCGTGGAACATCTTCTGTCAGAGGAGGGGTTCTTGGCCCCCAAGGACACTCAGCATCCAAGGGGACTTCATCCTCCAACCAGTAGTGCGTCAGGAGAAGCGTTTAAAGAGTGGTGGAGTAAGGGAGCGGGCCTCCGACGAGCTCTGCAATCCCGCTGTGTGGGACTTACTGTAGGTAACAGGAGGGGTTCTTGGCCCTCAAGGACCCTCAGCATCCAAGGGGACTTCATCCCCCAGCCAGTAGTGTGCCAGGAGGCGCTTTTGCAGAGTGGTGGAGAAAGAGGGCGTGACCTCTGATGAGCTCTCAGCAATCTCACTGTGTAGGACTTACTGGAGGTAACAGGAGGGGGTTCATGGCCACCAAGGATGCTCAGCATCCATGGGTACTTCATCCCCCAAACAGTAGTGCACCAGGAGGCACTTTTGCAGAGTGGTAGAGAAAGGGGGCAGGTCATCCGACGAGCTCTCAGCATTCCCGCTGTGTGGGACTTACTGGAGGTAACAGGAGGGGTTCTTGGCCCCCAGGCACCCTCAGCATTCAAGGGGACTTAATTCTCCAACAAGTAGTGCACTAGGAGACGCGTTTGCAGAGTGGTGGAGAAAGGGGGTGGGCCTCTGATGAGCTCCATTAGGAATCGCGGTTCCACAGGGGACTTAGATCGCACTAAGCACCGCGGGTGGATCCGCGAAGTTCAGAATACATCCCCAAAAACATTTACATGCATTTTTACATAACAATTAATGCTTTCAACCCACTTCTATCCCCCCCCATGGGGTCAGGGAGTCTCTACCCTGACCCCTTCATAAACATAACAGCCCAAATCTGAGCCCTGAGGACCGTTTCCGGACAAAAGAAAATGGCAGCCGCAACTTTTCTGTGAAGGTGCTGCCAGCCAATTATGTCTTTACTTTGAAGCGCAGATCCGCAGAATCCTCTGGACGCATCCGCGTCCCTAGATATCTATATTTTTTGCCCTTTAATTTCTCTAAAACTACTGAACGGATTTACACCAAATCACAAAAAGGGTGCTTTCTGGACCAAGAACTAGCTTTCTGCCAAACTTTGTGTAATTCCGTCCAGTGGATCGGTCTGTAGTTGTGTTAAAAAAATACTCATAGACATTGCATGGGGAAAATGTGTTTTGGGACCCCCTTTTTTCTCTGCCCCCCACTTGATGGATCACCCCGAAACTTTCAACACAGCAGCTGAACCTACTAAAGTATACATCTTGAAATGTTTGGGAAGATTCGTCAATTGGTGCCAAAGTTATTGACAAAACAAAAAACGCTCTTCCTATGGGAACTTTGGTGCTAACTATAAGTACCTACTGGTGACTGCCAGTAGGATATATATATATCCTTCTTTTCTTACAACTACCAGTGTTCTCTTTTTTTGCCGCCAATATGACTATCAAAATGTGTGATTCCAGAGGTGCTACCTCTATCTATGGTAGTTTTTTCATCAAAGCAAACACAAGGAGATGATGGACAGAGAGCTGAAACGTTTCAGACATTCACCCCCAGTCACAGATCTGGGTTGAATCCATCATCGTTCTTTAGCTCACTTCGCCACCCCAGTTCAGACCCAGCTATATGCAAATCAGTCTTGACCCTGTGCCACATGGGAATAGTCCAGCCTGAACTGCCAAGCCAGGTCTTCCCTGGACCGGAAACAAGCATCCTGGGACCGATTTCGGGGTAACAGCCCTCATCATCCAAACGATGGATTTAGGCCCAGATCTCTGTACTGGGGTGAATGTTTGACATTGTGCAACATTCCATCAATCAATCAGGGGTTTGTTAAAGCGCGACTACTCACCCGTAAGGGTCTCAAGGCGCATGGGGTGGGGGGGGGGGAGGATGCAGGTTCCATTCCATCAAGGAGGGGGTCTGTTGAAGAGCCAGGTTTTGAGGTTTCTTGCGAAGATGGGGAGCGATGTCTGTCTGAGGTGGAGCGGAAGGGCGTTCCATGCTTTGGCCGCGAGGAAGGAGAAGGAGCGGTCTCCCGATCTGGTCTTTCTGGTGCGGGGGACCACGGCGTAGGAGAGCTGGGCTGATCGTAGGGTCCTTTGGGGTGCGTGGAATTTGAGTCGGCGGTTCAGGTATGCTGGTCCGGTGCCATGGAGGGCCTTGTGTGCGTGGGTGAGCATCTTGAAGGTGATTCTCGCCTCGACGGGGAGCCAGTGGAGTGTGCGCATGTGCTGGGAGATGTGGCAGTGTTTTGGCAGGTTGAGGACCAGTCTTGCGGCGGCGTTCTGGATGTTCTGTAGCTTGCGGGTGAGGTTTTTGTTTATTCCGGCGTAGAGTGCGTTGCCGTTTTCGAGTCTGCTGGTGACCAGGGCGTGAGTGACGGTCTTTCGGTGTTCGAGGGGGATCCATTTGAAGGTCTTACGAAGGAGGCGGAGGGTGTGGAAGCAGGAAGACGAAACAGAGTTGATCAGACGGTCCATTTTGAGCTCTGAGTCCAGGATGATTCCCAGGTTGCGTGCGTGGTCCGTCGGGGTTGGCGGGTTTCCGAGGGCGGGGGGCCACCAGGTGTCGCTCCAGGCATGGCCATCAATTGTTCTTTTTGCATTTGTCACCCTGAGTGGGACGGGTATGCCCAGGCGTGGGTCCCGGGCTCTCCATGCCACTCGAGTCAAGCTAGCCTGGCTGATGAGGGGTGGTGCCCCAAAACCGGTCCCAGGATGCTTGTTTCCAGTCCAGGTAGGACCTGGCTTGGCAGTTCGGGCTGGACTGTTCCCATGGGGAACAGAGTCAAGACTGATTTGCATATAGCTGGGTCTGAACTGGAAATGCACGGGGAGCCAAAAAACTATGGATTTAGGCCCAGATCTCTGTACTGGGGTGAATGTTTGAGATTGTGCAACATTCTGTCCATCAATTGTTCTTTTTACATTTGTCACCCCGGAGTGGGACGGGTATGCCTAGACGTGGGTCCCGGGCTCTCCATGCCACTGGAGTCCAGAGGGGTGATGCTCCAAAACCAGTCCCAGGATACTTGTTTCCAGTCCAGGGAGGACCTGGCCTGGCTGTTCGGGCTGGACTGTTCCCATGGGGAACAGGGTCAAGACTGATTTGTATATAGCTGGGTCTGAACTGGAAAGGCATGGGGAGCAAAAAACGATGGATTTAGACCCATATCTCTGTACTGGGGTGAATGTTTGACATTGTGCAACATTCTGTCTATCAATTGGTTTTAGTTTTTTCATCAAGACAACTGTTGCACTTTGTTGTGTTTGCCAACTTCTTATTCAGATCTTGCTCCATACTCTCCCATATGCATGGGTTCTTGGTTTCCCTTCTTTCGGTTTCTATGAAACAATTTGGCTAAGATAATGCTTTCCTGTGGTGTTGAGCTATGGCTCAGTAGAGTCGCCTTCTGTTCTGGGTTCCCCTTCTCACGGCCAACCCTTTTTCAAGTTCTGCCATGCCAGTGCACTCGTTTTGGGTTCATGTTGTATGTTGTGTTCGGACATAATTCTCTTCCTCTGACAGGAGTAAAGCTGCATGCTTTTTCTTCTTCTGCTTTTGTTACCTGTGGTTCCTACCACAGTTCTTGGGCTGCCGAGCATTTCTTCCTGGCCTTCCTGCCTTAGAGCGGCCCGTCTCTTCTGTTTATGCTCCAGCTAGGCAACAGCTAGTTCTAATCGGGGATTTTTATCCAATCAGTTTGCAGGACCTCCGGGTATGTTTTTGCTTTGGTATCTAATTGAAAGGTAAGGAATCTGCAGCTAGATGTCTCTATCAGATGAACAGGGTACTTACTTTTGGTAACGCCTTATCTGGTAGAGACTGGATCTAGCCGCAGATTCCTTACCGAATCGCCCATCCTCCCCGCTCTGCAAACTGATTTATTCCTATCTCATATCCTGCGTGATATTGGGATATTCCTCCGGTTTGATATTGGGATACTCCTTCTTACAGATACGTCTGTATTGACAGAGAAAGCACCAGATATCTGTCTTTATTGGCACACAGTGTCCTTGGCCAGTTTCTGTAAGTGGTTCCGTGTTTTTGGCATGGAATGTAGTCACCGAAGAAACTGACGTCAGCTTGTCGGGAAGGGGCATATATGAACTCCGATGACCTCACATCGGTGGTCGACGTCACTACGGAGTCGTAAGACGCCCTCTACCGACGCGCAGAGGTACTGGATCCTGTCTGGCGCCCGGCGATAATTCAAAGGTAAGAATCTGCGGCTAGATCCTAGCTCTCTCCCAGATAAGGCGTTACCGAAGGTAAGTAACTTGGTCGTTTTGGTGAGTAATTCCCGAACATGTTTCAAGCATGTTAAAAATAGCATGCCTTGTGTGAGTACAAAACTTAGCATGATTTTGCCTGCTGGTGCTTTTTTATGTCCATAACAGCGATTCTCTGATCATATAATACCCACATAAAACTTGTGGATCTTGAAGTACTCCTGAAATCCAGCTCTCAACCAACTATGGAAATGTCTCAAACCGATGTAAGAAACTGGTTTTGGATAAAAGAGGAAGATGTGAAATTGATAAGAGTACAGCTACTATTTTGTTCTGGTTGCTTAAAGTCTCTTTCTTTCCTCTAGGATGAACCCCTTAATCCAGCTGAAAGCCATGGCCTTACTGATCGCCTTGCTGCTGAGTGCAAGTGAAGGGGAGAGGAGGGTAAGCGGGAGTGCAGTCAGGACTCATTGCTCCTGAGTGCTAGTGATGGGAGTAGGAGGGTGAGCAGAAGTGCAGTCACTCACACACCTCAGGGACCACAGACTACAACCTTCCTTCACACATGGTGCTTTAACCACTGCAGCACAGATTTCCCTCACCATTCAGCAGGGACCACAGCAGCACAGTTTTACCCCGCACCTGAAGGAAGGGCCACAGTAGCTCAAGCTTGCTGCATACATGGATAGCTCCAACCACATCATTGCAGGTTTCGTTCAGACAAGGAGCACAAACCACAGTATTGCAGGTTGCCCGCATAGCAGAGACCACAGCAGATCAAGCGCCCTGCATATAGAGTACCAGGACCACTGCATTGCCTTGCTCCTGGCTACAGAACTTGCTTGGTATTATGAAAAACTCTCCCTCCCACCAGGTTGCACAGACTGCCAGTGTTGAGTTGGATGTTACATTTCTCTTACAACCTACCCTTTTCATATTTTTAACATAACATTTATTCCAGCTTTAGAAGAGCACGTGCAGATAAGTGGCACCCTGTGCAGAGGCTTTTGCTTGAATAAGACCAGATCATCTATCAAAATCTCAAATAATTTGCCTGAACTGTATGATTTTTGATTAATTATCTTTCATAAATGTAATCCTATAGAAGGAAAAAGATCAAATCATTTCGGTATCCTGAAAAACATAGGACATCAGGGCGTGCTCAGTTGTTTTATGGGTATTTCAGACTGATATTTACCCTGTTGTTTGCATTGTTTGCAATGTATTGTTTTTCCTGTTATGTGTGCTGATGCAGGCCATCAGGTTAGCATGCACAGAATACTCTGTCATTAGGGCACCATGTTTCCAAATTTAGACTTTCATTTTACAAACTAAGTGGGCGTCTTGGTTGCCTTTCATTGAAACGATTGTGTCAAGTACCAGATTACTGTGGTTTGTGAAAGAAAAGCCCAGCATTTGCATTGTTAGTTCCCCGTCACGTAGCCTGTTCTGTCGTAATATAATTTGAGGCCTCTTGCCTTTAGAACAGATTTTTGCTTTGCTGTTGCCTTGGTGAGAAGGTATAGTCGGCTGCAGGCCAAGTTAGCCTCTGAATTGAACATGGTATCCCATTACAACAAGTAGCTGGTTTAAAAGAATCACCCAAATTAAAGATCTAAACTCTGATACATTGTCTAAATTAATCACAAAGAATGGCCTCAAGCTTTTTATAAAGATGCTACCTTCAGTAAAGGAGCTCTTCATTACTATGTCAGCTTAACTCAAGAATTCAGCTAAGTTCTTCACCTTTTGTCTTCTCCTCTGATAATTAATTAATCATCTCAGGAAACGTTAGCCCAGCTTCTTCGAATGGGTAACTGATGCACCTTCGATTGCCAGCCAGTTGTTTGTTCCATTGGCGCTGCTTGTTACATTTATGGATCCCCCTCGTTGCTCAGTAGTTTTTCATGAAATATGGCACAGGCTTCTTGGTAGCGCGATACAGAGGATACCGATGGATGGCTTCAATATCTGGGGAATTTGTCCTGAAGACACAATGTTTTGAAAAGGGACTGACAAGATGGAGGACTTGAACACACATTCATCAGGGTACAAACTGTACTCGTTCGTGGCCATTGACGTACATGCAGTGTTTTTAGTTCGATGCACTTTTCTCATGGGCATACACGTGAATTCACTGCTGAAGAAGAATACGACCCTGGGTGCAGTAACCAATATTAAAGCACCGATTGCTTTTTTTTTTTAGCAATAGTGTTTGGTTTTTTAACAGTACAAGATTCATATTTCAAGAACAGATTATTTTGAGACATCATTATCACAGTACTTTATATGTTGACCTGTTACACGTTACATTTGTTAGAGTCCTGAACCATACCCCCAGTCTTTATACAGAGCCTCAGAATATTACCCCTTTTTTTGGTCATCGCCTTCGTCCGTATAGGCTAGCACTGTACTTGTTCCTCTGTTGAGTAAGCGTATTTAATTATTTTTGAGTGTCCCCCTTTTTTCAAATCTCCAATTTGTTGTGAATATAAAAAATATGCTTTAGGATGATTTATCCTGCCTGCTTTTAAAATCGGGAGATGCAGACATTTCATTGCTGCTTACCATCCAGCTATCCTTGGAAACAATTGGCTTGCTATATAAAATGAAAGCTGTTTGTACCTCTATAAGTTTGATGAACAGACACCAATAAATCTTTATGCACCAAATGAATGCCCAATTTCGGATTCATGAGTGCTTGCACACAATATCTTCATGAGTTAGCCTTGCACTGTTTTCTCATCCAAAATGTAATAATATTTTTTTTCATGTGAATTAGCAGAGTGGCAGACATTGGAATTTACCAGCATACCATTTCCAACTATCTCAGTCCTTATTTGTTGTGTATCCTTTTATTGAGACTGGGAGGTACATGCACCAAGCTATACATTGGTAAAGGCGAAAGCCTCCTTAATCTGGCAGATTCGTTTTTTTATTATTAATCTGAAGATGATTCCTGATCTTGAGCCCAGCCACAAGATGGTGATCTCCCAAACAAGGGGTAAATCAGAAGGATGCTTTCAGATCTATAGAGCCTGTGTCTCTAATAATTATCTGGGAGTTTCCTCACAAAAAACAAAAAATGTTGTTTAGCTAATGGGGACTGGATTGAGAAATGGTTTTGTCCACTGAGCAGGTGGAAGAGAATCCTGTCATCTTGGAATAATGCTGTTATTTTTTTACTGCAGGAAATGCTGGAATATCTGTGGAAGAAGAACATTCGGCAGTTTATTCATAAGGTAAGGAGGGCACCAACTCTTTCACATCTTTCTGCCCATGCAGTTAGTAAACTTCACCCACACGCCTGTTTGCATATTTCCTTAACCTAACATATATTAGAGTTTCATGCCACACATCTGCCAGCTCTATGGGATGTACGCAACAGCTGTTAATAGCATGCATTTTAATGGTACACAGTTCAGCGACCTCAGAAGGATAGATGGCTGCATCTGCCTTGTCAGGTTTCAAACTCCTGAACTTCAGGTTAGGGTGGGCACCTGGCATTGAAGCAAAGTCTGGACAGTGACTATAAAAATTCAGGACAAACAGTCAAAATTCAGAACAAAAATTCAGGACAAGGGGTCAATTTTACAGGCACATCTAGGGAAGTTATGCAATCATATAAAAGTAGGTAAATAGGCTGCCAACACAGTAAATGCCAAGCTAGGTTTGTACAATACATAGCACTTGTGAGCAAACATTTACATGTATTTGGACTTATTAAAGGATAACAAAACTAGCAACGATAGCAGAATTTGACAGCTGACATAGGGCGAGCTTCATGCACATTACCTAAAAGAGTGCATGTCCTAGTAGCAGGGAGAAGTGAGGCCAACCTTACCAGGCACTCTGACATTTCCAATGTGGGCTACAGGCAACATAGCTGCCATCAGGCATATGCATGCTGAAAAATAAAGCCATGTTATGTTATGTTATAAATTTTTATAGAGCGCACGGCTGCCCCAGCAAAGGGGCGTCCCGGCGCTGAGCGCAGAAAACTACAAAGGAAATCACAGAACGAGACAGCTTATAACGGAGGGAAGAGGTATGTTTTCACAGCTTTCCGAAAAGGCAGGTAGGACTTTAAACTGCGAATGGAGATGGGGAGCGCATTCCAGAGCTTCGAGGCCAACACACGAAAGGAGCGCCCACCAGCGCGCGCCCTCCTGACCCTGGGGACAGCCACAAGATTCTGTCCCATGGAACGAAGTTGGCGAGAGGGGATATAGAAGGTATGAAGGTTAGTCAAGATGCAAGGAGATGAAAAATTAAGGATTTTAAAAGTAATGCAGAGGGCCTTGAACTCAACGCTTGGCCACGGGCAGCCAATGAAGGCGGCGGATGGCATTAGAGGTAGGACACCTCCTTGGCAGACCAAGGAGGGCACGAGCCGCTGCATTCTGAACCCTTTGTAATCTGACAATCTCAGACTGGTTGACACCCAGATAGAGGGAACTGGCATAGTCCAGTCTTGACAGAATCAAGGCCTGAATGATAACCTGCCTAATAGGGGGATCAAAAAAGCCCAACAGGGGTTTGAGCCCTCGCAATAGCCCAAAACAAGTCCCTGCCACCTTCATGGTTTGGGTTCGAAAGCAGAGGGCGGTGTCTATCCAAAACCCTAGGTTTTTTACAACCTGTTTGGGAACAGGTGCTGACCCCATCGTGGCAGGCCACCAGTGCTCACTCCACAGCTCTGCATCTCTCCCCACCAGCAGTACTTCAGACTTGCTGGCATTGAGCTGGAGACAGTTGGCAGTCATCCACTCCGAAATGGCCTCAAGATCGCTACGAAACTTACAAGCGTCCCGGGTAATGTCATCGGAGAGTGTGACCACCAACTGAGTGTCGTCTGCATACGACACTATCGTAAGCCCTCTGTTCTTAGCCACTCTTGCCAGCGGTTGAACGTACAAATTAAAAAGGGTAGGGCTCAAAGCAGAGCCCTGCGGTACACCCTGCTTGATGGCAATAACTCTAGAGGTAAAGGGGGGAGCGGCAACCTGGAAGGTCCTTCTAGAGAGAAAGGAAGCAAACCAATCCAGGGCGGAGCCCGTTATACCCGCCTCCTCCAAACGCCTCAACAGGATCTGATGGGAGACCGTATCAAACGCGGCACTGAGATCAAGCAGAATCAGTGCCGACGTGCGGCCCTCATCTAAGGCCCATCTCAGATGTTCGGTAACAGCAAGAAGAGCAGATTCCGTACTATGACCCGCACGGAAACCATTCTGAGAGGGGTCTAGTATGTTATTTTCCTCCAGATACCCCGTCAAGATGGAATTGACATAGACCTCAGAAAGTTTAGAGACCCAGGGCAGGAGGGAGATGGGGCGGAAGCTCTCCAGTTTGGCCGCATCCATGTTAGGCTTTTAGCAGGGGAACCACTTTAGCGTGTTTCCAAGTACTCGGTACGACAGCCGTAGAGAGAGATAAGTTGATCACATGGCTCAAAGGAGGAATGAGCACAGGTAAGATTTTCAACGCATCGGCCGGCTTGAGAGGATCGGATGGGGAGCCAGACTTGACTTTGCTGCATAACACAGACAGAATCTCATGAGAGATAGCAGGAAAAGTAGTCAGAGTGTAAGGAGTGGGGGAACGAGGCACAAGATCTGGAACAGACGCAATCTGGGGGAAGGAATTATAAATCTTCTCAACCTTCTCCACAAAGAAGGAGGCAAGAGCGTCACATTGCTCATCAGATGAAATCGGAGTGGCGGCCAGGGCAGTGGATGATTTCAGCTCCTTCAGTATCGCAAAGATACTTTTAGAGGGATTAGCACTGCTCTTGATCACCTCCGCATAGTAAGTGGCCAGTACCGACTGAATGGATCTATGAACGCCTAAGTGTGCGCTTCTGAGGCTCTCTGCTCATAGGTGTAATCCCAGGGTGTCATTGTTATGAGGTGATGATCCGACCAACACATCGGGGAGGGAGAGTAAACAGTCAGAAGAGCAAGATTGGTAAAAACAGGGTCCAACAAGTGGCCAGCAGAGTGCGTGGGCCCTTGCACCAGCTGGAGAAGTTGGCACGCCGCAAGATCGGCCAGAAAGTTACCCATGTCGGCGTCATGAGGATTATCCAAATGCAGATTCAGATCCCCAAGGATACTGAAATTAGCTGTTCTCATGGCTAAAGGCCCTACAGTATCAATCAAGGCCGTTCTGAACTCTTTAGAAGGACCAGGTGGTCGATAGATCAGTAAGCCCGACAGAGTATAATTAGCATTGAAGGAAATCCCAAAGTAGGCAGCTTTGCAACCAGCAAGAGGCTCCCTAACAAAGGTGCACATATGAGAAGATTTAAAAATAACTGCAATGCCACCCCCTCTGGACCCTCTATTAAGCATCATAATACTAAAACCCAGAGGGAGCGCCAAGCCAGGTTCTGCCACATTTTCGCCCGACAGCCATGTCTCGGTTAAAAAGAGGGCATCAGGGGCTTCGTCCAATAACAGGTCATGAACATCAGCGTGATGTTTCACTAGGGAGCGACAATTTAGACTAAGCAATTTTATTTTGGGGCTCGAGCTGGGGGCAGAAACTACGGGGGCAGAAGCAGGGGACACCCAAGAGTTGAAGCCACAGTGCAAACAACAGAAAGGACCCTCCAGGATGGTACATGGAGGATGTCTGCAGAGGCGCATACCCCTCTGAATACTGACGAGATCTACAGCAGAGTAGGTGACCGTACCTCTGTGAGGACCAGGAGCATGTCTGTCGTCTGGCGGCGGACGGGCGCAGACGGGCTTGCCTTAGGCGCACCTTCGGCGCGCCCGCTGCGCGCTCGCCAGTGCATTGGTTTAAATAACGCCCCAACCCGGAAATGCCAAGAGTGCACACCGGCCCAGCTGACCCTGAAAGAGCACGCCCTCCGCTCAAGCGGCACACAGCCGTGGCGGAACGGGGCGGAGATCAGGAGAAAGTGGAGGCACTCGGCGGTAAACAGGTAAGTACACAGCACAAGTAATGTGAGTGAATACAAAGCTCACAACCCAGAAGGATGCCCCAGAAACAGACCCCCAAGCCCCTCGAAGTGTAAGCAGAGGGGGAGAAATAAAAACTCAGCAGGAGAATAACAGTTTAAAAACACAAATATAGGAGCACAGTTCTAAAAAAGCTAAAAGCTGCAATCACAGACCTCAGCGCGTCCATATCGCCTGCAGGTATATATTAAGAACAGCTTTCTGGCTGATCGTTTTTTTGATCCGGAACACCACACATCACTAGGGAGGACACAACGGGTGTAGCATGTCTTAGGATCATTGTTGCAGAGGATCCTGCAACAAGGTTGAATTACTTTGCAATCTGCCAATGGATACCGTGACATGGGTGCACTATTTTGCCACATTTTATTTGTGCTGTTTGACTGTGTTAAGCAATAAAAGGCTCCCCCTTGGAGATATGCATGCAGGACATAGGCTGGAAGAGTTGGTACAAGCATGGGAGCAAGAGGAAAAGGACATCACTAGAGAGGACAACCATAATGGAGTAGAGGAGGGGATGTCCGCATAGGACAGATGTTGTGGGATGGACTAGTCTGAGAGTGGGTACCAGCATGAAAGCATAGACTGGGCATGATGAGTACATAACAAACTTTCTTTTCTTCAACTGACCCTCTCCTTACCTTCCATCCTCCTTGCTCTCAGTATGTCGCATGCATATCTGCCTTAATCTCTATTATTGGTTTTCTGCAAGTTTGCCACACCTCATTTCATAAATGACCTCTCATTCTTTGAAACTATGTCCCTGCGCTCTTACAGTACCTAATCTTCAGGAGCCTGTTTATTCACCCCACCAATCGTGTGCAAGAACTGATACTTGCCATAAATCACTTCAAAGCCTCATTCGGGGTACTAGGCGCTACATACATGCAATTACAATTTAATGTGACCTTTTCCAATTCTTAATTATATTTTCTGGATGTGTTTCACAAAGACTTCTTTCCAGTTTATTCCAATATATTTTGCTATTATTATTTCTTTTTCTATGAGGAATTCCTATAACCACTACCTCTCCATTTTAGCCGAAGCCTGGTGTAACTGGTTGACTGATTAGGATTCGCTGTTTTTAAGGGCTGAGCGCTGTATCATGAAAATCAATAGAACACGGAGAACGTTATTAGGTAGCTTGCCAAGCAGGTTCAAACAAATCTCTGCTCTAGTGTCCCGTATATTAAACTATCAATGCTATGCTTAAATAAGCATAGTACATGATAGTTGCATTCATGTACAACTGGAGAAATAATTTTGTAGTCATAGTTTCGTTTAAAAGCCAACTGTCTGGGGCGTGGCCAAGATGGCGACCGCATAAGACGTGCTTTGCGATCGCTCCGGCCCGCCGAGGACCTAAAGCCTACAGCCTAGCACCCCATCTCGATCTGTGGCGAGCGGCGGATCCCGGTGGTGAGCGGGTGATCGTGTGGACGGCCCTGGTGCGCTTCGTTGGTCGCTGCGGTCCCGCTACACGCCGCGCGGAGCCGCGGGCCTGCTGCACGCGTGGGGTGTCCCGGAGACCATCGGCTGTGGCGCGGGGCGGAGCCGCCCGAATCCTGGAGCGGAGCATTGCGTGGTGCCCGGCGGCCGCTTGGGGACCCTGCTGCCTGGACTTCTACTCTCGTGGGCCCAAGGTATTTTGCGAGCTGTGTCGCTGACTCCCCGAGCGCCCCTGCGGCGGCCCACCAGATGCGACATCCTGCCCCCGGTGCCTTGCTCTCTGTGAGAGAGTGCCTAGCCCTGAGCGCTATTGATGCGGGGGTGGCGCGGGGGCTGCTCTGAGGGGCCCGGGGAGCGGATTTACTGGGCAGTGTAGCGTGGGCCTGCATCGGGGCGGGAATCGTCACCCGCGGCCCGCACGCAGCACTTGCGGACAGGAAGGTGCGCCCGCCATTTTGCTGCGGCTCGGCCGGACCCTGGTGCGGAGCCTTCCGTGGGGGCCGGCGGCCGCTCTGGGACCCTGCTGACTGACTCCTGCTCTCGTGGGCCCAAGGTATTTTGCGAGCTGGGACACTGCCTCCCCGGGCGCCCTGCGTGACACCCGCCTCCGGCGCCTTGCTCTCTGTGGGAGAGTACCTAGCCCTGTGTGCTGCCATTGCCGGGGTGGTTCGGGGCGGCTCGGACAGGCCCGGGGGCGGAATAGCGTGGGCCTGCATCGGGGCGGGAGTCGGCGCCCGCGGCCCGCGCGCAGCGTCTGTGGACAGGAGGGTGCGCCCGCCATTTTGCCAGTGGGATTGAATTTCGAGTTGGGAGCGTGCCGGTCTGGGCGGTGAGGGCCTTGCCCAGCAGGACCCGGCGTTCGGCTCACTCATCGCTGGCGGGGTGGTGTGGCCCGCGGCTCCGCTTGGTGGTGATCTCCTCCTCCCGTCGAGCCCCCTAAGCTGTGGGCCGCCATGGCGGCGGGACGACCGAGAAAGGACCGCTCGGTCAGAGACATGCTCCAAGCTAAAGTGGTCGACCAGGGTCTGGAGCTGTCTGCGGGGGCGGCGGCGGGGGCGGACGCGCCGGCCACAAAGGCTTTTATGACCTCGCTCTTCACAGCACTTAAGGAGGACCTCCAGGAGCTCAAGGCCCAGCTGGCGGTGGACCTCCGTGAGGTTCGCCGCGACGTTTCAGAGATCGGCGACAGAGTGGCGACCCTCGAGGAGCACGAAAATGGCCGCGATGAGGAGGTCGAGGGGCTGCAGCAGGATATTATCCTGCTCAAAGAACAACACCTCCAATTGCAGGGACAGGCGGAGGACCTTGAGAATCGCTCCCGCCGCAACAATGTCCGCATCCGCGGAGTAAAGCAGGGAGCAGAGGAGGGCGACATTGGTGGCTTTGTACAAGCTCTGTTCCGCCATATCCTAGGCCCGGAACATACCTCCGAGATTCAAGTTGATAGGGTGCACCGAGTGGGCCCCCCCGCCGAGATGCGGCGCCGCCTCCAGACATCCTGGCATGTGTCCACAATTTTCAACTGAAGGAGCTTATCCTCCGCAAAGCCAGAGACTCACACCCCTTGCAGTTTCGTGGTCTGGCTCCAGCACTCTACCAGGACCTTTCTGCGGTCACCCTGTTCAAGCGGCGAGAGTTCCGGCCCATTACGCAACACCTGAGGGACAAAGGGATTCCCTATGCATGGGGGCATCCTTTCCGCATCGTATTTAAATTTGAAGGGAAATTACGCCAGGTACGATCTTTCCAAGAAGCCTCAGATCTCTTGGGCCTCCAGTCACCGACCACGTCTCGACCACTGAAACCTCCTACTACCTGCGGGGACAGGCCGGAACGGTGGCACGTGGCGGGCGGGGCCTCACCAGCATCTCGTGGACCGGACGCAGCTGCTCAAGCAAAGGAGAGGGAGAATGTCCTGGCCTCTCTGACGAACAGTCCAGCTAATACCTCCCCTGCCTGACCCTCTGATGCCACACGATGATGGGTCCTCTTCCTTGTGCGGGCCGGGGATCGGCACCCCCTCTCCCATGGACTTGGTTTGCCAACACGTCCTCGAACTGTGCCCTTTTGACGGACATGAGTCACTCCCGCGCTGTTGCGGGCCATGTTTCTGTTTGACAGTGATTCCACTGCTGTTTATTTTTCAGGGTTTTGTTATCTGTATGGGGGTAGGGTGGGTCGTCTCCTCAGTGAGGGCTTTGGTCACTCGTACACAAGGGACTCATGCAAGTTTGGTTATCCTCCGCTGCCAAGGCTGTGGTGCTGTTTTTCCCCGGGGCGGGAGTGCTCCCCCTCCCCCTCCCTAATGCTTCTCTGATTTATATGCCCCCATCTGGAGCTTAAAATCACCAGTCTCAATGTCCGGGGTCTTAACAATCCGATTAAGCGTAGGGCGATCTTATCCCTCTTAGAAAACTCCGGGGAGACGTATGCCTCCTCCAAGAAACCCACTTACTTCCCTCTGACACCCACCGTATGCGCCATAGCCATTTCCCCAACCAGCACTGGTCCTCGACCAATTCCAAGCGGGGGGGTCGCCATCTTATTTACTAGGCACTTTAAGGGCTCAGTATTGGGGACCGTGGCAGAGATTAAAGGGCGGCTTTTAGCTCTGCGGCTCCAGGTCGGGACCTCCACATGCACGATTGCTTCCATCTACTCCCTAATGAACATCCCGAGAAGTTCCTGCTTGACGCTTGCTCCGAGGTCTTACAATCTTCAGATGCTACAGTAATAATAGGCGGGGATCTCAACCTGGTGATGAATGGGGAAGTAGACCGCTCTGGTTCTCGCTCAGGGGGCACGGGCGCCCTATCTGCGTCAGGAGGAGACTGGTTACGCGAGGCTGGGATTAGGGACGCATGGTGCTGCTTGCATCCTTCGGACAGGGACTTTTCCTACTACTCGGCAGCGCACAAAACATACGCGCGGCTTGATCATTTCCTGGTGACTCCGGCTGCGTGGCCCCTCATTACAGATTCCACTATTGAGGCTAGGGCTCTCTCGGATCACGCGCATATCACCCTCTCCCCTGCGCTTCCCTGCTCAGTGTCCTGCCTCTGCACCGCGCTGGCGCCTGCGAGACTCACTGCTTAGATCACCTGACGTAGTCGCAGACATTAGGCAATGCATTTTGGACTACATCGCGATTAATGATCGTGATGACACACAGCTTTCCGCAGTCTGGGAGGCGCTTAAACTGGTGGTGCGAGGGCTCTTATAGCGAAGGCGGCCTTCGAGAATAAAACAAGGCGGATGAAACGCGCTGAGCTGGAGGCGTCCGTAAAGGAACTTGAGGCCATACACAAACGTACAGGTGCCCCCCGAGTGTGGCGGCAATTGGAGAAAGAGAGACTCCAGCTCCGTCGACTCGACCTCGACCGGGCAGAACACGCGGTGGTTCGTTTGAAACACAAATATTTTGTGGGCTCCAACAAAGGAGGCCGCATGCTAGCTCACTGCCTTCGTACCCAACGGGAAGCCCACTCAGTAGCAACGCTTCGTGACAGTTCTGGTCGTTCTATCTCCGGGGATGCCGAAATAGTCGCGACTTTTCGTGCCTTCTATAGCTCTCTATATACTGCTGACCCTACTCTACGCTCTGATCCCTCTTTGTATCTTGGCGGCTCTGCGGTGACGCCATTGCCGGCGGGCGACTCTGAGATTCTGGATTCGCCCATCCGCATAGAAGAAGTGATTTCTGCCATTTCGCGGCTGAAGCTACAGAAGGCCCCAGGACCCGACGGATATAGTGCTCTCTTCTATAAAACTTACTGCGTTGAACTCGCTCCTCTGTTAACACGCATATTTAATTCCTTCGCGGATACCGGAGCCCTTACCCCATCCATGCTGCAAGCCTGTATTACGGTTATCCCCAAACCGGGCAAAGACCCGGAACTTTGCAGCTCCTACCGCCCAATCTCCCTCCTGAACATAGATGCCAAACTTTTTCTAGCATCCTAGCGCACAGACTTAACCCCCACATGCCGGGCCTTGTGGACCCGGACCAATCCGGTTTCATCGTGGGACGACAATGTGGGGATAATACCAAACGTCTATGTCACCTGATCGACAAGGTGCATCGGTCAAAAGAAGAAGCCCTCCTGTTGTCAACAGACGCGGAGAAGGCATTCAACCGCGTACCCTGGCCATATCTCTTCGCTACGCTTGAGCATTTCGGTCTGGGGCCGAGGTTTCGGAGCTGGATTGGAAGCATCTACAGCGTACCTCGGGCTTCGGAACGGGTCAATGGGGCCCTTTCTGACCACTTTGACGTAGGGCGCGGTACAAGACAGGGCTGTCCCCTCTCGCCTTTACTTTTCGCACTGTATATGGAGCCTCTAGCCCAGCGACTCCGTGACAACCCCTCGCACGTGGCATTCCCTTTGGCCTAGACCACCACCTTATTAGCCTGTACGCGGATGATCTTATTTTCTCGATGGCACAGCCGCTGACCTCTCTGCCGGCTATTGTGGACGACCTACAGACGTTCAGCCAGTACTCTGGGTTTAAAATCAACATGATGAAATCACAAGTCCTCAATCTCACGGCCGCCCCGCAGACGGTAGGCACACTTCGCAATAGCTTTACCTTCGAGTGGGTGCCAGACAGCATTACCTACCTGGGGCTGGTCCTCCACGGGAGCTTGGCACAGACGGCAGAGCGGAATTACGCGACCCTCCTGAAACGGATTCGAGCAGATCTGACCCGTTGGCGTCGTCTCCCCTTGACTTGGTTCGGGAGACTGTCCGCGGTTAAAATGACCGTGCTCCCTAAGGCCCTGTATTTATTTCAGACATTACCATTAGAACCCCCATCACATATCTTGAGACAGATGCAGTCGGCAATTGAGGGTTTCGTCTGGGGCCCAACCGCACCCCGCCTGTCAAAAACGCAGTTGCAACGCCCTAAGAAACTGGGTGGCCTAGCCTTCCCGAACCTTACGCATTACTTCCACGCCTCACAGTTGCGATTTTTGTTAGAATGGAACCGCCCCATGACAGAGAAATATTGGGTCTTCATGGACCAAACGGTGGCGGGCCACCACATCTGGCGCGATGTCTGGATGCCGAGAAAGGACCGCGCTTAGGGCCTCTATTCTTCCCCGGTTACGCGCCCTACAATGCTTGCTTGGGATAGAGTCTCCCGTAGAGCAAACCTGACCACATTTCCTTCTCCCATGACGCCGCTCTTTATAAACCCCGCCTTCCAGCCGGGAATGCATAGCGGCGCCGCCTCGAGATGGATAGAAGGGGGCTGTAAAAGATTGGGACACCTTTTTGACCACAGGGGACTTATCCCCTTTCAGGAACTTCAATCGGACTACAACTTGCCCACGTCCGATCTATACCTACACTCCCAGATGACTCACTGGATCTCAGACGCGGCGGTGCGCTCCCTTGCACTTCGCCCATGGTCTCCATTCGAGAAATGGCTAGTGTCCAAAAAGACGACAAGCACCTTATCTCCGAAATCTACTCCTTTCTCTCCTCCACCCCCTCGACAACGCACTGCGGGTCAGAGGCGTTGGGAGGTGGAGCTGGAACGCGAGTTGTCGGATAAAGAGTGGGAGGATATCTTTTATCGCACGCACCACACCACGTTCTCCGCGAGCCACACGGAGACTGCCTTTAAGATCGCAACATATTGGTACTATATCCCCGCAAGGCTAGCTAAATGGCAACTTCAATGTGATGGCCTCTGCTGGCGAGGGTGTGGTAATCCAGGGACGCTGATTCATTTGCTTTGGCACTACCCCAAACTGACTCGCTATTGGGAACAGATCCTAGATGACATCGATGCTGCCTTCGATACCTTCATACCCCGGCTCCCTGCGTACAAACTTTTAGGCCTCCCCAATGCACTCACCTTTCCTCTGCGCTCGCTTAGGGGAGACAGATGGCGCTTGCGCTGAACGCCGCACTGAGGGTTATTTTGGTACGATGGAAATCAGACCGGGTCCCGGAGCACACGCAATGGGTGCACCAGCTCTGGAGCCTCCTGGCAATGGAGAAGCTCTCCATGGCAGCGGGGGGAAGAGTGATGCCTTTGCACAAACTTGGGCCCCTTTTCTAACTATTCTCACCACAGAATTCCGAGAACTGTCCTGCCCACAATACCTCCGCATTCTGAAACTGGTACCGGAAGACGTCTCTGTTCTCCCTTGAGTGTGCGTATCCGGTGCCCCGTGCCGCAGTCTGAGGCGATAAACATCGAAATGCACCCAGGAACATGCACTGTCGAGTTTCCTGTCCATTTATGTACAGCCCACTGAGGAGACGGGGTGGGGGGTGGGTGATGCTTTCAGGGTTTTTTTGTCTTTACAAGTTAGGTTATGTCTTGTTTTTGGTAAAATTATATGTGGCTTATTTCAGAAGTGTCTGCGGCCCATACGGGATCCTCCCATAGCTCCGGAGCTGCTATGGTCCTCGCCTGCCTCCTTGCAGGCTCTTCACATTGCTCACCTTTCTCTACACTTCTTCAGACGCGGCCGGCCCTGTTGGGTTGTAGGCGGCTTGCTGTGTTTAATGTCTGGTACTCACACCCGCATCACTACATGTCTTGCCTTTCCTACGCATGTTGCGCCGGCCCATGGGGTTGTAGGCACTTGTTTGTGGATCCATGCACTATTTGCCACTAATAAAACGATTTAATACTAAAAGCCAACTGTCCCTGAATGGTTATTCTGACCTTGAGTTGCTGAAAGGGAAGGAGTGGGCACCTGTATGTAAAGTGAGTGGAGGGATAGATAGCTGAAGAAGAAGCAAACCTCTTACCTGGTTGCCTGCTACATGGAAAAATGCAAATGGGTGCTATTGGGTAAATAGCAAAACTTAAAGGCTGATTGGGAGCCACTATAGACATTTGCTAAAGTACTTTTGTAGCTTGACAAGGTGGCAAAGATGTGGGAGCGTGGCCAACTAAGATCGCTGACCAGATGTGCCCTGCCGCAGCTCCCAACAAGGAGGGCATATTCGCACAGAATTCTGTTGCATCTACTACATCGGGACCCTACAGAGGAAGGCAGATATAACCCTGTGCCCCAGAACCACCATTGGGGCCAAAAAAGAGCTCCCGCCTGCTGTGTGGGGCCGGGAAATGCTCCTGGAGCGACCTTGCGTGGTACGGCGCTCCTGGGATATGGCGTGACCTGGGAGCTGTGTTGCCTGCAGCCCAACTGCTGGTCACAGCAGATGGCCAAGCCGGTGCCCCTGTCAATCAGTCCCTAAATTGGACAGCTGACTAGGTCCCAGTATTGACTGCGGAAACTGGTGGCAACAACACCCAAGTTAGCGGCCTGAATGCAACTGAACGTTGGTGGCGCCCATGGCATTAGAACGACCATGCAGGTCTTGCTGCACCCGAGCCAAATTGAATCCCCTTGGGCTTGAGGATGTTGTGGGGCTGAGAGGTGATCCTGACGCGCACAATAGGTGCGCACCACGAGGTATGGGGGCACTGCTGGGTGAACGCACCACAGGCTGCAACAGGGAAGGAGCGCTGCTGGAAGCGGGCAGTGTTCGCGCCCACTGCCCTCGGCCTGTAGATTTGACAGTGGCCGCGGGGGCTAGTGATGATGCGGAGTCTGGGAAACACAAGCACTTGAACGTGGAGGAGGCCCGGTAGAGACCGAGAGGAGGCAGTGAGCCTCTGACGCATCGGACGCCACATCGGCACTCCTCCTGAAGAGTGCAGAAAAAGGTTGGTGACTTTGTGGGCAATCCCAGGCGGGCCTGGTGATCTGAGTAGCTCGGCCCTGAGTGATGGGAAGTGGCGGGAGCCGCGCCCTGGGAGACGGCATGGATGCTTGAATGGGGTGAGCTGGGGTACGCCCTACTACCAGTGGAGAGCGCCGGTCGGAGCTGAGGACCAACGACTGGATTTCTGGGTGCGGGCCTGTGCAGCCTGGTAGGCGGAGGGCGCCCCTTACCCGCACTCACTGTTATTGATGAGATTGGGCCAAATCAATGCCACAGATAGGAGAACTGATTGCATATGCTCGCTGATAAATAGTGAAACAAGCATGGTGTGGGGGTCCATTACATCTGCTGCAGATAAATAAGAAATCCACAAAGAAAATCGCTCTGGTAAAGGCGCTGCTGTAGCCCACACGAGGGTCCACCACCATTAATAACTGTCAGTGGAGGGGCAGATGGGCTGTATATCCACAGACCAGAATAACACTGACCACCTTCCATAGGGGCGCTGGTGCAGTGACAGGGATGTGCCCCGAGCACCATTGATCTTGCGTCAAGAGGCGAAATCCACTACATACTTTGCTGGTGGGTAAGGGTGCCATGGGGGCAGTGGGACTTATCCGGGCCACCTGGGTGCATACTTTAATTGAGTGACGGCTCCCGCTGGTGCTGGTGGATTAACTCCCTGTCGCACAAGCCTCCTACTTTGGCCCCACAATAGTGAAAGACAAAGTTCCGAAAGCAGCGCAATCTAATAAAATTTTAGAATATATAATACCTGAGCCGCCAGGAGCTGGGACCGGGAGATTGGACAAGCCCAGAGCCTTAAGATCAAACGCAGGGCACTCAGAGATCCTGGCTGCTATACAAGGATCTAGAATGGCACTATAGACTAAAATGGACGCGATGCCCATGTACATAAACCACCTCAGATTGGACCTCTGAAAGGTGGTCGGAAGTCACCACCCTCAAGAAGTACATAAGAGGGCTCCAGGCCTCAGTGGCGGGCCTCAAATGCAGTGTGATGCAAATGGAGGACCGTCTGGAGAATGCAGAGGGATGCTCAAGATGTAATAATTTACACATCCTTGGGTTCCCAGAGCATGTGGAGGACCCCTCTGCGGAACTCTTTCTTGAAAATTGGATTGTTAACATGCATAAGCCCAAACGTCTCTCCAAATTCTTTCCAATTGAATGAGCACATAGAGCACTGGTGGTGGTGCAGCGCCCTGGTGCTTTGCCTAGAGCATTTATAACCTGAATGTTCAACTACAGAGACTGTGATGCAATCCTTCAACATATCTGTGCCCAGCGCCCTCTGTGCTATGAGGACAAATAAATACTAATCTTCCCTGACTACACACTGAAGCTCCAGGCTCTCCGGAACAACTTTATGTCGGTTACAAGACAGCTGCTGGAGCACAATATAAAATATAGTTTGATGTTCCCGGCCAAACTCAGCGTCCAGTATGAAGGAAGGGTGCACTTCTATGAATCACCACAAGAGGCTGTGGATTGGTTGAAGTCTCTGGGCTTGAGTCGAGAACAAAAGACTTCTGAATGGCGAGAACCAAGATGCCAAGAGGTGCGCCATTCAGCAAGGAATCGAGCAACGTTGACAGATATCCATATACCCTGAGTAACAGTACTGAAACAGGGTGAGCAGCCAGGTACCACTTATAAAATGGGGTGAGACACATCACTGGAAAAGACACTTGTGTTGCCCTTCTTGTTTGGGAGAGACTAAGGGCTAGACCATCGCGGATTGTTGAGTACCATATTGGAGCTTGCAACTCCTGAGGGTCCTAGTAACTCGGATAGTTTCTACATTTAGTGCCTTCATGGCACTTTAGTTGGGTAAGGGAGGGGAGGGAAATTAGTGCTGGGTTTGGAACCCCTTTGGCTGTTAGTTGAGTCAGGGGAGTTCTGTAGATTCTGCCTGTGGGAGGGGACAATGGGGGGTTATTTCATGGAGATGCTATTCTTGGTTGTTTTGTTTAAAGAGGAAGCTACCAACCTCCAATGGCACTATGAGCTGGGGTACGGGTCATTCTTGCATCTGGTCACTAGCCTGAGATTTCTATGGCAACCCTGGGGACTAAGTACAAATTGCTGACCTCGAATGTGCGGGGTCTGAATAGTCCAGAGAAGTGAAATAGGGCACACACACATCTCTGGATGGATTTTATGTACGAACTACGAGTTGGCCAACCACGACTTCCCTAACAACGAGGTCGCAACCACTCTTGCCTCGGACTGCATCTGCTTCAGGGTGGCGTAGATTACCTCCATTGAAGGTGCAGCAGACAGATCTGATGTGGGAGCTCCCTGAGAGGTGCACGATCTCTCTCACTCATTCTCGCTATATACCTGGCGAGTCGCTGAGTAGTCCCACTTCAGTTGCCGAGTAATGCCCAATTCAGATCCTGATTCCCTCTCGATCCTTCACGCTCTCTCACGGCTTCTTTTAGAAAGGGAGAGTTGTTTCTGAGTTGAGGGCTTCGCTTTCCTATCCTTTGAACAATCCCCTGATGATCCTTGAGCAGAGTCATCATCCGTCAACACCTCGCTAAGGCCGGGCAGGTCTGAATCGTCTGTTAAGGAAAAGAATTTCTCTGCAGGGGATCCACCTCTCTGATTTATATCTGTTTGCGCTTGACTTTTTTGATATACCTGCTGGGGACCTGGTTCGTTACTAGTATCTTGCCCCAACGGTCCTACCTCGTTTAAAATCACCGTGGCTGCCTCCAACCCCTGCATCCTGGTCCCTCCAGTCCCCAGGATCTCGCATGTTGTGAAAGATTGCTCCCCGCATTCATTTTCGGGCCCTTTTTGTGCAGGGCATTCTAAGGAGCTAGACCCCCCCCCTTCTTACACTTTTCCACTGCTTTATCCCCTGTGACCAAAGGTGTAATCAGCTCCTGTGCTGAGGCCGATGCTGCCAACTTACCCTGGTCACTCGGGGGTTGACCGCCCAGTTTGCCCGGAAATATCTCTGCAATAGAGGGCTGTCTGTCCTTAGGAATATCCGGGCATGCTGCAGCAATTTGCGCGCCCGGCTGCACTGGATTCAAGGCTTTCATCCCCATCTGGGACTTGCCATTCCCCGTTCCTGCCGTTTCCTCAGGTTTGCGTACTAGCTTCTTTCCAGGTGGAGCAGTGCGTGCTGGGAGCATCCCCGCCGGCTCCGCCCCCTCCTTCGCTTGTTTGGCTCCCTTCGGCGACATCCCAGGGCTTCGTGTCCCAGGATGCTTCAGAGTCCAGCAAACGCCGCGGAGCCCGACAGGCGCACCTCCTCTCCTCCCGATGACAGTCTGCAGCAATCGAGAGAGAAAACAAAGCTGGCGCCGGAAAAGCAGACCGGTGCGACCAAGCAGCGAGGTAGGCAGCGCCATCAGAGTAAACTCTCAGGGTCGGGAGCAGGGAGCAGCTAACGCGTCGTCTAGGCGGCCATCTTGCTCGGCATGTGTGAAAGGGGGGTAGGGGGAATCCAAGTCACGGGGTGGGGGTTGGCTGAATGGGCAGCAGAGTTTTTGGCAGGTTTTGCACCATAATAAAATATGACTAATTTAAGAATAACCTCAATCAACATCTGTGGGCTAAATAACTTCCAAAAGAGACAAAGGGTCAATATAGATTTACAGTTTTTGAATGCAGACATCCTTTGCTTGCAGGAAACTCATGTGGAAGGGTCTCAGAAACAGCTATTAGAATTTTCAGGTTATCAAATCATATCTAGACCTCTGCAAGGGTCCCGCACTGGTGGGGTAGCAATTCTGGCTCGTACGGGCAAGATTCGGTATACTAAAGCTAGGGCAGACAATCACGGGAGATGGACGGTTGCAGAAATTATGCATACACAAGGCTCTTTTACTCTTCGCTCTATTTATGGTCCTGTTATTGATGATGCTACTCTACTTGATGGGATCTGCACTGAACTAGCCGGGTGGACTTTCCCTTTAGTTATCTGTGGGGACTTTAATATTAATATTAAGGGAGACTCCCTAAGGTTAGATACCGCCGCCTGTCATGGACGCAAGCCTAAGGTGTTCCGGTCACTAAAACATCTAGTTCAAACCCACGGGTTATATGATGTATGGGCGGAAAAGTTCCCCTCGGACCCCGGCTTTATATACTATTCTGCTCCGCATAAAGTTCATGTCCGCCTTAATTACTTTTTTTATACCTAGGAGATGGCTCCAGGCGTCACGTATTTTTAAATACCCTTGTGTAATGTCCAACCATAACCCGTTAGTATTGGAGGTGGATATTCAAGCAACTCCACAGATTAACAGGGCATGGTCGTTCGAGTGAGCGTTACTCTTAGAGGAAGACTATATTTGCCAGATGAGGAAGTGGATACCGCTATTCATAGCCGAGAACGTGGGGTCTGCCCCTTTGAGCATAGTATGGGACGCGCTGAAAGCAGGGATCAGGGGGGAAACAATAAGGTTTAGCTGGGGCAGGCAGAAAAGGGAGAAGCAGAAACTACAGGGGCTCTATCAGGCTCTCTCTCGAGCGGCGGCTGGGTTGGTGGGTGCAGTCTTGGCAAAGTCAGATATCGAGGAGGCCCAGCTTCGGGTTATTCTTGCTAAATCTGCAATAGGGGATATATCTACCAAAAAGGCGGCCGATAAATATACCGTTTGCTAAAACAAAACTTATGAACTTAATGATAAAGTGGCCTCACCGGACGGCACCCACTTGGTTTCACGCCTGTACCACCTATCATTAGCTCTCCACCCTGTGGCTGGGGCCAAAGCACGGACAGCTTGGGAACGGGACCTAGGTACACCAATAACTGACAACATATGGCACTATTGTTGTGCACAAACGTGTTATATCCCGAATAACCATCGCCATAAACTATTACATTTTAAGTATATACATATGGCTTATGTAACCCCGAAATTGCTAGCGAAGATGGAGCCCAGCATTTCGCACGCATGCGTTAGATGCGCTGCTCCTAAGGCCGACTTCCCGCACCTTGCATGGAATTGCGCACCAGTGAGGGCGTACTGGGGGGAGATCTTTCGACACATATCTCTCATGGTGGAACAAACTATACAAACTACACCACTGACCGCATTGTTGGGGTATGTTCAACCTCTAAAAAAGGGTATCAGAAGATTTACGGCAATCTCACTGCTCATCGCAAAGCGACACATTTCTTTACATTGGGGTGGAACACAGGCACCAACTGTGAGGGCCTGGCTCCGTGACATGATTCACTGCGATACCATGAGTGAAATATATGCCACACTATTACCACCTACCTCCCACCCGCGAGACATTTGGCAACCACTGAAGAACTATTTACTTGAATACCCCCTCAAAGGTGATTAAAATGTACCCATAGGCGTAGTTACATGAAATATCACTCTGAGAGATTGAAATATGATTTTGTTAGAGTGATTGATGATGGTCATTACATAAGTAGGATGGGCCTTGATCCATTACAGGAATTGTAACTAACTATATATGATGTAACACACTGTGAGTAGAATTGTCACTCTCTTTTTGGAAACCGCTCCGTGTAACCTGTTTATTGTTGGGATATGGTTGTGTTGTCATAATTGTATTACACTGTTTTGAAGTACTGCATACTATCATGCACTATTAGTGCGTCTGTTCATGGCAAATCTCAAATAAAGAAAATGTATTAAAAAAAAACTTAATGATAAAGCACCTTAGCATTTCGTACCAGGCAACAAGTGGCTTTTGGTGAGATCAAACAGATCAATGATCCGGATTCGGTTTCATTTCTGATGTAGGAGGGATACGATCGGCTTTTCAGAGGTATTACCAGCAACTTTATAATGAGGAGAACTCTGAATTAGTGGAAATAGAGTCGTATCTAGAGTCTTCTACTATGGAAGGTTTGGATGGGGAAGATAGGAGCACTCTGGATCAGCCAATTTCTGCAGAAGAGATTGCACTTACAATCTCTGGGCTTTCATCTGGTAAGGCCGCAGGGGTAGATTTAATACCTGGGGAGTTTTATAAAATGTTTGCTACTACTCTTAGCAAATTTATGCTTGAGGTGTTTTTGGATATTCAAAGAGGTTCTCCCCCGCCTGAATCTTGGGCCTCAGCAAGGATTGTGGTTTTCCCGAAAAAGGGCAAACCAGTACAGGACCTAGGCTCATACCACCCAATCACTTTAATTAACTGCGATACAAAAATCTTCGCAAAAATTTAGGCTTCAAGGTTATCGGGGGTAATAAGGAAAATTGTGTCACCTGTACAACATGGTTTTATCCCGGGGTTTGGAACAACAGATCACACCCGGCGGGTGTGATCCGCTAAAATCCGAGGGGAGCCCATGGCATTGTTATTGGATGCCGAGATAGCCTTTGATAGGGTTTCTTGGCCCTATCTTTGGTCAATCTTGGAGAAGAAGGGATTGGGGCACGAGTTTATCGGGTGGATTAAAATGTTATACATTAACCCTACGGCTAAGATCGCAATAATGGGTGGAGAATCAGAGATAGTAAAAATCCAGCAGGGGACAAGGCAGGGGTGCCCCTGCTCTCTGCTCTTTATATAGATCCTCTGATTTACCGAATTAAGGGCAACGCCCTAATCCGGCCAATTTCCACTCTGGGCTGGGAGACTAAAATATTGGCATATGCCGATGACCTTGCAATTGTTACTCCAGACCCTACTAAGGCGGTTGAGCAGATCGAAGCTGAGGCTCGTCGATTTGGCCGAATCTCGGGCTATAAACTGAACCGGGGGGACAAAACCCAGATTCTCATTAATGATAATGTTTGCTATGAGGATACACGTGTTTTGTCAGATGCTGTCTATCTGGGGGTTAAGATTTCGGCAGACACGGATAAAATTGTTGAGGGGAATCTGGGACCATTAATAGATAGAACTAAAACTGATCTACACAGATGGAATAACCTTAGATTAACTTTGATTGGTAGGAGCAATCTTATAAAAATTATGTTTTTTCCCTAAGATCTTTTTTTAGAGCCATCCCGTTGGAGGTAAATAATACTTGGTTTAAGATGGTGGACAGCATGATGGGGAGGTTCCTATGGGCCTATGCTAGACCACGGAGGGCATTGAAGTTTCTTTCTCTGTCAAGAGAACGGGGTCTGGGCTGTACCAAGTTTTTGGTTGTATTATTGGGCCTCTGCCCTTCAACAAATTACTCCCCTACTGTTTGATGCAGGTCAGAGAGGGGCGGTGGGCAGTACTGTACCATCGTGTTTTGAGCTAAGCCTCGGAGAGGCGGCCCGTGGGTCTCTGTTCCGACAGCTGGAATTTAGCTATTTAAAAAAAGTAAGATTCAAGACTCTATTATATGCAGCTCAGGTTTGGACCAGTATTCAGAAGAAGCTCGGGATTGGGCGGTTCTGTTTTTACACTCCCTTCCAAGATAACCCCCTCGTACCAGATATTTTTCACGATTCATACATCAAGCGGTGGGGGAAGAATAATGGCCCTTGTATCCTTGGGGACTTTTTCGATGAAGAGGGTTTTGCCACATTTGAGGATGTGAAAAGAAAAGATTCTTTAGGAAATAATGAATTTTTCAAATTTTTGCAAATTAGGGACTTTGTTGGGAAGAAGAAGGGTGGAGGTGAAGGGTTCAATAAAGTGGAGTTGGTGGGGTTGATGAGGGGAGAAAGACACCCGATTGGGAAGATTTACAAACTGCTAAATGACACGCTGGGGGATGATATTTTGAAACATGTGGCCCGTTGGCAGGCAAGCAGTCAGGTGACGGAGAGGGGCAGTCTCCGATCGATGCTGCTATCTGCTAACCTAGAGGTCCAACATTATAAGACCTGGTTTAATCTATATGCAACTCCGGCAAAAATCAGCAAATGGGGCGGGTTGGCGGTACAAATTGTCCCCGCTGTCAAATGTTTGGGGTTGATTTAGTTGATATGTTGGCAGATTGTCCAGGGTTAGCGAGCCTAAGACGGGAGCTAAATGATTTTTTCAAGGTCAAATTGAAATTGAAGGTTTCGGTCACATCACAATTAATTATTTTAGGAGTTCAGGAACAGGAAATCTCCCCGGTGGCAGACTCTGGTTTTGTTCCTCGCAATGGCAGTGTTCAGATTGTGCTTAACGATAGCTTAGTTGGACCCTGCTCCTCCATCTTTTAATCATTGGCTGGGCCGTTTAATCTCGGTGTACCATATCGAAAGGGCTGTTTATGCTCAGAAGGGTTCTCGGGTTCGTAAAAAGGGGCTGCAAATTTGGGCACCTTTGAGGGAATGGTTGGAATCCCATGGAGATGGCCAATAGACACTCGGCTTATGGCTTCCTTATTTCCTTTCCCGTTCTTGGTTGTTTTTTGTATAAGTCTGTTTTGCTTAATCGCTGCACGGCTCAACTACTGTGGTTTTGTTTTGGTATAATGGCTTGGATCGTGGGTGGGGGAGGGGGTTTAGGGAAATTAATGTGTAGAAAGCTAATAAAGATGGTTTAAAACAAAAAAGGAAAGAGGGTTGCTCCCAGACTCTTTGAGGAAGGGCCTTATCATTTTAATACAGAAACCCAGAAGAGAACCTTTGGAGGCGGGCTCCTATCGGCCGCTATCCGTGTTGAATGTTGATCAGAAAATTCTTAGTCATGCATTGGCGGCAAGACTGCTTCCCCATCTTCTGCACCTGATCCATATGGATCAGTCGGGATTTATCCCGCATCGGAATACGCTGCGTAACCTACTCCATTTGACACATGTTCCTCATGCGCCTGTATTAGATGATAATCAGTACGCACTGGCCCCCCCAGACATTGAACAAACCTTCGACTCAGTGTGCTGGGACTATGTCTGGCAGGTCTTAGACAAGATGGGACTGGGTCTAAATTATATCAAATGGGTTAAACTGCTCTATGGAAGCCCGAAAGCGAGAGTGCGAACCAGACGATACGATTCGGCTGAGATCCTATTGCAGAGGGACACATGGCAAAGGTGCCCGATGTCCCCATTAATCTTCGTTCTTGCGATGGAACCTCTGGCATGTCGTCTTCGGCAGACTGCGCATAGATGGGGGATACAGGTTGGCCTCACAATGCATGTATTATCACTATATGCGGATGATGCCATGATCTACTTACTCCAGCCCGACATATCTGGCCCGATTCTGCTTGAAGTTATGCGTGAATTCTAGGCTCCGAGTTTACAGCGTTAAGTCGGCCCTCTTCCCACTGGGACAGATGAGGGGTTTGCCAGTGGACCAGCTGCCCTAATCTGGACTGCCATGAAAGATAGACCGTGTCAGATACCTTGGTATATATTCAAATACCTTGGTATATATATCATGCATGGTGAGCAGCAGATGTATGATTTAAACTTGGGATGCGTGATCTGTAACCTGCGCCCCTCAATTGCATTCTGGAATACTTTGAAACTGTCTCTGATGGGGAAGATACAGCTCATTAAAATGGTGGTACTGCCCAGATGTTTGTTTGTTCTGCAGGGAACTATGTAAGAGTTCCCCTGAGGGTTGTTCCGGGTACTAGACTGTCCGTTGGTGGAGCTCCTTTGGCCCAAAAAGATTCAGAATAGTGTTTAGTACCCTTAAGAGGAAATGGGACAAGGGTGTGATGGAGGTCCCCGATTTGGAATTATGCTAACTTGCGGCACACCTCCAACATGCAATACACTGGCCGGACGAGGAAGTCAACTGGGAAATATTGCTACTAGAGTGCACACACAACAGTTGTCAAATCGGAACACTGTTAATGAGGGGAAGGGGCGTACCTAACACCTTCCCACACCTGATCCGACTATTAGGCCGTCTCTGGGAGAGAGCGGTGCAGCGAATGATAGGGTGGGCACCATATGCTCCGGACTTGGTTTGTGGATAGTGCGTCCATTTGAGTAAATAGCCCGGATAATACCAGTTGACAAATGGCAGACGGGTTGGGGGGGGTCGTATAATGTTGTCAGATCTTTACCTGGTAGGCTGTTTCATCACCATGCAAGATGCGATTGCGACATTGGATCTGGGTAGAGGACAGTTTCTCCAATTTGCTAAAATCGTGGCTACAGCTTGCCAGCTATGGCCGTTGTTCCCTGCGGGCCCTGAGCCCACACAGACATTGGCGACTATGCTATCTATGGTGGGTGGACATAGGTTCCTAACACATATATATAGTGAGCTGCGCACAGACAGGCGACCAGCGCTGCTGCGACTAGAAGAAACCTGGCAGCGTGTAAGCAACAAACCTATTACACCCAAAGACTGGCTTAAAATACATGCAGGAGTGCGTAAAGTGTCAGTCAGTGCTATATTCAAACTGATAGTGGCAGAGGACCTGCTTTTCTGGGGCGCTGTGACTCAATCGCTGCTGGAGCCTCCTGAAAGCGGCCAATCTGAACTAGCTGATAAATATGGCAGTACATTAGAGTTGTTGAATAGGAAGGGTGAATGGACGCCAGAAATTAAGTGGTCAGTCGTATCATATTAAAGAACAGAAGACCCGTGGTTGCGACTGAAAGTATTCTTTTATGTGTGGTCCAGTAGACGATTGGAAGCTGGGGGGTTGGAATGGGAGGTAGTTGTGTATTAGATATGTACTTAGTATAAACTGTTAACTCTGTCATTGATGATTGTAGTACTGTTATATTTTTGACAGACAAAAGTGCTGTAAGTCACTACTGAAGTGCAGACAGAAGCTAATGCACATTTTACTATGCTGGGAATAGGTATTGCACTAAGATATACACTGTCCTGCTACTTGAAATATCCAGTGTACAGGCAAATGTTGAAGCCTACGTTACTGTGCTAGAAATGAGTATTGCAATGAATTGCACACTGTCCTACTATTTGAAATGTTGATAAAGATTTTTTTTTAAAAGTGGCAAAAATGTATTATTTTTTTGAGGTAATATAAGCGTGTTACCATCCTGTGTGTGGAGTGCTTCATTCTAATGGAAACTTTTCAGCAAGGTTTGCACTAGATAAAGTCTTGTTGAGTTGTACTAAAAGTATGTATTTTTAAAGCACTTAGTTCAAGGCATGTGTGGCTGTAGATACACATGTTGTGCATACTCAAGCCATCTTCTGTTGGGCCAGGATGTGTGCAAGTTGTTTTTCTTTAAACCATTCTTCTCGAGTCACGAAGTACTGGGACTCCACCTCTTGCTTGCCATGTGTATAGTC
Source organism: Calotriton arnoldi (assembly GCA_963921515.1). Classification (NCBI taxonomy): domain Eukaryota; kingdom Metazoa; phylum Chordata; class Amphibia; order Caudata; family Salamandridae; genus Calotriton; species Calotriton arnoldi. The sequence continues at coordinate 3,122,713 of CAWUFW010000875.1, forward strand.
ATCCGTTCCATTGTTAAATTGTTTTCTTTCTGCTGTTGGGTTCGAGTGTGTGCTCCTGTGCTGCGGTTCAATGCTGTTGCGGTGTTCTTTTCGGCCTTCACAGTTTCTCTCCCTCCGTCGGTATTGTATTTGATTGCGCAGCCCTTCTCTTGCATCGGGTCGATGCCTGCAGTATCATCCGGGGCACATCTTCAGTTGACCTTGACCCTGAGTGGAGCCTCGCCCATCAGGGCCTCTTTCCCTTCCACTTGGTCCGCTATCACCATGCCTTGCCTATGATGGAACAGATGTCTTTTCGATATTGCCTTCTGCATCACACGAAATACCCCTGGGCCGACCTCCAACAGGTTTGTAATCTTTGCCTGACACTCGAGCACAACAAGGTGTGCTGGTCCTTCCAGTTGAAAGTGACTCTTTGAGACCGCTGAGCCTATCAACTCGAGATGTAGCACAGAGATGGAGACAACACCCCAGACCTCTTCAGCACCCAGGACCTCGAGGGGGAACATCATCCTAAGCCTTTGGCCGCCGATGAGGAGGCTTTCTCGCCTGAGGAGAGTTCCAGTTCCGATCTCGAGATTGAAGACCTCCCGCCGGCTAAACAGGTCGTGAGTACAGTTCCCTCTCCCCCTCAACACCGTACCGAGCTTCTACTCCACAGGGGGCACTCAGACGCTCTGGACACATAGAGACAGGCTTCTGGGCTGCCACTGCCTTCTGGCCATGGTCGTCACCGACACTCAACTTCGGAACTTATGCCCAGCTTCTGCTCTGCGCCGAAGAACATCTTGAAGCAGATTCACTCGGCGCTGCCCACTCTCGGCTCGACACAGACCTGGCTATCTGATCTGAAACCGCTGGCGTCGAAACCTAGGTCAGCACTGGCGCTGAAAGATTCGGTGCAGATGGGAAGATTGGCCTTCAACCCGTCGACCCGATCTTCTAGAAACTGCTGAATGAACTCAACGTTCACCAGAGGCATATTTTCATTCACCTCCAGATGAGCCGAATTCTCACACAGCCTCTGGCACCAGGCACTCGCTCATCAAAGAGACAGCTCTGCTTCGAGGAAATTCTGGAGCCCCCACCACCATCCAAAAGGTGGAAGAAGCATGACAAAGCCACCTGTCCTCTTCCTGAGCCTGTTTTGCCTCTCCCCTCCACCACACCACCTAGGCCTCCAGCATCGCCATCTCCACCTTCTTCTCTGCCTGACCCACTTTTATACACACCATAGGGGTCACCACATTCTGACCTGGGTAAACACGGTGAGGGGGAACTATACAACATACTCCCACAAGGAGACCCATGGGATCCTTATGATGTGGACCCACCAGGGGATACGTATCCTGACCTTTACCTTGCCCACACCTCCCCTCCAGACAACACCACTTCCTACCATGAGGTCTTTGGTAGGGCTGCAGCGTATCATAGAGTGGAAATGCAGAAAGGCTCTGTCAAAGAGATTTTCCTCTTCGAAACTCTTTCCTCTGCCCATTGTTCCACATTGTTCACCTGCCCATGCTGAAAGAGATGCTCAAACCCACTCTTGATATTTTCAAGGAGATGGTTAAGGCTCAAGTTATCAACCCCCGAGTTGATCAAAAAAATACAAGTCTTCCCCTTCAGACCCCATTTACAGTAGGGGCCAACTCCCTCCTGATTCCCTGATGGTGCATACCGCCCGTAAACAGCCAAACACACAAGGCATCGGAGATGCCCCCCCTTCGGACAAAGAAAATAAACACATAGACGCTGCTGGCAAATGTGTCACAAAACAGTCTGCCAATAATTGGCGTATCGCCAACTCTATTGGCCTGCATTCCAGGTACGACCATGCCCACTGGGATGAGATGGAGGAGCTCCTCCAACATCTCCAAGAGGAGTACTATAAGAGAGGCCACATGCTGGTCTCAGAAGGTAAGCTTATTTTCAACACCGCCATTAGGTGTGCCTTAGATGCTGCTGACATGGCTGCTCGGAACAGACACATCTGGCTGCATGTCTCCAGCTTCAAGCTGGATGTTCAACAACATCTCCTCAACCTGCCCTTTGACGGGGAACATCTCTTCGGGCCCCAGGTTGATGAGATGTTGAAGAAAATTTAAAAAGACACGGAGATTGTGAAGGCCATGGTACCCTGCAGATGCCTACCTCTCATGGGTCCTTTCACCACTCAGTGTATATTGGAGGCTCCAAGACCACCTCCCCTGAAGCCTCCACGTCCTATCCTTCCAACACGAGCCCAACATACTTCCACAAGAGGCTACTTCAGGGGTGCCTATTGTGGGAATAGCACCAAAGGTAGAGGCAAAGGTGGGTCCCCCAATGGAGCTGCCCCACCCAAGTAATGACCTGCCAATTCCTCACCCCCCCCCCCCACCGACCACACAACACCTGTTGGGGATGATTTCAGATGTTCTTCCCCGCAACACGTCACCTCAGATCAGTGCGTGCTAGACATCATCCAACACAGTTATTGCCTGGAGTTCATTTCCATACGACCCCGCAAACATGGCCTCTCCCCAGAACATCAACGATACTTCGGGAAGAGGTTCAAGAGCTCTTTCTCAAAAGGGCTATAGTGCCCATGCCACATCATCTACAACGATCGGGGTGTATTCCCTCTACTTCCTCATTCCCAAGAAGGACCATTCTGGATCTCAGACCCCTGAACGAGTACATCCTGTCAACACATTTCCACATGGTCACTCTTCAGAATGTCATTCCATTGCTACAACAAGGTGAAGCACATCCCAGTCCAGCAAGAGTCTTATCCTTTCATGCGTTGCTCCCTCTTTTTCAGACAGATCAACAGGTCACAGTCCGGACAGTCATGAGCAGACTCAGCATGATGGCCTCCTGCATTGTCGTCGTTCTCCAGGCAAGGTTGCGTATTCTCCCGCTGCAGGAGTGCTTAATGCGTCAATGGTCTTAGGCCGAGGGTCATTGGGAAGATCTAGTGTATATCCGCCGCCGCACTCATCGCTCTCTGTAGTGGTGGAACACCAACAATTTTTTGCAGGAGCAGCCATTTCTCGACCCAATTCCGAAGATTACCATTACAATGAACATATCTCTCACTGGGTGGGGGGCACAACTACAAAACCTGACTGTTCAGGATTAGTGGGATCCAGTTACAGGGGCCTCCACATCAATTATCTGGAGCTGTTAGCTTTCTATCTAGCACTCTAGGCCTTCCTTCCCCACATAGTGGAAACGGTGGTTCTCGTCTGGACAGACGACATGACAGCCATGTTTTACATACAGAAGCAGGGAGGCACGCACTCTCCCCTGCTGTCTCAGCTAGCTCAGTCCATGTGGTGCTGGGCTTTACACCACAGGATCTACCTGCTGCCAGAGAACCTCCCGGGGTAGACAACAACTTTGCCAACATCCTCAGCAGGATGCGGCAACAAGGCCATGAGTGGAAACTCCACCCAAGAGTCCTCCTTTAGTCCTTCCAGCGCTGAGGGTTTCCAGATGTGCACCTCTTCGCCACAGCAGAAAACTCAAAATGCCAAACTTCGCCTCCAGATTCCCACAGTCCATGGGTAATGCAATATGTATGAACTGGTCAGGAGTATTTGCCTATGCTTTTCTACCTCTCCCCCTCCTTCCATGTGTGGTTTGGAGGCTGCGGTAAACCTCTCTCACCCTCATCCTAGGGGCTCCCAAGTGGGCCAGACAACCCTGGTTCACCACTTTCATCGAGCTTTCGGTGGTTTCGCACGAGAGGCACACCAACAGGCTGGACGTTCTCACATGGAACCATGGAGAAATCAGGCACCCCGACCCTGGGAATCTCAACCTTGTGATCTGCCTCGTGAAGTCTTAGAGTTTGGTTACCTCAATCCGCCTCCTGAGTGCATGAATATTGTTAAAGAAGCACGCATGCCCACTACTTGTGCCTGCTATGCTGCCAAATTGAAAAGGTTTGTCTGCTACTGCCTTTCAAACCACATTCCTCGCCAGGTGCCTCCGGCCCCAGTTTGGAATCGTAACATTGTCCTTACGTTTCGAATCACGGGCGGGAATAGGAACGCCGGAGAGCGATTCGGGCTTAATGGCTTCGACATAAGGTTCAGTGTATACAGTGTTTAATATATATCGTCACAGGAACCTTACTGAATGATTATCATGTTATAATGTTACACTCGTCTCTTTGAAGAAGAAAAAATTGGTATATGCTCATGGCAATGGAGAATTTGAGCGCAATACGCCATCTCTAATTAAATAGCGACGTTGATATATAAATGAGAGACACGAGTACCATCTCTAGATCACCTTGAATCAATAAATATCGCTTGATGCATCCATTAACCAATATTTTCATGGACAACACTTTCGCCCTGAAGAAGTTTTGCGTATAGAACGAAACGCGTTGGCTGTGGCCTTTTAAAGAAATCAATAAAGAAACGAGATTATATCTTACAAAACGGATTGGATATTCTTGGGAAATGATCTAACGGATCATAATTGGACATTTGGTGCAGCTTTGATCTGGTTAAAGTTTATTGTCCTTACAAGACTTATGGGTCCCCCTTTTGAGCCCCTTCAGTCATGTCCCGCACAATTTATCTCTTGGAAAGTAGTTTTCCTGGTAGCTATCACATCATTGAGACGTGTCAGTGAGCTATAAGCTTTTACTCTGGTAGAACTTTTCTTTCAGGTTCATAGAGATAGGGGTTTCCTTCGTACTAACCCTATATTTCTTCCCTTTCCACCTTAACCATTATAGAATTCCAAGTCTTCTTTCCTGAACCGGACTCAGTTGCAGAAAGGGCTCGTCATACCTTAAATGTTAAACAAGTCTTAATGCACTATGTGGCTAGGACAAAGTCCTTCCGTTGTTGCTTTTTTTGAACCACATAGGGGAAGGTCTTATCCAAATCAGGCGTAGCCAGATGGATAGTTAAATACATTCAAACCTGTTACGCAAAAGCTATAAAGGCTTTGCCTGCTTCTCCTAAAGCCGACTGTTCTAGGAAGAAAGGGGCCTCCGTGGCCTTCCTTGGGAATATCCCTATAGCACACATTTGTAAAGCAGCTACTTGGTCTGCACTGCATACTTTTACTAAACACTACTATGTAGACGTCTTAGCCCATCAACAAGCCAGTGTTGGTTAGGCTGTACTTGCACCCTTTTTAAGTCTTCTGCAAAATCCACAGGCTAGCCACTTCTTAGGGGAGGACTGCTTTGCAGTCTATGCACAGCATGTGTATGTACAGCCACACATGCCTCGAACGGAAAATGTTACCCTGTAAGCATCTGTTTGTGGCATGTAATGCTGCAGATTCACATGCGCCCACTTTCCTCCCTGAATGCTGCTGGCTGTTGCAGTTATCATTCAGTCTGACTACTCTGGCATGGTCATCTTTCAATCTCTCTCTCCTGTATCACTTTGCTCCAGCTTCATTCTCACCTGCCTTGCGGGAAACAATCTAACAATGGAGCCGATGACAATGCGCATTGCAAAAAAGAGGTAGAGTCACAGTACCTAGTCACTCAAGAAGAGTTTTTCAAAGAAAAACAACTTGCACACTTCCAGGCCCAACACTAGATGGCAGTAGTATGCGCAGCATGAGAATCTACATCACTATATGCCACTAACAGAGGCTTACAGGGTTAACATGTTCTTTTAATCTTAAACTGAGGGCCAAATTTACCAACTTTAGGCACAACGCAGGCCAGCACTAAAAGTTGCTGCTCTGTGTTGCATGAAAAAGAGAGAGAAAAATAGCATCTTGTCTACTAAGATATGGTACGGTTTCTCTCTCCTCTGGTGCTGGTGTACTTAAGGCTGCCTTGCGCCAATACACACAGCCTTGCATGAGAGTGTAAGGGTGTGCACGTTGTGTCAAGCATAGCTTTTGTACTGGAAGGATACCCTTCAAGTACAAAAACTGTGCTTGGCATAATTTAATACTTTTCCCACTTAGTATATGTTCTGTACAGTGCAGCATACATACAAAGTTCGAAAAATTTGGAGATTTTCATAACTTGCTCCACTGTCACGCCTACCTCAAGGAGCTGTCATTTTTTTTGCACAACCCCCTGTCTACAAATGTTAGTAGATAGGGATTTTCATCAAAACCATGGGTGGTTACAAGGGAATGCCCATGTACCACCCATAGGACGCCCCCTTCATGCAAAGTAGCTTGATATAGCACATAGCGCTACTTTGCATTACTTAAGGCAGCTTTCCAACGCAAATCATGATATGCATTGGAAGGTAAATCGCAGCACAACACTTTGCAATGGGTTTGCATCAATTTTGTGAAACAAAATTGGCATTAAGCGTTAGTAAATTTCCCCTTGAATCTTTTTACAGATTTTGCGAAGCCTGTTTTATACTGTGTGTAATACAATTTTAAAATAATGACATGCATATTTTCAGTGTTTTCTATTGCACACTGGTACCTCGAAGCACTTCATAATTCCCCACTGTGCTCATCAGGATTCAATTGTCACCCTGAAGTTACATGCAGACATCTGCAGTGTTTTCATTAAGCAGCTTAGTTTTCCAAACGGAAGAGTGCTTTTCTGATCGGTTAGTTTAACTTGCATTTATGTTTCTTTTATTGCGTTTTATTTCATAGGCAGTTACCTGAAGGTGACAGGCCAAAAAATAGCCACAGAATGTTTTGTATTTTTAATCCGTGTCTCTGAACCCCTTCCCCAGTGAATCCGCCCCACTGTACTCAGGATCTCAGTTCCCATATCTTGTTTTAATGCACTCCAAGCCCTCAGAACAAGGGAGAAAGAGAGAGAGTTGGCCGACTGGGACCTTTGTGCATGATCACGCTGAGGAGACTGGCGCGGTGGAAGGCGAAATTAAAGACTTAATGATGTCCCTTAAAGAATTGTTTATGAACAGGCGATATATGTCCCAAATAACGGACAGTCCGTGTAAATGAGGGACCGGGGTTCACCCTACTTCAGGTCACTGCAGTGAGCGTGTTTACTCAGTAAGTGATTGTGGCTGCTAGTTGAAATGGATAGGCCGCTCCCACTGCCTCCTCCATCCATACTGTCCAGAAATGGTGGGGTGCTCCATGCACTGATTCGCCTCTTCAAAGTTTTTTGACAGATGGAAATAGAAAACATTTCATCGTCACTCATCGCATATAAATAGCAATAGGCATGATAAATGTTGGATGCATAACTTAATACATAGTCGCAAATAACAAATAGGTCATTAAAATTAAAACAAAATAGCATTTTTCAAAACATTAAATCAGTGTTTTACAAGAGATGCAAATATTGGCAACATCAGTCAAAAGAGGAATAGACGCACTCACAGCCCCCCTTTAATCCTCGTGATCGAAGTACAGATGGCAGCTGGCTGGGAAGGATTAAAACAAGCTGGGTAAGGGATCATATTTTCAGATCAGAGGAAACACCTGTCCTTTAGCAACCTATCTTGTGCTCCGTCCGAACAAATATTTGTTCAAGTCACAGATCACACCTGCCCGCTTGAGGCCAGGCTGTTCAGATGTAGCTTAAACAAACAACGGCAACCTTATATCAGAGGGGACTATTGCACTCAGCCTTGCATTTTCATTCATGTTATCCAAGGAGAAGGGGACTTTATTACTCTTTCTATCCCAGCTATGAGGAAGAGAGGGGAAGTGGGAGGAGAAGACTCATGTCCCCTCCCCTTTATGTTATTGCAGCAAGCTCGCAGCTGCTTCTAACTAGGCAATCCGCGAGAGAGCCCCTTTAATTCTTTTCACAATCGGGGAAGAAGAGGGCGCTTGCTGACATTTCTGTATCAGAGAGGGATTTTAAATCGGGTTTCCCCTCCTGTAAAAGGTGTAAGAGAAGGGGTGATACATGTATGTTTGAAACGATAAAGCACCAAAGTGGACAAGCAACCAAGTCTATACCTAAGCAAAGGTAGGACAAACAAGCTAGAGTCCACAAAACCAGATATATACAAAACTCTACAACCTGGCTTCCCAGACCTCTCTCACTCTGTGCCTTCTTTGGAGTTACTTGAACTTAGCGCATCTCTCTTTCATTGGAATTGTACTGAATAATGTGTCAAAACCCGCACAACAGCAATTGACAAGGACTGAACTTAATCACATATTACACTTCCCCAAGCAACTCCTTTCAACACATCATTGAAGGAGGGCCACTTAAACCTGCATCCAGTCCATCATTCACTCACATCCAGCTTCAGATGGTGTCGCTCAACAGTCACTAAAGTAGACAGATTGCACACACATCCAGAAGACACTGAGGGGTCGATTCCGATTCGGGCCGGAAATTTCTCCGACCGAGCCGGACCCGGAGAGATTTCCGACCGAATCGGACCCGTGCAGTCCGACCGAACGAGTACGATGCGGCCGTATGTTATCGGACACGAGTCGGTCGGACTCCCATTGAACTCAATGGGAGCCGGTCGTACAACGCGTACGCGGGCTCCCATTGCCTCAATGGGTGCGAGGCGGACGAGGGCGCCCCCTACAGCGAGTACGCCGCGAAGCGCTCGCGGCGTACACGCACAGGTAGGGGGACCCTTGGGTCCCCCTGTGTGCGCCTCGCACGGGTACGCGTACAGGGGGTCCGACACGGACCCCCAAAGTACGGCTCCGACAGCTCTTACGAGCCGGAGTGCGCGGCTCGGTCGGACTGCTCGCGGCGCGCATCGTACTTACCCGGCCGGGAAACGTCTCCATTGCGCGGTGCGAATCGGGTCCGAGCGAGTCGGTCGGAGCGGTTCGAGTCCGAGCGAGTCGGTCGGAGCTGTCGGGACGCCCGGACGAGTCGGTCGGCGAATTCGCATCGTACTCGCTCGGACGGACCCGCGTACGGTTCGGTCGGGAAACAGGCTTTCGCATGGCTTTTTTCCCGACCGAATGGTATTGGGTGCGCCTCCGACCGAGATCGGAATCGGCCCCTGAGTAGTGGTTCTGGATCTCAAACAGAAAGGCAGGAATTTACTGACATGCCCTTTGACATTTAAGTGCCAGATCCATGCGAAAGGCTTTTTAAAAAACACTATTATGACTCCACTTGCACCATTCATTGCACACAGTCAAAAATAGAAAATATGAAAAGATATTCACTCAAACCCAAACTTGCTGGTGGTATCGCTGGCTGCAAATTTCCCATAGAAATGTTGTGTAGAAAAACATCTGTAAAACAAGTTGGCTTTTCCAGAATAACAGAGGCTGTCTCGAGGGAGCAAGGCTAGGAAGCAGGCCATTTGAAGATATGCTGCCTGTAGGAATGAAACTCCAGTCATATTACAAATACTTAAAATAGGGTGTGTATTAAATATGAGACTGGTATTTCAGCACATTATCTTAACACCTCTCAACTCGATGTTCTGGGCCAATAATGGATGATATTTGACAAAAAGAAACATGAAAGGCTGCCGAAAGATGACGGCTCTCAGGTAAGTTTCAGAAGAACAGATGAAGGGAGTGCATGCCCGGTGGAGCTTTACAATCTTCATTGGGATGATAATGGCCAAATAAGTCCTAGATCTTGATAAGAGTTTTGAGAGGTGATCGTATTTCATGTTGCAACCCTATTCAGTCACTGGCAGGCGATAGGGGGAAATCATCATGGTCCCTAGAACTTGGTGTCAATGAATGCCCAATCTCAATCTCTCGGAAGCACTCTAAAAGTTTGGCTAGGCCTTTGAAGTATGGTGTAATTCCACTACCATACTCCAGTTAAGTAACAGGTGCAAAATATCTATGGTGCCTGGTAATGTGATCTGGGTGCCTAGTTACAGGGTTGGTTGGCCATGCAAGTTCTACCAAAAATCGTCCTAAAGCCCATCCAAAGGTATCTCAGCCAAATGAGGTGGAGTCTGGCGTTTTAGATAGGCGCAGCCTCAGTGGTTCTGCTTAATGAGACACTGAAGATCAACAGGACGTGTGTGAGGGCCTCCTCCAGAGCCAACAGCAGTTCGATAGCAGAACTTGTAAAAGCTACAGGACTTATTCTGTTCTTGCCATAGGCTTGATGGAGAACAGAGATTTATTGTCCCTCAGGTCACACTTTTGACACACCAAGGTCACAGGCTCTAATCCTAATTCCACATCTTAAAGAGCAGGGTCTCCGGGTGCAAGCTAGGTTAATGCAGGCTAAATAACTATTGAAGCAGAGTCCCTTCTCTGAAGCTGTGCATGCATTCCTTTTGCCTTTTTGACTCAGGTTGGTTCCAATGCTTTCTTGGTTGTACAGAAATCAGCAGGGCTAGTGTCTTCATTGTGCAGGGGAAGCTCATGCCTTCCCAATACTCCTGCCATGCAGCTGGACATTGCATGTCAGTGCTTTCAGCAGATTCTTCAAGCTTAGTCAGTGGGCACAGTAACAGAGTTCTGTTCCTGGCACACACTCGCTCAGCTGTCCTAGTGCATCTTCTAATGAGGTCTAAAGTGTTATTAACTACTGACTTTGTAGTACAGTTTATGGGGAACTGGCAGGAAGTCATTGGTCCATCATGATAGCAAACCAGAGGAGAGGTTTAGTAAATCGGGATGCTTTTAAGCATTTCATGTTCGAGGTGTAGTACAGAAAGAATGACAGTGGACAGAGCTGATTGAAACTGTATTCCACGTCCCATGCCAGCAATGTAGCAAACCTCAAGGCGATTTCCAACAGACAGCACCAGCAGCTGCTGCCTGAAGAGTGTTATGTCCAAAGGGATAGAGCCTTGTGTAGGCAATTTGCATTTTGTGCACATACCGATAGTATTTTTGCAGGGATCCAATCATGCTGTACACAGGCCCATAAACAGTAATCTGACCCATTACAAGCTGGACCATGAGGGCCCATGAGGAGTGTGGAATTAGCGGGTATTCAGTAACTCCGGCTCCTCTTCTCCAGGTATTTCTTCATTTTGACCCACACTTTCACGTGGAGTTTTGACTGCTTCTAGCAGTTGAAAACATTGGGTGAATGTAAACATATCATAATTCTCATGGGAGCAGTAACTGATCTTACCATCCCCACTGGAATGAAGTGGCCACTTGTAATGAGCACCTCTGTGTGCAAGTCAATGGTGACTAACGGTCTGGTAATTAGTATCCAAGTGAGACCAAGTTCATATTTTCTTTAGCCAGTTAAGGTGCCAATTGGTCTCAAGGTTATTCAATAGGACAAATGCAGTGGTGGATCGGCACCCGCTAGAGCATCCCCTGAGTGTATCACTTTTTCGGGCCAAAATCTCAGAAGTTACTGGGCACAGTTGAAATTTCTAGCAGCCTGACTATTCACAGGACTGGGGGCAGCCACTACGGCCTAAGGCTTCACCAGTTCCCAGTGTGAAATAGAATGTTGTGTTATGGACGCTTTCAGGAACATAAGGGCCAGAATGATGGTTGAAATGGTTCTGGAATCAGGATGACTATCTCCAGTCTACAATACCAGACCCCACACTAGGGGGTGAAGGTTCAGAATCTCAATGTCCTACTGGGTCCGGTACAAGCAGAAAGAGGCACCTAAACTATATGGAATGAGTTGGACAGGACGCAGACCCACCAATGATATAGCCTGAGATGGATATGCAGATCCACAATACATGAAGTGTTTGTGTCTTTGTTTCTCTGGCCACATCATCTGGACTGTAAGATTGCTTGCTTCTCTGTGTCTCAGTTCCTTGGGGCCTCCTACACCCAGATCTATGATCCGGTGGTCTAAAGCTGATCATCCAGTTCTTGGGCCGCTCCTCTCCTTCCAAATCAGTCTATCTCCTTTCCATTTGTTTTCATTACTGCTGCTTGGTTTTGGACTGTAAAACCACTGTTTGCCACCGTTTCCCCCGCCACCTTTAGTTTTCCTGCCGTGTTGCCCAATCCTTTCCCTCCTGCTTCCCATCTCCCAGCACCCCTCCCCCCTCCTAGGACCTACTTAATGGAGGCCGCAGCACAGCTGCGCTGCCAGTGCACCGAAAGCGCCAAAGGCAAGCCAGTCTGCACCCGTCCATTCCTGGACCATGTCCAGCGCCAGGAACCCTGGTTCTCTCGCCATCTGAAGCTGCATTGCCACCGAGCCCTGGATCCCGCAACAACCACTGCTGCCGCACCTCTCCCCTATCTACAGTAGGGCCTTTCGCCTAGCGGCATTGCTTCACCTGCAACACCGGAGCACTCCCTTGTACGGCTACCACTACCACTCCAGCCACAACCACCCCAGAACATCTCCACTGCCTCCTGCTCAATGCATGTACTCTCTGCAAACACGCCACCGGGATCTGGGACCCATCTCCTCCCTCACCCCTGACGTCGTCTTCCTCACCGAGTCCTGGCTCAACTCAGCATTGTTGCCCAACATCACCTTAGCTACACCGACAACTACAAGATAACTCATTCAGACTCACGGAGGTGGGATCGCCATCATCCACAAGGAAACCATGCATTGCACCACCACCACAGACGACGCCACCTCGATCATGGAGCATCCCAACTTTCAACTTCACACTGATGGCAAAACCGCCATCAGAGGCACGCTGATCTACAGACCCCCAGGACCTCGCCCCAGCTTTAGCGGGGCCATCCCTGACTTCATCGCCCGCTCGCCATTGAGTGCAAGCACTACATCTTCCTCAGAGACCTCAATTTCCACCTTGACGACCCTGATGACGCCAACAGAACCAACCTCCTTGAAAACATAAACACCCTCGGCCTCACTTAACTAGTCACCAACCCCACGCACATCATAGGACACACACTCAACCCTATCTTCACGGCCAGCGACTGAGTTAAGTACAGCCAAGTCACCAAACTCACCTGGACAGACCACGCCATCGTCCACTTCACCATCCCAGGTCCCCCCGGCACCACCACCAAACCACCCAGCACCTCTCACCGAAGCTGGAACAACGTAACAGAGAGCCAATGGACCAACGCTCTCAACTCCTCCCACCTGGACACCTCAGCCAACCTAGAACAAACTCAAAAACTTCTCTGCCTGGATCACAAATTGCGCCGACAGTCGCCCCCATCAAGCCCACAAAACCAAAGAGACCTTCAAAACAGGCCAGCTGGTACACTGTGGAACTAAGAACTACTTAGTAGACAAAAAGAAACGCCCTCGCCAACTGCATCAATGCCAGTGCCAACCGTAGTCAAGAACTATTCAATATCGTCAGAGTTCTTCAACCCATCAGCCTCTGAGAACATCACCACCCATTCCCAGGAACTTTGAGACACCCTGGCGGACATCCACTACAAGATCTCCGACATCTAGAAAAACTTAAAGCCCCAACCTACCAACACTGACATCCTCAACCTCATCGCTTCCACAGAGGCAAACCCCGTCCACCTGCTAACCACCTGACCACTCAAAGCACCACCAACATCATGAACTCCATCCACTCAGGAGCACAAACAGCCCCCTGTTCCCATCACATCTTCAACCTTGGGATCAAGTCGATCAGCAACGAACTCACCACCATCCTCAGTGCATTCATCGAAACAGCCACCTTCCCGGAAGAATGGAAACATGCTGAAGTCAAACCACTGCTCAAAAAAAGTCCACCAACCCCAGCAAACTGAAGAACTTCTGGTTCATCTCTCTGCTCCCCTTCCCCCGTCCAAGGTCCTTGAAAAAGCCATCAACCGCCAACTCACTGAACACCTGGAGAACAACAACCTTCCGAACATCTCCCAGTCCGGATTCTGTGCCAACCACTGCACTGAAACCACCCTTATTGCCTCAACGGACGACATCAGAACCCCCTGACAGAGGGGAAACGGCGGCCCTGATCCTCCTCGACCTCTCAGCAGCATTTGACACCCTGTCCCACAACACCCTTATCAAGAGACTCCTCCACATCAGAATTCAAGGAGACTCCCTCAGATGGATCGCCTCCTTCCTCACCAAAAGAACCCAGAGAATCTGCCTTCCTCCCTACGTCTCCAAACACATGAGCATCATCTGCGGCGTCCCTCAAGGCTCATTCCTCAGCCCCACCCTTTTCAACACCTACATGGCCGACATCGTCAGAACCCACGGACTTAACATTATTTCCTAGGCCGACTACACCCAGCTCATCCTCTCTCTATCAGAAGAACCCTCCACTACAATAGCCAACTTCCTCAGATATATGACTAATATCACCGATTGGATGAAAGACAACTGGCTGAAACTCAACACAGACAAAACGGAAGTACTAATCTTTGGGAACAACACCTCACTATGGAACAACTCCTGGTGGCCCTCAGAACTAGGTCCCTCACCCACACCAACAGACCGTTCCCGCAATCTCTGCATCATACTGGACAGCAAGCTCACTTTTAAAAACGCAGTCTCCTCCGCCTGCTTTCTCGCTCTTCGCATGCTCTGCAAGATCTTCAAATGGCTCTCTATCAACACCAGACTTACCGTCACCAAGCCCTAGTCGCCAACCGGCTGGACTACGGAAACGCACTCTACGCAGTAATCACCTAGCTCCTCCTGAAGAGACTACAGATCATACAGAACTCTGCGTCCAGACTCATCCTAGACCTCTTCAAATGGACCCACATCAACCCCCCTTCTCCTCAGGAAGCTCCACTGGCTTCCCATTCAGAAGAGATCCACGCCTACAACGCCAAGGACCAGCATTCATCAACCACCGTCTGAACTTCCACCAACCTTCCAGACTCCTGCGCTCCTCCATTCACCTCGCTCACACCCTTGCATAACCCGAAGCCACAGCGGAGGTCGCTCCTTCTCCTACCTCGTGGCCAGGGCCTGGAACGACCTCCCTCTCCACCTCCAGACCTCACCCTCGCTGCTGAAATTCAGGAAAGGACTCAAGATCTGGCAGTTCGACTGAGCCTCGGTAGTAAGTTACCTCAGCGCCTGGAGACCCTCGCGGGTGATTAGCCACATTATACAAGTCTTGTTTGATTGATAGATTGATTGATTGATTGATCCTTCTTTCAAGGGTCACAGCACAAGGCATTTCAGGAGTCCAGGTTTGAAACCAGCCAGAGAGAAAGCTACCATCAACAATGGTTCTGCTCCTGGTAATGCATTTGCTATTCATTGAAGGGCATCCTCGTCGTCCGTACAAGGTACCAGGTGACTGTCAGCCCTAGTGGGCCAATATTTATCTTCCTGTGGTGGCTCCATCAGTGTACCTGAGCCAACCAAAGATCGGCCTTTTTCTAACTGAAAGTCTTCTCTCCCAATTGGGTTGAAGTGCACCTTTGTTCTTTATACCCAGTTTTCATGAGAACTGGAGCAGGAGTCCAAGGTCAGACCAGTTTGAACTGTTCAAGGTATTTTGTGGATACAAATCAGACAGAGTCCAACTGAAGTCCACTGTCGCCGCCGCTGATAGGTGACAGTCAGCATCACAGCAAGAGGGACAAGGACAAGTTTCACTCTAGAATGGGAAATTTACTATGAATAAAGGACAGACATGGGAAATTCCCACAACCCCCACAGTTACTAGTAGTTTCAGAGAAAGGCCCCAAACACAGGGAAGTGCTGACTGTCTTGTCCACCAAGATCAAGTGACAGTTAGCTAGGAGACTGCTGTCTTCTGAGCCCATTGACACAGCATATCAAAGTAATACAGCCAATCACACACACAAAACACATGCTATTCACACCTCTCACAGTGAAGATAGGCAAGGGGTCCCAGTTATGGGAGACTAGATGTGCCTTTATAGGGGTGCAGGTAAAAAGCTCTGTGCCCATGGACATGCTGTGGCCACTGCCTCACTTCATAGCCTAGGAAGGTTGTTCTTTAGCCACTGTCACTCATGTTAAAGTTTCACCTTTGGGGAACCCTTAGGCCTTTTGATGAACAGACATTGTATATTTCCAGTGTAGTTGCAGATGCTAAGTTCATCGGAAGAAAAAAAAAAAGGCAAAACAAACAAAAAAAACAAATTGGGCAGGGTTGTACAGATTGTGCAAGAGATGCAGAGGAAGTATGTCCCAGCACAGCTGTACACTACAAAATGGGGAGACTAATGACTAGTGGCCAGTGCTTAATTTGAGCCAGTGGTTTCTGGTGCTCAGCACCACCACTTTATTGTCAACACCGCCACTTATGACAGCCTGCCACACAGTGGCACTGTTTGTCTAATTTTGTGATGAGCACACTCACAATTCTTTAATAATTCAATATACATTCAAAATGACAAACACCTGCCACCCAAAGCTATAAGAATAGCTTGGCCATCAGGTATTAGTAATTTTTAATGTATATTAAACGTCTGAATTGTCACACTTGTAGGAATGTAACGGTTAGTAGTTGTGTTGGTACTGTCATTGGCAGCGCTGACGGGCAATAGGTGGTGCATGCTGCAGTGGCCTCTTGACAATGCTTACAAATTAAGCACTGATGGTGGCAATTAAGAGAAGGCCATTTTACCTACATCCCTGGAACAAGGGTCTACTGACCATCTCGAAAAATTCAGTTCAGTCCTGCATACCTAGTATAGTTCACTCTCCTGAAGTGTGTGGTGTGTGTCTGTATTAACACACCCTCAGAACTACTGGTACCCTTGGTATCGGTAACTCCAAGGGTGTGAATGTAACGGGCCCTTCCCGGTGCCACTTATGAGGTCATGCGTCTCATGGCACCCTGAAACGCTAACATTAACTTTACTTGTGTGGGAGCCTTGTTGTTCTGGTAGTGTGTTTTTTGCAACAAGCATTTTTGCCATTTTTCAAACGTTGGAAATCAGCATCAGGACCATTGTCCGGTCATGAAGCCAGAGATCATTGAAACAGAATGTCAGTTGTATTATACAAGATTGCTACATTAACATTATTTTTGTGTGGCACCTTTGTTCCTTTGATTAACACTTTGTAATTGAAATATTAAACAGGAGCTAGAGTCCCTTGACCGCCATTGACCTTAGCGTAGCCCTGTAGGAAAACATCAGTAATATGAGCAATGTTATAATAAATCGAGCACCTTGTGCTTAAAATCTGTACACGTCTGGGCTGTATCTTGGGCCCAGAGGGTGCTAGCACCTTCTGCTTTTCAACAAATATCATACTTCTAGACCCTTTGATATTTACCAGTAAATAAAAGTCCTAGTCTTCTTTCATGTTATTGTGCTGATTGGACGTTTTGCTTATTTGACTGTTAGTTACTGTCATGCTTTATCTGAATTTATAATATGTATCACCTCCAAGCGTAAGTGTCGACTGCTTGACTTAACTATCTCTGGGAAATAGAGTAAGTGGCTTTTGCATTTGGAATGCAAACGTATTAAACTGTAGGATATCGATGGTAATCGACAATACCTACGTATGTTGCTATTCAATAACCAATGACTGCCCAAGTCCCAGGCCTGGGCATGCTTTATGTTTCAACTTTCTCTAGGAGAGTCTGGTGCTCTACTAGAAGCAGCAACACAAAAGCCGTCCACCAGCAGAAATACATATTTGAAAGGATTGCAGGTAGCACAGCAAGTTTAAACAGTTTAGGGGAACAGAATATGTGTTGGGATAGGGGTTATAGGCAAGTAACTCATTACTACATGTGTGGTACCAGAATATCGTCAGACATAAGTATTGTGTCCACTATGGAAAAAGCATAGGGTGATTCAGAAATACACCAAAAGAGGCAGAATGTTACTGCTGACTGCACAGTCCTGAGAATTTATTCTCAGAAATACTGGCTGGCAGTTCACGAGGGTCGGATCTAGTTGGTGATTAACCTGTAAATGCTGCATGTGTCAGACCCCTCATTCGATGCCCGTTTTAGGAGGACCCTCTGACCTGTTTTAATGATCCAGCGGTACAAGGATAAAATAAGTCTGACATCGATCTGATTCTTTTTCAGAACATCATCCACAGCTCTGCATCCCTCGGAGATGAAATGGCCCATCACCTGTATGTTCTGCAGTCATTGAGTTTGAACGTAATGGAGACCCGGATGAGGACTTCAATGGACCCGTACAGCCAGGTGTGTCTTGCCGGGTGTGACTCTGGTCAGGAAGAATTGCACACATGAAGTTAGTGGATAGGAGAGCCATGCATGGTAATCATATCATGCATGGCTCTTGTTGATGTTTGAGCATTTACAGATCTTTGGAAATGAAATTCTCAATTCTACTGCAGCATAAATTCCATATAGGTCTGTGGCATAGGTCCATATCTGCTCTTAGCTTGGGGAATCATAGTCTAGTTAACATGAATTTATTTAGGGCCACATCTGTATTGTTGGCCACGTCTTCTGGCATGCTGTACACGACATTGCACCATCTGATATGTTTTTTTCCTGCAGTTATAATTGAATCTGCTGAAACAAAATCAATGTGAGAGGAGAATGATTGTCACATGTTGTTGGTCACTGTGCTGAAAGAAGAAATGTGCTGCCAGAATGCTAAAGCAAAGCTGCTTGTGCAACATTGTTCTGTAGAGACCAGAATCAGTTTGTAAGCAGATCAAAGCTTCCCTAGGTAAACAAGAGAACACAGGCCTTTATTGAGAGCATCCAAAAACAAGAGAGAGAGACCCTTCTCACACACAGGGAACTGGGTTGAAACATAAATTGTACGAGTGGAGGGCAAGATGGCGTCTGAGCGATAACTCCGACGCGTTGCTCCGCTGGTCAGACCCAGAGAAAATGCATTCTTACTCCGTTTAAACCCTGAATAACGGAGTTCTGCTTCACACAAAATCGGCGGAAAAGAAGCTGAATGCAGTCATCCCGAAATTTGCAGCACAGGTATACCTTAACGGTCAAGCATCCAACGCGACGAGCAGGACTAGAGCAAGCCGTCTACACGCCACGTCCTTACCTCGAGAAAGAGCCGCTGTGAATCGGTCATCTCCGATGCTCCTCGCCCTGTGGCACGACTCTGCATCAATGCTGCAGCTGCAACGCAGGAACCTGACTCTGAGCCACAGAAATCCGCTCGCTGCGAGAGAGATACTCGTCGGACTGCATGCAGCTGCTTGGGCAATATGTGGAGCTCTTGGCGGCCTGCTACATCACCGGGATACTTAGTAGCAGCAGGAGAGCCCAACAAGCACAAGTAAGGATGGCGGGCAGTGGGGCGAAAGCAGGCAAAAGTAAAAATATGCAAATCGGCTCCCAAACGCAATCAGCACTGCAACCCGGCTCTGGGATAGCCGATAATCGGCAAAAACGACTAGACAATCGGGGGATCAAAAGCAAGGGCCTCGAAAAAAGAGAGAAGGGGGAGAATTATGAAGGAGTGGAGGCTGCAAATCAAGAAGGGAAAGGAGAAGCTACAAGGAGACCGTTAATAAAAACTCATAAAGATCCTGGACATTGTCAGCCGTTAATCACGAGCAGCTTGGGATTAGCAGCAGGGTCAGGACTCGAGGCTAACACCGCTACAGATGGCGCAAAAGGGGCAGAATGGGTGGAAACAACTCTGCCTAAACAACTTGAGGCGGAGGTAAATACATCTGTGGGAACGATGCATTTAAGTACTCCCTCATCTACAATACAGGAGGGTATGGTCGCCCCCGAATCATACTCCATCCCCCTAACCAGCCTGGAAACCACGACAGACGCCCGCTCAACTCTCGATCCGGATAGGGAGCCCCCTGGCAAGCTACCAAAATGCACTGATGAGGACGACTCTTTGGATAAAAAAGAGATAAACAGCAGCAGTCTCCATCTAAGGGATCAATAAAAACAGCGCGAAGCGCAAGTGGCAAATCCCCCTGTATCTCACCTAAGACGTCCGACAACTTTCCGGAAAAGTTCTACTCGTTAACTGACGAATCTGAAATATCTGATATAAGTATATCCGCCTCAAGTGAAGAAGCTGGGCCTAACTGAGACAGCAGTTCAAATACAGAGCTCTACAAGAACAGACGTGGGCAGAGAAAGGTACAAAGGAAAAAGAAGGGAGAAAGACAAAGAAGATGCGATACCCCTGATGGGGGAAGCGCGGCTGATCTGAGATGGGACTACTCCGCAACACAACTTACGGTCTTCTCAGATACAACGGTCGCCTCTGGTGGCAATACTACAATTAAAGGCAATAATGGCGGCAACAGAGGAGGGGAAGACGGGGCAAAGTCTGAGCCCGCACTGATAATAGTTCTACAGACCATCAAGAGTTTCCAGGAGGAAGCCAAATCTGACAGCCGCAGATCACGTCTAGCCGCCAAAAAATTACAAGGGACCGTGAGGAAGGTCGGCAGAACCTGCGCAGAGATTGCAGATCGGATGGCTTCCGTTGAAGTACGGACAGAAATCCTAGAGAAAGACGTAGCCGCACTGAAAACTCAAGGAGATGAACATGAGGGCATAGTTAAGGACCTCATATGGAAGATGGAGGAGCGAGAAAATAGGCAGCGGCGCAATAATCTCTGCTTTCTAGGCATTCCGGAAGGTGTGGAGGGGAATGATCCTAGGGGCTACATGATCACGCTCCTTAAGGAGGCCCTCCCTGAATTACATACTTGGGACTGGGACAAAGAAGTTCAGCGGGCGCACAGGTTCTCGTTAACTCCCTCCAAACGTGCCTCTGCTACACCTCAGCATCCCCGTGCCATGCTTGTGTTTTTTGGAAACTTTCTCCTACGCCAGGCACTGTATGATTTGGCTAGACCTACGAATAAAAGGACATTTGATGGGATTACTTTCTTCACAAGACCTGACTTTGCCCATGCAACAGTTGAGCGGAGATGGAGGCTGAGGCAGCTCTTCACTCCTTTCCAACAGCTAGGAGCCGATGTATACCTGCAGAATCCAGCACGGCTAAAAGTTGTTTATAAGGGGACCACTCGCAGCTTCGTCTCCGAGATTCAGGCCAAAGCATATTTACAGGAAATTGTTGATAGAGCCGGGAACAAGCAGTGACAGAATACAGGGAAATGCTCTAAATATAACCAGCTGGGAAGAAATGCCATTGATATTACAAGACTTTTACCTGAGCACTATTAACATGTTAAGCTTATCTGTACCTATCTTTTCTTTTTCTTGAAGTTCTTTATTACTACACTTAGAATGCATTCATTGTTGAAAAA
Source organism: Calotriton arnoldi (assembly GCA_963921515.1). Lineage (NCBI taxonomy): Eukaryota > Metazoa > Chordata > Amphibia > Caudata > Salamandridae > Calotriton > Calotriton arnoldi. The sequence goes on from CAWUFW010000875.1 coordinate 3,143,657, forward strand.
TCAATTTTTGTGTTCTCACTGAGGGGTAAATTGGGGTGGGGTAGACCGGTGGTAGCACAGGGTCTTTTTGTCTCTCAGATGCCATCCTCCTGGCCCCGGCTAGGCCAGGTAACCTCTAGGATAGGTGATGGGAGGGGGGAGGCGCAGGGTAGAGGGGGAGCACTGGGTGCCTGGGAGGGCAGGGGGGGTTGGTCTACTAGAAGGGAGATTATTGTCTGCAAACTTTTGCTTTACAAGATGGGACAAGCACTATTAAGCATAAATGAGTAAAATACGTATCGCCACAATTAATATCTGCGGTCTCAATGATCCTAAAAAAAGACGGAATACAGCAACAGGATTAAGGTTATTAAAAGCAGACATAATTTGTATGCAGGAAACGCACATTGAAAATTCACAGAAACACCTTCTAGCGACACTTGGGTATGTACTGGTGGCGGCCACAACGCAGAACTCTCGTACACGTGGGGTCTCAATCTTGGCATCTAATCGCACGTTGCAATTTAGCCGCACCATAGCTGATCAGCTAGGGAGATGGGCAATCACTCTGTCATAGGAATAACGGGGACCCACTTACTATTTGCTCCATTTATGGTAGTAATGTAGATGACCCAACGGTATTCCATCATATCAATAACGAATTAGCTAATTGGCCACTCCCGGTAATAATCTGCGGGGACTTCAATATAAACTTGCCTGCCGATAAGAATTTGAGGCAGGAGCCAGGTTGGACATATAAGGGCCGGAAACCAAAGGTGTTTACGGCATTAAGGTCATTATGTCAGGAACATGCGCTTACGGATCTTTGGAACCGGCAGAATCCTACAAATCCTGGTTTCACTTATTTCTCTCATCCTCACAGTAAACATGTAAGAATAGATTATATCTTAGTATCCCACTCCCTACTGCAGGATTGCAGAATAGAAAAAACTCCTTGTATATTGGCAGACCATAACCCGTTAATAGTAGAGATTAAGATGGCAGGGTTTAAAAGTGGTGCTTCTTTTACATGGAGTTTTGAGCGGGCGATTCTGTTTAACGAAGAATACTGTGACTTCATGAAGGGGTGGATACCTCAATTTTTGAAAGAAAATATAGGAAGTGCTAGAATTTATATTGTTTGGGATGCACTCAAGGCAGGAATACGGGGGAAACACTTAGATTTTCTCTCATAATGAATTAAAAAAAACAAGAGGCAATGAATGAGCGATTAGCGAGGTTAGCAGTTGCTGAAGAAGAGCTGATCAGTATAATTGTAAGCAAAGGGGAATACAGGGAAGCACAAGCAAGGGTTATGGCTGCTAAATCGGCAATCATGGAAATAATAGCTAAAGGTGCGGCCGACAAACTTGCCGCTTGGCGAGAGGAAGCCTACGAATGTAACGAGCGAGTCGGTCATCATCTAGCTATTAGAGCGAGACAAAGGGCTACCCGGAATCTAATTTCAGAGATTGAAGACCCTGACAAGGGATTAATCTCAGACTCAGTGGGGATCCGAAAGGTATTTCATTCTTATTACCAAAAGCTTTATTATGAAGCTCCACGAAGAAATTTGGCAGAGATCGTGACATATCTTAATCAGAACCCCATAGAACAATTCCCACAGGAGGTACAATTACAGCTGGAGGAGCAGCCTCAATGGTTAGAGATACTATTGTGTATCAATAGCCTACCAAGTGGTAAGGCTACTGGTCTAGACAGCATACCCCTTGAATTTTATAAAAAATTCTCTACACAGCTGAAAGATTGTATGATGCAGCTGGTCACGCATGTTTTTAAAGGGGGTAGACCACCTGAGTCTTGGTCACAGGCCAAAATTATAATTTTTCTTAAAAAAAATAAAATACCGACAGATCCTGGGTCGTATCGCCCCATAACACTGATTAACTCGGACAACTAGATTTACTCAAAAATGCTAGCTACACGCCTGGCCTCAGTTATCCATATGGTTATCTCAATACGACAGCACGGGTTTATTCCCGGACGTGGGACGACCGATCACATCCGAAGGGTCATTACACTTCTTGACGCTAAAAATATTACTAAGGAACCAATAGCACTAATCTTGTTGGACGCGGAGAAGGCCTTCGACAGAGTTTCCTGGCCCTTTCTCTGGGAGGCTCTGTCGAGGGTCGGGATTGGAAAGGGCCTTTTGCAAGCTTTCAAAATGCTCTATGTCCTTTCCACTGCAAAACTCTTGGTGAATGGAGAACTTACTGACAGCTTTAATATTATGAGAGGTACCCGGCAGGGTTGCCCGAGCTCCCCTCTCTTATTTGCAATATATATAGACCCCTTTCTACGTCAGTTAGAACATAACAATCTTATCCGGCCCATTATAACCAACAACTGGGAAACTAAAGTCCTGGCATACGCCGATGATATCGCTCTGGTGACACCTGACCCTGACGTAGCAATGGGCAAGATCGAAATAGAGGCGGCGAGATTTGGGTCTCTCTCCGGGTACTCTCTCAAACGCAATAAAACCCAGATTATCTAGAATGAATATGCTAAGATTAGTCATGACCGAGTGGTCGAAAAGGCAACATACCTGAGTGTCGATATTATTGCAAACACTGACTGTATTGTGAACGATAATATTAAACCACTAATAGCCAAAATTAAACCAGATCTGGCTAGATTACACAACTTGCATCTATCTATTATTGGCAGATGCAATAGCCAATAATGCAATAGCGTAAAAATGCTGTTCTTTCCAAAACTTTTTTATCTGCTGCGCGCAATCCCCTTAGAATTTGATATTAAATGTTTTAAAACAATCGAAGATTTATTTTCCAGATTTATATGGGGATACGCGAAACCTAGAAGAGCATTTAAATTTCTCTCCTTGCCCAAAGAAAGGGGCGGACTGGCCCTACCAAATATCAAACTTTATTACTGGGCTATTACCTTATTGCATAATTTAGCTCTCATCCAGGAAAAATCTAGAGAAAGCAGGATTAAAGAGATACCATCACCAATTGAGCTTGTTATGGGCACGGAGGCATGGGGATGGGCCTGGCGACACCTGCATGACAATCATTATAAGAAAGTCCGTTTTAAGTCACTACAAGGTTGCTTCAAGGTCATTAAATGTATTCAGAAACTCATTGGGCTTGGCCGCTTGAATTTTTACACGCCTATTTGTGATAACCCCATTTTGCCGGAGATTTTTAAAGGCTCTATTATAGAAAGATGGAGCGACGCCGGTCTGACTAAATTGGGTGGCTTCTTCTCTCCAGCCGGCCTGGTTTTGTTTGAAAATCTTAGAGAATGGTTTGGACTAGATAGCAGAGATTTCTTTAAGTTTTTGCTAATTCTGGACTTTTTGACTAAGAAGGGGGGGCCGAATGGGTTTTCTAGCATTGAAATTATAAACTTAGAAAGAATAGAGATCTGTCTATCGGTTTGGTCTATAATTTCTTTAACTCATTAATGCCAGACGATATGGAAAATCGAGCCGCAAAATGGAAGGCAGAGACCGGCGTTTCAGAGGAGTTATTTTTTCATGCATATAGTTTAGCACAGAATATTTTACTGCCAGCCCGACTACAGGCCCAATACTATAAAACGTGTTTTTCACTTTATTATACCCCTAAAAAAATCGCTAAATGGGGTACAGGAAGAGGAACGGTTTGTCCGCGCTGTGCCCTATATGAAGCAGACCTTAGTCATATTTTTGCCACATGTCACGCTTTGGATATATTAAAACGAGAAATTACTAATTTTTATAATGAAGCCCTGGGGATTGCCTGCAATCTCTCACCAATGTTAATTGGACTTGGGGTCGACCAGGATCTGCAGGGGAACTCTGGGGGAAAAAATAGTGTTTATTGGTATGGCAGTACTGCGCTTGTGCTTAGCATCTGCATGGCTGGACCCTAATCCACCGGGTTTTCAACAATGGCTTTCTCGGCTAATGGCGAATTATAACTTGGAAAAAGTCATTTATGCAAAGAGGGGACCACGCACCCGAAGGAAAGGCCAAGAAATCTGGGCGCCATTGACTAGATGGTTGGAGAGCAATGGGTGATTGATTTAAAGCATTAATTTGAACTTGTAAAAGAGTCTGCAAGAGTATCTGGAGGATGACCAACTCCCTGTTTGGGGGGGGGGGAGGGGAGCTTAGAGTGGGGGTCAAATTGGGGGCGGGGGGAAAAAAACACGAATGCAATACCTCCAAATTTTTTCTTTCCTTTTAATTGCCTTGCTCTCTATATGATTTACAAAAATGTATAATGTTGTTGAACCTACTGACTTTTTTGCATTAATAAAAAGAAAACATTTGATTAAAAAAAAAAAGGGAACTGGGTTGAAACAAGTAACTGTAAGATGTTCCCTGTGGTATTCTGTCTATTTAAACTGTCATCTTACACAAACAAACACACACACACACACACACACAATCATACGTGCCCCCATATACAGACTAAATGCCTTGTTGATAGTAAAAAGATATCTCTTCCTTTATTTTTAAAAAAAAAAATCCACAAGATTTTTTCGTTTTACACACCATAACAAATGCAGAAATTCAATTTCAATTTCATTAAAAACACATGCAATTTCATAAATGGAAAAAGCAAACTTTGATTACACTGTCTCATTCACATGTATATGGCATTAACCTATATAACACAATATGTACCAAGTCATTACTGTTGCTCCATCACAATTTATGATCGTATATCATTAAAATATGTGATTATAGAACCTTGGTTGTTTTTATATTGTGCACTTTGGTGATATCTATAATCACATATTTTAATGATATATGATCATAAATTGTGATGGAGCAACAGTAATGACTTGGTACATATTGTGTTATATAGGTTAATGCCATATACATGTGAATGAGACAGTGTAATCAAAGTTTGCTTCTTCCAATTATGAAATTGCATGTTTTTAATGAAATTGAAATTGCATTTCTGAATTTTTTATGGTGTGTAAAACGAAAACATCTTGTGGCAATTTATTTTTTTAAATAAAGGAGAAGATATTTTTTTACTATCAACAAGGCATTTAGTCTGTATATGGGGACACGTATGATTGGGTGTGTGTGTAAGATGACAGTTTAAATAGACAGAATACCACAAGGAACATCTTACTGTTACTTTATTGAGAGCATTACACACTTTGTTTTTCCTTTCACTGTGGATCCCTGCTAAGCTTCTCACAAAGGAGTATCACATAAACTAAGCTCATAGTGTGTAGAGGGGTGGGCTCACCCCATGCTAGGGATTAGTTTATGATGTGCCAGGAAATCAGGTCACATGCAAAGGATGTTTTCAGTTTTCATACTAAAGACTAAACATTTGTTTCCTAACTCAGTTTCTCCAGCTAGGTCACCAATGCACCATGTGCTATTGAAAGTTAATATCTCTAAAACAGTATTTCTTGCAATGCATATGCACAAGCAAAGTCATCATAAAATAACATACTTACGCTTGTGTAAATGTGCAATATCCAGAGGCCAAGGATAATTTAATTTTGTCTGTGTTTGATAAATAGGTCATGTTGTCATGAATGACCTGCCCCTGAACGCAACCCTACCACTCAATTTCTACCTCTACATTCATTTAAACTTGCTTTTGTACTGCCAGAAATGTTTTTTTGCTGTGATGACTTGAATTAGATGCATCTGATCTCGTATACTTATCTTGAGGGAGTCCTCATGTACGGTGGTGGCAGGAGGCCTGTGGCTGTGCAACAGTGCACCCCCTGTGTTCTGATGAAGCAGGACTAGCTGTTACTCTTAAAAGCTGCCATCGGACCCTACTATTGTTCCCTAGTGCAGTCACAGCAAACTAAGAAAAAACGATCTACAGTGGCAAATTCCATTGAGGGAAGTAGTCAGCCGCAACCCGTGCAGGTAAGGGCGGTGGGGCCGGGTTGGGGGGATTCGACAGACGACCACGAGGGAAAATTAAATAAATAATTAATTTTCCCTCGTCGTCGGCTGTCGAAATCCCCCCACCCGGGGCCCCACCGCTCTTACCTGCACGGGCCGCGGCTGGAAGTAGTGGGACCCTAGACAGGATATGAAGGTAGGTCCAGTCACCTGGCACAACTTCTGGACTCATTGCAGCAGCTTAGGATGCTCCAGTCCAATGAAGATGTGTCAACTTCTCAAGTAACCAGTCACCAGAAGGAAAGGTGAGAACTTCACTGTACTTACAGTTATAAACGGGCATTACAAATGATTTTGTGCTTGCAGTACTTTGGTTTGACTCTTAGATACTTTACAGATAGCATAGAGGTCACTAGGAGTATTAGCTGTCAACCTGTCAGCTATATGTGACCAGATAATCGCATTCAGTTTCAGCTCAAATTTTTTTAACATAGAGCTTTTGGCCACATTTCTGCTGTTTCTAGTGCTCTAAATAACAGGTGTTATTTCTGCTTCATTTAATGGTACTTAGTTTACTGAATCGAATTTGTGACCTGCTGGTCACTGCTTTCTCAGCGGTGAGAGATTATGGGACTCCGCCATCTTCCCAGCTAAGTTCTGAATCGATTCCTCCAAAGTGAATCACGCCTGCATAGACGCATGGACTGGAGGTGCAAGAGTCTTTGCAATGGTCCTGTGAGTCCAACTCAGCACATCATCACTCTGATTGCTGCCCTGCCTGATTGTCACGCAGATAGGCCCCTGCACAGGAAGCTGTGGAGCTGGTGTAAGGCTGAAGCAGGCAGAAATGGGACTTGTAGATGGGTGAGAAAGAAAGGATAGCAGGAGAAGGGGGAAGGAGAGATGAAGGAAGGAAAAGAGACAAAGAAGGGAGCAGAAGTGAGAAGAAAGAAGAGATAGATTAAGAATGTATAATGAAATGATAAGTAAAATGGAGTGAGATTAACGTTAGGAAGAGCATGTTGGAGATTAGAGCGGAAGAGACAGGCTGTAAGAATAATTATGCTGGAGAACGTGGCGGGCATTAAAGAAGAAGAATGTTTAATTTGTGCTGGTGGTTGTAGGTGGTGGGCACCAGCATTAGGTTTGGAGGCCAAAAATGATTTTCTATTATCAGACTGACTCAGAGCAAGAAAGAAACAGTTATTGGCAAAGCCAGTAAGTTTCCCCACTAAAATGAGAGTGGGAAGGTATTGGTTTTGCCTATGCTTGTAAAGCATTGTTTTTAAAAGGAAAAATGCATTTCAGAAACCTGGAGGAAAAGTGTCTTGTAGTATCTCAAAACTGTACACTGAATTCATTATTTTTAATCTTCATAAATGACATGGTTTATTTTGACAGGAATTTAACAGTAATACAGACGTTTAAAAGAAAATGCTTGCCAAGGCCTAATTTACTTTCCACAGAACTGAAACCTGCTCCAACCATTTGGTCATCTACAGTAGTACAGGGAGCAGTTTTACTGGCTTGTAGTAGAAGAAACATCTCCTTTTCAGTCATTCTAATTATATCTTCTGCCTCAAACAACATCTGAGTGAGTGCAGATGCCAGCCCTCTTCCATTGCCATAAAAGCCTTTTCTGTGTTAAAGCCTGAGCATTTGTGCAATGCGTGGAATGCAGGAGATAAAAATAACAGTTAACGTCTGCTTTTTAGTCATACCTTGGCAACAATTTATCTGTTGCTGTGCTTTTAGAGACACGCTGAGAGGGATGGAAAGCAACACAGAGCGTGGAGGTGTATTTGATAGAACAAGAAAACATATGAACTCTCATGGAGTTTCCTAAATATGAGGAGGGAAAGGATACAGGTCAGCGATTCAATAAGAAGTAAGCAAATGAGTGACAATAAAGCCAACTAAGGGTAAGAAAAGAGCAGACTCTAAGCCCACTGTAAGTGTTTGGCATGTTCCACCTAAAAGCTGTCTCGTAGGTGAGACCTACATAGGGAGAAAGAAGGAGGAAAGGAAAAATAGAAAACAGTAGTGGTGGAAGGGAAGGTGTGGATGAAGAGGAAGCTAGGTAGATAGCAAAATATACAAACATGATATAGATCAAAGCGAGAAAAATGTGTGAGAGGAAGGGTTAATAGCAAAGGAGGAGAAAACGAGAACAGAGAGAGGCAAAGAAGAATTGCCTTGGGCACAATCAAATGCATAGAGGAACAGCAAATACTGACAGCTTCACAGAGACAGATAAGCAAGCCCATGAAACAGAATGACTGGCAGCAACACCAACTATAACATCACATTCATTATCACTGCACTGTGGAGGGCCATAACTGTCTCGAGTCCATTTCACTCACTCACCCCCAGGCGTAAGTGTGATAGTACAATAATTACTTGGAAAAACATTACTAATGAATCTAAATGCTATTCAATAAAGGGATAGTAAGATTTATGAATGAAACACTTAATTACAATAGAAGATCACTATCATCCTATCTTGGCCACATTTGTTAGGTTTTTATAGTTAGGTTTTTACTACTATGATCCCATATTTGGAGAATAGATCACCGTGTCATGGTAGGCGTCTCCGTGGTTTTTAGTTTAGAGTTTTCAATGGTACGTGTTGAGGATCACCTTTTAATTATAAGCTATATATTTGTCAGCACTGTTAATGCCAAATGTCCTTTTTGACTAACTTGCATGGGTACACTACTCATACAGGTATGAAAATGATATACAAATCAGAATCTTCTGTAAGGAATGAACGCATGCAAGGAAAATCATAGAGAAGTGAAAATCAAACAGACTGGGAGAAACCAAGGAAACAGAATGTTCGAGGCATGTGTGGCTGTAGATTCACAAGCTTTGCATCCTCCTGCCATCTAGTGTTGGGTCCGGATGCGTGCAAATATTTTTCTTTGAAGAAGTGTTTCGAATCATGAGGTAAAGTGACTCCTCCTCTTAGTGATAATGCGCATGGGCATAGACTCCATTGTTGGATTGTTTTCTTTCCATCGTCTGGTTCGGACGTGTATTACTGCTCTCTGGTTCAAGACCATTTTGGACTCCTTTGGTTTGTGATTCACCCTTACCCTCACTGATATTTTTATTGAATGCATTCCCAACATAGCGTTGCGAAATCTGAAAACTATCGCACGTCGGATGGGCGCGCACACACAGCGGCCCTTTGGGCCTTGCTCTTCTGGGCCTTCTTTCTATCCCTTCGGCTTCGCCTTAGAATGCCCTGTTGATGGAAATGACACCGTTCTGTTTCTGCCGGAGGTGCCACGCGAGGTACCCGCGGACGACCTTTACCAGTTCTGCAACCTGTGCTTGTCTCCCGACCACGTGGAAGAGGACTGTGAGGCCGGCCGATCATTTCCGTAGAAGAAAACTTCTACGAGACAGAAGGGCAAGTCGCAGGGAGATGTAGCGGTGAGAGATCGACAATACGCCTGACATCTTCAGACACCAGGATGTCAAGAGGAGGAACTCCACGAGGCCTCTGCTGGCGAGGTAGAGGCTTTTTCCGTTGAAGACTCCAACTCCGATTTAGAAATCGACCTCCAGATGCCGGACCTTCCACCGGGCCAGCTTACTGTGAATACTGATGTCCCTATCCTGCCACCAAAAAAACATTCAACTCTGACCGGACATAAGGCTCCTGGGCCACCACTACTAGCAGGCCATGGTCAGCACCGAAAATCCGAGTCGGATGCCCTGCCCTCGGGCTCAGCACCAAAACTCCATCCATAGCCCACCACTTCGGTACTGAGCTGACCGGCATCATCTTCGGCACCGACCACTTCGTCCCTGAAACACAAATCCATCTTGACTCTGAACATTTCTAGACCGGCACCGAGATCTGACTCCAGTGGAACCGATTCTCCACAAGATGTGGGAGAAACTCGATGCCCGCCAGAGGCGAATCCAAATACAGTCTCACTCTGGGCGTATTCTGTCCAGGACTGTGGTTCCAGCGCCACCTCCATCCAAGTGACAACTCTACTTCGGAGAGGCCATTGATCTGCTGGTGCAACCCAAAAAGGAGACAGACCAGGCCACCGGTCCCTTGCACTCTCCTACACCATCTTCTCCTCCACCTCCATCACCCTTTATTCCCCGCCTCCACCACCTTCACTATTCTTCCCCTCATTCTATGGGTGATCGATTAGACATCACTCGCCAGGAGTCCTCACTTTCATTCCCAGGTGGGCATGGGACAGGGGATGATCCCTCCCAGGGTCGATTAAAAAAAAAAAAAAAAAAAAAAATACAAAGCCTCACCCTCTGACCCTATTTACATCAGAGGGCAAATTCCACCTGACTCTCTTGTTGTCTCCAACGCCAGTAAGAGGGCTAATTCCTAAGCTGCCGGAGACGCTCCACCTCCTGATAAGGAGAGTAAGCTTAATGATGCCTCTGGCAAAAGAGTAGCAACGCAGTCCGCCAATCACTGGCGTATTGCTAACACCATGGGGTTTTGTCCAGATACGATCGTGCCCACTGGGACGAAATGGAGGAGCTCCTCCAGTCCCTCCCAGGGAAGCATAAAAAGAGGACAAAAGGTTGTAGCTGAGGGAAAGCTTATTTCTAATACCTCTAGTAGCTGCGCCCTTGATTCTGCAGACACTGCTGCCAGGGGCATTAAAACTAGCGTTTTGTTGCGTCGCATGCCTGGCTGCACATATCTGGCTTTAAGCCAGAGGTCCAACAAAGCCTGTTAAATGTCCCCTTTGATAAGAAATACCTTTTTGGCCCACGGGTTGACCAGGCTCTTGAGAAGATGAAAAAGGACACAAAAGTTGCAAAGTCCATGGGTGCAATACAAACATCAAGACCCCGTGGCTCCTTTCATCACTCCTCCTATAGGGCGGGCTCAAAAACAACATCTTCAGATGTCTCTTCTTCATACCACCGAGGTCAGAGTCACCACTCCTCTCCCAGAGGCTATTTCAGGGGCACATACAGGGGCAACAACTCAAAGGGTAGAGGCAGAGGTTCTTCCCCACGTGGTGCTGCACCCACCACAAAAGCAGTGACTCAATTCTCCTTCCCCTGATCTGTCGGGAGACGATTGCAACAGTTTCCCCCCACTTGCTGATCCATAACATCGGATCAGTGGGTGTTGGATATTATCCAACATGGTTATTGTCTAGAGCTCATCACCACACCTCCAAACATTCCACCTTGCGCTCACAAGCTCTCCCTCGAACACCAAACATTACTCAAACAGGAAGTTCAAGCTCTTCTACTCAAAGGAGCCATAGAACCCACCCCTCTTCAACATCAAGGGTCAGGGGTATACTCCTTGTACTTCCTAATCCCCAAAAAGGAAGGATCTTTGCGGCCAATCTTAGATCTACAGCCCTTAAATTATTACATCCTGTCAGAGCATTTCCATATGGTCTCTCTCCAAGACATGATCCCACTTCTACAGCAAGGTGACTTTCTGTCAGCCCTAGACTTACAGGTCGTCTACTATCACATTCCAATATATCTGGCACATCGCAAATACTTAAGATTTGTGATAGCAAACAAACATTACCAGTTCGAAGTTCTCCCATTCAGAGTGACTACTGCATCTCGAGTATTCACCAAATGCCTAGCAGGAGTTGCAGCACATTTACGCAGACGAAACATCTGTCTTCCCATATCTCGGCGACTGGCTCATCAAAGCCAGCACTTTTCCTCTGTGCCAACAGCACACTCAAAATACTATAGACCTGCTTCATCAGCTAGGTTTCACCATCAATTTCCAACAATCTCATCTTCAGCCCTTACAGATTTAACCATATCTGGGGGCTATCCTAAACATTCTGGTGGGATTAGCCTATCCCAATACAGCAATAATCCAAAATTTCCAAACGCTAATATCACAGTTCCAAGCCAATCAACAATAGACATAAAGAACCATCATGCGCCTACGGGGGATGATGGCATCATGCATTCTCCTAGTCCCCCAAGCTCGGTTACACATGTGCCCGCTGCAGGAATGTCTAGCACAACAATGGTCTCAGTCACAAAGGTCAGTTAGAGGATCTAGTGTTGATAGACAACCGCACTCATTGCTCTCTGCAGTGGTGGAACACAAATCACTGACTGGCTGGGGTGCTCACTTACAAAATCTCACAATCCAGGTTCTCTGGGACACCAAACACCGGGGTCTCCACGTCAACAACGTAGAAGTTCAAGCTGTTCACCTAGCATTGAAAGTGTTCCTACCTCACCTGATCAACGAGGTTGTCTTAGTCCAGACGGACAATATGACAACCATGTACTATGTATACAAAAACGGGTGGGACACACTCTCTACAGTTATCACGCCTATCTCAGAACCATTTGGTGCTTAGCTGTACATCACAATATTTATCTCTTAGCAGAACACCTCCCAGGAATGGACAACGACTTTGCCGACATCCTCAGCAGGATGCGGCAACAAGTCCATGAGTGGGTACTGCACCCCAAAGTTCTCCTCCCTTACTTCCCAAAGTGGGGTTTACCACAAATAGATCTGTTCGCAACCGCAGACAACACAAAATGCCCAGACTTCGCCTCCAGGTTTCCACACCCACTATCCAAGGGCAGTGCTCGATGGATGAATTGGTAAGGGATATTTGCCTACACTTTTCTGCCTTTCTCCTTCCATTTCTGGTTCGGAATCTCAGGTAAACATCCCTCACACCCATACTAGTAGCTCCCTCTTGGGCCTGACAGCCCTGGTTCACAACACTTCTCGAACTCTCAGTCGTTCCACAGGAGAAGCTTCCCCTCAACACGAGCCTTCTCACTCAGAACCATGGAGAAGTCAGCCACCCAAATCCCAGGGAACTCAACCTAGCGGTTTGGCTCTTGAGGTCATAGAATTCGGTTATCTCAATATCCCACCTGAATGTATGACCATTCTCAAAGATGCTCGTAGGCCTACTACTAGAGTATGCTATGCAGCTAAATGGAAACGATTTGTCTGTTACTGTCAAAATAATAGTTTCAATCCATTTAATGCTACAATACAAAACATTGTTTGTTACCTTTAACTGGGGTCCCTTGCCTTCATCATATATAAGGATGGCTTTACCGAATGTCGCACGTGTGTAGGACTTGAGAAGGGTTTTACTGTGGTGAATGGGTGTGTGTGTGTGTTATATATATAACGATATATATATATATATATATATATATATATATATATATATATATATATGCGATAGATGTTAGTCTCCACAGCACGGACCTGCCATTGTCCTGTCAGCCTGCACATAAACATCTCCTGGCTCCCCGCCGGAACCTAGATGAGCCTGGTGGGCTGGGGGAAGTTGCCAATCATGTCGTGGGCATAAGGCTAGGAAGCCTAAAAAACGCCTTGTGCTGGACCTGTGGAGAAAATGATATCTCTCTGCTGTGAGAAGAGTTGGTCTGCATCTTCTAGGTGGAGTGACAAGATCTGCAAGGAAGGGCTTATGCCCAGCTGACTGGAATGCCCTGACTGTCCCAGAAGCTAGGGGTGTATGTCCTCACCATTGTCCCTCGTCTAATGAATTAGGGACATCCTATTTTCATCCCCTGATCTGAGGACTCTACTCACCAGCTGATAGAGGTAGCGCTGATTCCAGAGATGTTGGAATCATCTGCTACCTTTATCAGTAAGTTTTCCAGACATAATTACAGTTTTTACACGATGAGCACAGAAAAAATATATTTTAAGTGACGTTTTCAAAACTGTTACAAGCAGTCATGACCAGTAGTCATTTTTAAATAATTTCTACACAAGGTAGCTGATAATCAGTAAGGATTCTACATATACAGCCAGCAATATATGCTTTAAAAATTGGGTTACCACCACCAGAGGCTTCCTTATTAATCAGTGCTTCCAACCCCCATATGTTTTCAGACAATCAGTTTTTTGTAATAGCAGCATCTTTGCTGTAGGATGCTAGTTTGGTAAAATAAAAATTGCAGTTTATTTTCTGACCAATGATTACTCCCAAAAAAGGATAATTGATGTCATGTTCGCTCGAGGAAGAGGGAATCATTAATTAAAAGATTGGTATAATATAGCTATAGGACATCATCTTGGTTTTGGATAACGTTATTTTTAAAGTATTAACCCTATTACATTCTTGCAGACGTCCTAGTTGTCTTTGTAAGACCACCAGCTTCATACAAAGAATAATCAAATCTTTGGCATATGCAAGGTGGCTGACCCTGGCATCACCAAACTTTGGAGATTTGCCAGATTACCTATAGCAACCTAATGGCCTATCAGCCTTGGATGTAAACAATAATAGGGTGCAAGAATACACCCCTGATTCAGCCAGTGGCAGTATAAATTGTAGGGGAATGGGCTCTTCCATCTTCCAACTTAACTTGTACCTATGGTGTAATGGCAACCTATGCGGCCACTATCACTAAAGCTAAGTCCAGGTATCTGCAGGGCTGTGAATTCCAGACGTACGTGCAGATCATCCAACATAGACACCACTGAGAAGGACCTATTAAAATATTTGCAGTGTGGGTGTTTTTTGCTTTGATGGTGGGTTCTTTGGACTTTACAAGGTCATTGGTGCTCGAATTCTAAGCATTTCATAAGCACACTGTTGTCCACTTTTATGGCAAAGGATTCGTAGGGCAGAATATATCAGTTACAACTATAGTAAAATTTTAGCTTTCTGTGCTGTTCTTCTCTCCTATTGACTAATCCAGATAACCCAAACTCTTCAAGTTCTCTGTTTAGGATAACTTTGGCCTGCCGGCATTTGCAAATTAGACCCATGGAGTCTTGTTGCCCCATAGAATGGCTGTGATTGTGGATTAAAGATTACCAAAGACTGTGGGCAGGAGCACAAAGGGATAATTCTGTGGCACATACAGAATTTTTGGCAATGAAATCATTTTGAATAGTGCCCGCCCTACACAATATTGTTTATATGCAAACAGCGTCCACCGTGGGACTCTTTTCAGAAAAATGAGCAACCCTCTTCCATCCGTTTAGGGAAGCTACCATTAAATGTATTTACTCATGAACACCAAGTGGTACCTACACACTTTGGTAGTCTTTCATACAAAAGCAAGTGCAATAAATTGATCAGAAATCGCTGACAATGGTTTCTGTGGTTATTTTTTGATTTGTTTTTCAGACATTATTTATGCAGATAATCTAGTTAATAGCATAAGTGCAGGAGACACAGTGCTCCAGTGTGAGAAAAAAATACAAATTATACACATAGGACACAAAAATGCAAAAGTTCACTGGTTCTACGTATTACAGAGAAAGGCACATGTGTATATCACATCACATCATGTGAACCAATTGTTAATCAAAACACCCAAGTGAAACAAATGTTGATAGCGTCACGATAGCCCACACCTTGAAATTATCATTTCGGTTTTTCAGCATAGGGCCACATACAGGTCCAATCCCCTATCATAGGGCTCACGGTTAACTAACATCTTGGTGCCTAGCATGAGGGATATATCAACGCTTAGATGGTTATAACTTTGGCTAAGCAGGCTCTAATCTCTTCTGATCTTATGGATCGATCTGCATCTTCTGTGTAACTTTGAATCTATTAACTTATCTAAAGTTTTTTACTGTTAACCCGCTACCCTTAGAGTCACTTGCTAAAAGGAAGTACATGATCATTCAGTTTGCATCAACAATATTGAAGCCCCCATAGCACAAGTGGCAAAGAACATTCAAATATAAATGCTACGTCCAGTGACCTCTGACTCCCCCAAAGTCCAAAAAAGGCCTCGCAAAAAGCTTTAGGTTTTGTTAACCAACAAATTGCATACAATAAGGTCAGTGCACAATGCCTGCGCCAAAGTGCATTGTGTCAAGCTCTTTAGGGGAATCAGAAATTGTGAAACTTGCCACCATGTTTTTCTCCATGCCGCCCTTTCTTAAAGCTGATGAAAAAATATTCACCAAGAAGGACTTAATGAGCATTACACCAAGACAAAACATTACCAACACAAAAGGTTGTACGTGGTTTTTCATTGGTTGGTTGGAATCTGGTATTTATTTTTGTTCATTGATGTTTCTCATCACTGTGGTAGGTGATTCTTTTTCTTTTCATTTTTGTGGAAAGCCTATGCAAATCTTGGGACAAATCTGCCTCTCAGCAGGATTTACATTTGCCTACCATGCCTGAAGAAAAAAAAAAAAAAAAAAAGACGGACAAAATACGGAAGCAGGTGTCGTCCTCGTGGTTGGCAAATCTATGCTCTATGAATGGTCATTACAGAGAGAGGCCCATACAGGGCTCCTGGAAGGAACCTCTCAGGGGACTGCTGCTAAGGATTTTTACACCCTTTTCATATACAGCTGCAAAAACGTTCTCTTATCTCAACGCTTTAATTAACAGATTACTCGGTTGGGAGACTGTAGTAAATCAGAATGTTTTTTTCAGACTCGCATGTAAAGGCTTTAAAAACCTTTAGAAGCAGGCACCAAGGAGGTGATTTTGCATTCAATTTCCTGTATCATGAATCTTTATACAATAATCTTAGAGCGTGATGTATGAAATTTCCATTTGCAAAAAGTGGCCGCAAAGTGAGCCCCAACTTTTTGCGAATGGGAAAGAATTTGCAAACAGACATTCATACTAATACAAAATTACGAATCCTAGTGGGTCACCATCCAAATCTACCTCATCAATATTAATGAGGTAGTTTGCGAATTTTGACTCTGTACGATTGCATCACTGGGGTGATGGCCTGCTGGGGTCAGCAGACCACCATGTCTGTGGTCACATTTTAAATAAAGCCAAATTTTTGTTTTAAAATGCAACCTTAAAGAAAACTGGTTTGCTTCGTTCCTTTGAGAGTTGGCAGTGGTCCCGTGGAGCACCACCTACTCCTCAATGAACTTTTTTTTGTAACATTTACAAAGGGAAAGGGTCTAAGGCGTCCCCTTCCCATGTTCGAATGGGTTAACACTTCTTTCGAGGTGTCAATAAAAAGTCAATGTTTTGTGAATTTCAGTCACAAAACATTGATACATATCATCATAAATTGCCATTTGGAAGAGACATCCCAAACATGCCCCATGCAAATAGCTATTTGTTATGGGTTTCTAAACCCATTTTGCGATTCGGTAACAAAAAGCCATTTTGCAAACACAAACCCTGTGATTTTGTGAATTGGTCTTCCTATCGTGAAGCGGAATGGTGCGGGTGATTGCCTTGAGTAAAACGTCCTTGATAAGAAACGATTGTTAAATATAATACGAGGACATCAGTCAGATGACCATGGGGATTATCGTCCTTTCCCTCTCTCTGCTAAAAAGGCTGGGGACCTATTAGCCTCTTATGAGAAGATTGCTACAACTAGAGGATCATCACATCCTGCTAGGATCATCATATCCTGCTATTTCCAACAGCATTGGAATTTTAACTCTCATTGATTCACCCCTTTTGCCCATTACTTTTCATCAAAGTTTAAGAATCAGCATAAAAATTCCGCCTTTTTGAAGCAGAAGATACATCATTTAAGTTCATGAAAAAGGGTGAACATTCTCTTACCTTTATTGGAAGGGTTTTACTAAAAGGGATATATGAGATTGTGCCTATTTTAGAAGAGACAATAAAAATGAATGTCCTGAAGAAGGTGGTTTAGAAAAAATCTTTGATTCCACCGAAACGCGTCGACGCCCCCCCACATGGTTAAATTCGAGGAACATTTGAGCCTGATCTAATGAGGATTGATAGACTCTAACAAAAATTGATTCAATCGAATTAACATAGCCATGATAATTTTTAATGTTTCACTTGTTTTTTGTCTTCCATACACATTGTTATAGTTTTTATCTTGTTATCTGTATAAACCTGTGGATACACATTCTTACACTTTATATTTTGTTCAACCTATGGTCTTTTATTAACTGTGATTTTAATAAATGAATTTTTGTGATATCTAAATAAGATTTCTTGTATGTTTATAATTGCTGTACGGGTCCTTAATCCCCAGTGGATTTATTCTTTTTGAATGCTTTGGGTTTGATTGAATGTAGTGAAGTTTGATATCCTGTGAGTCATTACCCAAGAGACACCTCTCTTTTTTCACTTTGTACATCAGGCCCTGAATGCCAATTCCACTCTTTCTGGGAACCAAAGTGCAAGAGGGGCTTGGCCTCAGACGGACAGACTAGCAAAATGTTGCTGCCTTTTATGCATTATCAAGTGAAAACAAGTTAGGAGGACGAGTCGGAAGGGCAAATGTTGATGTCCTTAAATTGATGCTCTGAATGCAGAACGAGAGAAAATGGGGCAATGGTTAGGAATGAAAGATGAATGGAAAAGTTCTTTAAGCAAGTTTATGACAAGAGGTGCTAAATTTAAGGATTATGGGGTGGGTGGTGCTGTCCTCAAAAATGCAGCACGAACCACTAGGCATGCTTGGCTCTGATCAGCGATGAAGGTTGGAGCCTCCTTTTTGTAGGTTGCTGTTAGTGGAGCGCGAGGGTGGGAAGTTCGTGATATGTGAATTTACTGGACGAGCATAATGAAAGGGTTGTGTCATTTGATTAGGTTAAATATGAATGGTATATGACTGGATGGAAAGGCAATTGAATAGAAAGGAGGAGTAGTGATTGGATACAGGGTGGATGTTCGGGATTGTTATTAGAGTGAATTCCTGATTACAAGTGGGAAATGGTATATGTTAGACGAGTGGTGCATTAGTTATTATTGTAGTGTTGAAGGAGATACAGTGCTCTGATCGGTTACATGATGAAGGGAGATTTTGTAGTACCAAATCTTCAGCCAGAGAAGGAGCAGCCAACTCCAGAAGATTTGCCTCCATTAACTCAAATATATTCTGCCAGAATGTCAGGGTCAACACTTCTCTTGAGTGTTATTTTCTCATGTAACATTGTCTAGATATGAGGAGGCCTTCTGATGTATTCTTAGCATGACCATGTTTAATGGATGCTGGCATTGGCTTGCTTGGTTTTTCAGTGCTCCTTTAGGAACTGTCCCTCTGGGTTTTGAAATTAACTGTTTGTTATTCTAACGATTCAGGAACAGCGTGAGCTGCTGCAGACACTGCGTCAAGCTGCCTTTGAGTCTGACGGCGATCCAGCAGCTAGTTACCTCAACACAGAGCGCCGGCGATCTTTGTGTGCTAAAGAGTTCAAGAAACTTGGATTCTCTGTGAGTTCTAGCACAATGGCCCTCTCATCTCATAGTACTTTTTTTTTTTTTTTTTTTTAAATTAAATTTTATTGTAAGGTGAATCAAAAAACATCTCATAGTACTTAGCCCTACTTTTCTGACCACCCACTTCCTTCTGGGATTCTCCATAAGTCGCATCACCCTCACCACGTTCTTCTTTTTGGGACTTCTAGTTAGTCCTTATGCCCTGACCTCATTATTTAACTGTGTGATGTTTGGTGAATGAAGTTAGCACTGTCCCATTGAGCCCCCACAAGAACCGTCATGGTGGGTGTGTCAGTGAATGCTCTTGCTGTGGCCTCTTCCTGTGTGCAGTGATAATGGCTTGATGGGATCCTTGAAGATAGATCCTTCACTTCTGAATGTTTCTTGGTGACAGTGTACTTATTTTCCAATACTTTTGTTTTCAAATATGTGTTTGGTATTAAAAATGACATTGGAGAAACAGTTCCATGTTCTTAGAAGATTGGTCTTGGTTTCCCATCTGAGACTGAAACCCATACACAACAGTAACCTACTATAAACAATAAACTGTAAATATGTTTAAAACAGACCTTTCTTAATGTCTGCTGCAAACCCTCTCCATGAAGTGGAATAAATGAAATTGGACAGAGGGCATTAATGGACAGCCCCTTCATATACACCATTCATAAGCTGGAGCCATTCTAGATTATTCTTTTACCTCTCAGAAAAGCTACAAAATCATCCTTTGATGCAATTATTGAAGGTCAGACCACTTGAACGGCCTCCTCAGTGTCTATTCTTTTAAGAGACCTCCTAATACGTAGGTCATTACTTCTTGTAGGAAAGCTCCAAATATGAACACGTTTTGCTGAAACTAGACCATGTTGCCTTGGAAATAAATCTGCTGAAGATTCACACTGTTTCTGCCAGTGGTCCCACCACTTTTCCAACCTTTAGCTTGGACTCTACCAAGAAATCCTAAATCCTCTTTGAGGAAAAAAAACTTTTTCTGGCACATCATATGGGACTGTCTCACGTTGTTGCATTCTTGGGACTTGGGCAATTTGCCCCGACCACATCCTACATCCTAAATTCTGTCCACTTGTTTTATTTCTCAATTCTGGGCTCTGGTATAGTGTTTTCCTCTTGGCGACTTTCCTTTCCCCTACTAGCCACCCTCACCTATGTCCATCTTTGTTTACCATCCACAATTTTCTGGCCTTGAGTATTTATCTTTGATATTCTGTTTTAAACATATCAATAAATTGTTCTTTCCTGCTCCTGAGTAACAGATGCAGCTGACTTTGTAACACTTCCTTTTCTTCCCCACAGAATAATGGGAACCCATCCCAGGATCTCTACCGCACACCGCCTGGACTTCTCGCCCTCGACAATATGCTGTATTTTGCTAGCCACTGGCCAAGCGCCTACAGAACGGTGAGACTTTGATGTTCTGCTTGTATTGATATTGCCCATGCAATATTGTGAGGAAAGAATCATGCAACAGAGTGTCATCCATCTGTGAGCCATCTGTGCCATATAGAGCCCAGCATAAAGTCAGCAATGACTTAACATAGCCAATTAGTTCGACCAGAGCCAGAAGAACCACAATGACTACTAAATCATGCAAACTAAAATGACTGCAAAAAGCCAAAGCAACTGTAGCAGAGACAGAGCTAATCATGTAAGATAGCCAACCATTATATTATAACAGATGAAGGCAAACAGTTCATAGAAAGCTAGACACATAAACTTAGTCATCTTTGTCATGCACTAACATCTTCCCTGCAGTTACACCGTGCCTCATGAATACAGTCAACACATAGCACTATCTGCTTCAAAAACCAAACATGGCCATGCATAACTAACTTTCCATACACAGAGAAACCACACCATGGTTCCAAGGTGCCCGGGACAGCATGGCCAGCCAGTCAGGCCAGAGTTAACCAGCTGCACATAAAATGACACCACCAGTCTGCCATGCTAAAAAGATAAAGTTCCTGCCCATATACAGATGTAGCTTTTACTGCAGAAAGCCTACTGTGCCAAACTGCTGCTACAACACTGAATTTCCTATATCTTCTTTTAGTTTGTCCTCGAGAACAGTAGCCGAGAGGATAAGCATGAGTGCCCTTTTGCCCGCGGCAGCATACAGCTTACTCTGATTCTGTGTGAGATCCTGCGCATCGGCGAAACTGGTGAGTTCTCAAGTGATAACAGCACCATTTTACAGCAACTTAAATTCCCCAGTACATTTTTGTTACTTACTGACTAAAGTCCTGCTGATTTAGAGACAGCTGGACTTGAAGGTGGCATTGAACTTTGACCTTATGCTTGCATATCTATATATCTATGTGCAACTTTGGAGTGCAGAATGTGTGACACAGGTGCAGAGAGAGATGGACACTAAGGTATGATGTGGGCGCCCCAGAGCATTGAGTCCCCAACCAAAAGGGTCACATGCAGTGCAGCAATGAGTTGTTGTAGTGGTTGGTATTATGTACCTGGGCAACTGATCTTATAACACTAGGGTACGGGGTAATTTAGTATGTAACACAGGAATTATGGTCAGTGTACTAGGCAGTGGGCACCAATAAGCATGGACTGGGTACTACTGAGGCACAGAGTGTGAACAACTTGGGCTTAGAAAACGTAAGGGTATGGAGAGTGCACCCACAATTTAAGCATGTGTACCACTGGGGCATAACATCTATACAGATTCGGTGAATCCGTAGACCTTCTAAAACAGCAGATGTTTTTCTTCCCCATTGCTCAGCCTCTGAAACGGGTCAGGGATTCCACCCACTGTTCTTTGCACAGGATCATTTTTTCGAGGAACTTTTCTGCATTGGCATCCAGACTCTGAACAAAACTTGGAAGGAGATGCGAGCAACCCAAGAAGACTTTGACAAGGTACTTGAGCAAGCTGTTAAAGCACCAGCTATATCTGTTAATAATTGATGATAGGTAAATGGCTGGTAGTCAACTCTGACAATGATGAGGTGATAATCTAAAACGAAACCATCATTTGGAATTAGTTTTGAACTGATAACATTATTATTTAATTTCTGATTTTTACCACTAGCATCTCTAGAATTGAAAGTTAATCTGTTCAGTGGGGGTCTAACTGTTGAGTTTTAATTTTTAAATCCTAGAGGATGATGCAAGGCAAGCAGAATATGCAGTTTGAGTGAAATGTGGGGCCGAGATTGGACAAGCAAAATGACAAATACACATGCAGCTGTAAAGTTAGTTGCAAGTCTGAGAATATATTGATGGAATAGCCAGTGCCCTTGAGATATCTGTCCTTGTCCTCCTTATAGCAGTCAAAAAGTTGAATTCCCTGCATTTGTGATTGGATTGTCCTTGCTGTCAGTACATTAATTCAGTGGTGACAAGGGTTTAAATCAGTTCTGTTTATTCCTCAAACAAATGTGGGTTGACCGATTATCTCAAAAGTTTGGTTGTACTGCCCAGAAGACGACCTGAAGGTCTGGAAGAGCTAGTCCCCCACCTCAGTTTAATTAGACACCTCATTAATTTCTTGTGTCTTAATTGTACTGCACAAGAACTGCATACAAAAAAATCATCGCTACCAATCACTGACATTCCCGAATGTTCTTTAGTTTGATGATTCGTAGTTGGGTTTTTAGATCTGCTGTGACATCGTTCCCTGCATTGCCCATTTAAACCTGTTTTCTCAGCATAGTGCTCATGAATGAACGGTTACCAAAGGTCATCATGACAGATAATTGCATGAAGTTTGTTTCGAGTACTATACTGGTTTCTCATAGAGAGTTTGCTATTGAGCAGCAAGGAACAGCTTTGAACATGCTGGCAGAGTGAGCCAATTATGCTAATGTTAAACATATACCTGGTTCTTAAAAATATGTTGCCCTGGAATGGCATTTTGATAGAGCTGATCTGGCTTGCTATATGTGTGTCTTGAAGGGTGGAGAACCGAGGACAAGGGTGGCATCAGGATGGTGACTGGACACAGGCTATCTGTGGGTGGATTGTAGAGTTTACTGAAGGAGGTGGAGAGAGCATACACACCATGATAGGTGAATGGGGGTGTGCCATAATGAGTTAAGGTGTGGTGATTGAGTAGTGGTTGGGAATCCTGGGGCCTGAAGAAAGGGAGCCTGTTTTTTTAGAACCTAAGATGGTAGTAGAAGTCAGGAGTAAAGTGGTGGTGTGGGTAGATTGAAGTTTATAAAACTTACATTGGCTGTGTATGCTACCTGTACCAGTTGTTTAAGTGAATTTGTGTGTGTTTCTCTTTGTATATTGGTCTGCTGATTGTTGGAGAGTGTGAAACTAGGCTAAACCAGGCTAGACGATTACAAAAGTGAAGCGGACAATCTGGCAAACAAACTACAATCCCGACGATACCCGGTCCATATTGTTAACAAAGCCAAAAAGAGAGTACGCAATATCCCAAGGGACTCTCTCCTAGAGAAAACAGATCGGCCAGAGAAGACAAATCTCATATGTGTCACAACCTACAATACCGGTTCAAACTTTGTCAAACAGACAATCAACAAACACTGGCGCATTCTTACATCAAACAAACTGGATTTTGAAAAACCCATGTTTTCCTTCCGGAAAAACCGTAGTATCCGGGACAGAGTGGTTCACAGTGATACAAGTAGAAGAAGAGCTATGGAACAGAGTACACTGTGGAATCTACCCCCAGTTCAGGGACATTTCCCGTGTGGGAATTGTTCTATATGCCCATTCACATCCCACACAAATATCTTGGATCTTGGAATGAGAACCCCCTAGGAGCAGAGATCCCATACTAATTGTAACAGTTCAAATGTGGTATATGTCATTATATGTCCCTGCGGCCTCAAATATATCGGGATGACTACCCGCAAGATCAAAGTCCGTATAAACGAACATAGAAGCACCATAAGATGCAGACGTGTAACGACAAGATTGACATCGCACTTCCTAGAGAAAAATCACACAGATACTGATTTACAATGGAACATTATTGAGAAAGTCAAACCTATGAATGGTCCCCAGAAAACTTTACTACTGAAAGAACAAAGGTGGGTACACCGCCTCAAGACTCATTTATTTGGTCTCAACGATGAGATACCTTGGAACCAACTCAATGCTTTAAATAAATGACAAGTCATAAGTTGGGCACACACCATTTTGGGGCCCCCTATATATATGCCTATATATATATGTATATATGTGTGCATTACACTCTTCCTCATTCTGAAAATGACATGTATAAACTTATATGGATAGGATAAAACATGACATCACCTTTCCATGTTCACAAAACACATATATAAGATTCAGAGTGTGCAACAAAATCACCCTAGACACACTAATATAAAGGACATTTATAACATGCGCCGGTGCATTGGCCAGCACTCACTGTGAGGGGCGCATTCGTCATGGTAAAAGATACTCACCCTGCGCTAGACGAGCCCCCAATGATAACAAATAAGCAACAAGGAGTTGGCTTAATGGGCGTGGCTAACGGAACCATGAATATGCCGTTACACTCCTTTCCTTATGCGAGGACTATCGCAAGTATATAAGAACATGCAAGGGAAGTTTAATATCTTTGACAAGGGTCCAAAAATAACATAACATCTCTTTAAAAACATACGGAATATGCGTAATGTTCCACTAGACCGTCATCAACGTAGCAATGAACTGTACGCTGGATAACGTATCATGTTTCCTTCCGTCATCAACGGGGGCGCACTATGTCAGGATGAAAACCTGTCCATCAAGGTGTTGTTACCAACATGTTGCATGAGTCCATAGCAACAGCCAATCTTTTAATAAGAACCACGCCCGGTAGGCATGTCTAACCGGGCTGCGGGAATTGCCGGAAGCGTGAAAAATCCAGCATTTAACTGCTGTACCGGTCCACGGCATTTGTACAAGCTGGGGAGCTCGTGTACAAGTAGATTCCAGCAGGGCAGGACCTTTGACGAAGTAAGTGCTAAAAATCGGTTACAAAGGGGCGACTGCTCGAACAATGGGATGGAGGTTGAGACGCCCAAATGCAATCCTCTGTTTTTTGCAACCTCCTCCTCATACTTACCTTTAAAAATTACAACACTTGTCATAACGCTAATACTATTACAACTTTGTCACCCACAGTGTGTGACTACAAGGCCTCCCTCCTGCGCTCCCTTGGGAACCTTTTGCCCTGAGTTTTTGGGGTGAGTGCCATCAAAACCGTCATAACCTATCTGTGATGTGATTGAATGTGAAACAAATCGATGGTAAGATTGAAAGTTTATTGTGAATGAAATAATGCATGCTTGCACAAACCCATAGCACTTGTGAAAGTCACAGGAGTGCACATGGCGTGGTAAACGCGAAATACGTATGATTTAACCACAGCAACAAGATGCTTGATGTAAATAAAATTTGGGGTATTGGGTGAAACCCCTACACCTTGACAACAATGGCTCCAGGGGGGTCTGTGTGAAGATGGTGATTCAATGTTAATCACATTGTACATAATAATGAATGTATATATTATGTCTTCCTTTCTCCGCATAGGTAATTCCTCATCCAGACCGGTGGCAAGTATTAGGCTTGTTCCTATTTTTTAACACTTAGAAGTGCTCTAGACAAGTAGTATATATGCACTCACGTCTCTGGGGGAAGTAACCTCATTATGTCCCACCCTGACGAAAGCCCAGAACCTATTTAGGCCAAATAGGAAGGGTTGAAACATGTTGGTGCTGAATATAGGGTCATAGGACCATCACATCCTAACACCTGTTTGTATATATTTTAACCTTCCCTCCCACTCCACTATTAAAGAATTCTTTAGGCGTGGGTGAGGAATTTTATCTTTAATGGTACGCCCCCATACACAATATCTTTAAGTGTTCCCTGAAACACGGTTGAGCCCATCCCGACCTTTAGGAGTTGGGGTGAGCCCTATGATGAAGCATGTCACTATTAGAGTGAGTGAGGGCTATTTAAAGAAAAGGGTTTCTTTCCCTTCCCACCCGTAACAACGGGTTGGTTATACTTATAATCCTTTCAAGAATTTCGTTTTTGAGAGTATTACCATCACACACTTAGGAACCCCCCACCCACCGTTGGTTGCCCTTTTGTTGTTTTTTTCCCCCCGGTCCTGGAGGAAATAACAACTAAATCACGGAAAGGACATTCTTTTGGTAAAAAGATTGTTGGAGAGTGACCTGTGTTACATAGGAGCTGTTGAGGGGTTGTGTTTGATGATATTAAGATGTATTACACATTGTAAAAGTGCCTCCGTCAACTCTTTTATTACAGCAAGGAATGTTGTGACTAGTCAGCCTAAAGGGTTTGTGGAAAATAACTTTTGTCCCAATCTCAACTCCCATTTTTTTTTCCGGAGTTTTATATAGCGCAAACTTGACCCAAAGGTATCAGAACGCTTTACATGAGCACCATTTGCATTACATAAGGTTACATTCATTTTTGTTAGGCACAGGGAGATTAAGTGATTTGATCTCCCATGAGATGGAGATAGCTTTGTTGGCTCTCTAGGATGATACGTGGACAACAAAGGACCATTTTGATGCCCATCATGATGGGTCCCACAGCAAGATTTAACACACTCGGTCTTTCTCTTCTATTGAAATGCACAGTCCAGGCCGCACGTGTTTCAAGTCGTTTCTGGTATACAGGAAGCGGTGCTTCAGTTTGAGCCCTTGTGCATCTTTTATGCCATTAGTATAATGCAACATTTACTAAAGCATGCACGTCACCATTCTATTTAATACCTACCTTAGACCACTTATTGACTTGCTCCAAGATCAGAGACTCCCGTTTCTATTCTTAAGCTAAACAACATGCAAATTTACTACTAGTTAATTTCTGTGCCGTGTCTCACACCCTACTTTTGGTAGGGAGTGGAGAAAAGGAGGTAGGCTCAAATTGAATGCTCCTAGAACCAAGAAGCTGTTTTGTGACCTCATAAGCTACTACGTTGTTCACCATGTTTGGACACTGCTCCACATTTGGAGCAATATTGAAAAACCTTTCAGTGATCTAAGATACCAATCTCAGCATCCACTTGTAGTGCTAAACCAATTTCTGTTCTTCACCACTAACAGCGGGTATTTCTGTATATCCCTTTCAAGCAACACCAGATGGTAGTTGTGCCTCATTATTTCCAAATGGGATTATGAGACTGTATGCTGGGCTCCCAGCTTGCCAAATTTAATGCAGTATATGCCCATAAAACCACAGTTTATTTGTTTTTAATAGCGCAGGAAAAGGGATTCTTCTATGGTCTCCCTTCTGTGGGGAGACAGACAAAGCACAGACTAACCCACAACATCTCTGCCTGGTTTTTAAATGCCTGCTAGAACCGAAAAATCTGGAAGCCAAGATCAAGCTTTAGGTCCTAAATCGGGCTCACTAAGCTGCTGTTCTGTTCTGCAGAGCGGTTATTCCCCAATTCAATGGTACACCTTTGTATAGACCTTCAAAAAATGATTAAGGAGTGATTCCAACTCTCTGACCTACAGGTGCTAGGGTGAATGCTCAATACAGTGGGGCTTTCATAAGAGGAAAATGTTGCACATGAGTGAGCAGGCCGGCCAGTGATTTCGCATGACACTGAGAAGGCAGTGGCTGATCGGATAAGTGAATCGGTGAGCAGGCTGTTGGTTGATTGCATGAGTGAATGAGGAGGAAACCACTGGCTGGATGAATGAGTTTGTGATTTAGTGAAAGGCTAGATTAGTGTATTTGTTAATGTATGCTTGAGAAGCATTGGGTAAGTGAGAGTGAGGTACTGGGTAAGAGAGTGGTTAGTTATGAAAATAAATGGATGACATAGTAAGTGGGTGTGTGTCTGAATGCATGAACGTATGACTAAAGGGTTGATTGAGTTGTGTGGGTGTAGGCCTGGCGGTGTCAGTATAGTGTCTATTACTGGTCTTTTTCGGTAGTGGAATGGCTGAGGAAAGGGAAACCCCTCAGCTTGAGGTAAGTGAAGAAATGTTTAGGAGGTACTTTGAAGAGGAGCTAAAGACCTCTATCAAAGAAGCGGTGGAGGCCGCTATGTCCAATAGGAAGAGAAGCACTCCCTCAGAGGAGGAGTACTTCTCAGCTTCTGTGGAAGACAGACCCACAAACCCAAAAAAGGGTGGAAAGGCCCTAAAAAAGATGAGGCATCTGAACAGACCCCTGAACACTGGGTTAGGGACAAGGAGGGAAGAACCCTTATCCTCCACGAGTGGTAGCCTTAGCACTACAAAAGACTGGGGTAGCCTTACCAATACAAGAGATCGAGGTGTCCCAGCGGCACAAAGAGGAGTGGTGTCCTGAGCGGCGCAAGAGCTGTGGAGGTGTGGCGCAGCGACCAGAGTGGCTGAGCGCGGGGCTCATGGTTCGATCGCCGGCGGCAGCTCAGCTCAGCTCCATCTTACTCTGGGCAATTGCTCACTTAATCTCCCTGACGGCCTGCAGCGCCTTGAAACCCGTAAGGATGATATGTTCACGCTTTACAAATAGGAATTATTATTATTACAAAAGAGAACCAGGACTCTCTCAGCCTGGATGATATTTTCGATGCCAATAACGATGACAAAGGGTTTGATGAGTTAGTATTTTACCCTGATGAAGGTGTAGATACCTTTGAGAGTCTAGACGACTTACAGGGCACTTCATCCACAAAGCTAGTCAAGGATCCTCTGGGGGAGGATATGTTTAGTCCAGATGCCATAAGGCATCCACGCAGCTTTGAATAGTGCCCACTGACACACGTGGCAAAATTGATCAAACAATGGGTGAAATGAACCCTAGAGAGGCAGCATCGGAATCTGATGCGGGCTGAATGCCCCAGGCCGGTAATAGATATAAGGCATGTCAGGCACCCAAACTAGATCCAGAGCTTACATTGTCTTTAATGAAATCACTATTATCTCTGCGTGTTAATTGGAGCATGACCATTCTCCACCTCAAGGAAGGTGTTGAGCGCATCCAATGGTGACAATGTAATCAATAGTTCAAATGTAAAAAGTGTCTGGGGTTCGAGGAGGCGAGTGGACAGACAATAGGGAAATGAGGAACATCGAAGATAGCAAAGAAGCTGGCATATAAAAAGTTAATAATGAGTCAATCTTTTGTGTATGCATGAAAGATGTTAAAGATAAGATGTAATAGTATTAAACTTAGGAAACCTAGTATAATACAAAATGTATGTGGATTTGAAATACAAAAATGTGCATAAAAAGAGAAAACTAAAACTACTTCACTAAAGCTCAGTTTTAAATAGAGCAAAAATAGTGAGAAACCTGATACTAAACCAAATTATCAGACTGATTTTAATGGGATGAATGTAAATGAAGAAAAATATATTGTTGGTCCTGACTGATTCGAGGAGGAGTAAAACTATGCGTATTTGCTTGGATGTTTCTACAGTTCAATAAAAAGTTGAGATGAGAAGCTTTTATAATTCTATAAATAGATGTTATCGAGTTATTCAAAGGTTTCCTATTGCGGGTTTGCTTAAATTGAAAAGTAAATTAACTGTTTATAATGCATTATTGCACAGATTAAAATAGAAATATTTCTTTGACTTTTGTGACTCATACTCTATATCTGCACAGCGGTCACTCTGGCCCACCTAAACATAATTTGTTGACTGTCCTTAATTCTTTCACTCATTCTCACCCCATAGGAGTCCTGTTGAATGAGGGACTTCTGAATATCCTACAATCAAAACCTTTTACAGAGCACAGCTTCTCTCAAGCCAGAAAAGGAATGCACAACTTTATTAAATGGTGTAAATTCTCAGAAATATAAAACATGGTCTCTAACCACATGAGGTGGAGAGATTTCCGGTACAGGATAAACAAAAAGATTGCATAGTTTTCCAGTCTCATCTCAGACCGCTGGCTTTCAGAGAGTGCAGACTGCTGGAGGTAACACACCTGTCTAGTGGCGTCTACTCAAATCCCAACTTGGTAAACGCAGCAAAATTCAACCACTGTGCCAGAAAATAATGCAAGCAATATTTCGGGCTTCTGGGGTGGTGTTTCCTCTCCCACCATAAAACCGTAACTCCCTAGTAACTCTTTGTAGAGACCTTTGCTCATAGGTATTTTCCCACCTTTGTGCAGCCTGCAGGAGTATTTTTAGAACGTGGAAGGTGGTTGTTTCCCCTCGTATGACATGTGACTCGAGGTGGTGCAACATTTTAAGCATATTGAATTAATAGCATGAAAAGTTTGCTTAGATGAAGGGTACTAAACAGTGCTTCTGGACCATGAGTAAGGGGTTATGGAGGCACCTGCTACATGATAGCGACACCTGCTAGATGGCAGCCCTGAGGAAGGAGCAATATCTGCAATGGAAACCCATTTCTTTCTCAGTGATCCTGTTGAAGGGGACACTGCTGTGACAATACCTAAAGGGAGTGACTGAAATTACCACATGTATAGGTGGTAGGTCATGTCCCAATCACAGTCAATGAGGACAAGTATTTTTTCAAGATGGCCTCAGTGTGAATTGATGGACTTTATTACTGCTGATACAATTCCCTTCTTAGCACAGTGCGTGGACCAGTAATTAATGTGTGGTTTCTGTTTACAACTTCACATTTTACTCAAAGTATTTGATATCTAAATTGTATAAAAAGGAGCGGTGGAAGCACTTTGATTACATCTTGAAGAGAGAATTCATGCTTTTTTCCATGATTTCCAGTTCATTTAGATTTTCTAATATTTGTAGTTTTGTTGGATTACATAAATTTCTAAACCGGTTTACCGAGGACTGTAATATAGAATATACGTAAATATCGCTTTCTTTTTCGTTCTCTTCCTTGTTTGTATCCCTCCTGATTATGTCAAAGACAAAGCGAACAGACTGTTAATTGTAAAACCGAATGGGACAATGACATGCATGCTCCATGTTTGATTATCATTATTCAAGTACCAATAAAAAGAGTTTAAAAAAAAAAAAAAAAATTCTAAAAAGGTTAAGCCAACATGTATATTGGTAGCATCTTTGTGCCAACAAGCTTTATCAAAGCATTAGTATATTAATATTAGGTTTCCTTGAAGGGCGAAATTGCTATTAGCTTCTAACTCTGGCTCAGTTAAGTCCATAGTAATCTTATATGATTATACATCAACATGTGTCCAAATGAGTTTTACTATCACGTTTTGTGTGCTTTAAAACAGAAGGTCTGAAATGAGACACTGTCTGTAGCTAATATCAGCTAGAAAAGTTGTTTAGACCTGCTGGGTCTGTGCCAGGATTTGTGCCTCCGTTGGAAGAGTGTCATGTTGGATGCTTCTTCCCCTAGAAATGGTCTCCCATTTGATGCTTTTAAGGGCCATCTGGCACCCTTCTCCAAGCGACCCCTAGGTATTTGCCTAGAAAGCCCTGCCTTACATCTGATCCTGCATACCTACCACCTGCAGATTGCTGCAAATGGCAGCAAAAAACTTCCCAAACCTCGCACTCCTTCATGAATATTCACCTTATCCCTCTTAACAAGGTTCAGAGACGTTAGCTGTCATTTCTGTCCCACACTCATGATTAAATCCTGAGACGAAGGTGCTCTTGCTTAGACTAATTCTGGGGTGTCATTATTTGAAACTCGCTTTCTATGTGTTAACACATTACCAAGATTATTATCTGAGTTACCACTTTTGAAGTTATGGCCATTGTGGACATCAGTCCAACCAACACACGAGCACTACAGAGTAGGAGTAAGTGTTAGGCAGGATTGCATCTGCCCCCCATTTAGTCAGTTTGTGCTCTCCTTCAGGGCTCAGTGTGCTGCACAAGATGAAAACTTCATTTATATAGGTGAGGTAGCATGCTGTGTGAGTGGTTTTCAGCAACATCAACTTGGATAGCCTGATCCACAGTTCATGAGGGTTCTTCACGATGAGCTGCTTGTGCCATCCTCAGTGTTTTACTTTATGCTTTCCACCAGAATTCAGGAGCCTACAACCGCACCAGGCTCCTGAGGCAAGGCAGTAGCCTATGTTTGAATCTTGGAGCCAAGCACGAGCAAACCTCAGAATCTCTGCAACAAGTCCCTTAGTTCCTCTGTGCTAGCTTTCCATCCATCATTTTGAAGCGAGCTTCCACAAGTGCTTTCAAGTACCTGTTTGATTCCGGTGCAAACGAGGCCAAAGACTCTATGTTCAGCACAGTCCATCTTCACATAGTAGTGATTCCCTGTCTACAACTCAGTCAATATTCATCCCACAAACGACATCCATCTATCAGCATGCTAAGCCCAGTCGGGGCAAAGTACACTGTGAAAATATTCATGATGGGCTTTTACACTTTGTGCCTTTTGTGAAGACAGTTCACTGTTAAGGTACCTTCTGTCCTCTCTGGATTGCTCTACAAAATCCTTGCTTTTAATGTTCCATATTTGATTAAAGGGGAGTATGGCCCACAGTATATAACTACCATTTCTTAACAGTTAATCCCCAATTCACCAAAAATGCTCTGTAAAATTTGTCGTTGTTTACCTATATATTTCGATAAATCCTTGAGAAACAGAAAGCATCATATCTTTTTGAAATTAATGTTTATCTCTGCATCTAAGACATAATCCTACATCCCTTGAAATCCCCCCTCCACCCAACCATACACTGAGTCCTAAAGTAAAGACAGAAAATACTGCAGCAGATTGATGTAATTAGACACATCTCATATCTCTACCCTCTTTTATTATCAGGTAATGCAAGTGGTACGAGAACAAATCACCAGGACTCTTTCCTCCAAGCCAACCTCCATGGAGCTCTTCCGAACTAAAGTCTCTGCTCTGAAATACAGTGAAATTCTGAAACTGAGGCAGACCGAGAGAATGCACCAAGAAGAGACCCTGGCAAAGCCTATACTGTGAGTGTAGGTGAAATGTGGGAAACTGATCCAATTGTGGGGTCATTGGGTGTGAGAGGAGAGAGGAGCCAGGTTAGAAGAAAGCTAAGGGCAGATAAGGGCATATTTCTGTAAGACGAGAGGTGGAAAAGGCTGTGAGGGGGAAAGGGGGCTGTGCACTGTCAGACGATAGATGCAAGTCCCAGGGCTGTGAGCAGAGAGTGGGGAAGGGCAAGTGAGAGGAGAAAGGGGCCAGTGGCTTTGCGATGGGCCAGGAGGTGTGAAAAGCGAGAGGGCCCAAGGAGAGAGAAGCAATGACTTTGTGAGAAAAGAAGGGGTCAGGTGCTGTAAGGGTGTAGTAAGAAGTGTGAAACGGGGGAATGACCAACAGCTTTGAGATGAGAGAAGGGCTGTAGCTTTGAAGACGTGCTGGGGGTTGTTAGAAGAGGAAGGGGCCAGGAACTGTGAGGGTATAGCGGGACCTGTGGCGGTGAAAGGATAAATAGGGGCTGTGAGAGCAGAGTGGGGCACTTGCTGTACGAAGAGAAAGAGACCTAGAACTATGAGACGGGAGGGCAGGGGGTCTGTTACTGGAGAGCGGTTTATGGGTTGTGAGAGGCACTACAGACTTGGGGCAATGAGAGAAGTGAGGGACCTGGGGCATTGGAACAAGATAGGGGCTAGGGCCTGTGTGCGAAGAGTGAGGCAAGTGACTTTGAGAAGAGAGAGTGGCAATGAACTGTGAGGGAATGGAGGAATCCATGGCTGTGCGAGGAGAGTAGACCTATGAAATGAGAGATCCGGAGGCTTTCAGAGAGGAGAGGGACCAGCGGTTGTGAGAGGAGAGAGAGTCAAGGAACTTTGACAGGACAGATGATCCTTAGCTATAAGTGAATTTTGGAGGTTCAGGCTGTGTGGCACGAGAGAGGAGTCAGGTCTCAGAAGATATAAAAGTCATGCTTTGAGAGCATGTAGGAGCCAGAGGCTATGAGAAGATAATTGGTTGCGAGAGAAGAGAGGGACAGGGGACATAAGCTGTGAGAGGAGGGCTGGACAAAGGAATGTGAAAGGAAAGATTGGTTGGAGCTCTGACAGAGAAGAAAGGCCAGGTGTTCTGTAACAGTTGTTTGTCACTACATTGAGATCAAGAATATCGACCTACAAAAATATTGCATCCACTACATTGTCGAGGTAAGTATATATTATTAACTCCACATCTACTTAACTTGATGATGCAGTGGTAGTCGATGTAGTGGATGCAGTATTTTGTCATGCATTATAGGTCAGAGGGGCTGTGAGAATATGTGTGACAGTGTCTGTGCAAGGAAAAGTTGGCCTGAATTTATGAGAGGTGACTGGGTGCTAGAGCTCAGAGAGGAGAAAGGGAGTAGGAGTTGTTAGAGGATGGAGAGGCAAGAGACAAAGGAAAAAGGCTGTAAGTAGGTCTCTGAGACAATAGATGATACAGGGGCTGTGAGTGGATGGAGGAGCCTGGTGATGTGTGAAAAAAGAAACCTCTGGGTTGTGAGATGTTACTGGAGGCTTGAGGTGTGAGAAGATAGAGTGGCATAAGCTGTAAGAGCACCAGAGCTGTGATAGGATTGATAGGATAGCGTCTCTGAGAATGTATAGGGTGATGGCTAGGATTGTGAGGGGATGGACTAGAGGGGACTGTGAGAAGATGACTGAGGTCGGGAAATGAGAGAGGGACCAGGGACCATGGACAGGCAGTGGGGTCAGATCTCATGAGTGGTTAGAGGGGCCAAAGGCAGTTAGAGGAGAGAGAGGTGCCAAGGGCTGAGAGAGGACTGAAGGAGGTGTGGTGCTGAGGGAATAGAGGGGCCAATTACTTTGAGAGAAAGGGCACAGGATCTGTGAGTGGTGAGAGAGGGGTGTGGCTGTGAGATTGTAAAGTAGACCAATGCTGTGGTAAGAGAGAGAGACCACAGCATGTGAGTGGAAAAAGGGGCTTTGAGAGGAGAGAGGGGACATGGTGTGTGAGAGGATAAAATGGCCTCGGTTGCCTGAGGAGATGGGAGTCAAGGGCTGTGAGAGGCCAGTGATTGTGATGGGACACAGGAGCCAGGGTTTGCAGTAGGGTAGATGGGTCTGTTGTGGTTGTGTGAAATACAGTGCCTGGTCTACAAGAGCCTGGAGAGGCCTGGCATTGGTGAAAATACAAAGTGCCTTGGTTCTGCAAGAGGATAGATGGAGCCTGGGATTTAATGTGTTGGTGTGCCTTTGAACTGCGATATGATTGTTGGGCAGTAGCTTTTGTAAGCATATAGGAGAGAATTGAATGGGACAGTTCTTTGTCAGCAGTTAGACGAGATTGAGGGGGGTGCAGAAGTTTTGTGAGAAGCTACAGTGAGCCTGGGATAAAAGAGAAGACAAATGTGTTACCATAGTAGACTAAATGTCGTGGCCTAGCATAGAAATGTTAAGTATTTCAAAGCACTGAAGCTTACATGGATGCGGATGAGTATAAAGCGAATGGCGGAGTGCTCCCACAAGTATTTACTGCACACAGGGGTTCGTGACAGGACACAGGGTCTCAGGCAATGTGAAATGTTGGAACAGGTGTTCTCTAAGATGATTGCTGGACAAGGGGAAATGAGACAATGGAGCAATGCTTGGGGCTTGTTGAAGGACAGGCGTCACTATAGAGACTCAAGGAAGAGCAGAACTTAAGGTTGTGGAAGTTAAAGGGATCCTGGAATAGAGTATAAATGCGTCCTTGCTGGCCTTGAGAAGATGGGGTACTTTTTTGATGGATCCGGTGGACCCTAAAAGGATCAAGAGGGCCAAATGGAGATATTATTGACTGTATAGAAGAGACTGGGTCACTTCAAAGGGTAGAGCATTTGAGGTGACTGAGAATGGGTTGCTTCTGGGAGTATTTCATAAAAAGGAGGTACTTGGAAGATTCTTAAAGGAAAGGAGACAGAGAGTCCCTTAGTATAAAGGAGCATAGGGAAATCTCATGGGAAGCAATAGTGGGAAATGGGGTCTCTTAAATAGTAAAATTGCACTGGGGAGTCCCCATTATAAAGTGAGTTGAGACTGTTAGAGGCCAGAAGGATTAAGCTGCTAGAGTAGACCTGACACGTTTGAGAGAACATGGGGAACCGGGGAGTTAAGGAAGTCCTAAGTCCTTTAATTGGTGAGGTGGCTGTGAGGATCTGAGGCGACAGAGAAACATGAATTCTGACAATGTAAGTTTGTGGCGGTTTCAATTTTACGTTTTGTTGGCTTTTTGAAAGAGTGAATGTAGGCTGAAGCAGCAGTTTGCAGAGATATACATGAGCCTTGAGGACTTTTGTGCAGTGGACAATAGTGAGGGATGAATGCAGTAGTCTCAGCTAATTAACCCATATGTCTGATATCTTTTTTAGAGAGCTGAAGGAAAAACTCAAACCTGAACTTCTAGAGTTGATCAAGCAGCAGCGGCTAAACCGACTATGTGAAGGTACACTCTTCCGCAAGATCAGCAGCCGGCGTCGCCAAGGTATGTGAACACTCAGCAGGCCTACTGCTAATGGTCCACTTTTCCAAGAGTGTAGGGTCTTGTTTTTTTTTTTTTTAATCGAAGTTATTGCAGTAACAAAGGCCGACATGCAATACAAAAAAGAAACCACATTGAAATGATGGTAACATTACCATAAATCATTGACATCACTTAGGAATGGTAGCCAGAAGTCCTTCGCCACCAACTCTTCAGCAGCTGCAGCCTCAAAGTCTTCCTAGTTTGTTTCTCAAGACCATGGGTTCCCAGTTGGAGGGTTAATTCAACATCATCTGCTCCACTGGCAGTCCATCACTTCGGACAAATGGGTTTTGCAGATCATTCCCAGGGGTTACTCCCTCCCTTCCCAATCTGTCCCTCCCCTTTACTGCCATCTCACAAACGGCTGGCGGAGAAACATCTTATCTTGCTCTGAGAGAAAGTTACAGCTCTCATGGCCAAGGGGGTTATAGAAAGGGTTCTGATATCAGAAGTAGGCAGTGGTTGCTTTTCCCGCTACTTTCTGATACCCAAAAAGAACAAAGGTCTTTGTCCTTTTCTAGACCTCTGAACCGTCAATCTCTCCCTCAAAAAGGAGAAATTGAAGATGCTCACTTTGGCTCAGGTCTTGTCTGCCCTAGACCAAGGAGAATGGGGGTTAGCGTTGGACTTGCAGGATGCGTATTTTCACATCCCCATCCTGCCTGCCCACAGGCGTTACCTGCGGTTCAAGGTAGGCCACGAGCACTTTTAGTGCTCTGTAATTCCCTTTCGCCTTACCAATGCCCCTCAGTGTTCACCAAGGTGATGGCTGTGGTCGCTGAGCATCTGAGGAGGTTGGGGGTTTCAGTCTTCCCCCACCTCAACGACTGGCTGTTGATGGCGGCCTCACCCCAGACCTCGCCTTTCAAATTAGTTGGTTAAGGAAAATGATACGTAGTGAAGAAAAGCGACTTGCCTTTGATCTCTCACCTCCGTTGGCAAAAATGTGTAGAATATTGTACAGATATGTCTATCAACCCTCTTCCTGCCTCTCTTTCTGATATTCTTCTCTTTATTCTTACCTTTGCCTAGCAAGGCTCTGCTCTGGGAACTCTAAAGGGTTATCTTTCTGCTCTGTCCACTTTCCGTGGGCTCCCTGACCAACCCTCTTTAAGTCCCCTACTGTAAGTAGGTTCCTGAAAATAATAATACTCTGATTTATATAGCACGGCTAATTACCCGTGAGGGTTTCTAGGCGCTGTTCCTAGGCAAGGGGAGATTAAGTTATTTGCCCAGAATCACAGGATGTTGAGCCGACGCTGAGCCTCAAACCTGCATTCTCCTGAAGGTTTACTGGCCCATTCCACCAGGGGAAAAGCTGCGACCATGGCTTTGGCTTGTGGTGTCCAGTGCTGGAAATGTGCCAGGCAGCAATATGGGCGTCCCTGCACACGTTTGCCAAGCACAACTGACTGGACAGTCAGGTTTGCAGGGACGGACATTTCGCCCGTTCGGTCCTGCAGGACTTCTTAGTTTAGTCAATTTGGCCGCAGCCCACCACCTGGATGCTATGGCTTGGGTATTTATTCAAAGGTAAGGAATCTGCAGCTTGAAGTTTCTATCAGATGAACAAGTTTCTTACCTTTGGCAATATCCAGCTACAGATTCCTTACAGACCCATCCATGCCTCCCCGCTCTGCTGACAGATTTATTGGGCTAAGGTTGCACCCTTTTCAGGGTCTTAGTTTAGACACACACTAGTTAGTTCACTTCATGGCTCTGTGCTTCTGGCGTGGAATGCGTGAAAAGTAAATGATGTCCACACGCCTGGGTGGCGCCTATATAGGTGACTGCGACGTCACATCCGGCACCAACAACGCCACGCAGAACCAAACTGAGCCCCCTGGCGGCGCACAAGGGTAATGCTCACTCAAAAGTTTATGAATCCAGTCTGATGTCTGCGAAATTCAAAGGTAAGGAATCTGTAGCTAGATATTGTCTCTACCAGATAATGCGTTACCAAATGTAAGTAACTTGTTTATTAACGCCTAGGATCCTTAGCACGACTTGAGCCATCAAAAGATTCAGCATGTAAATCAGGCAACAAATCTTATGAAAAAATGTAATATCTCTTTAAAATAAAAAATAATTTTTTTTCGCTATATCTGAGTGTTTCAATTAAATACATACAATTATATCCATTACATTGAGTGCCATTTATTGAAACACAAAATTTTCAAGAATACCGCCATGCTCTTATGGCGTTGCATGAGTTACCCAAGATATGTCAGTCTGTCATGTTTTCTTTATATATGGCCTATGGTTTTATTAAATGTGAAGTAAGATTATTTTATATTAGCCATATGCAAGTGAGATTTTATGTATAGTGCAGATCCTGAACTGAATTAGTTCAATGTGCTATCAAATTAGTTGGTTAAGGAAAATGATACGTAGTGAAGCAAAGCGACTTGCCTTTGATCACACAATTTTGTCAGGTGTGGAAGCCTCGATTTTAGCCCCCGTTTCCAGGTTGCACATTGTGAAATTCAGCTGCTGTATGGTTACATCCTTCGGTCTTCTGTTAAACACCAAAGGCCAGTGCTTTGTGTACAATTAGTTCATGAATTAGTATTAATACAGGGAGTTCAATAAATATGCTTAACACACCTTCTATCAAACTGACACCATACACACACATATACATGTGAATAGTCAAAAGATTTAAAAATGTGCTTTTCTTTTTGGAGTCTTTTCACAGAAACTGACAATGAACGACAGTGACAGATCATGTCTGTTGGAAGCCGCGCTGCATATCGAATGCAATTTAATTGTGGTCATTGCAGTCTGGAATCTCTCCTAAAATCGTTGTTTGTCAAATCAGACAAGCTAGCAGTAATATTAACATAGAAGTATCATCTCCTGCCTTCTGTTGCACTTAATTTTTATTAGAAAAAAAACATACCATTCCCATGCCTGCTGTTCCACTTCATAGGAATTTGGGACACCCAATATGCTGAATAAAATTAATTGGGATTTACTTTTGAAAATCGATATATTTTTAGCATGTGTGGCTGTAGATACACATGCTCCGCATACTGCGATCTAATGTTGGGCTTGGACATTACAAATTACATATTGTTACTCTTTGAAAAAGTTTTAATTTGCAGGATGTGCTGTGACTCTTTCCTTAGTCCACAATGCACATGGGCACCGATTTCCCCCCCTTCCTCCCCCAGATCGTTTTTTTCTGCATGGGGTTAAGAAGTTTCGAACAGCGGCTCCTGGAATGGCACGCATCCTTGTAGCTTTTTCAGGACTACTTGCTGTACTCTTTGAAAACGAAGACTAAGTTAATAATTGGCTCGCAATCAGTGCCTATCAGGCTGTTCCCCTGGCTGACAAACCTCTCGGCCTTCTCCACCAGCTGCAGTCATCCAGCATCCACATCCCGGTGCCTTCCCTGAATCAATCAAGACTTTTTTTGGTTCCTTCCAAGCTTGCTTAAGAGAACGAATACTGGAAAGGGGTGATGGAATGCACACCCTTCCCGTTTGACCATGGTGCAATGCTAAATTTCCTTTGTTGACCAGTACAGCGTTTGTAAACTTTTACTCTCCCCCACCTTAATGGCACCTTCTATCAGTTTTGCCTTACTTTGCGCTGCAAGAAGACCCTGAGGTATCAAAGGAAAAGGTGTTGGGTGTATACAAAGATGCAGCAGCAATCTTCCTCAGAGACCACTTATATTTTTGGGAACCCTCTCAACATCAAAGAGGAGGAGGTGTGCCCTTCTGGGGTCCCGGCCGCCCACCAAGACTTGGCAACCTCTGCATCAAAACCAGCAGGGTCTCAAACAAAAAAAATCATAGGGGTGTGATTATAACTCCCAAGCAGCAAAGCCAGGGAGCAAAACTCCAAGCCATTAAACGCCCCCAAACTGAGAGAGAGCACCCCTCCCACAGGAGTCGAGCTCCGAGCAGGGGAGAAAGAAGCAACTGCCCACTGGTACACCGCTGCCATAAGTTTCCGGTCGGCATCGGGAGAAGACTTAAGGGCCGAGCAGGCATCCAACAGAGAGTGTTGAGCTGCAACAGTCGCTGCCTTCCCGTCAACCAAAGGACACCAAACACCCTGTCTGAGTCAAAATCGATTACGAGAGCGCTCTGAAACCGAGTGTCAAGTCTAAGCTAAGGGTCACCTTGAGACTGAGACTGGATGAATCCGAGTCTCACATCTTACAGAAGCTGGCGGAGGAGGTCGATGCCAGGCAGAAACAGCTCTTCATTCACCCAGAGACTGGCAAAATCACTGCCAAGCTGCCTCCTGGATGGCCTTTAACAACGTTTCCCCTGATTCCAAAGAATCGCTGGCTGACTTTTGAAGAAGAGCTCAGTTTCTATGTACCTAGACATCCAGTGCCTAAGAATCTTGGACAAGGGCATAATCCCACCACCCCAACCGCCTACACTCAGGAAATCACTGCGACCACAACCCCCTCCTCTGGCCTCACCACCACCACCAGGTCCATGCACACCACCACCAAAGTCACCAAAGAGCCTGTCGCACAGGGGTTAAGATGAAGTTCAGAGCTTCTCCCCATGACCAACTCTAAGTCCGTGGCCAGGTCCCCTCCTACTCCCTAGTTTTGCATACAGCATGGAAGCGTGCTTCTGCGCAAGCCACAGGCAACTCTGCCCTGCCATTCAATGAAAGGAATTGCCTTGTTGCCGGTGGCAAGCCCAGCATTGCCCTGCCAGCACTAAAAAACTAGAACACTCCCAACAGTGTGAGCTCGTACAGCAGTGGTTTGTTAGTTCTATAAAACTCCCATAGTGTGTTTTTTCTCTAGCAGCTGTTTCAGCACTAGATTTAGCACACAGTATGAGTTCTCTCAGCAGTGCCCTGTCAGTGTTATAGGACTGTAGGAGTGTGAGATGTTTCTAGCAGCACCTTTTTAGGTTACTGGACTTCCAAGCTTTGTCTCCATTGGGCAGCTGACCTTAAGCACAGATCACACTGGTTCACGTGGTAGGCCCTTCCTGGTTTTTATTGGCCTGACACATCAGATGTACCATCCCCTGATGCACCATTCAGTTTTGAAATTCTAAGACACCAGCCTTCCCTATCCCTCCGCCAGGGTGCTTATATGAACATTTCTTGGTTGATGAAGGATTCATTGTTATCTGCTTTGATCTCACCCCTGCCTTCAGGCAGACCCTGCACTCTCTCGCCTCTCCACTTAAAGAAAAGAGGCATTAGCCAACATCAGCAGCAGTTCTGGCTGTGTTCCATTCTGTGCAGCTTATCTCTTCTCTGATTAACCACAGGTCCTTATCAGAGCCACAGAAAGATGCAGGGGATAAGCTGATGCAGTTGTCCACTAGACTTCTAGAAAAAGCATAGCACAGCGGGTGAACAGCTGTGGATGTAAAAAAAACACACACTGAACCTTGTAGAGACCCGGAAACATTCAGCCTTGGTCCATGGCAGCAAAGAGCCTCTGGGCACAGGTAAAATAGTTACGAAGTCCAGAGTTTAAAATCTAAATGGAGGGAATGACACCACAGTACATATTCTGGTATATCATTGTAAAATAAGATTGGAAAGGAGTCAGAATTCCTTGGAGAGCGGGTGGGGAGGAGTTGTGGCCTTGTAGTGAGAGCCGACGACTTTGAAACTGTGGAACCAGACTCGAATCCTAGCCTTTGCCCAACATCTTCCCATGCACCAGACAAAATGTGTAAAATATTCTGTTTCTTATGTAAAGCACACTAATGATGCCGGGCCAGATTTGCGCTCTATAAAACCACAAAAAATAAAGAGTAATCCGACATAGTCCGCAAATGGCACTGCATCTGTTCCTTCGAATTGTACCCTTTTTCACCTATTTGTATTTGTAGAGATTCTCTCATAAGCATGTTGCTGTGTTCACCCCCTCACCGGATGGATGATTCTATCTTTTGCTCCCTTTTGTAGTATGAAAGCCTGCTCAAAGTGTATTTTCCATCTAGTAACTAGTTTTATGTTGTGCACCCTTTGGAGCGAGCATGCCGATCTATTCCTAAATGTGTTTGTCCTTCTACAAGCGTGTTGATGGGCCCTTGAGTGTGCTTCGTCATCCTTCTGTAGTCTGTCTGTTGGTGTCACAGACCCTCAGGGGGTGTTCTTGTTTATTCTTCAGCATTTTAGTCCCTCTGGAGAGAATTGATCCTAGTTTGTGAGTATCCCATGGCATGGTGCTCATTCATCCTTGTTTGTCCCTCTGGAAACTTAATGATATATCCCCATAATGATTTGGTTCGTGGAAGTCATTTTTGTTTTTGGGCTTGTTAAATCCTCAGCAGGTGTACTACTTGTCTGTCTCTCAGAATATCTGTCCTCCTGGGAATAGAGCAGGACTGTCTTTGAGTATATCAGGATCTCATCTGTTCTTCTTGAAAGGTTGAGCTACACACTTCCAGGGACTCTTGCTTCATGTCCTCCTTATATGCTATGCTCTCATCTGAAACCATGATTCTAATTCGGTCTCAAACGATTCCCTGTTTTCAGATAAGCTCTGGTACTGCCGTCTCTCACCCAATCACAAGGTTCTGCACTATGGGGATGTAGAGGATGGAACAGAGAATCCACCAATCGAAAGTCTCCAGGAAAAGAGTATGTGATGAATATGCCTGTTCTTCTGAGCTCCCCTCACTCTCGCCTCTCTCTTTCTTGCCTCCATCCTTTCTCTCCCCCTATGTACCACCATGGTTTCCCCTTGGTTTCTTCCTCGCCATTCCCTTCGCTCTCTTTCGCCAGGCTGTTTATGTGGGGTGCTACTTCAGTGTTGCTCTTGTATTGTCTCTACTGTTTGTCTCATGACGCACTCCCTCTCAGTTGCAGTAGCCGATATCAAAACTCTACTCATCGGAAAAGACTGTCCACACATTAGAGAGAAGGCTTCTGGGAAACAGAACAAGGTGCGTGTGTTCTTGGTGCTCTTTTTTCAGTTTTTTCTAGCTGTTCTGTTTTCTCTCTTGTAGGTAGCTGGGTATGCTCCAATATCTATGCATTGTGTATCTGTTACACGCACATGGTGATAAAGCTGCTTTAGAGCGTG
Organism: Calotriton arnoldi; assembly: GCA_963921515.1. NCBI lineage: Eukaryota > Metazoa > Chordata > Amphibia > Caudata > Salamandridae > Calotriton > Calotriton arnoldi. The sequence continues at coordinate 3,187,084 of CAWUFW010000875.1, forward strand.
AGACAGAGTAGGAGAATGATAAAGGGATCACTGCTACAACTTCTATCTCTCTACTGTCTTGAAACATACTCCGCTGTTTCCATGGATGCTTTGGCTCATTTCACTAAAGTACCGAGGTTTGGGGCATTTCGGTGTCCACTGGTTAGAGAGTTTTATTGCCGGCATAACCATGGTAAATGAACACATTTGTGATCTGTTTGCATTAGTGGACACCGTGTGCATGCACAAGCTGACGCTGCCAAACGGTTGTTTCTTATTACCCTTAAACGAGTGGGGGTCCATTGCTCCAACCAGGAGCAGATTCTCTGCATTTGTCCCATTGGCATGCATTCGTCCTTCTGCTAATTTGAGGTAATCAATCTTTGCAGGACGTTCTGGAAATGGCGTTCTCGATTTGTTATGACGTGGAGGACTATTATTTGAACTTCATCGCACCCACAAGATATGAGGTAAGTAGGATGCGAATATTGGCTTTGAAGAATCTGTGGTGGGAGAGATTGTAATGGAGAGGTTAAGGGAGGGCACATATAATTTCATCTTCAAGTGTTATGGTTGTATGTATAGTTAACAAGACTAATAAAACATCAGTGAATAAAGGACATTTGAGTGAAAAGAATTTGTAATAATGGCCAGAGTAATGTTTAGTGTTGGTGATCATAATTGATATGTAAAGTCCTGCCTTTTTTCTACAAATCTGGATTAATTGGTCACTACTACCGAACAAACCAAAGCTGTCTAAACTTGGATCACGAGAATATTCAGGTGACTTCTGCTTAGATCTGCAATTTAATCTATTGGACGGCGCATTATGAAGTCCAGTCACTGTGACTTTACTTGCAAAGCTCTGCCTTCTTTCATTTTCTCTTTTGGCTTGGATGTGTGAAAGCTTCATGTGTTAAGCCTGCTTGTTCTTGGTGAGTCAAGGAAGCTTACTCAATAGCTGATCATGGAGGTTCTGTTGATGACAAGTCAGTTGGGTGTGTTTGTGGGGCTGTTCTTGTTTAGAGGAAATTAAGAATTTGTATTGTGTCTGACTTGGCATGTTTTGACAGTGTGAGCGGGCACAGCTGTCTGGATAGTGCTGGTTTATGTTTTTGGTCTGGCATTAGCCAAGGGGCTTTTATCAGTCTCTTCATCCATTGGTCTGTTGTCGTGTCATTCACATTTTTCTTCTGCCCACTACAGCATACCATACAGGGCAGTGGGTCAGCCCAACTCAACAACTAGCTAACTTTGCTGTGTGTGACAGCATTCTGCCTTTTAACACGGAGCACATCTGTACACAAAGAAGTTCCTTTCATTGCCAAGGACTATTACGGCAATGTGTGCTCTTTGAGACCAAAAAATAATTTTGCTTGTATCCAATCTTTTTTTTTTTTTAAGTGATGAGGGCCAGGCAGCTTTCCCAACAATAAAGTTTTTTAAAAAACCATGACAAAACAAACATTAAAAAAGCCAAAAAGCTGGTGGCCAACACCAGACTTATTGGGTTTACCAATGCTTTTTGTAAGGACGCCAGTATCTTAATATAGTCGCAGACAAAGAACTTTATACAATTCATAAACATAGGTTGTGGTGGCACACAGACAAAGTAGCACAGAACTTATCAAACACACATGGCTTCCTTGCTGGAGCAGGTGCTTGGTTATTTTAGCATTTAAATTGTCCTACAGCATTGAAAGTCATCGCCACCTAACAAGTTTAAGCTTCTGTCAAGATCTTTAATGAAAGTGAAACTACCATAGTGAAAAGTGAACTGTACTAAATGTTTACGTGAAAGGATACTACCTAATTGATAATTGATCAGTGTTTTACTGCTATATCGCGACTGAAAAGGGAAATGAAAGATGCAAGGACTACAACTGCCTTTTTGCTATGAGCCTTAAAGAAAGCAGCAGTCCCAAAGGAACACACACACGAAAAGTTATTTGTGTAAGTGCTACCACAATCTCAGTTTATACATTTGTAAAGCGGTTTGCTTTGCATTGTTTTTAGGTGTTGCAATTTAATTTAAGTTCTGTAATGGAGTTAACAAGAATCTTAAATTGTCCCGTCTAGCACGAATAGAGTATCTAGTTCTGTTTTTAATATTTGAATTCTGAGACATAGTCATGTAGTGGTAATGTGACAAGCAAAACTGCAAGGAATAAAACCAGGACTGGTAAGGCAACTGAAGCATGTATGACACCAACTACCATTTCTGGCTTTTCAGCCAAAATTACTTTGCTTGATGATTGTTCAAATCACATATGTTTAAAGGGATCAGTGAAACTACAGATCCCAGAATGCAAAATAATATTACTTTAAAAAAAAGCAAGAACCAGTTGATGGTGTCACACATGACTTGTGTGTGACTTTTATGCAGACAATTATCAATTTGTGCCATGGTAGTAGCACTGATGCTCAATAACCTGCATATGTACAGTGAGACTGTAATATTTCTTTTTTACCCGAGGGAAGCCACCTGTTTTCAGGTATGTGCCTCTGAAGGTCAGGTCTCTATTTTTCAGCACATTTTCATACCAAACATAGCAGTCAAATGGCAAGTGTCCCATGTAAAGCAAGTTAAAAGGTTTACTTTCATATCTGACTTCTCAGTAAAGTCAAGCTGTAAATCACTGCAGACAGCTCCCAGCCAGTTATCCAACTGCTTGTGTTTTTGTACCTTGTTGCCATTGTAGAGCACTTACTACTATTATTATGGAATTGTAGCATGATCCCATTTTGGGCACACGTTTGTGTGGATTTGAAGTGTCTGCATTCAGTGATGGCTGTTGTTTTTTAGATGTGTGGTTTTGTGGTAATAGTACAGTTTGTTTAAATGTTAGTGTAGAAGTGGGTTGTGTAGGGTAGTTTGAAAGTAAAATGATTTTGATCGTGAAAGCTCTTTCTAGTGTCTTCTGTAAATAGATGGGTGTGCCAAAGGATTCTGCCTTTTACTCTACGAATCTGGTGAGTTGTTGTCCATTCCGCCACCAAAATCATCTCAACCCGGGTTGGTTATTATGATGCGATGTGTGTACACGTGTGGTATATTTCTGCTGGTTTTATCCAAGTTGTTCTAGGTTGTATATTGGTGTGGAGCTTCACATTGCTGTTGGTTTGGCAGCACTGTGCCAGCTACATGGCATTGGTGCCATGTTGTGTGCAAGGTGGTGTGGTGGTTCTGTTTAGCAGGTGCTATTTGCGGATGACCTTTTTCAGCATGAATAAAGCTTGCTTTAGAAATCACATTGCATAATTAGTAGTTCATTTAGCCTAATGTGTGCTTATGGTGATGCATGGAATTGTGTTCAGTGTGCACTGTTGTTGGACTTGAAGTGCGAGTGTGGCTTGATATTGATGTGCCATTGAACTGACAAGCGCCTAGCCAGCTATATGTCTTGAAGCACTCTTGTTAGTGTGGTGGTCCAACAGTATTGTTAGTGTCTGAGGTACGAAAAAAAGCCTGCTATGGAAGTACTAATATGATGCAAAATGTGTAGATATCTATATCACTTGTAGCCCTGTAGTGCATGTGATAAAAACATTAGGTGCAATAGATCTCTTATTAGCCTTGAAACTATATTCCCTCGGCGTGGCTCAGAAACTGAAGAAAATAAAGTTTTCTCTTTAGTTGGCAGCAAAGGTGACAGACCTGATGACTGCGCCTTTGGCAGAATTAATGGGTTGTCTTGTCACTTCCGAAGTCATTTGAGAAGACTTATTTTTAGACATTTTAGACAGGCTTCAGCATCACATTTTCCATCGCAGGAAATCATGTGTATATCTCCTCTTCTAGTAATTATAATAATAATAATCTTTATTCGGAGGTAATCATAAAAGCTACAATAATAAAAACAGAGACAAGGCTTAAAACACGTTCATCAGTACAGCTGAGTAACAATCTAGGCAATGTGCAAAAAAACGCAGAATCTATTCACCCATTAACACATCTAGTATTTCTGGATCTGAGTGCTGCTCTTGAGAAATTCATAACTGCAAAGAGCGTATAATCATTAGGCAGCAGCTGCAGGTACAACCCGGGCATGTCTAAAACGCATCGTTTTTAAAAGGGGTTTAAGATATATTCTCCTGGGGTGAGTAACATATTTACATAGAAGTACAAAATGTAAGGTATCCTGTGAAGATCTATTGTCGCAGCCACAGGGGCCTCTCATCTCATCGTGTACAACAAAACCGGCCGGCAAAGCTAAAAGATGGTGTAGCTGGTTAAATCTAAAACGAGTTATTGAAAAACTATCGGAGGCATTTCTTAAAATGCAATGCCCTGTACTGATATTAGAAGAGCATGCCCTCTCACCGCTGGCTTAGTGAGCTCGGTATTTTCACGGGAGGCCGTGGTATGTTTAAAAAATAGCTCCTTCACTATACTAAGGTCCAGCAGCTTCACTGAGTCAGGCTTTAAGAAAATATTTGCCCTGCCCAGAGTTAAAAACGTCTCTTTAATATAGCGTAATCGGGACTTTTAGCATGTGGTCTAATGATAAACAATCTGAGACAATCAGACGGTCAAGAGCCAGCTCATTATTAGACCGGATTTTCACCCAACAGGTCAGGGTTTTACTGCCACCATGTCCACTATGTAATTTAATCCCAGTTCCTTATGTACAGAAAAAGGAGTACCCTGAGGAACCTTTCAGAGTACGTTTCAGGAACGTATTCTCTGCGATCTGAAGTTTGTTGGTCGCAATATAGCCCCAAACCTCGCTTCCGTTCAGAACCTTGGATATACAGAAGGACTGATAAAGCTTTATGATCACACCCGGGGTCCAGGTACCTAGTCTATGGGCATAGCTAGTAATGGCTCCCATGGATTTGTTCATATCGCCCACCTTCCCCTCTAGCAACTGTTTCCAGTTCAATTTTTCATCGAATAAAATTCCCAAATAATGGAAAGCCGGGACCTTGGCTAGAGTATGGGCACCTGCTTCAAATGTCTTAGAGCGGGTCCCCTGAGGGCCAACTTCCAAAACGTATGACTTTGTGAAGTTTGACGACAAATCCAACCCACTCATAAAGGCAACAAATCCATCAATCAGGGCCTGTAGGCCCCTCGCGGTGGGTGCCATCAACACTGCATCATCAGCATATATAAGAACTGGAATTGCTTTCTTACCCACTCGGGACAGTCTATCTGCAAAGATGTCAATGCCGCCTCTAGGCCGTTAATATATAAGGTAAATAAAAAAGGGGCTAAAGTGCACCCCTGGCGTACCCCCCTGGTACAATTAAAATGATCAGTGGATCCCACCCCCTGTGAGTGTCTAACTGTGGCTGTAGTGTGGGCATGGAGGGTCCTTAGTAGATTTACAATGGCGGGCTCAACCCCCAGGGAATCGAGTAGGGCCCATAGTTTATTGCGGTTCACTCGTACAAAAGCCGCGGTGAGATCCATGAAACCCAAAAAGAGGGCACCAGGTTGGGGGGGCGTGGCTAACCGCCGAGCATGGCGGCTGCACCTTAGCGGAGCTCCGGGCCGGGACCCGACACATCCAGTCTCCACAGCGGAACCTGGGGGAATCTTTCCCTAAAATCTTCCCCTCGTATGCCGAGGTGGCGGTGGGGATCGACTGATCGCAACTGCGGCCCAAATAGACTTCGCGGTTGCTGAGAACCGCTGCGGGGGTCTGCCTCCGGATGACGCGGCCTGGTGCGGCTGATAGAGCGAGGCTTCCTGTGAGGCGGTGCCCGGAGACCTACCACTGTTCCCGACCGAGAGCTACCTGGACTGGAACCGAGCCACAGCGGGTTCACGAATTGCCCTGAGGTGTGTGACTTTGTTTTCGTCACTGGAGGTTGGTTCTGGTGTGATCCGAGGTCCCGAACACGAGGGCGCAATGTCGAGTTTCCAGTGATGAACTTTCCTCAATTATGTGCGCGCCTCCTCTTGGGTGCCTCACACCTATATAGATCTCATCGGAGGCACTCTGCATGGTTTCTCCTGCTGTGTCGCGGCCGGCGACCGTCCCTGGCTGACTGGCGGACCGACGGAGCACCGCCGATTCGACCTGACTCACATGTGTCCCTGGGCCCTGTAACGGAGACGCGCTCCCTGTCCCACGTCGAGCGCTGCCATAATTAGACCTGCACTGCCGGATCGCCGCGGGGGCTTGTCGGCTCTCCTCTGGCTTGCGGTCCCCGTTTGGAGCTTGCGGGGTTCCGATCTTCGCTGGGTTGCATACAAGGATACTCACATCGATCTCTTGGCTTCAAGGTGAGGAGACGGGGCGGATGATTTCTTGCGGAGGCCTCAATACGCCCGCCGCACACTCCCCCTTTCAGCCCTAACTACGGTGGCAGCCGGGGCCTGTAAAGTTCATAATTTAAATGAGAGACTGTTGTGGCGTGACTGAAGTCTTCTAGTTGCACCCGTTAATTATTGCCATATAGTGCATGTGACCATAGGATTTCCACATCTTATACGATCTGACGGGCTATACATCTCTTCTACTCTGGAATTAAGGTCTCTGAGGTCCCACTGGTCGGCGTACTTTACTCAAGTGGCTGTTTTGCTGAATGGCTGGAGAAATGCACAAACTACATATTCTCTTCTCGTTTGCATGGCTCATTGGAGAAGTGGGCAGACTTGGTGTGTTTATACCGTGAAGGGAGACTTTTCTTTTGCTGGACGAATAACGGGGGACCCTGGTGGTCCTGTATATAGCGACAGTATTGTCACATATGTGCCTTGTTGCGACCCTGCCCCACTAATCACGGCCTTTCTGGTTGCCCATTACACGGCGTGAGCGTCTCCCACCTGTTCCACTGTATTATCCTTTGAAGCAAGCCGCCCCACCTCCTTTATTCACTGTGATCTGGTTCTGTTTCCCTCACCCTCAAGGGGCTGGACTATTCTGGGTTTTTGGCCAGTACTCCGCTTTTCTCCTGGGGCCATGGGTCCATTCTGGCTTGACCTATAGACCTTATTGGGCCTGCCTGAGCGCCTAGAGACCACATCTGGGTCACTCTCTCCTAGTAGTACTGCACTTCAGCACTACAATGGGGCGCACGAAAGGGAAACAGCTCGACATGCCTTCCACGGAAGCACCATTTCAGGGGGACTCTGACTCGACCTCCCAAACGTCTTCAATTAGTTGCGTCCCACCAACGGCCTTAACACCCCCCCTGACAAGTTGGATCAAATTCTTCAAGAGATCAGGGAATCACGCCAAGCTATCGAACACCAAGTAGGTACTCTTACCACTAACCTCACCCTTTTGCGTGCAGATCACTCCAAACTCTCTGACACGGTCAAAGACCACCCACAGACGCTAATCGACCTTGTACTGCAACAGAGAGAACATTCTGATCAGCTCTCACAAATGCAAGAGCACTTAACCACCCTACTGGATAGAGTTGAAGACGCAGAGGGGAGGGCCAGACGCAATAACGTTCGCATTATTGGTATGCCGGAACGTTCAGAAGGTTCCAATGCGACCCAGTTTGTGGAAAAATGGCTCAGGGAACATGTGGCTCCAGAAGGTCTTTCTACCTTTTTCTGCGTGGAACGGGCACACCGAATACCCACGGGTAGATAGACAGCAGGCATGCCGCCTAGACCACTAATAGCCCGTATCCTTAATTATAGAGACCGAGACTATCTCTTACAAAAAGCCAGAGAAAACGCCCCCATACAATACGAAAATACTCGAATTTCACTTTATCCGGATTACACTATTCAAGTACAACGTCACAGAGCCTCCTATCAGCCGCTTAAGAGGAAGCTCCAGGCCCTTAACCTGAAATACGCTTTGTTATTCCCGTCACGACTAAAAATTATTTACAACCAGAAGGCCCATTTCTTTGACTGTCCTGAAGCAGCCAACGCCGGCTGGAGTCTACCTTGCCCTCCCAGTCATTGGACAACATTGACCAGCAACTACGTCGTATGCCGCCACAAATGGACAAACCAAGGTTCCGTCGCAACAGAACACCTCATGCACGCCCCGCCAGATAGCCTACACCTGCGCAGGCCCTCATGGGGCAGGCATCGGCGTTGGTGGTTGCTGTCTCCATGCGTGACCCCGATCTGATTGCGTCCCCGGAACAATCAGATGACAATACGTTGCCATCAGACTCTGAAAGTAACGATATTTTGTTCCCTTCGATTACTCCGCAGATTGTGAAGGATTTATTTGGCTAATACTGTTGAGTGGTCTCCATGGTTTCCTCACAATTGCTGAAGTGTTCTTAACTGATAAAGGGAAGTAAGAAAGTGTGAATATCTATGTTTAACATATGCCTTTCTCCCCAGGTTTCCGCCTAGTCTACACATATTACAGGGTCCTACACAGGATGTAACTCCGTTTTTAATGGTTCAGTCATGCTTAGCTTTGGGCCCACCCCCCTTGCAGTCACTGCATTGTATAACCGTTTGGAAGTAGTAAGCTTTAGTTTAGGTTTGGACCAACATAGTTCGATCGTTGGCCCTAGTATTGGGTGTTATGTTTTTAGAATGGGGTTATGGTTCCTGGTCCAGGTTATGGCACTTAAAGTGTCGTTTTCTTCACGTCTCCTCTTGACACTCTTCTGTAATGGTCAACTACAATATGGCTAACTTAGGTAAATATAAAACATTGACATGGAATGTTCGTGGAATGGGGTCTGTCCACAAACGACATCGCATTTATGCCCAACTGAATAGGCGAAAGGTACAAATAGCTTTCATTCGGGAAACTCACCTAACTGATTCAGAAATAACAAAAATGCGCAGGAAATGGAAGGGACAATTTTTTAACACTTCTTATTCTGCCTTTGCAAGAGGGTCACTGATCTGGATTCGAAGTGGGGTACCCTTTGTGTTAATGGACCAACGAATAGACCCAGCAGGACGATATGTTCTCTTGCAGGGCAAATTAGATGGTATCCTAATAGTTATTGGCAGTGTTTACGCCCCGAATTATGAACAGAATTCTTATCTCACTAACCTGAATACAGTTTTATCGGATTGGGTAATGTATCCCTGGGTCATCGGCGGAGACTTTAACTCTGTTCTAGATGTCCACTTAGATCACTCTCACCCCCCACTACGGGGAGCAGTGTCTACTAAAAACGCAGATTTTTTGCGGGCCTGGGCCGCGGGTTGGACGCTACAAGACGTGTGGCGTACACATTATCCCAATAATATTCATTCTACTCACCACCACACCAATTGCACACTAGGATTGATAGAATCTTTTGCTCAACATCTCTGGTGCAACAAATGACCGAATCCACATATCTTGGGAAAACATTGTCCGATCATAACCCGCTTGAAGTACTTCTCGAATGGGGGAGGGTCCCCACCCCGGTTCCAACTTGGCGGCTCTGGCCACAAACCCTGGAGGACGCGGTCTTCCGAGACACGCTGGGCACCGCCATTACTAACTATTTTACAGAAAACAATGACACTGCGTCCTCCTGTTTAATTGAGTGGGACGCATTTAAATCCGTCGTAAGAGGGACGGCCATTGGGGCTACTGTGGGAGCTCGTCAAGAAACACATAAAAATCTCACTTTAGTGGAAGCCTCTCTTAATAAGCTTGAAAATGCAGCTATCATTAATCCGTCGCAGCAAGCACAGCTCCAAGAAGCCAGAATTAAGCATGCTGAACTTCTGGAACAACTCCGCTTGATAGATTACAGCGCTTACACTCAATATAGCCACAAAGATTCGGATAAGTCGGGGAACCTTCTGGCACGACTTATACGTAACACTCCTCCCCCTGTCCCGATAACAGAAATTACTCTCCCAGACGGCTCTGTCGCTTCTACCCAAGCCGACATTAACCAAGCGTTCTGCACGTACTACCAAAATCTATACAGCGCTCCACCTACTACATCATATGGCCACATAGCTGCCTTCCTCGGCGACCTTACATTTCCTAAACTGACAGCGGACGCTCAATTCGAGCTGGATGCCCCAATCACTAAAACCGACATTAAAGAAGCTATCAGGGATTTGCCCAAAAACAAGACTCCAGGCCTAGACGGCTTACCGGCTGAATTCTACTCGATATATGCGGAGAAATTGGCTCCGCACCTAGAGAGCCTATACAAGGCAGCTCTGGAGAAGCGTACTCTTCCACTAACGACCATGCAAGCGCTAGTTACTTCTCTCCCCAAATCTAATCGAGACCCCCGTGACATGTCTGGCTACCGCCCCCTCTCATTGCTATCTACCAAGTATAAAATACTCCGTAAAATATTGGCCAAGCGTCTCCTGCCCTATCTCCCAAAGTTAATCCATATCGATCAATGTGGCTTTATTCCAGGCCGTAATACATCCCTAAATATTAGACGCTTCCACTGTATTATGGAGATGGCGGCGGTCCTCTCCCAAACAACTGGATGTATTTCTCTTGATATGCAACAAGCGTTTGACACTCTTGATTGGCATTACATGTTGGCCTCTATGGGGAAATTTGGTATCCCAAAGGGCTACTTGCGGTGGGTTAAGTTGTTCCATACTGCTCCTACGGCAAGGGTCAGAACTGGCTCACATATATCTGCGATCTATTCCATAGCCAGGGGTACCCGTCAAGGATGTCCCCTGTCGCGTCTGTTGTTTGTCCTGGCGTTGGAGCCCCAACTCCTTAAACTCCGCAAGGAAGCTGTAGACTTGGGGATTTTGATCAATAATACAACGCATATAGTGTCCGCATATGCGGATGACATTATCCTGTTTATTAAAGACTTAACTACAAATCTGGAACCTATCCCATTTTTAAACAGTTTGAACAGATATCGGGCCTGGCGATCAATGCTACTAAATCCTATGCTTTTTACATGCGACATAATGACACCCCAGATCCAGTATTATTTGGCGACATCACTCTTACAACCGCCCCTGACACATTTAAATATTTAGGTATACAAATTTACAGAACCCCCCCAAGACCTCATTGATGGTAATCTATTGAAGGCTATAGGATCGCTCCGTAAACAGGTCTCTTTTTGGATTTCGTTACCATTATCTGTGATGGGCAGAATTGCCATCTCTAAGATGGTGATGCTCCCTCGACTTTTATATTTTTTCACTAACATACCTGTCTTGGTTCCGTCCAAAATTTTTAACACACTTAACACTCTTCTAACGGAACTTATTTGGGGAAGGGGACGGAGGAGAGTGGGCCTGGCCAAGCTACAGTTGCGACCGGATGAGGGAGGTCTTGGTGCTCCAGATTTTCGAGCCTACTGTATGGCCAGTCAACTACAATGGTTGTCTTATTGGCTCGCGGGCCGACATATCCAAGAAATAGACTACACACCTCAGCTTCTTAACCAGGGCACCTTACATAATTTATTGCTACCGACCGTTAAGATCCCACCCACGGTCCCCCCCCTGCTTAAAACAGCATTATTGTACTGGAGGAAGACTCTCCAATATACTAGGAAGGTATCCCCATACTCTCCCAATATCCCCTTACTCGGGATTCCAACTGCAACTGGCTTAATTTCCAAAAGAATGATATCCTCATGGACACAGGAGGGGGTTTCAACGCTTGGAGCACTGTTTATAGAGGGCACACTAGCGGATCACGACAATTTTCTCCGTGCTCAGGGGGTCCCCCGACGCTATTTCTCCTCCATGCCACTATCCCTCATTACATCAAACTTCACTGGGCCCCCGATGGTACCGAACCCCTCATGCATGAATTAGTCCATGCTATACACTTAATGGGAGAGGGGCGTCATCTTACTCGCTGGTTGTATAGGGGTATTCGAGCGCACTCTGGCACGCCCTTAACTCCACTCCGAGCTAAATGGGCATTGGAAATGGAGAGGGAATTTACTGACAAAGAGTGGGCCTCGATTTTGGAATTTCCTAGGAAAGTCTCCCGCAATGCCAAATTCAAATATATACAATACATGATTTTACATAGAGCTTATCTCACACCGCATCGACTCAACAGCATATACCCCAATGCACAGCTTTCTTGTCCCAGATGTCAGGAAGCGGATGCGGATCTACTCCACATGTTATGGGGGTGCCCTTGCCTACGAGTGTTCTGGCAAACAATCAGTTGCACGGTACAGAAGGTTACCGGTACAACTGTGGGATCAGTACCGGACAGTTGTCTATTGGGACTACACAAACGCCCTAAGAAACAGAAGGTCCAATATAGATTTGCGGATTTGGCGGTGCTCATAGCCAAACGTGCAATTACAATGCGGTGGAAGTCCGCTTCCCCTCCTACACCACTTACTTGGCAGACAGAGATGATCAGATGGGGTAATGCCGAGAGCACAATAATCAGGCAAGAAGAATTTCGGGGTCTGCGCAGGATCCCTATCTCTATGGAGTGGGATCAAATGTTAGAAGCCTTCAAAGCCATGGAGTCATTAACTCCCCCGACATCTCAAGCCGGGCCTACACTACCCACTTCTCCTACATCTCCGTTGGCGCACCTGACTATATATAATAATATATTACCACGCTTTTTATTGCCTAGGGGTATGTATAGACATTTACATATGTACAGGTTTCCATCTCAATGTATAAATGCCTGTATATGCTTGGAACCGACTTGTTTTGATTGACGAACCACAAGTTCCTAGAATGTTACGGTGTACAATAATGGACCAGTGAACTGGGGGGAGGGGGGCTGTTCTAAATTTTGTAGTTTTAGTTGTAGAGTAGTAGTTGGACGATAAATAGATAAACACGAGTTTTTTTCTTTTTATTCTAACCTTACATTAATCGCTTGCTTGCTTATGCAAAAAATTTGATATGTTTATTTCTTTGGTGGTATTCCCTCTTCTTTTTACGATACATGCAACATAATTTCTGCGCACTCTGTCCACATACATTCATTTGTCCACCGAAACTAGCGAAATGTTATTATGATAAGAATAATACATGGTTCTTTTGTGTCTTACGGCTGACATAAGCAGTATTCCATGTATAACACCGATGTAAAAACTCAATAAAATTTTGTTTAAAAAAAAAAAAGAGGGCACCAGGTTGAGCAACTGTAAATTTAGCAATTATTAAATAAAGATTCAAACATTGCTCCGTGGTTGACTTTCCCACTCGAAAGCCGTACTGCGCATCAGTAATGATGTTATTCGACTCGGCCCAATCAGAAAGCCTATTAAGTAAGACCCTCCCCAGGACTTTGACTGAAGAGTCAATGAGAGAGATAGGGCGATAACAGTGGGGATTATTCTTATCCTCCTCCTTAAAGATCGGCACGGCGGTGGCAACCTATTCTTTACCGCAGCATTTAACACCCTCCTCAAAACCGGGGCCCATACATCAGTATTATCCCGGAAAAGATCCGGGGGAACCCCGTCAGGACCGGGGGCCTTACTCCGGGCCAGTCCCTCAATGCCTACCTGCACTTCATCCAAGGGGAAAATTATGGGAATGTCCACCTGGGGTAGCCCTATCTCATGGGCAAATCCTTCGCATTGTCCAAAATTATATACCCCTTCATAATGGACAATCCATTCTTCCGGGGTGATGTGTTGACATAAGGCGGGTTTCAGTGGGTCAGAGAAACAGAGACCCTATTACTTGCCAAAATAAAGTGCTATCCTGCTGCTCACTTGCTTGGGTTAATTCTTCCCATGCCTGCCCCTGTAGTGTTCGCCTCCGGTCCTTGAGGGCTGCCTTTGAGTTGGTGCGACAATCAGTCACCCTATCTCTGTCACTGGGGGTCTCTTTCAAGGCCTTCTTTAGGAGACGAAGGGCCCGAGAACACTTATCGTCAAACCATTTCGGGGAAGGATTGGGCTACAGGAGCTGACAATAAGCTAGCAGTGGACTGCGTGATGGCAATGAATGAATTAATAATGTCTTCATCGGATGCTAATGGCTCTAGGCAGGTTTGAATCTCCTTTTGTCTAGTTTTAAAAAGAGAATAATTAAAAACCTTAGAATCTACCTGCGACCAATGTAGACGTCTCCCCATATCAGTTAGGGATATTGAGCCCACAGATGAACTAGGATGCTTCAATTGGTTAACCACCCTTTCAAACACTAGTGTCAAGGGGTTGTGATCGCTATAAGGGCTATGTAAGATCTTAAAACAGAGTAAGGACCCTCCTAGCGAGGCAGAAACAAAAATATAGTCAATAATTATCGCGTAACCCCTACCTTTATAGGTTGGAGGAATAACAATATTAAAAGGGTCCCGTCTCTTATCTAAAGTAAACACTAAATTATGAGCGTGTAGGAGACTATTCACTTCAGACCCTTCTGTGGAATGCTCCATTTGCAATCCTTCCCCAATCAAATATGTTTGTGCACTTTGTTGAAGTTGTAATGAATCGAGGCAGGGGTGGCAGTTAAAGTTTGATTAAGTATGATTAAGTTGTCAAGACAGAGGCCGTCTCCCTGCAGCGTTTCTAGGGCCCCTCTCAGCTCTGTTAGACTTGAAGGCCCCAACCTTCCCTTTTTGGCGTTATAAAAATTTACTATGGTCAGGCGGAACGATCTTCCCACCACTAATTTGATGCCCTGGAGCACTCTTGAATCCCACTTCACTTGCTTCACCAACCCACCAAGATCAAGAGCCACAAAGATAATAAGACCCCCCACTCGCTCTGCCTGCTCTGGAGCTCACTGCTGGGAGAAAGAAAGTTTTAAAACCCTCTAGAAATAATTTATTCTTGATCTCCCAGATTTCTTGGAGGCAAATGATATTGAATAATCTAATAAACGAAGTCCACCTTACATCTGCAAATTTTGCTGATAACCCTGCAACATTCTTAGGTCTTTCCCTTTGCCATGGCTGCGCTTTGAGGGAGGAGTTATGAAACCTTCTGATTGGGGTATGGGAACTTCAGTAGGGAGCCTGCAAATAAGGTGATCTACATTTAAGTACGAGGGGGCAACATCATCTGCCAGAACCTGTAAGGGGAACCTTAGAGGGAGATCATTCATAAAACATCTAGTATAATCAATTGTGAGTCAGTCCAAATCATTGAGGTCTGCCAGGAGGGCATAGCGATTAGACAATGCATTCAGTCCTCCCTGAGCACAATCTTCCCCCCTACGGGCAGAGAAATGCTCCTTAATTGTGATATCCTGCAGGAATCTATAGAAAAAGCCCAGCAGTAATAATTTAATATTCGATTGGGGAAGATAGGACTGGGCTGAATGTTTCAGGATGTTGCATGCCAGATCAGGGTATCTAAAGGTAATGATCACGCAGTCTCCCTCTAAACTCTTCCTCGAGGAACCTATCCAGGAAATTCTCCTCTTCTAGTAGCACTCGAGCCAATATCCTGTTCCTGCTCTTGAGTATGTGAATATATTTCTTTGAATATGTGACACAAATGTCACTCATTTTTTAAACTGAAATGCACTGCATGTTTGTTCTTGCTATATATTTTTCTCTTTTCATTGGTAGTACACTGTTGAAAAAGTGACTGCCTTGAAGATTTCTCAGCCATCATTCTTGTAAATGAACATGGCTGGCATTAGTAAATGAAGGCTGAACCGGTTCACTACATTTTCTTTAGAAAATCATCAATGCTTTAGTAAAATTTCTCAGTCTTTGTTCAAATAGTTAAAAACTGGAGCAGGGCTCTTGATGATTCCCTCACATTAATGTATGGTAGAAAATCTGACAGTTGGTGCCTCTGTAGTGTGAGTGGAGCTCACAACCTACATTCCTGATTGGCCAGAGTTTGAGTCGTAAAAGGAGGTGGATAGACTATATGTAGTCGATGGCTATTGCCAGTGTTAATGAAATGCCTAATTGGGCACTGCTTTAAAACATTGTCTAGTGAAGGATCTCAGGCTGACGATGGGGAATATTCAAGCATATGATTCCATAAAAGATCCAGTGCCGGTGCTTCTCAACCATGATGCAAAATCTCACTGACCAATCAACTGATTCATTCGCCTGTCCAAGGTAAGCATGGACATCAGACCACTCAGGAACATCCCCACCCAAAAGCAGAAACCATTCCCCCTATAAGGATGGTATACACCACCACATGCCCAACTATCCTCCAATCTGCTTCATTCCACTCCAGGTTTAAGTGCAACTTCACGATTAAAGCAACAAGAGAATTACATTCCATTTCCCATCACCACCAAAATGCTACCCATATTAGGTTACACTGATAACAAAAACCTTGGCGAAAAAGACTCAACATTAAAAGTTTATGGACCTAAAGCGCTCTAGGCCTCCCTCCTGTTCAACCCACTACACACTTTGGCAAGTAACTGAGGACAGGATAAGAGTACCTCTCTGGCCATCACGCATGATGCCAAAACTTCCTACAAAGGCCTTGCTGCAATTCACCGACCTATCAATCAAGTACACTGTAGTGTGCTAACCAGTGTGCTAATGTGCTGCAGCACCTCTCCAGGAGCATGAAGTGCTAGATTAATGCAACTACAATACCTGACTTTGAAAGACATGTGCAATCACCCAGCACCTGCTAGATTCTGGCTCCAGGACCGATAACAAAATATTGCATTGAGCAACTATATAAAACAAAATGTACCTCTGTTGTGTTTGAATGTGAAGAATTGTATAAATGTTTGCACTTGTTCTCTAAATCAGTGTGGTTAGAAAAAAATGCTGGCTCCAAGCGGGTTTCCCAGTAACGTGAGGGTTTCCATGACACTGCAGTAGCAATTACTTGTGTATACACTGTCACAGGAAACTGTGCACCCAGAGGTTGCGTAACTGTCAAGATACAAGCATAAGAAAGATAATTGGTTTTATTCAAGTGCAAACACCCACGGGTTTCCTGACTGGCGGCAATAAAAAGTGGAAGAAAACACTGTTGCAACTTCACAACTCCTTCTGCATGAGGTCAGTTGATATACTAGCATAGGCCAGCATATAACCATAAATCACAATCTAACCATCTTGTGCTGCGAAATAAAGACCAGCGATTGATTTGCCAGCAGAAGCAGTAAAGAAACATTATATTTCAGTTCTAAAGTAAATATATAAGTAAGTATTCCTCTTCCTGTGTGTTGGTAGGTGTGATGCTGCGCAGCATCCCCCCTGCGGCAAGTAGGGCGGTTCAGGTTTGTTTGGGATGACATCCCACACAAGGACCAGAGAAGAAACAAGAGTCATGCTGATCTGCCAGATTTTCCCCACCCTAACAACCACTAATGCATATTTTACCCTATAGACCATTGGGCCCATCACTTGCCTTGGGTGCTATATCTCTCCTTCTAAAGGAATACGTTCAGGAATATTAAGCAACGCTCTACATGAACAGCACGGCAAAGTGAACAGACTGACGTGGAAGAGACTATTCTACAAAGAAAGGACTATACCTTTGTAATGTAATAATGGAGTGAAGGCACAAGCTAGGAGACTATGTACTAGACTATACACTCGTCGTAGGATACCCTTGAGACAGCTATATCAGAGTTAAATAAAAAAGAAAAAGGGTCCTGAATACCCAAAGTCAACTCTGTGTAATCCGGATATCATCAAATTATTTCATTGCGTGGTTAAATTGTTACATACGTGTGCTGTATTCGGCCTTCATCCTACATACGAAATTAATCACCAAATGGATTTTTGGCCTGACTAGATCACTTCCTTTACGTTGTAAGAGAGACAAAGGAACAAAGATGGCTAAAAAAACTACAGCTAATATACCACACTACTCTTGCAGCCATTTAATTTATGAATTTGCTATGGCATGATTCACATTGTGTAGGAAAGTGTCCCTTTTTGCATGGTTACCCCCCACTTTTTGCCTGACACATGATGCACTTTGACTTGGTGTTCCCTGGGTCCCTGCCAATCAGGTACCCAGGACCTATGTTTTTTCCCCAAAGCTGTCCCTTTGTACCCACAATTGACACATCTCTGGCCACAGGTAAGCCCCTTGTAAAAGGTACCATGGGTACCAAGGGTACTGTGACCAGGGAAGGCCTTTAAGGGCTGCAGCACCTACTGTGCCACCCTTAGAGGCCCTGTACATTAACACCCACACACTGCCATTGCAGGCTGCGTGTTTTGGTGCAGAGAAAAGTGAAGAGTCCACATAGCACACATCCCTGTGTGCCATGCCTACAACCCACTGTCTTGGGCCTAGGTAAGTCACCCATCTAGCAGGGAGCACTAGCCCCCAGGTGAGGGTACAGTGGCATGAGCCCTGTACCCCTGCAGTGTCTAAGCCCATTCTAAGATATTGTAAGTGTTGTAAAGCCATAAAGAGTATATGGTCTGGGAGTTGGTCATTACGAACTCCACAGCTCCATAATGGCTTTACTAAAACCTGGGAAGTTTTGGTAGCAAACTCTTCACCACATTAAACCCACACTGATGCCAGTGTGGGATTAAATGTAAAATGCACACAGAGGGCATCTTAGAGATGCCCCCTGAAAAACAACCAGCCCTGGTGTGGTTCCTGAATGGCTGCCCGCCATTTGCCACCACCAGTCGGGGGGCGGAGCGTTCCAGGCAGCCCCCGGTTGCTCAGGCCCACAACCGCCTGTAGGACTAACGGGGCGCCGTCGCTCTTCCAGGGGACAACGCTAGGACATCCCTGGGTATACTTGGCTTTGCACCCTTGTTGTGCTGCTGCATAGAGTACCCTTCTGTACCTTACAGGCTCTGGATCGCCCTGTAACTCCTCCACAAAGTTTCTGGACCCCTGGGTAGAGAGCCTCTGCTCTCTGGGTCCAGAAACAATGCTCATCTTAGGCAGAGGTGTCATGCTTCCTCTGCCAGGATGGGCTGGGTCCATGAGGGGGGAAGCTTCAAAGGCCTGCCGCCTTTGTAAGCTGTCCCTGCCTTTTGCTGCCTCCAGCAGCTGGCTCCCACCGGTTCTGACCCCCACTTTGTGTGGGAGAATCGGCAGGAAAACTGAGCCAGGAGGAGAGGTGTGCTTACCTTTGCCAACCCCACCCCTCAGGTGGGGGAGGCGAGGTGAAGCACACATCTCAGTCCGCTCCATCATGGAGATGAGGGGACCCAACCAATTAGGAAGAGGCTCATGGCCCCCTCCCACTGGAGGATGGCACAATAGGTGGCACCCATCCCAAGGAAGGCACCCATTGGTCCCGACCTGCACACCCCTTTAACGCCCCTAAATTTTGTATCTAGGGGCGATCCTGAACCTTGCCTCCTCAGATTCGAGGAAGAAAGAAGAAGGCCGAAGAGCCATTTTGACCCAGGACACCTACTGCTTTGGCCCCAGCCCTACCGGCCTGTCCCAACTTCAACCTGCCTACAGCGAAAACTCTGGCAAGTCCAGCAGCTAGCAGCCCCCAGAGCCCTGAGGACCTGCTCTGCACTCATCTAACAGACTCTGTCTCCCGTGAGGAGCGGATTTGTTCAAGCAAAGACTCTACCTCAGAATCCGGCTGCGAGATTCTGCACCACTCTGCACTTGACGCCGACAGCCCGAGTTCGATTGGCCCAACACCACGAGGAGGTCTCCCCAGCGATCCTGCCCTGGGATCTGATGATCCCCGACCTCCCTCAAGCTTCAAGTTGATGCCTGCAGCCTCAACCTGAAGGGTCCCCCAGACTGCGACAGGAGCTGGTAAGCAGAACCCGACGGCAAAAGACACCCCTACGCCCGACGCCCCACAACCTTGGGTGGCCCAACTGACGATGTCCAGCCATCCCCCAAGATCCCAACTTACCTCTCCAGCCGGTGGAAGCCTCCCTGCCCGAGCCTGCAGCATCTTTACCGAACCAAAGATCTACATTGACATCCACTGGGTCCCCGACGTCGCCTTGGCACTCTGCACCCGGCTGCCCCTGGTGGTGCAGCTCCTGTGTTGATTGTTGGCCCTTGCAGTGCTGATCTTAACCCCAGGAGCTTTGCTCCCACACCCGAGTGGGCTGCTCGTAAGCAGCCCCTGACTGAAGGGCCCCTTAGCCCCACTGGCTAACATTGGGCCTCTGCACTCTTAACCCAGCTGCCCTAGTGCCGCTGGCGGTGCAATTTGAGTACCTACCTGGACCTTGGGTAACCTTGGTCCTAACCCCCAAAATTCATATCTGTAAGTCGAGTACTTACCTGTAAAACCGATAACCATTTTTCTCCCATAGGAACTAATGTTACGAGTTTTGTTCCAAAAAGTGTTGAACTGCTGTTTCATATGGAAAGAAAGTAACTATGATGTAAACTGATAATTGTCATACTTACCTGTAAGTGACAAAGTCTAGGGTGTGATATCTAGGCATATCACCCCGAGTTGTCGATGTAATCCAGAAGTAACGAGAAAGTAATTACTGTGTAATTTAAACTGCTTTTTGAACCAATACAAACCTGTAACAATTGCAAATCCATTTCCAATTGCCATTTTTTTAAATGTTCTATGATTGAAAGTATAATTTACCCACCTGTACCAAGACCTGCTTGGTTCTAGAAAATGAAACTTAAGTATACCTTTTTTATACTTACTGAATTGGTCTGAATTCAGTCTCTGAGTATGTGCCTTCAGTCTTGATTGGGTGAATACAATAAATGCTTAACACACCCTCTGGATAAGGGTCGCCCACACTACCGCAAAGAGAGCTGTTAGTACTTACCTATACCTCTGGGGACTCCCTGGACTCTGTGCACAGTATACCTTACTTTTGGTATAGTATATACAGAGCCAGCTTCCTACACATAGTTACCATATGAACCACTGCACCATGTGTTTTTGCAAAATCACAAGGTTGTGTCTCTGTGTGGGAATTATAATTGACTGATGTCAGGGTGAACTGGTGTTGCTGCATTTTGATTTGGCATATATTTGCAGCATTTCATGTATCTGAGATGTTCTCTATTTTGGGTTCTGTGTCTTCAGATGGGAGTTGGGTTCTTGTATTAGAGAAAAGCTAATGACAAAAACAGTGTAAATCTTCTGCTTTCGTTTATGTGGTGATCGTCCAGGGCACGCTGCCCGCACCCATGGGATCTCAGCATACCAATTCAGCTCTCCTTGTGGATAAGCAGCTGGGTCATGGGCAGTTACTGATGATCAATAACAGAGAACGGCAAAAAAGAAGGTGGGAACTGGGGCCCACTGCAGGGTTTCTGGCAACAGTGGAAGTGCTGTTGGGATAAGCCCTTGCCCCACAGCACTGCCCTTGGTCACAGCGAACGGCAATGCCAAGAACACTACCACCACCCCCACATTACCAATGCGCGAAGAGTCCAAGAGCTACAGCCACAAAACCACCCCATTGGCCTTTAGCCCAACACCGAATATTGCATTGGCCATCCATGCCATGTCCCACCTGGATAAAACCCCCACAACACAAACCCAGCACCTAGACAAACATACTCCGGGTGATACTAACACAACATGCCTTTCCAACAAACAGTGGACTCATGGTCCAACCCACATCAAACCCACATCAAACCCACAGGCTCAAACCTGGTCAACCACACCAGAGCTCTGCCCGAGCCACTGTGAAGCGCCAGTAGGCTGAAGTGCTGGGATCTCACCCCCACAGAACAAAGAATGCATGCCTGCCCTGTGGTTCACCAGGAAGACAGAAGCAGGTGTACTAGTTGAAATCTTCAGATAGACACCAGCACTTCTAGCAAAAGAAAATTCAGGAGTCAGTTGGTGTATTTGTTGGAAATACATGTTTGTGTGGAGCAGAGGGGAAAAAGCACTCCATTCCTGAGCCCAGACCCAAATTCCTGGAAACGCCCATGTTGACAGGAAGCACCTACCCCACATCAGGTGCCAGTCAGTGCCGAACAGAAATGACCTGCTGTAGGCCTGGGAGCCTAAATACATCATGGCATATGGCTCAAAACCTGGCCAAACTCAAAACATGCATGTACATTTAATGACCCACACTCCCATCAGAATAGAACGACCAAACTGTGCCGTGGTACAGGACATTTCTCCCACACATTCTCCGTACCCAAGCCTTCTGGACAGTGCACACGTGTTATAGAGTTCCAAGCATAAAAGACGGCCTCACCACTAGATCAGGTGTTTTTCAGTCCAGTAAACAGCTCAGTGCATCTAGTCAGTACCTCTATTTCTACTTCAGTACCTCTATTTCTACTGGGTGCATTCCACCTGACAGACACCTAAATTATGGACCGTTGCTGCGAAACAATGGTCCTGGGCTTCATGCCAGAGCCTGAAGCATCAGAACAATGCAGAAAGCTCAGCCTACCTTGAGAACCATCCATGAAAACCTACTGTACTGATTCTAGCAATTATCAAATACACTTCAAAAACAATAGCATAAAATGTGCCTCCCTGCCCCAAATTCTGCAGACGGTGGTTGGGTGTGAAAGGGTGTAGGGGGAATGTTCAGGATATGATGAGCAGTGGCAGGAGAGGTAAGTTTGAGGTTTGGAAGACTTCACTAATTCCCCCCCTAAGCCCCTCCCTCCTCGACTGTGCACATCCTACCTTCCAGGGTCAGTATAGCCGAGCCTCTGTAAATCTGCCACCAATTACACTGGGGAAAAAACCTCAGGTTTGAAGTACCGAAGTCCATCACAGATAGGTGGTGCCCGAAGAACTGCAGGGGAGAAACAGCAAGAAAGCTATAGAGTCACTGTCAGGTGCCACTAGGCCACGGGGAACTGAATGCCAAGCCCCAAATGATATCCACAACCACAGCAATAAGTAGTCCAGAAGGCAGCTGACCTTATGAGAAGAGGAGATCCCAGGTCAGCTTCTGGTGAAAAGACGAGTACAAATGCAAGAACTGCTAAACAGAGCACCTGCCCCAAATTCTGTTCTTGTGTCCACCAAGAAACCACTGACAGCACAAAGCAACCCAGCGCAGATCTTTGGCAGGGAGAGAGTTGGATGGAGAGGGCATTAAAGCAAACCAACACGCAGGGCATGGAGACATCACTAGAGTGCAGCGCCATAGATCCCGCCTATCTCAGATCCACCAAAACTCAACTGCCCAAATGCTCCAGCCGCATCACTCCTGGGCACAGCAGTCCACTACAGTGTCATCAGAACCCCTTGTGTAAAACCCAAGTTGGTAATTTCCAAAGTTGACAGCTCACCAGAAATGACTGGTGCATGCAAAACCGTGAAACCCACAACCTAAAGCTGAACAAACATGAGTCATTGTGTTGGGGCGCGGCCAGAGAAGTGCGCTATCTTTGAATCCAGGCCATGTTAGAACAACATTCCCCTGAGCAGAGAGCATATATGGCACACATCAATAAGAACCGTTCCCCCACACTGTCATCGAGATAGGCTGAAGCCAAGGAGCAAGGCATGAGATGGGATGAGGAAGAGCCAGAGATGGACTTGAGACATGCATAGACCAAGGCACCACCAGTCAGCATTTCCAGACGCCAGGCCCCATATGGCTATGCAGATATCTTGGGTTTCACCAATCTGAGGAAGACTGCTCCAGAACGAAAATGACAGTAAGCTCTTAGACTCGTGATTACAGAACTGGGACAAATTCATGGCAGCAGGAAGGTGGGGGATGATCATGAATGTAGGAAAGACTGTGGCTTCATAGGAGCCTTCTTACCTATTAGGCAGCTTCATCACTAGGCAAGGATGCAACTGGATTTCTGAGCTGCCCAGGGGCTGCTCAGTCATATGGGAGCCATATTGGCAAGGAACCACGATTCTGATGGACATGTCTAACTTCTGAGTCTTCGCCTTATAATATCACCCAGGTCCCAGACTGAATTAAGATATTTTTTGTATCACTGCTCACGCACGCCGCTAGATGGTGCAGTGCAGCTCTGCTCTGACTCCGTAGGACCCCGGAGCTGACTGAGCAGAACAGCATATAAGTGCCACCCCTGTGCACTGATGTCCTTTCCTTACTGATGTCCTTTCTTTATGCGACTTCTGACGTGGATCCAGAGCTCTCCTCCCAACTTTTCCGTTTTTCTGATGACTCCAAAATCTTTCTTTCTCACTGTATGCTTATGTTAGGGAATGATCTGCCCACTGTAAATTACAGGATTCAAGCGGTGCAGTGACTGCAGGAAGCAGCTGCCGGTCATGGACTCACAAGAGGTGTGCCTTTGGTGTTTGGGCTTGGGACACGACTCTTCAAGTTCACTGGCCATGGAGTCAATCCCTCAATTGATCCCCACATGCCCTGAATTTTCGCAGCTGATCGAGGCCCTCAAAGAGGTTTTGCTGCAAATTTTCATTCCACCCCTGACTCCCTCTGGTGCGCTTTCAGACCCCACAGAACTGTAGGGGCCTCCAGTCAGGTTTAGCCTACGGATCCCTCCCCAGCGCCATCTGCTTCCTCCAGAACGGTTAGCAGGCCTGAACTGACTTGGGTTCAGACCTCCACTCTGGCCGCTAGAACCACGCTGGTTTTTGCTGCCCTGACGCTGGTGCCAACGCCACCGGTAGATTACCCAGTGCTGACATCTATGTCAGATCCTGAACAAATGTCGACTTGAGCTTGACAGATGTCCCCTTACAAAATTATTAAAGTGTAACTTTTTGTCCCGCAAACTGACTCTAACCCTATCCCTCTGCAACCCAGGACAGTGTTGATTTTGATGCAGAGTGGGATGGCTTGCACCCCAACTCATTACACTGATGATGATGCCTTATACTTTGATTTACAGAATGCCAGTGGGCTTGCTACCTCCCTTGAGAAAGGGCTTGGCTCGCCACATGGGCCACCAATGGAAGAATGTGCCTTGTTAGCAGTTGTAGTTCAGAAGGCAGCTGAAGAACTGAAATTGCAATTGCCCTCCATTGAGACAGAGACAAGTGTTTTGACAGAAATACTACTGCCAGGGCCCAGCAACATCTGAGCCCTTCCTCCCGTTTAATGATGCCCTCACAGATACTCTATTGGCTACATAGTCAAAACCATATTTCTTACAATACACCCCACTCTAGAGAGCCCTATTGTACAGGCCTCGACCAGTAATGTCTATCCTAACTCATTTCCAACCAACCCTCTGCACAGAGAACCCAAAAGGGTTGATGCCTTTGACAAACATGGTTTTCTCTGCCAGTTTGGCACTATGATCGTAAACACGGACTGTCTGCTGGGTTGGTAAACACTTGCCCTTTGGGACTTGGCCAGCGACATCTTGCTAGCAGTCCCGGAGGACCATACAATCGCTCAGTACATGATGGGCAGGATGCAGCAAGGAGTTTTATCTGTGCCAGGCTGGATCCACAGATTGCTTTGCCAGGGAGGTCAGTACCAGTGTCGCCCTTCGTAGACATGCCAGGAAGAGGTCCAGTAGGTTTTCTGTCGATGGACAGTCTTAGCTAACGGACATGCCATTTGATGGGACTCACCTCTTTGGAGAGAAGACGGACTCGGTTTTGTAACACTTTAAAAACAGCAGAGCAACAGCACATTCTTTGGCCTGTTGACCCCTACTAAACAGTTTCCACACCAATTCAAGAAATTTAGGGGCGGTTCCAAGGGACCACAGTATAGGTAGAAACAGCCTTTCCAGGAAGCAGTGCAACAGAGAACTCAGTCCTTTCGGGGCAACGGGAGTGGAACCAGGAGGCAATGTGCAGGCCAGCAGGTGCATCAGTCCTCTAACTCTTCTTACCCCAGTACAACTGCCACCACGCCGATTTAGTTTGCCCTTAGCAGTGAATACCCACCCAGAGGGATACAGATCCAGTACTTCCTCCCGGATTAGTGATCCATCACGTCTGACAGATGGGTCTTACAAATTGGACGAGTAGACTGCTCCCCGCCTTTCCTCTTTTCCCCACACCACATTGAATCTCAGTAGAACACCTTTTGATCCTGCCACAAAACTCACATTGTTTCAAATCCTATTTGTTCTAAACCCAGGATACTGGAAGGTGTCCCTGGACTAGCAGGACTTATATTTGCCTATACCTGTTCTGCAGTCTCACAAATGTTACCTATGGTTCAGAGTGGGCCAGGAGGATTTTCCGATTGCTGTGCTCCCCTTTGGCCTTAGATGTTCACAAAACGTGATGG
Source organism: Calotriton arnoldi (assembly GCA_963921515.1). Classification (NCBI taxonomy): domain Eukaryota; kingdom Metazoa; phylum Chordata; class Amphibia; order Caudata; family Salamandridae; genus Calotriton; species Calotriton arnoldi. The sequence continues at coordinate 3,212,925 of CAWUFW010000875.1, forward strand.
CAGTGGTCACTGCTCATCTTTGGAGGTCAGGAGTTCCTGTATTCCTGTACCTTAATCAATGGCTGCTGAAGGTAGGCTCGATGTAGTCAGTCGTGGACCACGTCCAGACGTCAGCAGAACGTTTAACATTGTTAAACGAGCTGAAGTCCCACCACAGAGACTTCCATTCATTGAGGCAAACCTGGACACGAGTTCAGGAACTTTCCCTCACAGCAACGAGTTCTGGACCAATGGGCTATGATCTAGATGTTTCAGACTCACTCCTGGATCCAGGTGAGAATTGCTCTGAGGCTTCTTGATCTCTAAGCTACATGCATCCTCCTAATCAATCACGCCAGGTGACACATGCAAGCCCTGCAGTGGAACCTGAAATCTCAGTGGCCTTAGCCTCAAGGCTGTTTTTCCAACACCATCCAGGTTTTAGAGATGAGTGCTCAAGATCTACAGTGGTGGCTGACCGATCACATTTTGTTCTGCGATACTCCACTTTCCCTTCCCACTGGGAGATGTCAGTAGTTACATAGGCTGCTGGATTGGTGGGTTCACCTCAGGGAGGGTAGAAATCAGAGGACTCTGGTCTCCAGTGGAGGGCCAGCTCCACATCAACCTACTGGAGCTATGGGCCATTCTTCTGGCCTTGAAGGGCTGCCTGCCATCCATCAAAAGGGAGCCTGGAGCGGTTCTTGCAGATTACACCACTGCCTTGTGGTACTGCAACAAACAGGGTGGAGTGGAGTCCTGTGATAGCAGGCTTTGCTCCTCTGGAGGTACCTAGAGCTTCTTTCTGGTTAGCAACAAACTGTTGTGTACTTCATAGGGTGTCCTTAAACAGGCTTTCTAGAATCATGACCATATATAGGCACAATCCAACCTGCCCTTATATAGGCATAGAATCCCAGACCTTATTTAGGCATAAACTATGCATACCAAATACAGGCATGGCTTCCGACATCCGTCCACCCTAGCGTCTCAACGAGTCCATGAACAAACAGACCCTCTGGCTGCGGGAGTTTCCCTTGCCCAGGACTATTGATTTCTTCAAGGTCTCATACATTATGCATGAACCTCTTATTCCCTAAGGGATTCATTCATGACGTCTTTCGCTACCCAACTCACGTCAATGCTAACATTTTCAGGTATAAATATACCTTCCCAAACCCCTGTAAATCAGAGGAGACCTCGACTTCAGAGGAGCCCGATTCCCGGCCAGACGCACTGAGAAGACACTGCCCTTCCTGCACGCAGAGAGTCCAGCTTCCAGTGATCTAACTTCCCTTGCGGGGTGTTGGAGTTCGAGTCCGGATAGAGATTCCTACCTCTCTCATTCTTCAGGTATGGAGCAGACAAGAACCTAGAGGGACTCTTGGCATAATAGACTCTTGGCATGCTAGGCGTAACTTACTCTTAGTATACTCTAGTCAGGAATACAGCACCTACTTCTACTTCTCCCTACACCTAGGACAGGTTAGGCACACTGGGTAGAACTAGGCTAGAAACGCATCGTATGAGTACTCGCATTTTTAGGTTGTGTCATTTTATGTAAATGCATATATGCTAAAAAGATAATGCTGACGCAGTATTATTTATTTTTACTGCTCACCTTGTACATTATTTATCTCGCATACTGTCTTGTGATCGTAACAGCACATATAACTTACAACAGAAACAAGACTGTTCAATAAATCCTTTATTGAAACGCCCGTCTGGTTATTTCTGTGTAAATCTGAGAATAACTAAACATGTACAACTGAGCTGAGTGAAATGGTTATCTATTGTTTCTACGACTCTGGGACACATCCGGATTCTGTAAGGGAAACACAGTGGTCATGTTTTGCGGCAGCCAGAAACTAATCCCTTCTTGTCGTCAAGAATTTTCTAGTGGCCTCTGAGCTAGCTGGCACAAGTAATTAAGTTTAATATACTCGATAGGGACATACCGACCTCAGTCCTATGTCAAACCTATAGGATATATTATTCCAATGCGCAGAGCCTATAAGGGAAATAGGAGCTACACTACATGGCGCCCAACGTTTGGTAAGGCAGTAATTCAACGTTAGATACTGAGTAACTCAGCTGTACATATATTCTTTTCTCTCTCAGAGACCCCTACCCCATATACTCCAAAAGACGTCTGGAGTGGGCAGGGATAGGATCCGCCACGGCTACATAGGGTAGTACCCTATATATTAGCTGTTTGGTTTGCTCAACGTTGAAGGATACAGTGTTCCACAATATTGTGCACCTTATCTTTGTTTCCTTGAAATTTGTTTTACATATTTTCAAGCAGAAAAATGTCAGGCACTGACAATGACGCCGGAACCGGTGGAGCTGCGGCTGATCCAGCCCAACCAGCGTTATTTAACAACACTGGTTTAAATGAAGCCGAAGAGGGTGTCATAGACATTCCTCCTAACTTAAGAAGAGCCATTACTCTAAAACTTATAAAACATGGCCTATCTCCAAGAGGAGGTAGAGCAGTTTTCGTGATTGAGGCACATGAATCCTTTCAAACAGAGGTATTCTATTCATGGGTAATTCTTCCTGAATCCAATCCAGTAACACACTTGTTTCACTTCTACAAAGAAGATGAACCACCAGAGGAATACATTCCTTTCGAGGATATTGAGATTCCATTAACATACCAGGAGCATCAGCTCTGGTTTAAAGGCGCCCTAAAACACAATAAAAATATAACCAGGCTCGATCCACTAGGTAGACCAGGAGCAACATGGCCGATTCTAGCCGGCTACACACCTCATCCAGACATCGAAATAATGTCAGACGAGGAAATACTTAATCAACTCACAGAGTTAATAAAAATCTACAGACAATTGGTTCAATATGTCATGCAGACTTTCACAGTCCAACCACCATTAACAATTACAAATCATACTCCTCCACAGGGGAGTACACTAAAAATTACACCACAGACTCTATACGCAGTCATGGGTAAAATGCCCACTAAGCGGGAGCAAATTCCGTTTTGGATAGCTCAAAAAATTACTCAAATTGAAGCAGTATTTCCAAATACTAGCCCGCATGAGAAACACAGAATCCTAACCATCAGTTTACCAATGGGGATCACACCACAACTGGAAGACTGCACCACTTGGGGCTCAGTCTTTGCTGCCATCTACACTAAAACACACGGCATTCCGTCAATTGCGGTAATACCAGATGTCCTAAAACAAATTCAAAACTAATATGGAGCAGAGCCTGCTTTAAATTTAGGTATGAAATTACTGAAAAATTTTGAACAGGTCTCAACGATAATATTATCTAATATTAAAGGGCGGCAGCAGCAGTGGCGATCCGACAAAAACTAAGGGAATTTGATGTTACAGAACATCAGACAGAGCTACCCAGAATTATAGAGCAATCTTATGCAGAATTAGGCAGAGATAGTTTGGGTGGGAGACCAGCTAAACCAAAACTATCGGAAAGTCCTGAAAAAGACTCAATTAAACAAACTCCTACATCTTCTAAAAAGAAGTGGGAATCTAACAAACAAAATTCAAACGAGAAAGGTTCTCAATCCCGAGGTAGGTCTTCACAAAAGGAGCCCTCTGAAAGGAGGTACAACCTCAGGAATAGGGATAATTTGAGAAAACCTGATAGGTATCAAGACACTGATACACGTTCCTCTCGTCCCTTTCAGGTCTCATCACAGACTTCGGAAAGAAGAGGACGAACAGAACATAGAGAAGAACGCGTGAAATCGAAAGACGACAAGCACGCAACAAAAATTAAAGCTAAACCTCAATTCTCCAAAAGAAAGTAGCAGGTCTAAAGATAAGACATGCCGAGAATAATGAGATCGCAACTCAAGAACGGAGAATGGGCTCAGACAATGCTGGACAGTGCAGCAGTGGTCACAATAGCTCGCCAGAACCTGATGGAACTTCTGGAGATAGTGGACTTGAATGAGTACATTACAGTAGAGACTGTAGACACCAGGGTTAGTACTCCACAAAGGTTATATGAAATAACACTCCGGATGGAGGAGACAAACCTAGACAGGTTAAAGCACTTTTTGGGAAAGACTATCAAAGGGTTATGACATACTTCTAGCAGAAAAAGACTGGCCACCACAATTTGTCAGGGAGTGCCCACACGGCGAGGACATGATTATGCCTGCCTTCTCCAATCACATTCCAATTCACTTAAAATATACATATGCCAGAAAATGGGCAGTGGCCCAGGCTCCAGCATTATATAAAAATCATGTAGGATGGGATGAGGACTCCCTCACCATAAAATACATCTGAAACATGAACCTACTGCTCAGAGGCAGTATCCAATTAAGCAAGAAGCTAAAAAACAGGTCAGGGAGATTTTAAATCAACTTGAATACCAAGGGGTGATTGAAACTAGCACCTCATCTATGAACAATCCTTTGTTTCCTGTCTCCAAACCAGACAATACATATCGTCTAGTTTTGGACTACAGACATTTAAACACTTGTTCTAAAACTTTTGCAGTACAAAATGCACATAGCACAGCATTAATGAATAACATTGTGCGTAAAAAATACAAAACAACATTAGACATCTCAAACGGATTCTTTTGTCAAAATATAGCACCTGAAAGTAGGTACTTAACGGCATTCTCCATAATGGGGACCCAGCGTCACTTTTGTCGACTCCCACAAGGGTTCAAGAACAGCCCGGGGTTATTCTCAGCAAGAGTAACGGAGTTACTACAAATTTATGACAACGAGGCATTGTCCTATGTCGATGATATTTATCTGACAGACGATGACTTGGAAAAACACTTGAACAGAGTGAGCACCATTATATTGGGATTCGCCTCTGAGGGCTACAAGTTCAACTTTAAAAGTCCCGAATTGCCCATCTCAATGTCCTATTTTTAGGATATGAGCTTTCAAGTGAAGGCAAGAGCTTGGCAGCTAACTTTCTAGAGAAGTGTGCGCTGCTCCAACCTCCAAAAACGCAAAAAAATTTACAATCAATACTGGGATTCCTAAATTTTGGTAGAACATACATTCTAAACTATGCAGAAAGGGTTAAACCTCTCACGCATTAATCAAACCTGATTTTTCAAATAAAAACTGGACACAGGAACACACAGAAATTTTGCGTTCACTTCAAGCTAACATGTTAGCAACAAATCACTTACAAACACGCGTAAGTCAAAGAAATTTAGTGATTCGAATAATTTCGGGTCAATGTGGATTCACTTACTTAACCTTTAACGAGGGTGAGAAAGTACCAATTGCATACAAATCACATTTGTACACACAAGCGGAAATGCGTTTCAGTTCAACTGAAAAAATTCTGACAGCAGTTCAAACAGCTGTAGCAAAAGAAAGAGCCTTAGCCCAGGGAAACGCATAATTGTCGTTACCCCAGTACCGGCTTTAGAAGCGGTCACAAAGCGAGCATTCCGAATGCTGAAGCTTTACATCCGAGATGGATACAGTGGGTTAATTCTCTTGCTGCAACTGATGTTGAATATGTATTTGATCCAGATTTAAAAACACAGGCATTTCTCCAATATGAACAAGAATGTCCTCTGCCCACTGAGATTCTGCCTCTCGATCAGTATGAATTCGTAATGTACACTGACTGATCCGCACAGCCCGCAACAGGGAGTAAGCAAGCTTACAGTGCAGCGTGTGCTATCGTTAAAGGTCGCATGCGAAATGGCATCTTCAGACCTATGGTCACAAAAACTCAGTCACTAGGTGATTGTACAGCTCAGCGAGCTGAACTACAGGCATTCAAACTGGCACTTGAAAGTACGGATCGAGAATTCCTCACACTAATCGTGTGCGATTCCTTTTACTGTGTTCAGTCGTATAATAACTATATGCGAACCTGGATTGAAAATGGTTTAAGGATGCAAAAGGTGGCACAATTAAGCACAAATTGCTTTGGGAACAAGTAGTTCTGTTGAAAAACGAACTACCAAAGGCTCACGTGATTCACACACTGAGTCATCAGCGTGATGGCGTTCACGTTGCAGGGAATTCATTGGCTGACGAAGCCGCGAAGGGGGCTGTGCAAGCGGCTTCCGTAGCTGCGATCACTCGTTCAAAAACAAAAATAGACGGTGAGATAATGGTAGCTGTCAATGCTTCAAGCAAAGGCAGCAGTGCAGCGTTACCAAAAAGTTTCCACTCAAGTACTCTTATGTAATTGATGCGAATAACGTTCCTTTTGCTCGAATCCCTGGAGTGGGGGATAGGGTAATTCCAAACAGGGAACGCAGATTAGGACTTATCCTAGCAGCACACGAAGGGATGGCTTCTGCCCATGCAGGTGTTTCTGCGACAGTATCTTTACTCAAGCAAAGATATTGATGGCCTGGTATTCGGAAACAAACTAAGAACTATGTTTTAGAATGTGATATTTGCCAGCAGATGAAAGTCTCAACAGTGAAACGTCCTGCGCAGACACCCTTATTAATTTCAGATAAACCATTAGCTTGTGTTTACCTGGACCACTGCGGTCCCTTGCAAAGGGACGGTAATTATAAATACATCATGGTTGCAGTGGATTCATGCTCTAGGTTCCTATGGTTATGGCCTCAGCGCTCAGCTGACAGCTCGAACTGTTATAAAAGATTTGCGAGTCTTTATCGGCACATACGCAATAGGCACGTTTCATTCTGACCAGGGTCCTGCGTTTAGCTCTAGGGCTTACAAGGAGGCCATGGCCAGTCTGGGCGTTGCATTGCGGTACTCCTCTCCATTCCATCCTGAGGGAAATTCTGTTGTGGAAAAGAAAAACCGGGACATAAAGCAGTCTATAACAGCTAGGGTATTAGGCTTGGGTGATGGGTGGGTCAAACACCTCATTAGCGTCCAGCGCGCTATCAATAACTTGCCAAGAAGTTCTCTAGGGGAGTCACTCCATATGAGGTCCTATTTGGGACAAGAATGTGGGTTCCAGACTTAGAACACGTAGGCACAGTGGTGGACAAAAAAGAATTTGATATCAAAGATCGTTTGGCTGTTTTACAGGAACTTAACAAGTTAAGAACGAAACAAAGCAACGTATCCTTACAGCCAACCACCACTGGGGAAAAATCGGCGGTCCCAGCAAGGCCTGTCTGGATTCCAAAAGTTGGGGATCTAGTCAGAGAAAAAATCGCGGACAAGAAGGAATTTGGACCTTCTTACAGACAACCGGTACCTGTTCTAGCTGTTCAAGGAACAAGGACAGTACTTCTGCCGCCCCTTGCTGGAAGAAAGGAGAAAAGATTTGTGTCAATCGACCTGATCAAACCACAACATGTGGCCAATACTAAGCAGTAGGCCTCGTGGACTCCGACCTAGTAGCAGACGCACTCCTCTCGCTACTATTCAAGAGGTTCAGACTGAAAGACTGATCACGATCGAGAATTCAGCTATAACAAATGAAGGACTAAGCAACCAGGCTATGGAACTCATCCCTCTTGACAACCAAATAACAGTTCGTCCAAATACACCTGTCTACACCAACGTGACACGTGAAGAACTGGTTCCTGTGATTTCAACGAATCCTGATGCAATTCCAACAATTGACAGAACTGCTTCTGGCTATTTCATTGACTTTGATACGTTCTCAGTGGTTCCAAGTGAACCTGAAACGACGCCAGCATCATCAAAACTCAAGCAGCAAGTACAAGACTTTATTCACTTTCTGAAAAAGACTTATCTGGTTTCTCCATGGATTGAACTCTGGATTACATCTGGACTTTTTGTTTTCCTGCTCTGGCTAACTTTGGTAACAACAGTAAGCATGCTTATAAGTGGCAGATACATCCATGTGAACATTGAAGGAAAGGACATAAACGTGCTTTTGAAACCACATAAATCTTCCCATCGTGAAGCAAGAGACTTGTCATCAGTGAACATCACAGCTGTTCCTATACAGGATGGTATAGTGTGGGACAAAACAGATTATGAAATCTTCGGTCCAAGTGAACAATTGAACATTCCACATTTGTTTAAAATTTCACTAAGCGATTTGATAACGTCCAGTACCTATTCAGATGATTGGGACTTAGAGACTGTACAAGATATAATGTTTGATCTAGAAAAATCTGCTGCATTTTCTAAAAATGAATATTTAGAGGGTACAAATGATTACGAAGAAATGTATTGTTACAACCACTATGGTCATCATTATTTGCACAAAACTGCATATCCAAGAAATGTGTTTATGTTTAATCAATGGGAACATTGTCCTACACCACCACATGGTAGTTCAAAAACTTTTGCTAGTAAATTTCCATATTTTTCAGGTTATAATACATCTGATCCAGAAACGTTTTACTATAAAAATGTAAACAAAACAGGACTGAAAATTATGTTAACAAATACAAAACAGATTTACTCTGAAGCATTTATTGCCCAACTGTCTACACAGGGTTTCGACTTATGGAAAGACACAATTGAGACAAAAACTGTCTGGGGTAGTAAAGATTGGCAAGTGCAGGGTTTAGAAGCTTTATTTAGAGCCTGTATAATCCCTGAACAAATAATGTTTTTGAATGACACCGTCCAACAGACATCTTGTCTTGGGTTAGCCAAGATAAAAGAGATGAAATCACCTTCTGTGCCAACACCTGCCAGTGATAATAATACAGAGGCAGTGGTGACAGTCGACAATATACTACAACTCAACAGAACTCATCCAAATTGGAAGAAATGGTTGATCTGGCCCACAGACACAAACAACTGTCAGGAAAGGTTCTTGAACAAAACTCAGGGCTTTACTATTCATAGGCCAGACCCAAGATATGTCCAAAGACAACATCCGGGGGTAGTAACAACATATAGTGTAGGAAAATTATGCCTCGATTGGCTGCATAAATCTACACTACAGGATGTGAAGCAACACTTAACCTTACTTGCACACGATGCAGACCTTAGGGAATTCTTGCTTGGACCAAGAAAACCGCGTCAAAAACGTTTCATATATGCCGGCATCTACGCTGCTTATAACAAAGCATGGAAAGTGTCACAGATAGAGGCTGCAGAACGAATACGTGAACTTGATCGTATTAATTTAGAGAAAACACTCTCTGTAGTCGACAATGGGTTAACAACTTTGTCCTCCAGAATTTATTCATTGGATGGCATTGTATCCTCTGCTATCGACATTCTAGAATCAAGTATTTGGCTATGTTACAACAAGGTCAGTCTCAATTACGTTCTATTGTGTTATTAACATGGACGCTGCAATCTTTGCGAGCGGGCTATGTGCCTTGGCGTTTCATCAACACGTCGTCTCTGTTTGCAGAATACAATCTAACTGATAAACAGATCGAATTGGCACAAAGAGGAGCAAAGTATACAGTGCTGAGCATTGAAAAAATTGACAAATTACCATTCACAGTGGCAGAAAAACCAGCTACGGAATGGCTTATTCATGGCAAAATAACATTACCTGTGACAACTTTTCAGTTCCAGTATTGTGTCAGACAGATGCAAGCAGGCAAATATGAAAGGTTGGGTAAGGAATACATTAAGACATCTTGGAATTTACCGTATACACATAAATGTTGGAGTGGGGATCGTGAAGTGTTTCTTAGCGGTACTAACTGTGAACATGCACTGACCGGTTCACTCATATGTCAGGACATTATTTTACACGGAGCTTGTAATGGTTCTGTGGCAAACCTGTCTTGCCATCAGCACGGTTCTCCAGCTGCTGTGATTAATCCAACGTTTGGACAACTTTCGAATGGGAGTTACCTCATGTTGAATGATCAGAGCTGCTGTGGAATGTTGCCCGGCATCCCATATCTAGTAACGGTCAACTCCAGGGTCACTTGCTGTATGCAAGTATTGTTTCCCCCAATAGACACCGTCAGGGAGTCGCCTTTGTGGCCTTCACTTAACGTCTCTTTTATAAGATTTGATACTTTAAGCAGAATGAAAGCCATGCTTTTACAGCAAACAGTGCCTTTGACCTCGGCCAAAGAAACCTATGATCTACAAATTGCAAGGACTTCGGCTGAGATACAGACTTTAATACGTACAAACTGCCCTATACATTTCGTAGAAATGATATCACGTATCTTTAACATGTCAGATACAACAGGAATTGTACATGTATTTAAGAGCATTTGCACCGGTCTCTTAGCACCGTTCCAGGCAATACTTGGAATCATTCCGAACTTTGCACATTCGGTGTTTGGTGGCATACCATTAATTCTAGCACTTGTTGCGGGAATTCTATTCATCTGTCTGCTATTGCGCTATGGCCAGCCGCTTCGCAGAAATAACTCCGAGCGAAATGGGGAAAGTTCTCCTTGAAAGAAAGTGCCGTGAGCGAATAGTACAGCTATTGGGCATGACTCGTCTACGGGACCTTAATACCACGTGGTTCCTGTCATTCCGACCAATCTGGCATGATTGCATCTTACCTGTTCTACGATGCCTGCTATGCGGTGAAGAATGCGTGTTGGACGCTTGTCTAACATATCCATCAGCTGCGCCAAAGGACGTCGATACTTTGCTGGTCCCGATAACGGTCCATGCTTCGTGTTGTCCCCAGAGGCTCCCAATACTGATGTCAGCATTCATTGAGATCTCACAGTCGCCTCCTGCTGCTGCTGAGGTACGAGAAACAACTCCAGGCACACAGGTAACAACGGACGCGAACATTGCTGCAGCAGCCTATGCTGAGGGCGATGCTTCCCATCTTTGTGCGGTCAATCTCTTACGTGGGGTGTTCGAACTTACACCAGCGACAGTGGATGATGTTTTGTCTATTGAAATAGATGATCTAATGTTTACACCAGACCCGTGAACTTACTCTGTTTGGCATATTCTGTTCCAGTACAACAGCAACAATTTGGCCTTCATTTTTCAAAGACTTGGAACATTACCAGATTTGAACTTTTGTCCCATTTTTTTTCCTCTCCGAACTAAAATGGCAATCCAATCTGCTTAAAGTAAAACTAGCCTTATAATACAGACTTGGCAGTACTTCCAGGGACGCTTAGTCATCTTGTGTGTCTAACTCAGTTCATTTGATTTTCGTGACAGGGAATGATTTTGTTTTGAAACAACCTTGCATTCATTCTCGTCATATGTAAATATTGCTTTTATATTTCGTTCCGATTGCATTTACTTCACTCTTTTTGCAGGGAATGAAAAGCACTGCTTAATAATGTACAGCATCCTTTGCATTTTAATGTATCTTTTAAAGCTTTTTAGGATATATTTTAATATGCGGTACTCCATTTTAATGTTTAGCATTTTAAATGTTTAGCATTTTAGTATTGTTGTATACACAAAGAGGAGTGGGTGTTGTGTACTTCATAGGGTGTCCTTAAACAGGCTTTCTAGAATCATGACCATATATAGGCACAATCCAACCTGCCCTTATATAGGCATAGAATCCCAGACCTTATTTAGGCATAAACTATGCATACCAAATACAGGCATGGCTTCCGACATCCGTCCACCCTAGCGTCTCAACGAGTCCATGAACAAACAGACCCTCTGGCTGCGGGAGTTTCCCTTGCCCAGGACTATTGATTTCTTCAAGGTCTCATACATTATGCATGAACCTCTTATTCCCTAAGGGATTCATTCATGACGTCTTTCGCTACCCAACTCACGTCAATGCTAACATTTTCAGGTATAAATATACCTTCCCAAACCCCTGTAAATCAGAGGAGACCTCGACTTCAGAGGAGCCCGATTCCCGGCCAGACGCACTGAGAAGACACTGCCCTTCCTGCACGCAGAGAGTCCAGCTTCCAGTGATCTAACTTCCCTTGCGGGGTGTTGGAGTTCGAGTCCGGATAGAGATTCCTACCTCTCTCATTCTTCAGGTATGGAGCAGACAAGAACCTAGAGGGACTCTTGGCATAATAGACTCTTGGCATGCTAGGCGTAACTTACTCTTAGTATACTCTAGTCAGGAATACAGCACCTACTTCTACTTCTCCCTACACCTAGGACAGGTTAGGCACACTGGGTAGAACTAGGCTAGAAACGCATCGTATGAGTACTCGCATTTTTAGGTTGTGTCATTTTATGTAAATGCATATATGCTAAAAAGATAATGCTGACGCAGTATTATTTATTTTTACTGCTCACCTTGTACATTATTTATCTCGCATACTGTCTTGTGATCGTAACAGCACATATAACTTACAACAGAAACAAGACTGTTCAATAAATCCTTTATTGAAACGCCCGTCTGGTTATTTCTGTGTAAATCTGAGAATAACTGAAACATGTACAACTGAGCTGAGTGAAATGGTTATCTATTGTTTCTACGACTCTGGGACACATCCTGATTCTGTAAGGGAAACACAGTGGTCATGTTTTGCGGCAGCCAGAAACTAATCCCTTCTTGTCGTCAAGAAGTTTCTAGTGGCCTCTGAGCTAGCTGGCACAAGTAATTAAGTTTAATATACTCGATAGGGACATACCGACCTCAGTCCTATGTCAAACCTATAGGATATATTATTCCAATGCGCAGAGCCTATAAGGGAAATAGGAGCTACACTACATGGCGCCCAACGTTTGGTAAGGCAGTAATTCAACGTTAGATACTGAGTAACTCAGCTGTACATATATTCTTTTCTCTCTCAGAGACCCCTACCCCATATACTCCAAAAGACGTCTGGAGTGGGCAGGGATAGGATCCGCCACGGCTACATAGGGTAGTACCCTATATATTAGCTGTTTGGTTTGCTCAACGTTGAAGGATACAGTGTTCCACAATATTGTGCACCTTATCTTTGTTTCCTTGAAATTTGTTTTACATATTTTCAAGCAGAAAAATGTCAGGCACTGACAATGACGCCGGAACCGGTGGAGCTGCGGCTGATCCAGCCCAACCAGCGTTATTTAACAACACTGGTTTAAATGAAGCCGAAGAGGGTGTCATAGACATTCCTCCTAACTTAAGAAGAGCCATTACTCTAAAACTTATAAAACATGGCCTATCTCCAAGAGGAGGTAGAGCAGTTTTCGTGATTGAGGCACATGAATCCTTTCAAACAGAGGTATTCTATTCATGGGTAATTCTTCCTGAATCCAATCCAGTAACACACTTGTTTCACTTCTACAAAGAAGATGAACCACCAGAGGAATACATTCCTTTCGAGGATATTGAGATTCCATTAACATACCAGGAGCATCAGCTCTGGTTTAAAGGCGCCCTAAAACACAATAAAAATATAACCAGGCTCGATCCACTAGGTAGACCAGGAGCAACATGGCCGATTCTAGCCAGGCTACACACCTCATCCAGACATCGAAATAATGTCAGACGAGGAAATACTTAATCAACTCACAGAGTTAATAAAAATCTACAGACAATTGGTTCAATATGTCATGCAGACTTTCACAGTCCAACCACCATTAACAATTACAAATCATACTCCTCCACAGGGGAGTACACTAAAAATTACACCACAGACTCTATACGCAGTCATGGGTAAAATGCCCACTAAGCGGGAGCAAATTCCGTTTTGGATAGCTCAAAAAATTACTCAAATTGAAGCAGTATTTCCAAATACTAGCCCGCATGAGAAACACAGAATCCTAACCATCAGTTTACCAATGGGGATCACACCACAACTGGAAGACTGCACCACTTGGGGCTCAGTCTTTGCTGCCATCTACACTAAAACACACGGCATTCCGTCAATTGCGGTAATACCAGATGTCCTAAAACAAATTCAAAACTAATATGGAGCAGAGCCTGCTTTAAATTTAGGTATGAAATTACTGAAAACTTTTGAACAGGTCTCAACGATAATATTATCTAATATTAAAGGGGCGGCAGCAGCAGTGGCGATCCGACAAAAACTAAGGGAATTTGATGTTACAGAACATCAGACAGAGCTACCCAGAATTATAGAGCAATCTTATGCAGAATTAGGCAGAGATAGTTTGGGTGGGAGACCAGCTAAACCAAAACTATCGGAAAGTCCTGAAAAAGACTCAATTAAACAAACTCCTACATCTTCTAAAAAGAAGTGGGAATCTAACAAACAAAATTCAAACGAGAAAGGTTCTCAATCCCGAGGTAGGTCTTCACAAAAGGAGCCCTCTGAAAGGAGGTACAACCTCAGGAATAGGGATAATTTGAGAAAACCTGATAGGTATCAAGACACTGATACACGTTCCTCTCGTCCCTTTCAGGTCTCATCACAGACTTCGGAAAGAAGAGGACGAACAGATCATAGAGAAGAACGCGTGAAATCGAAAGACGACAAGCACGCAACAAAAATTAAAGCTAAACCTCAATTCTCCAAAAAGAAAGTAGCAGGTCTAAAGATAAGACATGCCGAGAATAATGAGATCGCAACTCAAGAACGGAGAATGGGCTCAGACAATGCTGGACAGTGCAGCAGTGGTCACAATAGCTCGCCAGAACCTGATGGAACTTCTGGAGATAGTGGACTTGAATGAGTACATTACAGTAGAGACTGTAGACACCAGGGTTAGTACTCCACAAAGGTTATATGAAATAACACTCCGGATGGAGGGAGACAAACCTAGACAGGTTAAAGCACTTTTTGGGAAAGACTATCAAAGGGTTATGACATACTTCTAGCAGAAAAAGACTGGCCACCACAATTTGTCAGGGAGTGCCCACACGGCGAGGACATGATTATGCCTGCCTTCTCCAATCACATTCCAATTCACTTAAAATATACATATGCCAGAAAATGGGCAGTGGCCCAGGCTCCAGCATTATATAAAAATCATGTAGGATGGGATGAGGACTCCCCTCACCATAAAATACATCTGAAACATGAACCTACTGCTCAGAGGCAGTATCCAATTAAGCAAGAAGCTAAAAAACAGGTCAGGGAGATTTTAAATCAACTTGAATACCAAGGGGTGATTGAAACTAGCACCTCATCTATGAACAATCCTTTGTTTCCTGTCTCCAAACCAGACAATACATATCGTCTAGTTTTGGACTACAGACATTTAAACACTTGTTCTAAAACTTTTGCAGTACAAAATGCACATAGCACAGCATTAATGAATAACATTGTGCGTAAAAATACAAAACAACATTAGACATCTCAAACGGATTCTTTTGTCAAAATATAGCACCTGAAAGTAGGTACTTAACGGCATTCTCCATAATGGGGACCCAGCGTCACTTTTGTCGACTCCCACAAGGGTTCAAGAACAGCCCGGGGTTATTCTCAACAAGAGTAACGGAGTTACTACAAATTTATGACAACGAGGCATTGTCCTATGTCGATGATATTTATCTGACAGACGATGACTTGGAAAAACACGAACAGAGTGAGCACCATTATATTGGGATTCGCCTCTGAGGGCTACAAGTTCAACTTTAAAAAGTCCCGAATTGCCCATCTCAATGTCCTATTTTTAGGATATGAGCTTTCAAGTGAAGGCAAGAGCTTGGCAGCTAACTTTCTAGAGAAGTGTGCGCTGCTCCAACCTCCAAAAACGCAAAAAAATTTACAATCAATACTGGGATTCCTAAATTTTGGTAGAACATACATTCTAAACTATGCAGAAAGGGTTAAACCTCTACGCATTAATCAAACCTGATTTTTCAAATAAAAACTGGACACAGGAACACACAGAAATTTTGCGTTCACTTCAAGCTAACATGTTAGCAACAAATCACTTACAAACACGCGTAAGTCAAAGAAATTTAGTGATTCGAATAATTTCGGGTCAATGTGGATTCACTTACTTAACCTTTAACGAGGGTGAGAAAGTACCAATTGCATACAAATCACATTTGTACACACAAGCGGAAATGCGTTTCAGTTCAACTGAAAAAATTCTGACAGCAGTTCAAACAGCTGTAGCAAAAGAAAGAGCCTTAGCCCAGGGGAAACGCATAATTGTCGTTACCCCAGTACCGGCTTTAGAAGCGGTCACAAAAGCGAGCATTCCGAATGCTGAAGCTTTACATCCGAGATGGATACAGTGGGTTAATTCTCTTGCTGCAACTGATGTTGAATATGTATTTGATCCAGATTTAAAAACACAGGCATTTCTCCAATATGAACAAGAATGTCCTCTGCCCACTGAGATTCTGCCTCTCGATCAGTATGAATTCGTAATGTACACTGACTGATCCGCACAGCCCGCAACAGGGAGTAAGCAAGCTTACAGTGCAGCGTGTGCTATCGTTAAAGGTCGCATGCGAAATGGCATCTTCAGACCTATGGTCACAAAAACTCAGTCACTAGGTGATTGTACAGCTCAGCGAGCTGAACTACAGGCATTCAAACTGGCACTTGAAAGTACGGATCGAGAATTCCTCACACTAATCGTGTGCGATTCCTTTTACTGTGTTCAGTCGTATAATAACTATATGCGAACCTGGATTGAAAATGGTTAAGGATGCAAAAGGTGGCACAATTAAGCACAAATTGCTTTGGGAACAAGTAGTTCTGTTGAAAAACGAACTACCAAAGGCTCACGTGATTCACACACTGAGTCATCAGCGTGATGGCGTTCACGTTGCAGGGAATTCATTGGCTGACGAAGCCGCGAAGGGGGCTGTGCAAACGGCTTCCGTAGCTGCGATCACTCGTTCAAAAACAAAAATAGACGGTGAGATAATGGTAGCTGTCAATGCTTCAAGCAAAGGCAGCAGTGCAGCGTTACCAAAAAAGTTTCCACTCAAGTACTCTTATGTAATTGATGCGAATAACGTTCCTTTTGCTCGAATCCCTGGAGTGGGGGATAGGGTAATTCCAAACAGGGAACGCAGATTAGGACTTATCCTAGCAGCACACGAAGGGATGGCTTCTGCCCATGCAGGTGTTTCTGCGACAGTATCTTTACTCAAGCAAAGATATTGATGGCCTGGTATTCGGAAACAAACTAAGAACTATGTTTTAGAATGTGATATTTGCCAGCAGATGAAAGTCTCAACAGTGAAACGTCCTGCGCAGACACCCTTATTAATTTCAGATAAACCATTAGCTTGTGTTTACCTGGACCACTGCGGTCCCTTGCAAAGGGACGGTAATTATAAATACATCATGGTTGCAGTGGATTCATGCTCTAGGTTCCTATGGTTATGGCCTCAGCGCTCAGCTGACGCTCGAACTGTTATAAAAGATTTGCGAGTCTTTATCGGCACATACGCAATAGGCACGTTTCATTCTGACCAGGGTCCTGCGTTTAGCTCTAGGGCTTACAAGGAGGCCATGGCCAGTCTGGGCGTTGCATTGCGGTACTCCTCTCCATTCCATCCTGAGGGAAATTCTGTTGTGGAAAAGAAAAACCGGGACATAAAGCAGTCTATAACAGCTAGGGTATTAGGCTTGGGTGATGGGTGGGTCAAACACCTCATTAGCGTCCAGCGCGCTATCAATAACTTGCCAAGAAGTTCTCTAGGGGAGTCACTCCATATGAGGTCCTATTTGGGACAAGAATGTGGGTTCCAGACTTAGAACACGTAGGCACAGTGGTGGACAAAAAAGAATTTGATATCAAAGATCGTTTGGCTGTTTTACAGGAACTTAACAAGTTAAGAACGAAACAAAGCAACGTATCCTTACAGCCAACCACCACTGGGGAAAAATCGGCGGTCCCAGCAAGGCCTGTCTGGATTCCAAAAGTTGGGGATCTAGTCAGAGAAAAAATCGCGGACAAGAAGGAATTTGGACCTTCTTACAGACAACCGGTACCTGTTCTAGCTGTTCAAGGAACAAGGACAGTACTTCTGCCGCCCCTTGCTGGAAGAAAGGAGAAAAGATTTGTGTCAATCGACCTGATCAAACCACAACATGTGGCCAATACTAAGCAGTAGGCCTCGTGGACTCCGACCTAGTAGCAGACGCACTCCTCTCGCTACTATTCAAGAGGTTCAGACTGAAAGACTGATCACGATCGAGAATTCAGCTATAACAAATGAAGGACTAAGCAACCAGGCTATGGAACTCATCCCTCTTGACAACCAAATAACAGTTCGTCCAAATACACCTGTCTACACCAACGTGACACGTGAAGAACTGGTTCCTGTGATTTCAACGAATCCTGATGCAATTCCAACAATTGACAGAACTGCTTCTGGCTATTTCATTGACTTTGATACGTTCTCAGTGGTTCCAAGTGAACCTGAAACGACGCCAGCATCATCAAAACTCAAGCAGCAAGTACAAGACTTTATTCACTTTCTGAAAAAGACTTATCTGGTTTCTCCATGGATTGAACTCTGGATTACATCTGGACTTTTTGTTTTCCTGCTCTGGCTAACTTTGGTAACAACAGTAAGCATGCTTATAAGTGGCAGATACATCCATGTGAACATTGAAGGAAAGGACATAAACGTGCTTTTGAAACCACATAAATCTTCCCATCGTGAAGCAAGAGACTTGTCATCAGTGAACATCACAGCTGTTCCTATACAGGATGGTATAGTGTGGGACAAAACAGATTATGAAATCTTCGGTCCAAGTGAACAATTGAACATTCCACATTTGTTTAAAATTTCACTAAGCGATTTGATAACGTCCAGTACCTATTCAGATGATTGGGACTTAGAGACTGTACAAGATATAATGTTTGATCTAGAAAAATCTGCTGCATTTTCTAAAAATGAATATTTAGAGGGTACAAATGATTACGAAGAAATGTATTGTTACAACCACTATGGTCATCATTATTTGCACAAAACTGCATATCCAAGAAATGTGTTTGTTTAATCAATGGGAACATTGTCCTACACCACCACATGTTAGTTCAAAAACTTTTGCTAGTAAATTTCCATATTTTTCAGGTTATAATACATCTGATCCAGAAACGTTTTACTATAAAAATGTAAACAAAACAGGACTGAAAATTATGTTAACAAATACAAAACAGATTTACTCTGAAGCATTTATTGCCCAACTGTCTACACAGGGTTTCGACTTATGGAAAGACACAATTGAGACAAAAACTGTCTGGGGTAGTAAAGATTGGCAAGTGCAGGGTTTAGAAGCTTTATTTAGAGCCTGTATAATCCCTGAACAAATAATGTTTTTGAATGACACCGTCCAACAGACATCTTGTCTTGGGTTAGCCAAGATAAAAGAGATGAAATCACCTTCTGTGCCAACACCTGCCAGTGATAATAATACAGAGGCAGTGGTGACAGTCGACAATATACTACAACTCAACAGAACTCATCCAAATTGGAAGAATTGGTTGATCTGGCCCACAGACACAAACAACTGTCAGGAAAGGTTCTTGAACAAAACTCAGGGCTTTACTATTCATAGGCCAGACCCAAGATATGTCCAAAGACAACATCCGGGGTAGTAACAACATATAGTGTAGGAAAATTATGCCTCGATTGGCTGCATAAATCTACACTACAGGATGTGAAGCAACACTTAACCTTACTTGCACACGACGCAGACCTTAGGGAATTCTTGCTTGGACCAAGAAAACCGCGTCAAAAACGTTTCATATATGCCGGCATCTACGCTGCTTATAACGAAGCATGGAAAGTGTCACAGATAGAGGCTGCAGAACGAATACGTGAACTTGATCGTATTAATTTGGAGAAAACACTCTCTGTAGTCGACAATGGGTTAACAACTTTGTCCTCCAGAATTTATTCATTGGATGGCATTGTATCCTCTGCTATCGACATTATAGAATTAATTTTTTGGTTATGTTACAACAAGGTCAGTCTCAATTACGTTCTATTGTGTTATTAACATGGACGCTGCAATCTTTGCGAGCGGGCTATGTGCCTTGGCGTTTCATCAACACGTCGTCTCTGTTTGCAGAATACAATCTAACTGATAAACAGATCGAATTGGCACAAAGAGGAGCAAAGTATACAGTGCTGAGCATTGAAAAAATTGACAAATTACCTTTCACAGTGGCAGAAAAACCAGCTACGGAATGGCTTATTCATGGCAAAATAACATTACCTGTGACAACTTTTCAGTTCCAGTATTGTGTCAGACAGATGCAAGCAGGCAAATATGAAAGGTTGGGTAAGGAATACATTAAGACATCTTGGAATTTACCGTATACACATAAATGTTGGAGTGGGGATCGTGAAGTGTTTCTTAGCGGTACTAACTGTGAACATGCACTGACCGGTTCACTCATATGTCAGGACATTATTTTACACGGAGCTTGTAATGATTCTGTGGCAAACCTGTCTTGCCATCAGCACGGTTCTCCAGCTGCTGTGATTAATCCAACGTTTGGACAACTTTCGAATGGGAGTTACCTCATGTTGAATGATCAGAGCTGCTGTGGAATGTTGCCCGGCATCCCATATCTAGTAACGGTCAACTCCAGGGTCACTTGCTGTATGCAAGTATTGTTTCCCCAATAGACACCGTCAGGGAGTCGCCTTTGTGGCCTTCACTTAACGTCTCTTTTATAAGATTTGATACTTTAAGCAGAATGAAAGCCATGCTTTTACAGCAAACAGTGCCTTTGACCTCGGCCAAAGAAACCTATGATCTACAAATTGCAAGGACTTCGGCTGAGATACAGACTTTAATACGTACAAACTGCCCTATACATTTCGTAGAAATGATATCACGTATCTTTAACATGTCAGATACAACAGGAATTGTACATGTATTTAAGAGCATTTGCACCGGTCTCTTAGCACCGTTCCAGGCAATACTTGGAATCATTCCGAACTTTGCACATTCGGTGTTTGGTGGCATACCATTAATTCTAGCACTTGTTGCGGGAATTCTATTCATCTGTCTGCTATTGCGCTATGGCCAGCCGCTTCGCAGAAATAACTCCGAGCGAAATGGGGAAAGTTCTCCTTGAAAGAAAGTGCCGTGAGCGAATAGTACAGCTATTGGGCATGACTCGTCTACGGGACCTTAATACCACGTGGTTCCTGTCATTCCGACCAATCTGGCATGATTGCATCTTACCTGTTCTACGATGCCTGCTATGCGGTGAAGAATGCGTGTTGGACGCTTGTCTAACATATCCATCAGCTGCGCCAAAGGACGTCGATACTTTGCTGGTCCCGATAACGGTCCATGCTTCGTGTTGTCCCCAGAGGCTCCCAATACTGATGTCAGCATTCATTGAGATCTCACAGTCGCCTCCTGCTGCTGCTGAGGTACGAGAAACAACTCCAGGCACACAGGTAACAACGGACGCGAACATTGCTGCAGCAGCCTATGCTGAGGGCGATGCTTCCCATCTTTGTGCGGTCAATCTCTTACGTGGGGTGTTCGAACTTACACCAGCGACAGTGGATGATGTTTTGTCTATTGAAATAGATGATCTAATGTTTACACCAGACCCGTGAACTTACTCTGTTTGGCATATTCTGTTCCAGTACAACAGCAACAATTTGGCCTTCATTTTTCAAAGACTTGGAACATTACCAGATTTGAACTTTTGTCCCATTTTTTTTCCTCTCCGAACTAAAATGGCAATCCAATCTGCTTAAAGTAAAACTAGCCTTATAATACAGACTTGGCAGTACTTCCAGGGACGCTTAGTCATCTTGTGTGTCTAACTCAGTTCATTTGATTTTCGTGACAGGGAATGATTTTGTTTTGAAACAACCTTGCATTCATTCTCGTCATATGTAAATATTGCTTTTATATTTCGTTCCGATTGCATTTACTTCACTCTTTTTGCAGGGAATGAAAAGCACTGCTTAATAATGTACAGCATCCTTTGCATTTTAATGTATCTTTTAAAGCTTTTTAGGATATATTTTAATATGCGGTACTCCATTTTAATGTTTAGCATTTTAAATGTTTAGCATTTTAGTATTGTTGTATACACAAAAGAGGAGTGGGTGTTGTGTACTTCATAGGGTGTCCTTAAACAGGCTTTCTAGAATCATGACCATATATAGGCACAATCCAACCTGCCCTTATATAGGCATAGAATCCCAGACCTTATTTAGGCATAAACTATGCATACCAAATACAGGCATGGCTTCCGACATCCGTCCACCCTAGCGTCTCAACGAGTCCATGAACAAACAGACCCTCTGGCTGCGGGAGTTTCCCTTGCCCAGGACTATTGATTTCTTCAAGGTCTCATACATTATGCATGAACCTCTTATTCCCTAAGGGATTCATTCATGACGTCTTTCGCTACCCAACTCACGTCAATGCTAACATTTTCAGGTATAAATATACCTTCCCAAACCCCTGTAAATCAGAGGAGACCTCGACTTCAGAGGAGCCCGATTCCCGGCCAGACGCACTGAGAAGACACTGCCCTTCCTGCACGCAGAGAGTCCAGCTTCCAGTGATCTAACTTCCCTTGCGGGGTGTTGGAGTTCGAGTCCGGATAGAGATTCCTACCTCTCTCATTCTTCAGGTATGGAGCAGACAAGAACCTAGAGGGACTCTTGGCATAATAGACTCTTGGCATGCTAGGCGTAACTTACTCTTAGTATACTCTAGTCAGGAATACAGCACCTACTTCTACTTCTCCCTACACCTAGGACAGGTTAGGCACACTGGGTAGAACTAGGCTAGAAACGCATCGTATGAGTACTCGCATTTTTAGGTTGTGTCATTTTATGTAAATGCATATATGCTAAAAAGATAATGCTGACGCAGTATTATTTATTTTTACTGCTCACCTTGTACATTATTTATCTCGCATACTGTCTTGTGATCGTAACAGCACATATAACTTACAACAGAAACAAGACTGTTCAATAAATCCTTTATTGAAACGCCCGTCTGGTTATTTCTGTGTAAATCTGAGAATAACTGAAACATGTACAACTGAGCTGAGTGAAATGGTTATCTATTGTTTCTACGACTCTGGGACACATCCTGATTCTGTAAGGGAAACACAGTGGTCATGTTTTGCGGCAGCCAGAAACTAATCCCTTCTTGTCGTCAAGAAGTTTCTAGTGGCCTCTGAGCTAGCTGGCACAAGTAATTAAGTTTAATATACTCGATAGGGACATACCGACCTCAGTCCTATGTCAAACCTATAGGATATATTATTCCAATGCGCAGAGCCTATAAGGGAAATAGGAGCTACACTACATGGCGCCCAACGTTTGGTAAGGCAGTAATTCAACGTTAGATACTGAGTAACTCAGCTGTACATATATTCTTTTCTCTCTCAGAGACCCCTACCCCATATACTCCAAAAGACGTCTGGAGTGGGCAGGGATAGGATCCGCCACGGCTACATAGGGTAGTACCCTATATATTAGCTGTTTGGTTTGCTCAACGTTGAAGGATACAGTGTTCCACAATATTGTGCACCTTATCTTTGTTTCCTTGAAATTTGTTTTACATATTTTCAAGCAGAAAAATGTCAGGCACTGACAATGACGCCGGAACCGGTGGAGCTGCGGCTGATCCAGCCCAACCAGCGTTATTTAACAACACTGGTTTAAATGAAGCCGAAGAGGGTGTCATAGACATTCCTCCTAACTTAAGAAGAGCCATTACTCTAAAACTTATAAAACATGGCCTATCTCCAAGAGGAGGTAGAGCAGTTTTCGTGATTGAGGCACATGAATCCTTTCAAACAGAGGTATTCTATTCATGGGTAATTCTTCCTGAATCCAATCCAGTAACACACTTGTTTCACTTCTACAAAGAAGATGAACCACCAGAGGAATACATTCCTTTCGAGGATATTGAGATTCCATTAACATACCAGGAGCATCAGCTCTGGTTTAAAGGCGCCCTAAAACACAATAAAAATATAACCAGGCTCGATCCACTAGGTAGACCAGGAGCAACATGGCCGATTCTAGCCGGCTACACACCTCATCCAGACATCGAAATAATGTCAGACGAGGAAATACTTAATCAACTCACAGAGTTAATAAAAATCTACAGACAATTGGTTCAATATGTCATGCAGACTTTCACAGTCCAACCACCATTAACAATTACAAATCATACTCCTCCACAGGGGAGTACACTAAAAATTACACCACAGACTCTATACGCAGTCATGGGTAAAATGCCCACTAAGCGGGAGCAAATTCCGTTTTGGATAGCTCAAAAAATTACTCAAATTGAAGCAGTATTTCCAAATACTAGCCCGCATGAGAAACACAGAATCCTAACCATCAGTTTACCAATGGGGATCACACCACAACTGGAAGACTGCACCACTTGGGGCTCAGTCTTTGCTGCCATCTACACTAAAACACACGGCATTCCGTCAATTGCGGTAATACCAGATGTCCTAAAACAAATTCAAAACTAATATGGAGCAGAGCCTGCTTTAAATTTAGGTATGAAATTACTGAAAAATTTTGAACAGGTCTCAACGATAATATTATCTAATATTAAAGGGGCGGCAGCAGCAGTGGCGATCCGACAAAAACTAAGGGAATTTGATGTTACAGAACATCAGACAGAGCTACCCAGAATTATAGAGCAATCTTATGCAGAATTAGGCAGAGATAGTTTGGGTGGGAGACCAGCTAAACCAAAACTATCGGAAAGTCCTGAAAAAGACTCAATTAAACAAACTCCTACATCTTCTAAAAAGAAGTGGGAATCTAACAAACAAAATTCAAACGAGAAAGGTTCTCAATCCCGAGGTAGGTCTTCACAAAAGGAGCCCTCTGAAAGGAGGTACAACCTCAGGAATAGGGATAATTTGAGAAAACCTGATAGGTATCAAGACACTGATACACGTTCCTCTCGTCCCTTTCAGGTCTCATCACAGACTTCGGAAAGAAGAGGACGAACAGAACATAGAGAAGAACGCGTGAAATCGAAAGACGACAAGCACGCAACAAAAATTAAAGCTAAACCTCAATTCTCCAAAAGAAAGTAGCAGGTCTAAAGATAAGACATGCCGAGAATAATGAGATCGCAACTCAAGAACGGAGAATGGGCTCAGACAATGCTGGACAGTGCAGCAGTGGTCACAATAGCTCGCCAGAACCTGATGGAACTTCTGGAGATAGTGGACTTGAATGAGTACATTACAGTAGAGACTGTAGACACCAGGGTTAGTACTCCACAAAGGTTATATGAAATAACACTCCGGATGGAGGGAGACAAACCTAGACAGGTTAAAGCACTTTTTTGGGAAAGACTATCAAAGGGTTATGACATACTTCTAGCAGAAAAAGACTGGCCACCACAATTTGTCAGGGAGTGCCCACACGGCGAGGACATGATTATGCCTGCCTTCTCCAATCACATTCCAATTCACTTAAAATATACATATGCCAGAAAATGGGCAGTGGCCCAGGCTCCAGCATTATATAAAAATCATGTAGGATGGGATGAGGACTCCCCTCACCATAAAATACATCTGAAACATGAACCTACTGCTCAGAGGCAGTATCCAATTAAGCAAGAAGCTAAAAAACAGGTCAGGGAGATTTTAAATCAACTTGAATACCAAGGGGTGATTGAAACTAGCACCTCATCTATGAACAATCCTTTGTTTCCTGTCTCCAAACCAGACAATACATATCGTCTAGTTTTGGACTACAGACATTTAAACACTTGTTCTAAAACTTTTGCAGTACAAAATGCACATAGCACAGCATTAATGAATAACATTGTGCGTAAAAAATACAAAACAACATTAGACATCTCAAACGGATTCTTTTGTCAAAATATAGCACCTGAAAGTAGGTACTTAACGGCATTCTCCATAATGGGGACCCAGCGTCACTTTTGTCGACTCCCACAAGGGTTCAAGAACAGCCCGGGGTTATTCTCAACAAGAGTAACGGAGTTACTACAAATTTATGACAACGAGGCATTGTCCTATGTCGATGATATTTATCTGACAGACGATGACTTGGAAAAACACTGAACAGAGTGAGCACCATTATATTGGGATTCGCCTCTGAGGGCTACAAGTTCAACTTTAAAAAGTCCCGAATTGCCCATCTCAATGTCCTATTTTTAGGATATGAGCTTTCAAGTGAAGGCAAGAGCTTGGCAGCTAACTTTCTAGAGAAGTGTGCGCTGCTCCAACCTCCAAAAACGCTAAAAAATTTACAATCAATACTGGGATTCCTAAATTTTGGTAGAACATACATTCTAAACTATGCAGAAAGGGTTAAACCTCTACGCATTAATCAAACCTGATTTTTCAAATAAAAACTGGACACAGGAACACACAGAAATTTTGCGTTCACTTCAAGCTAACATGTTAGCAACAAATCACTTACAAACACGCGTAAGTCAAAGAAATTTAGTGATTCGAATAATTTCGGGTCAATGTGGATTCACTTACTTAACCTTTAACGAGGGTGAGAAAGTACCAATTGCATACAAATCACATTTGTACACACAAGCGGAAATGCGTTTCAGTTCAACTGAAAAAATTCTGACAGCAGTTCAAACAGCTGTAGCAAAAGAAAGAGCCTTAGCCCAAGGGAAACGCATAATTGTCGTTACCCCAGTACCGGCTTTAGAAGCGGTCACAAAAGCGAGCATTCCGAATGCTGAAGCTTTACATCCGAGATGGATACAGTGGGTTAATTCTCTTGCTGCAACTGATGTTGAATATGTATTTGATCCAGATTTAAAAACACAGGCATTTCTCCAATATGAACAAGAATGTCCTCTGCCCACTGAGATTCTGCCTCTCGATCAGTATGAATTCGTAATGTACACTGACTGATCCGCACAGCCCGCAACAGGGAGTAAGCAAGCTTACAGTGCAGCGTGTGCTATCGTTAAAGGTCGCATGCGAAATGGCATCTTCAGACCTATGGTCACAAAAACTCAGTCACTAGGTGATTGTACAGCTCAGCGAGCTGAACTACAGGCATTCAAACTGGCACTTGAAAGTACGGATCGAGAATTCCTCACACTAATCGTGTGCGATTCCTTTTACTGTGTTCAGTCGTATAATAACTATATGCGAACCTGGATTGAAAATGGTTTAAGGATGCAAAAGGTGGCACAATTAAGCACAAATTGCTTTGGGAACAAGTAGTTCTGTTGAAAAACGAACTACCAAAGGCTCACGTGATTCACACACTGAGTCATCAGCGTGATGGCGTTCACGTTGCAGGGAATTCATTGGCTGACGAAGCCGCGAAGGGGGCTGTGCAAACGGCTTCCGTAGCTGCGATCACTCGTTCAAAAACAAAAATAGACGGTGAGATAATGGTAGCTGTCAATGCTTCAAGCAAAGGCAGCAGTGCAGCGTTACCAAAAAGTTTCCACTCAAGTACTCTTATGTAATTGATGCGAATAACGTTCCTTTTGCTCGAATCCCTGGAGTGGGGGATAGGGTAATTCCAAACAGGGAACGCAGATTAGGACTTATCCTAGCAGCACACGAAGGGATGGCTTCTGCCCATGCAGGTGTTTCTGCGACAGTATCTTTACTCAAGCAAAGATATTGATGGCCTGGTATTCGGAAACAAACTAAGAACTATGTTTTAGAATGTGATATTTGCCAGCAGATGAAAGTCTCAACAGTGAAACGTCCTGCGCAGACACCCTTATTAATTTCAGATAAACCATTAGCTTGTGTTTACCTGGACCACTGCGGTCCCTTGCAAAGGGACGGTAATTATAAATACATCATGGTTGCAGTGGATTCATGCTCTAGGTTCCTATGGTTATGGCCTCAGCGCTCAGCTGACGCTCGAACTGTTATAAAAGATTTGCGAGTCTTTATCGGCACATACGCAATAGGCACGTTTCATTCTGACCAGGGTCCTGCGTTTAGCTCTAGGGCTTACAAGGAGGCCATGGCCAGTCTGGGCGTTGCATTGCGGTACTCCTCTCCATTCCATCCTGAGGGAAATTCTGTTGTGGAAAAGAAAAACCGGGACATAAAGCAGTCTATAACAGCTAGGGTATTAGGCTTGGGTGATGGGTGGGTCAAACACCTCATTAGCGTCCAGCGCGCTATCAATAACTTGCCAAGAAGTTCTCTAGGGGAGTCACTCCATATGAGGTCCTATTTGGGACAAGAATGTGGGTTCCAGACTTAGAACACGTAGGCACAGTGGTGGACAAAAAGAATTTGATATCAAAGATCGTTTGGCTGTTTTACAGGAACTTAACAAGTTAAGAACGAAACAAAGCAACGTATCCTTACAGCCAACCACCACTGGGGAAAAATCGGCGGTCCCAGCAAGGCCTGTCTGGATTCCAAAAGTTGGGGATCTAGTCAGAGAAAAAATCGCGGACAAGAAGGAATTTGGACCTTCTTACAGACAACCGGTACCTGTTCTAGCTGTTCAAGGAACAAGGACAGTACTTCTGCCGCCCCTTGCTGGAAGAAAGGAGAAAAGATTTGTGTCAATCGACCTGATCAAACCACAACATGTGGCCAATACTAAGCAGTAGGCCTCGTGGACTCCGACCTAGTAGCAGACGCACTCCTCTCGCTACTATTCAAGAGGTTCAGACTGAAAGACTGATCACGATCGAGAATTCAGCTATAACAAATGAAGGACTAAGCAACCAGGCTATGGAACTCATCCCTCTTGACAACCAAATAACAGTTCGTCCAAATACACCTGTCTACACCAACGTGACACGTGAAGAACTGGTTCCTGTGATTTCAACGAATCCTGATGCAATTCCAACAATTGACAGAACTGCTTCTGGCTATTTCATTGACTTTGATACGTTCTCAGTGGTTCCAAGTGAACCTGAAACGACGCCAGCATCATCAAAACTCAAGCAGCAAGTACAAGACTTTATTCACTTTCTGAAAAAGACTTATCTGGTTTCTCCATGGATTGAACTCTGGATTACATCTGGACTTTTTGTTTTCCTGCTCTGGCTAACTTTGGTAACAACAGTAAGCATGCTTATAAGTGGCAGATACATCCATGTGAACATTGAAGGAAAGGACATAAACGTGCTTTTGAAACCACATAAATCTTCCCATCGTGAAGCAAGAGACTTGTCATCAGTGAACATCACAGCTGTTCCTATACAGGATGGTATAGTGTGGGACAAAACAGATTATGAAATCTTCGGTCCAAGTGAACAATTGAACATTCCACATTTGTTTAAAATTTCACTAAGCGATTTGATAACGTCCAGTACCTATTCAGATGATTGGGACTTAGAGACTGTACAAGATATAATGTTTGATCTAGAAAAATCTGCTGCATTTTCTAAAAATGAATATTTAGAGGGTACAAATGATTACGAAGAAATGTATTGTTACAACCACTATGGTCATCATTATTTGCACAAAACTGCATATCCAAGAAATGTGTTTATGTTTAATCAATGGGAACATTGTCCTACACCACCACATGTTAGTTCAAAAACTTTTGCTAGTAAATTTCCATATTTTTCAGGTTATAATACATCTGATCCAGAAACGTTTTACTATAAAAATGTAAACAAAACAGGACTGAAAATTATGTTAACAAATACAAAACAGATTTACTCTGAAGCATTTATTGCCCAACTGTCTACACAGGGTTTCGACTTATGGAAAGACACAATTGAGACAAAAACTGTCTGGGGTAGTAAAGATTGGCAAGTGCAGGGTTTAGAAGCTTTATTTAGAGCCTGTATAATCCCTGAACAAATAATGTTTTTGAATGACACCGTCCAACAGACATCTTGTCTTGGGTTAGCCAAGATAAAAGAGATGAAATCACCTTCTGTGCCAACACCTGCCAGTGATAATAATACAGAGGCAGTGGTGACAGTCGACAATATACTACAACTCAACAGAACTCATCCAAATTGGAAGAATTGGTTGATCTGGCCCACAGACACAAACAACTGTCAGGAAAGGTTCTTGAACAAAACTCAGGGCTTTACTATTCATAGGCCAGACCCAAGATATGTCCAAAGACAACATCCGGGGGTAGTAACAACATATAGTGTAGGAAAATTATGCCTCGATTGGCTGCATAAATCTACACTACAGGATGTGAAGCAACACTTAACCTTACTTGCACACGACGCAGACCTTAGGGAATTCTTGCTTGGACCAAGAAAACCGCGTCAAAAACGTTTCATATATGCCGGCATCTACGCTGCTTATAACGAAGCATGGAAAGTGTCACAGATAGAGGCTGCAGAACGAATACGTGAACTTGATCGTATTAATTTGGAGAAAACACTCTGTAGTCGACAATGGGTTAACAACTTTGTCCTCCAGAATTTATTCATTGGATGGCATTGTATCCTCTGCTATCGACATTATAGAATTAATTTTTTGGTTATGTTACAACAAGGTCAGTCTCAATTACGTTCTATTGTGTTATTAACATGGACGCTGCAATCTTTGCGAGCGGGCTATGTGCCTTGGCGTTTCATCAACACGTCGTCTCTGTTTGCAGAATACAATCTAACTGATAAACAGATCGAATTGGCACAAAGAGGAGCAAAGTATACAGTGCTGAGCATTGAAAAAATTGACAAATTACCTTTCACAGTGGCAGAAAAACCAGCTACGGAATGGCTTATTCATGGCAAAATAACATTACCTGTGACAACTTTTCAGTTCCAGTATTGTGTCAGACAGATGCAAGCAGGCAAATATGAAAGGTTGGGTAAGGAATACATTAAGACATCTTGGAATTTACCGTATACACATAAATGTTGGAGTGGGGATCGTGAAGTGTTTCTTAGCGGTACTAACTGTGAACATGCACTGACCGGTTCACTCATATGTCAGGACATTATTTTACACGGAGCTTGTAATGATTCTGTGGCAAACCTGTCTTGCCATCAGCACGGTTCTCCAGCTGCTGTGATTAATCCAACGTTTGGACAACTTTCGAATGGGAGTTACCTCATGTTGAATGATCAGAGCTGCTGTGGAATGTTGCCCGGCATCCCATATCTAGTAACGGTCAACTCCAGGGTCACTTGCTGTATGCAAGTATTGTTTCCCCAATAGACACCGTCAGGGAGTCGCCTTTGTGGCCTTCACTTAACGTCTCTTTTATAAGATTTGATACTTTAAGCAGAATGAAAGCCATGCTTTTACAGCAAACAGTGCCTTTGACCTCGGCCAAAGAAACCTATGATCTACAAATTGCAAGGACTTCGGCTGAGATACAGACTTTAATACGTACAAACTGCCCTATACATTTCGTAGAAATGATATCACGTATCTTTAACATGTCAGATACAACAGGAATTGTACATGTATTTAAGAGCATTTGCACCGGTCTCTTAGCACCGTTCCAGGCAATACTTGGAATCATTCCGAACTTTGCACATTCGGTGTTTGGTGGCATACCATTAATTCTAGCACTTGTTGCGGGAATTCTATTCATCTGTCTGCTATTGCGCTATGGCCAGCCGCTTCGCAGAAATAACTCCGAGCGAAATGGGGAAAGTTCTCCTTGAAAGAAAGTGCCGTGAGCGAATAGTACAGCTATTGGGCATGACTCGTCTACGGGACCTTAATACCACGTGGTTCCTGTCATTCCGACCAATCTGGCATGATTGCATCTTACCTGTTCTACGATGCCTGCTATGCGGTGAAGAATGCGTGTTGGACGCTTGTCTAACATATCCATCAGCTGCGCCAAAGGACGTCGATACTTTGCTGGTCCCGATAACGGTCCATGCTTCGTGTTGTCCCCAGAGGCTCCCAATACTGATGTCAGCATTCATTGAGATCTCACAGTCGCCTCCTGCTGCTGCTGAGGTACGAGAAACAACTCCAGGCACACAGGTAACAACGGACGCGAACATTGCTGCAGCAGCCTATGCTGAGGGCGATGCTTCCCATCTTTGTGCGGTCAATCTCTTACGTGGGGTGTTCGAACTTACACCAGCGACAGTGGATGATGTTTTGTCTATTGAAATAGATGATCTAATGTTTACACCAGACCCGTGAACTTACTCTGTTTGGCATATTCTGTTCCAGTACAACAGCAACAATTTGGCCTTCATTTTTCAAAGACTTGGAACATTACCAGATTTGAACTTTTGTCCCATTTTTTTTTCCTCTCCGAACTAAAATGGCAATCCAATCTGCTTAAAGTAAAACTAGCCTTATAATACAGACTTGGCAGTACTTCCAGGGACGCTTAGTCATCTTGTGTGTCTAACTCAGTTCATTTGATTTTCGTGACGGGGAATGATTTTGTTTTGAAACAACCTTGCATTCATTCTCGTCATATGTAAATATTGCTTTTATATTTCGTTCCGATTGCATTTACTTCACTCTTTTTGCAGGGAATGAAAAGCACTGCTTAATAATGTACAGCATCCTTTGCATTTTAATGTATCTTTTAAAGCTTTTTAGGATATATTTTAATATGCGGTACTCCATTTTAATGTTTAGCATTTTAAATGTTTAGCATTTTAGTATTGTTGTATACACAAAAGAGGAGTGGGTGTTGTGTACTTCATAGGGTGTCCTTAAACAGGCTTTCTAGAATCATGACCATATATAGGCACAATCCAACCTGCCCTTATATAGGCATAGAATCCCAGACCTTATTTAGGCATAAACTATGCATACCAAATACAGGCATGGCTTCCGACATCCGTCCACCCTAGCGTCTCAACGAGTCCATGAACAAACAGACCCTCTGGCTGCGGGAGTTTCCCTTGCCCAGGACTATTGATTTCTTCAAGGTCTCATACATTATGCATGAACCTCTTATTCCCTAAGGGATTCATTCATGACGTCTTTCGCTACCCAACTCACGTCAATACTAACATTTTCAGGTATAAATATACCTTCCCAAACCCCTGTAAATCAGAGGAGACCTCGACTTCAGAGGAGCCCGATTCCCGGCCAGACGCACTGAGAAGACACTGCCCTTCCTGCACGCAGAGAGTCCAGCTTCCAGTGATCTAACTTCCCTTGCGGGGTGTTGGAGTTCGAGTCCGGATAGAGATTCCTACCTCTCTCATTCTTCAGGTATGGAGCAGACAAGAACCTAGAGGGACTCTTGGCATAATAGACTCTTGGCATGCTAGGCGTAACTTACTCTTAGTATACTCTAGTCAGGAATACAGCACCTACTTCTACTTCTCCCTACACCTAGGACAGGTTAGGCACACTGGGTAGAACTAGGCTAGAAACGCATCGTATGAGTACTCGCATTTTTAGGTTGTCATTTTATATAAATGCATATATGCTAAAAAGATAATGCTGACACAGTATTATTTATTTTTACTGCTCACCTTGTACATTATTTATCTCGCATACTGTCTTGTGATCGTAACAGCACATATAACTTACAACAGAAACAAGACTGTTCAATAAATGCTTTATTGAAACGCCCGTCTGGTTATTTCTGTGTAAATCTGAGAATAACTAAAACATGTACAACTGAGCTGAGTGAAATGGTTATCTATTGTTTCTACGACTCTGGGACACATCCTGATTCTGTAAGGGAAACACAGTGGTCATGTTTTGCGGCAGCCAGAAACTAATCCCTTCTTGTCGTCAAGAAGTTTCTAGTGGCCTCTGAGCTAGCTGGCACAAGTAATTAAGTTTAATATACTCGATAGGGACATACCGACCTCAGTCCTATGTCAAACCTATAGGATATATTATTCCAATGCGCAGAGCCTATAAGGGAAATAGGAGCTACACTACAAAACAGGTAGGCTCCATGAATGCCAGAGCGGATGAATTGGTGTGTCTAGCAGATCAAAAGTGGGTTTGGCATCCCAACGTCGTGCAGGGTATCATCCAGTGGGTGGCGGGGGAAAGATGGTTAGATCTTTTTGCCACCATTGAGAGCACACAATGTCAACAATTTTTCATGTTGGAGTTTCTACAAGAACAATCGCTGGGAGATGCTTTCTCCCTGGAACGGAGCAGGGGGACTCCTGCACCTCTTCTCGGCACTACCTTTCCTGCCCTAAGTTCTGAAGGAGATCAAGAACAACCCGGCCCAAGTCATTCTAGTGGCTCTGAATAGAGACTTGAGAGTGTGGTACTCCGAGGTCTTGGGTGTGAGCATCTGTACTCCAATAAAGCTACCACTTTGAAAGGACCTCCTGTCCCAGCAGCAGTCCTCCACCCAAACCTGTGCACCTTACACCTCTATGCATGGCGACTGAGCAGCTGCAGCCAACTGCTTTAGATCTGCCATCTCAGGTGGCTGATCTCATCCTTGCAGCGAGGCAGTCTTCTACTAAACCAGTCTACGCTGAGACAAGCTTGTACACTGGTGTGGTGCCCAGAACACTGACCCTTCACAGGTGAAGCTTTGGGAAGTCTTTTATGTTAGCTTTGTCTTCAGTCCATCAAGGTCTTGCATTGGGCACTGTCAAAGGTTATATGTCGGCTCTTTCCGCCTTTCTGCGTTTGCCAGAGCAACCGTCCTTCTTTAAATCACCTGTTGTGATGTGTTTATTAAAGGTTTTACACACTTTCTCCCTCCCAAACTGTTAGTAATGCCACAGTGGGACCCTTATTTGGTCTTAACATTCCTCAAGTGTACGCTTTGCAAGCCTATGCATAGCAGTTTACTGCTTATCCTCACTTTGAAGACTGTTTTCCACATTGCGATTACATTAGCTCGGCGTGTGAGTGAACTGGTGGCATGGTCAGTGCAAGCGACTTACACCATGTTTTCCTGGTCAAATTGGTGTTGAGGACTCGGGCAGGCCTATTTCTTTTCTATTTTCTGTCTAATATAGCATAAACCAAACTCTGAAGTACATTAGAGCGCTTTACATGGGTCATCAACAAAAACATTAGTAATGACATTGAATTAATGAGCAGAATAGGGGCACCACAAAACAGAGTTCAGGAGCAAGTGTGAGAAAGTTCCTCTTTTTGCATGGATAGCCCCCCACTTTTTGCCTGGTTTTGATGTGGTTTCAAATGTAGTGCACAGGGTCCCTGCCAACCAGGTGACCTGTGCCAGTGCTCCTTCCCTAAAAACAAACTCCCGATTGGTACTTCTGCCCCCTAGAAGTCCTTAGTAACTGGTACCTGGGGCCTGAGAGCTGAAGAGGGTCCCTTGGGACCCTCCTCACTGGGACCATGCCACTGCCCTTGCAGCCTGCATGCCCCTGTGAGGGAGAAAACGACAAAGTCAACATGGCACCTTGTCTGGGTGCCATGCCAACTAACACTGTCTGGCAGCATAGGTAAGTCACCCCTCTAGCAGGCCTCACAGCCCTAAGGAAGGGTGCATTATACTACAGGTGAGGGCATATCTGCATGAGCAGATATGCCCTTAAAATATTGGGCACCATTTCCCAATATTGTAAGTGCCAGTGAAGCCATAGAGAGTACATGGAATGGGAACTTGACAACTCGAGTTCCACAGCACCATGATGGCTTTACTGAATATAGGAGTGTTTGGTACTAAACTACTCCTTTCAATAAATCCACACACAGTGTGGGATTTATTGTACCATGTACCCAGAGGGCACCTCAGAGGTGCCCCCTGACTCCCTACCAACCCTGTTGTGGTCTCTGACCGGCTGTAGGCAGCCAGCCACCACCAGACATATTTCTGGACCCCAGGGTAGAGAGCACCTGCTCTCTGGGGTCAGACACAATGCACATCTTGGGCAGAGGTGTCATGCCTCCTCCCCCAGGCAGGATAGGCCAGTGCTCGACGAAGGAAAGCTTCAAAGACCTGTCCCCTTTGTAATGCGACTTCCCAGCCTCTGCCGCTAGCAGCAGATTGCAGACCCTGGTTTACACCCCCACTTTGAGCGGGAAAATTAAAAAAGATAGGAGGCGTGCCCACCTCTGTCAACCCCACCCCTAAAGTGGGGGGAAGTGGGGTGAAGCACACTTTTCAGTCCCCACCATCTTGAGGATGGGGGACCCCTCCATTCAGGGCTTGGTCTATGCCCCCTCCCACAGGAGGGTGACATTATAGAGGGTGTAGTTACTCCAGGTGAGGTGCCCATTGGCCCTACCTGCTACCCCCCTAAAACGCCTCCTAAATTTAGTATGTAGGTGGCTCCCCCAGACATAGACCCCAGATCTGCAACGACCTAAGAAGGAAGAAGACAGCTGCCTTGGCCCCAGCCCTACCGGCCTGTCTCCAGCTTCGACGAAACCTGCGGCCTGTCTTGCAGCATGACCTCCAAAACCCCAGGGAGGATGGTTGCCTTCAATGAAGACTCCAATGTCCTGAGGACAGCGGACCTGTCCAGAAGAGACCTACTCCAAAGACTCCGGATCCCGGCGGATCCGCGTCTCTAGCCCACTCTGCACCCGACGTCCACGGCCTGAGTGCTCACCTTGCAGTGAAGTCTCCCCGGCGAACCTGACCTCGTGTCCAGCATTGGCTGACCTCTCCGGCCCTACAGGACGGCGCCTGCAGTGTGAATCCAGACGCTCCCCCTGACTGCGACCGACTCGGGTAAGAAGATTCCGATGTCCAAAGTTACCCCTGCACCCAAAGCCCCTGGGCCTTGATGAGCTGAATCAACGGTGCCCCTACAACACCCTACATCCCAACTTACCTCTACTTTTGTTGGTCTTCCTCCTGCAACCTCCGGTGCCACGCCTGCAGCCTTATTGCCATTAGGAAAATCCTCATTGAAAAGCATTGGGTGCCCCACGTCGAATTTGCACCCTGCACCCGGCCACCCCTGTGCCGCTGGTGATGTAGGTTTGGTGCTGCTTTATGGCCTCCCCCCTGTGCTTGTGCTAACCCCCAAAGCTTGGCCCCTGCAACTGATGTACTTACCTGCAAGCAGTATGGCTCCAGGCACCCCCTGTCTCCGTTGGAAAGCATTGGGTCGAACTCCGATTTTGACCTCTGCACCCGGCCGCCCCTGTGCCGCTGGTGGTGAAGTTGTGGTACCTACCTCGCCCCTGCCCCTTGCTGAATTTTTGCTCCGAAGACTGAAATTGTAAGTTCAATACTCAACTGTTAAACCGCAATATTGTTTTCCCCCATAGGATAGCATTGGACAGTGTGAAAAAGTTTCTAAGTGTCGATTTTTGAAAGTGAAAAGTATTTTTAATTAAAAACGTACTTACCTTATTACGAAGACCTGGGTCTAAAAATAAAGTACAAACAATATAATTTTATAAAATTGGTCTGGATCTCCTTCTTGAGTCGTGTGTCCTTTATTGATCATTTGTGCAATAAATGTCTTACACTCCTCTGTGTTGGGCCTAAGGCTGCTCGCCCACACTACCACTAATAGAGTACTTTGGGTTTTACATTAAGCCCTGTACACTTTTGGGGAACCCCTGGACTCTGTGCTCGGTATTACCATCTAGCGATAATATCGTTATACAGAGCCAGCTTCCTACAGCACGCATGCTCAAAATAATTATTACTGACTCCCAGAGAACTCGGAGCAAGTGCACACATTTTAATGATCTATGGGAACACCATTTCTTTAGATGTTAATTTTTATGTCTCCTTTGAAGGAATCATGGGAGGGGTTCGTTCTAATAGCAGGTGGGATGGAATTCCATATTTTGGGAGCAGTCCATGAGAAGGCCTACTTCAGAGTTCTGTTTTTTCTTCTTCTAAAATAGAGGTTTCCAGTTGTAGAGTCCTCACTTTGGTGTGAGCAGGAGCTTCCTGAGATTGTTAGCTTGTTTGTTAGGTATTCACTGAGCCCTCGTGTAGAGTCTTGTGAATGATGCAGGACAGCTGTTGTGACCCCTTTCCATGTTGGGCAGTCCATCACTCTACCATTGTTCTTTGCTCCCCCTCACTCCTTGAAAGAGATTGAGAGGCTTCACTGATTAGATGTCAAAAGGGCTTTAAAGTTTTACTTAGATCTACCAAGGGCCATTAAGTGGATGATCAATGTTTTGTGTGGTTCTCTGATGCAAAGACGGGGAAGGCTGGGAAGATGAGTACTTTGTGGAGGGGGATAGTCCTCTGCATTAAGATCTGTTACCCATTAGCCAAGAAGCACCCCCTGGAAGGCCTGAGAGCAAATTCCACCAGGCCAAGGCTGCTACCACTGTGTTGGTGCAGGGGGTGCCTCTCTGTGGCATCTGCCAGTCTGCAACTTGGCTGTTGGTGCATAACGTTCACAAAGCACTATTGACTTGACAGTCAGGTACGGCAGGAAGGGCGCTTTGCCAGGTCAGTTGTGCAAGACATTTTGGGTTGAGTCCACTCCACAGACCCTCCACCTTGGGAAGGTACTGCTTTGGCATCTAGTCTAGGGTGTGCAATCTGCGGATGGATGTATCCATTGGAAGAACAAGTTACTTACCTTTGGTCACACTTTTTCTGGTGGTTACTCTATCTAACCACAGGCTTCTCACTGCCCTCCTGCCTCCCTGTTCTGTGGATTGGCCTCTTTATAACATCTAAAAAGGTTCCAAGTTCGTGATCAGCACACTGTTACCAATAATTGTTCATGCTCCGAGTTTCAGGGAGCAAATGGGAAAATAAAAATGACATCTGCGTATAGGAGTGGCGTTTACATGTGGCACTGCTCTGTTACTTCTACGTGGAATTTGCATTGGGGTCCAGGGAGGTGGTGATCCCCGGGGCCCAGAAGGTCAGCAAGGCCACCCTGAGTTTAATTAACAAGATCCCCCAGGAGGTGGGTTTGTTTGTGGCACTGCCACAAACAAACCTCTATATCCAGTCTGGTGCCTGGGGGATATTCTAAGGTGAGGAATCTGCAGTTGGATAGAGTATCCACCAGAAAGAGCCTTACTGAATGTAAGTAACTTACAGCGCACAGTTTTCATATGTGCCACTTGTAATTCCAACTCACCATGCACTCATGGGGAAGTGCGGGATTGCAGTTACAGCACGCTGCATGGATTTAAAACAAGGTCATTAGCTGCCTCTACCAGTGGTATAGGTAAAATGGTTGTACTCCTAACCCTATGAAAATGCTGCAAGTCTTCAATAGCCTGGTGAGCCACTGTCCACTACTAGAATCCCTGTGTAATGTCCACTAAAGGGGCATCCAAGAGCTGGACAACAACAGAAGGAAGTAGAGCTAGAGGCCATAATACCTCAAAATGTCGTAATATACGTCATGAAGGTTATACAGTGGTACATATTCCAGCCAGTATTGGTTGTGGTATATCTGGAGTGTACACCCAGTCCAGGAGAGACCAGTATTCTGCTAAATGGAACATAAAATTATTCTGGAGTGACCTCCCACTGGTTTCATGATATATGAGGCAACTGGAAAGAAAGGAGCAAAGCAGGCCAGCTCATGCAAATGTCAGACAGTATGTTGCGACTTTCGTGGAGGAACTTTAATACCCACAGCCACATTCTCTTATCCACCTTTATTGAACAGGCAAACGTTTAAAAAAAAAATAATAATGTTTTTTTAAATGAAAGAGAATATTAGTCCCCTTCCTTTTTGTACCACTCCAGTTCAACTCTGAACACGCATCATTGATTTCCAATTTGTGCACAATAGATTGTTCACTTTAACTGGGGTCTTCCTCTACACATTTTTACTCTTCTCCGTTGAGCTGTACAATCCTATCCTTCCACCACCTTCCTTCTTTTGATTCTAATGTTTAGTTTCCTTGTTGACTATCTATAATATGAATTTTCTGGTTTGGCCTTCAGTATCCTGACTGCCATCAATGCAACCAGAAAGAACAATTGGACAGAATGCAGAACAATGTCATACATTCACCACAGTACAGAGATCTGGGCCTAAATCCATCGTTTTTCTGCTCCCCGTGCCATTCCAGTTTGAACCCAGCCATATGCAAATCAGTCTTGACCCTGCACCCAATGGGAACAGTCCAGCCCGAACTGCCAGGCCAGGTACTCACTGGACTGGAAACAAGCATCCTGTACCCCTGTACATTTTCAAACGGAAGTTCCTGTCCTAACTCTGCTTAGTTTCCATGTACCTTGTGAAGAACTATCTTTCACATGTGCCTTATGTTTTGAGTATCGTCACATGTGGCAGAACGTTTGGGAATCACAGTGGTTTATTTCCCCAACCAGTACATTATTTTGCTAATGTGCCTGGTGTTAGGGTTGTATGCACTTATAATGATTCTGTATTTGTCCATTTTTCAGCTTTTGTAGACAGTCAGCCCTCTAAGTTAGTGTTTTGACATAGTTATTTATATATGGTACGATGGTTTCCCAAAAGCCAGAACACTTGCCTTTATGTGGAGTGCCTCACTAACGGCTACCATTAGATTAAACTTCACCATATGGAAATTACTAGATCCCTGTTGTGCAGCCATCCTAACTTTTGCAAAACCAGAATACCAGATCTAATCTTAAATATTGCTCTATGGTGTATGGCCTTTTCGTACTCTCTGTCTGCGGCGAGTCCCATTATGGAGTCAGGCGTCTGTGCATCAGCTTGTATTTGCAGTTAACATCAGGATGCTTTGCTTTGATATTAAACAGATGGAAGCCTCGCAAATTCAGCCAACACTTCATGCAGTTGTGCGTCCTGTGAAAGGGTCTGTAAGTAATAATACATATAACAATGACCGACCTCAAAAAGCAGTGGTCCTTCTTCATTCATTGTTTTTTTTTAATGGTTTTGTTCAGCACCTCACCCCAAGTAACTACGGTCCTCATGTAGACTTTGATGGATGGGCTGCCAAAATTGCTGTGGCAGCCCCTCACAGAAGTGTCCCTGACAACTCAAAGGAAGCTCTTGCTTTGAAAACGCTTATTCCAAATGGTCTGTCATTTCATTGCAGCATGACGAGCCAGTTGGCGTGTTATTTTTCAAACACAAACTCCCAAAGCAAGTAGTTTTTTTTATGGTTAAAAAAACTATGTCAGTGTCATGCAGGGAGTCTTCTCCATTTGTATAAGGGTATTTTTCATTTTGTTCCTTTCTGGTCTTCCATGCTTTGCATGGTGGAGAACAGGCTGGAACAAAAAGCCTCTGCCAACACAAACTGAGTTAGTTCCTCCTAAATTAGGTGGAGAAACAGAATGGACCTTACGTACAACCCTCCAATTTATGGAGGATTCCCATTTACTGTGCCAGTCTAAATGAGGCTTTAGATGGTTAATGTTACATTACAAGTGATATATAAAATCTCAACTATTCTCCTCCTCCTTTTTGTCCCTGGAAAACCCTTCACTCACCGAGGCCTG
Organism: Calotriton arnoldi; assembly: GCA_963921515.1. Classification (NCBI taxonomy): domain Eukaryota; kingdom Metazoa; phylum Chordata; class Amphibia; order Caudata; family Salamandridae; genus Calotriton; species Calotriton arnoldi. Next base: position 3,253,778 of record CAWUFW010000875.1, read on the forward strand.
ACCTCTACTTTAGAGAGACCGAGTGTCTCAGCATGATTGTTTATCCCTTCTATAAAGCTTTTTTTTCTCGTTTATTAACCTTCATGCTTATCATGCACAGCTGGGCTGCATTACATTATCCCTTTCTTTATATTCTCTACAGTTCTGCATCTGGACAGATGGGCTGAACATTCTCCTGGGACGGGAGATGTCTAGCGAGCGAATGAAAAGTGACCTCGACATCTTGCTTTCGACGGAGATCAAGCTGCGCCTGCTGGACCTGGAGAACATCCCAATCCCGGATGCACCCCCCCTCATCCCCAAGCCCCCAAGTAACTGCAACTTCTGCTACGACTTCAGCCAAATCGAGCAATAGAGCTTAGAGCTGAAACGTCACCAGCTGGGGATTCAGACCTAAAAAGTGTTGGACTTTGGTTTCTTCTGGAAAGCAGTCGTTTGTCAGGTCTAGGGGCAGAGTGTTTTGAGACTACTACTGATTCCCCAATCAACATCAATAATGCTGCTGCTCAGAGCAGCAGTTTTGTAAGCTCGCACATACTATGTACAAATACTTAAATTACCTGTCACAATCGATCACCATCATTAGGTATGTTCCCTAGATACATATAATGGAAAGGTTACTTAGCTATAACAACAGGTTTACAGCATGGCTATCCTCTCACTATTCAATGCTTACACTGGAAAAAATATGAACTTCTAATAATAGTCATGCAGCATTGCTCTCACTTGAAATGTTGCAGGTCGTAATAGTTCTCATTCACAGTTATCTCCCTTGACGCAGATGCTTAAAATTGAAAAGTTGGCTACATGTAACAACAGATCTCCAGTGAGAGAATTCTCTACCATTGCCTAAAATTGTTCTTTGTAACTTTAATCTAGTAATTCATCATAGTTATGGACCTGTGGACGATCCCCTTGCTTTAGAACCTCACTCCTTGCACTAGCCCTGAGTGCCAGAACTTTTTTTGTTCTCTGTATAAGCACTTTGCTAATGGACCTTTGTTTCCGCTCTTGCACAAGACAATGGAGCTCCCACTCTTCAGGTACTATGTATTGAGTAGAGCCTCCGCACCACTGTGTACGCTTTGAAGCCCCCATACTCCATCCAGCCTCTACACTACTTCTAGAGTTGTGGAGCCTCCACACTCTAGTTCAGGAGATGCTTTTGAAGGTTGTGAGTTTCGTTCTTTTTAGTGAGTGATGGAGCTCCCAATTACCTGGTCAAAGTTTCCACTAGCACATTACTGAAAAGGTGGTACAGCTCGCACATTCCTCCTTGGTCAGTGGCACGCCCTGTTCCATGAAGGGAGTCGCACAGACCAGCTTAGCCATTTGCTCCCTGAAGCTTGGTCCAGTAATGGCCTCTTCCAACTCTAGTCCATGCAGTAACCCTCCAACCCCTTGTGGATCACTAACACTCCAGCCCCATTCTTGCTTAGGAAGGGATGATGGAGTACCCATTTCCATCCAGATATTGGATAATTATTCCACAATTTTCATTGGTATACATTATGCTGGAACCCCATCCAAGCTATTTGATGGTAAGCTCCCCTACATTAAGGCAGCATAACAGTTGGGGCAATGTGTCCTCCATTTAATTTTAGATAGAGCCTGTTGACGTTGATTCAGACACCAAGTGGCAGAAGAGACCAAGTACAGGTACTGATGGCTTAACATTGCACTTCAAACACTGGCACCCGGAAAATCCAGATTAGTAGATTGTACCCTCAATCCAGCTAAGGATGTACAGCTTCCATATTCGAGCCCTGGCAATTTAGTTCCCACATCACATTCTTGGAATAGCAATTTGAACTCACTCTCATACTGCTGGTGATATTTCCAAGCCCCACCCACTACTGTGGCATTCCCACACTCCATCACAGACAGTGGCATTTTAGAATGGCAGCCAACGCAAGATTTTGCTGGAATCAAGTTAAGCCAGTAGATCCTAGAAACTCCATTGTGATGGTGAATCTCCCACACTTGGCACAGGCAACAGAATTCCAACTGAAGGACAGTTGAGTCCGTGTTATTTCAGGCTTCTGCTCTAGGTGCAGAGGGCAAGCTTCTAGAGTTTAGCAGATTCTGACTGAGCTGGACAAAATCTAGAGCTGGGAGAAGGAGTTTGAGGGGAAAGCAAAAGTGTAATTCTTTTTCTGGATATATTACGTTTTCAACCTTGTGGATGTGAAGAGATGACAACAAGTGTACCTCCAGACCAGTACATCATTTGTCTGAAATGCTTCTTCATAAACTAAGGAGTATTCAGGATTTTTTTTAACAGAACTTAGGTTGTGGGGATAGTTAATTAGTTGTTTCATGAGTAATGTCCTCAAGAAAGGTACAACTTGTGGACTTGCATTGGTAGCTGAGGCAATGTCACAAGGGTGATGCCATGAGTTCCCTCTATCTAACCCTTGGCAGGAACAGGCCTCTGTATTCTGAAATCAATGTAGGGCCTTTTTGAGAATATTGGTAAGGCCAAGCAAAGACCTCTGTAATCCATTACAGTCCTTTACAGTGGATACACAATCCCCTATCTCAGCCCAGATACTAATTGAGCAATTTCCCATTTTAACCCTCATGAGAGATGATGGAAGCCCCAACCTGAGCACCCAAAAATTAGTGATTCAACTTCAGCCAGGCACTGAATGAAGAACCCCCATGTGAGCCAACACATTGAACGATGAATCCTTGTTCCCGACACTGGCCGACAAAGCACTAATTAAATTCCCAGACAGGGGTTGATGGCATTTCGGTTCCAGACCAGGCAAGGCAATACCCTTTCCTGTAAAAGGTGAAGCAGCAGCAGCTACAGCCTCTAAAAACCTAGCAATGAGAAAAATATTGTTGCTCCATCCACTTACAAAAAGGTTTGCAACATTCCCTATGCAGTGCGTATTTTTTGTGTTTAGCTTATTATGGATACTTCTAACCTCAGCTGCCTCATCTTTTGAATTTCCGCAGGTACCAGAATGGATCCAAAACTTTTGCCAGCCATTGCTCCTAAGCGCTGACAGGTTGCGCCATTGGACATCAAAATGGCCCCATGCGAAGGTACTTGAAGAGCCCAAATCCGCCCCCCCCCATCCGACTCGGAGCCTACTTTTGGCAGGTCTAGGTAGCATCCAGTTCCCTGGAACGGCATCGACCCTGAGCAGATAGACTTCAGGGAGGCTGAGTTGCTACTTTTCCAGATGATGCTGGCTCCCTTTGGAGCCCCATCAGGCACCATGGAACTGCAAGGGCCCTCCATCAGCCGTCCATTAGCAGTGCCAGCCCTGGTGATGTCTGACCCCGTTGGGCCTCTAAATCCTCCACTCCAACTCCCTCCCCCCCATTCATTTGGATTGGATTCAGTCATTGTTTAGGGCCTTGAAAATGTCCCACATGACGAGGATGATGACAAAGAGGCAGATAATTTACACCTCTCCTCCCTCAATGCAATGATGCTGGCCTATATGTAGATGTACAGATTGTCAGTGGACTGGATACTTCCCCTGAAACAGAGCTGGACTCCCCACTGGGCCCCCTCAGAGGAGAATGCCTCTTTTTATAGTAGTAGTCAGCAGGGAAGCTTAAGTGCTGGATCTTCAGCTACCTACAATAGATACTAAGACAAATTCACTGACAGAAATCTTGCAGCCTGCTTCTTCAGAGCTCTTGCTGGCTTCTAATAAAGGTTTGACAAACACATTGATGATAATATGGTCAAGACCACGCTTGGCTCCCACAGTAAGTCACCCTATGGCTAGGTGTCATAGGCCTGCCTCTGGAGACCTGACCTGTGTGACCCAGCACCCACATCCTAAGGGATTGGTGGTTCAGGCATCCACTGGCAAAGTTAACCCTAACACATTTCCCAGTGTGCCAACAGATAGTGAATTGAAGCTCACTGATGCACTTTTAAAAAAAAAAGGACCTTCTCCATTAGCAATTTGGTTTTGTGTCCCTCAATGCTGTCTGCCTGCTGGGATGCTATACCCATGTCATTTGAGATATGGCCAGGGAGATCGTGCCAAGGGCAAAGAACTGTTACTCCCAGTACTTTTTGTGTCCATAAAGGACAGAAGACTCTTACTGATACACGATCTTCAATTTCTGATTACCTTCCCTCAGAAAGAACAAGTTCAAGATGTTGACTCTAGCCTAGGTTCTTTTCTGCAATGAAGCCAGGAGACTTGATGATGTATTTTGACATGCAGGATGCATACTTTTATGTGTCTGTTCTGCAGTCCCACATACGCTTCCTTTGGTTCGTGGTAGGGTCAAAACACTTCCAGCTTTGTGCCCTACTCTTCAGCCTCATACCGCCCACTCCCCCAGGGATTATGGCGAAGTTGGCAGTGGTTGCAGCCTACTCTGGGTGGTTGGAGATACATGTATTCCCATACCTCGACGATTGGCTGTTGAAGGGTGGCTTGCAGCAGTAAGTCATGGACCACCTGGAGACAAATGTCAGCCTACTGTCAAACCTATGGGTTTTCCATCAACAAGCCAACATCCCACCTGCAGCCTACAAAGAAGATTCCCTTCATGGGGACCAACCTAGACATCGTGGCATTCAATGCCTTTCCAACACTGCAATGATCCAGGTTAGAATCCTGATGTTTCAGGCTCACTCCTGGGTTTGGCGTGGAAGGTTCTGAGGCTTCTTAGAAACATGCATTCTTCTGCTCCCTCATGCCATTTAGCACATGTGCCCTCTTCAGTGGAACCTCCACCTGCAGTGGGCGCAGCACTGGGTTTGCCTCTTGGACAACATCTGTATCTCAGAAGAGGCAGCCCAAGACCTTCGGTGGTGGCTGCTGTACACCAAACTGACCTGCGCTCCCTATAGTGATAGATTCATAGTCTCTTGGCTGGGGGTTACCTTGGAGAGGTGGCGATCAGGAAACTTTAGTACCTGGTGGAGCAGAGACATCAATCTTCTGCAGCTTCATGCTATTTGGTTGGCTCTGAAAGCCTTCCTGCCATTCATCAAGGGGAATTTGTTTCAGGTCTTGACGACAACATACTTGCCATGTGGTGCTGCAACAAGCAGGACAGTGTAGGATTGTAGGTCCTGTGCCAGAAAGCGCATCAACTCTTGCGGTGTCACGACATGCAAGGGATCTCTCTAATGGCCAATCATTTGGCAGGCTCGCCAAATGTTAGGGCGGACGAGCTCAGTGGTCTATGAATGGCTAATGTCTCCAGACACGGTTCAAGGCACCTTCTTGAGATGGGGTGAGGTGATTAAAAAGAGCTGGAGTTCCTGCCTCTAGGTTCCCTAGGAGACCAATTCTCCTTGCATTGGGACTCCAGCCTCCTATATGCCTGCCTTGTCTGCCCAGAGTACTGAAGAAGGTCAGGAGGTTCTGAGCCCAACTCATCCCGATGGCTCCAATTGGGCCAGGAAAGTGGTACTCTGACCTGCTAAACCTGAGCATTTACCCTCTGCTCGGTCCACCTATTCGGGAAGGATCTTCTGGCCCAGCAACAGGCAGCGTTCTGCACCTGAAAATCCACAACATACACCTCCATGTGTGGAGACTGAGCGGGACCAAGTGAGTGGGTTTGATTTGCCTGCAGAAGTAGTGGATATTATCCTTGCGGCTCCGCTCCCATCTTCCAAATCCATTTATTCTGGTCCTTGGACGAAGTTTGTGGCGTGGTGAAAAAACTGGATGATCCTCTTCAAGCCTTGTTGGATGTTCTTATGTTTGTTTTGTCACTGGCCTTGCAAGAGTTTGCTGTGGGCACTGTTAAAGGTTATGTGTCCGGCCTTTCTACATTTTTTCTGACTAACCTTAGTTATTCAAGTAATCGGCTATGATGTATTTCTGAAAAAGGCTATATTTACCCTCCTGCCTTGTTTTTTATGCCCAAATGGAACATTAACTTGGTCCCGACATTCTTGATATATATGGTCTTCAAACCTACGCACAGTTTCTCACTGAAATTGCTGACCATTAAGACAGTATTCCTCATTGCGATTACTTCTGTGCCCCGTATTAGTGAGCTACTGGTACTCTCAGTGTAAACTCCATATAAAACCTTCTTCCCTGACAAATTGGCGCTGCGAACACACACTTCCTATCGAAGATGGTGTTGCTCTTCCATGTCAGACAGTCCATCACACTCCCTGCCTTTTTTCGTTCTGCCACGCCCCCTTAAGGTGAAAGAAAGGCTTCACTGGTTGCTCCCAAAAGAGTCCTGAACTTTTACATCAACCTCACTAAGGATCACGGGGTGGATGAAAAGTTTAGAGGCCTTGCCAGCGCTAAGAAGGGAAAGGTGGTCCAGAAGTGAACATTTCCAAGGTGGATTGTTCTGTGGATAAAAACATGCTATGTCCTGTCTACAAACGAGCCTCCTGAGGGTCTTATGGCTCATTCCACCACAGCCAAAGCCTCCACTACGGTGGTGATAAAGAGTGTCCCATGGTTGGACATCTGCCAGGCTGCTACATGGGCATCCGTAGACACCTTCACGAGCCATTAATGTCTTGACAATCAACAGGGAGGGTCATTTCTCCTGGTTCGTCCTCCAGGACTTCATAGTGTAAGTCCACTGAGAGATACTGCTTTGGTATCTATTCAAAAGATGAGGAATCTGCAGATAGCAGTATCCATCAGAACAACTTACCTTTTGTAATGCTCTTACTGGTCGATACTCTAACCACTGATTCCCCACTGCCCCCCCTCCCTCACCGTTCTGTGGACTGGACTTTCAGGGTTCTAAAAAGGTCCCAAGTTAGATTTTGCACACTGTCACACTTACAATCTGTTACGGTTGATCTTTCTGAGGGTGCTGAAGAGTTTCAAAAGCAAACTGACGTCAGCGCTCTGGGGTGAGACCTATATATGTCTCTGTGCTGTCACTTCCAGAGGTGGGATGTGGCTTCTGCTGAGTTTAATGGTGTCAAAAAAGTTCCAGATCCAGTCTGGCACCTGGGGAAATAAAAGGTGAGGAATGTGTGGTTAGATTATCCACCAGAAAAAAACTGTTCCTTAAAGAAACTTGTACTTTTTCACAAATCCTTTCAACCCTGCCACCCCACAGAAGGCATGTTCACTTGTTTTGTCTCTCTTTGGTAACTGCCTTTGGCATGACACAGCCTCACATTTTTTCAGCAGTGCATGCATATGACATTTAACCTTACACTCCTCAGAGCACTTTAATGCGGCCACAGGATGACATTCACTGACGCTATATAACCCCCTGAATAAATAGATGATCAAGGGGAACTAAAGATATTGCTGTGCAGATGTATCTAACACAGGATCGGATGAGTGATGCATAGAGCTACTGTATAGAAACTGGTTCATGGATGTGGTGATTGTGGGTTATGCATGTAATGATTGATGCTTGGATATGATATAATTGTTGGAAATAAATGCATTATTTTACATAGCTATGCAGTGTGTCTTCCTTCCATTTTTAGGTCGAGCATTCGAGACCTCTTGTATATACTTTAGTATATTCTTATATGTGTTTGTACTTTGTGGGCTCTGGAGATCAGCCCTAGGACTTGTCTGCTTCCACTTAGGGACTTTTTTTCTGTTCAACTGCCTCTATTTAACTGTTTTGATAGAAAACGACCAGCAGAGATCAGTAAAATACCAGAATTGCTTTCTGATGAGGGACTTTCTTTTATTTTTCTGGCAACTGCCTCTATTTAACTTTCGTAATAGAAAACGACCAGCAGAGGTCAGTAAAATACCAGAATCACTTTAGCATTCTCTAGATTCCAGTCCATAGAAATTGTCTTCCACGAGCACCCGTAGACAATAATATTTTTTTCAAATCTTGTATTTTCAGTGATATGACCACCAAAGGCCCTGCTTTTATATTAAAAACAGAGCTTTGGACTATACCATTTCCCGCTGAAAGGCAATATTTCTCTCCATGTGTTCCCATACCTGGCGTGTCACGCAGCTTGGTGCTTACTTTCCCTCCATGTTAAAGAACAGTAGATGTTTCACCACCCAGACTAACGTGCTGCATAGCTAAATACATATAAGGTCCCAAAGGCGAGACCGATTGCATTGCAAATGCTTGTTCTTTCTTTTGGCCCAAACAAAGGACAGGTCAGTGGTCCTGCCTTCTTAGCCTCTGCTATGAATCAGTCTCATACCCTATACTGCTTCCTTTTCTTCATGGTAACTCACCACCCCATGGTAGACCTGCATTACCTTCCTCCTGAAGCAAGCCCTCTTTCTTGCCTTTGTATAATGCCACCTCGATGGCCACCATTGCAACAATATCCCCCCGTCGTATTCCCTTTCTCAAGAGACAGCCTTCCCCATTGCCTACCTAAGTGTCTGATCTGACTTGTACAAAAACTAGAACCTAATGACTGGGTGTTCACCCCAAGAGATCTGACAAAGATTAATTTGTTTAACTTGAAGCATGGATAGAAATTTGATGAATACACTCACATTTCCCAACCCTTGCGCAACCTGCCCTCCTCTCTGGTATCCGATACTGTGTTTTCTGGTTAATGAATAACCACATTTGATAGGAGTCGAACACTGTGTGCCACGCTCACACGTATGCCTTCTTCCTAATAATCTTTGAGGAAATAATCTCGGAAATTAAATCCAATGTTAATGCCACCCAAAACAAACTGTCACACTCAAAAACAAAAAATGAGTAGACTCCATGAACATTCTGGCTAAACACCCTTCGTTTTTTACCAAATAGCATTCACGAATCCTGCCCACCTTTGTCATTGAATGGCCCTTCTCTTCATGTGATGGCCTGAAGGCTCGTTTGCAGTGGATGCTAGAGATACAGCCACGCTGATACTTGTGTGACACACGTCTAGCTTTGACATGACTGACCAAGTCCTCCACGCGGACACTTGTGTGACAAACTTCTTGCTGTGGCATGATTGACCATCAAGTCCTTCTGCCTGGATTCCTTGGTGCAGCAATCATGACTATACAGAGCTGTGTGGTGGACCTCTGACTGACATTGCATGGCGAGTGTTAGAACATACTGTAATGCACTTGATCATTGGCACTGCGTAAACCGCTCTGTGCAGGTGATGCACATATTTACTTCTATGTCACTAACGGATGCCATCAATATGGAGATCTATGCGGATATTTGGTCAAAGTCAAAACAGGGACAAGTAATCATTTCCTCCAGTTACGTTAAACCAAAACACATCATATTTCTGTGTCTAAAAACATGCCAGAGATTAATATTTACTTATGAATGTAGGAGGGGGGGAAAAGTGCAAATCTGCGCAAAAAAAAAAAAATCAAGCTAGCTGGACATCATCTGGACAACATTCGAGCCACAGTTATGTATTGTTCAGTCTGCATCAATTATTTGTCCGTAGCATTGTGGCCAAGGGCGACTGGCGTTTTAACCAAAAATGGCTGGCAGTGATCTGCTAGGTCCTCTCCAAGATTTTAGAATGCTGCTGCTGCTTGAATAGTAAATGATCTCAGAAAATGTCTTCATTCATTACACGTTAAGAAAATGTTTCCTTTTAACAGTCTGAGGTCTACAGCGCAGCTCACAATCCAGTGAGACCTGGTGGCAACATGCTTGGTTTATGTCCACTGTTGAAACAATCTGTCTGCATCAGTCGGAATTACCAGACCTGGGTCTGGCCAGACTCGGATCACAAGCTAGGCTGCTTAGTCAACGGCGTTCCGAGGAAAAGCGTAGAGAGACATCTTCAAGCAGCCTAGCATGAGCCAGGCTCCTGGCTCTACTTAGTCAAGTCTATTGCAATAACATCTATATCCAAGTGTTCTCAGACTTCAAACTGTGTTGAGAATTGCCTGATTCCGTTTCCACATGAGGGGTGAGTAAAAACACCTGCCTAAGCTGTCTGCTCTGATTACTTCTGCAGTGAGAGAGACCAGTAGGAACCTGTCCCAGATGTGCCTGTGGTGACTGTGACCTTCAGTTGTGGCAGGTACAAGAAACACCCCGCTAGCCAGCTCAGGCTTTGGGCACACCATTTCAGGGTTGGGAAGATAGCAGCTAATATGGATTCACTTGGATTCGTAGTGTAGATGCTTGTGCTTTAGGTACCATGCAGCTGCACTGATCGCATGTGCTGACTGGGTGGCAGTGGGCCATTAGCTGAAGAAGTACTGATTCCAGACCCACCAATTTGTGGTAAAGACTTGCAGGGCTTCCTTCAATCTGAAGGCATGTGGTGTATATAGTGCTGGTTCTAGGAAATATCTCTATACATGTGCAGCATCCCAGATCCCTTTAAAAAGAAAAACAGCTGTTCTATTAAAACAAAATGTGTACCTAAAGGTGATTATTAGATAGTTCTGTAAGGAAATGCCTCTTTTTGTATATTTTGGACTGATGCTGTTGGTATTTCGACCCTGAGAGTGCACTGAGGCCTACTAAACAGACCTCAGTGCCAGTGTTCTGACCCTTAAACGTGTATGTTTGATTGGCATACCCAATTGGCACAAGCCAACTTACTTCTAAGTCCCTAGTATATTGTACCAGGGGTAACCAGAGCCTGTAAGTTAGAGTGTAGCCTGAGGGACTGCAGCACCTATTTTGCCACTCTGTGTGGGACAGGGTAAAACTCCCAGCTTGCCACTGCAGACTAGGAAGGCTGTTTTAGACTGCTAACTTGAGTTCACCATTTTAATCAATGGCAAAGCCCAACCTTCCTTTTTAATGTGTGTAACTCACCCCAACAGCAGGCTTATCGAATCTTAAGGCGCAAGGTGCAGCATATTAGAAAAGTCGAACATGTGTTTAACATTTTTTGGCAGTAAAAACCTGCAATTGTTGTTTTTTACTGGAAGAGAGACCGTTAGCCCCATTGGCGAGCACAGAGTTACAATCTGGCACCTCAGCTGTGCTAACTTCTGAATGCACTACCAAAGTTGGTGCTTCAAGGTATCAAACAGCTCGTTACATTAAGCTCGACGTGATGCCCAAGTCGAAATTAATGTAGCTTGTTGCCACATGCAACTTTTAGAAAGTTGCCACGCTGTTGCCCAGTTTCCCAGTAGCCATTTGCTGAGGCTAGCCAGGAGACAGCCTTCTGTCTGCCTAGGGAGACATGTCAATGGCTCCCAGGACTGGTAACAATAGAGGCCTACCACTGGAGAAGGTGTTACCTCCTCCTGGCAGGAAGCCACACGTGGTGTTGGCCCAAAAGACGAGATTCAAAGGGGAAGCCACCTTTGAAGGGCAAATGGTGAACACACAATAGAGAAGCTGCTCTTTTGTTCAGGTAGACCGGTTGCCATCGGGAGCAGAGAGGAGGAAACACTGGCCAAACCATTTTTAGGTCAAAGCCTACCAGACACTGCAGCTGTCTGGTTTGTTAACAACTTCTTGTGGGCATTCAGTCCATTGCTTACCATTGGCTTTGTGGTTTGTAACTCACAGTTGCTTGCTTTCTGTTTGCTGCTGTATTTGTTTTAGGCTGTCAAGCTTGAGTTCGTCCCTCCGTGAAGCATCGCCGGTTTACTGTATCCTTTTTAATGCTCTCTTTCTGTAAACAGGCCTTTAAATCTTGTTCTTATCTTGTCATTTGCTGTGCATTCAAAGACAGAGGTCAAATGTCAGGCTCTGTCTTCTAAAGGAGCTTATTGTTTACTTTTCTTTTTCTGACTTCAAAGTAAGAGAAATAATGTGACAATTTTGCAGTGAAACGAAATGTTTTTTTTTAGCACACAACAAAATTAACTGTGCTGATATTTCAGAATATATCAGAATTAGGTAAGTACAAACTAAGCAAATTTTTTTGTAATTCTGAAGTGTGGTGGAAACAAATATTTGAATATGATTAACAGCAGGATACAGAGGGACTGCATGTCCCAGTGTGCTTGGGGGCCTCCAGGAGGTGGCCCCTTGTAGTCTCCTCACCTGTGCTGGGCGCTACATAGCACGGCCGCAATACCTGCGGTGCTGGACGCACCCAGGCCAAGGGCGAGCCCGTCCGTGGCCGACTGACGCTGGGCTGGGTCACCCTTCTTGGACTTTGCTGCCAATTGGTAAGAAGGTTTTCCATTTTGTAAGGAGGCTATACCAAATAGCCTGCTCTGCATAAGTATAAAGTAGTGACCATGGGCAAGCGGAAACTAACTAAGGCCCCCCAAAGGGAAAAACATGAAAGCCAAGGCTGGAGAATGCTCAAATTGTATCACTAACTATTTGAGTAGCCTAGTGGGTCTGCTAAATAAAGAGACTGACTGTGCTGAAGAAAGTTTGGCGCAAGCGTAAAAGGAACAAATTATGGACGGAATGCTGAACAATGCAAACATTCACCGACAGTCGCAAAGATTTGGGTTTATTCCATTGTTGTTTTGCTCACCACGCCACCCCGGTTTGGACCCAGCCATATGCAAATCAGTCTTGACCCTCTTCCTCATGGGAACAGTCCAGCCCAAACTGCCAAGCCAGGTCCTCCCTAGACCGGAAACAAGCATCCTGGTACCGGTTTCGGGGCATCCCCCCTCATCAGCCAGGCTAGCTTGAATCCACGCCACGATGGATTAAACCCAGATCTGTTGACTGGGGGTGGATATTTGCATTGTTCAGCATTCCGTCCATCATCTGTTCTTTTTTGCATTTGTCGCCCTAAGTGGGTAGGGTATGCCCAGGCGTGGGTCATGTGCTCACTGCTCCACTGGATTCAAGCTAGCCTGGCTGATGAAGGGTGATGCCCCGAAACCGGTCCCAGGATGCTTGTTTTCAGTCCAGGAAGGACCTGGCTTGGCAGTTCGGGTTGGACTGTTCCTATGAGGAACAGGGTCAAGACTGATTTGCATATGGCTGGATCCAAACTGGGGTGTCGTGGTGGGCAAAAAAAAGATGGATTAAACTCAGATCTGTTGACTGGGGGTGAATGTTTGCATTGTTCAGCATTCTGTCCATCATCTGTTCTTTTTTGCATTTGAAGAAAGATTGGCAGCTACTAAGAAGGCACTCCAAAGTACTTTTGAGGATGCTAGTGAGGAGATTGTTCTCTTAAATGTTGAGCTCAAATCCCCAAGCAAGAGTGACCCCAACGCACACAACAGGCTCAATCATGGACAAGCTCTTTGTACCCCAAATAGTCTCCTCAAAACTATTGAACTTTCCCACAATAGTGAATGGATTTCCTCCCCAGTGAAGAAAAGTCACCAACCATCGGCGCCCATGGTCGTAAGACCCGAAAAACCAAATAGCTTAAAAAAACGCATCAGTGAGGGTGATGACACCAACGGTTTCACTAGTGACTATGAGTATGAATCAGCACTCTTAAAGAGTTTTGAGACGCTGATAAAAAAGGTACATGCTAAACTTGATACTCCAATTGAAAACTTCTATAGGAGCTAAAAGACACTAAGGAAAGGGTCTGCATTATAGAGAAGTCTGTCATTGAACTTGTGGCTCGCTCTACAATCACTGATCCCTTGCAACTTAAGACCCCCACTGCTCCTGAGCCCAACATTAGACCCCCAAATCCAGGGCCCTTAGGCCCACTGGCAGTAGGCCCCCCAAGACGGAGGATATCTAGCATTCCTGCAAGAGGAAACCCCGGTTCGACCTCTGACTCATGTCCCGCTATCCAGAAATCAGTTGTAGCGCCCCAGAGTACCAGCGCACGATCCACTAGCGCTGCAGCACAGAAAGCGAGGGTCCCCCATACGCCTTTAATGGAACTCTAGTCAGCCACTATACACTTGCCACAGAATGCTACCCCATATGTCATCATCATGAAAGACGTTCCAACCTTGGACCCATACACCTATGAGACTTGGTGGGACTTAAAAAACAAGGTGGTAGATTGGATGTCTAACCAGATCTGTGATACCAGTTTTCTCTTTTTGGAAATTATTATTGTATTGTATTGTAATTGCATTTATATAGCGCTTACTACCCCTGACGAGGCGGCGAAGTGCCTTTTCGGTGAGTAGCGCGCTACTCCGGAACTAAAAAAAATTATGGTCATAAGGGTAAAGTGGATAGGCCCCACAAGGAAAATTGGGCAAAGAGACTGCATTGTTGTAAACTTTCGCTCCCCCAGGGTGGTCAACTCACTTCTTTTTGACCTTGAACATAGGCTATCATAAGAGGGAAATTAAAGCTGAACCTCTTGTTTTTTTAACCAGTTTTTGTCGCAGAGCCCAACACACACTGGGCCGAACTGCCCAACTTGTCCCCCTACTCCTAGACTCCATGCATCCCTTTACATTTCTAACAGATTTGCCCCGCTGGTGCAATTAGCAAGATTGACTGCAGGGGACCCCTGACCTGACGGTAACCCCTGGTAGTATAGTGGATCCCTCACGAGTGGAAAGCCCAGGGCCTAGTTTGTGCAGTACAGGTATTAAAGTTAAAATTATAAGGTGGAACATCCCTGGTATTAAAAATAAACTGGAAAATAGGGACTGGGTGAGCCTGATTAATACAAACCAGTTGATTTGTCTACAGGAAACCTGGCAAACGGGGGATTTCCACATAGATGGGCACAAGTCTTTTAGTACCCCGGCGACCCCTTCCCAGTACGGTCGGGCAAAGGGGGGAATTTAGGTCTATTAGTATCTGCCACCTGCCCACTAATTGTAAAAAAGATATCAGCCAACTCACCCTATTTTCAGATATTCCGTTTTCAGACTGTTGAGAAATTGAACCTTATCCTGATTAATTTGTATAACAATGTTTTTGATAACACAAGGAATAGGGTCATTCTTGACCTAGGGAGGGAGCTGGTATCCTTTGAGAGTTGTGTTGCAGATAATAGTTTTTATTTATGGGTTTGGGATTTTAACATTAGCAAATGTACTGCGCCTAACAGTAAGATTTGTGGCTATACAAACGTGTTTAGGGGTAAGCAAACCCATATTCCACATAACCCATGTGGGGAGGCCCTAAACCAACTCCTTTTTAGATAAGACCTAGCATTTATGGTAAATACACAAGATAGAGAAGCAATGACAATCCCTACTTTCCAAGATAATTGCAATGGCTCGATCATCGATCATAGCCTTGTCTCAGAGAGTGCAAAGGGGTTGGTTGACTTTTAAAGTCGAACCAAGCCATTTTAATGACCATCACCCTCTGCTGATGGCATTGAACATCAAGTCCATGTGGACTAACGGCCCAAAATTAGCAGAACACATTGAAACACAGGGCACAAATGGCTTCCGCCTCAGATAGACAAATATTAATGGATCTGCCCTGTTGGGGAAGGTTATCAAAGATGATCCCACTGAATTTTCCATCTGCACACAATTAAATTCTACCCCACACCAAATAATAGCCGCTTTTAGCAAGATATTAATTGCAATTGCTGGAAATTTGAGTTTAACCGGGAGGACTAATAATAAATCCATTGGGTGGTTTGACCACAACTGCTCACGAGCAAACCGGAATTTGAAAAAGGCCCTCCAGACCCTCCCTAGAAATGGAGAGTAAATCACAACTTTGACATGTTCCTATAAACAGGCTCGAAGAAAACGGAGGGTGGAATTGCAGGAGTTAGCAGGGGCCTATTTACAACAGGCAGCTGAAATCGGGGATGCCACGCTTTTCTGGAAAACCATAAATCAGCCATTCCTAAAGGACTTGTCAGCTCCCAGGGTAGAGGCAATTGTACAACAGGTTGACTGGGTAAGACACTATGGTGGAATTTTTAATCCAGGTAACCAAAACCTGGGCACGTTTTATGGTGCAATATGCCCTGTAGGTCCATCTTATATTTAGCCCTTTAGTCTGGAGGAGGGTACTACCGCTCTAGAAAAACCTGCAAATGGGAAGGCGCCAGAATGTGATGGGATCCCAATCGATACGCTTAAGGCATGCACAAACTTATGGGCCTCAATATTGACTCAGGTTTGAAATGTGGCAGCAAGGGTGTCTGCCCCATTCCTGGACAGAAAGCATTATAGTCCCAATTTTTTTTTAAAAAAGGGGACAGGGGATGCACAGTATTATTGCCCGATAACCCTTCTGGATTCAGCAGCCATATTAATGGGCAGAGTTCTCCTGGAGAGGCTGGTCTTATGGGCGACAGGGAATCAGATCCAGACAGACTCCAGTACAGGTTTAGAATGGATGTGGGAACCATCGAACAATGTGTCAATCTACATCTCCTTATTGGCAAATACACCTTGACCAAAGAGGGTCACATTAATTTATGCTTTGCTGATATCAGCATTTTTTGTATTTGTCACCCTGAGTGGGACACGGGTATGCCCAGACATGGGTCCCATGCGCTCCATGACACTGGAGTCAAGCTAGCCTGGCTGATGAGGGGTGGTACCCCAAAACCGGTCCCAGGATGCCTGTTTCCGGTCCAGGGTGGACCAGGCCTGGCAGTTTGGGCTGGACTGTTCCCATGCGGAGCATGGTCAAGACTGATTTGCCTGTGGCTGGGTTTAAACTGGAATGGCATGGGGAGCAAAAAAATGATGGATTTAGGCCCAGATCTCTGTATTGGGGTGAATGTTTGGCATTGTTCAGCATTCTGTCCATCAATTATTCTTTTTGCATTTGCCCATTTGAGCAGCACATTTAATTTGGTCCATCATGCTAAGCTGTGGCAGTCGCTGAATAAGATGGGTGCTCCCACTGAAAATATTACCTTCCTTTCCCAGTTATATGCAAAGTTAACAGCACAGGTACGATATGGGCTAAAGGGAGAAGTTACACCATGTTTTAAAGTTACATGTGGTATTCGCCAAGGCTGCGTTCTTGCGCCGCTTTTATTCTCATATCTTAACGGGGTGGACGAATCCCTGCAAAAGATCAAGGCAGATGCCCCTAAGGTTGGCGACCGTGTAACTCCTGTCCTCCTGTACGCAGACGACGCGGTTCTGATTGCCAGAACTGCCAATGGTCTCCAGCTTTTGATAGATGAACCTAAAGAAAACATTCACTATGATTTGTGGGAAAGGGAAGCCCAAAAACAATACCCACCACATTAAGGTAGAGGCGCTCGCCAAATTGGAAAGTTTTACCTACCTGGGCATCCACCTCTCTAGCAGCGGACATTGGGGGCCACACCTGAAAGCAGTGAGACTAAAATGTATAAGTTCTTTGGAAGCACTTTTCAGATTTGCAACTAAAATTGGGAACAAGGCCATTAGAGAACTTTTGACCTTATATAGAAGTAAATGTATACCTTGTGCCAATTATGGGGCTTCTCTCTGGGGTTTTGATTAATTGTCTCCATTTACAGATACGGGAGAACCTGTTCCTATGGAGACTATTGGCTGTGCCGCGATCAACCTCTTCTTACATTGTCCAAAATGAATTTGCGGTTCCCTTTTTAGAGGATGGCCTGCAGATCAGTCTGATCACCTTATGGCACAGTATATGGCGCAAAACTGGCACTAAATTTACTAGAGAGGTGATTGTAGACTGCCTTAACGTAGAGCTTAGAGCAAGAATTCCATGGTAGGCCTATTTGAATAGCCTTCTAAAGAAAGTTGACGGGACCATGAGTATTGAGGACCCTGCCAGTATGCTACAATTTAGTAAGAAAGATATACTAAAGAAAATCCTCATTGGGATAAGGATGGCTGACAGGGAATCTAAAGAGTGCCATAAGCTAACTGTGTCATAGTATCTTTGAGGCAAGGTACAACATAGCGCAAGGAGCGATCTTTTATGGGGTTCTAATATGCAGCACAGATTCTACCTCACTCGATTGAGATTGGGCATTCTGCATTTCATGGTTGCTTTCCTTAAGATGGGGGCTTAGCCCCAAAAGTTACCTAAGCGCCCATGCGACAGCAAGTCAAATCAGTCCACTGTGCACTTTATGCTTTTTTGCTAATGTTATAGTGACCTAAGGAGACAAATACTGCGACCATTGTTCATACAAGAAAGTCTCATCTATTATAAAGATGCTTTTAACATGATATGTAATCTGGACAATGTGGCTTTGTGTTGTAGAGTATCTGTTTATATTGCCCACGCTGTTCGTAGAAGGAAACTGCTTAGACACTTTGAAGCTCTTACGAATGAAGTTGTGCAATGAGGACTATTGGCCTCCCAACAATCTATTACCACTGGGTATGAGCTAGGTTTTTATCACTGTCTATTTTAATACTTGATTTTAAATGTTGCTAGGCCCTCGCCTCCCTCCCCCTTGACTTTTATATATTTGTGTTTTTAAATGGCAACTTTTTGCACGTTATCATCAACCTTAAGTGTGTGAGTGAGACGAACCTTAACATGATTTTTTTTGTTAGATTATTTATTCCCCAGGGTTAAATGTTTGTAACAAAACCTGTGAACTGTCAATGTTCTTGATGAATCTTTGTAGTAACTGTGTGCCTGCTACTTTTTAGTTTTCACCTTGACAGCACATGAGCTGTCTCTGCCAGACATTTTGTATACATACAGTGGGCTTAAAGCCTGCCCATAGCTTACCATGTTACCTTTAGTGTCGCTTTCATTTCCTTCGTCCCCTTTTGTTTTGGCAAGCTTGCGTTGTGTCCTCTTCTTGTGTTTGGCCTTCCCCTGGAGAATGGACCAAGTACTTGTGTCCTTCCATTTCTCCGGTTGTTGTAGCTACTTTATTTTGGGTGCAACAACTCCATACGAGTGCCTGTGTTTTCAGTCCATCTCCCATATCTCCACCCATGTAGCTTCTATTACCTCCACCCTTCCATGTTGCTTCTTTTCCCTCCCAACCCTCTGCCCAGCAATATAGCCAAATGAGCTCATCTATGACAGTGACTAGGTCTGTCGTTGTGGTACATAAGACACATATCCTTGGACTGTAAAGTATGACTGAGAGTCAGCTGCCTTCCAAATAAAGAACACTTCAAAATGATTTCTTGTCCCCCAAATATCATTTACCGAGCTGTGTTCTTCTACTTTGTCCAAAAAACAGTGCTCACCAGTGCAGTGACTCTAAAAACACTGACAGAATCCATTAGATTTGCTTCTCTTCAGGGATTAAGGACCCCATAGAACTTGAACTGAGGCTCTGACATAGGCCTTTGCATTCCTCTATGCCATGGGTCCTGGCAAACATTTTCCCAGGGGCCACAGGGTATGGTCTGTGGTGTGACCAGTGCTTAATTTGTAAAATATTAAGTGCAGGTGCTCAAATTTTTTGAGGAGGCCACACCCACTTGTCCAGCTCCGCCCACTTCCTCCAGAGGCTCCACCCACTTCCTTTATTGGTTCCACCCACATCATCAAGCCTCAACACATCATAGCCACCTCCTCACATCTTGAGTTCCGCAAGAAGCTGAAGACCTGGTTCTTCACATAAGCACATCGAGGACCTCCCATCTACACACCTGCCCAAGTGCCTGGATACCCTCTTGGGTGATTAGTGCGCTATACAAATCAATACTGCAACATAACATAATGTAACATATGGGAAGCCTATAACAACAACTTAAAAGTTATCTCAAATAAGAGAATGTGTGCAAATCTGAAAATGCAGCTTTAGGAAAGGTCAATAGAGGACTTGAGGCAGTTTTGCAAACTAAAGAGAATGTGCTTGTACTGTGCTGTTTAAAAGAAAGGAAGGGATGAAGGAAGGAATACATTAAAGAAGGCAGCATCAAATGCAGGGTGGATGTGGGTACTGGAGTGAGGAAATAAATAAGTAATGGATAAAAGAAGGAAGAAATAAGAAAATAATGTGAAACGAAGAAATTAAGGGATAGAAGGAGAAAGGAAATCAATAATGTGTGATAGATTAATAGAAAGAAGAAAGGAAAGGAGGAAGAAACGCAGAAGGAAGGGTTGGGGATCAGAAAGGAAGAAATTAAAGAAGGGATGAAGGAAGGAGCAGGAAAAAAAGAAAGTACGAAATGAATGGAGGAAGAAGGATTAAATGCACCAAGGGAGGAAGGATGGGGAATGAATGAGGGTGTAAGGAAGGAAGAATGGAATGAGGGTGTAAGGAAGCAAGAAACAAGAGGGGAAAGAAGGCATGGCTGGAGGTGCTGAGGGAGAGAAAAAAGGAAGAGAAAAAAGATGGGACGAAGGAAAGAAAGGAGGTCAGGGGAATGGATACGAGTATGAAAGGTACTGGGTCCAGGAGGTACAGAGAGAATAATGACAGTGCAATATTGCAAAGAAATTGAAAAAAAAAAAAAGATTCAAATACATTTGTGTCCTTAACATACCATGTATGTTTGTAAAGCACATATTCACCAAAGGAAGCCTTGAAATGAATTTAAAATGTTGTGATCCAGCTCAACGGCACAAATTTTATCGACCTCAGGAAGATGAAAGACTGAGTTGCCACACCAAGATTTAAAGTTAAGACCCTGAGAACAAACACTGATTCCTGGAGTGGATATAAAAAAATCTGCAAGAAGGAAAAACATAAAAGGGGGAGTGAGGAAGGAGGAGAGGTCTGAAGGCAAAGATAGATACGGTAGACAAAAAATGTGAAGAGAAGTGAGGAAAGCAGAGATGGGGAGTGCGAGATTGGAGTGGAACAGGATGAGAATGAAAAAAGGAAAGAGGAGAAAGGGAAGAAGAGCAGACTTTGGGGAGTGCGTGAAAAGAGAGTGGAAGGGAAAGATGAGGTGAAAAATGAAAAGCAGTTAATGATGGGAGGTGGCGATTAAGAAGAGACGTGGACGTAGGGCAGAAAGTGAAAGAAGAATGGAGAGAAGGGAAGGAGTAAGGTGTGAAGAGTAGGAAGAAAAGCAAATACTGAGGAAAAGCAGGAAGAGAGTACACCTCTGCTTTATTAAATATACAGTAATTAATTATGTAAAGTTGAGGGGTGACAGGGCTATATCATTCTTGGCCTGTCTCATCAATGCATAGCTGTGCTGTCCAAGACACACAATAGCGATTAAGGACACCATATCACTGAGTGCAAAGCTTGGGGGCACACCATTTGTGCATGCACTGTGAAAGCACGTGCCATTGTTAGTTTTAAGGACTCATTCTTTCAGAGTGTATGTGAACATGGCGGTCCCCCCACCTCCTCAAGCTTGGTGTACGCGCCGCCAAAAGAGATTGTTGCATCAGGCGCCAGGAGCGCTAAAGCGGGCGCTGCCAACACGTTCACTTAGAAACTCATTAATTCATCCACTCACATTGACTTGAGTATTGAAAAATACATCACAAATTAACTCCATGTGAAGATAGAAACAATGTCATATTTTTAAATTACGGCTTCCTTTTACAATTTGTCCACTTCAGGCTTGTTTGCACAGGTCTTCCTGTAGTGTATCCTAAACATTCTACATTTTAACAAGTGTGCACCGAATCATTTGCACAACATGAATGACTCTTTAGTCCTCAAGAGGCAACAGTGGTGGAAGAATGAAAAAGTCATATATGACTCTTTCAATTTAGCTCCTAAATGATAAATCTTTTTTCAAAACAGTTAACCCTTTCCATCTCATAATAAGCCAATTACATACAGTGTAGTGGGTCAAGGTTGGCATTTTACCATAAGTGGATTTAATTAAGGAGACTGACAATGGTTTCCGGACAATGGTTTCTGCAGCATACTATTGCTCATTTTGCTTTTGGACACTTTAATCAACCGGCATGCATGTTTGGATCAATCAGTTTCAGCTGTTGTGTTCATTCATCTAGTAATTGAATTTAGTGGAAATGAAATGAAAGGACACACTTGCAGAGACAATGCAGCAAGTATGTGAAATTCAAACACACAAATACTTTCCTGCTATTAACTAACCTGCTTCAGCCCACTGCCAACCACATTTTAAATCACAAAGTGCATACACTTGTGATTCTGGATGAGAGTATCCTTTTTAAAAGCGTTCTTTGTTTAGGGTTCTCGTTAGCCAGTCTTTTTAATTTGATAAAGTCAAAAGCAACTTGTAGATAAGAAACGGCCTTCTTTTCAGGTATCTGCTATTTCTTTCAGCTATTTCTTCTAACAAATGTGGACTTCTTATATCCCACAGCTGAGCTAGTGCAAACTATCTGTCGCAATGAAAACACTACAAAAATGCACAGAGTCCTCATTTTCAAGGCAAACACGCAAATGACAAAATCAGCAATGGCCCTCCCAGCGCCGAAAATGATTGGCCCCAGTTACCTGATCTTTGAGGGATGATGGGCTAGTCACATTGTGTTGCGTCACCTTGTGCTGACTGGGTTCAGAATGTCCTGCTATGCCTGCTGCCCGGCTGCTCCTCGTAATGCTGCCAGGTCCTGTGCCACGCAATTAGAGTGCTGGCAGTTACTAAGTGCAGAGCAGCACGTGCACACTGTAGTTAGTTTTGGGCCATGAGTACTAAGTTCGAAAGCAGAATTACAGACAGCTCTCCAGGTCAGTGCTGATAAAAATGCATGCTATGAGTATGTACTCTTTTTTAATTTCAGAAAGGCAGGGCAGCAAAATAAATCTACAGAGGATTTCATAGCATCAGGCTGTCAAACCCAAACTATGTGACTCAAGCGCAGCTTCTGGCAACCATCGGTCGGATTTCACATGGCAATAAATCTGAAGCGCAGGCCCACAGCATGAAAGACATGAGATTAATAATGTGCCTTAATGCCGGATATGTATTTATTTTTTGTGCGGCTCTTGTTGCTTTTATTGTATTGTATTGTAATTGCATTTATATAGCGCTTACTACCCCTGACGAGGCGTCGAAGCGCTTTTTCGGCGAGTAGCACTGTACTCCGGAACCCATAAAGGATAAGTATTGAGTTAGTATAGTAAAATATGAAAGTACTTTGAGTGGTGGATAGGTTAGTCAGTTATTTGGATTCAGAAGGATAGCAGAGGGATAGAAGAGGGAAACAGGTTAGCATTTACATAGCGCTTGTTACCCCTGATGGGGTGTTAAAGCACTTTTTCCGGCGAGTAGCACGCTACTCCAGAACCCATAAGGATTAGTGATGAATTAGCATAGTGAAATATGAAAGTAATTTGAGTGGTGGATATTAATAAGTTATTTGGATTGAGAAGGATAGCGGAGGGTTAGAAGAGGGAAAAGGTTTGCATTTATATAGCGCTGGTTACCCCTGATGGGGTGTTCAAGCGTTTTTGTTTGGGCGAGAAGCTACCCCGGAGTTCTCATCTCGAAAAGGTACGTACATCAACACTCTTCCCTGGGGTGCCACGAAGAGTGTAGTCAAATTGAATCCTAAGCCGCATATCACATTAAAGATTTGGGCAAGCCTTAACTCTCGTGGCCAGTGTACAAAAGAGCTATGGTCCTCCAATACACCTGCAACCATTTCCTGTGTCTTGCTAGATTCAACTTTAGACAACTGCAGTTCATTCAATCAAGAATGGGCAACATGCATGGCAACGAAATTGATAGACAAGAACTATTTCTCAATTTAACCAGAAGAAAACATATTGGTAGCCACCACACATGTAGAAAATGTGTCACAGCACAGGAGAGACCTTTCCTGTAATGTGCACTTGAAAGTGGAGGCAGCACAGCAAACTGAAATGCAAGGAAAAAGAAATGGCCCACGATAAACAATACTTGCATAGGCCTACCTCTAACATGGCGCAGGAGTAAGGCATGGGCAGTCTTAAATGGGGCCGATAGACCAGAAAGAACTAAAGCGGACATGGGCAACATTCAGAAGTGTCAGAACTGTCATTAGGCCAGATTCAGCTACTCAATGTGAATGAAGCCCAGAAAAGCATTCGCCTCAAAATCCCTTAAATTTTAAACTTATTGGAAATGTACTTTGCTGTCCAAACTGTTCAGAATGTCAGCCCAGGGTTCGGAACAGGGCTTCTGTAGTAATAAACCTACTTAGAAGCAACGTTATTGAAACAAGATAAAAGATGTTATGATTAGCTGCAGGAAGCTAGAATAGCCATCCATTTTGAAAGCAGAATGGCTTTGCATGCACTCGTTTTTGCTCTTTCTCCTGTCTTTGGATAGGACTGAATTACATTTGCTTAGTTGGTAAAGCAGAATGTTAACAATAATGTATACAAAAACACACAGGAAAGGGCTTCCTGGCACACCCTCTTCTGCCACAGTGCACTCAGACTGGAGATGGAGGAAAATCTTAGGTCTCACTTAAGACAGCTGTGCACAACAACGCACCAGGATCCTCAACAAAACTGGGAAGAATAGCTTTTAGGACTTGCAGCATTCATTCTAGGCGATATTACAATGTTCCACACTGAAGCTTCCGCGTGAACCTATCAGAATTCAGATAAATATGTTATCTGCTTCAAAGAGCTCTTTCTGCGAGTAGTTGTCTCATGTTACTGAGCAGGGCGCGATTCAGGATGGTCGACAAATCTTGCACCCAAGTTTCATCGCAAGAAGCGCCAACAATGATTTTGGTCAAGTCATTTTGGAAGCACTTCTCTAACGCCGATTTGTCACTTTTCTGTTCTTTGCTGTATTTGGGTGTCAAACTGGTGCGGAGGTGAAACCTTTTCCCAGACAGTGTCAACGTGCAAAAATGACAAAATACTGAGGTAATACTCTCCCTTCCCCAGCCCTCACGGGTGAGTAGCCACGCTTTACAACCATGGTTGACTGTTACAAATGCCAAACACACTGAGGCAAACCGTGAGTTGCACCAAGTATGCGTCCATGTGCACGAAGGTATTCATAAGCTGACACTTTAAAAACTTTCTCTTACAAGAAGCGACTCAAAGCACGTGTAAACGAAGCAAACGAAAACTATTCTAAAACATTATACTGCTAAACTACGTGAGAAGGCCCAAACGAATAGATTACACTAAGCAGGAAATAAGTGGCCCAACTAAATCACGATGAGGGTGTCAGGGAAAAATATCGGGAATGCGTGTAACATAAGGCACTTCACGCCCGGTTTCACAAAATAACAATTTATTCACGGGATTCTGAGAAGCCCGATAGCGACTGCACCACATTACCTCTCTACTTATGAAGCAAGTAAATCCAATCTATGAAACTCATACCTGATGCTTTGATCGTGGGTGCTCGTTTAAATTCACTTCTGCTGGAAGTTTTACATTAAAACATTTGACCTGCAGTACTGCACAATTCCAGCCTGCCTTGCCCCAGTTCAGCCAAAAGCCCGCCCTCGGCAGTTCCCCAACGGAAATGAAAACATGTTCTTTGTGGAAGGCAGGCACGATCTGCTGACGTGACATCACTAACGTGATGAACGTCATGATGTCGATCTTTTAACATGCCTGGACCGGGGTGGGCCTCCGTAAGAGGACATACCAGGCAGCAACAGAGGAAGAGCAGGAATTAATTTTTAATAATTACCGGGCACTCCGCTGGAGGAGAAAGATTGCATAGACCCGGCCCGGTGATTTAAGTGCCGGTGCTGAGCACCGGAAAGCATCGGCACAAATTAAGCACTGTGTGACCGAGGGCCATACTGATGCCAGCGGGGTGGCGGTAGGGGGTCTGGGTGGGTCAGGGATTTATAAGGAAGTCTAAAAAAAAAAAAATTAATAAATGGACAAGCATTTATTTTCAGGTTAACTAAAGTTAAGTGGTGCAGGACACCACTGTTGTTACTTCATAGCATCATTTAACCTGCAAATAAATGCTTGCCCATTTATTTAACATTTTTTACTGAATATTAGTGCTCAGCAAGTAAACAGCAGCTCATGCTGCTTTTGACCAGGGGGCCGCATGTAAAGGTCAATAGGGCCCCAAGCGGCCCCCCGGCCGTACTTTGAGTATCAATGCTCTAGGCAACTGCACCCTACTCTACACTGCACCAGTCCATTCTACTCCACTCTACGCCACTTCACTCTACTCCACTCTATGCCACTTCACTCTACATCATTGCACTCTATGCCACTGCCTTCTACATCACTCTACTGTGCCCTACTCTACACCCCTATACTCTATGCCACTCAACTCTGCACCACTCTACACCACTGCACTCAATGCAGTTCCACTACACCTACGCCACTGCACTGTACTCCGTCACTGCACTCCCATCGCCACTGCACTATATGCCAGTCACTTTCCTCTACTCTAATCCAATCTGCGCCATTGCACACAACTCTACGCCACACCACTCTACTCCACTCTGCTATACAACATGGCTAAAAGACATTGTCAAAGCCAATAGGACTCGCATACGTGAAAGGCATTGGCTTTGCCAGTGCTTGTTCTTCTTTCCCGTTTATTGCCTCTCTCAATTCACACTTCTCACTGTCTCTCTCTTCGCCTCTGTGTGTTCTTGCTGCCCTGTCCCCGTTACCCGCTGCTGCTGACTTCCGTGCTGCTCTCTCTTGTGCTGGGAAAGGCTCTGTAATTTGATTGACAGAAGCAAAGTCACCGTTTAGGAAAGTGAGTAAATCACTGTTCCAGCTGCAGCGCGCACTCCGAACGATCGCGTAGACCAGTTACTTTTAAAGTAGAACGCGTGTCACGGAGAGAACGTAGCATTGCTGCAAGAGCTGCCGACTTTGGAACTGGAGAACAGGGTTCGAGTCTGGGTGTCGGCTCAGCATCATGTGATTCCGCATAACCCATTTAATCCTCCCGTGCCCTTAAAATATAATTAAAAAAAAAAAAGAATTTGCAATTAAATGGCGCTCACGTTAAGCGGTCCAATGCCTTTGTGTCGAGTTAGCGCTACATTGTCGAGTGCTCATAGGACCAGTGAGGCAGGGCTGTCCCACAATGCTATCTGCCCATCCCCATCCCCGGGCCCGGAGAGCGAGCGGCGTCAAGTACCGTCTAAAAGATTAGGGTGGGCTGAACAAATCTAAGAGACGATTTCAGTCATATATACTTCCATAGTGTATACTGCCCGGTAGCAAACTACAGCCAAGCCCTAAAATAAAAATGTGCCATTAGACGATCCTGTGTCCAGGAGTTCTGACAAATGTTTCCACGTGCCTTTACAGTGGCTGCATGGGCACTGCAGCTGGCGTTGCCTGCGTTTGTAGTCACACATTTTTTGTAATATGTCAGCTTCGCTACGATGAAAGTGGGAAAGCGCATGTAACACTGATCCACTGTCCCAGAGCTGCTGCAGCGCCATATCATCATTGCGCACCAGCAAGAGACAGGCTAGGGCAGTGGCTAAGGGCACACATCACCTGCCTGGGTGCACGTCCCCTCAGTGACAGCACTAACGTCACCTACGTGGAGGGGCAGGCAGCTCATTCTGACACGTAACGCATAGGTAGGTTGTCGCCCCTCGCTTACTCCTGGGGTGATTTGAAAGCTATAAATAAAGGGGTGCACATGTACTGCCCAGTTTCCCTTCTCAGAGAGTGTCTCCTGCTCAGTCACTGAACTTCGGCTGCTGGCGGTGCGCTCTCTCATCATAACTCTGCTGTTGTCACATTTCACCCACACTTCTCCTCTGACCCCGCCCCCGCTCATCTTTCTCCTCCACTCATGTGTGGACCTCTCCTCCACAATCATCTTTTCACTTTACTGCACCCTTGCCCTCAACTATCTTCCACAGTCTTCTCTTCACTTACCATCACACATTTACCTCATCTCTCCTTCGCATCCGTCTCTTGAATGTTTCCCTCCAGCATGCTTGCGCGACACTCCCTCCCTCGGGCCCCTCACTCACCAGCAAGGCCGCCATCTCGGCCTAGTCGTCGGATGGCATCGCTTCGTCCACGTGCACCAGAAGCCATTTCACCCGATGACAGTGAATGCTCCTCACAGTGACAGGTGCCCTTGAGGGGTCCCGCCCACGAATAAAGACAGCCAATGAGAGCAGCGTCCTTCCAGTACTCCTGCACTCAAGAGACCCAGCCTAGTCATTCCCACCTTGTTGTGTAGGTGAGACAGCCCGTAGCAGCACTGCCTCGTTTCCAGGACAGTAGAGACGTCACCTATGACATCCCACCTGCGTAAACCTCAAGTAAATGAGGCCCTTAGTAACTGCCAGGCGCGGTGGCGCGCGCCCTGTGTCCCTGCCGCTGGGGGTTGGCCGAGCTAGTGACCTCCACAGGTAGGCGGGTGTTCGAGTCCCCCAAGACCAATGATGGTGTCATAATAGAAATAGTGGCACTTTGTGGTATATAGGGGCAGTCTCCTACGGAAGTCATTGGCTCGTTTTTATCTTTCTTTATGTTTACAATCCCTCACTCACATTTTTTTCATCGTGTACAACTATTTTAGGAGTTTGCCTTTACATACAAATAATAATATATTTTTTTTATATTTGTTTAGCGTGTTAAAAGCAATGTCAAAAATACATCCGCACTTTTTGCCTGCATAATTTTTGAATAAATTGTTATTGAAAGACAAATTAGGCTCACAATTACAGACAATCTAGCTCTATGAAAGAAATTTTAGATTTCAATTACAAAGTAACACTTATCAGCACAGTCCCTTTTCTATTGATGATTTTCGACTGGAGTATTAATATCCCATTAAATGGAAGATTCCTTAGTAGTCTATTTATAAGCTACTTAGATTGTTCCAGATTTGGTGACATTATACTTTCTAAATCAATGCAGAACTATAAAGGGACATTATTTTCCCAAACTTAGAAAAAAACTGGAATCAATAAACAATAAGATCCTAGAAAAATGTGTTCTACTGGACAATCAATCATGGGTTGGTCAGCGCAACTACTCACCTGTGAGAGTCTCAAGGCACTGGGGGGGGGAGGTGGAGAGCAGATCCGTCTAAGTGCTTGGGTCGTTCGATGAGCCAGGTCTTGAGGTCCTTCCTGAATTGGGGTAGCGTGGGAGATTGTCTGAGGTGGCGAGGTAGGGTGTTCCAAGTCTTGGCAGCGAGGAAGGAGAAGCGCTTTACTCCTGTTTTGGTCTTGTGGATCCGTGGGACGGTGGCTGTTGAGGTATGCTGGTCCGGCGCTGTGGAGGGCCTTGCAAATGTGGGTGAGGAGTTTGAAGGATATTCTTCCGTCTGCCGGGAGCCAGTGGAGTTCGTGGAGGTGTTGACTGATGTGGCTGTGCCGGGGGAGGTCTGGCTGTGGCGTCCTGGACATTCTGGAGCTTGCAGAGGTTTTTCTGGGTAATGCCTGCATAGCGCACGTTGCTGTAGTCGAGTCGGCTGCTGATGAGCGCGTGAGTGACGGTCTTTCTGGATTCGGTGGGGATCCATCTGAGGGTCTTTCACAGCAGGCAGATGGTATTGAAACAGGCCGAGGATACTGAGTTGATCTTGTGGTCCATAGTGAGCGAAGCGTCTAGTATAATGCCAAGGTTTCGTGCGTGGTCCGTCGGGGGTAGGGGGGAGTTCCTAGAGCAGAGGGCCACCAGGTATCGTTCCATGCGGAGGGGGTGGATTCCAGGATGAGGACTTCTGTCTTGTCTGAGTTGATATTAAGGCAGCTGTTCTTCATCCAGGTGGCGACAGCTTTCATCCCTTCTTGGAAGTTGTGGCTGGTGACTTTGGGTTCGTTGGTGAGGGAGAGGATCAGCTGTGTATCGTCGTTGAAGATGGTTGCGAGGGGGGCCAGGTAGATGTTGAAGAGGGTAGGGCTGGGAGAGGAGCCTTGGGGCACTCCGCAGTTGGTCTCTGTCGGTTCCGAGAGGTATGGCAAAAGTCAGACCTGTTGTGTTCTGCCTGTGAGGAAGGATCTGATCCAGTCGAGGGCCTTGTCACGGATGCCGGTGTCGTGGAGTCTAGTTGTTAGGGTGCGGTGGGAGATGGTGTTGAATGCTGCAGAGAGGTTCAGGAGGATGAGAGCTGCGGTTTCACCCTGGTCGACAAGGGAGCGGATGTCGTCAGTGGTGGCGAGGAAGGCGGTCTCGGCGCTGTGATTGCTTCGGACACCAGATTGGGAGATGTCCAGGATGTCGTTTGTTTCTATGAAGTCGGCTAGTTGGTTGTTGACGGCTTTTTCAATGACTTTGGCTGGGAAGGGGAGCAGGGAGATGGGCCTGAAGTTCTTATGGTCTGTCGGGACAGCGGTGGGTTTCTTCAGGAGTAGGTTGATTTCTGCCCGTTTCCAGTCATCGGAGAAGGAGGCGGTCTCGAGGGAGAAGTTGATGCGCAGCGTAGCTCGGGTGCGATGGTGGGGGTGACTCTGTGGAAGATGCGGTGCGAGCAGGGGTCTGATGGTGCTCCAGAGTGGATGCTTTTCATGGTCTTTAGGGTGTCGTCTGTGGTGAGTGGGGTCCAACTGAGTAGGGTCTGTCAGGGGCGTCCATTGAGGAGGTTGCTGGTGTGGTGGGGAGGTCCTGGTTGTCGAAGTTGTTGTAGATCGTCTTGCTCTTGTGGTGGAAGATGGTGCTGAGTCTTTTGCAGAGGTCTTGGGAGGGTGGGACGTCTGTGGTTTTGCTGTTGGGTTTAACGAATTCCTTGATGATGGTGAAGAGTTCTTTGCTGTTGTGTGCGTTGGTGTTGATTCGGTCTTGGAGGGCCTTCTTCCTTGTGTTTTTGATGAGGTGGTGGTGTGAGGTGGTGGCTGCTTTGAAGGCGGTGTTAGCTTCCGGCGTTTTGTGGTTCCTCCATGTCTTTTAGAGTTAACTGCAGGAGCGTCTGTATTCTTGGAGGGCAGGCGTGAACCAGCTTGCTTTCTTGATGTGTTTGCCGGTGGCTTTCTTGAGGGGGGCCAGGGTGTCAGCGCAGTTAGCGATCCATTGGTGAAGGTTGCGTGGTGCGGTGTTGGCATCGGAGGTTGACAGTGGTGAGGTGCTGTTGAGCTGGTCCTCGGTGACCTTATTCCAGCTTCTGCGGGGGAAACGGTGGGCGTGCTTGGGTGCGGTGGGTTTGTTGAAGGAGAAGTGGATACAGTGGTGGTCCGTCCAGAGAAGTTCTGTGGTGTGGCTGTAGGAGACGCTGTTTCCTGTGGTGAAGACTGGGTCGAGTGTGTTCCCTGCTGTGTGCGTTGGGGCGGTGACTACCTGTTTCAGTCCTATGTTGGGGACGTTCTCTAGGAGGGAGGAGGTGTTCGGATTGTTGTGGTTTTCCAGGTGGAAGTTGAGGTCTACGAGTAGGATGTAGTCTGTGGATGTGAGGGCCTGGGATGTGATGAGGTCAATGATGGCGTCGGTGAATGGAGCGCCGGGGCCGGGTGGTAGTAGATGAAGGTGCCACGGAGGGTGGTTTTTGGGTTGGTCTGGATCTGGAAGTGCAGGAGCTCCATGTGGGTTGTGGGGTCATCTGGGTGGGTGGTCAGGCGGAGGGTGCTTTAGTACGGGTAGAGCTAAATGTTTCTTTCTTAACCTTTTATTTTCAATTTTCAAATCCCAGCTGGTTTATTCCTTCATAATAGAATATAATGTGAAATAAATACATTTGCTCTTTTGACTTGATGGAACAGGCTCCACCATTACTTTAGAAACAAAATAGGCACCTCCTGCTTCTACTGATCTAGGGTCAACCGTCTGAACTTTTTTTGAGAAATGGTTGATGAAGTGGATTCTTAACATTGGATTGTCGATGGAGCTATCTCTCCCAATATGGCCGCCAAGTTGGCCAGTGCTTAAGTGACTAATACTTACTTTCTGCAGTGCTTTATTCTTTTCCCGCTTTAATTCACTGAGCTTAAGTCATTATACAGAATGTTTAGCACTTTTGCAACCCTACTTTTTATTTTAGTTTAGTCCTCCAACAGAATTAGGCCGATTTTCCCGAATTGTCCACGGGGCTGACTCTTCCAACATGGCCGCAGAGTTGGCCGTACGCGTACAAGGATTCACATACTCAGCCTTGCCAGGGACGCGACCACGTGATCGGCACTACTAGAAGGACACCGCCTCGCCGTTTCAGCGTTCCAGGCACCTTGGAGGCAGGTAGGTCGTACGGCAGTGTCCCGAGCACCTCACAAGTAAGTGTACAGGAGTGGGAATTTCTCCTTACAGATACTAAGTGTAGGACGGAGATCTTTGATGCAAATACTGCTCAGGGTCAGGACTACACGGAGTCCAATGCACAAGCTCGGGAATCGCCAACAAGCATATGCACTTGCAAATGGACGCAGTGCACAGGGGTTCGGGTTATGCAGCCCCCACGAGGGATACTGGCCTCAAACTCGGTGAGAGGGCAGATCGACCTCAGGAACCCACCTCCTGTGTAGCTGAAATCTTCGGAGTCCGCAGGAGCAGCTACCGGTCAGTTGCGCTTTAGGTGCCTGCGAAGCAGGGGAGTGACTCCTTCACTCCAAGGGAGATTCTTCTGTTGTCTTAAGTGCTCCACAGGTCCTGCATGGAGCCTGTATGAAGTCACGGCACAAACTAAGCTTTGGACGGAAAGGGGGAACGAAGTCGAGCCCAGTCGAGGTCCAGCGAAGTCCAGGTGTCCAGACGGTCGAAGGTTAGTGGTCTCTTCTTTTTAGAATCTTGTCCACGTAAAATCCAATGTCCTGTAGCCAGGTAACCCATTTTATACCCACGGGAGAGGGTTGGACAGATTCAGGGGAGGGGCAGGACAGAGGGGTGGCTACACCAATGTCCTTTGTCCAGTTTCACGCCAGAGCAGGAGCCACCGGCTCCCAGAACTGGTTTGAGCTGGACTATGCACAGGGACACCAAATGTGCCCCCAGTGCAGACTTTCTGGTACCCTCAGAGTGCACCCACCCAGCCCCAGCGATTCTACGTGCACTAGGCACTGTGTCTAGTAAAGTCGTGATTGTTATACCACTATTTTAGAATATGGTTCTGTCTCCCCCTGGAGCCCGCTGTGTATTGTGCTACTTACAACTGTTCTATTGATCCAGTATTGTGTGCTTTGTGTTCTATCCTCGTGTAGAGGATAGTAGAGAGTGTTATATTAATAAATACATTTTTATATAACTACTGTGTGGTTCTCCTTCATTTAGTCATTCAGGAGGTGATATTCTGGTGAAACAAGCTGCTTTACATTCCTTCAAGATTAAGCTTGAAGGCTGCTTTCCATAGCTACCACTAGGATAGCTTTCATAAAGGTTATCTTTGACCTCATACATCATAAGGGTCGTGTGGATTGGTACAAGGTGGCCACTTTAACTAGTGGACAGCATATACCAAGCCACCTTCTCACATTGGTGTGCAGCGGTTGGGATTCAAGCTTGCTATTGTTTTACCAGATAAATCTCATTAAGTGATTAACTGAAAACCACTAAAAGTATTAGGCACATATAATACAAGAGTTGAAGAAGTAAGTTCTACTGAACTTGGGGTTGGGTAAGTCAAGGGTCTAGCACACCCTTTCTCCAACTCAAGAGAGTTTAGTCTCCACTAGGTTGGGTAGGTGCCTACACCACATAACACTAGTATGTCTTCTAGAGGAGAAGCCAGTGGCTCTCTGCCAACTAGGTACAATGGCCTCTCATTCCAGGAATTGAAAGCCATGTGTGTGTCTAGGAAGTTGAGGACAGGGAGAAATGCAAACACCCAACGTCTCATTGAGGTGTTACTCTTGGATGATCTTAGAAAGACCCCAGGGTCTGATGAGGTAGAAAGAGTGGGTGGTGCAGGGAATGAAGAAAGGGCAGGGAGTGAAACCTTCTTTGACCTGGACTCAAACCCTGACCAGGGGGATCAAGATGATTCCAACCTGGACAACATAGATCTTCCATTAGGTGGGGGAGAAGGCCCCAGTGGCCCTCTCTTTACTCCACCAGGAAGAGTACAGAGTTTACCTAGGAGATCCAGATCTCCCTCTGTAGAATCTCAACACTCAGGAACTTCTGTAGGGACTTCCATATCCAATAAGAGGGACTCCTCTTATGATAGACAGTGCCAATTTCTAGAGCTTGAAAAAGTCAAGCTCAGACTCATGAAAGAGCAATTGGCCCTAGACAGGGAATCCCTAGAGCTCCAGAGGGCTACAAAGAGATTGGGACTAGAGTCCCATGGTGGCAGCAACTATGTCCCTAGGGTTAAGGATTATACTTATGGCCATAGGAACCTGAGCAAGATCGTCCCTCCCTACCATGGTGGGGATGACATCCACAAATGGATAACTGCTTTAGAGAGGTCCTGTAAAGTATCATAAGGGTCGTGTGGATTGGTACAAGGTGGCCTCTTTAATTAGTGGACAGCATATACCAAGCCACCTTCTCTCACTAAGGACTTTATCTTTTAGTCAGGTTATCGATGTGAACCTCTATGGAGAGTGTTCCTTCTCCCCTCCCTCTACTCTCCCCTGACCTATGTCTCGTGAGGGATTTCTTTAATGCAGTGTGTAGTCCTGCCATTGACAGTATTTTCATTACCGACTAACGAGTTTCTGGGCTGTCAGATGTGGGCAGGTTGGGATGTGAGCCTTAAAATATAGCTCTGTACCCATGGGTTTGAACAACCATGGCGACCTGGAGCATGCAGGGCTTATGTATTTCAGTAGCAGTGGGTGCAAGCACGTTGAACTTTGAATTAAGCCCTGCGCTTATGAGTGCCGTTGTAACAGCCCAGGGGGTCCCTGTGCACTTAATGCTTATCCCATCCAGGCACCAATACTCACAATAGGGGTTATGAGTCTTCTGCTTAACAAAAACAATCAAGCACAGCCAAGATGCCCTCCAATTGTTACAACTAAGGGGTATATTCACAAGAACGTGTGATAACTACCGCAAGAGTAGCGTAACACAACTTTCAATAACGCAGCCTATCACGGGAAAATAACCCCGTGTCAACGTGGAATTCACAACAAGGCGGTAGCATGCGATAGTCACCAGATAACGCGTCAAATGTCAGCGTGTAAATCAACACCACGCCCAAAAAATGCGAAACGCGAACGCGAGAAATCATGCGATGAGGCCAATCGCAGTACAAAAAGCTGCGAAAAGCAGCCTCAGGCCTGCAACTCCCACGCGTCTGGCGGGCAATTGCACCATAAAAACCACAGGCACAACACACCAGAAACAAGCCAAAGCACGTAGCAACATCCATGCACCCTGACCCAGCGCAGAGGGCAACGCGAACACCACAACCCCCGCAGACCACCAGCAAGGAACAAGTGGGTCGGGGAAGGCCAAGGAGAAAAGGGAGAGGAAGACGGGGCGCAGACCGCAGGAAAACAAGACCAAGGCCACGGAGGCGACAGAACACTACCAGCAAATGACCCACAAGCAGACCGCCTGGAATGCAGTCGCAGAGCCCAGGAGGCCAATCCAGGAGGCCAAGAGGCGCCGGCAGGACCTGACAAACTAAACCAGGTACAAACCCGCTGCCAACAGGAAGGCAGCAACGGCGACAGGAGGTGGCAGTCCAGCGCCACAGGATGAGCGGGAGGAAACCCAAGCCACAGTTATCAGTGTGGAGAGGGTGCAAGGAGTAGGGAGTACGGACACAGCCCGACAGGACCTGACACAACAACAGGGTGAGGATCCAACAGGGACTGGGGGGACGGTGGGTGATGGGCACAATGCCACACATGCACAATGAGGTGTAACACACTGCACACCCACAATTACCCAGGGACATGTCCCCCATCCCCGTGGCACACTGCAGCACACACACATAGCAATCACAGCACATACCATGACAATGTGGCACAAAGTGCAACACCCACACTGCAGAACAGGGGACACAACTGGGTCCAACCAGGCACAGTAACAGAACAATCACATCGGACAGAGCAGGGAACTGTGAGATGCACATCTACCCCTACAACCCCACATCAGCCATGTAGGCCAAATAGACACTGTCCCAACTCAAATAGCCACCACCGCCCAAACACTCACAATGTACATCGTCACACAGTCTGCATGTCGACAAGAACAAGGCGCCAACACAATGCCAACATGCACCTCCCCTTCACAATGCAGAGGGACAAACAACACCTCCAGCAGGTCAGAACAGACAACCCATCAGTGATGCCCGAGACAAACACCACAGCCCAGACACCGACGCCCTACAACAGCCCATGGACATCCCACACAACCCACCACCAGGACCAGGGCAGACAAGCCACTCAGAGGAGAACCCAGCCCCTGCAACAGACCACACAGCATGAAGCACCCGCAATCACGGCTGGCTCACAACACTTCACCCACCCACACATGGCATCCCAATGCCAGGTGGCAGAACGCCAAAAGGAGGTGGCCCAACAGGTGAGGGTGTTGCCGATCCCATGGAATGCGAACTAGAACACATACGTGGGTGTCCAATACCCTTCAGGGACCCCACAAAGGAGACCCACACCTCCACAGAGACCTATACATATATCATGTCGAACTGGCCACGTGCGCCCGGCCCCTTTATTGGCAGGGCCACATGTACAGTGACGCCTGTGCTGGATGTGTGTGGGGTGAGTATAAGCCAGCCCGCACAGAGTGCTTGGTGCTGCCAACAACCTGAACAGTGGACACCAGTGCAATGGAAACAGAAAACACCAGCATAACAGAGTCAACTGCAGAGCAACATGGAGGGATCCGGAGTAAGGACAGAGGTCACCCAATATTCAGTCTGGACGTTCTTTGAGTTGCAGTGCACTGAAGCAGGGGCACTAGAGAAGAGCGCGCTCATGTGAAGAAATTGCTAGGATTGTATCCCTTCGGATCAGTCCTGATGCAGCTGCAGTGGGGTGTGTTACACCTGCATCAACTTCCTCATCAAAGTCCCAGGTCTCCCACACTGCCTGAGGTGACAGTTGCATCCGCAGTCCACAGCGCAATACCCAGCAATAGATCCGGGTGTGTAGCTTGACTACCACCACCAGTCTGCATTCCTGCCGTGGGGCTGTTGCCTCCTGCCCTCTCCCTTCCGCACACTTGACACATCTTCCTCATCATTGTCCCAGGTCTTCCCCACTGCATGAGGTGACATTGCTGCGCAACCTCACAACAGCACAAAACTCAATCAGTAACTGACAATGGCTTGCGGTGCACTGAGTCACTGGCACCTGGAGTGCTGAGCAGGGTATCAGTCCGATGATGGCATCCACGACAGGTCTGAGCAACTCCTTAGGTCTGTCAGGACCACCGTTTGGACTCTGGCAGATGGCGGTTGAAGCTGGTTCTTGCGGTGGTGGCGTGTGCCTCCTGCGGTGATGCGACGTCCGGGCCGGTCAAGACTCGATGCCATGTGTGGGCCCTGGTGGACCGCAGTTGGGGCCGGAGGAGGCGGACAGCGCAGGGCCACAGACGCATGGCGTTGATGACCCCAAGATCATCGCTACAGAGGCCATTCAATGACTCAGAAGAAGGGGTCCCAGGCCTGAGCAGCACAGAGTTAGTGGCCCCGGATGCACTGCGGCCGGCACAGGCACCCAGCCACGGGACGGTGACTTGCGGTGCAGTCAGATGGGCCATGCGACCTGATCGGGTCCCCATCAATGTCCGAGGTGTATGTTGCGGAGGGTTTCGGGGGGACAGTGGAAGGTGTCCTCCAGGGCATGATGCGGAAGGTCTGATGTTATCTGGAAGCAGCAAATGGAGGCGTGGAAAGCGCAACCCTCGTCCTCACCAACAATTCGGGATCAGCTACATGAGGATGAAAACTAGCCCCTAGTCCATGGACTCAAACGCCACCAATGTCCGACCAGTGAGTGTCCATGAATGTCGGGGAACAAACTTAGTGGCACAGGTGCTGTGAGGGGATGCAGTCTGCGATGATGCCCGTACACAGATGTGAACTCCAAGAATGCCAAATCAAGGCTCTGTGACCTACTGGACCGCAGTGTAGGCCGGAGGCAGCGGTCAGCAGTGGCCCACAGCCACGGGTCGTTGACTCGCGAGGCACAGAGTTGGTGACACAGTGGCAGTTGTCGGTAGTGTTCAAACACCTCCGTGACGCTGATCCTGTTCCCTCCAGACTGCAACGTGTCATCCTCTTACGCCCCTCCGTGCATACGAGGAAATGTATTCTGCCTTCTGAATTACCGATGTTCAGTTACAAATCAGTGATCCCACTCGTGCGCAGCGTAGGCCGAGGGCAGTGGTCCGCGTAGGCCCACAGACATGTGTGGTTGTGATGCCATGCACAGACTTGTTGCCACCACATCGGAGGGTGTACAGTGTATTGTTCTCTGCCTTAAATGATGTTCACTGCCATAGTGTAATCAAGACTCAGTTCCAAATGTGTGACCTACTTGACCGTGGTGTAGGCCTGAGGCAGCGGTCAGCACGGCCCATTCACCGAGTGTCGCCGGCATAGGTTGGATGGCCCCACCGGCCTGCGTAGTTCAGGTTCAGTGGCACCACATGTAGCAGCCTGGCGTTGAACAGGGTTAGTGGCACCACGTGTAGCAGCCTGGCGTTGAACACGGTTAGTGGCACCACGTGTAGCAGCCTGGCGTTGAACAGGGTTAGTGGCACCACGTGTCGCAAGATGCCCATATGGAACTATGCCTCACTGAACTGGGGGGTCTGGTGCTGTGGCCGCTGGCCGGGATATGGGGTCACTGCCATTCATGACTCAAGACACAGTTCCACATGTGGGACCTACTGGTCCGAAGAGTATGCCGGGGGGCGGCAGTGGAGTACGTCAACGAAAAAGGAATAAAGCGGGCCGGTGACGTGGCAGCCGTGATGGTCTGAGGTGGCTGCCAAGGTCTCGGGCTTGTGGCTTGCGCCGGCACGTGGTGGGCCCTCCTTGACACACGCCGGTGTCGGAAGGTGATCAGTGTTGCCTGGCTGCGCAGGGGCTGGCCTGACGGGTTCGTGGACGAGCGTGCCGGGGTCCGGCAGGCGCATGGCATCTCAGGCAACTCCGCTCACGGGGATGGCGTCGGCCTCGTGGCGAGGTGGGAGGCGCCGCCCTGGCAGAGACGTGGGTCTTTCCGGAAGTGGACCACGCCCAGGCCTACGTGGTTTTTATTCACACCCCTACGCTGGCGTGGCGTACGCCGGGCCATCCCACTCCGCTGATGCTTAGGGGGGGCGTAACAGGCAACGTTTCCGCAAGGTCCCCCACTGGCTGTGGTGACATGGTGGCGTCCACTGTCCACTACACTCCATACGCAAGCGGTGTATGTTGCCATGGATATGGGTGTGTTCTGCATACTGCGAGGTGTCCAGCACATCTTCGGCACTGTTGGCATTGTGTACTTTCCCAATCATGGTTCTACTGCATCCTTCACACAAGCCTGGTTGCCACCTCTCCCCACATTCAGCTAGTATGTGGCTGAGGTGCCATGCCGTTGCTGGCTCATTTTCAGGGCTTGCCCATGTGGACATTGTAAGTCTTTCTGTCGTGTCTGGTGGGTGGGCATATTGTTGTGCCTGTTGTATGTGATTTTGTGACGTGTGCATTGCCAGAGTTGTGAGTTGCATGGTTGTGGTGTTGAGGTGTGTGGGGTGTTCATTTGTATATTGCCAAGGGGCTGTACATTTCCCTTGTTGCCATCCTGGGAACGCTGGTTGATGATGGACTGTCGGAATATGAAGGTATCATGCACACTGGCTGTGTATTTGAAGGCGACATTGTTGGGTGTTCCACAGTGTTCTGTTGTTGCCTGCACATTGGTGTGAGACTTGTGCTTCCTGTTGCGGTGATTGTGTGCTGTGTCACCAGGGGGCACAGGTTGTACATGTGTGCTGTGTGTTGCCCCCAACACGTGCGTGCATCCTGCTATGGCGTATGGTCCTTGCTTGGTCTCCAGCGGATCCTGCGCATTGTGTTGTACGTATGGGGACTGGGGTACCAGGGTGATGGTGATGTCCAGGACAGGTGTGGGGGACTTGGATGTGGCTGGCTGTGGGACTCCTCCGACTCTGGCAGGTGTTGGATGGGGGGTCTCAGGGGCCAACAGGTGCAGCCACGCCATCAGCTTTGTGTGGGGTGGGATGTTGGTTGTCCGCTGTGTTGTTGCCGTAGGCCTGTTAGGCGATGATGGTCAGGATGCGTAGGTTGGTTGTTCCTTTCAGCCTGGAGTGGAAGGTGACATTGTCAGATGTTGGGTCTGTGCGGCTGGTACGTTTCTTGGGGTTCCGCTGTCTTTGTCTGCGCTGCGTCTGTGTTGGTCCGGGGGGGGTGTTCCGGGTGTAGGATCGGGTCCTGGGGTGGTGGGGGTGGGTGTTGTGGCCCTCTTGGGTGTCCGGGCTGCATGATGTTTGGCTCCATGGCATCTGTAGCCCTTCGGTTGTGGCCCTGGGCTGTGCTCCCTTTTGTGGTGCTGGCTGCCGTCCGACTTTACACCAGGTCAGAGCAGGTGTAGATTTCCTGGTGCTAACGCGCCTTATCGCCTGTTTTGTGTTTTTATCGCGGGTGTGGCTGGTCGTTGTGAATGTTGAGGTGTGCTGTTGTCTCGGCTTTTGTCACGGGAACGCCTACTCTGCTTCTCATTAGCGATATTTGCGAGGGTCCTCTGTGGCGATGTTTTTTGCAGCTGCTATCGCGGGTAAACTGGTGCTGTGGGCAGTTAACACCGGCTTGTGAATGGGGGGGTAAATTTATCACGACTTTGGCTGCGATAAAGTGCCGTTAATTCGGCGATAGCTCCTTGTGAATATGCCCCTAAGTTGTCTAAATGACGAGCAGTAAGCTGGAGCGACTGGGGCACATGTGTATCCCTAAACACACAGCACAATAACACAAACTCACATAACGGGAGCTGTCACTGGAATACCACATGCTTATTTGTGTGAGTCCTGTTTGTATTCTTTTTAAACGATGACCTTGGTCACTCTTTTCTCCTCTCTAATCAAGGTGTCCCGCAGTTTGTCCGGGACCCTCCAACTTGCCTAAGGAGCACTGTTCTGCTCAACTTGGGTAAGTTGATTCTGCGCTTGAACGTGCTTTATGCCATACCACGCGAGTATGTCTGACGGCGAACGTACCATGTGAATATGTCGGATGATTGAGCCCTTGACATTATTCTATGGTGTCCTCATGTGTCCGTTATTAAATAAGCATGCCTTTCAAGTCTTCTCTTTGTTTTTAGAAATGTTCACCTTACTTTCTAGCCATGCAGGCACACACCATTTCTTCCGAGTATATTCATCAATGAACTATTGTATTTACACGGTGAATACTGGGTCGCATTTTTAACATTGTGTCGCATATGCTTTTCCACCTTTTGTCACTCTCTCCTTTAGGTGGAATTGTTGTGCTGCAACCATCCAGGTGCAGTATCATTAACATTGATCGGCCATCCTCGATTAGAAAGGAGGTCTCATGCCCCTGAGGGGCCCCAAGTCGCTATATTTTTTGGTCCTGATGAAGTGCCGCCCGACCCTTGGGGTTTCTAGGCACGAAACATGTTGACTTCCCTCTGTTAACAGCTATCTTGGTACATTGAGACCACACTATAGCCCACTATTTTTATTTAGTCCTGGTACCCTTTCCTTATTAAAATTGTTTTGAGCATACCAGAACCTATCTTAGACACCCCTCACTTTTCACTCATCACACTCTCGCAGAGCCCTCTCACATGCATTCACCTAAACAGTGTTTTCGGATCAAAAGATCTCCGAACAAGAGCCCCAAGGCCCGTCAGGCATTGCAGCGCCGGCCAGGTGAGTGCCCACTGATGAAGCATGACACCCTAACAGGTGTGTGAGGGCATCAAGATCTGACCCCCAGGTCTCCCCGCGACAGCAGTAACAGCCACGTGGTTCCACCCCTTGTGACCACCTCGTCAAAGAGGAACTTCCCCGACCATAACTATCAAACTACTCAACAACCATAAATACAATTGAACAGTCAAAAACACACAAAAGGGAGTGCCTCAAGAGTCCAACAATTGTATGATAGAGCTTGTTCTCTTTATTTTTCTCCTTTAACGAAGAACACACAATTCTATGGCGTAGATCCCAATATACTCTTCTCCAAGACCAAAATAACATGGGAGCCATAGTATGAAGTCTCAAAACAATTCTCTTTATTGTTCTTCAAAACATCGATGAAACAGCCCGGCCAACGCGTTTCGTACTCTGAAAAGACTTCATCAGGGTTTATGTATTTCTTTGCAGCAATATCACATCAAAGTCTAAGTGTGAGGGAATCAGTTCTCCCAGAGATTCTTGGAATACTCATATTGCTCCTATATTATCATAGAAAAATAACTGAAGGCCATTTATTAATAATGTAGCTTGCTACAATATTAATATATGGCCTTCAGTTATTTTGAGTTATCTTGAGACTAGCAGCCATTTCACAGAAACTTTGCATAAGTGCAAAATGACATGACAAGCCAAATTATAGAATTCTTACTTCTTGTGTAAAGTGAAATTAAGCAAACACGGCACATCAGAAAGACTTTTGCTGCAGACCATATATGGACAAAACGGACTGCAATTCATGTATCAATTATAACTCATTTTGTCACGAGATTTTTGCAAAGAAATCCTTAATCCACCAATAACACCTTTTCAAAAGAAATAAACTGATTTTGAACTATTCTTGCTAGTTGTGTAAACAAAAAAAACAGAGCAGTCTGATTTTGTCTGGTGGGCCATTGGATTAGCGAGGGCTGTGGAGACATCGGATGCGGCCCCTGGATGGGGTACTACGCTGGAAGGAATTCCCCGGTGTGTCCGAAGCTGTGAGTGCCTCCTGCGGGCGGCCG
Source organism: Calotriton arnoldi (assembly GCA_963921515.1). NCBI lineage: Eukaryota > Metazoa > Chordata > Amphibia > Caudata > Salamandridae > Calotriton > Calotriton arnoldi. Next base: position 3,295,997 of record CAWUFW010000875.1, read on the forward strand.
TATCCTCGAGGACTGTGGGCGGGCCCCCGGGGGCCGTTTGACAGCATCTATCTCCCTGTGCCGTGGGCAGAGCCGCTCTGGCAGCCTCGACTCCTCTGCTACAGATTCCTGGGGATTGCACGGAGACCTGCTCAGACGCTCTGGCTGTGAAGGGGCGTCGAGAATAGAGCCGGTTATTATGGCCTTCTGGGGAGCAGGCTGTTACCACTAACTTACCTCGACTGGGCTTTGGTCTTTCCCTTCACAGCGGATGTGTCTGCTAGTGGCTCCAGTTTCACCTCTGCACGGTCCGTAGTCAACTCCTCATGTTGTGAGCCTGAAACCTGCCATTGCTCATCACTGTCTTGTTGGTAACTGTTGTTTTGGGACACAGATAGCTTGGTGTGGCCATCATATACTTTGTGGTTCTTTCCTTCATGGCATCTTGCTCCCCATTTCCATATTCGGTGCCTGTTGCTGGGGGTGATAGGACTGTCGTTGTCCCCTGAGACCTTGGGATCCAGGTTGGTGGCGAGGGATACGATCATCTGGGCATGCCCCGGCGGCTGTTGGGGTGCCGCCGGTAGCCTTTGCTGCTATAGAATCACTGTTGGGTGGTGGTCTCTGACTGGCCTCTAGCCTTGTATCTTATGGCGGCTCTCCTTCTTTCACCCCACGGGGCTACCATGGTCGTACACAACGTACCAGTAGGTGGTAGCCCTGGAGGGCTTATCCAAATTCTGTGCCCTGGAGTGAGCTAATCAGGTGCCGGCACAGCCACCCTGCCCTGGAGCCCTGCCTTGCCCGGTGGTGGCCCGCCACCATCTGCTCCCGCAGGCCCGTGCTCCTGGCCCCATTGTGGTGGACAATGCCAACGTGATTTTATATACTGACTTCACCCTCCACATTCAGACTCAGAGGGCATTGTTCCTTGCGGTTAAGAAAAGACTGCGTCAACTGGAGTTGCTTTACTCTTTGTTGTTCCCGGCCAGGCTGAGAGTCCAGACAGAGGATCAGGTGCACTTCTTCACGTACCCGGCTGTGGCGTGGGATTGGCTGGAGTTATATGGCAAGAGTATGACGCGATCGGATACAGATGGAGCAATGACGGCCACCGCACCCATGACAACAGTGCTCTCAGCATAGGGGGGCACATCGGCCCATTAGGTCCCACACAGATATCGAACAGACAAGGGCGGTGGAAACTGCTGCCTCGCTTGGTGCTGGAGAGGGCCCCCCTCAGCGAGCATCCTCCACTTGTCATAGTTCTACCTCTGAATCGGAGGACTTCCTTGTGCTGGGCCTGGTGATTATACTTCCGGGGGTTACTCTGGGTATGGCTGATGACCTGGTTTGATGTTTGACTGGATGGTTATAGCTATGGATAAGAGTCTAGCTGTGACTCTGCTATGGTGCTTAGGTGGCTGCTTCTTTTAAAATATTATTGATTTCACCTGTTTCTCCCCTTTTTTGATTTGTGTGGGCTGGGGAGGAGCCAGGCGGTGGGGGGTCTCACGCAAGATGTCCCATTGAATTGTATTGCTTTTCTTTTCTTTTCTCCCTTCCCCTTCTTTGGCTGGCAGCTCTATTCCCCCGAACGTACCTTTCCGTTATGGAACAAGTTGGTTCCATCTGGGGCTTTAGTTGGCTCCTTAGTGGGCCCTGGGTTGTTTGGACAGGATGTTTTCATGTCACAGTTCTAGGGGGATGCTGGGGGATTGTTGTTTGGTTTTGTTCATTGTTCTTTCATAATTGTCTACTTTCAGGGGGGTGCATATGACCGCAGAATCTCCGTTGTGAGACTGGTGTGGATGGACCGGATCGATTGGTGGGGGCTGAGTGGAGGGGGTTAGTGGGTCTTTACTTGGATTGGATTGCATGGCAGCCCAGATTAAACTGATCACATGGGACGGGCAGGACCTCTCCTCTCTCTCTAAATATTATAATGTGTTGGCTATCTTGAAGCATAGATGGGTACAGAATAGGTTTTTGCAAGCAACACACCTTACGGAACCTGAGGTCCGGGCTCTGCGATGGGATGGAGGGGACAGTAATACAATGCTACTTACTCTGCATTTGCACATGATGCCCTCATGTGGGTCAGGCCAGTGGTGCCCTTTCATTTACATAGGGCAGTTATTTGAGGGTCGTTATGTGTTGGTGCTGGGTCTACTGGATGGTAGAGGTGTTGCCCTGAACGTTTACCATTAATCTCAATGGGGTAACCCAGTAATGCACAGAACCTGGGGATAAGTACGGTATACAAACAGTGGTTCTGCCACCTTAAACAATTTTTCACACTTTTTAGGTCCCCCTAGGGGTGGGACTCTCAACAAATGATATGTTAACACAACACTGAAACAAGAAGACAATCAGTTTGAAAAATATGTCGATGTATTGAATAAATCATGTATTTGAAAAAGTAACTTAACAAAACACATATCCAACATACACAACAAACATAGGTGAATATCTACATTAGTGACATACAAAAGTGATAGACTGTGACTGTACACATCACGACACTACAAAATTTAAACAGAAAACATGAAACCATCAATTAAACTTTACAATAGCGTTGTATTTCTAGCAACAGAAAACGCCCTAGCAAGGCCTCCTTTCTTGTGTGGGTCTTGTTGGGTAACAATGCTCGATCATTAATGTCGACGTTTCGACCCCTGATTTACGTGTGCATATCAATGACATCACTATGGGGTCTTCTTCAGGACAAAGAGACAGTTGTGTATGCCCTTTATGAAGTAACTTATTTGAATAGACCGCTAATTTGGTCAAAGGAGCCCGTCCGGGCTATCCAGGGATTCAAATTGGACTGGAGATGAAGAGATCTTCTCCTGTAGTGCCAAGTATCACAAAGAATCAGTAAAGCTTTCTGTATTCAAGAAATGCCAGGGGCACACTTTCTCCCCGTGAATCTCCGGAGTAACACGCTCGGATAGCGAAAAAGGGCTAATCGATCCTACAGACAAGTTACTTACCTTCGGTAACGCATTATCTGGTAGAGACTCTATCTAGCTGCAGATTCCTTACCTTTGAATTTCCAAGGCGTCAGGCTGGATCCGGAAACTTTTGCTGAGCAATACCCCTTGCGCGCGACGTCGGGTGGCTCCATTCGGCTCTGCGTGATGTCGTCGGTTATGACGTCACGTTGCCTATATAGGAGCCACCCAAGCGCGCGGACGTCAGCACTTTTCGTATTTTCCACGCCAGAAGCGCAGAGCCACGAAGTAACTAACGTAGTCGTGTGCAAAAAACTAGGGCCCTGAAAAGGGAAACTATCCACGTCCTACTACATCAGGCGGCAAAGCGGGGAGGCATGGGTGGGGCTGTAAGGAATCTGCAGCTAGATAGAGTCTCTACCAGATAATGCGTTACCGAAGGTAAGTAACTTGTTCATCTGATAGAGACTTCTAGCTGCAGATTCCTTACCTTTGAATCAGATACTCGAGCCATACCATCCTGGCGGTGGGTTGCGGATTCATGAACTAGACTAAAAAGTCTTGCAGGACTGAACGGGCAAAATGCCCGTCCCTGCGCACTTGACCATCAAGGCAATAATATTTAGCAAACGTGTGCAATGATGCCCACGTTGCTGCCCGACAGATGTCTTGGACTGGGACACCCCGAGCCAAGGCAGTCGTCGCAGCCTTTCCCCTGGTGGAATGGGCCCTTAATCCCTCAGGGGCCTGCTTCTTCGCCAAGGCGTAACAGATTTTAATGCAGAGAACGACCCAGCGCGAGATGGTCCTTTTCTGCACTGCCCTTCCCTTCTTCGCTCCCACATACCCCACAAAGAGTTGGTCGTCCACCCAGAACTCTTTTGTACGGTCAAGGTAGAACGACAATGCTCTTTTTGGGTCCAGGCGGTGGAGATGCTCCTCTTCCTTAGAGGGATGTGGGGGAGCGAAGAAGGTGGGCAAAGTGATGGATTGACCCAGATGAAATGGGGTCACAACTTTTGGTAAAAATGATGCCCTGGTGCGAAGCACCTCTTTGTCCGGAAAGGACATAAGATAAGGAGGCGAGTTGGATAAACGCCTGCAATTCACTCACCCTCCGGGCCGATGTAATCGCCACTAAGAAGGCTGTTTTGATGGTCAACAGCCGGACGGGACAATTGTGCAAAGGCTCGAAAGGAGCACACATCAGGTAAGTGAGGACCAAATTAAGGTCCCATTGTGGCAAAACGAAGGGCGTAGGTGGAAATAAATGGCCTAGCCCTTTCAGAAATCAATTAACAATAGGAGATTTAAAGAGAGAAGGCTGGTCTGGCAGCCGCAAAAAAGCAGACAGAGCAGAAAGATAACCCTTGAGAGTTCCCAAAGCAGAGCCCTGCTGGGCAAGGGTTAGACTGAATAAAAGGACAGTAGAAAGAGAAGCAGAAAAAGGGTCAATATACCTCTCTGAATAGTATAAAATAAATTTCTGCCAATGGCAGGCGTATACCGTCTTAGTGGAGGGCCACCTGGCCGCCAGAATAACATCACAAACTTCGGGAGGAAGGTCAAAAGCTATCAACTGTCGCCGCTCAATCTTCACGCATGGAGGCGCAGAGTTGACAGGTTCGGATGAAGAACCCTCCCCTGCTGCTGCGACAGAAGATCCTCCCGAAGGGGCAGCCTGATCGGAGGATCAATACTCATGCTCAGAAGCTCTGGATACCAGACTCTCCATGCCCAGTCTGGTGCCACAAGGATGACTTGGGCCCGGTCGCTCCTGATCTTCTTCAGAACCCTGGGCAGGAGTGGTATGGGCGGAAAAGCGTACAACAGGCCTGAGCTCCACTGGCAACGAAACGCGTCGCCGGGCGATAGCCGCCTCGGAAACTCCAGCGTGCAGTACTGCTGACATTGCGCGTTCTCTTCGGAGGCGAACAAATCTAACCAAGGTTCTCCCCACTGCTGAAAGAGACCTTGCGCCACCTCCGACTGGAGACGCCATTCGTGATCCTGAAGGCATCGACGGCTGAGATCGTCCGCCCTGGCGTTCAGAGAACCTGCCAGGTGTTGAACCACCAGGGTTATGCCCTGCTGTTCCAGCCATGTCCAGAGACGCAGGGCCTCTCGACAAAGGGTCCACGACCCCACCCGCCCTGCTTGTTGCTGTACCACATGGCGGTGGTGTTGTCTGTGAACACCTGCACCAGCTTCCCCTTGACAGAGGGAAGAAATGCTTTCAATGCCAACCGAATAGCTCGGAGCTCCAACAAGTTTATGTGGAGCCCTGTCTCCGCTGGAGACCAGTGACCCCTGATCTCCGCCTCTCCCATATGGCCACCCCATCCCAGAAGTGACGCATCCATCACAACTGTGAAATCTGGTCGGGGAACTGAGAGAGGTCTGCCGCTGACCCAATCGCGGTTCGTTAACCACCACTGCAGATCCTTCGCAGTTCCTTCCGAGATCTGAACCACGTCGGTGAAATTTCCCCGATGCTGTGCCCATTGGAACTTCAAGTTCCACTGCAGAGCCCGCATACGCCACCTGGCGTGCCTTACCAACAGGATGCAGGAGGCCATGAGACCCAACAGCCTCAGAGTCAACCTCACCGAAATCCAGGATAGAGGCTGAAATATTGGAATCATAACCTCAATATTCTGGACTCACTGCTCAGGCGGATAAGCCCGAAACTGCACTGTGTCCAGAACAGCCCCGATGAAAGGGAGCGTCTGAGAAGGAGTCAGGTGTGACTTCGGCACCTTTATAGAGAACCCCAGCGAATGCAAGAGGTCCGCCGTGGTCTGAAGGTGGGCGATGACTTCCTGGGGCGAGGACGCCTTCAACAGCCAGTCGTCTAGGTAGGGGAAGACTGATACCCCTAATCTGCGCAGATAAGCTGCAACCACCACCATCACCTTGGTTGAACACCCGAGAGACACTGGTAAGACCGAAGGAGAGCACGGTAAACTGAAAGTGCTCGTGGCCTACCTTGAACCGCAAGTAACGCCTGTGGCCCGGCAGGATGGGAATGTGAAAATACGCATCCTGCAGGTCCAACGCCACCATCCAGTCTCCTTGGTCTAGGGCAGACAAGACCTGAGCCAATGTGAGCATTTTGAATTTCTCCTTTTTGAGGAAGAGATGGACGGTCCGAAGATCTAAAATGAGCCGAAGCCCCTTGTTTTTCTTCAGAATCAGAAAGTAGCGGGAATAACAGCCACCGCCTACTTCTGAAGCTGGGACCCTTTTTCTATAGCTCCTTTGGCCAAAAGAGCCGTAACTTCCTCTTGGAGCAACTTTAAATGATCCTCCGCCAGCCGTTCCTGAGTTGGTGGAATAGGAGGAGGAAAAGAAAGGAAAGGAAGAGAATAGCCCTCCTGGATGATCTGCAAGAACCACTTGCCTGTTGCTACAGATCTCCAGCGGGGGAGATGATGACGAATTCTCCCACCCACTGGAGTAGTGTGGTCCTGCAGAATCAGCCTAGGAGTGCTTGGAGGCTGTGGCTGCTGGGGGCAGTGTGGTAGATGACTTCTGGCCTCCATTCGGAGGACGTAATGTACCGCGTCCACGTCCACTCACGGCTTGGGCAGTCTGAGCGGGACAGTGGCTAGGATAGGGCTGACGCGGCTGGAAACCCCTTCCGTTGCCGCGAAAGGAAGACTGGCCACGAGGAGTGGAGGAGAGACCCAAGGATCTGGCCGTAGCTCGAGAGTCCTTGAACCTGACCAGGGCTGAGTCTGCCTTTTCCCCAAAAAGGCGGGTTCCATCAAAGGGCATATTCCTCAAATTGGCTTGGACATCCCCCGAGAAGCCAGTTGTATGAAGCCAGGCGTGGCACCTCAAGGCCACCGTCGTTGAAATCGACCTGCCCAGCGAATCAGTTGTATCCAAACCACACCGTATGGCGAATTTTGCTGCATCTCTCCCGTCCTTGACAGCTTGGGAAAGCACAGCCTGGGCCTCCTCCGGGACTTGTGGCAGCACCTGCGCAACTGTCTCCCAAAGAGAGTGGGAGAAACGGCCCAATAAGCATGCGGTATTCACCGATTGCAATGCCAGACTAGAGGAAGAAAACATCTTCTTCCCAAATGAGTCCAGTCTCTTGGATTCCCTATCCGGAGGGGTGGAAGGGAATGCGCCCTGGGAAGTAGAGGCCTGCACCACCAAACTTTCTGGGGTGGGGTGTTGGCTGAGGAACTTGGGGTCGCCCGGAGCCAGCTGATGGCGGCGTTCAATCGTCCTATTCACAGGAGCCCCTGTGCTAGGCTTGGACCATGTTCCTAGAAGGACGTCCGTAAGTGCCTCATTACAGGGCAATAGGGGTTCAGAGGTGGAAGCCCCAGGTTGAAGCACTTCGGTCAGGAGATTAGTCCTGACCTGCACTGAGGGCAGCTCCAGTCCAAGGACCTCAGCTGCCCTCTTAACCACCATAGCATAGGACGCCCCCTCCTCCGTAGCCACTGTAGGTGGAGAGAGCATGCCAGTGTCTGGGGAAGTATCCAGACCACTGGCTTCCCCATACCAGTCCATAGTCTCCTCAGAGACATCCTGGTTCTCTAGAGGGTCTCCAGACTCCTCCCATTCCTCTCCTGAGCCAGCACATCCGCAAAGTGCTCAGGCGACAACATAGAACCCCTGGGTTCTGTCGACGTCGGAATCGGCGTCGATCGACGCCGTTCCGTGTTGTCGGGGATGAGGATGGGGCTTGCACTGCCGACGGGCACTGGCGACGTCGCAGACTTCGGGTGCGATGCCGGGGGAGGTCGCGTTGGCACGACCGGCGTCGAACCGGATCCGGAATCGGATCCCTGAGGCCCCACCGGTGCCGTGGCCGAAGCCGACAGCGTCGTACCCGATGGGGCCCCATCCGACCCCGCGGGGCCCGAGGGCTCACCAACGGGGTTGTTCCGCTCAAATATGCGGCGCATGGCCACGTAAAAATCTTTAATTTGAGCGGGAGTCGCTCCGGCTCCAGGAAAGGGTGGGAGGCGCGAAGTCGACTCAGGCTCCGGCTCCCCAGAATCGTGCCTAGAGCGTAGGTGCTCCTTACCTCTCTCAACGACGGATGCCAGTTGAGGTGAAGTCGAAGTCCGCTTGGACTTCTTCTTTTTCTTGTGCCTCTTCCCCGAGTGTCCAGATGACCTTGAATGGGAGAACAGGACTTGGGGCTCCGTGAGCGGTCCCACGACCTCCTCTTCTTTGAACGGGACCGTGACCTCTTCGGAGTTTCGCTCAACGGTGTCAACTGCCGGGCCGCAAGCAACTTCATCGCTCACTCCCTCAAGGTCTTCGGGGCCATCGCCCGACAGTCTGAATACGACTTCGAATCGTGGTCACGTTGAAGACACCACAGACATACGTGGTGGGGATCAGTGACCGACATCATGCGGGAACAAGTCCTGCATGGTTTAAAACCTGTCTTTCTACCAGACATCGCACACGGAGTCGGTATCACAAAAATTTGACAAAAGTCGAGAAAAAGCCTGCCAAAAAGCGGCAGGGGATAGCTCTTCCCAGATCTGCACTTAACTGGCGCGGAAAGAAAAGAACTGACGTCTGCGCTCCTGGGTGGTGCCTATATAGGCGCCGCGACGTCATAACCGACGCTACCGACGCCGTCACGCGGAGCCGAATGGAGCCACCTGACGTCGCGCGCAAGGGGTATTGCTCAGCAAAAGTTTTCGGATCCAGCCTGACGCCTGAGAAATTCAGAGGTAAGGCATCTGTAGCTAAAACTCTATCAGATATGAAGAATTCATTTTTAAGCACCAAGACCTGGTAATTGCCAATGTCCCATTTAACCCGACAGCTTCGTGGTTATTAATCCGGCTGTGTGCTCGGAGTCGGTAATGGCACACAGCTGGAGAAATAACCCAGAAGCTGTCAGGTTAAATGGGACATTGGCAATGACCAGGTCTTGATGCTTAAAAATGAATTCTTCATTGTAGGCACAATTAGTCCTTTTTCGCTATCCGAGCGTGTTATGCCGGAGATTCACGGGGAGCCAGTGTGCCCCCCGTACATTGATTATATGTAATTAATAATGAATATTTAATTAATGAAAATTAATTTGTTGATTAATATTTATATTAACAGTGTAAATGATTTGTTAGGTGCAGGTTGTGAGTTTTGTGGTGTTATAGGCTGGGAAGTAACTAAACTAAATTTGTTATAATTAATGTTCTTGTTAATAAATAATTTCGAAATAAAAATATTTATTTGTATGAAAATCATTTTTGCATTTTATTTATAATAATATTTGTAGGTATTTGCAATATGTATTTAACATTATAATATGTTTTTACTTTTAAAATTTTTATATATATTTTTTTTTCAACATATTTATATTTTTTTTAATTAAATTTTACCCCTTCGCAATCCAACACTTTCCCTACTGTAGCACTGACTGGAGTGGGAATAGTAAATTTTACCCCTCAGCAATCCAGCGCTTTCCCTACTGTTGCACTCACTGGAGTGGGAATAGTAATTTTTACCCCTCCACTATCCAACACTTTCCCTACTGTTGCAATCACTGGAGTGGGAATAATAAATGTTACCCCTCCGCAATCCAACACTTTCCCTACTGTTGCACTGACTGGAGTGGGAATTGCTTTTTTTTTGTTAATTACAAATTTTATTGCTGTGTTAAGTGTGGTGGGAATAGTAAATTGTAGTATTTTGTGATGTTCTATTTTATGTAATTTTATATTTCTTGTAGTTAGAATAGTAAATCCTATTTTTGTGTGGTGTAAAATATTTTGTTACTGTTGTGTTGTTTTAGGTGGGAGTAATTATGTTTATGTTTATTTAGTTGAAAAATGTTTTCTTTTTAATGTGGTGGGAAGTGTATATATATTTATTTGAATTTGTAATTTATTTTATGTTGCAATTTATATAATTGTGTTTGATTTATTATAATAATAATATAATTTGCAATATTTGTTTGCAACTTATTTTTAATTAAATTGTAAAATGTGTGTTTAATTTTAAATTGATTCCCTTTTTTAATATTTTATGTTTTTGATATATTTAAATATGTTTACATATATTTGTGATATTATGCTATTTAGGATTTTTTAAATTAAATTGTTAATTAAAATATGAGTTTATATTTTTTATATATGTATAATTACATATATGTGTTTAAATTTTTAAAAGAAGTTCATTTGTTGTATTTGTTCAAATATACATTTAATTATATATATTTTTTATAAATTAAAGTTAGTATTTAATTTATGTTTATTTTAAATTATATATATTTTAAATTCGATATTTAATACAACTATATTATTGTAAACTATATTTTTGTTTCGATATTTTTGTACTTACCTGTTTAAGTTTAGGGAGTCGATATTTTTGCATTCTATATTTTTACCTCGATTTTTTTAACATCTATATTTTTGTGGTCGATATTCTGTCAGTGAACCTGGATGGTATCCTACTGAAACTATATTGGTGTACCTGGCGGCGTCGTGTGGCACTGCAGAAACTGTTCTTGCCAGCTGCTGTTGGCAGCCTGGCTGTGTCTGAATTTGAAATGTATTACTTAGCGGCACAGCTGCAGTGGGTGGTTCGCTGGCAGTCTAAATTATGGGGTGGTGTAGGCCATCGGGAGTGAGGCCTGCCCTCCAAAGATCTGTTGACTAGCATGTTGATGAAGCCCACACCTGCTTCCATGATTCGAAATATGAATGTATTGATTTGAACGGCGTGCTTCGTTTGAGCTGGGGCATTCCAGAGGATGCTCACTAAATTAGCATATACATGCGAGCTGTCGATGCTGGCTGCTCGGCACTGAGGGTGGTTGGGGGCTTGGTAGGGGCTCCACCGGTGGACAGAGCCGGGGATCACTGTAATGGGTGATTTATTTGGGGAAGGGTGAGGCGTGTCCTCTCCGGGAACTATAGTAGACATGTGACCGCCTAGTGGAACACTTTCTGCTTCACGGAGCTCTATTCCATGGGGTGCATGAATTGTGGGGCCAAGGTGATGCGGCAACGCCAGAACACGAATGCTTGTGTTACATTTTTCTCCTCATGGGCCGGACGAGAGCGGTCAGGTCGTTACACAGGGCGCTGTTGAAGGGGGCGCAGCTGGACTTGATGCATCTCTGTCGACGATTGGAGAAGGACTTGGGGACTCTGCTGTTTGACTCAGCTTGGAAAAAGGAGCTGAAGCTCACCCTCATGGTATCTAGAAATGCTTGCTTCAAGCTTATTGAGTTCTTCTATTTACACAGGGCCTGCCTTACCCCTGGGCAAATACATTCCATGGTCCCCGGTGCTGTCTCAGCCTGTCCTAGATGCCATGAGGCAGATGCAGACTTTTTCCACAATGTGTGGTCCTGCCCGGGGTTACTCCCATACTAGACCACTGTCCTCCAGGTCGATTGCTGGGCTACGGATTGCAGCTTTGAACCCATTCCTCAACTGTGTTTGTTGGGCCTAAATGATAGTAGTGTGGCTCGAAAGGTGACAGATTCACGTACTTGGCACTTATTCTTGCCTGCAGACAACTGACAATGAGCTGGAAATCAGCCAGTGGCCCTGATGAATATATATGGAGATTAGATTTGGTGAATTGGGCAGAGTGTTAAAGAGAGGCGGTCTGGAAGGAAGAGATTAGGGGTGTACGCAAGGTGCCGATCCTAATATACTGGGATTTGTAGAGCGTGCTTATCACCCATGGGGGTATCCAGGCGCTGTCCATAGCCAAGGGGAAATTAAGTGATTTGCCCCAAAATCACAGGATGTTGAGCCAAAGCAGAGACTCGAGCCTAAATCCCCAGCTCCAAAGTCGGCAGCTCTAGCCCCTACAGCACATCCTCTCCCTTGGGATGCCATTTTGATGGCTTGCCCCAGGCTGGGTCCTGGCGGACTTATCGTGTAGGACGAACCCCTCTTGGGGGCTCTGGCTCCCGAGACGCGGTGAGCAGTCCCAGACCCGGGGGAGTATTCTGGATTTGTTTGAAGTGTGATGATGTGAGTGGCTCAGGGCTCCCGGATGGGTACAGCTGTGAGGATGGGTATTTAGGGCCCAGGATTGCTGGGATAGAGATGATTTCATGCACTGCCACCATATATGGGATCTGTCCTTTGAGGCACCCCTGCGACTCCCTTTACTACCTTTGATCTGTCAGACCCTATATCCCCGGCCACTCTATTGTAATGTGCACTGTTATTACTCAAGCATCTGCATAGCTGGGATACCCACTGTGTTGTGTTTGATTAAAATGCAAATAAAAATATTTACCCAAAAAATGTATGGGGCATAGTTTCCATCACATGCAATGGTAGAGGATGACCAGGAGGTTCCTGGAAACTGGCAAGATTCTTCATCTAAATGGGAACGAGAGGGCCCCCACACAATTGGTGTGGCTTATGGTTCTAGTCCTGTAGAGCTCTGAATTAAAAAGCTCTGAGAAGAGGTTTCCAGTCTCACCAGTAGATGCCAAGTCGCCCAGAGGATTGGAATAGAAAGAAGAAGGATATACAAGTATTTTTATACAACTTTCCAAAGATGTGGTATATCATAACAATTTCATTAGTATAGTACTGCGCATTGGCAGCGGAGTGTAGAATGTGGCATAAGGGTCAGAGCTGCCGACTTTGGAGCTGGGGAACCATGTTTGAGTCTGAGCGTCGGCTTTACAGCCTGTGATTCTGGGCAAATCACATAGGGATCGATTCCGATCTCGCTAGGAAAGCCCTCCGAACGACTCGGATCCTGAGGGCTTTCTGAGCGAAACGTGCTCCAAGAGTCTGACCGAGCGAGTACGATGCAGCCGTATGCTTACGGACTCGGTTCGCTCGGACTCCCATTGAACTCTATGGGAGCTCGTGTACAGATGCATACACAGGCTCCCATAGCAGAAAAGGGGTGGGTGGGGAAAAGCCTACACCCTGTGGCCACACTGTGCATGCCTGGATTGGGGGGACCCATGGGCACACCCCCATGACAGATTCGGAGGGCTCTGGGTGAAGGGGGCCTGCTACTGCCCCCTGAAGTTCGCTTCCGACTGCCGTTTCGTCTCGCCGAGGCGAAGCGGCTGTCCGAATCGTGCATCATACTCGCTCCGACGGAATTCGGCTCCATAGCGAGGCACGATTCGGCTGCAAACGAGTCGTACGGACAGGTTCGGGTCCCGGAAACCAGTCGGTCGGCGGGTACGCGATCTTCGCATCATACTTGATCGTTCGGACCTTTGTACGATTCGGTCGTACACCAGGGCTACAAATCGGATCCGGGAAAGCCAAACCCGGTTCGGAGGCCTTCCGAACGACATCGGAATCGGGCCCATAATCTCCCCGCACCTACCAAAAATTAACGTATCCTTGCGTATTGTAACTGCTGCTCATGTAAAGCACTCCAATGCCTTCGGGTCGAGTTTGCGCTATATAAAACTGCAAAAAAAAAAATAATGTCGGGAAAGAGGAAAAAAGTAGGAAGACCTACCTGTGCGGCGATTCTGGTATGCTTCATCTTTGCATCTTCTTCTTGACAGGAGCTGGGAAACGGACTGACGCAGCCACTGAAATTATACTGTGCTGAAGAATCTAATAACGAGGAAGCTTGACCACATTAAGCAGCAGGAAAGACATTAACAAAGAATAGTAAAATTGTGTGACATAACATGGAATAAAAGGCAAATTACCCATAGCATTATCTAGCTTGGCATTTTAACACACATTGATGCAAATGGAATCTCATTAAAAGCAGTTTCTTAAAACATAAAAGCTACATATATTCTGTAGATTGTTATTAAAAAGTCCAAATGATGACGTCTCGCATCGAAGCATAGGAACACTGTTTTGTAAACATGCCCTCAGTCCCACAGTAAACTAGATTATATACGACATACACAATAATGCACTATGCAGAAGATAAGCCTACGTGTAAATGCCTCTTCTAATAAAAGGATAGCATGATTTATTCAGCCCACCCAAGATATAATCTAAAACTTAATTTTCCTATGTGCCGTGTGTTCACGTTATAGGGCTTCTGGGAGCGCCTCTTTCAATTAGGAAGAGCCCTGCAGAAAGCCAGAACGTTACAGTCCATATTTATTGCGCATGTGTCTCACTAAGTGGAACTTCAGGATTCAAAAAATCATACTTTAAAAAAAGAGATGTAACATGTTTGCAATTTGTCTATATTCTGAGTGCCCTATTCCCGCAGCTTTGGACCAGCATCTGAGATGTAACCATGAAGTTGTCTGAATAGTGAGATCAAATATTTTCATGAAAGACTGAATAATTTTTTTTTCACTGGGTGTAGGAAGCTGGCTATGTATATGGTATGCCACTATGTGGTTATACCGTGCACAGAGTTCAGGGGTTCCCCAAAAGTGTACAGGACTCAATGTAAAACCCAAAGTGCTCTATTAGTGGTAGTGTGGGCGAGCAGACTCAGGCCTAACACAGAGTGCAAGACATTTATTGCACAACATTGACCAATAATGGACACGACTCTAAAAGGAGATCCACATCAATTTTATAAAAATATACTATGTTTGTACTGTACTTTATTACCAATATCTTCGCAATAAGGTAAGTACGTTATTAAATAAAAATACTTTTTACTTGTGGGGGCGTGGCCTGGCTGGCCAAGATGGCGTACACACTGTAGCGAGGCTCCACCTTTATCTCCATAAATCCGTTAAAAAATCCTGCGGATACCTCGCCATCCCTCATTACAGGACCCCCCGGCAGACCTCGCAATGGTTCCCACATACCGGGAGTCCAGAAACCGGTTACCGACCAGCTTGATGGGCGCAGGGGCCTGGGCTGTGCCTCTGAAGAAGACGTGAGCACTGCCTTGAAGGGAGAGCATGGCCCCGGGTGAGGAGAGCAGACAGAGCAGGGTTGCGGGGCAAACAGTCTGTGGAGTGCCTCGGAGACTGGGGTGCGGCTGCTTGCCCAGTCCGTCGCCCCGGTCGATTGCACAGCAATCTGCCCTGCGGAACTGCACCTGCAGCTGGGGAACTTGACCGGGACTGTCCCCTGCAGCCTCACGGGCTGAAGTGGCAAACGTTGGCCTCACGGCCTGTTGGTAGGAGGCTGCTTGTGTAGTGCTGCCCCGGGGGGGGGGGGCTGGGACGGTGTTGGGCTGCTGCGGAGCCCCCGGCTGGCCCCTGGAGGCTTTGGCGGAGCTGTGCTGCGTGGGAGGCCGGTGCCGGTGGAGGCAGCCCCCAGGTCAAGTGGAAGAGGAGGCTTGCCTGGAAGCTGCGGGGCGGCTGAACCCATGTGCAGGGCGACCGCAGGTGACTACTGTGTGGGTGAAAGCCCTGGCCGGGGGAGGGCAGGGCAGACAATTGGACAATACCTATGGGAGTCATGGAGGCTGCTGCCCCCCACCTTTGGAACGGTTTGTGACTTGGCTTGCCTGACCTCCTGAAGGGCGGAGGACTCGGGGAACGGTGCACTGGGCCCTGGGATCACCTCGGGGGCCCGCTTCGGTTGACTCTGTAAGGTCGGCGGAGATGGGTTTGGGCGCGCTCACCCCTCGCGGTGGCTGTGTCGCCGCTGCCCCAGCCTGGCTGCTAGTCCCCATGGCTGCCTGTGAACAACTGAAGGGAGGCCGTAGCTGCTGCTGTTTGCCGGGGGGCCTGGAGCGATGCACTCGGCGGGAAGCAGCCTGGGGGGCTACTATTCGTGAAATTAATGGTGTGGATACCCTGGTGACTCGGGGTGCACCCTGGACATGGCGGGGTAACACGGAACCGGGACGTGGAGAAGGCAGCCTGGGCCACGTCGTCATCACACAACATAGACTAACAGTGAGCCGCTTCCGAGCGACGGTTGGATGTGGCGGGACTGGTTTGCTTCGGCTTGCTCTTGGAGTTGGGCAGCGGGAAGCACGGAACCTTGCACAAAATTTCTATGCGCCTGTGCCTTAGCGACTGGTCCTAAGTTGGAAGATGGCTGCAGGCTGCACGTGCTGTGGCGCTGTGGGGGAAGACCCAGGCGTGCACAAGCGCGCCCTGACTTCTTACTGCTGCGGTACGACGCCTAGGCATCTCCATCATTGGGAAAGATAAAGCTCCTAAGCCCACACAAACCAATAAAATGGACAATTATACCCACGCAGTGGCGCCAACGGGGCACTCAGAGGAACCGCATGTACGGCCCGCTGAGCAGCCCCCTCCGAGCCTTAAGCTGAAGGAACCCACACTATCAGACTTTCTGGCAGCCATTCAGAGTACAAGATCGGAATTCGTCACCAAGATAGATTCAGTGCCATTGATGTTAATCTACTGTGAACGGATCTTCGAGGGGTGGCGGACCGTGTGACCACCACGGAAGGGAATGTAATTGAACTCCAAACAGAGGTTGTGACCCTGCGAGAAACAGTAGCCTCACTCCAAAAGCTGAATCTCCGACTTGAAGATCAGGCTGAAGATGCTGAGGGCGGATTGCGGAGAAACAACCTAGGTTTCGTGGGATTCTCTGAAAAGGTGGAGGGACAATTGGCGGAACTGTTTCTGGAGGACTGGCTTGCTAAGATCATGCACTCTCAGCAGCTGTCAAAGTTTTTCACAATAGAGCATGCGCATAGGGGGCGGACTCAGCCTCCACGTCTGGGCACACTGCCGCGGGCCCTTATTGCCCAGCTGTTTACTTACAGAGAAAGGGACGCAATACTGCAACAGTTGTGAGTGAAGGGCCCACCGAACTTTGAAGGCCACCCAATATCCATATTTCCGGACTACACCCTGAAGGTCCAAGAACAGCAGCGAACATTTCTAGTGAAAAGAGACTTTGTGACTTCAATCTGCGATATCGCCTGATGTTCCCTGCGAAACTCTGGGTGCTCTATCAAGGTAAGGTCCACTTCTTATCAGCAGCAGAAGCTTCGGACAGGGTTAATGCTATGTTAATGTTAATATAATCTTATAAGGCGCACAGCTACCCAGGGGTTTCCCGGCGCCGCCCATCAGAACTGAGAGAAAGAAACGAAAGGAGTAAATTAGATTCTACATATTAAACAGCCAGGTTTTTAAGCATTTACGATAATTCTCATAAATGGTTTCAGTCCGAAGTGCCATAGGAAGAGTGTTCCACAACGAGGGGCCAAGACAGGAGAAGGACCGACCGCCCATACGCGACAGCCTGGTCCTAGGCACCGTAAATTTCGCCTGGGTGGCAGAACGTAAGGAACGTGAGGGGAGGTAGAGGTGAACTAAAGCATTCAGATATTGGGGCGCTTTACCACTTTTGATTTTGAACATATAGCTCAGGGCTTTGAACTTTATACGGTTCTCAACCCTGAGCCAATGAAGATCTCGGAGGGCACCTGAGATGGAAGCTGTTTTAGGGACCTTACAGAGCAACCTAGCCGCCGCGTTTTGTACTAACTGTAACTTCCGTACCACATCCTTATTGGCTCCTAAATACAGAATGTTGCCATAGTCCAGCCTTGATGTAACGAGAGCATGGACCACAGTATGTTGTGTGGACAGAGGCAGCACCCAGATGATTTTCCTGAGCCATTTAAGAATGGTAAAACAAGTGGACGACACTTTCACTGCTTGTTGCCTCATTGAGAGCTGGTCATCAATTATAACACCTAAGTTCCGGACCTGCTGATTGGGCTGGGGCAAGGCGCCCATTTCAGGTGGCCAATGTTGAGGGCCCCATGGATCTCTATTCTTGCCCAGTATCATCACCTCTGTCTTTTCACCATTGAGTTTGAACAGGTTGGCTTGCATCCATCCTGCACTATTCCTCAACCCAGATTGCAGAGAGGATGGTTTGGACACCCTGTCAGCAGATGGGGAAAAAACAATCTGGGTGTCATCGGCGTAGGAAAAGAGAGACGACCCCGAATCTTCAGCAATCAACGCCAGAGGCCTGACATAAATGTTGAACAATAGAGGGCTGAGGATCGAGCCTTGAGGAACCCCATAGGGTGAAGAGTAAGTTTTGGAGTTGGATGTGGGAGAGAAAACTTGGAACGTGCGATCAGCCAGGAAATCTTTAAGTCAATTAAGTGCCACGTCAGTCACTCCAAAAGATTGCAGAGCTTGCAAGAGCAGAATATGAGAAACCGTGTCAAACGCGGCACTTAAGTCTAGAAGTATAAGAGCCACGGTATCCCCGGCATCAACACGGTTACGTAACATTTCTGTGACTCCAAGCAACGTAGTCTCCGTTGAAAAACCTGGTCGGAAGCCAGACTGTGAGCCATGCAAAAAAATTTGGGATTCAACAAATGTCAGTTGGATGTTGATGTGTTTTTCCAAAATTTTTAAAAGGCCGGGAGCAAAGAAATGGGCCGGAAGTTAGACAGTTGTGCAGGGACAGCATTAGCTTTTTTTAAAAGTGGAAGAACCATCGCATGCTTCCAAGCAGATGGTACCTTAGCTTCCATTAAGGAGGCGTTAAGCAACTCCATAATTAACTGCAGAGATGACTCTTCAAATTTCTGGAGTACAGAAATGGGGACTGGGTCCCTAGGAGAACCGGATCTAAGACTGTCCAAAATTCACCTAAAGGAATTAATGTCTAAAGGCACCCAATTATTTAGATTGCTGATGGGTGTCAAAGAAGTTCTGGCCTGAAGATTCATACTTTTGATTGACTGATCGAGATTCTTCATATGCTGTTGTCCATTAGCTGGTTGGGCTTCCTTAAGTGTGGAATATATACTTTCGACTTTATTGAGAAAGAACATAGCAAGATCATCACATTGTAATTCGGTGAGATCCGGGGATTTAGGTAGGCACGCTGCGCCCGATAGTTCTTTAACAAGCTTGAACAATGTTTTAGCATTGTTCTGTGCCTTCGAAATAGTTGAGGTCACGTGCTCCACATGCGCAGCTTTACAAAGTGCGTGGTAGTTTCTTTTTGCCATCTTATAGGCTAATTTTGTGTCAGGGGCATAGTTCTTTCTCCAGCGTCTCTCTGACGCTTTGCATTTACTTTTCTCCACTTTTAAACTCTCAGAAAACCAAGGGGCAGGTGGCTGGTGACTGTTCACCTTCTTAACCGAAAACGGAAGACAAACATCAATGGAATTGAGTATCCAATTGTGTATGGCGTCTGTTACTGAAATTGGGCAGGAGATGGGGATACTCTCAGATAGGATCTTATTAAAGGTTTCAATATTTAGTTTACCCCAGTTTCTTAAATTAGACTTATAGCCAGACACGTTGGGGACTAAGCTCGAATAGACTTTATTGACCCGAAAGCCCACCAGGAAATGATCAGACCAGAGAACTGGAAGTGCTGGAAGGCAGCTGATGTTAGGCAGATTAGAAAAGATAGGGTCCAATAAATGGCCAGCAGCGTGAGTGGAACCCGAATTGCACAGCAGAATGTTCATAGCTGCTAGATCTAAGATGAGTGCAGCACTAGTGGCGCATGCCGGGTCATCAAAGTGCAGATTGAGATCACCCAGAATAGTGAAATTAGCAGCGTCTAGGAGATAGGGAGCAACTAGATCAGGGAAAGAGTCAGCCCATACCCCAGCGGGCCCAGGGGGGCGATACAGCAAAATGCCAGAAAAGGTAACCTGAGAGGTAATGGTAAGTTTAAATAATGCCGACTCACAGCCCATAAAAGATAACTCTTCAAATTTACAAGTGTAGGAATCTTTGTAAATAATTGCAATACCTCCTCCCATTTTAATTGTCCTGTCTCTCCTAACTATTGTATAATTAGGAGATAACGCAAGCGCAATGTCCGGTCCAGAACACTCCTGCAGCCAGGTTTCTGTAAGAAAGATAGCGTCAGGCTGCTCATTGACCAAAAGGTCAAAAATGTCCGACTTGTGCTTAGGGAGTGAGCAACAGTTAATATTATAAAATATATAATCTTTTTCGTGATTTTTACAACGATTAATAGGAACATTGACCTGGACCTTATCAATCCTTGAAGGAGTAGTCGGCGAGCTGCATCCTTTATATAAATGTATATCAGATGTATAGCTACAGCATGGGCAGTTAAAAATCGTCGATTCAGGGTTAAATAGCTCGCAACCGGGGGATAAGACACTATTAAAATCTATCAACTCCTTTTTGGAGTACCTTATAAAACTCCTCTTGATCGGACCAGGGGTCGTGGCCCCTGGCCCCGATCGGATGTAGACGGGCTTGCCTTGGGCGCGCCCGCTGCGCGCGTCCGCTCCGTGTCCATTATATAGAATAATGGCAGGACGGCGTGTGAAGGCTGGCGCACTAACCGGCTGAAAACGCGTGGCAAGCCCAAAAATGGCTGCCCGCGATCAGTACGCTAAAATAAATGTGCAATTTAGCTATAAGGAGTATAACACACTCCAAGCAGTGAAAAATAGATGCAATTAGCTATGAGGAGTATAACACACTCCAGGCAGTAAAAAATAGATTTCAAAGCCCCCAGACAGCCCCGAACACCGATTTAATGTTTTTTTTTTTTTTTTTAAACGAGTAGAAGCACATAAAACAAGGATTAAAAATACTTCAATTCAGATCTCAGCAACCTAACAGGCGCTGCACGTCCGCTCCGCGTCCATTATATAGAATAATGGCAGGACGGCGTGCGAAGGCTGGCGCGCTAACCGGCTGAGAACGCGTGGCAACCCAAAAATGGCCGCCTGCAATCAGCACGCTAAAATAAAAGTGCAATTTAGCTATAAGGAGTATAACACACTCCAAGCAGTGAAAAATACTTGCAATTAGCTTTGAGGAGTATAACACACTCCAGGCAGTAAAAAATAGATTTCAAAGCCCCCAGAAAGCCCCGAACACAGATTTAATGTTTTTTTTAAAAAACCGAGTAGAAGCACATAAAACAAGGATTAAAAATACTTCAATTCAGATCTCAGCAACCTAACAGGCGCTACGCGTCCGCTCTGCGTCCATTATATAGAATGGCAGGACGGCGTGCGAAGGCTGGCGCGCTAACCGGCTGAGAACGCGTGGCAACCCAAAAATGGCCGCCTGCAATCAGTACGCTAAAATAAAAGTGCAATTTAGCTATAAGGAGTATAACACACTGCAAGCAGTGAAAAATAGATGCAATTAGCTATGAGGAGTATAACATACTCCAGGCAGTAAAAAATAGATTTCAAAGCCCCCAGAAAGCCCCGAACACAGATTTAATGTTTTTTTTTAAAAACGAGTAGAAGCACATAAAACAAGGATTAAAAATACTTAAATTCAGATCTCAGCAACCTAACACGCAACCTAACACGCTACCGGATGTGCCCTCTCAGTGTTCGACGAAAGCTGGGTCTCTGACCCCGTTGCCTAAACGCAAATTGTTGTGTCAACGAAGACACAATGTATGCCGCACACGGACTGATGCAGGTGCCAAGCAGGGACGAATACAGGTGTGCTCCGATGGAACATTGCAGGACACGGAGGCCCTGTTGGCGACACAGGGGCCACATCTGGATGGACGGAGTGGCCCTGAATACGGTACAGATAGTACAGATGATGGCCAGATGTGAGTTAACTACAGTGCAATGCACAAGAGCTGCGTGAGAGGTGTGGGGTCGGGGGTGGAGTAGATGGCTGACCCTTTGGGGACCCTAACAAAGAATACTATTGACTTTAATTCATATGGGTCCTATCCTTTCTAAATTTCCTGTGGGGCAAAATTAATGAAAAATGCTTCTGTTACTTTTACTGCTAATGTTTTTATATATATGGTAACATCTTGGGAGGGGGTATGCATACGGTTAATGCAATACATGCCACCTACTATTCTCCTTTTCAAGTTGGGATGAGGTATACAGCCCTAGTATTTAGGGACCAGGGGGTCATCTGGCAGCGACGGGATTGCGAGAACACTTTTCTCAGCGCCTGTCGCGAGGCACAGATCCCTAGCTTAGCGTATTAGTTCTCTTCATTCTTGTTTGATTTAACCACAAGGGTAATGTTGGGTGTGGGGCGGGACCTACAGGTTCTAGTGTCGCTGGTTGTAAGGCGAGACGGGTTTGCGGTACCGCCCATTGGGAGAGGGGAGTTGGAGGAAGGGATAGTTTGTTTTCTTATTCCACCTTAAAGAGAAATGGGACAGCTCAGGTGTATGGATGAAGGGTGTAGTGACGGGGCAATGCATGTTGTGTTGCTGGGATGCTGGGCCGGCCTTAACTGATAATCGAGATGGCTGAGATGGCATTTCAATTCCTAACATGGAATATCAGGGGATTGGCCCAACCTGAGAAACGTGGAAGAGTGCATGCTTATCTTAGGAGATACCACACTTCAGTTGCCTTCCTGCAAGAGAGGCATGTTTGGGGCGATCGCCTTCCCACCCTGCATAAATGCTGGAGGGGTCAAATATGAGCTACATCATACTCTTGGTTTGCATGGGGAACCTTAATCTGAGTGGCACCAGGGGTGCCTTTCAATACAGCGGACATGCGTTAGACCCAGAGGGCCGCTTTGTGGTTATGTTTGGAGTCCTGGATGGTCGAGATATCGGTCTTATAAATGTGTATGCACCAAACATTGACATCCCACAGTTCTTTACTGAGGTAGCTTCGGTAGTGGCCCCGTTCCTTGCTACTGATATGGTACTGGCGGGGGACTGTAACTGCGTGCTAGACGCAACTATGGACCATGAGCCTCCAAAAGCTCATAGGAAGCCACATATGACAACCCAGTTGCGGACACTAATGCAGAACTTCGGGTTACTAGACGTATGGAGGGAACGACATCCGAACTCTAGAACGTTCTCATGCTTTACACCTGCAGCGGGTACATACAGCAGGCTGGACTACTGCTTCCTGACTCCGGGCCTAGCAGTTCAGACCCAAGAGGTGACATACCTGGCGAGGTACATATCAGATCACTCCCCTATGCTGACCTATGTGGCGAGGGGACCTCCTCGTCCTGCAGTGCCACTGTGGTGACTTCAGGCTGAGGCGCTGACGGACCCGCCCTTTGCAGGGACTGTCCGGGAAGCTCTTGACCATTATTTTCAGGAAAACTGAGGTAGTTCAAGTAGTAGGGCCCATGATTGGGACGCAATAAAGGTGGTACTAAGGGGGGTATGCATGAACACCATGTATGGGGTGAGGCAATAATTGACAAGAGACTTAGAACAAAATGAGTTCAGACTGTTGGACATGGAAAAGACGCTCCCGACACTGCCCTCGAGGCTGGAGGAATGGTGCAGCATCCATGGAATGGTACTAGATGACTGGCCTAGACTAGAAAAATATACCTATACAGCCCATAGACAGCGGCTCCATGCTGAGGGAGACAAGACAGGAGCCATGTTGGCGAGACAGCAGGACTCCCGGGAGCCAATTTTAGCATTGCGAGACTCGAAGGGCCAGTTAGTGTCTTCTCAAGCAGATGTTATGCGTACCCATCTTGAGACTGTATATGTTGCGAGAGGGCCAACGTCAAGCCAGGATAGACTTGGCTTTCTGGCACGGTTAAAACTCCCCCGCCTAGGACCGGAGGAATGTGCCGCGCTTGAAGCAGACTGGACTAGGGAGGAGATCTCATCATCTCTAAAGCGTCAACAGATGGCAAAAATCCCGGGTTTATTTCATGGATTAAGTTGTTGTATATGGCACCGAGAGCCAGAATCTGCACAGGTAGCTAAGTTTTGACGGCCTTCTCACTGTGCCGTGGCACAAGACAGGGCTGCCCCCTCTCGCCGCTCCTGTTTGCGGTGGCGATGGAGCCGCTGGCAAAGCTGCTGCGACGTAGACTTGCACCCTGGGGGATTGCGATAGGTGGCATCATGCACACAATTTCTTTATATGCTGACGATGCCCTGGCATACCTGCGGGAACTGACTGACGCCTTGCCAATGCTATTATCTGAAAGAAACACATAGGGATAGATTCCTTACCTTAGAATATCCCCAGGTGTCAGACTGGATCCGGAAAGTTTTCGTCAGCAGTACCCCTGCGCGTCGGTAGGTGGCGTCGTGCGGCTCCGTGTCCGTCGTTGTCGTCGTGGTCGCCGAGATGAGGTCGCGGGGGCTACTTAGACGCCGCCCACGCGTGCTGACATCAGTTTATTTCTTTTTCCGCGCCAGCAAGCGCAGATCCGGGAAGAGCAGGAACCCCCAGTCAATTTTGGGACTTTTTTGAGGCTTTTTGTCTCTATTTTTCTTTGAGTCATCGACTCCTGGTGCAGTAGGATGCCCGGTTTCAAGTCCTGCGGGGATTGTCACCACATGATGTCGGTGACGGATCCGCACCGTGTGTGTCTTTTCTGCCTGGGGCGCGACCACGACCCCAAGTCGTGCCCCGACTGCCGGGCCATGGCGCCGAAGACTTTGCGGGAGCGGTCCCGAAAGTTGCTGGAAGCCCGGCAGTCGGCTCCGCGCCGTTCGAAGTCCCGGTCCAGAGGGAGGTCGAGGGACCGTGCGCGGAGTCATCATCATCGGTCTTCGGGATCCAAGTCTTCGCACTCGGGGTCAGGTAAGACGAAGCACAAGAAGTCGAAGAAACGCCATCGTTCTTCGACTTCCCCTCGCCGGTCGCGCGACGCGGGTGTGGGTGGTGCCACCCCTGCGGCTCCGGCGGAGCCTATGCAGTCGCCACCCGACTACCCGCCCTTCCCGGGGTCGTCGGCAACTCCGGCCCAAATACAGGAGTTCCTGTCGGCCATGGCTCGCCTCTTTGTGCCGTCGGGTCCCGCCGGTGCGCCTTCGGGCCCCGCGGTCCCGCATGGGTGTCCTCGCGTTTCCTCGCCGGCGGCTCCGGCCCCGGCGTCGCTGTCGGCTCCGGCCCCAGCGCCGCAGGACACCCTTGGATCCAGACCTGGATCCCGGTCGACGACGGTTGACCTTGTTACGCCTCCACCGACGTCGACTCCACTGGCACCAGTTCTGACGCCGCCCGCTCCTCGGGACGACGTCGACCTGTTTCAGCCCCGAAGTGGACGCGGCGTCGAGCCGGCGTCGATCGATGCCGTTCTCGACGTTGCTTGGGGATTTCTATCCCCATGTCCCTGGTCCTTATTTTAGACCTGTTGAACAGCCTGAGGAGCAAGGGGAGGACTGGGAGGGGTCTGAGGACCCTCTCGCTGCAGCCTGCGAGTCTGAACAGGACTGGGCTGAGGAATTGGGGGGACGCCAGTGGTCTGGATACCTCCCAGACCTTTGCATGCTGTCTCCTCCTACCGTGGCTACGGAGGAGGGTGCTAGTTATGCTGCGGTGTTGCGTAGGACGGCCGGGGCCCTACACCTTGAGCTCCCTACTGTGGCCGTCAGGACTAACCTCCTGACAGAGGTGCTTCAGCCAGCAGTTACTTCTGCGGAGCCGCTGCTTCCTTTCAATGAAGCCCTTTCTGACATTCTTTTGGGCACTTGGTCCAGGCCCACCACAGGGGCTCCTGTGGATAGGAACGTAGCCCAACGCCATCGCCCGGCTCCGGGTGACCCCATTTTCCTCTCCCAACACCCCACCCCCGAGAGCTTGGTTGTCCAAGCCTCTGCTTCCCCAACCGCCTTCCCTTCCGCACCACCGGATCGGGAATCCAAGAAGCTGGATCAGTTTGGGAAGAAGATTCTTTTCTTCCACCAACTCTGAACTGCGGTCCGTGAAAACCGCATGCCTCTTGGGCCGTTATTCCCACTCTCTGTGGGATACGGTGGCGAACGTGCTGCCCCAGTGTCCGGAGGAGGCCCGGCCTGCTCTCTCCCAGGCTGTTGCAGAGGGGAGAGACGCAGCAAAGTTCATGATTCGTTGTGGCCTAGACACCGCCGACTCACTGGGCAGATCAATTGCAACGACGGTGGCGGTTCGCCGTCACGCCTGGTTGAGGACCACTGGATTTTCGGGGGATGTCCAAAACACCCTTATGGACATGCCCTTTGATGGCCGTTGCCTTTTCGGCGACAAAGCGGACATCGCATTGGAAAGGTTTAGGGACTCACGGGCTACGGCCAAGTCCTTGGGACTCTCGGCAGTCCGCCCTCCTCCGCCTTCCGCTCCTTTCGTGGCACAGGAAGGGGCGCCCCGCAGCGTTCGCAACAGAGCCACAGGCCGGCGCAGCAATCATCCCAGCGCGGACGCGGGTTCCGCCGTAGCGGACCAAGGGGCCAGCGGGCGGGTCAGTCCACCACCATCCCGGCCACCACTGCCTCCAAACCTTCCTAGTCCGAACTTTCAGGCCCATCAAACGCCAGTGGGCGGCAGGCTTCGCCATCAGCCTCCCCCACTGGCGCACCATCACTTCGGACAGGTGGGTTTTAGAGATAGTCCGGAGGGGCTACTCCCTCCCCTTCGAGTCTACCCCTCCAGCCATGCCACCTCAGTACCACCGCATGTCGGGGGATCACTTGGTGCTTCTTCAGCAGGAAGTTGCGGCCCTCTTGGCCAAGGGGGCCATCGAGCGCGTTCCGACACCAGAAGTAGGTCGTGGTTGCTATTCCCACTACTTTGTGGTGCCCAAGAAGGACAAAGGCCTGCGTCCTATCTTAGACTCCGGAACGTCAATCGCTTCCTCCGCAAAGAGAAGTTCAAGATGCTCACTGTAGCTCAGGTCTTGTCTGCTCTCGACCCACAAGACTGGATGGTGGCGCTGGACTTGCAGGACGCCTATTTCCACATCCCCGTCCTGCGAGCCGACCGGCGTTACCTACGGTTCACGGTAGGCCACGAGCACTTTCAGTTCACCGTGCTCCCTTTTGGCCTTACCAGCGCCCCTCGGGTGTTCACCAAGGTGATGGCTGTGGTCGCAGCTCATCTGCGCAGATCAGGGGTTTCAGTCTTCCCCTATCTCGACGACTGGTTGTTGAAGGCGGGCTCGCCCCAGGCAGTCGTCTCCCACCTCCAGACTACGGCCGACCTCCTGCACTTGCTGGGGTTCTCCATCAATGTGCCGAAGTCGCACCTGATCCCCTCTCTGAAGCTCCTCTTTATCGGAGTGGTTCTGGACACGGCGCAGTTTCGGGTCTATCCTCCCGAGCAGTGAGTCCGGGATATTCGGGCTCTGATTCCCATCTTTCAGCCCTTGTCCCGGGTTTCGGTCAGAGTGACTCTGAGGCTGCTGGGCCTCATGGCCTCCTGCATCCTGCTGGTCAATCATGCCAGATGGCATATGCGGGCGCTGCAGTGGGACCTGAAGTTCCAGTGGGCGCAGCATCAGGGGAACCTGTCCGATCACGTCCAGATCTCAGAGGGCACTGCACGACAGTTGCAGTGGTGGCTCACGAACCGGCATTGGGTCGACGGCAGATCCCTCTCCCTTCCCCAGCCGGAGTTTACAGTGGTGACGGATGCGTCCCTCCTGGGATGGGGCGGCCACATGGGAGAGGCGGAGATCAGAGGCCTCTGGTCTCCGGCGGAGTCCCGGCTCCACATCAACCTTCTGGAGCTGCGGGCGATCCGGCTTGCACTGAAGGCATTCCTTCCCTCTGTCAAGGGGAGAGTAGTGCAGGTGTTCACAGACAACACCTCCGCCATGTGGTACTGCAACAAACAAGGCGGGGTGGGGTCGTGGACCCTCTGTCAGGAGGTTCTGCGTCTCTGGACATGGCTGGAACATCAGGGCATGTCCCTGGTGGTTCAACACCTGGCAGGTTCTCTGAACGCCAGGGCGGACGAACTCAGCCGCAGGTGCATGCTCGATCACGAATGGCGTCTTCACTCGGAGGTGGTGCAAGGTCTCTTTCAGCAGTGGGGAGAGCCTTGGTTAGATCTATTCGCCACCGAAGAGAACGCGGAATGTCATCAGTTCTGCGCGTTGGAATTTCCAAGGTGGCACTCGCTCGGTGACGCTTTTCGTCGCGAGTGGAGTTGCGGTCTGGTGTACGCCTTTCCGCCTATACCACTTCTGCCCAGAGTGCTGAAGAAGATCAGGCGCGACCGGGCCCAAGTCATTCTTGTGGCTCCGGACTGGGCTCGAAGAGTATGGTATCCCGAGCTACTCAGTATGAGCATCGATCCTCCGATCAGACTGCCTCTTCGGGAGGATCTTCTGTCGCAGCAGCAGGGGACGGACCTCCACCCGAACCTGTCCAGCCTCCTCCTCTTTGCGTGGAGATTGAGCGGCAGCAGTTAATTCCTTTCGACTTGCCTCCTGAAGTTTGTGACGTTATTCTGGCAGCCAGGCGTCCCTCTACTAAAGTGGTATACGCCTGCAGGTGGAACAAGTTTGTGGCATGGTGCACAGCAAAGGCTGTGGATTCCCTTTCTGTCCCTCTTTCTGAGGTCCTACTGTTCCTTCTCTCTTTGGCCCGGCAGGGCTCTGCTCTGGGCACTATCAAGGGCTACCTTTCTGCAATTTCTGCCTTTCTCAGGCTACCTGATCAGCCCTCTCTTTTCAAGTCCCCTGTTGTAAATAGATTTCTGAAAGGCATTACACACCTTTTTTCTCCTATTCCTTTCGTGATGCCTCAGTGGGACTTGAATCTGGATCTTACATACTTGATGTGCGCTCACTTTGAGCCCCTTCACAACTGTCCTCTTTGTCTTTTGACATTGAAGACTGCCTTCCTGGTGGCCATCACCTCCGCTAGGCGGGTGAGTGAGCTCCAGGCTCTTTCTTGTAAGCCTCCTTTCCTTTCAGTCCATCCGGACAAGGTTGTGCTCAGGCCCCGTCCTTCCTTTTTGCCAAAAGTAGTTACGGCCTTTCACATTGGGCAGACTATTACCTTGCCCACCTTCTTTCCGCCTCCGCATCCTTCCAGAGAGGAAGAGAGGCTCCACCGTCTGGACCCAAAACATGCGCTCTCATTTTATCTCAACCGCACACAGCAGTTCCGGGTGGATGACCAGCTCTTTGTTGGCTACATTGGCACCAAGAAGGGTCGGGCGGTACACAAGAGAACTATCTCCCGCTGGGTTGTCTTGTGCATCAAAGCCTGTTACTCTTTGGCTAAAAAAGAACCTCCGGTGGGGCTGCGTGCTCATTCCACCAGAGCTACTGCAGCCACTACGGCATTGGGACGCGATGTCCCCCTGCAAGACATCTGTCAGGCAGCCACGTGGGCCTCGCTGCACACGTTTACCAAGCATTATTGCCTGGACAGCCAAGTCTGGAGAGACGGCTTCTTCGGCCGTTCTGTTCTCCGCGATTTTCTGGTGTGATCTTAGTTCGCAGACCCACCACCGGGGTTGGTATTGCTGGGGTATCTATTCTAAGGTAAGGAATCTATCACTATGTGTTTCTTTCAGATGAACAAGTTACTTACCTTCGGTAACGATATATCTGTAAGAAACATTAGTAGTGAAAGATTCCTTACCGCCCCACCCATCCTCCACGTTCTGCGAACTGATTTCTAGGGTTAAGGTCATCCCTTTCAGGGCCCTAGTTTCAATGCACCAGTGGTCAGTATCTTGCATGGCTCTGCGTTCCTGGCGCGGAAAGTCGTGTACAGAACTGACGTCAGCACGCGTGGGCGGCGTCTAAGTAGCGCCTGCGACGTCATCTCGGCGACGACAACGACGGACGCGGAGCCGCACGACACCACCTACCGACGCGCAGGGGTACTGCTGACGAAAACTTTCCGGATCCAGTCTGACGCCTGGGGATATTCTAAGGTAAGGAATCTATCACTACTAATGTTTCTTACAGATATATCGTTACCGAAGGTAAGTAACTTGTTTGACGGCACTGTCAGAATTTGCGGACGTGTCTGGACTCTCTGTGAATGCCCAAAAATCCCAGCTCCTGCCTCTTGGCGAGCTGGCACCTAAGGACCCCGGAATGCTCCCGATACTAGTGTTGCCATGGAGTCCAGAAGGAGTGCGCTATTTGGGAATCAGGATTGCCAATGAGAAGCAGAGATTCTTGGATATGAACATTGGAAGGGTGATAAATGGGTTGCATGCGTCAGTCCAGTTTTGGAGGGATCTTCCCCTTACATTGATGGGAAATATGGCCCTAGTAAAAATGATAGCACTACCCCGCTGACTCTACTCCCTACACAGTACGCTCTCCGAGATCCCTAAATGGTACTTTAGGGAATTGGACAGCCTCCTCATTGACTTGCTGTGGTTCACGAAACAGAAGAGGATAGGGCTACATTTGTTACAACAAACATGGGAGAGGGGGAGCATCGAGCTTCCTAACCTGGAATTATATTATATGGCAGCCCAACTCCAACACATGGTCCACTGGTTCGACGAAGGAGAAACTTGGGAGAAGAGACTCCTCACTGAGCCGGGGGGTGTTGCAGACTCCCAGAGCTCCTCATGTGTGGGGAGCGTGTACCGCACACGTGCCCCTACTTGATCAGGCAAATGGGCCGAATATGGGAACGGGTGGTAAGGGCAGTCATACGTAGAGCCCCATATGCACAAGTTATGCCATTATGGACACTTAAGTCATTCCTGGATATTAAAACCACCATGTCAATGAGAAAATGGAGGGAAGGGAGATGGGAAGTGCTGGGAGATCTATATTTGGGGGGCCAATTTATTACTCGAGAGGATGCAATTGAATCATTTGAGCTGGGTCCGGGACAATGTTTGCAATATAATAAAATATCGGCTACGGCCCCTGATCTATGGCCTAGTTTCCCGGATGAGCCTATACCCTCCCAAACACTGAGCAGACTGTTGGACATGACCGGCTCCCATAGACTTATCACACACATATATAGAGCGCTCCGTGAAGACTCTCCAGCACTAACCTCAAAATCACACACTCGATGGACTGAAGGGCTAGAAGAAGAATTGACAATGTGGGAATGGGGCAAGGTATACGAAGGAACTCGTATGGTGAGCTCAAATGCTTGCTTTAAACTTATACAATATAACTATAAACATCAACTATACCTCACCCATAAAAACCTTCTTACCGTTTATCCTACGAGATCAGAACAGTGCCCACGCTGCGGAGCGCAGGCAGCGGATTTCCTACACATGATATGGCGCTGCACAGAAATTATACCTTACTGGAGGGAGGTCCTCCAGAACTTAAAACAGGGTTTATACTAAGTGCTCAACACTGTTTGATGTTACTACAATATATGTTATGTAGGAAATGTTTTCTGATGATACTGTATAATCAATAAAAGATATTTAAAAAAAAGAATACTTTTCACTTTCAAATGTTGACACTTAAACAATTTCTGAACAGTTCAATGTTATCCAATGGGGAAAACAATACCATGGTTAAACAGGTAAGTATTACACTTACAGTTCTTCGGGACCAAAGATCAGCAAGGGGCAAGAGTCAGGTGAGTACCAAAACTGCACCACCAGCGGCACAGGGCACCCAGGTGCAAACGTCAAAATCGGAGTTCGGCCCAATGCGTTTCAATGGAGACTGGAGGTGTTCGAAGCCACACAGCTTGCAGGTAAGTAGATCGGTTGCAGGGGCCAAGCTTTGGGGGTTAGGACCAGCACAGGGGAGAGGGGGGGGCACAAAGCAGCACCAAACAAACATCACCAGCGGCACAGGGGCAGCAGGGTGCAATTTTTGTGTCGGGCGCCGAATGCTTTTTAATGGAGATTCTTCTTTCAACAAAGAGGCTGCAGGCGTTGCACCGGAGGTTGCAGAAGGGAGACCAACGACAGCAGAGGTAAGTAGAGATGTAGGGGGTCGTAGGGGCACCATCAGTTCAGCTTGCCAAGGCCCAGGCTTTGGGTGCAGGGGTGCCTTTCAACGTCGGAATCTTCTTACCGGAGACAGTCGGGGTCAGACTGGATTCATACTGCAGGTGCTATCGTGGTGGTTAGGAGAGGTACCCTGGGACCCTCTTGAGCTTCCAGGCCCTAGGTACCCAGGGTACCAATTACTAGGGACTTATAGGGGGCAGACGTACCAATGGTGGATATGTTTTTGGGAAGAAGCACTGGCACAGGGGACCTGGTTGGCAGGGACCCTGTGCACTACAATCGAAACCACATCAATTACCAGGCAAAAAGTGGGGGCTAACCATGTCAAAAGAGGCCCTTTCTCACATGACCCCCCCCCCCCCCAAACGAAAGTGGATGAAACTAACCTTTCCCTGGAGAGTCTTCATCTTCTAAGTGGAAGAACCTGGAAAGGCCATCTGCATTTGTATGGGCATTCCCAGGTCTGTGTTCCACTGTAAAGTCCATTCCTTCTAGGGATATGGACCGCCTTAGCAGTTTGGGATTCTCACCTTCCATCTGTTGTAACCACCTGAGAGGCCTGTGGTGTGTCTGAACTAGGAAGTGAGTACCAAACAGGTATGGCCTTACCTTCTTCAGGGTCCAGACTACAGCAAAGGCTTCCCTCTATATGGCACTCCAACACTGCTCTCTGGGGAGTAGTCTCCTGGTTATGAAAGCAATAGGTTGGTCAAGTCCCTCATCGTTTGGGCAAGGACTGCACCTATTCAATGCTCTGCTGCATCTGTCTGTACAAGGAACTGCTTGGAGTAATCTGGACGTTTCAGGACTGGGGCAGAGCACATTGCATCCTTCTGAGTGCCAAAAGCCTTTTGACAACTCACTGTCCAGTTCATTTTCTTTGGCATCTTCTTTGACGTAGGTTCTGTGAGGCAGGGTCACCAAGGACCCATAATCGTTCACAGACCTCCTATAGTACCCAGTCAAGCCAAGGAATGCCTTGACTTGAGTCTGGGTTTTTGGAGCTTCCCAGATCAGAATTGTTAGATCTTGGGTTGGAGTGTCTGAACCCGGCCTCTACCTACCAGGTGGCCCAAGTAAACAATCTTTCTCTGCCATATGTGGCACTTGCTTGCCTTGATAGTGAGGCCTGCACTTCTCAGAGCCTCAAGGATCTTTCCAAGGTGGGCCAGGAAATCCTGCCAGGTGGAGCTACAGACAGCAATATCATCTAGATAATTAGCACTATAGGATTTCAGCCCAGCAAGGACTTTATTCACCAACCTCTGGAAGGTGGCGGGGGCATTCTTTAGTCCACAGTGAACTGGAAGTGCCCATTGGGAGTGGAGAATGCAGATTTTTCTTTTGCTAAAGGGGTCAGATCTATCTGCCAGTACCTTGATGTGAGATCAAAGGTACTCAGATACTTGGCTGCCCCTAACCTGTCAATTGACTCATCTGCCCTAAGAATTGGATGAGCACCAGTCTTTCTCACAGCATTGAGGCCCCTATAGTCCACACAAAGCGTAATTTCTTTCTTTTCACCCTTGGAGTGAGATTTGGGGACTAAGATAACTGGGCTGGCCCAGGGGCTCTCTGAGGGTTCAATGACACCCAATTCCAGCATCTTGCTTACTTAAGCTTGGATGCTCTCTCTGACATGATCAGACTGCCTGTAAATTTTGTTTTTGACAGGCAGGCTGTCACCAGTGTCCACATCATGGGTACACCAGCTAGTCTGACCAGGCGTCCGAGAGAAGAGCTCAGCATACTGACTAAGGAGTTGCCTGCAGCCAGCCTGCTGTTGGTCATTGAGGGTGTCTGACGAGACCACTCCATCAACAGACTCATCTTTGGGATTGCTGGAAAGGAGATCAGGGAGAGATTCACTCTCAGCTTCCTGTCCCTCATCTGTAACCATGAGCATGGTCACATCAGCTCTGTTATAATAGGGATTCAGTCGGTTGACATGTATCACTCTTTTGGGATGCTCGCAACTGCCAAGGTCCACCAGATAGGTGACTTCCCCTTTTCTTTCAAGGACAGGATAGGGCCCACTCCACTTATCTTGGAGGGCCCTGGGGGCCACAGGCTCCAATATCCATACCTTCTGCCCTGGTTTCAATTCTACCAAAGCAGCCTTTTGGTCATACCACTGCTTTTAAAGCTCTTGGCTGGTCTGAAGGTTTTGGCTTCCTTTTTCCGTGTGCTCAGTTATCCTGGAACGAAGGCCACGTACATAGTCCACTATGTTTTTGTTTTGGTTCTTTGAGAGGCTTCTCCCATCCATCTTTTACAAGACTCAGAGGACCTCTCACAGGGTGCCCAAACAGACTTTTAAAGGGTGAGAACCCCACTCCCTTCTGTGGCACTTCCCTGTAGGCAAAAAGCAGGCATGGAAGTAGGACATCCCATCTCCTTCTGAGTTTTTCAGGGAGTCCACTAATCACGCCTTTCAATGTCTGGTTGAATATCTCCACCAGGCCATTGGTTTGTGGGTGGTATGATGTAGTAAACTTGTAAGTCACTTCACACTCCTCCCACATGTGTTTTATGTATGAAGACATGAAGTTGGTACCTCTGTCTGATACTACCTCCGTCAGAAAACCAACCCTGGTAAAGACACCAAGGAGGGCTTTTGCTACTACGGGAGCAGTAGTGAACCTTAGGGGTATAGCTTCAGGATACCTGGTGGCATGATCCACTACCACCAGAATGTATTTGTTTCCTGAGGCTGTTGGCAGGTGCAGGGGGCCAACAATGTCACCCCCTACCCTTTCAAAGGGTACTCCTACCACTGGAAGTGGAATTAAGGGGGCCTTTCTACTCCATGTTTTATCCTGACGAAGATGCCCAGCTAAGGGGATATCATGGGCCAAAGTAAGGATAAACTCTCTAAACTTCTGAGGTACTACCACTCTCCTGGTTGCACCAGGTTTGGGGTCTCTGGCCTCAGTGTATAGAAGTCCCTCCTCCCAATAGAACCTGTGACTGCCCTTGACATAACCCTTTTCCTGTGCAGCAGCTTGCTGCCTCAGGCTCTCAAGAGTGGGACAGGTTTCTTGAGACTGGCACAGATCCATTCTAGAGGGTGCCCCAGGGCCCAAAAGATCTGCCTGGTAAGGCCCAACCTCTTCAGGCTCAGTTCCCTCTGAGAATAATAAGTCCTCTTCCTGGGAAGAGGGATTCTGACTTGGCATCTGTTTAGAAGTTGGTCCACAAGTCTTCTTGCCCTTTCTCTTGGAGGGCTGGTCCACTCTTTTAGGATCCAGCACCTCTTTTTCACTTTGAGCTCTACTCTGTGCTCTGGTTGTGACACAGCCCCATCCTGAGAGACCTACCATGCTGGTATGGGTCCTCAGTTCGACTTCAGCCCAAGGGGAAGTCTCCAAATCATTTCGAAACAGGCAATCTACAGGGACAGTAGGGGACACAAACGCTTCCTTTTATCCAACTACTCCCCCCAGTCCAAAGTGACCATAGCCATGGTATAGTCTGTGATGATACTTCTAGCATTGGTGACTGGATAGGACCTTCCAATCAGGTACTGATCTGGGTGAACTAGTTGCTGGGACACCATGGTGACACTAGCCCCAGAATCTCTCAAGGCCTCTATTCTAGAGTCATTAATCTTGTGAAATTGCCTGTCTTTTTCATATTGGTGGACCGGGCAGCACAGACTAAGTCTATCCCTCCCTCAAAGACTAATGTTGCCTCAGTGAGGTCACTGACATGGTCAGGCCACACCTGGGCTCCCATCTGGATAATAGCTACTGCAGGTGGACTAGAAGCATTTCTCTTGTTTTTACAGCTAGGGTCATCATTTCAGTGTCCTAGTGCCTGACAGTGGTGACACCAAGCCTTCATGGGATCCCAGTTCTTTCCCTGGTACCAACCCTTAGACTGTGAAGAGACTCTGGGCCCTCCCTCCTGAGCAGGTTTTTGGGGTCCTGTAGAAGACTCTTTGTTATTTTTAGGGTTACCCTCCTTCCCGGGGGGGGGGCTTTTTGGCCTCTTTCTATCATATCAGGTATACTATGGTTCTTATAGAAGACTTGGGTTAAATAGAGATGTCATAGGAGCTCCAGGTTGACTAACATTTCTTTCTTTGAAACCATTTCTCTTTCAGTCTTTTCACCGTCTAATTCTGAAAAAATTCGGTAGAAAGATGATCAGTGGCACTTATATTTTAGGCCGCTGTTAAACAACTTTTGATGGTAAGTCCAGAATGATTATCATGAAGTATAATTTAAACCCCTAATAGAAAGAGATATGTCATATGGGTTTTATTTGTTTCAATAAAGGTGGAAGAAAACATAATTCCTTTCCTTCATCGGTGGCTCCACACAATGCAATTATCATTTATGAATACCATATAAAAAGGTATGCGTATGTTCAAAAACCAGGGATATTGATCTAATTTTGCCACTCTGTGTGTCTTTGAATAAGTATCATTTTGAATGACACTGTGTTTTAATTATAGGTATCCTTCCTTTTTTATCCATATTACGAAGAAGGTTCCATGCCTAGTAATTCACCAAGGAATTACCTAACAGTTGTTAGGTATGTTTTAATTAGTATTTGGATGATGTGTTGTAACAAAATACGGTTAGGAGATTAAGTAGTCATAAATATTTTTTGATACACATTAGAGGAAAAATTCTAGGAAAGAACAAATATGTGTGTATAGATTTTTATAATTGCTATAACACAGTGTAACTTTATTTTGTTTGTTAGTACAATATCGTATACTTTTGTTAACAAATGCCAACAAAACAGTATATACGATGTTATATGTAAAATATTAATATATTGTTAAAATTGTTTCAGAAAACTCTGTCCTGAAGGTGTTTGTATCAAGCCACACCGAAACGCCGTGTCGACCTTTTTTGTAGTTTTCTTCATGATTTTGTACTTTAACACTGATTAATGTATCTAATGTACTGTTTTTATTCTTTGTATATTCAATTCATGCCCAGTTTTTTTAACAAAAACTTTTTAAATAACGATCTTGAATAAATTTGACATTTTGAATTTTAATATTTTTATCTGTGTTTATTCGCGATTGTTTTAATGTGTATGTATGTAAATTGTTACACTGTTATAGATTTTTGGTGCAACACATGATCCGGACAACTACATTAGGGACTGTCTTAGTTTCTTGTAGTTACCCCGTCCCGATTATTACAAATATAGGGTTCCTCCCTCTTTTTTGTTCAGACATTTATTGCACAACATCGACCAATAATGGACACACAACTCAAAAAGGAGATCCACACCAATTTTAGAAAAATATACTTTATTTGTACTTATTTTAAGTCCAAGATCTTCGCAATAAGGTAAGTATGTTTTTAAATAAAAATACTTTTCACTTTCAAAAGTCGACACAGAACAATTTCTGAACAGTTCAATGTTATCTAATGGGAAAACAATATTGTGGTTAAACACGTAAGTATTAGACTTACAGTTCCAGTCTTCAGGACCCAAGGTCAGCAAGGGTCAGGTGAGTACCAAAACTGCACCACCAGCGTCAGGGGTGGCCAGGTGCAGAGGCCAAAATCGGAGTTCAGCCCAATGCGTTTCAATGGAGACTGGGGGCGCTCAAAGCCACATTGCTTGCATGTAAGTAGATCGGTTGCAGGGGCCAAACTTTAGGGGTTGGGACCAGCACTGGGGAGTCGCAAAGCAGCACCAAACATATACCACCAGCGGCACATGGACGGCCGGGTGCAACTTCAGAGTCTGGCGTCCAATGCTTTTCAATGGAAATTCTTCTTTCGACAAACAGGCTGCAGGCGTTGCACTGGAGGTTGCAGAAGCGAGACCAACGACAGCAGTGGTAAGCAGAGATGTAGGGGGTCATAGGGGCACAGTCGGTTCAGCCTGCAAAGGCCCAGGGGCTTCAGGTACAGGGGTGCCTTTCGACGTCAGAGCTTTCTTACTGGAGCCGGTCATTGTCAGGGATTCACACTGTAGGCGCCGTCGTGGAGATTAGGAGAGGTCAGCCAATGCTGGACTCGAAGTCAAAATCGCTGGGGAGACTTCACTGGGCAGGTGAGCCACTCGGACTCGGGCTGTGGGCGTCGGGTGCAGAGTAGGCATGAATCGCTGTTCCAGCTGGATCCGGAGCCCTTGGAGTAGATTTCTTCTGAATAGGTCCGCTGTCCATGGGAGATTGGAGTCTTTTTTTAAAGGCAGAAGTCCTCCCAGGGTTCTCAGAGGACACTGGCTGCAAAGCAGGTCGCAGGTTTGTCGAAGCTGGAGACAGGCAGGTAGGGCTGGGGTCAACGCAGTCATCGTCTTCAGTCTTTTCTGCAGGGATGTCTTCTTTCTAATTAGGTCATTGCAGATCCCTCTAAATACTAAATTTAGGGGGCGTTTTAGGGGAGTAGTAGGTAGGGCCAATGGACACCTTACCTGGGGTGACTACACCCACTATTATGCCACCCTCCTGTGGGAGGGGGGCATAGCCCTAGCCCTAATTGGAGGCGTCCCCTCATCTTCAAGATGGAGGGGACTGAAAAATGTGCTCAACTTCGCCTCCTCCACCAGAGGGGTGGAGTTGGCAAAGGTGGGTACACCTCCTAGCCGTTCTAAGTTTTCCCACCCAAAGTGGGGGTGTAAACCGGGGGCTGCCATCTGCTGCTAGCAGCAGAGGCTGGGGGTCGCATTACAAAGGCGGCAGGCCTTTGAAGCTTCCCCTTCGAGCACTGGCCCATCCTGGGGGAGGAGGTATGACACCTCTGCCCAGGATGTGCATTGTCTCTGGTCCCAGAGAGTAGATGCTCTTCACCCAGGGGTCCCGAAACATGTGTGTGTGGGGCAGGCTACCTAAAGCCAGTCAGTGCCCACACCAGGGTTGGTAGGTTTTCAGGGGGCACCTCTGAGGTGCCTTCTGGATACATGTTTTAATAAATCTCACACTGGCATCCGTGTGGATTCATTACAAGGAGCTGTTTGATACCAAACACACCTGGTTTCAGTGAAGCCATCATGGTGCAGGGAAACTGGAGTTGTCGAGTTTCCAGCCTAGGTACTCTCCATGGCTTCCCTGGCACTTAAAATATTTAACAATTGGTTTTAAGTAACTGTAGGGGCATATCTACTCAGTAAGATATGCCCTTCTCTGTGGTATAGTGCACCCTGTCTTAGGGCTGTAAGGCCTGCTAGAGGGGTGACTTACCTATAACTACAGGCAGTGCTGGTTGGCATAGCACCCAGGCAAGGTTCCATGTCCACTTTGTCGTTTTTCCCCTCACAAGGGCATGCAAGCTGCAGTAGCATGGCCGTAGTGAGGGGGGGGGGGGGTCTCAGGGGACCCTCTTTAGATTCCAGGCCCTAGGTACCCAGGGTACCACTTACCAGGGACTTACAGGGGGCAGAAGTACCAACTGTGGATATGTTTTAGGGAAGAAGCACTGGCACAGGTGACCTGGTTGGCAGAGACCCTGTGCACTACAATCGAAATCACATCGATTACCAGGCAAAAAGTGGGGGCTAACCATGTCAAAAGAGGGACATTCTCACACTGGGTGTGAAGAACATGTAGATTTTTAACATTTGTGTTTCCTTCTGCAGCAAAAAACCCATACCCTCGTCCATTAACTGAAATGTTTACACAGTCTATCCTGAATATTCTTCTCTTCCTGAATACAGCATTCAGTAGCTGAAAGGTTACCAGTTAACTGTTGTAAATTGTTAGGCATGGCATTGCACACCATGTGCAGCAATCTTGATAAGTTTTTAATGATCTTAGACTGAAATTTCTTTTCTTAATATCATGGATTATGTGGCAAACGTACATTTATGTACATGGCAAAAGCCACAGCCGCTAACTTGGTTCTTTTTTAATGGCCTGTGAACTGCCTTTCCCTGCATGGCAGACGAGTTATCAAAAATGCCTGCGGAAAGGCAATCGCCTTGGACATTCCCATGCAGGATGACAGAGTAAGAACTCTTAGTTGTTGCTGTATGGCAATTGCTCCCAGTGCAGGCCTGGCTGAGACCTTCAGTATGGTGCAAGCAACTTCAAACCAGGGAAAGAGGAGGAAAACAAACACAGATTACTTGAAGTGCAGATGCTGACCCAGACACAATCACCCAAAAACAAAATGATTCAAAAGATGTGATTGCGATGCGACTGAAGGGGATATACAATATCTGATACCATGCATACAGTGCTCACAGTTTCAGAAAAACACATTTTGCAGTCTTTAAATCATTGCAATTAAAAAATGTTTTGCTATGGGACACGTATAGAGCTTCATCAGACAGTGTCTCTACTTTTCAGTTCAATGCCTTCTTGCTTCATGGAAAAAGGGTGAAGAGTATCACGCCATTTCTCCAGGGGAGTATCTCTGCCCACAGACCGATAATAACCAAACCAGTCCAATGCAAGAAAAAACCTCTCTCTCCCTTCCCATGAGCACCGGGGCGGCATTGCCACATCTGTCACGGAGCGCCCTTCACCGCTGATACCTTTGGATACTAGGCAGCGCTTAATCATATTTACGCATTTAATGACACCAATTTCCTGCACCTGGGTTAACAATACAATAGACGAGGTTGGATTTCTCAACCCGAGGCCACTTGCCCGCCGCTGACACAAAAGCAATTTCCGCCATACATCTGCTGTGATATATAAAGTGTCTATTTCAGGACACACATCACACCAAATCGCTCCTTTAAGGGCACAGGCGGAAAAAATTGTGCTTACTTTTAGTGTTGATTGAACGTTAAGACAGGTTATGCCACCAGCATATGTCTGGTACCTCCAGGGTACAACTTTATGGTCCCTTAGTCAAAACCTCAGCACCTTTTCCAGTTGTGGGCTTTTTGTTGACAGGAGTCATAGTATTCTGTTGCGACTTGATTTGGTTGTGCTTTGTATTGAGTAGAGGTGAGCCATATTAGATAGTGGGTGTCAAAGTTTCAACAAGCTAACTTCCTTAGTAGTGATGTTTTATATTGGATACAGACAGGCCATGTCCGGTTAGGCATCTGTGTTGAGTGTTATGTTTAAGGATGCTTATGTCTAGGGTCTAGGTCATTGGTTCCTTTATGGTGGGGTGCCCATTGCTCTACTTGGTATACTTGTTTAGTTTGGCGGGAGGAACTTCTGCAGATTATGTTCTTTAGATCCAATCTTGTCATATATTTCAATGACCTTCTTCTGGATAGTTAATATATGTAGGCTAGCAAGAAGGTATGAATGTGCTGCTGAAGCGGGCAAGTATTCAGGTAGGACCAGTATTGTGCGCATGAGGCCTGTAGGATTGTTCCTAATGTATACTGTTGTAGTTGGGCAAGCTATGAATTGAACTCTGTATGGATGTGCTACAGAGGTGGCAATGGCTTCGCCACCTGTGCGGCTTAGAAGTATGCTGTATGTATGGTGGTGTCAGGGGTGACTCTAATGTGTATTGTGTGTGTGTGTGTCTGTCTGTCTCTGTGTGTGTGTCAGAACCAGAGAAACACTATCTTTGTGAGGACCGGCGTTAGGAGGACCGGTCCCCGTTGTGTTTTTTGGTACTTTAGAGAGAGTAAATCAAAAATCTAATAGTGCAGTTATTTTTGCCTCGGTCCGCTTTATAACCTACCCTACTATCAAAGCGCGTGTGTAGTTAGAATAGTAAATACACACTTCATTACAGTCAATGGCCGGTCCTTATAATATTATATATGAGAGAGAGAGATTTTTTGAGATAGCAAGACTTTGCCAACTTTATGGTTTGGAACTGTATTGCGCACATGACTCTGCCACGGGCTGTGTTTAACAAGTGTGGCTGCTGTGATATAGGCATTCTGTTTCCTATAATATGCTGAATGTCAGGGTGTCCTATGAAAAAGAAGCATAAGGAAAGGCAATGTAAGCATTACAGTTATATACATATATGCAATAGACGTCAGTTAGGCTCAAAACATTAATAAATCGGGAAATGGTACTACTGATCGAGTCTAGATGTGGTTATATACATATTCTCTTATTCTACCTTTTCCTGGTCCGGGGCATGTAACACTGGCAGGGCTCTGCAATGGCTGAGCTGACTAGAGGCTGCTACTCTTGCATAGGGCCTTATTTAGAGTTTGGCTGATGGGGGGCACGCGCCAAAAAGCACCAAATGTCCTGGTCCATCTGTTTAGAGTGTATAAGTGTTAACACACTCTAAGTAGAATGAGTGGGCTATCCGGTCCTTTTTGGGGGGATGTTCTGCATCTGCCCAACTCTGTCACAGGTTGATAATCTGTACGTGTGAGGCATTGGTTTAGGATATATATATATATATATATATATATATATCATCACAAAGAAGAAGGTTGCCCTTGTAGGAACGCCACACAGTTGGTAAGTATCTCCTTAGCTTTTATTGCAGGCTGCAGGCAAAACTTACTGTCTCCTCCCAACATACGCCAAATGCATTTCGGGCTCCTGCCCTTGTTCACTGGCTCATTCAAACAGTCCTCACAGCCAGGTGGACTAAATACCAAATACCCCGCCCATCGTTGCACAATGCTTTATGGGTATGGAAGTCCTATCCTATTATTCCATTGTGGATGCTGGACGGAAAGCTTGAATTAAAACTGTACTCCCCATGTGGGTTACATGGAGGAGAAACATCAAAGTTCCTGCTCGTTTTTCGCCTGCAATATTGGATTTACCAACACCAAACGGCCCTCAAAATTTCAAGCGCCAAGGTCCGCTGTCATCACGGCAGAGCGTCCCTGCGACGAGGCGCGCCGCAATTAAATCACAAAGAAGAAGGTTGCCCTTGTAGGAACGCCACACAGTTGGTAAGTATCTCCGTAGCTTTTATTGCAGGCAAAACTTACTGTTTCCTCCCAAAATACGCCAAATGCATTTCGGGCTCCCACATAGGGAGTAAAGTTTTAATTCAAGCTTTCCGTCCAGCATCCACAATGGAATAATAGGAAAGGACTTCCATACCCATAAAGCATTGTGCAACGATGGGCGGGGTATTTGGTATTTAGTCCACCTGGCTGTGAGGACTGTTTGAATGAGCCAGTGAACAAGGGCAGGAGCCCGAAATGCATTTGGCGTATTTTGGGAGGAGACAGTAAGTTTTGCCTGCAGCCTGCAATAAAAGCTACGGAGATACTTACCAATTGTGTGGCGTTCCTACAAGGGCAACCTTCTTCTTTGTGATTTAATTGCGGCGCGCCTCGTCGCAGGGACGCTCTGCCGTGATGACAGCGGACCTTGGCGCTTGAAATTTTGAGGGCCGTTTGGTGTTGGTAAATCCAATATTGCAGACGAAAAACGAGCAGGAACTTTGATGTTTCTCCTCCATGTAACCCACATGGGGAGTACAGTTTTAATTCAAGCTTTCCGTCCAGCATCCACAATGGAATAATAGGAAAGGACTTCCATACCCATAAAGCATTGTGCAACGATGGGCGGGGTATTTGGTATTTAGTCCACCTGGCTGTGAGGACTGTTTGAATGAGCCAGTGAACAAGGGCAGGAGCCCGAAATGCATTTGGCGTATTTTGGGAGGAGACAGTAAGTTTGCCTGCAGCCTGCAATAAAAGCTACGGAGATACTTACGAACTGTGTGGCGTTCCTACAAGGGCAACCTTCTTCTTTGTGATATATATATATAGATATATATATATATATTTTTTTTTTCTTTAGTCCTCATTTATCAACTTATGCTCTGGGTTCAGAAAGCCAAAGCCAGACCAAACCAGAAAGAGACAATAAGGCACCCGGTCTCTCCACAGGGAGGAGGGATAAAAATATCCGGGGGCCAGAAGGATAAGTTACTTACCTGTAATCCTAGTTCTCTTCCAGGGGTATCCTCATCAAAGTCATAAGCACATGAATATTCCCGCCCATGCGCGGGACCCCGGAAACATATAAAACATATATGTGGAAACCATATATGTAGCTCTATATATATATCCATATAAAAACACAATGCAGCCTTCCAATACTAGAAAACACTGAGCAATGTTGTAAGAATTTCCCTTGCACAGAAATACAATTCCAATAAAGCAGGGAGAAAATAAAACACATTTGAAAACTGCTTTAATGCACAGCAGAAAACACAATCCTGCAAAAGGAATGAAAGAAACATTGCCAGCACATAGGCTGCATTGTAGAAAACATCAGTGTAGAAAGCTGAAAAGCTAACCCACAGAACACACAGAATAAACTGGCACCGTGCCTTTAAGGCAGCCATGACCCCTAGCTTCCCATCATGCCTCAGTGGTGACAGACAGGTCAGTTGTTCTTTGCGGAGACCCGAAGGCCAGGGCAAAAAGAGATGACATGTATCTTGATCACTTGCCCGGGGAGGCGGGTGGGTTGCTTATGACTTTGATGAGGATACCCCTGGAAAAGAACTAGGATTACAGGTAAGTAACTTATCCTTCTCTTCCAGGGGATCCTCATCAATTGTCATAAGCACATGAATAGAATAGCAAGCCCATACCCTCATCCTGCGGGCAAGTGACTAGAAAGCATACATTGTCAAAGAATATTTCAAAGACTCCAATTAAACTAGCATTGGAACAGATTCCTCAAGGAGGCTTGGCCAACTTGGGTATCCGCTCTGGAGTCAGAATCCAGACAGTAATGCCTGGTAAACGTATGGACCGACTTCCAAGTTGCAGCCTTGCAAATCTCGGCCATCGGTACATTGTGTAAGAAAGCTATTGTAGCAGCCTTTCCCCTAGTAGAGTGAGCTTTAGGGGAGGCTAACAGTGGCCTGTTCGCTAATTGGTAAGCCAATTTAATACAGGACACTATCCACCTCGAAATGGATCGTTTGGAGGCTGGAAAACCTGTCCTAACAGAGCCGTAGTTTACAAACAATTGATCAGCCTTTCTAATGGATTTTGTTCCCTCCAAATAGAATTTGAGAACCCTCTTGAGGTCTAATGAGTGAAGAGACCTTTCTGCTGGTGTAGCAGGATTGGGAAAAAAAGAGGGAAGAGAAATTGTCTGATTGACATGGAAGTCAGACACCACTTTGGGTAGGAAAGAAGG
Source organism: Calotriton arnoldi (assembly GCA_963921515.1). Lineage (NCBI taxonomy): Eukaryota > Metazoa > Chordata > Amphibia > Caudata > Salamandridae > Calotriton > Calotriton arnoldi. The sequence continues at coordinate 3,340,397 of CAWUFW010000875.1, forward strand.
GTGAGTTCTCAAAACCACCCTATTGTAATGGAATACCGTATACGGTTCATTAGAACAGAGTGCTTGGATTTCACTCACTCTGCGCGCTGATGTAATAGCCACCAGAAACGCTACTTTCCATGTAAGGTGTTGTAACGTGGCCTTATGAATGGGTTCAAAAGGAGGACCCATCAGTTTTGACAAAACTAAATTCAACTCCCAAGGAGGAGAAGGAGGTCGGACAGGGGGATACACCTTCTTCAACCCCTGAAGGAAGTCCTTGACCACCTGAAGTTGAAAGAAAGTTGGTTGGGTGATTTTCTATAGGCTGTAATGGCCGCCAAATGAACTTTTATGGAAGTGTATTTCAAACCAGATTTGGCCAAGTATAGCAGATACGGCAAGATTACCTCTTCTTGCCCGCTAGTCGGACTCCAAACATTACGCATACACCACAAGTAAAATCTTTTCCATTTAAAAGAATAAGAGGTTCTTGTGGATGGCCTTTTTGACTCCCTCAAAATGTCCATGCAATCCTGAGGAAGGTTCAAATGTCCGTACTGCAGGACCTCAGGAGCCATGCTGGAAAGCTCAGCGATGGAAGGCTGGGGTGCAGAATCTTCCCTCCCATTTTGGTCAGAAGGTCCGGCCAGCACGGGAGTCTCCTGTGCGGACAGATCGAGAGCTGTAGTAGGTCTGGATACCACCATTGGCGAGGCCAGTCCGATGCTATCAGGATCATCTTCATCCTGGATCGGATGATCTTGGTCACCACCTTCGGGATGAGAGGAAGGGGCGGAAAAGCGTATGCAAACGTCCCGGACCAGTCTATCAAAAGAGCATTCCCTCTCGTTCCTGGTCGGTAAAACCTGGACGCGAAGGCGTGGCATTTTCTGTTTAGATCGTCTGCAAAGAGGTCGATGGATGGATGACCCCATTGATGAAAAATGTCCGCCACTACCTCGTCGTTGAGCACCCAGTCTTCTTGTTCTTCGAAGTGTCGACTGAGAGCGTCTGCTCGCACGTTCTGTTCTCCTGGCAGATGCACCGCCGTGAACGAGAGGTTCCTGGCGAGCAGCCAGTGCCAGATCGCTTGAGATTCCAGAGACAGAGGGCGAGAGCGTGTTCCACCTTGTTTGTTTAAGTAATACATGGTGGTTGTATTGTCCGTTTGTATCAGAATCGACTCGGACTGAATCGATGGATGGAATGCCTTGAGGGCCAAATGAACCGCCCGCAGTTCTAACATGTTGATATGATAGGTCTGCTCTTTGCTGGTCCATTTGCCCTGAGTCTGCAGTTGACCCAGATGCGCTCCTCATCCCTGAAGAGACGCATCTGTTATCAGGGATTGTTTTGGAAGAGGCTGATGGAATGGTACTCCCACTAGAAGATTCTTTGGCTGAGTCCACCAGAGAATGGATTTCTTCGCAGTCTAAGAGATGAGAACTTGGTCTTCCCAATGACCCGAGGATTGGACCCATTTGTCCTCCAGATCCTGCTGCAACGGTCTCATTCTCAATCTGGCGTTGGGAATGAGAAAAATGCAAGAAGCCATCGACCCCAGCAGAGAATCCACATGCCTTACTGATGGTTGATGTGCTTGGAGGATGATGTTGATTTTGTCTCTCATTGATGACAATCTCTCCTCCGAAGGAAACACTTTTCCTAGGTCGGAGTTTAGGGTGGCGCCCAGATAGTGGAGCGATTGAGTTGGTTGCAACACTGATTTGTCCACGTTGACATGCAGGCCTAAGTGTCGAAGGAGATCCAGGCAGATGTGAAGGTGCTCCTGCACTATGCTGGGAGATGACCCCTTCAACAGCCAGTCGTCCAGGTATGGATACACAAACAGACCTTGGCGATGTAATGCTGCTGCTACTACTGCCATGCATTTCGTGAATACTCTTGGGGCAGATTTTAGGCCGAAGGGTAAGACCTTGAACTGGTAATGCTTTGCGCCCACCATGAACCGCAGGAACTTGCGATGCCGGGGTGTGATTGGAATGTGAAAGTACGCATCTTGGAGATCCACCGAACACATCCAATCGCCTTTTCTCAGATGTGGAAATATTTGATGGAGCGCCAACATTCGAAACTTTTCTTTTTTGATGAACTTGTTCAGCAAACGTAGATCTAGAATTGGTCTGAACTTGTTCGGTTGGTCTTTTTTCTGAACAAGGAAGTATCTTGAGTAAACTCCCTTTCCTCTCTGTGCCGGAGGGACCTCTTCTATGGCCAGTTTCCTGAGAAGGGTCGACACTTCCTGACGCAGGAGATCTCAGTGTAGATGACGGGATTTTACCGGAGGAATGTCTCTTGGGGACGCGCAAAAACGTAGTGCGTACCCATTGTTTAATATATTCAGCACCCACTGGTCTTTGGTGATGTTGCGCCACTCTTGAATGTAGTTTGAGATACTTCCTCCCACTGGAGTGTGCAACGGTGCTAGAGGAAGCAGAAAATCATTGCTTCCCTTGAGTTTTTGCTGTGGAAGAGGACTGCTGTTGGTGTCCTCCTCTTCCTCTCGAGGAACGACGGCCTTGGAACTGGGACTTGTTCTGTTTGTTTTGCGACCATTGAGGGGTTTGAACCCTCTGTTGGTAATTTTTACGATTGTAGGGCCTGTAACGTCGTTTAAACTCTTTTTTCTTCTCCAGGCCCACAGCCTTTAACGTGTCCAACTCGGCCTTCATTCTGGCCATTTCCTCATCTGTGTGTGATCCAAACAGTGAGTTGCCAGAAAACGGAAGATTCAAGATGCGCTGCTGCGCCTCAGGTTTCAACGCTGTCAAGCGCAACCAGGAAGATCTTCGTGCACATATGCCATGTGCATAAGAGTGAGCCGCCAAACACGCCCCATCCGCTGCAGTGCTAATTACCTGGTTGGCCACCAGCGCACCTTCCTGGAGAATCTCAGAGAAATCCTGCTGATCCTCCTTTGGGAGTTTGTCTTTGAAACGGTCCATTGAATCCCATAAGGACCTATCATAACGGCCCAGCAGAGCTGCAGCGTTAGACACCTGAAGATAAGACGCTGCAGAGCCGCAAGCTTTCTTACCCCAAGAGTCCTGCGCCCTACTTTCTTTGTCTGGAGGGGCTGAGGAGGAAGAAGCAACTGCGTGTGTCTTCCTTGCTGCTGCAATAATGACAGAGTCCGGTGGCGGATCCGATTTGAGAAAAAGGGGATCTGATGCAGCAGGTTTATATTTTTTCAGGATCCGAGCCGGGGCTGCTTTAGCCGAGGATGGAGTGAGGAAGATGTCCATTACCGGCTCGATGATCCCAGGAACCAAAGGAAGCAGTGGCCTAGTCGCAGACCTTTGATGGAGGGTCTCGAAAATAATGGACGTGGTGGTCTGAGGAGTTAACATGGGTATACCTAGCTTTTGTGCTCCTCTGGAGAGAACATCGTGAAAAGTGTTCACATCATCGATGGGTGACACCCTAGAAGGAGGACTATCCATAAGGGTAGGAGAGTAGTCCCTTTTGGATGAGTGCGAAGATGAGGACGAAGATGGTGTTCGTCGTCTCTTGCGATGACCCTGAGTCGACCTGCGCTCAGGAGATCTGTGTTCTCTTGTCCGAGTGGTAGGGGACCTGTCCACTTCCTGCACGAGACGTTGTAACGGCGATCTGTGCAGTGGGCTGGAATAGTCCGTAGGTCGCCGGGTGTGACCTGAGGGCTCTTTCTGCCAATGTTGGAGAGGTTGTAGCCATCTGGGCGAAAGATGGATTGAAGGAGATCGTGGTCTCCTTGGAGAGCGTCTTTCGAAGCTCAGGCGAATGAGCAGAAGAACTGCGTAATGTCGCAATTGTCTGGGGTGAGCTCCGAATAGAATGGGAGGACTCTCTGCGACTTCTGGAGCGTGATCGGCGTCTTGATGATTGATGCGACGTTGATGGAGAGTGCCTCGACGTCAACCTGCTCTGCGTCACCATCACTGTTGAGTCTGTAGGGCCTGATTTTCTCCTCAACGGCGACCCCTCAGTGTGTTTCGACGTTGTATGGTACGACGTCGAACCCCTGGAGCCCACAGACTTAACCTTCGACGTTGAGCGTGCAGGAGACCCCAACGAAGAACGGATGGACGGAGAAATCCTTCTCAACGTCGCTTCTTGCCTGTTCGATCTCTCTCTCGACGCTGACCGTCTACTGGAAGCCAGTGGAGTTGAGATCGGGGCACTTCTCGCCGTCGACGAAGACCGCCGCCTCGACGTCGAACGACGCTTGGTGTACCTCACCTGGGTTTCGACGACGGATCTTTCCTCAACGTCGGCGAAGATCGAACCTTCGACGTCGAACGTCGCTTGAACGACGACGGAGGCGATGAGTGTCCTGCCTCAGGTGACGAGGCGTGTCTCGACGTTGACCATCGCCTGGTTGACGGCAACGGAGACGCCTGCTTCGACGCCGATCGCCGATGATCTGGCGACGGCGGAGCATGTCTCAACGTCGAACGCCGAGCAGACGGCGGCGACGACGGAGATCTATTTCTCGACGTTGTGCGAGCCCGCACCAACGGAGAGCGACTCCTCGACGCCGATCGTCGCCGGGTTGACGACGGCGGAGGATCCGACGTACCTGTTGTCTTCGTCGACGACCGGTGTTCTCTCGACGGCGAGCCCGCCGTCGATGGTCTTCTCGTCGACGTTTTCGTTGCCGATGAAGGTTTTTGAGGCGCCGAGCCCGACGCCAATGGAGAGCAGACTGGAACCTTACTTCTAGATGGTGTAGTGGCTCTCTCTTTCCTCTTCTTCATCGGAGACCTGCCTCTTGAAGGAGTCTTCTTCTCAGCCAGTCCATAGAGGCGAATCCTCTCCCTGTCCTTAAGAGTTCTATTGGACAGCAGCTGGCAATGCTGACAGGTCTTGGCATTATGATCAGAAGGCAAGCAGAGAATACAGACAGAATGGGAGTCTGTTTTAGCCTTCTTCTTGCCACAGGCAGGGCAAGAGTCAAAAAGAGAGGGCATTTTTGGTGGAAAATAATGCTGAACTCTCTTAAAAACAGCAGAGATCTACTTCAACAACAAAAAACTGTCGAAGTAAAAAAGCTTTTGACAAAAAGAAGTATTTTCTGATAGAAATCAGAAAAAAGTAAGAGCTGAAGTAACCAGGGTCCTGACAGAAGGAGCCGGAAAAAACAACTGACCTGACTGTCACCCCTGAGGCATGATGGGAAGCTAGGGGTCATGGCTGCCTTAAAGGCACGGTGCCAGTTTATTCTGTGTGTTCTGTGGGTTAGCTTTTCAGCTTTCTACACTGATGTTTTCTACAATGCAGCCTATGTGCTGGCAATGTTTCTTTCATTCCTTTTTGCAGGATTGTGTTTTTTGCTGTGCATTAAAGCAGTTTTCAAATGCGTTTTATTTTCTCCCTGCTTTATTGGAATTGTATTTCTGTGCAAGGGAAATTCTTACAACATTGCTCAGTGTTTTCTAGTATTGGAAGGCTGCATTGTGTTTTTATATATATATGGATATATATATAGAGCTACATATATGGTTTCCACATATATGTTTTATATGTTTCCGGGGTCCCGCGCATGGGCGGGAATATTCATGTGCTTATGACTATTGATGAGGATCCCCTGGAAGAGAAAAAGCTTATACCTCCTGGATGGACGATGGCACTGACTCCTCTAAAAACAGGTGCTGAGAATAGGTGACCCGGACACTAGAGCAACCTGTGTAGCATACAATTAATCATTGGACCATAAGGTTTCAAGAAAAAGCTTAAACATACGTCATGCAGAAACAAGAAGGTGGAAATAAACAAGGTTAGGAAAAAAGAAAAGTGAAAAAAGGAACAGCATAAAAGAACATGCTACAGGGGGAGAATTGGAGAGATTCCGTGCTCAGTGAGATAGGATGGAGACATAAAGCTTAAACCAGTCGTCCCAAAGTTCCCAAAATGTTGTTCTCTTGACAAGTTTGTCAGCCCGGTCAAGATACGAAATTTTTTGTACAGAACGAATCCATTCATCCTCATTAGGTTATATATGCATTTTCCAGAACTAAGTATGGGTTCCATACCCGTATTAGTCCTGCTAGAACCGTAAAACCTTGGCAGTAGTATAATGCTGCCCACAGGAGAATTGTGTTCATCTATTAATGAAAAGAGCCCTATAACCAAACGTGTCATTGCTTCCATTCAGATAATAAAATACACATTCTCTTTATTCAGAATTCTACTGCTGTGTGGTCGTAAGTGCTTGGCAGCAATGTAAAGCAATAGCATCCTCATGCAATGTTATATCCAGCAGATGTACAAGAGAGGCATTCCACCCTTCAATGATACATGCCAGGAAATAGGCACTGCCTCTGAATCTGGATGACAATGAGGGAAAAGCACTGAAGACAGGAAAAAAGAGGAACATGTAATGTGTTCCTTGTATGGCATGGCTTAATTAGCTACACATCATGCCACAGCCTCACTGTTAGCGCATACCACGCATCAGGCTACAGATGCATTTAAGGTTTACCAGATTACCCATGTGTCATATACTATGTGATGCAGTTTAGCATCTTCTTGATTACCCCAACCTACGGTTGGATCCTCCATAGAGTAACCCTGAAAGCCACACGATGCAAGTAGCCTCTCTGAGTGCAAGCTTGATTAGACATCCTTGAGGGGGATGAACTGTAATTTGCAACGAACAAAAGTGCTTTCATTGATTTAAATGCACATTTTGAAAACCCTCCTTCTAGCACTTACCTGTTAAACTACACATCCACAACTGATGCTAACAGAATATGCCAAACGCATAAAATCTATTAAAGTGTGTACAATAGGAAAATGTTTGAGCATGCTCATTGCCATGTGTTGCAACCATTGCTGAATTCTATGACAGGACCTGAGGCTCCGATTATGCTTCTCTTTCTATGCTCTATTTTTCAGCAGCCAATCAAAAGTAAAACTTAAAACACTACATTTCCCATGAGTACCCACAGTCACTTGTAACAAAAAGAGCCCACACCCCTATATAACTCCAGAAATGCCATTTTGTGGTCTCTTGCTTTGAAGCCAGTTAAGTGTCTCATCCCCCTTGATATTGCCTTCTTTCAGAAGTTGAAGATATACATTTCTATCCTGAGGTGCACAGTGTCTGCTTGGCAATCTATCAACTATGTATAATCCTTTTGAAGAGGAGATGGATCAGTACTATGACGACCTGGAAGGGTCCTTGGAGCCGGATTTGGTAGAAGCATTGGATGCTGGAGTGCAACAATCAGTGGATAAGGCCTTAGTTAGGGCTCTGGGCCCTATTACCCAACATCCGTGTGGCTAAACTAGTCAACAGGGCTGGATCCCTGTTTCATCGGTGGGGAAGACCCCCTCCCAAGCACGGCAAGAACAAGGGTAAATCTGCCAAAGGTCTCCACTCTGCCACATTTGAAAAGCTTGCAGACTCCCTTTCGGGGGATCATGCATATAGTGCTCTGTCTGATAGGGCCTCTTCCCCTTCACAGATCTTGGGGATTCTGGTTCCTCTAACTCAGATAGTTCAGAGCACGAGGATGAGCCTGGTCCCAGCAAACATAAGTGCAAAATGTGCCATGAAGAACCCACCAAACATCCCAAGTTGCTGGATTTGAAACCAACAGAGATCATCCACCCACGCTCCACCACCTGGCTCCCTCCTCAAGAAGTGGCTATGTCCAGTCCTATATTCACCAGGGCTTTGATAAGGATGTCAGGGCGCGACTAAGGTCAGAATGCCCCAGGCTGGATCTCCCCGGCAAGGTGACTGATACCCCCGAGGTGGACCCCACCATGGTAACTTTTCTTTAATAGTATTCCAGAGATCCCCAAAAGGGACTTGACCGCGCCTGGCACAACGGCCAAGATAAGTTGACGGACATCACCGGGCCTCTCACAAAATTCCTGGAGTTGGCTTTCCAGGCCAAGGATTCTGCGACCTTCATCGATCCCGATATTTTGGTGGGATGGGCCCAAAGGGCTGTGTGCCAGCTCGGCAATGCAAACTGTGCAATTCCACCTAGCGTTGTCGCTCTATACTCGTCAAAATTGACCCCAAGCTTAATGTGCTGGCTTCTTCTGATGCAGGGCCTGTGGTGCAAGGTCTCCTCTTTGGGGCCCCATTCCTCAAGAAACTTGCCAAATTCGCCGCCACATACAGTTCTCTTGACAAGGTCCGAGGGTCGCTCAAGAAGGTATTTCACCAATCCTTTTTTAGTAGGGTCGGACGCTTCAGGGGGGCGTGCGTTCAGCTGTGGTTACTACCAAGGCCCACAGCGAGACTACTACCAACGTGGTAGAGGTGGTGGACAGGACTCTAACAATTCCACCTGCTACCCTTCCCGCAACCAAGGACCGGTTTAGGAGAGGGCGCTACAGAGGAACGCAAGGAACCTCCCAGAAATCTGGAGCTACAGGTGAGAACTGGTTCTCTCTCCAAGGTCTCTTTGGTGGGCAGAACCGGTCTATTTCTGCACAGCTGGCAAATGTTGACCCAGGATCTGTGGGTACTCGAGTCAGTGCAGGGGTTCAGGTTGGAGTTTTACAACACCCCATTTCAGGGCTCCCAGTCCGATGTATTTTTCCCAACAAGAGTGAGACTTCATCACCTCAGAGATTCAGATTCTCCTAGAGAAAGGGGCTATAGGGGTGACCTTTCCTAGGTGGCATGGGTTTTCTCAGCTCTAGCTTTCTAGTGGAAAAGAAAGCTTGGTTAGTTTACCGGCACTTCAAGATGGAGGGCATCCATCTTTTACGAGACATCCTTCAAGAAGGGGACTGGATGGCGTGTCTCAATTTAAAGGACGCGCACTTGACCATCCCCATTTTCGCCCCTCATCGTCGTTTTCGTCAGTTTCTGTGCCTAGACTGCTGTTATGAATTCTAGGTCTTTCCTTTTGGCCTCTCCTCTGCACCATGGTGCTTCACAAAGATTATGAGGCTGGTAGTAGAGTCCCTTCGAGCGAGGGCTGTACGCCTCTACCTGGATGACATAATTATCATGGCCCAGAGTCCTCAAACAGTCTTGTCTCACTTAGAATAGATGATCCTCCTTCTTCATGATCTGGGTTTCATCATCAATGTCCAGGAGTCCATTCTTGTCCCAGCTCAACGCCTAGAATTCCTGGGTTTTCAGGTGGACTCGGTCTTGATGCAACTAGTCCAACCCCCTCAAAAAGTACGGAATATCATGAAAGAGCTGAGGTCTGCACTGTGCAGACAGACAATATTCTTAAAGTCAATAGCTTGGCTTGTAGGGCTTCTAGTTTCTTCGATTCAAGCCATTTTCCTGGGTCCTCTCCACTACAAAACTCTTAAAGGCTCAAGAGCCAACACCTCTGCAAAGGTCTCAGTTACTCGGAACAGGTGTCTTTGTCAGAGGAAGCCAGAACAGAGATGTTTTGGTGGCTGGATCACATGGAGGCCTGGAACAGCAGAGCGATCTTTGGCTCCGCTCCAGAGATGATTATAGAATTGGATGACAACCGGTGGGTCTAGGGGGCAAGATGTGGGAGGATCTCCACGGAGGCCGTTGGTCCAATTCAGAGCTTTCCCTTCATATCAATTGTTTGGAACTCCTTGCAGGGTCTTTTGCAATTCGTCTCTGCAAGGAAACAAATTGGGTGGAACCAAATCTCGTCTTCTGCCGGAGATAGCCAAGAACTTTTGGCACTTTTGCCATCAACATTGCTTGTCGGTGGTGGCAGAGTATCACCCAGGCCAACACAATACTGTTGCGGATAGGGACTCCTGTCATCTATGGGATTTCAAAGACTGGAGGCTTCTGCCAAAGAGCGTTCACAGAATTCAACGCCATTGGGGCCATGGGGACAACATCGTGTCATACGCAGACGATACCCAGCTCATCCTCTCCCTATCCAACGAGCCCAACACCGCCAGACGCAACTTTCGAGAAGGCATGGAAGCCGTCGCCAAATGGATGAAAAACAGCTGCCTACAACTAAACACCAACAAAACAGAAGTACTCATCATGGGCCCAAACCCCGATGCCTGGAGCGACACCTGGTGGCCCCCCGCCTTCGGAAACCCGCCAACCCCCACGGACCACGCACGCAACCTGGGAATCATCCTGGACTCAGAGCTCAAAATGGACCGCCAGATCAACTCTGCCTCGTCTTCCTGCTTCCACACCCTCCGCCTCCTTCGGAAGACCTTCAAATGGATCCCCCTCGAACACCGAAAGACCGTCACTCACGCCCTGGTCACCAGCAGACTCGACTACGGCAACGCACTCTATGCCGGAATAAACAAAAACCTCACCCGCAAGCTACAGTACATCCAGAACGCCGCCGCAAGACTGGTCCTCAACCTGCCAAAACACTGCCACATCTCCCAGCACCTGCGCACACTCCACTGGCTCCCTGTCGAGGCGAGAATCACCTTCAAGATGCTCACCCACGCACACAAGGCCCTCCACGGCACCGGACCAGCATACCTGAACAGCCGACTCAAATTCCACGCACCCCAAAGGACCCTACGATCAGCCCAGCTCTCCTACGACGTGGTCCCCCGCACCAGAAAGACCAGATCGGGAGGCCGCTCCTTCTCCTTCCTCGCGGCCAAAGCATGGAACGCCCTTCCGCTCCACCTCAGACAGACAACATCGCTCCCCATCTTTGCAAGAAACCTCAAAACCTGGCTCTTCGACAGACCCTCTCCTTGATGGATGGAACCTGCACCCCCCCCCTAGCGCCTTGAGACCCTTACGGGTGAGTAGTCGCGCTTTAACAAACCCCTGATTGATTGCTTGGTGGACTTGTTCACCTCTCGCCTCAAACGGCAACTCCAGACTTTCTTTAGTTGGTGCCCGGATCAAGAAGCGCAGGGCACGGCTGCCTTCCTTCGGGACTGGTCCCTCAGCCTGGGTTGCGCGTTTTCCTTGTTTATGATGATTCCCAGAATTCTCTCCCAGGTAATACATCAGAGAGCAGTTGCTGTTTAGTGGTAAGCTTTTTATCTTCTCTAGCATCGGCTGGTATGGCCTAGTGGTCAGTTATTAATTTTAGATCCGCAATTTCTGTGAGTTATCTTCCTTTGGAGGGTAAGCCCATTGGTTAGCATCTGATTGATTGTGTGCAAGCTTTTACATGGTATTCAAATGCCCAAACCCCATCAGGCAAAGTATTCCATTTTGTGGGACATCAATAGTGTTCTAAAGTTTTTAGAGAATTGGCCGGATAACAAGTATTTATCGTGCAAGCAGCTGTCAGCCAAATTGACGATGCTTTTGTGCCTAATTTCCTGCAAACTAGTGTCTGATGTTCGTGTCTGGATCTTTCCGGTAGAGTGTTCTCTCCAGAAGGAGTTTCCTTCATTATTACCAGGAGAATGAAGACGAATTGCAAGTCTGTTTATTACCCAGCGTTCCCTGGTAATAGTAAGCTTTATGTGGTACAATGTTTGAAAGCTTATGATGCAAGTACTAGTGAATCCCGTTCTGATATCGGGGGCCAATTGTTGATTGCATTACAAAACCCTTCAGGCCTGTAGCGGCAGCCACTTTAGCCCGGTGGATGCGTTGGCTGAAGCTGGTATTGATACTTTGGAGGACATTCGGCTAGGGGGGCGATAGCCTCCAAGTGTTTTTCCTTAGGGTCTAGGTAAGACGATATTATGAAAGCTGTGGACTGGTCATCCAAGTTTACTTTCAAATCCTTTTATTATATGCCTATTGTGAACGTTGCCTCAGTGGTGGTGGCTCAGATTTGACCAAGCATAATCGGAGCCTCTGGTACTGACACAGAATAAAACAAGCATTGGCATAGCCAATAGGTCTCGCTTTTGGGACCTTATAAGTGTTTAACCATGCAGCACATTATACAGAAAATGTCAGGGAGACCACTCATTGTGTGTTGGTGCAGAAAGGTGGAGCTGCGTTTTTTGCACGAAGGTGGTGTGATCGCAGAGGCTGTACATTGTACAGGAGATGGGATCCTGCCCTGCATGAGGAGGTGTTAAATCATTAAAAGTGAAAAATGCCATACTTACATTGGTTTGCGATCCATGTCCTCATCATATTCTGTTCTTTGTAAGGTGGTTTATTCCACCCAAAAAGTACACAATACTTTTCTATGTGCAGCAAGTCAAGTCTGAGATGTCCTGCTGATATAAAACAAAGCTCTTTTGTTTCCCAGTTCCAAGCATGTAGATCTCATTTGGTCCAGGTTTTCTACTTGCTTTGTGTAACCTGCTGTTCAGTACTACCCATTATGAATTCTGGATTAAAAGTACCAGAATCCAAACTAAAAATTCAGACTAGATGAGGTACTTATGCATGGAACTAGGAAACCTGAGAGTTTTTTGCTTGAAATTCCCACCCATCCTTCTAGTCCTTGAAGTTGTGTTACTGCTATATAAAATATGTATGTAACATTTAATCGAAGTAACCACAAGCATACATACACTTACACAAACACGTGCGACAGATGCAATTACGAAATAAGCTCTAATGAGCACTGAAACCTGTGGACTGCAGGTCGCATGCATACAACTGCAGCAGATACTCAACCTCCTGAGCTATCTCATTGGAATTAGTACATAACATGACGATGACACAGTTTTTGTGATATGCTCAACTCACCAATCTATTTACAGACTGCTTTTACCAATGCTCCTTTACGCAACATGAAATGTTATTTTGATGGGCTTGAATTGTTTACTTTTCAGAATGTCTTCTGCCCTTCCAGTGAAATCCGAAAGCCAGATGCAGAGCGGATATTATCACAAAGCTTCTCTGTGGTCGCCCGTTTGATAACTCTATGTCGGAGTACAATCAGATAAACACTTTTGTGTCCCTGACAGGAATATTCTCACACGCGATGCTCGGCTGCCACCTAAAGTCATTATTAATGGCTTGAAACAAAAGGATATTTGCATTTAATTCCTCTCTTTTCCTCCTGCCCTGTCGTGTGAGAGGAACGGACCTGAAGCATATATGAAAGGTTCAAAAGGATGTTTTTTTTTTGGCCACGAGTGCTGCTCGTTCCGGGTGAAATTTGACACAAGGCACTGCTAGGGAGTCCCTGGACCCCACAACTGGCTCGAGGATGCACATATTCAGGGGTTGTGGCACCCCTCATCACGGCCCCCTCATGACAGGACAGAGAGGAACCACACACTACTTTGTAATAATGGCATATGGCACCACCCTGCCCTCCCCAAGCAGGACAGAAGTCAAGCCAATGCACACTCTCTCCCAAAACTGGGCACAGCACAACTATCAACTTTCATACAGTTCTCTAAACTCAACACGTCCCAAACGTTACACATACACAACAAACCCTCCACACGCTCTCTGCATAGAAACGAGGAACCACTCCTACCTGAAGCTACGCTGGACTCCTCACCAGTGCCTGTACTGGTGTCCGGAAATGCCAGCGCTTGAGCTAGGAGCCAGAAAGTCGGGTCTGCCAGGTGACCACACACAGCAACATGCATTTACAATGCAATCGGTCTCCATTTGCTTGAGCTATTGGCATTGTAAAAGGGCTTGGCGCTTTGGTGTGCAGATAGAAGAGGGTTCACTGTTGAAGAAGCCTTGTCCCCAGTAGGCAGTGGTTAGATGGGGACCTGCCATCAGTAGGTCTGTCGGTGGTGAACAGGGGAGTGGTGGACTGCGGTCACAGGATCGTAGTGACATCGGAGGGGTGGTTTTATGGGCTGGCGGAAAGCATAATGGTGTGTTTCGTAGTGGCGAGAGTACTGTAATAGAGGGGTTCGTCGCAGGCATAACAGCAGTTTTCTGTGTTTGGAGGTGGGTCACGGAGCTAGGCGTCGCTTCAGGCATTTACTAATGTATGTAAACGGGCAGAGGAGAGAGGGCGGAGCTGACCGATGCAGGAACCTGAATCCCTTTTTTATGGTCAGCTGAGAGGCTCCGAGTTCCTGTAATAGGGCAGGGGAGAAAAATAAAGTTGTTGAAATCACATCACAAATAGTGTTACGCGTTTATTAGATCTATTGAAAAACAAATAAATAAAACGAAAAGTATTTGCAATGTAAAAGGTGTCACATGTTTTTAGAGTTAAAGCTCTTGGTGTTGAAATGCCACGGACGTGACGGCACGGCACAGTTGGCACCTCAGCTGGAAAAGCACCGCCAGGAGTATCAGGAAGCAGCGACCTCGGAGGGGTGGTGGGGGTGGCCATGCACTTTTGTGGGAGGGGTGTGGTGGTGTGGGAAACAGCACAGGGAAATAAAAAGCACGCGAGTGGTGCGTGCAGAGAAAGCCAGATGGCAGCTCTGGTGGGGGAGGGGCAAGCAAGACAGAGAGGCAGAGCGAGGCGCGCGCGGGAGAGCGAGAGGAAAGCCCGATGGCGCTCGTGCCTGTGCGCGTAATCGCGCGCAGAATGCCACACAAAAAGCTGTGGTCGCATTTCTGAAAGCCCTGTTACTAAATGTCTCGCCCAGACCAGCGCAAGCGCTGGCTCAGGGCGAGACCTAAAAACGTCTAGCATTCGTGAAAGAAATTCTCAATTCTGTTAAGGCCACAGAGGCGAGGATTATCCCACCCTAGGCTATGTTTGTTTATGTACTTATAATGCTTGCACTTGATTATTATTATCTTAATTTATGCCCATCCTGTTATTCATATCTGGTTGTGAAATTGTTAAAGTGATGGCCAGTGTTTACAGCTTTGGTGTTTTCTTTTCCTCTCAGGAAACAATATGAAGTGACCACTTCTGGGTTTGACGTTTTGCAGTGTTGGAGGTTCTCCCTCGCTGGTTTCTTGACCTCGACGGATGTTTCGTCTTCGATGGAGGTCATCAATGCCCTGGAGCAAGGGTCTTAGAGTAGGTCTACTGTTGAGCCCTGTTTTTTTCTTTAAAGTTCTTAATGGTCCTTCCTTTTAGGATTCCGGAGTGATGGACAGTTATTTGCTGCATCTCCGCAAAGAAAGAGGACACAAGATGGTGTTTCTGGAATTATAAAGGGCTGTGGGCTGTATGATTGGTACATGTGACTACTCATGGGAAATGTAGTATTTTAGGCTTTACTTTTGATTGGCTGCTGAAAAATAAAGAATAGAAAGAGAAGCATAATCCTCGCCTCCGTGTCCTTAATAGAATTGAAAATTCTTATTTTGAATGCTAGAAATTGTTTTACTCGGGCACAAAGAAACAGAGAATGAGAACACCTGACACAAATGTAATTTGCCCTGGGAAGTTTTAGCTGCTGAACTGAAAATGAACCCGTTGGTGTGTATAGCAATATTCTCCACATAAAAACTGGGTAGCGCTCTGTACAAAAACCTGGGTTAATTACGCAGTCCAACTCTTTCCTACCCACCACCCAAAAAAACAGGTCCACGAATGGTGCTAAAAAGTTCCAGAAAGGCATTTGCAATCTGTAATCATTGGCAAAAAGATTTAATTCATCATATTAAAATTATGTTCAGTTTTAAGACATCGAAATGTAAAGGAATCTATTGTTTCCACAAACATTAAGTGCCCTCTCGGGCTCAGAGCATAATATCTTTGGGTGGTGTAAGAAACAGGTGCAGCCTCCTGTGTACTTGTAGACCGAACATGGCGTCTTTCCTTCTCCATCCTGGTTGGTTCCATGGCTTTTATAGAGAGGTAATAGGCCCTCGACTGGGGTCAACAACAGGTCTTTCAGTTAGTTTGTCAGCTTGTGCTGCCTGGCTTCCTGAGGTCTTATGGGATATGCTGCCACTGCTTCTCCTGTGCATTCAGAAGCTTTGACCAGAACCGTGCATGCAGCCTTCTCAAAGGGTGAGGGAGAGATCTGCACCGCCCACAAATCGGGTCTGCATTTTGGTGAGGAGGGGCAGTTGTGACTGAAGAAAGGCGACGCCAAGCATGGTGAACCCGCTGCACATGGATACGTCCAAGGAACGCAGCTCCTTGCACTCTTTTCCAAGAGCCCTCAGAGTCCTGAAACAGAGACCGAACTCAATCACACCATGGGCACTCCAGAATATGAATACGATTAAAAACAGTGTTTGTTAGTTAATAAAAACCATCACAAATAGAAACACAGTACAATTAAGAAGAAAACAAGTTACTTACCTGTAACTTTAGTTCTCCAGTATTGGAAACTTTCATAGATTCACATGCTTGAATCATTCCCCGACGTCGAGATGGGAGTCCCCAGTATATATAAAAATAGCAATACAAACCATTACAAATAGAAACTAGGCCTAGGCCCATTCTAGTTTTGTAACATATCCATCTCTTTTTGTAAAAGAGACCAAACAAAATCAACAACCAATCAGATCAGCCTCACCCTCTAGAACCCTCCTGAGAGAACCTCAGACCATAAGATTTTCGTAGCCGTAGTGCCACAGGATAACCATAAAGATGCAGAAGGTCGAGCTTTCCCAGGGGAGGAGGGTGGGTCGCGTATGAATCTATGAAAGTTTCCAATAGTGGAGAACTAAAGTTACAGGTAAGTAACTTGTTTTCTTACTCCAGTATGGGAACTTTCATAGATTCCCATGCTTGAATCAGAGTAGCTAGCAGTCATGAGCACATTTCTTTGTCTGTATTACTTTCAACAGAGATCAATAACGCATCAAAAAGATTAAAGAAAGGAAAGGAAATAGCATATTTCACAGTTTAGACTTTATTCTTTTTTTTTAAGTAGTGAAATAAAAGATATCACCACAATTCAAATGCGAATCAAATACCCATATATGCATACAGAAATAACAAGAAGCAATCAAATGCATCAAAGAATGTGCGAAGAAGTTATAAAGGAAAAGGAAGGAGGGATGAGAGGGAAAGCTCACCACTTATGGAAAAAGGTTCCTCAGGACTGCTTGGCCCACTTTAGTGTCACTGCGCGGTGAAGAATCCAAGCAGTAATGTCTTGTGAAGGTATGGGTACTCTTCCAGGTCGCCGCTCTGCAGATGTCCCGAATAGGTACCCCAGCAAAGAGAGCCGTAGAAGAAGAAATCGCCCTTGTGGAGTGAGCCCGGACTTTCCCTTCAAGGGGCTTACCAGCTGCTTGATGACAATATTGGATAGAGCTGGAAATCCACCGTGCAATCCCTTGTTTGGAAAGTGGAAATCCTTTACGAGAGGCGCTGTAAGCCACAAAGAGCTGAGGTGACTTTCTGAAATCCTTAGTCCTCTGAAGATAGAACTTCAGGCAACGCTGAATGTCCAGTGAGTGAAGTGACCTCTCAGCCGGAGTCGTAGGTTGAGGGAAAAAGAGTTTTAAGTATCACAGGTTCATTTAAATGAAAGTCCGAAGGTACCTTCGGGATGAACTTTGGGTTGGTACGGAGTACTACCGTTTCATTCTTGAATTGAAGAAAGGGCTCTTGAATGGTGAGTGCCTGCAACTCGCTGACCCTTCTAGCTGATGTCAAGGCTAGAAGAAGGGCCACCATCCAGGAGAGAGATTTCAAGTTTGCTTTATGTATAGGCTCGAAAGGATGTTTCATGAGCTGGGTCAAGACCAGATTAAGGTGCCACAGTGGTGGAGGAGGCTTCACTGGAGGGAAGGCTCGAAAAAGACCTTCATAAACTGTTTAATTATCCTTGCTGACCAGAGCGAAGGGCCTGAGGATGTCCTTCTGAAGCGAGAGATGGCCGCGAGATGAACTTTAATAGATGAATGAGCCAGGCCCGCCTTTGCCAAGGAAAGAATGTAAGGAAGGATTTCATGTGCCGAGGAAGAGAAAGGGTGAACTCCTGATTCTCGGCACCAGTGACAAAACCTCTTCCACTTCATCCGGTAGGTTTTGTTTGTACTTTGAGCACGGGCCTGAGACAGGATCTCTCTACATTCTGCAGAGAGCTTTAAGTCGAGAAACTCCCTGTGCTCAGGAGCCACGCTGATAATTGCAGGGATCCGGATGCAATACTTGGCCCTGGGACATTGTCAGTAGTGATGGAATCGGTTTCAAAGGAACCGGATGCTCCAAGGATAGGAGAGGAAGCTCCGTGAACCAGTACTGGCGAGGCCAGGGCGGTGCTATTAGGTTCATTTTGCAGTGTTCCGTCTTTAGCTTTCTGAGCAGTCTCGGGATCAGAGGAATGGGGGGGGAAAGAGTAAACAAAGGCGCATGACCATGCCATCGAAAACGCATTCCCCAAGGATCCCGGATGGTGATGCCAACTTGCGTAGAACCGGCATTTCTTGTTCTCCGGTGTGGCAAAGAGATCTATGGCCGGTCTGCCCCATAGTCGAAAAATCTCCTCCAGAGTCCTCTGGTCCAGTTCCCATTCGTGGCTGACTGACTTTAGTCTGCTTAGTGTGTCTGCTGTCTCGTTGAGATTCCCTGGGAGATGTTCCGCTTTTAGTGAGACTCCATGCAGTATCGCCCATTCCCAGACAGCTTGAGCTTCCGCCGACAGCAGACGAGATCCTGCGCCGCCCTGCTTGTTGATATAATGCATGGCTGTAGTATTGTCTGTTCTTATTAGAACCAACGAATCCTTTATTCTCGGGAGGAAAGCCTGAAGGGCTAGGCGAATCGCTCTAAGTTCCAGCAGATTGATGTGCAACAGACGATGGTGGTGTAGCCATCGACCACTTATCTGGAGGTCCTGTAAGACCGCTCCCCAGCCCTCCAGAGACGCATCTGTTGTAATAATCTGAGGAGCTGGGGTGACCATGAAGGAGAGACCTTGAGAAATGTTCTCCTCGCGAGTCCACCATGAAGCGACTTCTTTCATTGGCACAGTGATCGTGATCATGTCCTCGAAAGACCCTTCTACTTGGCGCCACTGTAAGTCCAGTTGTTCCTGAAGAGGATGCATTCGTAACATGCAGTGAGGAATTAGAGGAATGCAGGACGAAATGGATCCCAGGAGGGACTTGTAGAGGCGAACTGAAAGTGACCTTCTTTTTTGAAGTAGATGGGCCATCGACATCAGTTTGGCTTGTCTTTCCACTGACGGAAAAGCCTTGTTCAGGGATGTGTCCAATATGGCTCCCAGGAATTTGGCGTTCTAGGAAGGGCACAAATTTGATTTCTCTCTGTTTAGGGTAAGACCCAGACCTTTGAACAGCTTTGTACAAGCTGCCACTGACCTATCGGCTGCAGTCTTGGTAGGAGCCTTTAGCAACCAGTCGTCCAGGTAAGGGAAAACCTGGTGCTGTTGTTTCCTTAGAAAAGCCGCCACCGGAGCCAGTATCTTTGTAAAGATCCTTGGTGCCGATCTGAGGCCGAAGGGGAGGACCCTGAATTGAAAGTGGCTCTTGGCTACTGTGAAGCGAAGAAACTTCCTGTGGGATGGATGTATGGGAACATGAAAATATGCGTCCTCTAGGTCCAAAGTGGCCATGAAATCTCCTGAATTTAAAAGTCGAAGTATGTCCTGCAAGGAGACCATTCGAAATGACTGTTTGATGAGATAGGTGTTGAGCTCCCTCAGATCTAGAATAGGGCGCCACTTTTCTACAGTCTTTCGAACTAGAAAGAACCGGGAGTAGAAACCCTCTCCTCTTTGTGAGGTAGGGACCGGTTCTATCGCCCCTTTCTGCAGCATCTGTTGGACCTCTAAACGCAGGAGACGAAGATGTTTCGTTACGTTGGCGTGAGGAGGCTTGGTTGGAGGAGGATGGACAAACTCCAGCGTGTGGCCAAATTGGATGATATTGAGAACCCAACGATCCGATGTTATCCGTTTCCATTCTTGGAAGTATTGCCCCCCACAGGTGTTAAATGAGGGGGAGGAACAGTAGACAGAGCCAGCAGGCCGCTATTGACGCTTAGAGGACTCCTTCCCCTGGCGTCCTGCTCTTCCTCTGTTCGTCGATCTTGAATACGACGAGGACTGACCCTGCCGTTGGTTATACTGCGGGCGGTAAGATTGCGAGGCAGGCGTATACGAGGAGTACCAATATTGCTGGTAACCTCCTCTGTATGAGGGAAAACCTCTGCCCCTTGCACCACGAAAAGGGACCTTGCGGTATTGGAGTGTCCCTAAAGATCTCGCTGTGTCCGTATCTTTCTTAATGTCCTGAAGCGCATCATCTATGTGCTTACCAAAGAGCGCCTCTCCATCAAAAGGAAGGTCCAAATCTTGTTTTGAACCTCCGGTCTAAACGAGGTCGCTCGAAGCCATCCCTGGCGACGAAGGACTGCCACTCCAGCCAGGGAACGGAACGCAGTTGTTGCAATGTCCATCGCGCAATCAACCACCTCGGAGGAGGCCCTTTCTCCTTCCTGGAGAATCCTTTTCGCTTCCTCCTTGCTGTCATCAGGCAGCTGGTCTAGGTAGGGAGAGAGGTCACACCACATTTGGCGGTCGTAGCGCCCCAAGATGGCTAAAGCGTTTGCCGCTTTGACGAGCAGGCTTGACATCGATGAAAACCTTTTGCCAGCATTGTCAAAGCGTCTGCCCTCTTTATCTGGAGGTGTTGTTAGAGGAGCTACTGGATTTTTAGACTTCCTCTGTGCTGCCTGAGATATCACTGAGTCCGGTTTCACTAGGCAAGCTGGGCTATCCTCCGGGGCTTTATACTTTTTCTCTAAACGAGGAAGCACCGGGACCACTGTAGCTGGGGTCTTCATAACTTTGAGCCCCTCTTCCCAAACATGACCAACGAACGATAGGAATTGATCTCACAGACTTCTTAAAAGGGCTCTTTGAAATCGTATAAGAAGCACTCTGACTGTACCGATGGCATAGGAAGCTCGAATCTCTTAGCTGCCCTTTCCAACAAATTATGGAAACCACCTATATCCCCAGGTGGAGAATCCACTGGCACCGGTGAAGGTGAAGCAGGAGTAGGGATAATATAATCATCCCATTCCCTGTCTGGATCCGGGAGAACTGCATTATCCTGGTCATCATCCGAGGTATCATCCTGGATAAGTGGAGCCGTCGGTGGTGGATCCACAATCAATTGCAGTGGTGGTGGTGGCAGCCGAGGGGTGGAAGGCCCTGCAGGTAGAACAGCAGGAGCTGAAATTTGTTCCTGAGCCGGAGATGGAGTGGGAAATCTCTTTCTATAGTCTGAGAGCATGAGCTGTAAGTCCGAAATCAAGGAGGTTGGCATACCAACCATCTCCTCCTGGTAACCTCCGTGATAGTCCTGTGGGAGGATCATAATCCTGCTCTTCCCCATATTCATCCTCCGAATCCAGGTCTTGGCATGTAACATGCAGTTCAGAAAGGCTATGTGCGTACCCATATGGACCTTCCTCCTCCGAATCTTCCTCTTCCAAGAGGTGAGTAGGCAGCAGAGGTGTCACTTTGCTGGGGGAAGTGAGCTCAGGAGTAATGCAACGTTTCCTGATGTTTACCTCAGAAATTTTCTCCGTCGACGGTGTCGTCGACGATGTAGTTGTTGTCATCGTCGGTACCGATACCGTCGTCATCACTGTCGACGCCGCCGTAGTAGTCGTCGTCACCAAGGCCGTCGTCGAAGTCGTCAACGACAACTTCGCTGTCACTGTTGACCCCGCATCCGTCATCATTGGTGTCGACGATGAATGCTGCACCGTGGGCGATGAAGGCAAGGAAACTCTCAACGACGATCCCATCGCCGGAGTAAGAGAAGACCGAGACTGTACCTTTTCGCCGCGCATCGACGAAGACGATGATAGCTTCTTCGTCGACGGTGTCGTCGACAGCGTCGTCGACGGTGGAATTTTCTTAGCATGTTTTCCCTTAGAAGGTACAGAGGAGGGCTTTTTGAAGTCCTTTTGTCTGTCAGGAGGAGAAGATGGAGGAACAGAACTTGACTTCCTCACTGTAGCCACTCCTGTAGAAAGTCCTTCCCTCTCCTTTACACCTCGGTGAGGAGATTCGCTTGGACTTTGCCTGTCAGACCTATGAGAGGTCTTTTTAGAGGCTTTTCCAGGACGGTCTTCATTAGAAGAGGGGTCAGATCTCGACCTTTTCAGAGATCTCCTGGAAGACGAAGCTGATGAGGCCTCATCACTATCGTCACTGGATAGTGGATCCTTCCTGGACTTCAGCCTTTGGAGCCAGGTCAGGAGACGTCCCTCGTGGTCTCTCAAGGTTTTGGAGGAAAAAGTACGGCAAACCTTGCAATCTTTAGCCTTGTGATCTGGGTAGAGGCAATAGATGCAGTCCTTGTGAGGGTCATCCATGTAAAGCCTTTTCTTAGAGCAGGTGGAACAAGCTCTAAAAAGGCCTTTTTTCTCCTTCTCAGACATGTTGACACGAAGCTGAAGAAGCTGTTGAAGAAGCTGCTGAAGAAATCAGTTGGAAAAAAAAACTCTAAGAGTAAAGGTAACAAGGAAAAAACTGAGCAGAGATCAGTGGAGACTCCCTAGCACAACGTGCGGTAGAAAATCTGATGGTCTGAGGTTCTCTCAGGAGGGTTCTAGAGGGTGAGGCTGATCTGATTGGTTGTTGATTTTGTTTGGTCTCTTTTACAAAAAGAGGTGGATATGTTACAAAACTAGAATGGGCCTAGGCCTAGTTTCTATTTGTAATGGTTTGTATTGCTATTTTTATATATACCGGGGACTCCCATCTCGACGACGGGGAATGATTCAAGCATGGGAATCTATGAAAGTTCCAATACTGGAGTAATAAGAGTTTTTACGTAAAGTACAAATTAACAACAGCACTTCGTCATACAGTTCATTAAAATCAGTATAATTAAAGTGCGGTCATTTTAATCATTAAAAAAACCTGGGACTGTAATTACAAGAAAAAATTGTAATAAAGTATTCATAGCATCAATTAACACAAAAGTGTACACACAAAGCCGGGGCCTTAAGAAAAGAAGCTAAAATAGAAGTTAGTCACGATTGTGAGTCGGGAGTGGAGTTTATACCTAAACGGACCTTTTACCCCGCAGGTAAATATTAGGTGATCTAATGGGCATGTTTAATAACCGCGACTGGCCCATTAAAAAAAAAAATCCGATTACTGTAAACAACCTACTTCAAATACAATAAAAAGAGCATTCTGTAGTATTCTACAAAAATGTAAATAACCAAGACTCATCAAATTACTCAAAGCTACTGCTCCTAATACAGTCAAATAAAATACCACCTAGTATTTTGAAAAATCGAATTAAGCACTCAGATGTTACTCCAAAGTTGGGACATATCTGACTTTTGTGACTTTCATAAACTTCACAAATGCTGACAATAGATGTTCATCTTTACAGTTGACACATTTTCAATAGCCTCCTTGCATGGCCTAGAAGCTTGATCACCTTGAACAGCCAAGACTACAGTTTCACCCTAAACACTACCATCTACCAAACAGCAGAGCTCAGGTAAAACTAACCAGCTCCCCTTTTCCAACAAGGTTCATGAAATTGCTAAAAGTAGCATTTTAATATCCTACTTACTTTAATGTGTGGGTCTCCAGCCCCAGGGATGCAGGCAATACACTTCCACTGTCTGCTGAAGCGTTCCTTACCCCATCTTGTGCCATGGGGCATCCGAATTCACTTCTGGAAATAATACTGTGAGCCAGACTTTAAGGGTGAACATCAGAAGACATCCGCTCAATCATTGCAGAATCTCTGTTTCCATGTATTAATTATTTATCCAGTATGCTCTCACACATTGCTATGCTCATAAGGATACTGCTGCTTTTGAGCATACATTAAACCTCTCGATATTACCCTATATATACGTCAGGGCTGGACTGGCCATACCGGGCATCGGGCGATTCCCCAGTAGGCTGGAGGCCAGGGGCCGATTTTCACCTTTCTGGGTTGCTCTCACTATAGGCTTGGACGGGACACAGTAATTCCGGCAGTGCAGTGCAATGACAATAGAAGCCTCAGCGCAGCCGAACGGAGCTGCCTGAGACCGACTATGCTGTGAGGGGGCTGGTCCAGGGCTGCTTTTGACTGTCAGTGAGGCCCTGATATGCATCCATCCTTTACTTTATGTTTCCAGCCCTTGAGCTTATCAGCAGTTCTTGCTAAGTGGTAGCCTTTCAGGGGAATGACTTCATCTGATTCTAGTGCTTAGCTAAAGTACCTAATAGTATTATCTGACATGCAAATAACTATGTTGTTTTTTACTGGTGTGCAACCTAATATGGCCTGCATTCTCAAAATGCCTCCTCTGAATTTCCATGAAAATTGACCCTGACTTAAAACTTTAAATTGTTGTTTTTTCTTTTTCTCTCGCATGACCCTCCCCGGACTTACCATTCTCTGCATGATTCCTCTCTGGGAGCACAGCCTACCCTAAGTCACATGCACATTCGCCTTAATCCCGAAGACTATATTTCTGCAAAATGCCCACAACTCATCTCAAAGGTCACAACCTCTACTTTAAAAGGCATACCCTTGCAGCCTAACAATACTCAATCTCCTATAGCTCATGTACTAATACTCGCTAACCATTTGCATAAATTCACATACCTCTCCCACTAAAGATCACACCTAACTCCTATTAATATAATCTACCACTTAGAAACTGGAGTAAATGGATTGAACGGTACCTCTAAGAGCTCAAGACTAATCCCAATAACCACTAAAAAAAACACTAACCTTGGGTTCCAGAGCAGCTTCCTGCTCAATTAGAGCTTAAATGCTTCGTCAGGGATAGAAACCGATATATACATGCAATTACCATGCCAATGGAATATATAACCCTCCTGGCCATAACTAATACAGTCAGTGGTCGGGCAGTCAACTGTAGTTTATACAGACTGTATAATAATTTCCTTACACTACTTGACACACACTCACAAAAGACAAAACTGCTACGAGTCATGTCCATCATCCAGTACAGTACCCATTCACAGCAATAAACCACCCATCACCAGCTGAACAGGCGTGGAACAACTAAAGAGATCTGCCACATACCGCTGGCCAACGGAGGACATTAATTTAGTCCACCACTGCAGGTCATAACACGCTACATAGTATGACCACTTTTTGACATCTCACAATGACAATTAGATATGAGATGATAGTGGCAAAGTCCATACCATCAGATCCCTCCGCCATGTCTTCCCTAACTACACCTGCTCAGGACCATACACTTTAAACAGAATAGATCAGAATGGACAGACCAGTGCAGTAACCAGCTAAGTGGATTATGGTCATAAGTACCACCATGAAGGGACCTGCAAAGCTGTCAGCATACTGAAAACCATAAACTGTGCATCTCTCTTTCACATTTCTCCATCCATCACTCTGCTAAGTGCTGCATCCTATAACAATAAATTTGCCTCGATGGTCACCACATGTGGCATGGACACACTAACCAGATAGGATCAAAACAAATACAACACACTTTCAGCCACACACCCTACACGGTTTAGCATGCTACCCATGAAGGAAGCACTTCAGCGTCCCACATAGGGGTAGTAAGCACTATATAAATGTTGCACTACAATACATGATCTCATACCAAGTCTTCAAAAGGACAATGTGAAAAGTAGTCCTCGTTCATTGCTCAATGCAGGACAGAGAAAATCAAACCATTTATTTGATTTTGAGTTGCACAAAAACGCATTTCTCAAGAATTACCTTATTTTTCGAGCTCCGAGTTAAAACTAAACAATCTGAATCTAGTTTGCAGGAAATCAATTTCGTCCTTGTTACAGGCTCATCATCTAGGAACAGCTTGGTTCCAGTGACACAGTGTGCACGGAATCCACATCTGGGCTTACCCGCCCCACTGAGGGCAACACAATAAGTATACAAAACAGTGATAGGTGGAATGCTTGAATTAATCTCAGCCGCTGGTAAATCCCTCGGCCGGGCAAGACTGTTCCCATGAGGAGCGGGATCAAGGCTGATTTGCATTTATCTGGTTGCAAAATGACGTGGCCTTGTGGGAGAAAAACAATGGATTGGGATGTGGCCTCGGATGATTGCCAGTGGCGAAGATTAATTCAAGCATTCCATCCATCACTTTGTGTTTTGATGCTCTAAGTGTGATGGGTATGCCCAGACATGGGTCCCGTGCTCACTGTGCCACTGGAATCAAGCTATACCAGGCTCATGAGCGCATAATAAGGGCAAAACCAGTGCTGGGTTGCTTGTATTCCTGTTAAGGGAGGTCCTGGCCTGGCAGTTCGGGCTGGACTGTTCCCATGAGGAGCTGGGTCCAAACTGAGGTGGCATGGTGGACTAAAACAATGGATTGCGATGCAGCCCGAGCGATTAGCAGTGGCTGAGATTAATTCAAGCATTCCATCCATCACTTTGTTTTTTGACACACGTAAGAAACAGCACTTCAGATGGCAAACAGAACTTGCCTATCGACATAGAACCTGAAAACAAACGCTGGCATAGAAAAAGGAGCACAGATCGAAAATATGGAGTCAACCCCCCCTGCAACACAGACCCCAAACCTGTACCCTAAAACAGAAAAGAAATCATACATTGCATTCCCAAACAAGCAGCCAGAGTCAGGGCGTGCAACTTTTTAGATTTACTCCATATTAAACCATCTCCAAAAGCTGTTATATGTCCCAGTTCCTGATAGTAAATGTGCAAGAGCTTGGACATAGACAAGTATATCCCCCAAAGTACGATAACAGTTTTTGCCCCAAAAGAGGAAGGTGCCCACAGTTTGACACATAGTCCGCTTCAGTTCCGGCAACTTTACGGAGGCCCACACCAAACCACAGTCCCAACACGTAGATACAGGACCACAGAAAAGAAAGGTTAGTTTTAACATAAATAGATATAACGCACAGACACCAGCCTGATGCTCTCCCCCCCGAATTGTAAACACCAGGAGCAGGCAGACAACTAACCTGAATCTAAGCCTTCACCCTTTAGGATGCTCGCAGCCTGCCAACGCCAGAAAGGTAAAATGCCTCAGTCTTAACACGATATGCCCTGCATCAGCCTGCCCTCATACAGGAAAGAGCCAACCTCTCAACAGTCACAGAAACTCCGCACCCCAAAGTGGCAAGTCAGAGCTAAAGCCAGCAGATCGAACACAAGTCTGAAACTGTTCCTTAAACAGTGTCAACACAACAAGCTTGTACAATTTGAAGCAAATACTGCCTCAAGCAGAGGAGGAAGAATATTTGGCAGTCTGCGCTCTAAAACACACACTTACATTGAAACGCGCACCACACAGAAGCAGGGTCGGATTGGGAAGGCGGGCAGTCGGGCATTGGCCGTTGGGCCGGTGCCTAAGGGTGACATGTGGGCCAGTTTTTAAAGGGCCTCAGCTTCATTCCTGCCCTCCCAGGCCATCGCACGTCAGGCTAAGGTGTGTGCGGCGAAGGTGTTAAGTGTGACAATCTGCCTTAATGGTGGCCAGGTATTGCTCGATTTGTTGGGTCATTCTTGCCTCGGCTCCCCAGTGGGGCCACGAAGTAGTGTCTTGCCCCTGATCCCTCCCCTGCCAGGCCATCACATTCAGGCAATGGTGGGTGGGGGTGGGTGGCAGCATGCAGGGGCCTCACTGGGGAAGCTGAATTTTGGGATATGGGCCATCTACATCTCAGGCCCCACTGGAGCAGCGGTAGCTGTGTCCTTTTTCTTGACCCCTCCTCTGCAAGGCCATCAACCTGAGGCTATGGAGGGCTGGGGAGGGAGTGAACTAAGTGAAGCCTTCCTGGAGGGTGTGCGTATTTGCATAGGCCTCGCTGAGAGGTAACCTTTATTAAGCTTTTAGTAAACCAGAGAGGATGTGGCTTTGTGGCCGAAGCTGCCTACTTTGGCAGTCGGAGACCAGGTTTCAGTCCCAGCGTCAGCTCAACATCCTGTGATTCTGGGCAAATCACTTAATCTCCCAACTGCAAAAATAAAAATAAATTTGATCTTGTGTAGTGTAACTGTTGCTCATATAAATCGTTCCAATGTCCTGGCGCCGAGTTCACCTTATGTAAAACTATAAAAAACAATTCGAAATTAAAACAGCAACTTATTTAGGTTATAAGATTCTGCAAGGGCCAGAGCATGATAATTAGAGAGCACTATTTATATAAAAATATCCATATTCATTTTTAACATGAACATGGCTTTTCTGTCTTTTTTAGTTTAACTATTAGTCACGATTGAGTAAAGCAGCTTTAGAAGATATTTTAAAGTGCTTTCAACTTACGTTGACTGCTTACATACCGATCAGAGCAAAAAAATAGAGCCCGGCCAGGATATTAAAATACAGGTCATGTCGGTAAACAAACAGCCATGTAGCAACCCTAGCTAGATCAGGTATTGTGGCCCTTGGTCCATTTTATTTCAACTCGCCCACCTTAGCCAAAATGCAGTGCTTCTAGTTTTCACCAATCTTACTAATTCTATAGGGTTTAAAATGCTTAGGTTGCCAAACATTTCTCTAAAAATTAGTCCAATGAGACTAATACATGTTTTTTTTCTGAAAGGGCACGAGCCGCAAATGTGGGCCACTTTTTTGGGACTGCCCGGGCCTAATTGCAATCCCAATCCGACCCTGCACAGAAGACGTCCTCAACCTAACCTGCTCTGCAGCAGAGATGACGCAAGCATCCTACCGCCCAAGGTTACAAGTTGGGAAAAAAACCTGCCCAGGTCAGTACTCACAGGTCTGTCAGCTGGTTGCAGCCGGATAGGTTGAGATGCTGAAGTCTCCTCAAGTAGCGGGAAGCTGCCTGAAACCCTTCGTCGCTGACCCGGAGGCAGTGGCTCAGCGACAGCTGCTCGAGCGAGCGGCAAGCAGCGGCAAAGGTCAGCAGGCTGCGGTCGGTCACCTCTGTCACCAGGCTCAGAGACAGCCGCCTGAGGTCCGTGAACTGGATCACCTGCGGAGACGGAAGAAACAGTCGCTGTGACAGGAAGAGTGCACCGAGAGGAGTCTTCGGGTTTCATATGTATACATTCTTTTTGTTTACCATGTTATCTTATCTCGCATCACAATTCAAGATTAAAACAGCCTTTTTCATTTAAGGTTCTTCACAAGATTCTTCCTGGATTTACCCCTAGCGAACTCTTGTTAATGGGCACAGCTTTAACTGGGTTTTACTTTGATTACCACAACAATCCCCCTTTGGGCCTGTCTAAAAATCTAATGGCAGCAACTCGAGCCGGTAGTGCCTTTACTTTCAGCCCTGGACTGGCAAGAGTCCTGCCCTGGCGCCCCCAGCAAATAGCTGAGGGGCGCCATTAGTCGCTCCACGGGCAGGAGCGAGCCAAGGTGGGAGTCTGTTGTTTGTTCTGCCTTCAAAGCAGGTCATGACATCATCAGGAGGTGCCCGGGACAGGACATTTAAGGTGTCATGAAGCAAGAGATCGGCCTCTTTTCCTCTCCACCGTGCTCCAGCACACTGTGGGCTATGCGGTGCCCTGGTTGGTATGGAACAGCGTTTATTGACCATCCCTCAGAGACGGGGATGTAAGTGTGGGTTGCCACTAAGGGATGCTTGCCAATAATCTCCGAGATGCCCTTGGTTCAGGGTTGGGGAAATGGATAAGGAATAAGGGCCTTCTGGCACTATGCACAAATATATTGCTTGTACAATCTTTACTCTGTTTTTTGTGCTGATCTTATGACCTGGAATTTTCATGACTAATGTCTGTTTAACTATGGTTCTTATGTTTTCTTTTCTCACTGAAGCTGTGTTTTAATAAAGATAAAGGGCTACGCCTTGGTTAAACCATAATCAAAGTTGTCTCTCCCCTGTGAGTCTTTGGAGTGGGGGGCAGCGACTTGCACGTTGGGAGCGCACTAATGGTGGAATCCTAGGCACCGAGGGCCTCATTAAGAGGTTCCCCGTAATCCATATTTACACGCCACATCAGGATTCCTAGATATGCAGTGTTTCACCCCGGGGCTAATGTTGCGGGCTCAAACTCTCAAAAAAATGCGGAATTACTGGGAGAATCGGGACCAGAGATACCGATTCCCCCAGTAATTCCTCATTTCGCAAGGGAACTTCGAGGTCCCACTTGTAATTCCCGTTATTTGGACCATTCCCTAAAAATGCATTTACAGATGCCTTTGACAGGAGTAAATGTACTTGTGTATTTGGGATGTGAAACTACATGCAAATGCTTAGCGAAACGTTGTGAATGTTCACCAACATTTAACAATTGGCCCACACAGGAACACTAAAATCTCATCTCTTTAAGCAAATGTGCTTGACATGCAATTCCACCATATCTGCAGAGCTTCTGAGTGAGGAAATTCCAATTAAGAGCACAACATTCCAATATTTGTGATGCTGCTAATCCACAATGGTGAGATTTTGTTATTTGCGCTCCTAAATTTCACATGATTGTATACCAGGCCCTCCCTGTTCGAAGAGGTACAATTAGTTTCTGTGTAGGGAAGGATCACTCTCCACAAGAGGACACTTTGTTAGACAGTCACATACATCACAGTAAATCACTGTGGGCTTGACTATGAGTTGCACGGAAACGGGTGTGGAAAAACAGGTCTTAAAAATAACACTTTCCATTCGGTATTCCTACCCGTGTATAGTGCAATTTTCAGGCCTCGAATGGGGAATAATGTGTGAGTCCCAAAATTACTGTGCCCTTTCCCGCATTCGATTCCAAAATTCGCATGTGCCCAAATTCCAAGTGCCTTTACCAGTGGAATTTGTAAGTGGAAACACAAACAGAACAAATGGCTGCAACTCTGCTCTCAGTCAACTTGTATATGTGCAGGAAGGTATCACTCCACACGTCTCACAATCAGGTCCTCTGTGAGGAGTTACCACTCTAAGAAGTCAAACTGATCACAGGAGGGATATGGGTATAGGTTACAATGACAATAGGAGGGAGTTACGTACCAACACATGGTAAGGGGAGTCTGTCTGGAGGCCACACTGATCACAAGATGGATATGTGCAAACAGTCATGGCAGGAGCATGAAGAAACCTGCAAGGAGTCACACGCTCCACAATGTTTATCTATGGTGTTGTATGGCACCATCATCGCCATGCCACCATATTTCAAAAGAATGGTCAATGGGGCTGACAATGGGAAACTAGCGGAAATACACAATGTTACATAAGGGGCAGAGGGATAGAACTGGGGTCCTAGGCAGGGTTTTGTAACTACATGCTGGAATTAAAGAGATTATTAGCACAGTTTTAAATCCACTGGGACTGTATTCCAAAGTCTGAGGTGGTTCACAGAGAACATTGTACATCTCGCGTTTTCTCTCGGGATCTTCTGGCCTGTGAGAAAGCATGTGCTGCAAGATCTGACAGGACAGTTATTTTACTGACTGCGTGTGCCGCTGCTGGACTATTTTGGCCCCTAACACAATTCTGAGGATAACCAGGAGCCAGAGCAGTGTTTTTTGGGATTAAGATGGTTATGTCTTCTTAATCCCGAGGTGCACTGCCACATTCAGGAGAGGCTGCAGCCTATTGGTAAACTACTTAGGAAACTCCTACATAGATCACTGCAGCTGGCCAGCTCTGCAGGATTGGCCCCCTATTGGATTCTGAAATCTTTGGGCTGTCAAGCGAGAGGGATCCCAGACTCCATAAACAATTATTGATGATAACCCCTGCAATCTTAGGCCTATTTGAAGACATGATATATTCATCAAACATTTGTGTACAATGGGAACGACCTTTGAGTTGCCTTTGCTCAACCTATTTATAGTGCTTTTAAGCCCTGTAAAGAGTACATATGTTTTATGATCTCCAGAGAGGATCTACATACAGTTGCTGAGCAGCACAAGCATGCAGTGACTGATGTACACACACTGATCAACACGTTGCTGAATGATGGTCAGTGATTCACTCCGTCAGTCTGTTTTATCTTCCCATCAGGAAGGATATAAACCATTTCTGCTCTTATGGGAAACTGACTTCCTCATAAAGTCAGTTATAGGAGCCTATGTAAGGAATCGTAGGAACATGCTGTACTGAAGGAAATATGGGAGGACAGTTGAGAAAGGGGGCAGCTATGCAAGTTAAGGTCAAAAGTGTGTTCAAAATCTGTAGTGCTGTAAGGTGTCTCCTGGTGACAACTTCTCTTCCGCCAAGTCATAGTTATATAACTTACTTTTAAACTTCAGTGCCAACAAGAGACCGACAACACATAACAAAACCCTCTTTATTCCAATAGCACCCGCCCTCACGTGGTTGAGAACCGGGTTCAGTGCAGTTTTCTGTTTACAGTATATCAGAAAAGATTGTCTAACAGAGGCAAGCAAGGCTGTCCTTGAGAGGGCGGAAGTGGCGCGATCACGCAGCTGAGCGAGACGGAAACCAAACCGGCTGCGTGCTGCCAACCACAAACAACTGGCAAACGTCTCTCTCCTGCTCAAGGTAGATCTAGTGACAGATGCCACATATACTGACATTTAGGACAGATGGCAGATGAGGTCGCCAGGACAATCTAGGTGGCTCATTTCCTATCCTGATACATCGGTCAAGAGTTGCTTTTGATCCCATTTGGAAGGAACAAGGCCTGGCAATGCTGGGCTGGATTGATCCTACTGGAGCAGGACCAGGGATGATTTGTGTGTGGCTGGTCTCTACCTGAAGTGGCACGGTCGGTGAAAAACAATGAAAGCACCCCTGAGACTTTGCCAGTGGGTGAGACTTTCTTGAAACAACACCGCATAGTCTAGTTAGTTGCTACATACGCTCCTGTGTCACTTCCAAGTATTCATAAATTGTGTAACTGAGTTGCCCCCCACCATCTCTGCTGCAAGGTTGTTGCATGCATTTGCTGCTCTTGGCCCTACAAATGTCAGTATTGTATCGGGTTTCTTGAGAAAGCTCAAGGTGGGCAGCCACGTATGTGGACAACACAAAACACTAGTTGGATGAGAGGTCCTCTGCTGGCACCCCTGAAGCCGAATCTGCAGATGTGGATCAGTTGAGAATCGGGTCCAAATGCTTGTTGTGCTCCGTGAGGAACACGCCTGGGTGTATGGAGTACAAGCACCATGGCCTGCTTCATGCAGTTTTACTCCATAGAGACACTGCTTGGTCAGCAGGCTGAACACAGCTTTTGGCACGTTGGTTAGTGCCTCTGACAATCACCCGTAAGGTAGTTTTGTTCCTCTAGGCCTGAAAAAGCTTTCACGGGGTAAAAATAACGGCCCAGATTTATCAGAGGATTACGTTGCCCTGTGATGCAAGGGCCACGCAATCCTTACGTCAGATTTACTAAGCCACCCAAGGCCACCTTGGTGGCCCTACGCTGTTTGGTAAATCTGGAGTAACGCAAGGCAGCGCAAGTCACTCCCTTGCGTTACTCTGCGCCGGGAA
Organism: Calotriton arnoldi; assembly: GCA_963921515.1. Classification (NCBI taxonomy): domain Eukaryota; kingdom Metazoa; phylum Chordata; class Amphibia; order Caudata; family Salamandridae; genus Calotriton; species Calotriton arnoldi. The sequence goes on from CAWUFW010000875.1 coordinate 3,373,451, forward strand.
GGCATTGCATGGGTGGAGAGTGTGTGTTCCCACACATCCTCCCATGGATTTTGGCGCATTCCCAGATCTGCCAAGACAGCTAAACCTGGGAATGCAACAAAATGCTACACCTTCCCAATAGCGGCGTTGCAAGAAGCATCTTCATTTCTCCTCGTTTTTGCCTCTAAGTGTGCAGCATTCTACAGCACACTTAGAGGAAAACGCCTCTAAGGATGGTTTTTGTGCACGAAGGTGTCCCTTCTTGCACAAAAACAATCATTCACGTAACGTAAGCACTCGTGCACCACGGTGTGAGGGTGCCTGCGTTGGTGCTAGGCTGCACTGAGTGCGCCAGCGCAGGAAGAAAGCAGGAATGCGCCATTTGTAAGCAAATATGGCGCATTTCTGCTCTTTACATTTGTTGCAGCGCAGCAAGCCGTCTTGTTGCGCTGCATCAAATAATAATCAACCTGGCCCAATGCCTTTAGACTAATAGTGATTGGGTCTCCTGCCTCATCACCTGTCCTGAAGCGCCATTCCGTTCACTAGGTCCCTGGGATGCACCTGAGCCTCTAAGCATGATGCCAACCTCTGGCCATGCTGCGCAGCAATGGCTTGGAACAACTTTTAAGCTTTAATAGATTTTTATTAACATTGGCACTGCGGCTGTTTAATACCAGCAGCAGAAACAATTTGTGGAGCGAGGGGGCAGGGTACAGTAACATCAATTATTACTTATCAGCAGTAGCCTCAAGTCGGCTGGGAGGGGGGAAGACCAGGGCTAGAGCCACGCGCAAGGTGGGTGTTACTCCAGAGTAGGTACACTTTGAGGAGAAGTAAGAGGCACAGGCCAAGCCTTCAGGAACACTTACTCTTCCAGCTTGGAGTTTTGTATGTTTAGTTTTACAGATTAGAGGTTCGGGTTGCGTCACGCAGGGATGCACATCAGTGAAAGGGAGCCAGACTGCAGGCGAGGCAGGCCCACAAGAGGGCAGCACTGGGAGTTGTAGGGTCTGCGGCCATTCTTGGGAGACCGGCAGAATAGGCACACGTCACATGCCCACAGCACTGAAGCTAGCAATTTACAGCGCCCATGGACTGAACAATAGATTAGGGGTTCTACATATGCCGTGGAACCTAGGTGGGGACACCTGCCTGACACAAGAAGAAAACAAGTTACTTACCTGTAACTTTGGTTCTCCAGTATTGGAAGCTTTCATAGATTCCCATGCTTAGAATCATTCCCCGTCGTCGAGATGGGAGTCTCGGTAAAAATAAAATAGTAGTAAATAACCATTACAAAAGAGAAACAGGCCTAGGCCTGAACTCATTTTGCAACCAGACCATGTCTTTTTGTAAAAGAGACCAAAAAGAACAGGCAACCAATCAGAGCAGCCTCACCCTCTAGAACCTTGGTGAAAGAACCTCAGCTCCTCAGATTTTCGTATACGTTGTGAAATAATCACGCAGAAAGAGGCTGAGCTTTCCCAGGGGAGGAGGGTGGGTCGCATGGGAATCTATGAAAGCTTCCAATACTGGAGAACCAAAGTTACAGGTAAGTAACTTGTTTTCTTACTCCAGTATTGGAGCTTTCATAGATTCCCATGCTTAGAATCAGAGTAGCCAGCAGTAACTATACACATTTTGCAATGAAGCATAACCTTTTGATAAATGTTTGTTAAAACATATTTCTACATGAATAATATGCAGAAAGATAGTTACAACTGACCATGCAATACACAGGGTAATAGCAAATGAATTCAGAAACAAGAAAAAATGTGTAAAAGCTGAAAAGTAGGAAGGAGGGATGCAAAGGAAAGCTCACCACTCATTGGAAGAGGTTCCTCAGAACTGCTTGGCCCACAGCTGTGTCATCTCGCAGTGAAGCGTCCAGGCAGTAATGTTTCGTGAACGTGTGAGTGCTGCTCCAAGTAGCAGCTCTACAAATGTCTTTAATCTGGACACCAGCAAACAGAGCCGTAGAGGATGCCACAGACCTTGTGGAATGAGCCCGGACTCTACCCTCCAGGGGTTTGCCCGCTGCTGTATGACAGAATCGAATAGCGCTAACAACCCACCGAGCTATCCCCTGTTTGGAAAGGGGAAAACCCTTGCGGGGAGCGCTAAATGACACAAAAAGTTGAGAAGTCTTACGGAAGGACTTAGTTTGGTCCAAATAGAATTTCAGGCACCTCTGTACGTCCAGAGAATGAAGAGCTCTCTCAGCAGGAGAAGAAGGCTGAGGGAAGAAGGTCTTAAGAATCACTGGCTCGTTGAGATGAAAAGTAGAAGGCACTTTAGGAATAAATTTAGGATTAGTTCTCATGATTACTGTATTCTTTTTGAACTGAAGAAAAGGTTCCTGAATTGTAAGAGCCTGCAACTCTCCAATCCTCCTGGCTGAAGTTAGTGCCAGCAACAAAGAAAGTTTCCAGGAGAGGAACTTTAGATCCGTTCGATGAATAGGTTCGAATGGGTGCCTCATTAGTTGAGAAAGAACCAAGTTCAAATGCCACGTGGGAGGCGGAGGTCTCACTGGTGGAAATACTCTGAAGAGGCCCTTGAGAAATTGTTGAACAATTCTGGCTGACCACAGGGACGGCCCAGATGAGGTGCGCCGAAAGCGAGAAACCGCTGCTAGGTGCACTTTAATGGAAGAGTGAGCCAAACCTGCCTTAGCCAAGGACAGGAAATATGGAAGAACCTGGTGTGGCTGCGACAATAAAGGATCCAACCCTGCTCCATGACACCAGATGCAGAATCGCTTCCATTTCAAGCGGTAAGTTTTGTTAGTAGAAGGGGCCCTCGCCTGCGAAAGGACATCCTTAACTTCCTCTGGAAGATCTAAGTCAAGAAATTCTCGCTGCTCAGGAGCCAAGCTGAGAGCTGTAACGAGCGAGGATCCGGGTGCCAAACCTGACCCCGAAACATCGTGAGGAGGTGTGGAATCAGCTGCAGTGGGTGAGGACGATCCAAGGAGAGAAGGTGAAGTTCGGTGAACCAGAACTGTCTCGGCCATGCTGGAGCTATGAGGATCATTTTGCACGGTTCTGCTTTCATCTTCATGAGCAACCTGGGAATCAGCGGAATGGGGGAAAAGCGTATACAAATGCGCCTGACCAGGCGATCGAAAGCGCATTCCCCAGAGACCCTCGATTGTGTAACCTGCTGGCGTAAGACAGGCATTTCCTGTTTTCTGGTGTGGCAAACAGGTCTATGGAGGGTCTGCCCCACCGGTGAAAGACTCCGTGCAGGGTAGCTTGATCCAGTTCCCACTCGTGGGTGACAGACTTCAGCCTGCTGAGCCTGTCCGCTTTGTCGTTGAGCACTCCTGGCAAGTGTTCTGCTTTCAGAGAAATTCTGTGCAGGATAGCCCACTCCCAAATCGCCTGGGCTTCTTGTGACAAGGGGAAGGACCTGGTGCCGCCTTCCTTGTTGATGTAATGCATGGTTGTGGTGTTGTCCGTCCGGACAAGAACCGACAACCCCTGCAATCTTGGAAGAAAAGCCTGAAGAGCTAGACGAATCGCTCGAAGCTCTAAGAGGTTGATGTGTAGGAGGCGATGTTCCGGCAGCCAATGACCACTGACCTGCAGATCTTGCAATACTGCGCCCCAACCCTCCAGAGAGGCATCCGTCGTCACCACTTGAGGCGCTGGAGTGTTTACGAAGGATAGACCTTGGGATAAATTCCTTTTCCTTGTCCACCAGAGGATGGCTCGCTTCATTGCGTGAGTGATCACTATCTGGTCGTCGAAAGAACCTGTCACCTGCTTCCACTGTAAGTCTAGGTGCTCCTGCAAGGGACGCATTCTCAGTCTGCAATGAGGTATTAAGGGAATGCAGGAGGACATCATCCCTAGAAGGGATTTGAACCGGCGAACAGAAAGACACTTTCTTCCTCGCACTAAATGAGCCATGGAAATTAGATTTCTTTGTCGCTCCAGAGATGGAAACACCCTGTTGAGAGATGTGTTCAAGACTGCTCCCAGAAACTGAACCTTCCTGGACGGGAGGAGAGAAGACTTGGCGTTGTTGAGAGTCAGGCCCAGATTGGAGAAGAGGCAAGTGCAAGCATTGACCGCTTCCTCTGCTGCCTCCCTGGACGAAGCTTTTAGCAACCAATCGTCCAGGTAAGGAAAGACCTGGAAATGTTGCTTCCTGAGGAAAGCTGCTACTGGTGCTAGCACCTTGGAGAAGACTCTCGGAGCTGAGCGAAGACCAAACGGCAGCACTTTGAACTGGAAATGGCTCTTGGCGACTGTAAATCGTAGAAACCTCCTGTGGGCTGAATGAATGGGGATGTGGAAATATGCATCCTCGAGGTCGAGAGTGGCCATAAAATCTCCCTTGTTGAGAAGACGCAGAATGTCCTGGAGAGACACCATCCGAAACGATAGCTTTGTGAGATAAGTGTTGAGCTCCCTGAGGTCTAGAATGGGGCGCCATTTCTCCAATGTTTTCTTTACCAGAAAAAATCTGGAATAAAACCCCTTTCCTCTCTGTGAGAGAGGGACCGGCTCTACTGCTCCCTTGATCAGCAGTTGATGGACTTCCAGCCGGAGGAGACGTAGGTGTTTGGCGGAGTTGGCGGCAGGGGCTTTGGATGGTGGAAGATGAGTGAACTCTAGAGTGTGTCCACTCTGAATGATGTTCAAGACCCAACGGTCTGTTGTTATACGTTCCCAGTTTTGGAGGTATTGAGATACCCTGCCTCCTACAGATGTCTTGGAGGAAGAGGAGGGCACAGCGCAAAGAGCGAGGTCGCCGCTATTGTCTCTTAGGGGCGTCCCGTCCGGGACGATTCTGCTTCCCTCTAGTGTTCGATCTAGAGAAAGTCGACGTCTGGCCTTGCCTCTGATAAGGACGGTAAGATTGTTGTGTGGAACCATAAGAGGAGTATCTCTGTTGTTGGTAAGATCCCCTGTAGGATGGAGCACCTCTGCCTCTCGCTCCGCGGAATGGCGCTTTTTTGTATTGAAGGGTCCCCAAGGACCGAGCAGTTTCCGTATCCTTCTTGATGTTTTGAAGGGTATCATCTATGTGCTTGCCGAACAATTCCTCTCCGTCAAAGGGAAGATCCAGGATCTTATTCTGGACCTCAGGACGAAACCACGTTGCCTTTAGCCAACCCTGGCGACGAAGCACAGCTGCACCAGCCAGGGACCGGAAAGCCGTTGTGGCAATGTCCATTGCACAATCGATGATCTCAGTGGACGTAACCTCCCCTTCTTGCAAGATCTTCTTTGCCTCAGACTTGGAAGGATCAGACAACTGGTCCAGGTAAGGCGAAAGGTCACACCACAATTGGCGGTCGTACCTTCCAAGAATTGCTAAAGCGTTCGCCGCTCTGATGACAAGGCTGGCCATGGAGGAGAATCTTTTCCCCGCGTTGTCTAGGCGTCTGCCCTCTTTGTCCGGCGGTGTAGTCAGCGGCGCTGAAGGATTCCTTGACTTCCTCTGCGCTGCTTGTGAAATGACGGAGTCGGGTCGTGGCTGACCAGTCAACGAAGCTGGGCTGTCCTCTGGGGCCTTATACTTTTTGTCCAGACGCGGCAAGACTGGAACCACAGTGGCCGGGTTCTTCATGGCCTTAATGCCTTCTTCCCAGACATGCCCCACGATAGGAATAGAGCGCACCACCCTCTTACTCGGTTCTTTAAAATCATAGAGAAAGCACTCTGTTTGGACTGAGGGCATAGCAAGCTCGAAACGTAGAGACGCTCTCTCCATCAATCTGTGAAAACCCCCAATGTCAGCAGGGGGAGAATCGATCGGGGCTGGAGCCGGTGAAACGGGATCAGGGATTACATAATCATCCCATTCATCACCTTGATCTTGATGAACAAGCTCCCCCTCTTCCTCCTCAGAGGAGACATCCTGGTGTTGATCTGGAGGAAGGACATCAGAAGATGCATGAAATTGGGTATGTAGTCGAGCTGATGGAGGTGGTGAAACCCTCACCGTATCAGGAGGAGGAGGTACAGAGGAGGCCAAGAGAGCGGGTTGTGGAGGCGGAGTACGAGTTGAAAATCTCCGTTGATAGTCCAAAAGCATCCCCTGTAAATCCGCCAAAAGAGAAGTTGGTACAGACATCATCTCTTGTTGAGTGTTCTCTTGACGTGCAAAGGATTGTTGGTATGACTGATCCTGATAATAACCCTCCGAATCAGTCTCCTGACATTTGACAATAAGCTGAGAGGGGCTATTGGTATCCCCAAATTGACTATAGCCTCCATCAGAGTCCTCGTCCTCATCGAGAAGTAATGCAGGAGGTAAAGAATCCACCATTCTAGGGGACGTCATTTCTGGTGAAATTTGCTTTCTCCTCACCAATATGGAAATTTTTTCCGTCGACGACGCCGTCGATGGCTCCGTCGACGCAGAAGCGAATTTCTTCGTCGACGACAGTGTCGACGGGATCACCGTAGACGGGGATGCAGATGGAGCCACCGTCGACGGAAGAGGTGTGCAGACCGTCGTCGACATGATGGGTGTCGTCGACGAGACAGTCAATGTCCCTGCTGACGTTGTCGTCACTGTTGTCGCCGTCGTCGTCGACACTCTCGTCGTCGGCGCCATAGTCGTCGGCGCCATCGTCGTCGGCGCCATCGTCGATGACATTTTCGTCGCTCTTGAAGAAGTGCTCGTCGACGAGCCCGTCGACACCGGAATAGAAGACGACGTCGACACTCCCGTCGACGCCGGAGCACTTTTAGCCTGCGATTTTGGAGGCTTCGTCGTCGAGGGTTTGCGCAGCGTCGACGACGAATGACCACACTTTCAAGAAGACTGTGAAGAGGGTTTTTTAAAGGATTTGTCCTGGCTAGGGACTGTCGCAGGTGGTGTACTTAGTCCTTCCCTCTCCTTTACACCGCAGTGAGGAGATTTGATAGGACCCTGAACCTCAGACTCCTTCGGGGTCTTTTTGAGGCCTTAGAGGGAGATCCACAGATGGTGAAGGGGAACTTCTACCCTTTTGACTGACCTTCTTGATGAGGCGACAGAAGACGACTCCTCACTATCGCTCGACAGTGGATCCTTCCTGGATTTGAGTCTGTGGAGCCAGGTTAACAGAGCGACCCTCACGGTCCCGGAGAGTCTTGGTGGAAAAAGTGCGGCAAATCTTGCAGTCCGCAGCCTTGTGATCCGGGTAGAGGCAATATATGCAGTCCTTATGTCTATCTTCCACATAGAGCCTCTTCTTGCCACAAGTGGCACAAGCCTTAAATAAAGCTTTCTTTCCCTTATCAGACATTTCCAAAGGCTTTGGAAAGAAAACCTGAAGAAAAAAACGCTGGAAAAAGCAGTTGAAAGAGTTGAAATAGAGCAAAGCTCAAGGAGACTCCCTGTAGCACAACGTGCGGTAGAAAATCTGAGGAGCTTAGGTTCTTTCACCAAGGTTCTAGAGGGTGAGGCTGCTCTGATTGGTTGCCTGATCTTTTTGGTCTCTTTTACAAAAAGACATGGTCTGGTTGCAAAATGAGTTCAGGCCTAGGCCTGTTTCTCTTTTGTAATGGTTATTTACTACTATTTTATTTTTACCGAGACTCCCATCTCGACGACGGGGAATGATTCTAAGCATGGGAATCTATGAAAGCTCCAATACTGGAGTAAACGCGCTTACTTAAATAGGACTGGCTCCAGACTCAGTGCCACATGTTTCCCGGGACAATACTTATCCTTGTATCCGGTAGAAATAGGCGGGGGGGGGGAGGGTAGTCATACTCCTATCAAACCCCTTTCAGGGATCAGTCAAGAAAGTGGAAATGGACCACATGGGCAGATACCAAGAGAAATTCATCCAGGGGCTATTATAGACACCCTGCTAAGTGTAGATCACGAGCTATATATTTAAATTTAGTGATGGGCAACATGAAGGATCTGTTTACTCGGACACATGGACAGTGTTGCTCATTGCCTGAAAATGGCAGGGAATGGCTCCGCACCTGGGTTTAAGGATATTTGGTGAGCACTGCATCTTGAAACACCCGGTTCCACATGACACTATCTCAAATTGGATAGATTGCTCGGTCAGACCACGCACCAGTCACAGTCAGAAAACATGTAGGAACAGAGCCCCATTCGATAGGAACGGGAAATTGCGAGACAGACCGGCTGCTAGAAGTCATATGCTGAAGAGTAGATAACTAGATACGTAGACACCTCAAAAAAAGAGAACGGGGAAGTGTCTGACAATAAGCTTTGTGATACACTGAAGTCTGAGGTCAGGGGGCGATTATTTCATTCTCAGCCAAGCTCAACTGGGACAGGAGAGAAAAGCGTGCTGGAATAGTGACAGCTGAAATCCGCAAGAGAACGTCCTCTGGCTAAATCCCCAGCCTTAAACAACTCTACCCCGCAGGACCAGATGACACTGCTTAAGGCACAATTCCCTTTTCAGTGGCCTGAGGGATCACCTACTTGGGGGTAAAGATCGCCCTCACTCACTGACAAACAACACATACACTCTGCACTTGCCCTGCCTAGAGTTCTCAATCTCTTTCTGGGCTCCCAATGGCGAAGAGCAGAAAATGTTTAATTAATTCATCTGGGCTGGGAAAACACCGAGATTAGCCAAACAAATAATGCATACATTTCACTGCTCAGTGGGAATTAGACCTCCCTAGCAATAAGGATAAGTTACTTACCTGTAATCCTAGTTCTCTTCCAGGGGTATACTCATCAAAGTCATAAGCACTGAATAATCCCCGCCCACGATCCCGGAGCATATAGAAATATATATATATATATATATATATATATATACATACACACACACACACACACACACACACACACACTCGGGCCCACAAGTGTATAACACTTCCGAAACATACACATGCATATGTGTATATATATATATATATATCCAACAATACTCCGTCTCGTCTCGCTTCCTCTCCGCGAAAAGAAAGAGCACGGACCACTGTAGTTTGGTGCTGTTTATTATCAAGCTCTCAGTAGATCGTATCTGCCATGACGCGTTTCGTCCCTCACAGGGGACTTGATCACATGACGCGCTTTCAGCAAGACAATTCGTTTAAATAGTACTACTTTTTTTCTTTTTTATCACATGATTTAAAGTGACGTGTGCATAAGTGATAAAATATAAAATTAAATAAGTGTATCAGGTTACTCATGGGCTTGGCCAAGTTACTTGCAAACATTATGCTTTGGCGCAATTTTCATGTTTAACAGGAATTTGATGTCATAATTTACATTCAAAACATTGTTCTTGGTTTTACACAGATATTGTAAGATTTAAAATATAAATAAATCTATACATAATCCATTTACATTAATATTTAAATAAATAATACCAATATTGATTTACTGTATAAAATCAGATAAAATTTCAATGTGAATACCTGAAACCCTGTTTTTTAAAAACAAATTTTAAATCTATTCGTTTTCATTAAAACCAAAGAAATGTTGATTTGGCTTTTCCAGACTGTAGTTTTGGTCCAAATACCTTCTTTCTCACCCCACTAACTCTTGATAGTGAACCTTTATGTAAAGGAACTTATTGTTGGTATCCCTGAATATAAATATGTGCAAAATCGCGTGAATAAAAAAGTGTCAAGTGCAGGTTCATTAACCTATATGTAAACAAAAACTCTTATCTTACTATGTGTGTTTTTAAAAGAAATTTTTTAGTTATTTTTTAGGTATGGAGTTGGCGGTTAATTAAAATCTCATTGTTTTGGTTCATTGGTGTTCATGGATGAGCAGATTTTTAATACCCACTACTTAGTGTAAAGAGCCTCATTGGTTATTATGCTGTACTTGGGCTGCCTGGTAATATCATTTCTCTTCCAGGGGATACTCATCAATAGTCATAAGCACTGAATAATCCCCGCCCGGGATCCCAGAGCATATAGAAATATATATATATGCTCGGGCCCACAAGTGTATAACACTTCCGAAATATATATATATATATATATATCCTAAAACTGTTCCAATAGGGCAAACTGCCAAAATTACATAGGTTTCTCTTGTATGAAAATAATCCCCTAAATACATTTTGTAATAGAGAACATACACTGTAATCGTATCATACAAAAATCCTTTATTTTCAGAAAAGGAAAACAGGTAATAGCAGGCAGTTGGCCCATAGGCTGCATAGATAAATAACTATCGTAGTACAGTAAAAAAAAACTGGCACCTTGCCTTTAAGGCTTTCAAGATTCTGGACACTGTGCCTTTAAGACCTCCAGGAGCCCCTCTGCTCCCATCATGCACCACAGGTGTCAGTTCTTTTTTACGGTGTATTAACTTGTATCACCCTGAGTATAAGATGCAAAACACACAGTCTTGTACCATAATTGCTCGACCGGGGAGGCGGGAGGGTTGCTTATGACTTTGATGAGTATACCCCTGGAAGAGAACTAGGATTACAGGTAAGTAACTTATCCTTCTCTTCCAGGGGATACTCATCAATAGTCATAAGCACTGAATAGAGTAGCAGGCCCATACCCACTACTTCGCGGACGAGCAAACCAGTACACAAAATATATAACAATGCATCTTAAAATGGAATCAACCAAACAAATTTCTCAACGAGGCTTGCCCAACTTGGGCATCCGCCTGTGCATCAGAGTCCAAACAGTAATGGCGAGAGAAAGTATGAACAGAACGCCATGTAGCTGCTTTACAAATTTCTGCTATAGGAACATTTCTAAGGAGAGCCGCGGTAGAGGCTTTTCCCCTGGTAGAATGTGCTTTAGGTTTTCCCTGAAGAGACTTGTTGGCTGGTTGGTAGGCCAAAGATATGCAAGAGACTATCCACCTAGAGATGGATCTTTTAGAGGCCGCCAAACCGGTATTAATGGAACCATAGTTAACAAACAACTGGTCCGTCTTTCCCAATGACTTGGTTTTGTCTAGATAAAATTTCAGTACCCTCTTGAGGTCTAGAGAATGGAGGGACCTTTCAGGAAGAGTCGTGGGATTGGGAAAAAATGTGGGTAGAGCGATAGCCTGATTGATGTGAAAATCCGAGGCAACTTTAGGTAGAAAACTCGGATGGGTTCTTAAAACTACCCTGTTTGCATGAAAAACAGTATAGGGCTCTTTCAGCACAAGGCCTGTATTTCACTAACCCTGCGGGCAGAAGTGATGGCGACTAAAAAGGCAGCTTTCCATGACAAGTGCTGCAGAGAAGCCCTGTGAATTGACTCAAAAGGAGCACCCAATAGTTTTGTAAGGACTATGTTGAGCTCCCAAGGTGGAGAAGGAGATCTCACTGGGGGGGGGTAAACCTTCTTTATCCCTTCAAGGAAATCTTTAACCACTGGCATCTGGAAAAAAGAAACCTGTGTAGGGGACTTTCTGTATGCAGTGATTGCTGCTAGGTGAACTTTAATCGAGGAGAACTGCAGGCCAGATTTGGCCAAATGTAGTAGGTATGGTAAGATCACCTGCTCTTGATCCCTCACGGGATCATGAGCATTGTTCATGCACCACAAGTAGAACCGCTTCCATTTGAAAGCATAGGATGCCCTGGTGGAAGGTCTCTTGGCTTCCTTGAGGATGGTCATACAGTCCGCTGGTAAGTCTAAGTGTCCGTATTGCAGGACCTCAGGAGCCATGCTGTCAATCTGAGGGATGAGAGATTGGGATGAAACACTCTCCCCTCGCTCTTGGATAACAAGTCTGGACGGCAAGGCAACCTCTGGTGTGGCACCTCGGATAGTTGCAGAAGGTCCTGGTACCACCACTGACAAGGCCACTCCGGAGCTATCAGGATCATTCTGGAGTTGGTCCTGTAGAATTTGTTGATCACTGCTGGGATGAGAGGCAGTGGCGGAAAGGCGTACAGTAATGTCTGAGACCATTTTATCAAAAGGGCATTCCCCCGTGAACCTGGCTGGTGAAACCTGGATGCGAAGACGGGGCATTTGGTGTTTGCCGCATCTGCGAAGAGATCGATGTCTGGCACTCCCCATTGCCGGAAGATGTCTTGCGTGACTTCGCTGTTTAGCACCAAGTCGTGAGCTTCTACGAAGTCCCTGCTTAGGGCGTCTGCCTGGACATTCAGAGACCCTGGCAGGTGAATGGCCACAATGTTGAGATTTCTTGCAAGAAGCCACTTCCAGATGGTCTGCGACTCCTGAGAGAGAGGTCTCGACCTGGTGCCCCCCTGCTTGTTCAGATAATACATCGTCGTGGTGTTGTCTGTCTGAATCAAGAGAGAGCTGGACTGGAGAGAAGGGTACAGCGACTCGAGGGCTAGGTGCACGGCTCTCAACTCTAGAAGGTTGATGTGATATCCCCGCTCTGTCTCCGACCAGAGACCTTGTACTTGAAGATGACCCATGTGAGCTCCCCAACCTTGCAGGGAAGCATCCGTGACTATAGTCTGAGTGGGAGTATCTTGGTGGAATGGGACTCCCTTCAGTAGATGTGAACGCTTCATCCACCATGTGATGGAGTCTCTGGCTGACTGAGGTAGAGTTACACGGTCTTCCCAGCGGCCTGATATCTGCATCCACTGATCCTCCATAGACTGTTGTAGAGGACGCATGTTCAATCTGGCATTGGGGACGATGAAGACACAAGAAGCCATTGACCCCAGAAGAGCAGACACCTGCCTGACCGTGGGAAGATGAGATCTGAGGAGTTCGCGAAATTTCTCCCTGATTGATGATAACCTCTCCTCCGAAGGACACACGCTTGCTTTTACGGTATCCAGTGAAGCGCCCATGTAATGGATTTTTTGGGTCGGGTTGAAGACCGATTTCTTGTAGTTGACCCGCAGACCCAGCGTGATCAGTAGATGAAGGCAGAAGGAGAGATGACTCTGAAGCAGGGAAGGCGTAGCGCTCTTCAGGAGCCAATCGTCCAGATAGGGATAAATTAAGATCTTGCGCTTGCGGAGAAAAGCTGCCACCACTGCCATACACTTTGAAAATGTTCGGGGGGCCGATTTGAGCCCGAACGGAAGGACTCGGAATTGGAAGTGCCGATGAGCTACTTGAAAACGGAGAAACTTTCGATGCTTTTCGGACACCGGGATGTGGAAATAAGCGTCCTGCAGATCTATAGCACACATCCAGTCCCCCTGATGTAGATGAGGGAAGATCTGGTGCAGGGCCAGCATCCGAAACTTCTCCTTGCGGATGAATTTGTTCAAGAAGCGCAGATCAAGAATTGGTCTGTATTCTGTGGTCGGGCCTCTTTTTTGGACCAGGAAATAGCGAGAATATATTCCCCGTTTTCGTTGTTGAGTCGGAACATATTCTATGGCCTTTTTTCGTAGAAGACTGTTCACCTCTTCCTGTAACATATGGTGGCATTGACGGAATTCTCTGAGTGGTGGAACTGGTGGAGGGTGGGGCTTTGAACCTCAGCAAGTATCCATTTTGCACAATATTCAGCACCCATTTGTCGTTTGGGATTGATTTCCACTCTTCCAGGTGAAAAGCGATACATCCCCCTACCGGAGTGGCTAACGGGCACGGAGGAAGCATGTGCTCATTGTTTAGCTGGTTGTTTAGCAGTTGAGGCCTGCTGTCTGTTGTTTCCTCTTCCTCTACCAGGTCTCCTCTGGTGGAAGTGTGACCCCTGCTGTTGTTGATTTTGAGAGGACCACTGAGGGGTTTGAACCCTCTGTTGGAAGGAACGCCTGTCGTAGGGACGAAATCGTTTGCGGAATTCCTTCCGCTTCTCCAGCCCAACGGCCTTCACAGTGTCCAATTCAGCTTTCATTTTGGACATCTCATCGTCCGCATGAGACCCAAACAACGAAGAACCATTGAACGGTAGATTGACGATCTTCCGTTGCGCATCAGGCTTAAGCCCTGTAAGACGCAGCCAGGCCGAGCGCCTAGAGCAGATGCCGTGCGAATAGCCGTGCGCGGCCAGATCAGATGAGTCCGCAGCAGCACTTATTACCTGGTTTGCCACCAAGCCCCCTTCCTGCAGTACCTCCCGAAAGTCCTGTTGGTCTTCTTTCGGGAGTTTTTCCGTAAACCGTGATAGAGAGTCCCATAGTGACCTGTCATATCTCCCCAAGAGAGCTGAGGCGCTGGCAACCTTCATGACGGAGGCCGAAGTATTACACATCCTCTTGCCCAAAGAGTCCATAACCTTGCTGTCCTTCTCAGGAGGGACTGAAGAAGATGATGTCGCAGAGTGTGTCTTCCTGGCCGCCGCCACAATTACATAATCCGGGGAAGGATCAGAACGAAGGAAAAGAGGATCCTGATCAGGGGCTTTGTACTTCTTTGCAATGCGAGAAGGTACTGCACCTACTGTTGCAGGAGTTAAGAAAGTCTGCATGGCGGGTTCCAAAAGGCCTGGGACCAATGGCAGCAGAGACCTCATTGAAGAACGATGATGTAAAGTCTCAAAGATAACAGAAGTGGAGACCGTCGGAGCCGACATACTTCTGTTCAGTTTGTTGGCCCCTCTGCAGAGAACTTCGGTGAAGGTACCTAAATCATCAATCGGGGACACTCTGGATGGAGGTGTCGACGACAAAGTTGGAGAATAGTCCCGTATTGAAGACCTGGTGGACGTGGACCAGGTTGGTGATCTTCGTCGCCTCCGTTTTGTGATGAAGCTGTTGGAAGAGGACCCCTTGAGAGTCTTGAAGGGGAATACGTACGAGAGAAATCCGAGCCCGGACTTCTATGAGCAGCACCCCCTGATTCCTTGTGTCCGACACTTTCCAGCCACCTTGGCGAAAGATTAAAAGGATGGGACTTTTTAGTAGCCACCGGAGAGCCCTCTGGGGAAATTTGAACAATGTTAATGCCAGGGGATGACGACTGTTCCCTCGACGTCGACCGTCTTGACCTCGACGTCGATTTTGGTCTCTCTGCCACCTCCTCCGAGACGACGACAGGATTTTTGTCTTTCGACGTCGAACGCCTCGACGTCGACCTAGGCCTCTCTGTCACCTCCTCCGAGCCAATGGCGGGATTCTTGTCTCTCGACGTCGACCGATGTTTCGACGACGACACGGACTGTGCAGTCTTCGACGTCGACCTCCTCTGTGGAGAAATGCTAGAAGACTCCCGTCTCCGCGATGCTCTCGACGTCGATCGCCCATGAGATCGAACTGGGGAATTCGACGTCGATCTTCTATGATGCCTTTTCGACGTCGACTTCTTCGACCGCGAACGCCTCAACGGCGACAGTGATCTCGACGTCGACAGCCTGTAGGCTCTTGGCAGAGTCTTAGCCGGCGAACCTCTCGACGCCGACCCTTGAGAAGGTGGCGGAGTGTGCCTCGCCGTCGACGGATGTTTTGACGTCGACGGGTGTTTTGTCTTAGGCCTCTCGGGGTCAACATACTTCGCGCCCGAAGTAGTATGCCTCGACGTCGATCCCTTCTTCGGCGACGGAGACTCTCGCCGTCGCAAGAGTGCCTTGCTTTTTTCTTTGACGGCGATCTCGACGCCGACGCCGAACACTCTGGAATCTGCCTCTTTCTTGACCCTGGAGAGGCAGAACGACGTTTTCGATGAACTTGGTGAGAGGAGGGCTCTTGACTCCCAAGGCCACTTTTAGGATGACTTTTTCCTCTCTCCAACACAGCATGAAGTCGAATCCTTTCCCTGTCATGCAGGGTCTTTTTAGAAAACTGCTGGCAGTAGTAGCAAACTTCAGGCTTGTGGGAAGATGGAAGACACACGATACACACTGTGTGTGGGTCAGATTTTGCCATCTTTTTCCCACAAGATGGACATTTATTAAATAAAGCTGGCATTCTGACAGAAAAAATGATAGTAAATTGTCAGAAAACAGTAGAAAACAACTACCAGCAAACAAAAATGTCAAAATTTAAGAGAAGAAAATCCATTCCTGACTGAAAAAGTCAAAAACTGTCGAGCTCAAGCACCAGGATCCTCACAGAAGGAGCCGGAAAAAAGAACTGACCTGTCACCTGTGGTGCATGATGGGAGCAGAGGGGCTCCTGGAGGTCTTAAAGGCACGGTGTCAAGAATCTTGGAAGCCTTAAAGGCAAGGTGCCAGTTTTTTTACTGTACTATGATAGTTATTTATCTATGCAGCCTATGGACCAACTGCCTGCTATTACCGGTTTACCTTTTCTGAAAATAAAGGATTCTTGTATGATACGATTACAGTGTATGTTCTCTATTACAAAATGTATTTAGGGGATTATTTTCATACAAGAGAAACCTATGTAATTTTGGCGGTTTGCCCTATTGGAACAGTTTTAGGCTGCATGTATATATATATATATATATATATATATATATCACCAAGGATTCCCTTTTGAGGAAAGAACCACTCGCACTCACGGGTATTTTTGCACGCTCTTAGATTTTATTAAAGCGGCAACATTCTCCAACCAGTAAGGAACCCCTACGCGTTTCAGTCTGCCCTCAGACCTTGCTCACGGGTAACCAACGCTGCAATTGCTGCTTCATTTAAACTGATCACCTGACATTATGTCACATCCTGTTCTCTACAGCGCTAGGCATTCTGGTAGATGTAGTCTTTTGCATTTTTATCGTGAATTTTAAATAAGTGATTTTGTGAATAGAACGAATTAAATTGATATATCTAAAATACAGTGAAACTAGTGAGTGCCATGCCTGTTACAGTTTTCCAATATGTAATTAAACTGATCTATTAAGCTAATACTTTGACAACAACCCATTCATTTGGTTGCATTTTGCCTGCCACAAACATCCTTTCTCAATTCTATTCAGGTACATTGCCCAAATGAAAATATTTTGCCCTCTAGTGGGCTTTCAAGGACGTGAGTTACCAAAATTGGTGACTTTCTTCAAATTTACCTATTCTTAAAACTAGTAACATGCAACTATAATTAAAACCAAACACATATCTGATATTTCCATTTCATAAAAAGATTTTCTATGACCAAAATTTGTTATGTTATGAGATAAGAAAGGCCCTAATTGATACTATGAGAAATTGCCTAATTTCAAAATTTCTTTCCAAATTTGAGAAAATTTACGATTGTATAGATTCTTTACAAGCAATATATTTCTATTTATAATGTCGTTAAAGGTGGGAGTACATCTCTTCATCCTTATTAAGGCCAAAGGGGCCAGGGTTCTGAAAGATAAAATGTGACGTGATTCCCTTTGTCTCAGAGTTTTTCCCGATTGCCACCTCTCACATGGCATTCGACCATTTCCACTGCGTAGAATTTTAGTTTCTTCCAGTCCCCATCATGATACTTTTCCATATGTTCAGCCACGGCATAGCCACGATCCTTATTGACTGTGGCTCTCACATGCTCCAGTATTCGTTTTTTGAGTTCACAAACCGTGCTCCCTACATATTTCAATTTGCAGGGACACTCAATGATGTAAACCACAAACTGACTTTTACAGTTGATTAATTGATTGATTCTCCATTTCTTCCGGTTTGCCATTGTGATTTCCTTCGTATTTTGTGCGATTTGACATACTTTACACGTTGAGCATTTGAAAAAGCCCTTAACGTTTATCCAAGTTTTTTGTTTTCTCATATTGAAATGACTGTGGACTAGTTCATCTTTTAGATTTTTCGCTCTCCTGTATGTAATTTTTGGATGATTGCCAACAATATTCCTCATAGTTTTATCTAAGCATAAAATGTTCCAATTTTTTCGAAGGATGTGCTCAATTTGCTTTGACTCCGTTGAAAATGTTGTAATTAATCTTATAGCATCCTGATCATTGTTTATTTGGGGCAATTTCTGTTTTATGATCTCTGATCTTGGTTGTTTTTCTGTTCTTTCAAGACAATCTTTTAATACATTTTTGTTGTATTTTCTGTTTCTGAATCTGATCATTGTTTGTTTGCTATGTTTTTCCATTCATTTTCTTCAGAGCATATCCGTCTTATCCTCAATAATTCACCATATGGTATGTTTCTGATTAATGAGGTTTGATGGAAGCTTTCTGCATGCAGTGTTGCATTGGTCGCTGTTGCCTTGCGATGTAGAGTGGTATGTACTTTGTTTTCCCTAATGTAAATTTCAGTGTCCAGGAATACCACTCGGGTTTCACTGATGTCATACGTGAAGTGTAGGTTGGTGTTTGTATTGTTGAGGATATCGAAATAGATTTTAAATTCTTCCATGGATCCATCCCAAATAATTAAAAGATCGTCTATATATCTCAGCCAAGATATTATTTTTCAACATATCGATCATTATTTGGGTTCCATGCCACCTTTTGTTCCCACCAACCCATTGTCAAACACGCATAACTGGGACTGAAAGAAAACCCCATCGCTGTCCCATCCTTTTGTAAAAATGTCCTCTCCAAACATGAAGATGTTTTGAGTCAAACATAAGCTAATCATCTCCATTATCATAGCATTGTGGTTGGCAAATTGAATATTGCGATCCTTTAAAAAAGTATTGACAGGCAGCCATTCCAAAAGTATTTTCAATGTTGGTGTATAGCCCAATTACATCCATGGTTATCAATTTATAAGTGGGTTCCCAATTTAGCCCTTGTACATTTCTGAGAAGGTCGCTCGTATCTCTGAGGTATGATGTTAAACCCTTAACATATGGAAATAAGTATCCATCCACAAAATTGGCAATTGGTTCCAGGAGTGACCCCTTTGCTGAAACGATTGGCCTCCCTGGTGGTTTCATGGGGTTTTTATGTATTTTTGGGAGAAAGTACATTGTTGCAGTGACAGGATGATCGGTCGTGAGATACTTTTTTCATCATTATCAATTAATTTCTTTTCCCACCATTGTTTTAATTTTTTGTCCAGATTTTCTTTATATCGCAATGTTGGATTTTCTTTAAGCTTTTCATAATGTCTTGTATTATTTAACTGTGAATAGGCTTCTTCCACATAGAAATCTTTGTCCAAAATGATAATATTTCCACCTTTGTCCGCCATCTTTATTTCAATGTTATTATCAGATTTTAGAGTCTTGATGGCGTTACGTTCTTTTAGTGTCAAATTGAACTTCTTTTCTTTTTGTTTCTAAGTTGGTATAAATCTTTTATCACTGCCTCATGGAAGATTTCGATTTTATTTCCAGTTGGCATTTGTGGGTAATACTTTGATTTTGGTCTCTTGCCACTGGTTCCTTCCCCCAGTTGAATACAGTATGTTTCCAAAAAAATACTAATACATCAATAAAAGAACACAACATTAAGCATAAATCAAATGGAATAACGGAAAGAAATAGAATAATGGCAACTCCGATTCCAACCAGTACAAGTATGGAGAAAAGAGAGGCAAAAAGAAATGAAATAATAAATACCTTCTTTGAGGAAGCGATTGTATCAGACTCAGGAAATGGAGCAGAAAGAGTACCACGTAATATTGACATTAGAAGCAAAATCAGAACGTGGGAAAGACTATCAAAAAAGAAATAAACAAATGGTGGGAAGTGACTTCACTAAAAAAATATCTAGAGGTCAAAAGAGTACCCAGGGGATTACGGATTAACCTGATGCCAAATCACCAAGACACAAGCAATGATATGTTACATGAATGGGGGAACATATCCTTAATTCTTCAATGGGTCTTATGGAGATTTTGATTAAACACATCACAATTGCGCTGGACAGAACGACAGCACAACTAAGGGAACTAGAAAAAGAATTGGAAAAAATTGAACTAACTTCGGATCTTGCAAAATTCAAACAGGAATTGGAACATCAAATTGAAAAACATGAACAATCAGTACAGTTACGTAAACAAACTAAATTCCAGAGGGATAAAGATGATTACCAGGAAGGACGCATATTTACATATGCGAGGAAATTTGACCAATTGAAACAACAAGACAAAATGGATTTAGCCACAAACGCTTCAGGGAGTCTGTCATCTTTAACATCCACAGATGCTAGCGAAAATGAAGGGGAACAAAGTGGGGCACGCTCTAAATGTGATTTTTAGGGGAAATGAGGTTGGCCCTACAACAACGAAACTGGGAGAAGACCATGGGGGTACAACCGGGAATAAACAGAGGAAGGGGCAGGGGAAGAGGCCGCCCAAGAGAAAGCCAATCAGAAGAGGCAAGCGGATCAACAGACCCCAAAAAACAGGAACTTGGACAAGGAGTATGAGACAGAAGAAACCTGTGAAGAGTTAGAAAACACTCCAGAACTGGAAATAGTCAATCTATCAAAAAGGAACATATCAGATATAGAGACTCAAGTGTTAAAACGAGGATTATCATTCTGCCCCACAAGTGAAATGGATATGGCTCAAACCCGGATAGACATATACAAATATGTTCGAAAATTAAAGTTGGCAAAAACCTTCCATGAAAATCCCAACCTGGCAGTTTCAAAAAAATACAAGGATACGCTTACAATGGATCTTACAGTGGCAGATGTAGATCCGTTTGTAACACTAATGGAACTTGATATTGAGGGGAATGAACAGCCCAGAGACCTGGAAACATACTGTATTCAACTGGGGGAAGGAACCAGTGGCAAGAGACCAAAATCAAAGTATTACCCACAAATGCCAACTGGAAATAAAATCGAAATCTTCCATGAGGCAGTGATAAAAGATTTATACCAACTTAGAAACAAAAAGAAAAAGAAGTTCAATTTGACACTAAAAGAACGTAACGCCATCAAGACTCTAAAATCTGATAATAACATTGAAATAAAGATGGCGGACAAAGGTGGAAATATTATCATTTTGGACAAAGATTTCTATGTGGAAGAAGCCTATTCACAGTTAAATAATACAAGACATTATGAAAAGCTTAAAGAAAATCCAACATTGCGATATAAAGAAAATCTGGACAAAAAATTAAAACAATGGTGGGAAAAGAAATTAATTGATAATGATGAAAAAAAGTATCTCACGACCGATCATCCTGTCACTGCAACAATGTACTTTCTCCCAAAAATACATAAAAACCCCATGAAACCACCAGGGAGGCCAATCGTTTCAGCAAAGGGGTCACTCCTGGAACCAATTGCCAATTTTGTGGATGGATACTTATTTCCATATGTTAAGGGTTTAACATCATACCTCAGAGATACGAGCGACCTTCTCAGAAATGTACAAGGGCTAAATTGGGAACCCACTTATAAATTGATAACCATGGATGTAATTGGGCTATACACCAACATTGAAAATACTTTTGGAATGGCTGCCTGTCAATACTTTTTAAAGGATCGCAATATTCAATTTGCCAACCACAATGCTATGATAATGGAGATGATTAGCTTATGTTTGACTCAAAACATCTTCATGTTTGAAGAGGACATTTTTTTACAAAAGGATGGGACAGCGATGGGGTTTTCTTTCAGTCCCAGTTATGCGTGTTTGACAATGGGTTGGTGGGAACAAAAGGTGGCATGGAACCCAAATAATGATCGATATGTTGAAAAAATAATATCTTGGCTGAGATATATAGACGATCTTTTAATTATTTGGGATGGATCCATGGAAGAATTTAAAATCTATTTCGATATCCTCAACAATACAAACACCAACCTACACTTCACGTATGACATCAGTGAAACCCGAGTGGTATTCCTGGACACTGAAATTTACATTAGGGAAAACAAAGTACATACCACTCTACATCGCAAGGCAACAGCGACCAATGCAACACTGCATGCAGAAAGCTTCCATCAAACCTCATTAATCAGAAACATACCATATGGTGAATTATTGAGGATAAGACGGATATGCTCTGAAGAAAATGAATGGAAAAAACATAGCAAACAAACAATGATCAGATTCAGAAACAGAAAATACAACAAAAATGTATTAAAAGATTGTCTTGAAAGAACAGAAAAACAACCAAGATCAGAGATCATAAAACAGAAATTGCCCCAAATAAACAATGATCAGGATGCTATAAGATTAATTACAACATTTTCAACGGAGTCAAAGCAAATTGAGCACATCCTTCGAAAAAATTGGAACATTTTATGCTTAGATAAAACTATGAGGAATATTGTTGGCAATCATCCAAAAATTACATACAGGAGAGCGAAAAATCTAAAAGATGAACTAGTCCACAGTCATTTCAATATGAGAAAACAAAAAACTTGGATAAACGTTAAGGGCTTTTTCAAATGCTCAACGTGTAAAGTATGTCAAATCGCACAAAATACGAAGGAAATCACAATGGCAAACCGGAAGAAATGGAGAATCAATCAATTAATCAACTGTAAAAGTCAGTTTGTGGTTTACATCATTGAGTGTCCCTGCAAATTGAAATATGTAGGGAGCACGGTTTGTGAACTCAAAAAACGAATACTGGAGCATGTGAGAGCCACAGTCAATAAGGATCGTGGCTATGCCGTGGCTGAACATATGGAAAAGTATCATGATGGGGACTGGAAGAAACTAAAATTCTACGCAGTGGAAATGGTCGAATGCCATGTGAGAGGTGGCAATCGGGAAAAACTCTGAGACAAAGGGAATCACGTCACATTTTATCTTTCAGAACCCTGGCCCCCTTTGGCCTTAATAAGGATGAAGAGATGTACTCCCACCTTTAACGACATTATAAATAGAAATATATTGCTTGTAAAGAATCTATACAATCGTAAATTTTCTCAAATTTGGAAAGAGATTTTGAAATTAGGCAATTTCTCATAGTATCAATTAGGGCCTTTCTTATCTCATAACATAACAAATTTTGGTCATAGAAAATCTTTTTATGAAATGGAAATATCAGATATGTGTTTGGTTTTAATTATAGTTGCATGTTACTAGTTTTAAGAATAGGTAAATTTGAAGAAAGTCACCAATTTTGGTAACTCACGTCCTTGAAAGCCCACTAGAGGGCAAAATATTTTCATTTGGGCAATGTACCTGAATAGAATTGAGAAAGGATGTTTGTGGCAGGCAAAATGCAACCAAATGAATGGGTTGTTGTCAAAGTATTAGCTTAATAGATCAGTTTAATTACATATTGGAAAACTGTAACAGGCATGGCACTCACTAGTTTCACTGTATTTTAGATATATCAATTTAATTCGTTCTATTCACAAAATCACTTATTTAAAATTCACGATAAAAATGCAAAAGACTACATCTACCAGAATGCCTAGCGCTGTAGAGAACAGGATGTGACATAATGTCAGGTGATCAGTTTAAATGAAGCAGCAATTGCAGCGTTGGTTACCCGTGAGCAAGGTCTGAGGGCAGACTGAAACGCGTAGGGGTTCTTTACTGGTTGGAGAATGTTGCCGCTTTAATAAAATCTAAGAGCGTGCAAAAATACCCGTGAGTGCGAGTGGTTCTTTCCTCAAAAGGGAATCCTTGGTGACATATCACGGCTGGACTCTGCCGTTTTCCACGGATCGCACCGTCACAGAGCGCCGCAAATGCCGTCAGGACGAGTCCTTTGTTGGTGATATATATATATATATATATGTTTATGTTTCGGAAGTGTTATACACTTGTGGGCCCGAGCATATATATATTTCTATATGCTCTGGGATCCCGCACGTGGGCGGGGATTATTCAGTGCTTATGACTATTGATGAGTATCCCCTGGAAGAGAAATGATATTACCAGGCAGCCCAACTGGGGTTCCTGGTGGAATGGGGATATCCAGACACCAAGAAACATTGGTGCTTAATGGACTGAACGTTCACAGGCATCGACTGAATGAAGGCACATAGACTAAAAAAGAAACAGACCAGCAACAACAGCAACACTGGTCTTCTGGGACGGAATGGCCGCGAGACAGGCTGATTATGTTCCTCTCTCCCTTCACACCGAAAAAAGTCGGTCCAGGTTTCACACTAGATCAAGAGATGGGAGCATTCACTGTCTGGAGGGACAGAGGTATTCTGGTCAAAGAGCAGAAGACCTATTTGATGAAGCGGACGTAAAATAACTTTGAATAGCTGAAAAAGGAGTTCGGACTCCCGGAAATGGAGCAATACTACTACTAACAAGTCCAATATGGGGTAATGAATGCCAAAATTAGGACCTTGGTTAATTGAGTGTTGACCTCATTAGAAAAATGGCTCATACCGAGAGAGGATGACAAACGACTCGTTTCCGGCATATACACACCTTACAAATTCACCTCGATGAGCAGGAACCATGGAGCAGAGTTTGATAGGAGGCAGAGGTAGGGAGGGAACTATTGGACAAATAATGAGAGGAGATACACTACAAAATGCATATGACTTTGCGGTGTGGGACACTGTGGGAGGTGACAATAAAAACTGACGAACTGGTATCACACACCCGCAAAACTACATACCTGCGATCGAAGCAGGACATATAGTTGTTGGAGTGGAGGTGGCATCACGTGCAGGCTACTCTATCTGCTCTGGCAATATCCAAAACTAAGCACAAACTGGACAGGCATCCTGGACACTATAGGCTCAATGTTCGGGTCCTCCAGCCAAAGACTCCCAGCTTACAACGTTCTAACTTACTCAACAGACAAACTTTGCTCTTGCTCTCTAGAAGGGATAAGAAGATGGCAATGGCAATGATGCTATGTGTAGCCAGATGACCCATGACCGCTTTTTGGGGTAAAAGACAGACCACCAGATCTTAAGGAAGGGCAACACAGACTCTGGAGCATACTGGGATGGAAAAGGTCTCCCTAGCACTGGAGCAGGGAGGAGATTACTTTAGTGAATTATGATCATTAAGATATAACGGGGTAACCCACAGCAGTCTATGGACTTGGGTAAAGATTAGTATAGGAAACAATGGTCCTAGACTTGTTGTACGCTAAAGTTCAGTTGCGCAGAACATTCATAAATAATGTTGTATCAGTACTGTACCACTCTTTTCAAAATGCAAACAAATATATCCTCCAAAAGACCAATAGAAAGGCACACACTGTTGCTCAGATGGTGACTGTTATTTTATTTAGTCACTTTTCATAACACATTTATCATATTCAATACTCTAAATAGAGAGGGAGTTGCTCCAAAGGGAGTGTGGAGAAGGGAAGTGCTCGTGAGGTAGGATAGATATACAGGAGGGGAATCCAAGAGGTAAATTCAATAATCAGTCATTTTCAACATTTCAGTACTTAGAAACTGGTAGTAGTTCATAGTAGCACCAGTTCTACAGAGAGGCCTGTCCCTAGTGAAATTCACAATTGTTATTCATTTCATTATTTTTGATGATGTACAGACAAAGTTCATCTGTAAGAGGGCAGGGCTAGGGTGATATCCGGTACAGGCCAAAATGGGGGAAGATGTCGACGTTTCGACCCTGTTGCAGTGAGGGCAGTTTGTATCCTCCGCAGTCGGGTCTTCCTCAGGACGGTGGGGGGGGGGGCATGGTGAGGGGAGCAACTGGTCTTGGGTGAGATACAGTCAAGGTACAGCCCCTTAGTTTTGAAGTGCTGGTCCGCAATGAGAGTGCGGTGTGTTAAGGGTTAATTCAGGAAAGAACTGATTAAGTAACACTAGAGGTCACAATGCTCTAGTAATCTAATGTTAATTGTGTTCTGTCCTCTCTAGCATGGTCTCGGTCTTTCGCAATGACTTCGTCTGAATGGAAAAACGAGGGATCTGTGACGCTACGAACTGGCACCCGGTGTCCTTTGGTGTGATCTACGTAAAAGCTCAGTACTCTTTTTAGGGTCCAACCACTGGGGTCTGTCTCTCCTCCTCCTTTTAGGGGTGAGGCAGAGCTCAGAACGCCAGCAAGGTGATGTTTTGACCAACATGGAACGGCTCTCAACTTTTGAGAAAAAAGAGGCAGTATCAGCAATGCAAGTTTATCTGAGAAGAAGGTGGTGTACAGTGGGTTGACACAAAGAGCTTGAAGCTCACTCACAGGCAGCGCCAAAGTTATGGCGACAAGGAACACTGTCTTGGGGGTGAGGACCCACAAGGAACAGATATGAAGCAGCTTAAATGGAGTGCACATCAGAAATGTAAGGACCAAGTTAAGGTCCTACTGTGGCATGACAAAGAGAGATTGAAGAAAAACAAATGTTGTAACCCATTCAAAAAATGCCTCACAACTGGAGACTGAAACAAAGAGGGCTGATCCAGCAACCACAAAAAGGCCAACAAAGCCAAAAGGTATCGTTTAACTGTGCCCTGAGCAAGGACTTGTTGGGCTAGAGACCGAAAAAAAATAACAAAACCTCTGATGAAATTGCCTAGAGGGGGTCCAGATGCTGACTACATCACTAAGCCATAAATCTGTCCCAACAAAAGGCGTATAAAGTTTTTGTTGAGGGACACCCGGCGGCCAAGATGACATCAATCACCTCTGGAGGAAGGTTGAAGGAGTTCAGCTCTCAACGTTCAATCTCCAAGCATGAAGGTGGAGACTATGAAGGCCCAGGTTCAGAACCCAGCCCTGCTGCTGCAACAGCAAATGCTCCAAGAGGGCAGCTTGATCGGGGGTCAGATTCTCAAGCCCAGGAGTTCTGGATACCATAGTCTCCTCCCCCCAGTCTGGGGCCACTAGGATGACTTGGGCCTGGACGGTTCTGATGTTCCAGAGAACTCAGAACAAGCATGGTATTGGCATAAAGGCATACAGGAGGTGGAACTCGTCGCTCAGCAAGAGATATTTCTAACGTGCAGAAGTGCTGACATTGTGTGTTGTCGGTGGTGGCAAACAGATTGAGCCAAGGTTCTTCCCATTCGTGGCAGAGACCTTGAGCCACCTCCAGGTGTAACTGCCATTCGTGATCCGCTAGGTGCTGAAAAAATGAGCTTGTCCGCCCTGGCATTCAATGATCATGCCTGGTGGTTCACCACCAGGAAGATCCTTTAGTGTCCAGCCATTTCCAGAGCTGCCAGGCCTCCTCGAACAGGCTCCGTGACCCCACCCACCCTGTTTGTTTCAGTACCACATGGAAGTGGTGTGGTTCGTGAGCATCTGTACCAGCTGTTTCAATGCCTAGTGGATGGCCCTCAGCTCCAGAAGGTTGATATGGAGCTGGGACTCTCCTGCAGACCAGAGTCCTCTGATCTCCACCTCTCCCTGAAGACCACCCCAACCCAGAAGCGATGAATTGGTCCCCACTGTCAGGTCTGGGTGTGGAAGCGAGAGGGGTCTGCCACAGACCCAATCGCTGTCTAGTAACCACCATAGCAGATCTTTTGGAGTCTCCCAAAATCTGAACCTGGTCAGAGAGGTCCATTTGATTTTGGGCCTACTGGGTCTTCAGATCCCACCCCAGAGCCGGCATATGCCACCTGGCGTGCTCCACCAGCAGGATGCAGGAAGCCATCAGTCCCAGCAGCCTCAGAGTTGACCTCACTGAAATCAAGGGCAGAGGCTGAAAGATCAATATCATAGGCTGAATGTCCAGGACTCTCTTTCCCGGGGAAAAGGCACGAAACCAAGCCATGCCCAAAATTTCTTGAAAATGGCTGAACAGATTTACACCAAATAACGAAAAGCAGACTTTCCAAGTAAAGTTCTATCTTTCTACCAATTTGGTGTGAATACGTTTAGGCATTTTTTTCCACAACATAAAATTTCCTACGAGAATTAACATGGGCAAACAATGTTTTGATAGAACTTTACTTGGAAAGTCTGCTTTTCATTATTTGGTGTACATCTGTTCAACCATTTTCCTGAAATTTTCCTTTAAAGAGATGCTCAGGTATGCTTGTAGAGTAAAAGAAATATCTGGATTGTTGGTCCTGTGGGACTCCAGTGATACCAAAAATTCAAAACTTATATATATATATATATATATATATACACACACATACACTTTGGCACTGTTTGACGAATCACCACAAATCTTTACAAAACAGTGCTCTTTTTCGCTCAGTTTGTGCATGCCAAGTTTCGGGGTTATTGGTCAAGCGGCAGTTGAGAAAACAAGGGGGGCCCAAAATGCAAAATCCCCATGCACTTTCCATAAGCACTACTGCAAAAACTGTTGAAAAGACTTACACCAAATTTGGCAGGAAGCTAGAACTTGGTCTTCAGACTGTGCTTTTTGTCATTTGGTATAAATCTGTTCAGTAGTTTTTGAGCTATTAAGATTTAAAAAGGTTTTTATATCTGGATGGTTGGGTTCAAGAGACTCTTGTACTGGCGCGGGCAGGGAAACATTGTTTGCTCCCATCTGGCAGAAGTATTTTCAAATCTCCCGCCAAACGGGATCAAACACAAAGTCTACTCCCAGTGGGCGGGAGCTTTAAAAATGCTCCCACCAGCTCGGAGCAGACGTGAGATCTGTTTCCTTGCCCGCACTGACGCGGGCAGGGAAACAGAATAACAAATTGCTCCCACCCGGAGGGAGCAACACAAATAGCTTCTCCCTGCGAGTGGTAGCAATGCCAGCTCCTGCACCTGGCAGGGAACCTCCTGGGGCTGCGGGGGCCCTGGGGCTCTCCGCACCCCTCAAAGTTGTGCTTGGTGGGTGCCTCAGGTGAGCACTGGGGCATCCAACTTTAAATGATGCGTGCCCTGGGGTCCCCGGGGCTAAAATAGGCTCGGGAGGGGGATCCGTGTGGCCCCCTCCCCTTTAATGCACATTCCGGGCCTGTGGGATGGGCTCCCTGAGGCCTATAGTTGCTCAGGAAGGGGGACTAAGCACTCTCCTCCCCTTAATCAGTAAATTCAGCCCGGGATAAAAACAGCTTGGGGAAGGGGACGCATGCCCCCTCACTTCATTAAATAGATTGGGCCCCAGAGGGTGGGGGACCCGGGGCTGAAAACGGCTCAGGGAGGCTGGCTGTGCACCCCTTCTCCTTTTATTTACATCTTGGCCCCCGGAGATGGGGTCACTGGGGCATAATTAGGCTCGGGGGCACCCCACCCCTTTTTTTAAAAATGTACCTCGGGGATGGGGTTTGTGGGGCCCAAGAAGGCTTGGGTGGGGGGCACAAGCCCCCATTCCTTTTTAACTGGATTTTGCCCCGGGGATGGGATTCTCGGGGCCTGATGAAGTTCGGTTAGGAGTGGCCGTGCAGTCCCCCTCTTGTTTTTTTTATTAAACTCTTTTTATTTAATAAAACAATAAACTGCTCAGCATTACAGATTGCAATAAGACCATAGGGAGGTACATCACAGCTGTTCATCACTGTTGGCCTAACAGTCTGATATATTCCAACAATATTCTGCATCCAATGGGCCCCGTGGTCTCCTCCCCCTCGGCGCAGCTCAACAACAGGAGACAAGCATATTTCACCCCGATATGTGTTCCATGCTGCCCACTTATGGTCCCATTTTTTAGGGCATCCACTATTTTTAAAGACTTCTTTCTCAGCTATCATAGCAACGTCCATATCAATTACCTATCTGCGTATCAATTGGTGGGTCCCCGATTCCCCATTTCTGTGCTATATTTCGTTTGGCGAGTGCCCATCCCAACGAGGCCCAGGACCGCTCCGTATGAGTCAGGTCGATGGCTTCCCATATATTTAACAAGCAGAGTTTTGGGGAGGCGTGGGGTGGTTTCACCCCCCCCCCCTCCCGTTTTAAACAACAATAAAAAAGCCCTAGGGGATGGGGCCCTCGGGGCCTTGGAAGGCTTGGGGAGACAGGCCACACGACCCCTTTTTTATTGGCTTGCCCAGGGGTGGGATCCCTGGGGCCTAATATGGCTCGTGAAGGGGGGCCACACGGCCCCCCTCCCATTTTGTATCACATTTGGCACTGGGGTAGTGGTCCCCAGGGCCTTACAAGACTTAGGGAGGGGGGCTGCAGAACTATCCCTTTTTCTACATTGGCTGATGATGCAACGTGTTGTGGTGATTAGTTAAGAGGGTGCAAAGAAAAAAGGAGGGACTCAAAACAAATTTTTACACCAATGCATTTTCCATAGACTTTTTACTCAGACCAGCAACAAAATGACCGAAAGGATTCACGTGATATTTGGCAGGAATATAGATTATGGGGTGGAAAGGGTCCTTTTTGTTATCTGATCTGAATTGATAATTTTGTGGTATATCGTGATACAAGGCGATGACATTATGGGGGTTGAAAAAACTTTATTTGATTAAAATATAATCATAAAAGCTGGACATACATACCGTACATATACAGAATAGAAGATTAAAATGACCAAGGTGGTATAAAAATGCGAAAATTTAAAACTAGGCAACAGCAAAGTGTTTTTTTGTTGTTTTTTTTGTGTTTTTAAAAAAAAGATTGATAATATAAAAAATAAAAAATAAAAAGTAAGTGTTACTGTCGGAGTCTGAAGAAAGAAGACCGGGAGTTACAAGGGGACACAGAGAGTGTGACCAGTTCATTGAAACAGCTGTCAAATGTCAATATCAATGAAGGAACATCAAGTTCACATACCCTAGTGTTACAGACACAGAGAACACAGAGGAGACCAAGGTAGGGCTTTGTGGGTCTGCAGTTTTGTTTTAGGTACCTGTGGCCCTCTTTACAGTTTCTACCGGGCCTGCAATTTGCTGATTAAATTTACGATATACGTAATGAATCAAAATAGTGAAACTTATGTTTAAAACTGTGTTCTCTGGGTTCAGAGCCGCGATGATTGCCAGTCTGCAGGACCGAACTCCCAATCTATTCCATTCTGGCCTCAGTTTTGATCTGCGCTGAGTCAGCAGTGCAGGGCAGAGGCATACAACATGCTCCATAGATTCCACCGAATCCCCTCAACCCCTGCACTGTTGGTTGTCTGACGTACAACGCCAAATGGGTAAATGTTTCAGCAGGTGCCATTCCCCCAGTCTAAGTGCCATAAATCGCAGTTTTAGATACAAGGGATATGTGCAGGACAGATATAATGACGGTGTAGCCAGCTGGTGAGAGTTAATTACTGCCCATGCATGCTTACGTTTGGCGAGAGCAGCTTTGTCTGTAGTATGGGACAGCATGCGGGTGCGCTTCTTGATGCTGATTTTAAAGGCCGTTTGACTGGAGTTTAGGTTCCAAAGATCACTTGCTGAAAATTGCTGAACACAGTCATGGAAGAGCTTGCTGTAGGTCCCACTTGGGTTATTAAAACTAATGTCCAACCACAACATTGACTCAAGGGACCCACCTTCAGCCTGCCTTAGCTTGTGGCACAGGTTTAGATAGGCACCTAAGCTAGAAATGTCATAGTTTAAAAGGCCCAGTTCTAATCGAATCTGTGCGGCGGAGGCAGATTTTGGCATGCGAAAAGCACTTTTATAGATCTTAGTCACATGTTGATTTAGTGTTGTGCTAATTTTTCCCCTAAAAATTTCGATACCGTGGGGCCGACTTTGGCTTTCATGACTTCCATCATTGGGGTCAAACTCGGACCCATCAATTTTTTCGAGAGTTTTGAGAAATTCAGTCGGAGGGCTGTGGCTTTCATTGAAATGTCGCTACGATGTTTGGCGAAGGTGCCCCTGGAGTCAAAGTTGACCCCCAGGTATTTATAGGATTTTCCTACAACAAGGCTGGAGTCGTTGTACGTCCAGCCACCACCTCCGTAGTGTTTTCTGCCGGTATGACTACTTGAGTTTTCTTTAGATTAACCTCTAGGCTGTTTGTAGCAGTATAACTATGTAATTTGTTTAACAATCGTTGCAGCCCTACTCTGGTTTGACTGAAAAGAACAAGGTCATCGGCATACAAAAGATTACTTAGCTGCACACCACCAATCTTTGGGGGATGGCTGTTTATCTCATCCAGTTCTGCTGAGAGATCAGCAATAAACAGGTGAAAGAGCAATGGGGCAAGCACACACCCCTGTTTCACTCCTCTTGTTGTTAAGATTTTTCGAGACAGGTGTGTGCCAGTGCCAAGCTTAACTTGTATCCAGGTGTTGGTGTGTAGTTGAACGATGGCCTCCAGTAGTTTGCCCGGGATTCCCCATTTTGTTAACTTTGCCGAAAGTGCTGCCCTGGGGACCCGATCGAAGGCGGCTTTGAAGTCAACGAAACAACAAAAAACCACCTTCGATGAAATGAGCGATTTGTCAATAAGTATTGATAGTGCCAGTAGATTGGAAGTTGTGCCCGAGTTTGCTGTGAAGCCCGTTTGGTTTTTGGAATCAGGCCTTTCTGATCAGCCCAGGAACTCAATTCTTCAAGTAGGATACTTGCAAAATGCTTTGCCTCATTGTCCAGTAAGGCTATCAACCTATAGTTATTTGGGGACGAATGAGCACCGGACTTATATATTGGGTGAATTACTGCACCTCGCCATGAGTCCGGTATGGCTGAACAACTCAGTGCGGATCTAAAAAGGATTACTAACTGTTGTGTCCAAAAGGGAATATTTGCTTTAAACAGGGCCTGTGGCAGGCCATTTGGACCTGGCGCTCCGTCTGGTCTCGCTTTTGTTAATATTTTGGCCAGCCTTGGTTGAGTGATAGAGATCGTCTCGCATTGGGGCTGCGTCAACTCATGGGAGCTGTCCTGACGCTCCGAGGGCCCGTTTTTAATCAGTGCGGAGGTGTTTACTATTAGGGAGTCTGCACCTCCATTGGCCTTGAAATGATCGGTCAAGAATGTAACCCATTCTGCCTCCGCAATGTTTGCACTCCCCTGTCTGGTTGTTCCATTGATTTGTCTATTCATTAGTGCCCAAAATTTTCTTGAGTTGTGGTTTTTGCTTTCCCCGAGAAGTTTGCACCAAAATTGATCAAGATGAAGTTGTTTATCTTTTTGGTGTGCCTGTCTATAGTTTTTTTGAGCAATTTTATAATCGTTCAGGCGGTCGTTGGATTCTGGATACTTCCTGGTTGCCCGCAGGGCAACGTTTCTGATTTTCTTTAATTTCACGGTTTGGCTTGAAATAAGAAACTGGGAGCAGCGGGTGGTCGAGTTGGCGTGCGGATAAGATGGAAACAAATTTAGCAAATGGTGACAAAAGTTTGACCAATCAGCAATATGAGAAGCTGTAGGGGGAGGGCCGCCAAGTGTAAGAGACCGGCATTCCTTCAGGATGTTGATACTAAGTTCGTCGTTCCATCTTAATCAATCAATCAATCATGTCACTTATAAAGCGCACTACATACCCGCGAGGGTCTCAAGGCGCTGGGGGAAGAGGGGGTTGGTGCTGCTACTGATCGAAGAGCCAGGTCTTGAGGAGTCTTCTGAAGGCCAGTAGGTCTTGGGTCTGTCGGAGGTTGGTGGGGAGGGTGTTCCAGGTCTTGGCGGCGAGGTGGGAGAAGGATCTGCCGCCGGCGGTCGTTTCCGGATGCGGGGGACTGTGGCGAGGGCGAGGCTGGTCGAGCGGAGCTGGCGGGTGGGGGTGTAGAAGCTGAGTCGTCTGTTGAGGTAGGCTGGTCCGGAGTTGTGGAGTGCTTTGTGTGCGTGGGTGAGGAGCTTGAAGGTTATCCTCTTGTTGACAGGGAGCCAGTGCAGGTCTCTCAGGTGGGGTGTGATGTGGCTGCGTCGGGGGATGTCGAGGATAAGACGTGCAGAGGCATTCTGGATGCGTTGCAGCCGTCTCAGGAGCTTAGCCGTCGTTCCTGCGTAGAGGGCGTTTCCGTAGTCCAGCCTGCTGGTGACGAGGGCCTGGGTGACTGTTTTTCTTGTTTCGGTGGGGATCCACTTGAAGATCCTGCGGAGCATTCGGAGGATGTTGAAGCAGGATGAGGAAACGGCGTTGACCTGCTTAGTCATGGAGAGGGTGGGGTCGAGGATGACCCCTAGGTTGCGTACTTGGTCGGTGGGTGGCGGGGCTGTTCCCAGTGATGTTGGCCACCAGGAGTCGTCCCAGGCTGAAGGGTTGGAACCAAGGATGAGGACCTCCGTCTTGTCCGAGTTCAGCTTCAGGCGGCTGGTCCTCATCCATTCGGCGACGGCCTTCATTCCTTCGTGGAGGTGGGGTTTGGCGGTGTGAGGGTCTTTGGTGAGGGAGAGGATCAGCTGGGTGTCGTCGGGCGTAGGGAGATGATGTTGAGGTTGTGCTGTCGGGCGACGTGGGCGAGGGGTGCCATGTAGATGTTGAACAGCGTTGGGCTGAGGGAGGAGCCTTGGGGTACGCCGCAGATGATCTTGGTGGCCTTGGATCGGAAGGGGGCGAGGCGGACGCTTTGTGTTCTGCCGGAAAGGAAGGATGTGGTCCAGTCCAGGGCCTTCTCTTGGATCCCGGCGTCGTGAAGGCGTGTTCGTAGTGTGTGGTGGCAGACCGTGTCGAAGGCGGCTGATAGGTCCAGGAGGATGAGGGCTGCTGTTTCTCCGTTGTCTAGCAGGGTCCTGATGTCATCGGTGGCGGCGATGAGGGCGGTTTTCGGTGCTGTGGTTGCTGCGGAAGCCGGACTGGGAAGGGTCCAGGATGTTGTTCTCCTCGAGGTAGCGGGTCAGTTGTTTGTTGACGATTTTCTCGGTGACCTTCGCGGGAACGGGAGCAGAGAGATGGGTCGGAAGTTCTTGAGGTCCTTGGGGTCTGCCTTGGGTTTCTTGAGTAAGGCGGTGATCTCGGCGTGCTTCCAGCTTTCCGGGAAGGTTGCTGTCTCGAAGGAGATGTTGATTATTTTCCGGAGATGGGGCGCGATGGCTGTACTGGCTTTGTTGAAGATGTGGTGAGGGCACTGGTCTAGCGGTGAACTGGAGTGGATGGTGTTCATGATCTCGCTGGTGTCCTAGTCGTTGATGTTGGTCCAGGAGAGCAGGCGGTTGGTGGTTGTGGGGGCAGTGGTCTCGGTGGTTGCCGGGGCGGTCGTGGTGTTGAAGCTGTCGTGGATGTCGGCGATTTTGCGGTGGAAGAAGGTGGCCAGTGAGTCGCACAGGTCTCGCGACGGCTGGATGTCGTTGGTGTTGGAGCTGGGGTTGGGAGTTCCTTCACGATGTTGAAGAGCTCTTTGCTGTTGTGTGCGTTGTTGTCTAGGCGGTCTTTGAGTGAGGCCCTTTTGGCGGATCTGATGAGGTGATGGTGACTGCGGGTGGCGCTCTTGTGGGCGGCGTAGCTGTCCGCTGTCCGTTCGTGGAGCCAGATCTTCTCCAGTTTTCGGCATGTTCGTTTGGAGGCCTGGAGGTCTTCGGTGAACCAGGTGGCTTTCTTGTGGTGTGGCTGTTGGGCGGATTCTTGAGCGGGGCGAGGGTGTTGGCGCAGTCGTCGATCCACTGTCTGAGGTTGCGGGCGGCGGTGTCGGGGTCGGAGGGTTCGGCGGGTGGGCTCAGGGCGAGGGTTGTGGTTAGCTGGTCTTCCGTGACTCTGCTCCAGCAGCGGCGAGGCATTTGTTCGGTGCGGTGGTGCGTGGTGGGCTTCCTGTAGGTGAAGTGGATGCAGTGGTGGTCAGTCCAGTGGGGTTCGGAGGTGTGGTTGAAGGAGACGTGTGGGCTTGCGGAAAAGATGGAGTCTAGAGTGTGGCTGGCGGCGTGGGTGGGTGTAGTCACGAGCTGTCTGAGTCCGAGGGTGGCGAGGTTGTCGATCAGGGTGGTGGAGTTGGTGTCCTTGTTGTTCTCGAGGTGGAAGTTCAGGTCCCCGAGGAGGATGTAGTCCGTGGAGGCGATGGCGTGTGTGCTGACGGAAGTCAGCGATGGAATCGCTGAACTGTGGTCGGGGTCCGGGGGTCTGTAGATGAGGGTTCCTCTGAGGGTGGTGTTGGGATCGGTGTAGATCTGGAAGTGCATGTGTTCGGCGGTGCTGAGGGTGTCGTCGGTGTTGGTTGAGACTCTGAGGGTGTTCCTGTGGACGATGGCGATGCCTCCTCCGACTCCGTTGGTGCGGTCCCTGCGGGTGATCTTGTATCCGTATTAGATTTTCTGAATGGACTCCCTTGTGGGTTGTTGGGGCTGAATTGTGGAAAGTTGGATTGGTGTTGATGATGACGACTTGTGGGCGGTGATCGCTCTCTGATCGAGCTTTGATGCTGTAATTTTCCAGGTGAGAGAACAGGGCTAGGTTACAGATGGTATAGTCTAAAAAAGAGAACTTTCGGCCATTTGTCCATGACCAGTTTGGGGGAGTGTCCTGTGTGAACCTGCCGTTCATTACGATGAAACCTGCGCTGAAGAGTTGCAACACACAAAGCTCCCCCAAGGCACAGTATGATTGATTTGAGGGTTTGGACTGAAACTTCAATACCGACAGCGACAATGGGGGAGAACCTCCCAAATCCGACAAATTTCCCTGAAACAAGTTGGTAATGAAATCCCCAGTGAGCAAACAGTCGGCATGAGGGAAGGCCACAGCTAGGTCGCACAAAATTTTAAACAAGCGGTTTAAATGGGCCCTTTTTTGTCCGTACGCTTGGATTGATATAGACATTAAGCAGCAACAGGGGACGCTGTTGTCTCCACGAGCTAACTTTGACTCCAAGCAACCAGTCCTCTTCGAAATTTAGTGGCTCTGTTGGGCCCTTTAGGCTGCATGAAATGTAAATTGACAATCCTCCCTTAGGGCGGCCGTATTTACAGTCTCTAACGGCTGGTTTCCAGTATTCAATGAAACCATCAATGGGATAATTGCAAATAGCCCATGTTTCCTGAAGAGCGATTAGATCATGACCAAAAGTAAAATTTCGGGTCTCTGATGAGGACATTTTGAGTTGAAGGCCGCTAATATTCCATGAGCACAGGGATAGGCGAGGCTGCAGCTGGAGGTTTGTGAGGTTTGTGGATTTGGGCTGGGGAGTGCTAGCTTTGACAGCCTCCGAGGGGATCGATTTTGCGAAGTTTGTCCGAATGGTCAGGGTAGGTTCTTACAAGACAAAGCTGCCGATAGCCACCCCCAGTCTTGGATTTCATGGCAGTTCGGGAGTGCGGTCCGTAAACTTCCTGTTAGAGATGCATCTCCTACTGCATTTTTTAAGATTGAATATGGTTTACTATTGTCGCAAATCAAAGTCCAACACACACTTGCCTGAGTGGCCGATTGCTTGGCTAATACCATGGGGAAGCCTGGATTGAAGTGGGGATGGATTTTGATTCCTCATGACCGAAGAGTATCTTTGCAAGCTAGGAGAGCTCGTGCCCAGGTTGCAGATTTAAATGTCACCAAGGTTACTTCAGAGGGTTGCGACCCTCTTGGCGGAAGAAATTCTATATATTCAATATCATCAGATACCAATGTGTCGAGACCCGGGACTGCTTTCAATAATTTAATGATGTTTGCTCTATTGAGGACGTTGTGATGGCCTTTTGATTTATATTCAGGGACAAAAAGGTACAAGGCGATGACATTATGGATAGTGACAGCCCTTACAAAATAAAAAGTCAGCCACGTTGTTTACACCAAACTTTGTTCTGGGATTAAACTGGAAATATAGGGCCAGATGTATCAAACAGTTTTACCCATTCTGTTTCCATGGGAAAATGTGTTCATAGATCTGGCCCATAGTTTACTAATGTTTTTAGAATATATAGAAAGAAATGAAGCACATTACAAAAGTATGTAGATTTAGGGAAAGGTAATTGGAGTGTTTTATATGTTTTTAAAAAAGTTTAAGGAGTACACAGTACTTCCTCAAAACTATCTACTGCGGTACATATTGACATTAAAAAAAAAAGCATACATATGACAAAAGACACTCTATGACACACCACTCCACTATACGACACACCACTATCTCTACAACACACCACTTCACGGTACGGCACGCCACTCCATGCTACTCCACTCTACAGCAGGTCATTACACTCTATGACACGCCACTCCACTCTGCGACACACCACTCCATGCCACCCTACTCCATTCTACTACATGCTCTGGAACACCCTCTATGCCACTTTACTCCACTCGACTCTGACACAACATTCCTCTCTTCTCCACTAATCAACTCTACGCTACTCCACTGTATGCCACTCCACTCTATGACACTGTGCGACACGACACTGTATGACACGCCACTCCACTCAACTGCACTGCACTCTTTTCCACTCCACTCTATGGCCCTTCACGCTACAATATGCCACTCTACTCTACTCCACCCTATGACACCACTTCACTCTACGGCACGCCACTCCACTCTAAGCCATGCCACTCCATGACACGCCAGTCCAATGTACAACATGCCACTACACTCTACGAGTCACCACTCTATTCTGTGCCACTCCACTCTGCGCCCGTCTACTGTAAGACACTCTACGACATGCCACTCTGTGACACACAACTCCACCCTACTCTGCTATACACCACAGCATTCTATGCCACTCCACAACATTCTACTTCCCTCTATGCCCCTCCACTCTTCACCACTATGCGACACTCTACAACAAGCCACTCCATGACATGCCACTCCACTCTAGGACACTTTAATCCACTCTACAACACTCCACTATACGCCGCTCCACTATATGATACTCTACTCCACTCTTTTCCACTCTACGTAACTCCTTCTATGACACACTACTCCACACCACTTTAAAATTACATGCCAATCTATGAAACACCAATCCACTCTACTCCACTGAATGACACTTTGCTCCATTGTACACCACTCTGACACTCCACTTTATGCTGCTCCACTCCACGACACTCTATGATACTCTACTCAACTCCATGCCACTTTACTCCTCTCGATTCTATGACACACTACTCCACTCTAAGACACTGTACGCCACGCCACTGTATCACACGCCACTCCACTCTACGACACACCACTCTACTCCACGACACACCACTCCACTCTACAGCACTCTACTCCACTCTATGCCCCTCCAGTCTACGCCACTCTTTGACACTGTACAATACGCTACTCCACGACTAACCACTCCACTCTACGACAAGCCACTATACGACATGTCACTCCAGGCCCTGCCACTCTAAGACACTCTATGACACGCCACTCCACTCTACGCCACTTCACGACACTCCATTCCAAGCCACTCTACGACACTCCACACCACTCTATGACATGCCAGTCAACTTTACGACACGCCACTCCACTTTACAAGATGCCACTCCACTCTACAACAGTCTATGACACGCCACTCCACGACACGCCATGCCACTCTACTGTACTCCACTTTATGCCAGTCCACTGTACTCCACTCTACGCCCCTACACTCTATGACATTCTATTCCACTCTATGCCACTCCACAACACTCTACCCCACTCTATGACACTCTATGGCACTGTACTCCATTCTACTCAACTCTACGACACTCTAGGCAACTCCCTCTATGCCACCCAATGCTACTGTACTCCAGTCTACTCTAGGACACACTGCTCCACTACTCCTCTCTACTCCACTGTATGACACTGTAAGTCAAGCCACTCCACCATACGACACACAACTCCACTCCACGCCCCTCCACTGTAAGACACTCTACGATACGCCACTCTATGACACGGCACTCAACACTACTCTATGACACGCCACTACACTCTACACCACTACATTTTAATCTACGTCATGCTACCCCACACTACACCACTCCATTCTAGGCCACTACACTCTATGCCACTCCACTCTACAACACGACACTGTATGACACTACACTCTGACACACTCCTCCTTTGTACTCAATGACACTCCACTCGACGATTTGAAGCACTTTTCTTTTAGAAAGAATCCCATTGAAATTCGAATTAAACAATCAATGGTTGAAGATAGGTTAAAGTTAGGAGAACTTCATTTACTATTTCTATACAAAAACAACTTAAATTACACAAACATTAGAAATGTTTAAGTTATTGTTATAACTTTATAGTTATAACTTAAATTATAATTTACGCCCCACTCCCCTAAAACTTACTATAGTTTACGCACATCCGAACAGACTGTTGTCAACTCGCTGGCCAGACTAAATCAACTATAACTCCCACCTTCCCCATGCACTGCTTATACCCTTTCAAATTACATGACTTATAGCATGTTAAATAATACCATTCATAACAAGACTTATGACATATCAAATGATATCATTTATAAGAACAATGTGCATGGCAGAGCGACAAGTTATTGTTAATTTAGTCTGGCTAGCGAGTTGACAACACTCTGTACAGAGCTGCGCGAGTTATAATTTACAGCCCCTCCAAAACTAACAATAACTTTAAGTTGGAACTATAAAGTTCTATCTATAACTTTAACATTTCTAATGTTTGCGTAATTTAAGTTGTTTTTGTACAGAAATAATAAATGAAGTTTTCCTAACTTTAACTTATCTTCAACTTTTTTTTTTTTTTTAAATATATGTAAAGACTGTAGAGGTACTACTGAGCCACAGTTATATACATATATATATATCTTTTTTTTACTGGTGGTCACCAGTAGGTAGTTATAGTTAGGACCTAGTTTCCATAGGAAAAGCATTTTTTGACTTGGCTATAAATTTTCCCAAAAAACTTGTCAAGGTAGGTTCTGGTTGTCATGGACAGTTCGGGGGTGATCTGTGCAGTGGGGACCGAGAAATTTGGGCGCGAAATAAGGGTGCATTTGTAATGTTAATTTCCATAGAAACATTTAGCCACACCTACAGCCCGAACCGCTGAACGGACTTACACCAAATTTGGCAGGGAGGTAGATGTTGGTTCAAGGAAGTGCCTTTTGCTTATTTGGTGTAAATCCATTCAGTAGTTTTTGAGAAATGTAAGTTTAAAATTATAGTGATATCTCTGGTCGCAAAGTCTTTGTGAACAAAGAGAGCTCGTGCAGGGAAATGCACTGCTCTGATTGGCTGCCAACACTTCAACCAGGAAGTGCTGGCAGCAATCTTGGGACTCTGCTTCAAGCCGAGCCCTCCCAAAAAAAGTGAAAATAAAGAAAAGGGGGCAGGGTAGGAATACCCTAACCCCCAAGCCATGGTCTTGGGGTCCCCCTGGGACCCCGTCACCGCATAAAACCATTAAAAAAAACAAATCTGCAGCGAATTCGCGAATTCAAAAAACAAGCGCCGGCACCCGTGCTTGCTTTAAAATAACCCTGGGGTGGGCCAGGTCCCGGTGGCATATGATTAATATAGGAGGGGGCGCAGGAGGACCCCCTCCTAGGGCTTAACAAAGCCCTGGGGACCGCCACCTCCCCGGGGCTATTGAAACAATATGGGTGAGGCCTCGCGGACCCCACCTGCCCCGGGGACTGCCACCTCCCCGGGGCTGTAACAATGGAGATGCGGGGGCCCACTCGCCAGGGTACTTTTGCTTACAAATGTGGTTGGGACGCTTGGCCCCCCCCGCTGCCCTGGGGACCGCCACCTTCCTGGGGCAAAGATATGCAAAGGATGTGGGGGGCGCTCGGCCCCCCTGCTGCCCCGGGGACCGCCACCTTCCTGGGGCACAACCATTAAGTCATTATTCAAAAAAACTAAGCGGGGGAGGCCCTACGACCCGCCCATGCAGGCCCGAGGACCACCACTTCCCCAGGGCACAAATGAAGTAATGACGGGGGTTCATTGCGGGCCCCGGAGGCTATGCAGAAGATGAGAGGGGGGCAGCGCGGACCCCCTCCAGGAGCTCGCCATGGCCCTGGGGACCACCACCCCCAGGGCTGGCTCCAGCAATGTCCCGGGGTGACCACCCCTGGGACACTGCAGTTTGCTATGCCTTGCCGGGAGCACCGCTCCCGCCAACCCATAGCAAACTCTGGTCCGCTTAATGGAAGAGAGAGCATTAAAAATGCTCTTGCTTCCATGAAGCAGAGCAGAATTGCTTTTGGACAGAGGGAGCTGCATGTTTGGGGCTCCCTCTGTCCAAAAGCAATGCCGGCTCGCACAGGAGGCGGGGAGCTGGCAGGGACCGTGGGGGCCTTGAGGTTCCCCCGCGGTCCCAAACGAGCTTGCCATGCCCCGGGAAATGGGGTCCCCGGGGCAATATCAGCCCAGGGAGCAGACCGCGCTGAGCCCTTCCCCATTAAAAAAAAATGTTGAAGGCCTGCCCAGGGGATGGGGTCCCCGGGGCCGAAATAGGCCTGGTGAAGGGGGCCACACGGCCCCTCTTCCATAAGAAAAATAAATAAAAATCAAGGCCGGGCCCCGGGAGATGGGGTCCACGGGGCCGAAATTGGCCTAGGAGGGGGGCCGCGAGACCCCCCCTCCTGTTTTTTTTATAAAAAAGGATAATACCCTGTGGGATGGGGTCCCCAGGGCCCAAAATGGTCCAGGGAAGGCTTTTTTTTTTTTTTTTTTTAAAAGCCGCAACTCGCGGGAGGCCCCGCCATCTTTTTCCACTACCCTCCAAATGCACCTCCTGGCATGCTCCTGTTTGGGGACGAAGTCCCATTGGCTGCTGACGGTCCTTAGGGACCAAGAAGACCTCCTGTTACCTCCAGTAAGTTCAACGGAGAGCGATTGCAGAGAGGACTTCAGAGGCCACGACCCCTTTCTCCACCACT
The DNA here is from genome assembly GCA_963921515.1 of Calotriton arnoldi. Classification (NCBI taxonomy): domain Eukaryota; kingdom Metazoa; phylum Chordata; class Amphibia; order Caudata; family Salamandridae; genus Calotriton; species Calotriton arnoldi. The sequence goes on from CAWUFW010000875.1 coordinate 3,415,474, forward strand.
TTGTAAATGCGTCTCCTGGCGCACTGCTGGTTGGGGGATGAAGTCCCCTTGGCTCTAGAGCATGGGTACTCACAAACTTTCTCTCGGGGGCCAAATTTAGAGTGTGGTTTGTGGCCGAGAGCCGCACCGGTGGGGGCGGGGTCAGTGGGGGAGGGGGGCAGGGCTAGGGCAAGAAAAAAAAACTGTGACCATGAGGTTGAACACAGGCCCCTGCAGCGGATGCATTCGTCCACTGAGCCACCAGACCCGGCATACACACATCTATCTCTCTTTCTATCTCTCTATCTCTCTCTCTCTATCTTTCTCTATCTCCCTCTCTATCTCTCTCTATCTCCCTCTCTATCTCCCTCTCTATCTCCCTCTCTATCTCCCTCTCTCCATCTCTCGCTCTCTAGCTATCTCTATCTCTCTCTAGCTATCTCTCTCTCTATCTTTCCCTAGCTATCTCTCTCTAGCTATCTCTCTGTCTCTATCTCTCTCTATCTTCTATCTCTCTATCTTCTATCTCTATCTTCTCTCTATCTGTCTATGTCTCTATCTGTCTATGTCTCTATCTGTCTATGTCTCTATCTGTCTATGTCTCTATCTGTCTATGTCTCTGTCTGTCCATGTCTCCATCTGTCTGTCCCTGTCTGTCTGTCCCTGTCTCTATCTGTCTGTCCCTGTCTCTATCTGTCTGTCCCTGTCTCTATCTGTCTGTCCCTGTCTCTATCTGTCTGTCCCTGTCTCTATCTGTCTGTCCCTGTCTCCGTTTGTCCCGGTCTCTATCGGTCTGTCCCTGTCTCTATCGGTCTGTCCCTGTCTCTATCGGTCTGTCCCTGTCTCTATCGGTCTGTCCCGGTCTCTATCGGTCTGTCCCTGTCTCTATCGGTCTGTCCCTGTCTCTATCGGTCTGTCCCTGTCTCTGTCTGTCCCCGTCTCTGTCTCTATCTGTCTGTCCCTGTCCCTGTCTGTCCCTATCTGTCTGTCTGTCCTTGTCTCTGTCTCTATCTGTCTGTCCCTGTCTCTAGCTGTCTGTCTCTGTCTCTATCTGTCTGTCCCTGTCTCTATCTGTCTGTCCCGGTCTCGATCTGTCTGTCCCTGTCTCTATCTGTCTGTCCCTGTCTCTATCTGTCTGTCCCTGTCTCTGTCTCTATCTGTCTGTCTGTGTCTGTCTCTATCTGTCTGTCTCTATCTGTCTGTCCCTGTCTCTATCTGTCTGTCCCTGTCTGTCCCTGTCTCTATCTGTCCCTGTTAGTCCCTGTCTCTGTCTGTCTGTCCCTGTCTGTCCCTGTCCCGGTCTGTCCCTGTCTCTGTCTGTCCCTGTCTCTGTCTGTCCCTGTCTCTGTCTGTCCCTGTCTCTATCTCTGTCCCTGTCTCTATCTCTGTCCCTGTCTCTATCTCTGTCTGTCTGTCCCTGTCTCTATCTGTATCTGTCCCTGTCTCTATCTGTATCTGTCCCTGTCTCTATCTGTATCTGTCCCTGTCTCTATCTGTTTCTGTCTCTCTCTCTGACTCTATCTGTCTCTCTGCCTCTGCGCCTCTATCTGTCTCTGCGCCTCTGCGCCTCTATCTGTCTCTGCGCCTCTATCTGTCTCTGCGCCTCTATCTGTCTCTGCGCCTCTATCTGTCTCTGCGCCTCTATCTGTCTCTGCGCCTCTATCTGTCGCTGCGCCTCTATCTGTCGCTGCGCCTCTATCTGTCGCTGCGCCTCTATCTGTCTCTGCGCCTCTATCTGTCTCTGCGCCTCTATCTGTCTCTGCGCCTCTATCTGTCTCTGCGCCTCTATCTGTCTCTGCGCCTCTGTCTGTCTCTGCGCCTCTATCTGTCTTTGTCCAAACAAGGAAGCTTCCCAAAAGGCCCTTTTAAAAGTCAGCTGTGAAAGCGCTTACAGCTGACTTTTAAAGGGCCTTTTGTGAAGCTTTCCGAAGGTGCCCTTACGTCACAGGGGCCGGCAGTAAACACAGAAGAAGGCTGCAGAAGCATACGTAGTGAATACCTATTTAATACATATTCACTACGTATGCTCCTGCGGTCATCTTCTGTGTTTACTGCCGGCCGTGGAAACTGCAAGGCAAGGTCCGTGGGCCGCCAATGAAGGCCTGCCGGGCCGCTGGCGGCCCGCGGGCCGTACTATGAGGCCACCAAGCCCTCCTGTTACTTCCAGTAAGTCCCACACAGCGGTATTGCTGAGAGGTTTACGGAGGCCATGCCCCCTTTCTCCACCATTCTGCAAATGTGCCACCTGGCACACTGCTGGTTTGGGGATGAAGTCCTCTTGGATGCTATGAAGTCCTCTTGGATGCTGAGTGTTCTTGGGGGCCCAGAAGCCCTCCTGTTATCTTAAGTAAGTCAGACACAGCAGGATTCCTGAGAGCTGGTCGGAGGCCCCGCCCCCCTTCTCCACCACTCTGCAAACGCAACTACTAGTTAAAAAAACATAGAAATTAAGTTAAAAAAGGGACGTTATAGTTAGGAAATAGATTTTAAAAAACCTTAGAAATTTACTTAAAAAAAACAAAGGTTACAGGATCGTTATAGTTAGCAATTTTGTTTTTTAAAAACCTTAGAAATTCACCGAAAAAAAACAAAGGTTACAGGGACGTTATAGTTAGGCTCAGATTTCACTAGCTCAAAACCAGTGAAATTTAGCAGTTATAGTTACCTGTGCTAACTATAACTTATGCCCCAGCAATGCACTGCTTATGACCTCCCATATTACATCACTCCTGACATGGTCAGTGGCATCACTGATGACATCACTTATGACATCTCAAATGACATCATCCACAGAATCACTCACACCCCCACTCACACACCCGCACAACCACTGACATACCCATTTAAAGACCTATACCAGTACTCACACACCCATTCACTCCTCTATAGAGCCACTCACACACCCACTCACTCACTCAGCCACTCACACAACCATACAGCCACTCATACAACTAGTTACTCACCCATACAGCCATCACATAACCACACACTCACCCATACAGTTACTCACACACCCACTTATTTACCTACAAACACACTCACAGACACTCACTCACCCAATCAGCCTTTCAACACAGCCACTCACTCACCCTTACAAGTCCTCACCCACTCACTGACACAACCACTTACATACCCATTCACACATCCATACAAGCACTCCCACATCCACGTACTCACCCATACAGCCATTCACACAGACACCAACTCTCCAATACAGCCACACACATCATCTATTCTGGTTTGCAGGGAACATCTGACATTTTTGCTCTGCTGGCTTCATTGGAACCATGGATCGCACGAAAGATCCAAAGATCTCCATGGTGTAAAAAAACATTTCTGTGGCTCCATGGAGTCACCCCACGGATATACCAGAGAAAAGGGGAAATGAGGGCCTACATCAAAGAAGTGCAAAAGGCTCCCATTAATGTGTCATTGACGAGAATACTATTTTCTCTATCAACTGACGCCACCCTCCACGTGGTAATAACTATCGCACAGGGAAAATAGATCTCATTTCAGCTCCGCAGACAGCACCTATCTCCAGAGTTGGCATGAGATCCACAGTATATTTTCAACATTAAAGTGACCATGATTACTTTAAATCACCTAACTATCTGCAGGTCTCACAGACATATATAAAACAATATGATTTCAAAACTATCAAATTCACACAAAAATACAGATGTTGAGACCTTATGTTTAAGTTCAAATAAAGTCTAAAAACCTGTTAAATAAGCCTGTTATTGTGTTCAATGTCATTGGAACCAGAACAACTAGACTGTCATAGTCCTAAATTTGGAGTGCGTTAGGTTGGAGTGGAGAGCATGCATGCACATATCACACACAGTCACAATTCTGTAGTTATGGCTGACACTGCAATACAAACTGCACAAACCTTTGTGGCAGTGGAGTTCACAATTCAGGCCTTCAGCATGACAAATGTTATACAAATTAGTCAAACAGTTCAAAAGTAATCATGGTGGCGTAGTGGAGTCGAAAAACTTGTCACTTTTCCATGTAACATGGGTTTTCCCACATTCTACTTTGGACGTAAATAACTCCTACACTGCTGAACAAAAGTGTACAAACTTTTAATGGCACAAAATCCTCTTTGTCATTCTGTGCCTTTCCTTGATTGGTTTAATTTTCTGCCAGCCATTTTGAAGATTTGAGCAAAAATGTTAGAATGTAATGCACACACACAAGTGTTGTAACACAATTCATAACTGAATGCAATCTCCAGAAGTAGAATCGACCGCAAATAACAAAACTACAAGCAAAAAATGTGAGTGTCCCATTTATGGACATGTACACTGGACAGTCACTATCCAACCCTCCCAATGTTCACACACATTATTGGTAGAAAACGGGGAGGAAAAAGTTGCACAGCCAGTCAGTCAGTGCTGCTAAAAACACAGAAAATAGCAAACCAGGAAGAATTACACTATAGTGGTAGCTGCCCAGTCTTCTGGGTCCCCTACCCCCACAACACGCAGTACAAAATGGTGGGAGAGGAAACTATGAGGACCCAGGAGCAGCAATCAGCAGTCCTGGTATCATATCACCCTCTCATGTAAGATATTAATGTGGGTTTTCATATCCTTTCATTAGAGATGTAGCTCAATGATACTGTGCATTTTTTATATATTTCTCCACCACGGGTTGGTGTGTTAGAGAATACTTCTTCTTGTTCTGTAAACTGGCAGGCTAGTATTGCTTCTATATCCATGGGTAACAGGGCCGGCTTTAGGGCAGTATGACTGGTGCGGCCGCACTGAGTGCTGACCTGTGGAGGGGTCGCTGACCTCAAGGGTGGCGCTGTGTTTAGCAATAACTTTGGATTGGAGAGATGAGGGGAACTTTTGCCCGGTGGTAGTGAGAGAATCCGAGGAGGCAGTCATGGGGTGTGGAGGTGCTAAAAATGACAGCCGCACTGGGAGCCACCAGTGTTAAAGCCGGCCCTGATGGGTAATCTAGGTGGACTTTGGCATGGTAGCCATTGTTCGTGGTAAGTGGCCCTGCGAAGGACTGTACTGTTTTCCTATTTCTATAGTTCAGCGTTTGCGAATGCCACGCTACTGGTCTCCCATTTATGTGGCTCAAGACTTGCGAATGCTGATGAGTGTAGGAAAGATACATGGAGGAAAAGACAGACAATTGATCATAAAAAAACAGATGAAAACGAGGATGGAGTGACACCTAGGAAGAGAGACAGCCAGCAAAAATGAGAGCTAGGAAGAGATGCACTAATATACATATGAACCCTGGCTGCATTGTGAGACAAATGTTTTGAACAGTTCTATTACCCCAGGAAGCATGTCACAATATTCAAGAGATTCCTATAAACATTTGATTACATCATAGTAAGAACATGAAATACTGAGCCAATGATACGCACATCCAGTTTTGTAAACAATAGGTGTTATAAAAGTCTGCTTTACAAGTGTATGTGTAAATGTGTGATGCAACGAGTCCCTTAACTGAACCTTATTACACATACACAATAAAACCTCATGTAGGCTGCTGTAAGTAGATCAAAAAAGGATTGTTCTCGAAATTCCCATCAGAAGTTATTACCCCTTCCACGTCAACTGACCAGATGTCCACTGGTTGTACGCAAAACGAAATTGTGGGTGGGCAAGATTTGATATCAACTGCAGCAAATATTTTTAAGGAAGTGTATGTTTGTGATCCTAACTGTAGTAATTGGAAATAGTTAAGAGTGAAATTTACTGAAGATTTGCATTTGAGAACTTAAGCCACAACACTCTTTAGTAGGGCTACATCCTGCAGCTGTCTTTACACTGCTCCATGGTGGTTTTAAAAGCTATTAATTAGTTTAATGGGTGATATTGGGATATGTGCCACAAGATTCTGCCTAGGGTACAAAGCAAATACCTGGACTGGATGAGCCACTCATGAATGGATCTGGGACAGTTGAGAGCTCTGTAAATGTTTTTTTTTTGCTTTGCTCAATAAAAAACTGGCCCTTACCCCTGTATGAACCACTCCTTACCCAGAGCATGCTTCTTACCTCAACGATGCTGGTGTCTGTGAGTTTGCTGCATGCAGTGAGATCCAGCTCTTGTAGATTCTTCAGAGACCTAAGTGAAGGCCCTGGTTTCTCCTGACATGTCTTAAGATCCGATTCTGTCAGCAGTCGAGGCCTGTCATCCACATAAGGCGGAGGTACAAAAAAACCCATGTTTCCAAAAGTCCGGCTGAACTTTGGTCCCACGTTCTCCTGTATAAAACAAGGAAAGAAATTACAAATCCACACACAAGACTAAAACCACTCCCCCTGCTTCTCACAGAGGTTAGCAGTGCCAAGCCAAAAAAACAGATATTTCTTAATTAGTTCTCAGTCCAAAAGGTTAAAGGAGAGTACTGTACAAGTATTGCAAATAAGGATTTACTCTGCAAGCCATTCCTTGGGACTGCTTCGAGGAAAAGAATTCTATGAATGAACTACACGCATACCACAAGCAGCTCTCTCTTTTGTATGTGTCAGGACTGAGAATTTTGGAGAGGGCAAGAGATGTGTAAGATGCTGCTCTTGAGAGAGTCTATCGCATGTCCCAACTCTTCAGATATCAAAAAAATGACCAACCATTCAGACACACTCAAACTATTTCACAACACCTAGCATCTACCCCTTTCTAGAAAGCCTTTAAATATATTTGAAGATCCCTGCTACAAAATGTTATTGCCTTCTGCTACAACATTAAAATAAGTTGCATATTTTCATTCTTGCTACACAAGCGGCATTATCTAGTAAGGACAACAATATCACTAATCCTGCAAAGACGGAATACAAATTCGGAGTCGCCCACCATAACAGATCCAAGCTTTTGTGAACTAGAACACCCAAGACATTATTCAAATCCCTCTAATCAAAAAGTGCCAGGAATTCTCAGACTTTAGGCACATTGATATCTCACAGTCCCATGATGCTATACTTCATGCTTACACCATTTAGCCACAAACAACTCATTAACTTTTCCCCGCGTGATACAGGTTGTTCTCATGTTGATGAAGGAAGGGAAAACAAATGAACCATGCTTAGTTGGTATAATAGTTCAATGCCCTTTTTCAATTCTCTGGAAGCCCTGTAATGAGACGTGTTATTTTGTTGCTACAGATTCCACCTTACCGCTTCTTGTAATTTGACATCCTCTCTGGGCTCCTCTAGGCCGAGCAAGCCCCAATCTGTCAGTTCCTTACACCAGCCAAGACGCAACACAGTCAGGTGGAGAAGATGCGTGCAGATAGCACGCAGGCTGACATCAGTGAGGGACACGCAGGAGGAGAGGTCCAGCACTCGCAGACACCCTCGAAGCGAGCGTGCCAAAGAGACCACATACATATCCTGTGGGAAGAAGACGTTTAGTGCCGAGTAAAGGCTTTCGCACTGCATGTTAAGTCAACATGAGCTCTAACTGGAGACACTACATACTTAAAAAATAACTACACACATGCACAAAATACATAAGCAACTTGTATAGTAACTCTAAACCGTATACCACCCTATATAGTGAAGTTTCTTCCTGCCCTAAAATACTGCAATTTATTTTTATAGTTCTGGGTGAGTGTTGGTCTCTTCCATAGGGAGTGTCAGTCTCAGTGAGAGAAATACGCCTTAAAGAGCGACACAGATGTCTATTACTATGAGAAGGGATGCCCTTTCAAGAATGACTGTCCAAAGCTATGAAAAGAACATAATAATAGGAATGCAAAGTGTTTAGTTTATAGACTTGTTACTGCAGATTGGTCTCTCCGCAGAACTATACTTGATGAGAACATACCTTGAGCATTGAGCAGCAGGCCATGTTGAGAGATGCCAGCTTGGGATGGAGGTGTGGAGCAGAGAAACCCTTCATCAGTTCAGTCCCATTCACCAGAGAACACTCTGACAAATCCAGGGACCGCAGCTTCTCCAGATCAGCAATACCCGCAAGGCCCTTGTCTGTCAACCACCGGACTTTACCCAAGCTCAGATTTTGGATGTTTCGAAGGCGTGAGGACACAGCTAGCACAGCGCTGTCTAACATCTCCGTGCAACCACTCAGATCAAGGGTGATCAGGCCGGGCTGGTGTTTGCTTATAAGGATGGCAGCCTCAGAAGAGAGGTCCCGACAACTCTGCAGGATGAGCTCTGTCAGGTATAGCCCTTCCACCTGCATGAAGGAGCGGACTGCTTCCTTGGTGATTCCTGTACCACTCAAGTCTAGTGATCTCATGCAGTTCACTTGCCCTTTTAAGAACCTTAGCACATTCCGAAACGAGAGGATGGCTGAAGAGTTATAGTCATTAGAACCTCGGTAGGGATCAAACTCAAATGTGATGTGGCAGCGGGCCAATGAGAGCTTCTCCAGGTGGGGAGTGCAGCTAGTGAAACGATTGAACATGAGGTCAGACAAGTAGCGGATGCCAGCGAGGTTTAGTTCCTGCAGGTTGACCAGGGACTCCTGGACCCTAAGGATAATGTCAGGTTTTGACAGTAGGGTTCCTGACATGAACAGGCTGTTGCATCCACTGAGGTCCAAGGAGCGGAGGTTGGGGCAGTTCACAATGAGAGTTGTGAAGGAGGAGTCTGTCAGGCTGCTTCCATGCAGGTTTACACTCTCGAGATAGGGCCCAAGATAGAATGCCACATGTCGGATAAGGTCTCGTGAAATTGTGGATGCGTCCAGGCCAGTCAGACTGATGCATGGAGAACACCGTCGTGACAAGCCTTCAATGGTGCTGACAACAGATGAAGTGGCTGGAAGACAGTAAACAAGCCTTCTCTGAGGAGAGAACAGACAGAGATATTGGAATAATTCTGAAAAGCAATGATCAAACTCAGTTTTTAACTTGAAGCACCATGTGCAAAGCTTTAAATGGAATTTCAGATGGGTAGGTTCCAAGTAGCATCACAAACAAGAAAGACAAAGCTCGAGTTGTCTCTGTTGGTAGTTGAAGCACTTAGATGACAAACACTCCATTACTGACACAGCCCTAACTACAATTATATGTGGTATATTCCCCATCATGGTCACCAGCCTGAGGGGCTACTCCTATGGACCAGGTATGCAGAGGGGTATGCAGAGGGGAGGTATGCGCAACATACCTTTCCTTCCCCTCTTCCACCTCCCTTGGACTCTTTTCCTCTTTACATGTGTGAAAAGACCACTCATTCTCTCCTCCTTCCCTTAAAAAATATACCTGCCGTCACACCGCCAATCTGCACCTCCCCCACAACCCCCACTTACGTTTTAATATTAACATTTCTATTCTACCTTGCTCACTCCATACCCAACATTCACCACCACTACTCACTCCAACAGATCTTCAGAGGTGAAAAATGAAATACCATGTTAACAATTCCAAACAATTAGCATTTCCCACCATCAACCCACACCAACCAGTTTCCACCAGTGCTGCCCAAATCCTTCTCCATCACATTTTCAATATTTTCTCCACTACCACATTTTCCCACAAACACAGTTGTTACCACTGCCCATTCACCAACTCATCATTTCTGATAACTCCCCATCATGCCACAGTCTTGGGGCATGTGGCGTTAAAGCCTAGTTCCGTGTGTGTAGTTTTTCTTTTTTCACATTTTGAGTCGAACAAGGGCAATACAGCACATTCTGCTTTACCTGAAGCTGGGAGTCCTGAGTTCCAAAGTACCATGTCCGATTTACAAGTGCTGCTGCCTTCTGGTCCGTAACAGATAGGAAGCTTAAGATGTAGCTTATAATCTAAAAAAACAGAAATACACAGTCAAGTCAAGACTGTCTTTATTTCATTATTAAAAGGAGAGATTTTTTTAAATTTTTTTTAATTTTATTTATTTCAATCCATAACATGTATCAGTATACCGGGTACATACATTCTTTTGCAAAAATAATAGCCAACAGTTAATGATGCGATACTACCAAAAAGAATACTATACAAATTCATTTAGTGTTGCTAATTCATATGCTCAATCATGGGCCCCCATATCGGTACACCCAGTTTTCGTCTTCGTGCGGCCTTTAGGGAATAGAGGCTATATTCAAGATTATAAACAGCATAAAATTTAGCTCTCCACATCTCAAAAGTAGGAGCGTCCTTCTGTAACCAGACTGATGCAATACATAACCTTGCCACAGCTGTGGCCATGAAAATTAAATAACAAAACTTATGCACCCCTTGCCCCTGCGTGTAAATGTCCCCGACACCTAGTAACATTACTTCTGGTGAGATATTAATGCCTACCCCAGTAATCTCGGTCAAAAACCCTTTGATGTCTCTCACTAGTTGTGCTAGATAGGTGCACGCATAAAAAATATGTACAATGTCAGCCTCCTCCCCACAGCGAAAGCATTTCCCATCGTTCCCATCTTGCCTACCATCAGAGAGACATTTAAAGGCATGAGCAAAGTGGGCTTCGGCCCAGGGCCCCAGCATTTCAGGGGCCCCCCTGATAGTACCAGCTCTGTTTCCTTTTTCACTAAATAGTGGTTTTTTACTCTCAAACTGTCATCATGGAAATGTGTCACGATATGTACTTTTATTATGAAAATGTGTAATTAGATGTACGTTTGTAATGGTTTTAATTAACTGTACAATAAACTTACTACTACTACGACTGTTCTACAGAGAGTCTTGCCTTGATGCCCTCGAATAATTCTTAAACAGATTGTTTTAATCACCGTTTTTCTTTAATTTATTTTTAATGTGGGTGATGTGTGAGAATTTATTACAGACATTTTGCAGAGAAATGTTTTTATGTTTCATGCAACATCCATTAAAAATGTATTTTTACATCAAATCAGGACCTCACACATGAGAAATGGGAGGGTGTCACAGAGATTACTTGCAGTAACATTAGTGAGCTGCTGCTGCACTACAATATTGAAAACACACTTCACTATCCCTGAATATTAGACGTAAACATACTTAGAATTTGGAAGAGTGTGCCTGTGCACTGTCAGTGACCTGGCCAAAGGGGACATGAAAGTGCTGAAATTGGATCATAAATCCAAAGCTTTTTCCGAACAGGGGCCCCCAAAATAAATTTGGCCCAGGGTCCCCAAAATCCATACGATGTTCCTGATTAAAAGAATAACCATACAAGAACAATGAAAATTCATACATTGCATGATACAATAAAAGTAAGTAAATAGATAAAACGAAGCATGTTAAAAAGCATTGCCTTGTGCAGTGTGACTGCAGATTTTAAGAAACATCCCACAGAATTGCAGACTGCTACACAATTTCACATTTGAAGGAAACAAAGTGCTGCTCTGCATTCATTAAAACTGTAGATCTATCTTTAAAACAGGGATTAGAAAGCGGCCCGCGAGTAAATTTGCAAGGCTGCTTATCGAACTAACAATGGTTTTTGGAGTTCTGCAGTCTCTCTGAGTGATCAAGGGTGTGGCCTCAAAGTTCTGGCCTGCCTAAATCAAAAGCTCTTTCATATAGAGAAACCATGGACTTTTATAGCCAAAAATCACAGGCTAGGCAGTCCTCAATTACCCGCCTGTTTAAGCTAGCAGGATCGCCAGACCAGACTCACAACCGTAAGAGCACTGGAGCTAATTTATTAATATTCTCAGCATAGCCTCCACCCAGTTCTTCATGTGCAAAATAGTGCAGGGAACTGGGTGGAAAGCCAAGTAAATGTCTGCAGACGTGGTTTTCTTCTGCCTGGAGGGTATTGGCTCTACAGTAGCCCCAAAAGCCAGCCCCATAGGTTAACAATTGCAGGCATTCACGTTTATTAGGTCGAGCCTGGGCAGCGCATGCGCTGCTCTGCGAGGCATGCTGTATTCAGGTAGGGACTTGAAGCCCCACCCACTCTCCGCCCATATTTTTCATTGGCTTATGTCATTGTCCACTGTAAACTGTGGCTGTTCATTGGTCAATAGGCTTAGTAGTCCCTCCTTAGTACCGCCTTGTTTCATTTTGTAACCTCCCATGGCGACACCCCGTTACGAGTGTTGTTACTCGATGGGCTTTAATTACAGCCTCCAAGCACTATTTTCTCAAATAGCAATAGGTCTCGCATTTGCAAGAGTTTAAGCTATTGGCATTGTAAATGACAATGCCTTTTATTCATACGTTTTTTAAAACAACACATAAATATAAGGCATTGTCATTTACAATGCCAATGGCTCAAACTCTCGTAAATGTGAGGCCTATTGCATTGCAAATGCTGGTATATATTTCCAGCAGTGGCAGGATTGGTTTATTGCCCTCACTCTGGGCAAAGTTATGCAAAAGGGCAATAGATTGACCTTAGGGACCTGACGTATAAAAAAATGAAACCAAGAGCTGACCAAGTCAGAAGTCACACCTAATTTAGAAAAATGATTAACTTTCCCTATTCTCGTTCCTTTGATCTGGATAATTCTAGTTTTGGCAGTCTTGGGGCCACACGCCATGTAAAAAGTTTTGGAAAGGTTAGTCTTAAGATCAAAATTGTCCATAAAAAAGACACAGTTGTCTCTTGGGCACTTGAAGCCGTTAGGGATTCGAGACAGGACAGCATCATCTGCATTCAGAAGAGCAGGCATAGGATTTGACTTCAAATTTGGCATATCCCGACTATGGGTAATCAAAAAGGAATTAAGATTATTAGTATATAATAAAAACAAAATGGATGCAAGAACCCATCCCTGCTTGAACCCCTTGTCAAGACAGAAAAAAATCTGTACCCTCCCCATCTTTAGTCATATCTGACTGAGGTCAAGACTCCCATATGTAGTGCATGTACATAATCGTACAGCGTCTGATCCAGACCCATGTTTGTGAGAATGCCCCAAAGCTTTGACCGATTTACTCTGTTAAAAGCACTACTTAAATCCATAAAGCTTAATTAAGTACGAAGGAACCTTCTTCGCTACATTGTATTTACTCACTATCAGGTGAAGATTTAAGCATTGTTTAAAGATCCCAAGCCTTTCTTTAAACCCATGTTGGACATCCAAAAGAATGCAGGACTATACGGCCGACAACTTTGGCTACTGAGTCCACGAAGGACATTGGCCTCTGGCTGCGTGGATCTTGTCGATTATATTTTCTTTATAGGAACTATTTTGGCTGTGTGCCAGGAAGATGGTAACTTGCTACTACAGGTCGCATTCAATGCATTGGTGATAACTGGAGCCAGAATGTCCACATTGGCTTTACAGAGGTCCATCAGGACTCCATCAGAACCTGGTGCTTTCCCTGAAGGACTCTGGGAGATCACAATAGTGGCTTCCTGGTGAATGGCTAGCGGATAACTAGAAGAAATATCTATGGGTTGATCATCTGAGTTTGCAAAATGATAGTTTTAAAATGCGAGACCCCTTAATCAGCTGTTATGTGCAGGCCTAAGCTCGCGGGCACGGCCCTAATAGGCATGTCAATGTTGACTATTGTCCAAGATTGTTAAGTGTCTTTGGTGTTACAGAAAGTTATCATATTTTCCCAGGTTTCTTCCCTGGTTGCTAGTTTCCTTTTTTTTTAGGATGAGTTTTTAGTCAGATTTGCATCTGGCGAAGTCCTCTTTGTCCCTAGGTTCCCCTTTTAGTGCCCACATCAGCCGCCTATAGGCTTGCATGCAACCATCACTAGCATTCGGGTTTTGACGTTCTTACAGGAGTCAATGAAGATTTTCTAATGTGACAACCCAAGCTCGTGAGGGATGATGATCAATGATGGATTTCCCTGGGATGCTATCATAAGATAAATACACTAAGGCACAATTCTCCTTTACCACATTAGCCAGCAGTGTTATATAATTTAAGTCTTCCATCTAAGCCTTAGACCTTTGTACATAACTATCAAATCAGTAGCTCACTTTCTAATTTTTCTCTTGGTGACCTCTGGAATGGCTAAAACCAGGACAATAAGATTATGACAACTGTATCCACTTCACTTGTGCCCCCAGACTGACATATGTATGAAATGAACCCGAAACGAAAAAATAATCAATAACTGTCCTGCAGCCCTCCCTATGAAAGTAGGAATTTGACTGTTGACCTTCTTAACTAGTTCAATGATATTACACAAATCAAACACAGTCAAATACTTGTACACTATTGTCCTCCGGGAATCTGTATTTGTGCCAGAGTAGCCAGTTTTATTGGCTTGGCATGAGTCAATAAATGTGGGGCTGTGGCCAGGTTTCACATTGACGTCACCTGTTACAATGATGTTAAAACATTGTGAGAGTGACTTACATTTAAGTCTAAGTTCATCTATTACAAACAATAACAGTTCTAGGTTACATACATTATTCCGGTAGCATATGTTGTTATTGAAGTTAATGAGAAAAAAGGTGCAATGTCTAGAACAAATCACCCAGAAGACTTGTATCCAGCCATGGCTCACTAGGATCTGGATTACCCTAAACTGTAAAGAGACTCTGAACAATGTAACAAAATTGCCCATAGCTCTTCTAGAAGAGGAGGGTGAGGCAGCTAAAATAAATGGCTTGAGTAACCTTTAAAAGTCACATCATCTTTTGCACAGGTTTCTTGTAGCATGAGGATGTCAAAAGCTTTAATGTGATTCATCCAGTCAACATTGTTTATTTTGGGAGCGAAATTAGGTATGTTCCAGCATATTATAAGAAGGCACTGCGTGGGGTTACTGGCTTGGCCAGGACTGGTTAAAATACAATCGACCATCATAGAAGAAGAGCAATCCATACAATCAGTTATTCCCTCACTCCTTATTGGTCAATCTAGCTGGTGCAAATCAAATAAGGGTTGGAATAGACTTGAAACCGGTAGAACTTAAGTAGGTGGTAGAAGTACAAGGCTCGAGTTTCAAGGGTTTGGAGCCAATGCTAGATTGCACATGGCTGTAAAAGAATCCCAGGGGTAGGATCCTGATACAGTCAACCTGGGGAATCTTAAAGGTCAAAATTGTCCTGAGCACTCAAAATAACATAAAGTAAAATGTCCAAATTTAAAGTCCTGTTGTTTCCATTTTCTTCATTGGATCCACAAGTACTTCATTGAGTCCCTACTTCATTACATCAATTCAATCACAGAAGGCACGTTTTCTTAACAGCCACAGAAGGAACTTTTTCTCTTAACAGCCAACACGTGTTTCGTCGTAATGGGACATTAGCCTCGGACTTCCTCAGGGCTTAGAAATCCTCAATGTAATCTCAATCTCCTTTGTTTAGGTCATTAAATGTATATATATATCTGTGGTATAGGGTAGAGTAGTCTCGACCAGTCTGCATATCCACAACGCCGGAGAGTAGTCCTTACACATATAATACTGGTGTTCACGGCATACTCTCCGGCGTTGACCAACATGTTTCTTGTTTAACACATCTTTAAGATTATCCCGGTACATTAAGGAGGGTGCCCGTTTGCCTGGCCACTGTGCATAGTAGTTATTTGAATCCTAAAGGTCGCCTGTCACAGGAAATTTCTTGTCAAATGAGGCTTTTAAAAGTAATCACTACAGAATACCTCTTATAACTTTTATGTGAAGGACCCACCCAAGCCACCCTCCTCACAAATAAAATCTTATCATTTAAATCAGAATGTTGGGTAAGCCAGTGGCAAACTTTATTCTTTAGCTGGGCTGTAGACTTTATTGCTTTGCTTGGCAGTACTGGCACGTTGGCCATAACAGTCACATAGGGACAGGCCTCTGAAGGCAAATTATGTGTTATTTAAATAGTAGGGGCTGTCTTGAGACCTGGTCTAGGGGGATCATTCATCACAAGAGGCATATCTTGTGTTTTCCTCCTGGGTCCTTTTTACTTTTGCAGGTGTGTAGATAAGCCCGGAGTCTGCAGCAGCAGAAAGCACATTACCTGACTGATTTTTAGCATAACCAGTGGAGATTTGGTTTGTAATGCTCACTGCAATAGGGGGGAAATGCTAGCATCTATCATGGAAGTGGGGGCTGAGGCTTGAACAGGTCCATCCAATTTAGTAATAAAACCCTCTATGCTGTTTAATTGCTGAATAAACAATCCCGAGCAGGCCTCAATTATACTTTTAATTTAACCTGAAGGATGTCCCAAAAACATTGCCGCCCTGCTGAAAAGACATGAAAAAGGTGTCCACAGGAGATGGGCCGGGTTCATTCAAAAGTGAAGAAAACAAGGAAGTGTCTATCTCCTGCATGTCCAGGTTTGGAGGAGTACTGTCTCTCGCCACAGGGCAGTGCGCTAAATCAACAGGTGCATTCATGGCAAGTGGTGTGAAGTTGGGCGATTCCATGGATAAACATCTTTCTGCTAGTGCAAGCTCCTTGGATATTACAACCACAGTCCGCTCTAGAAAGGAGTTTACGGTTGAACCCTTGGGATCCGAATTGGACTTGCCCAAAGCTGTCAATTGTATGCTTGCAAAAGGGGAGAAAGTATTCATTCCAAAATACCTATAAAATAAATTAGTTTGGCTTGGTCTGTGCTACTACCGGCTGTGGGCTTAAAAAATGATTGTGTTCTCCATATTACCTTTAAGTTGGCCCAAAGGGGTTGGCATCACAGAAAAAAACTTGCCAAGGTATCTCAATTCAGAACATACCGCCACTAACTCTCAGCTGAATCATTGATGTGTGGAGCCCTACGTACTGAATACAGTGTTATGAGATGTTACAAAGTTGAGAAATTGGTGAGTGTTTGAGTAAGATTACAGTACTTTTTTTCTGATGGAAAACTGAAGGGGGGCGGCCCATCCCAGTCAATTCTGTTCTCTGATGAGCCCGCTTTTGGCCAGGGCATGTTCCACATGGATCCCACACAGCGGGCTTGTTGAGCACATTACAAATCGCACTGACCCTTCTCCTCCACCCGAGGGCAGCGCAGGGTCTGCGGGAGATGAAGACCCGGGTGCACTGTTAGCATCTCTGCCGATGTTGCATCCCACACAGAGGGCGCAGTGAGCAATTTTGAATCCTAATGTCAGCGCAGGGATTGTGGAAGATGTATTGCTGGGTGCACTGTTAGCACCTCTGCTGATGTTGTTAGTACACAGGGCCCGATTTATATTCTGGCAGACAGCTGTTGTCCGGTGGAGGGACCGGCCCTCTAGATTTATAAATGACTGCCAAGCTGGCAGTCATTTATAAAGGATTGCCAGGAACCACCGTCACTGCGGTTCCTGCCAATACTTTTAAGAGTTTGGAGCAAGGCTCGATCAACAAGACAGAGCAGTGCACCAAACTGTTTTCTTTTTTTTAATAAGTAATGCTCTGCTCGCCATGGAAGTAATCTCTCATGGCGGGAGGAGAATGTTTTTGCATTTTACTGTCCCTCACCACTATGGTTTGCCTTGCAGTGACTGACACTAAAAGAAATGGCTACATGTCCGCCCATCTTGATTGGGCGGGTGGACATGTAGCCATTTCTCAGACGGCCGTTACTCCATCGGGTGTCAGAGAGGTTTGGCTATGGCGGTGACAGAATAGTCACCGCCCTAGCCAAACCGAAGGCCTGCCCCATTTAAATCAGCTGGACGGATCTTCATGTTGGCGGTTTGTGTACTCCGTCTGGCTCATAGTCAAATAGGCAGAGATCTTTGGAACTGATTAGTGATTCCAAGCTTTCACGACATCGACAAGAAAATTTGATGATGTATTGTACTCACAAACATCAAACAAGCAGATAAGTGCCATAAGCTTACTGAACAATTTTTATCATTTTATGATCCTCCTAACAATCAAGAAACTGAAAAATGTCTAAAGACCTGTAAAGAATTATTGGACATATATGATCTATCTAAAAATAAAACCATCAAAGACCAAACGCCTACAAATACAAAAAAGCCTATCTCATGACCTAGTCCTTCCAAGCATCAAATTAGTTCAGAAACGCCAGAACACCGATAGATAGTCCTGAATAATGTAGATCATATGAACAATCACTAAAAACAATCATCTAAAAACAAAGAATTTCGGATTGGGGCTACCAACAACAAAATCAGTGCAACCTTCGAAAACCCAGGAAAAATCCCTGCAAAAACACCAAAAGTAAAAAAAAAAAAAAACACCTCGCAATTTGCAAATGATCCCTGGTATATCCATCAAACAACTGAGGAACACCAGAAAGTCTTAAAAACATCATTGTTAATAAGTGGGGTTTTCTACGTGCTGAACAATTTATACCATAATATAAAAGCTACAAAAACCTGTGTAGTAATTGGTCCTTCTAGGCATCAATCAATGAAGATACACCAGAAAACCTGCAATGAATTAACAGCTTCAAGCAATTAGGTGGAATGCACTGACCATCAAAAGAAAAAAAGCAAAGCGACTAAGAACTCTTGTTTACTCTAAAAAAAACAAAAACGAAAGACTTGTTTTTAAAGAGAGAGAGAGAGAGTGAGAGAGAGAGAGAGATAGATAATGGACTGATTGAGGGTAGAAATCGTTTTATCTACGTAAAAGGTGACCCTATAAAACGTAAGCATTTTTGCAGGGCATTTAACATATACACATAGCCAGTAACTGAAGACCTAAGTAGTTTACAAATCTGCAAAAAGGCCCTTCTGACAGAACCATAACAAATAATAGTAGAATGTTGAGCATATTTGGTGGACCACGAGATAAGCCTAGGATGCAGATATGCTGATGACGGTTCACAATCATGAGACTAAGATCAGACCCTCAGAATTCCAAAGCACGGATTTGGTGACTTACCTCTACTAATTGCTATCTTACATTTAGTAGTGATGAGGTCAGTATGCAGTGGTGCTGCCAGGAGATAATACAAATTGGACGTGTTTCATTTGCTCTGCCATTGGACGTTTAAGTATTTGAGACCACTTTCCACTTTAACAGCCCAGTGCATTAATAGAAAATATTTACTTGCTGAAAGCACTGAACTCTACCAGAGTACAATTTACAGTCATTAAAGACCGAACACAATCTACAGAAAAACTATGAGATATAAAGAATATATAACTTTGAAAAAGGAAATAATTATACTTAAATGCAAAAAATATATTCAAATGAACACCTGCTGCTCGTTGGTCTCAATTTAAGCAACAATTATATAATAATAGAAATACAGTATTTGTAGTATTACAGCGATCCTCGGAGAGGAGTCGATTGGCACGTGTGCGATGATGCTTGTAGTTTCCTGTGCCAGGTAGCTGACATCACTACATTGTCTTCCCACCTTGAGACAATTATTGAAGGGCACTTATATGAAGATGGGCAACGGGGTATACCATTCCCCCTGAAGCACTCTTCTGTGAGAGATTCTTGTAACCCATGAACCATTGCCGATAATACACTTCTCATTCAGATATTCATTCATGCATCCTTTTTTTTTTTTTTTTAACTTTATTTATTCAATTTTTCACACAATAACTAAGCGGTCATACATAGAGTTTACCAAGTTAATACCATCCAGCTTGTTTCCATTATGCATCTGATTCCTGTACACATTTCGCAATTATTTATACATTTATGGCACAGCAGTATACTTAGCAACATACATAGCTAGGGTGTTGCCCAATTACCAACTTTACACTTCGCTACTGCTGTCAGATCCATTATCCTGTTCACTTCCATTTCCCGTTGTCATTCATGCATCCTTAGTGGCAAACACAAAAAACACATATCGATTTTTTACGTGGAGTTTCCCTATTGCTCGGGAGGACACTTCAATATGGGACAACTAAACTCAGGAGTCCCTGGTACAAGATTAAGAGCTCCAGAGAGGACACAAGTCCCTATCCCTGCACGCCCAAAATGGCCTCTAAACCCTTGGTGGCCAGGCCATACTCTCTCATTTACTGATGGAACAGCTGCGCTCCTTTACACAGCAGCAGTTCAGCCACCTCTCTTCAGCTCTTCTCTTCTGGAGGGTGGGCCAGGCCTATAACAGCCCATGTGGGTTAACTGTCAGAGCATACCAAGTGACCTTGGGTCTATATACGCACAAAAACAAACTGAAAGAAAACAAATTGTTTCTCATCAAATCTCCTCAGGGGAGAGATCCCTTTTAGGATGAATACCCTCACCCACCTATGGTGGCATGCTTCATCATATGGGTTTCTCCTCCCAGTGGGAATACCTAGTCCCACTGAGGGCTACAACTCCCTCTCTAAGAGGAAGGAGCTCTGGGATGTTTTCAAAAATAGTGCAATACTACTAAGGATGCTAAAATCCCATACGGAAAGTATCTGGTAGGGTGAGTACGCAGCGCAACAGAGTAAAAAGTTGTGAAAAATCGTGAATTTAAAACTACCTAATGTCAGCAAAACAAAGATTTTTATTCACTTGCTAACACTGGCAGGATTAAAAGCAGTGCAAAGAGCAGTATAAATTATAAACTGCTCAATTTTAAAGAATGGTCAACATGTTTCAGCCAATACGATCTACAAAAGTATCCCGGCTTTCTTCAGGACCAAATGGACATTATTGCTGCTGCTAATGCAAAATGTGAAAAATAAAATATATACAACCAGTAATCCTGTATATTGTTTGTTATAGTAATACTGGAACTATCTGTATATATAAGACAAAAAAAGAAAAGGAAAGATAAAAAACATAAGTCAAACAATCAGTATTGCTCATACGTATTTAACTGGAAGGATTAGATCTATATCTATTCCATATCGGTATTTAACCATAAACCTTGAGGCTGCTTTACCACTCTACAAGGAAATGCTGCATGTCAGATTTGAGCCCATTAGACTCTCACGTCAGGGTGGGTATAAATCCTATTTGCAAGTATATGGAGCTCTGATGTGGATTGCTAGACCGATCCGCAATCTCCAAGATCCCCATCCATCGACAGGGAAAATGGCGGGCGGACTCCTTTTTTGTGGAATGGACTGCTGCAAGATTGGCAGTTCCTGGCAGTTTCCAAGCCTTCCTCTACAGCCGGTGCTTTCGTGGGTCTCAAAGTAGTTTCTATGGTATGGGTCCCCCAGATATTCTGATTGGCCTTAATACAGGGAGAAATTACGTAAACGTGCACTTAACAAGTACACATGCTATGTTCTCATTCACACATCATCCAGACAGTAACATACACCTTTTGTCTTACAACAGATCTTATGTTAACTGTAAGGAAGGGATTTCATTTGGAGCTACCGTCCAAGGTATGCCGCTCGATAAATTCACCGAGGGGAGATGCAACCATTACACTGTCTTACTCAGTGGGAAAAACACTGCAAGAAACGGACTGCCACCAAGTGTTCTCCTTGTGAGGAAAACGTAGCATGCCTAACAAAAATAAGAATCTGCAAATGAGCCTGCTCTCCCACTGCATTGACATAAGCCCCAAGGAGGCCAGACATTTCATCTTCAGGAGCAGACATGGCTTCAGCCATTCAAGGAGGAAGGCAAGCAAATAAGAAATGTTTTTCAGCCCACGTAAAGGGATGATACAGGACAGAACATTGAAGCGCATCTACTCGGTACTTTTGTCACAAGACTCACACACTTACAGTATACAGCAGTGAAGTCTCTCCTTACGCAACCTCACCCCAAAAATTAGACAGGTTCATTTTTCACATTAAGGGCAGCCTAATCTATCACTACATGTGTCAGGGCGATTGCTGGGTCTCTATGGGGGAAGTGGCAAGGAGAGGGAAGAACCTTGGACAATAAGCAGCACAGCTCTTTGCTACCACTCCCACAGTTCAGAATAAAAAGCTACCTTCCCTCAAGATGGAACCACTCACTTCTGTCCAAATGCTTCACTAAAAACATACTGTGGTGCTCCTAAGTCAGGTAGGTCACACTAAAGGACAGTTCTTCCGCAGGATTACACAAAGTGGAGATTCACGTATTTGCTGAGGCGCTATCTTGTTGCACAAGGATCTACTAGCATTGAAACCACTGATACAGCAAAGTCCTTGAAAGCGCACAATGATGTGGAATCAGGGATGATCACTGAGTCCCAAGCGAATCTGGATTTTGGCGATCAACATCCAAAGCTTTCTGGTTAAGTTTCCTAAATCACTTAAAGTGCACACCTGTCCTCTAAGTTAAGGCTGCCACAATCACTGTAGTAGGTTCCTCAGGTGAACAGTTAAAACTATGGCAGGGTGGAGGCTTGGTCCTACTTCAGTCCTGTAAACGGAACTTCTCGTACAGCACTATCAGAGTTCCATTTGATTAGAGTGCTTGGGAAGACATTTTGTATTTCTCAAAATGGCAGTACCCCAGTTTCTGCAGGTGCACAGACAAGCGTGAATGGAGGGAGATGATTGGGATAAAGGCGGAGGACTTGAACTCATCCACCATGAACCACTCAAGCGCTCAGAAGTAACAGGTGGAGCACTCAAACATTTGATTGTGGTGTGACCCAAATACTCATGAATCATCCCTCTTGTATAATGCAAACCTACATAGAACCCTGCCTGCGTTATAAAAAATTATAGACATGGCAATGACTCAAGCCTTATCAAACAGAATCGGGACGATCGGCAACTTCAACCCTCGGCTGAGTGTACTAAATGTGTTGTGTATTTGTAAAGCACACCATCACCCACAAGGGTATCCTGGTGCTAAACAACAAAACATGTTGCCAAAACGGATTAAGGGTCTCATTACGATGGCAGTGCGACCGCCACCGTCAGGGGCGGTCCCACCGTCATCTGATCCTGCATTACCGCCCACCGCCTTGTTTAGATTGCGGGCGGATGCTTGGCAGTCGGAGAGGCCGACCGCCAGGGATCCGACGGGCTCCTTCGGAGTATAATGCCTACAATGGTGGCGGTGCCTGCTCAGGCACAGCGTAGGTATGACAATATCAGTTTCCGCTGTCCGTTTCATGGCAGCTTACCCGCCATGAAAAGGCAGGCGGAAAGGGAAATTCGGGGCCCATAGCGGGCCCCCCTTCCTCCCTGGCCCTTTGACATGGGCCCTGGGGGGGTACCTATGGTGCCCCCCTACATATCCCTGCACCATGTGGCAGGCACCACATGGTGCCTGCCACATAGTGCAGGGATATGTACATAGTGTATCTTTTGTACTGCGGCGTGTGCTGCAGCCCGCAGCACACGCCGCAATACAAAAGATACACATTGCGACCGCCTTGAAAGTGGTCGCATCGTGATACCGGTTGCAGGACTGGCAACAGCTAGTCGGGCGGTCCTGTTTCCGTCCGACCGCCATCGTAATCAGGCCATAAGATCGAGAATCACTAAGCTTCTGCCAAACAATTTCACAGCCAACCACACAACACTACGTACAGTGGCGTAACGAAATTTGCGGGGGCCCCCCTGCAAGATGCATGGAGGGGACCCTGCTCCGAACTTTATCAGGAACTCTCGGGCGAAAGTACTGTGCTGAGGGGGCCCCCTGCAGTTCGGGGGCTGCGGGGGCCTGTGTTACGCCCCTGACTACATACTTTCAAACTTCACCTATGGTGTCAACACTTCAGAAGTAAATGTCACACCTAACCAGTGGTGGACCGCTTGCTAATTACATTTGACTCAAAATCCAGCTGTAACCACTGAAAACCAAACCCTCTTTAAAGGGCCGTTCCAACCAGACTCAGGAGTTTGGTATCTCTAGCAAAGTTCCATCAATTTGTTGACAGGGGAGGGGATTTAGAGTTAAGGACAACCTCCAACCCAGATGATATACTTCATACTGTTTACTACAAAATTACAGAGACACTGGATAAAATTGAGAAACGCAAATCACAGAGACAAGCTAATAATAAGTGGTACAATAAAGGGCAACCAACATGTAAAAAGTAAGTTCACATTTGGAATGCTGGTGGAGAAAAAAACCTAAAGCAACAGGTGTTATACCACTAGAATCTTCCTGGTGCCAAACCAAACTAAAGAGCTCTTCAAAATATTTAGAGAAGGAGTGCTTGTTCATGAGATAACAAAAATTATTAGTGCATCACTGCATCAAGGAACAGTACTGTATACATTAAAATATGTTGTAATAACTCCACCACTAAATAAACCTATGGTCAACCCAAAGGGCTCAGCAAATAACAAACCTCTATTAAAACACTCATTCATCATTAAAATTCTGAAAAGGGAAATAAATCACCAACTTCAGGTCTTAATGGAAGAAAATAGCACTGTAAACTACAGATTTCAATCCAGCAAAGGGACTTAGGGCCATATGTATGAAGCAATTTTCCAGTTGCAAAACAGATCGAATCGCAGATTCGGCCCGTTTGCGACCAGAAAAATCCTTTTAGGAATGTACAGAGCCCAAATTGCGATTCAGTAACTTTTTACCGAATCGCAATTTGTGTTTCGGTATTTGGAAGGGCGTGTTTAGGGCGTCACTTCCAAATACCGAATTGCATTGGTGATTGTACAAATGTTTTGTGACCGAAATGTGGTCACAAAACATTTGCACTTACCACCAACTCAAAGTGGGTGGTAATGCATTCGCAAATTGGAAGGGGTTCCCGTGGGACCCCTTCCCCTTTATGAATGTTGGGATAACATTTTTTAAGAGCAGTCAGTGGTCCCACGTACCACTGCCTGCTCTTAAAAAAATTAAACAAAACGTTTCATTTTTCAGTGTTGAAACCAGTGGCGGCTCCTCCGCTAAGGCGGAGTAGCGTTGCCCCACAAGAAAAATAAAATGATAATAACAATGTTATCATCATTTTATTTTTCATTATTGGCTATGTAAAGCCGGTGCGGGTGAGGCGGGGCTGTGCTTCCCGCAGAGCAAGGGACGGAGTGGTGGCACTCTCCTAAGTGCACATGACGGTTTGGCTGTCCCTCTTTGGCTGGCAAAACCG
Source organism: Calotriton arnoldi (assembly GCA_963921515.1). Taxonomy (NCBI): domain Eukaryota; kingdom Metazoa; phylum Chordata; class Amphibia; order Caudata; family Salamandridae; genus Calotriton; species Calotriton arnoldi. Next base: position 3,440,144 of record CAWUFW010000875.1, read on the forward strand.
TTATGAGCACTTGGCATGTTCTCCACCAGGCTGTGTTGTACAACCCGGAGGAGAACATGCCAAGCCTCCCATCCCCTCTCTGAGCGCCGAACCACAACACTCAGACCAATCAAAATGCTGCACAGCAGCGTTTTGATTGGTCAGGGGAGTCGGGAGCCTGGGTGCTTCCTGGTTCGTTGATCGATGAGGACGGAGTAAAGCCACCGCCGGGAAGGTAAGTCCTTTTTTGTTCTTTGCCCCCTTTTTTTAACCTCCCTGCCTCACCACTACTGCCCGGTAGTAGCCGCTACTCGTTGAAATGCATCCCCTTTTCCTTTAAGGAAAACAGATTGCATTTCAACACAAACAAAACCTTTATTAAAACGCAATCACAGACATGGTGATTGTCTGACCTCAGCAGGCCACCATCCCTGTGATGGCTGCGATTCCTAAAGGGTCACAAACTGTGACCTACCTCATTAATATTCATGAGGTAGGTCGATTTGCGACACACTAGGAATCACAAGTACGAAACAAAACGTTTCATACATACGGAATAGCGGTTCCAAATAGCGATTCGGATGGAATCGCTACTTGGAAATTGCTATTCCTAGTCTATGTACATCCGACCCTTGAATCCCATTCCTCAACAACTGTAAAGACATAATTATCTTCCTGATGGGGGCCAACCAGAAACAGATCTACTCGACATGTGGGGGGCCTAAGACACAGATGACCATAAAACATTGTCGGACCCCTTGAAAAGTGGGCAAGTGTTAAATGAACAGGAGCCCAATAGAATAAACCTTTCCTACCCAATCACAACCAGCAGATAAAGATGGGCTGTTATGGTCATCAGTGAAACATATTGCACGTGGAATCTCTTTGGAACACCCCTATCCCCTCTTCTGCTCAACATTTATATGGAAACACTGGCTGCAATAATTTTGCAACATTACATTCAACTCCAAAAGCATGTTGGTGATATCCAGCTTAACATTTGAATGGAGAACCATGAAGATTAAAATAAAAACCAGTACCTATTGCCTTAAACACACCTGTGAATGAATGAGAGCCATCTCTGTCTCACCAGCTCCCCCAAAAAATTCTCAGAATTCAACTCTTTTTAAAGAACATGCAGTTTACCTCGCGTTCAGAACTAGGAGCCATTCTATCACTGACTGAAGCAGTTAAGAAACGTGTGTTATGGTTTGATAAAAGCGTCAAATGGCTGAAGTGATCAAGAACACTAAATTCTACTGAATGCTCCTAAAAAGACCAGCATCTCTGCTCCTTGTAAGTTTAATTAAACAGGGCATTAGTGCTACTGAAATGAGACTATTGCAATATTGCATATGTGGGTGACCCCAAAAAGAGACTGCCAAACTAAAGAGACTGCAGAATCAAGGAGACGGTTTCTCCCGTTACACCACCCCAGCTCTTAAAGAATTATACTGGCTTCTGGTGATATAGAAGATACAATTCAAGTTTTGCTCTACTTTCACAGCATGTAAGGGCAAAGGGTCAAATTACCTCCAGGTCCTATGCCCCAGTACATGCTCAACCACACCTTGAGATCTAGCAAGACAAACCTGATTGCTCAACCTAGATTTTATCACAAGAACCATGGAGTGATATTGATACAGGTCTCTGGGATAAATCTAGGGAACTGGTTGGAATTGATCTTAAGTTAGGACCCTCACAAGCCTGGCACTGTTCAAGAAAAAACTGAAAACTTGTTCATGGAGGCCTCCTCTTCCTACATCTACAACAGTGGAACTATCCTGACCCACTATCCCCTAACCGAACAGAAATCAGTACAGGGCCTTGTAAAATACATAATAATTAATGACAAAAAATCAAACACAACTTAACTACCAGGATTTTCCCAGCACACTCCAACTTGTCTCCCATCTTATTCTGGAGGAGGTATGGGTCCTTTTGTGATTGCAGCACTAAAAAGCGACTCTGTAGCAAGCTAGTGCTTTACAAAACACTAAATGATTTAGTGTGTGCTATGGGAGCCTGGGATCCTTAGACTTGACAGAGTTGGTAGATCTGGTAGGGTTAGTCATCCGTGGATGGAATGTAAGCACAATATGTTGATTGAATAGCAGTTCCTCCATGTAATTAATAGCATTTTAGGCCACGCAACTTTCCATTCCATGGTTAACTGTCTCTTCAGCGCCATGTCCCGCAGACAACTTGAGGTTATGTCATCCCTGCATACTGAGCATTTACCTGTACAGTCAAAACAATTCTCAGAACCGCCTACACTGGTTTCCTTCACACAGTTAACCTATTTCTCTTATATGTCATCACTTTCAACTGCAAAAGGAGGTCATTGGGTCATGAAATAAGCTGCTCACTCTAGCTAA